>OZ025296.1:127596055-128951900 GCA_964019185.1 Maratus speculifer
ATTGTCAGGACATATTTTTTTGTAATCGTCAGGAAACATTTTATTGTGCAGGAAATACTTTTAAATAATGTGTTTTTTTTATTCATTATTATAAAGTACTACTACAAAAATTGCATTACAATTTTCATTTAATGCGCAATTGTGCTTGAAAAATAATGCATATTGTTTTACATAAAAAAATTGCAATAAAAAAAGACTGAATAATATGTATATGGCGCAGATGTCATACACACATCACGTTGGCACAATTTTTTTCTGATACCGATTTGGCAAAAAACCTCGAAGAAGTTTAAGAAATTTAAATTTCAACCCATTATGGGTCCGTAACGTGACCCATAATAACGGGAGAAAATTTTTTATGCTTGATTTGTAATGTATGAAGCATAAGCTTTCGATAGACATATTACATCAAAAAATGAGAAACGCCCCCCCCCCAGCCCCCATCCCAAAAAATGGTCCTATAGGGAACCCCCCCCCCCAGAAGACCCCTTTAGAAATCAAATCCACAAATCTCAAATTCAGTCTTTCTGATATTTAATAAAAAAGAAACGAAATCATTTTTTATTTATCCTCTTTCTTCAACAACCGCGAATGAAAACCAAACAGGAAACGAAACTTTAAATCAAAAGTCGTTAACGATAACAATATTATCCTCAGACAAAACGTTTGAAAATAAACAACAGTTACGAAGCGATAAAATGTTCTTTTGTAATGTAAAAAACTACATTTTTTCAAAAACGGGTGGAAAATGTAACAGAAAAGAACTACATAACTGAACTGAATTGAAAAACTGGTGAAAAATCTAACAGTTATTGAATTAGCTAATATTAAGGAGTTATTTCTTCTGTGGTTGCATAGGCGTAACCAGCTTTTTGAACGGGTGAGTGCCCAGAATTTTTAACCTGAACTTGCTGGATACAAACAATATCTTATTTTATATAGTAAAACCTTCTAAAACGGAAGCCTATAAAACAGTTTTAAATTCCGTTTTAGACAGTTTTTTATCTTAGAGTGTATAATTGTGAGATTTTTTTAATAAGGGTTTTTAAGGGTGTTTTAATAAGGGGGGGACGCAAATTTTTTAAATAATTGTGAATGGGTCTGCGCAAGCAGGGGGGGGGGGGCTGTCCGGGCTGTACTTGCTGGATACAAACAATATCTTATTTTATATAGTAAAACCTTCTAAAACGGAAGCCTATAAAACAGTTTTAAATTCCGCTTTAGACAGGTTTTTATCTTAGAGTGTATAATTGTGAGATTTTTTTAATCAGGGTTTTAAAGGGTGTTTTAATAAGGGGGGGACGCAATTTTTTTAAATAATTATGAATGGGTCTGCGCAAGCAGGGGGGGGGGGGGCTGTCCGGGCTGTACTTGCTGGATTCATACAATATCTTATTTTATATAGTAAAACCTTCTAAAACGGAAGCTTTTAAAACAGTTTTAAATTCCGTTTTAGACAGGTTTTTATCTTAGAGTGTATAATTGTGAGATTTTTTAATAAGGGTTTTTAAGGATGTTTTAATAAGGAGGGGGGACGCAAATTTTTTAAATAATTGTGAATGGGTCTGCACAAGCAGGAAAGGGGGGGGGGGTGTGCTGTCCGGGCACCCAGCCCGGACATTCAACATTGTTCGGCAAACGTCTCAAAAGAAACGATTAAGGACGTTTTTAATGAATATTATTATTATTTTAGAGGTACAAAAAATGAAATCTTGATTAAAACAAGTGAAGGAAGATGCTGTCATTAAGAACCACCTGTTATTTATTTAACAGGGACTTTTCAGTAATATATTAATGCAATATTAGGTTCTAGCGTAGTAACACTGTTATTTATCCTAATACGATAAATAATGGCCATCCCTAGTACGTACTGAAGCAATACGTACCTACAGTGGCGTAGCTAGGATGGGTGACACTCGAGGCGGATGTAAATGGTGTCACCTCCCTTTCCCCATACCATATCCACCAGAATTTTTTAATCCCAAGTCTAATGTTATTGCAAATAAAATTTAAACATTTTTTGCATGTCTGGTGTAATTTTATAGACAATTCAAAGAAATTATTACGAAATTTAATTTAAATACAAAATACTAAACAGTTTACTTTTCTTACCCATTTGTTGGATAGATAGGCTTCTGTTCCTGGTGTATATGCTATTTAGACATCCTATTTTTTAATAAAATTTTAGAGTCTCGAAGAAAAGAAAATTAATTCTGTTGCGTGATGTGCTAGAAATTTCCTTTTATTTCAGTATTCTTTTCCAAAATTTTATAAGATTATGTTTATTTGTAAATAAAAATTGGGTGTCACCCCTTAAAGGTTGACACCCGGGACGGAGCGCCCCCTCCGCCCCCCGCTGGCTACGCCACTGTGATACAAAATTCATTGTTTTACCAAATGGGTCAAAGGTAATTGGCTTTTAGGCATGGATTTCTTTCACAGTGCTAATAGTGTTAGACACTGCCAACAAAACATGGTATTTTAGTGATAAACGTCATAAAAGGTTATATTTTGTAGATGAATACGAAGAAGAAATTAGTACATCTGCTGATGCGGTCAGTCCATATGCTATACGTGAAGTTGAAAGCAAAAATTTAAATTCCGATGACGGGAAAAAATTAATGATCTTCCTAAAAGGTATGAAAAATGCTTTCAACCAGGGGGAGAGACAACCCCATATCTTAAACGCCATGATAATATTTCAAAAAGAATCAAAGAGCGTGTTGAAATGAAAGAAGATCAATTTAAGAAATATTATGATAAAGTTCGTAGACGAGTGTATTTCAAACCGGTGAAAAAGTATGGGTTAACCTACACCCAATGAGCAAGTCAAGTAATAATAAAAGAACAAAATTTATGCCTAAAAGAGATGGACCATATATAGTTTTCACTCAAAAGTCACTGGTGACTTATGACATTGCTAGTTTGGACAATCCTACTGAATGAATGGGATGTTACCACGTTTCTGCCTTGTCGCCTTTCCAAGAATCTGGAACTATTCCAGTTGCACCCTTGAGAAAAAGAGGAAGACCAAGAAAATATCCTATTTTCTCTCCGAGACGTAAATCGGAAACAGAGGGGAAGGTTTGTAACACTCGTTAACCGCTCCAAAAATAGATTTTTTCGCGGTTGTGATTGTAACCGTGAGTTTTGCTAAAGTTCTATTCAAAGTTATGTTCGAAGTTCGAAGTTGGCTGTGAGCAGTGAGTTCGTGTCTTGTTTTGGTGGTGTGTACAACTGAAAAATGTTAAAGGCGCTATTTTGAAAATATTTTATTTTTATGTTTGTGTACTGTTCTACGTGCTATGTGCCGTCTATGAAGAAATAAAAATATTTAAAGAAGATCGTCGCCCCAAGAAATTTATATTTAGATATGTGAAGCTTCTTCTGTTATTTTTTAATAAGTAAAGCTAGCCTGACATTTTAAAATTTTGTTTGAGGATTTTTGCTTCATGTAAATTTTAGATGGGTACATAGATTATATTTATAGGAAATCTACCGAAATATGAATATTTTCATCCCTATATTTGCTTTATTTACTTCTAGCTTAATGATAAAGACGGGTTTTTCAATGATTGAAAAAATATCGATTAAAACAGCTCCCCCCCCCCCCATACACACACAAATTTAACTTCTTTTGCTTTTGAAATAGAGGGGGGGGGGGGTCTTAGAATCAGGATTTTATTGAAATTATCCGTTTAAAATTTTACTCTTTTACGATACTACTGTTATTTTTCTCTATTTAAAGCATCATATACAATGCATAACTATTTTAGAGATGAAAGTAAGCCATATCATTGCAAGTTTGCAAAAAATGAAATAAGAAAATTTGCAAACTTGTTTAACGTAATCCTTTTTGTGTTGACAATGCATAAAAAATATTACTTAAAACCATTTAGTAAAATATTGCACAGCATTATTGCATTAATTTTATTTAAATTACAAGTGAAAGTAACCGAGCTTATAGTTCTTTATGTACCTGTTGACAGATTTTTTTATGGAAGTTTATGTACAAAATCGAGTGTTGTATAACGAAAAGTACTTCTATTTCAGGAAAAGTATAAGTATTGGAGCTGACATTACGTTATATGAAGTTGACTGAAAGGAAGAGAATCACAGAATGATTATTGGGGAACTTATGAACTGTTCATATAATCCCCCAGCTAGTCTGTTCACAAGTGCTCCACATGGCCACTAGAGTTAAATTGACAAATCATTAACATTCTCAATTTTTGAAGAAATTTTTTTAATCAAAAATATTTATTAATATCCATAGTATATATTAAAACATTAAAATTCAAATAAATGAATAAATCATAGCAAACGCGGTAGCGTTTGGTATAATATGTTTAAGAAATAGAAAGTGCAAACAACTTTCTAAAATTTCTGGCGAACCAGTTGAGATACGGCAGTGAAATTTTTTTTAAAAGATAGAACTCGACGAGACAAATCAAATGATAGCATTAAAAAAATTACTGCAGCTTCGAATAGTTTTTTATTTAATTTTTAATGAAAAAATGAAAGCAAAAAGTTCAACTAAGTCCAGCTAACGTTTCCGTGGATGGATTAACTTCGTTTTTGGTTTATTTTAATCCTCATGGTAAAACTTAGAACAGTTTTTTTTTTCATCTTTGTATGTTTGTCGGTCGCTGAGAAAATCGAATTTTGTCTGAAATTTTCAGCTGAAGATAGTATTTTTCTTATATTTGTTTCTTCTTGTAATTGTTGCATGTAAGTTTAAATGAACATAAAAATTGCTATGTATGTAACATAAATAAATAAATTAGATAAATCACGTAAAAAAATACTTTTTTTTTTTTTTTTTTTTTTTTTTTTTTGTTATTTTCATGTATCATATTCACTATCTATTTTGGCGATTTGTTTAATAGAACAAAACAATTTATATATTTAAAAAAAAAAAGAAAAAATTATTTATTAAAAAGTAAAGAACAACATCCGGGTTGACATATCAAGCAAAATAACGACACTCTGGATTCAGTTAAATACTCCGATGCGCATATGACATTGGCGTCAGAAAAAAAAATTCGCCAACATGGTGCGCATATGACATCTGTGCCAAAAATGCATACCTATTTTATTTACATTACGTACGGTGCTACTCGATTATCAGGTCGACCAATTTCACCCATTTATAGAAATCGCCAAACTATTCGCCAAATTACTCAAAAGTAAAAATGTTGCCATTAAAAAAATTTAAGTTTAGAAAATTGATGAATTTAGGTTAAAAAAATAAAAGTCATTTACGAAAAGGATTACTTTAATGATGACGTTTAGTTATGACATCGAGACGTACCAAATATAAAATTTGATTTATTCAGGTGATTTCGAACAAAAGAATACTAATAAAAGTTTTCATATTTTAATGCAGAATTTATCAAATCAAACCATAAAGAAATTTTTGTAAGATATCGCGTATGTGAATAACATTGAAGTATTTTAAATGTAATATTAGAATTTATTAAAGAGCATAAAAAATATGGTATTACGTATTAACGCCACCGCAGCAGAAGTTGCGCTAATGTGCCAATAAAGAGCAATCTTGTTCGCACGCGCACAAAAAATGGCATCAAAAATAGGCTAAAAAAGTACTAAAGTACTAAAAATGACATCAAAATGAGCAAAAAAAAAAAAAAACACTAAAAAGGCACGAACAAGAAGATCACTCTTTATTGGCGCATTAGCACAACTTTTACTGCGATGGCATTAATACGAAGGTACCAAAAATATCAATGTTAGCGGAAATTTGTAAGGAGTTAAATGCTTTTTATTTAACCAAATAATGTTGGCGGATACAACCATAAAGTAACTTTAATAAATTATATATTATATTTTTCTTAATTAATATCAAGAGCAAAATAAACCACGGATTTGAACGAAAAAAGTACAGAACTTTATTAAAAGAATTAAAAGACATACCAATTAAATACATTCAACTTAATTTCTCAAATGAAACATTCACAACTAGAAAAATTCTAGAAATTGAATAACAATTAATATAAGAATATTCCCGAAGGAATAATAATTTAATACAAAAGCATTTCTAAACAAAACGAACTTACATCCGACGGGATTTGAACTCTCTATCCGCTGCTGAGCAGCCAAATGCCTTACCTCGAGAGTCATTGGCAGCTTATTGGCATAGAGCTTATTGGCATAAAATTTATATTAAATAACAAAAGAACAAATAAATTTAAAATCATTTGATCACTAAACAAAACAAGTGTAGCGGGTTTAATGTCAAGGAAGTGTAACATTTATGTTCATCCATTATTGGCATATAATCTTACAGTTTGTCTATCGTTCTTTGGTCGACGGGATAAATTAAGTAGTTATATATTTACTTATAGTATTTTTAATAAAATGAAAGAAAAACGTGCAAGTTAAATGTATCTGATATATGTATTTTTAATTTATGTGTTTTTTAATGAAAGTCTTGTATTTTAAATAAAGCTAGTGACAGCTTTATATTTAAAATGAAATTATGGCGAAGGAAACCTATTTGGCGATTGTTTCGAGTAGCTAAAATAAAAGTAGGAAAATAGCCGTCGGGCTTATAAAAAATAAAACAATCAGATCGGAGCTGTTGATGACAGTCACAAGACTTATGCTGGTATTTATATAGGTACTACAGCAAAATTTGCAACATCTCTGGTGTTAAACTAGGACTCTCGAGGTAAGGCATTTGGCTGCTCAGCAGCGGATAGAGAGTTCAAATCCCGTCGGATGTAAATTCGTTTTGTTTAGAAATGCTTTTGTGTTAAATTATTATTCCTTCGGGAATATTCTTATATTAATTGTTATTCAATTTCTAGAATTTTTCTAGTTGTGAATGTTTTATTTGAGAAATTAAGTTGAATGTATTTAATTGGTATGTCTTTTAATTCTTTTAATAAAGTTCTGTACTTTTTTCGTTCAAATCCGTGGTTTATTTTTCATATCATGCATTTTATATAGCAATGCAATGATTTTTATAATTATTCTGATACATCAAAATTTTATGCTGTTGTTATCATTTTATAAATTTTGACAGCAGCAATTATTTTTCTTTTTAAGATATTAGAAAATCTTCAGTTATTATCAAAAAAATTAAATGACTAGTATTAAAAAATGCTCTGACGAGCACCAAAAAAGGTTAATATGTTTTTAAGTATGAAAAAGGGTTTGACAAGTGCTTCTGTTAATTACTGAGCATGAGGAAGGACAAGGGATTCCTTCTTGGCTACAACTCACTTCAATGCCAACTTTGAAAAAATCATATTTGCTTTTTCCATATAAAAGAAATTTGCGGTTCTTTAGTAGAACTTCCCATCGAGCTTTAGATATTAACCAGGAGTGTAGTCGTAAAAATAACATAGGATATATGCTCTAAGCAGAGGGATACCCTAGAATGTGTATACTATAAGCTTTCTTGAGAAACAGAGGGTATATGGTGTTCTATTAAAAAGTCCAGACGGTATACGGCGTATAACCTGCACTACATCCCTGATGTTAACTGCACAGTTCACTCTGCACTATACTACAAATCAATTTTCTGTGCAATTATACACTTAGGGCATGCTTGGTGCAGTGCATGAATGTGATACCTACAGGAACTAGGTTTTTGGCACTATGTCGCCTTCCCTTACATTTATGTCTAATTAAGCTGTATCTTTACTGGTTATGTCTTTACACTATACATTTTTATAGTAACTGCGACTAATTTGTTTTCACGGAAAAAGCGCAAATATGATTTTTTCAAAGTTGGCATTGAAGTGAGTTGTAGCCAAGAAGGAATCCCTTGTCCTTCCTCATGCTCAGTAATTAACAGAAGCACTTGTCAAACCCTTTTTCATACTTAAAAACATATTAACCTTTTTTGGTGCTCGTCAGAGCATTTTTTAATACTAGTAAATAAAGTTATTCGCTTAGTAAGTTGGAACTCAGATTTTACTTTTGAGATCTATAAACAGTGCTTTGGCTACTGAAGACAAACAAAATGTCAAAGAGAGAAAGTTTTTAACATATGTCTACAGGTATTGTCATCGTTAGTAATTTTCTTTTCAAATAAAAAAAAACTTATATAACTAGTGAAAAATTATAATTGCAATGTTCACATCTGCCCCATGTTGACATGTGCCCCAGTCTCTCCAACTTGACGATATTATGGAGCATTCTTATTGGTCAGAACAAAGATATTTTATAAAAGTGGTGGTGTAACTATGCAGTAAAAATTACAGATTTTTAATAGTGTTGATATAAATTGGTGCTGCGTATTTTCCAGGTGCCCCAATTTACAGTAGTTTTATGACGCATCCAGTGGAATCACCGCGCAGTACGCCAAAGGTACCAGTTTTTCACTCTAGCAAATTTCTTTTCGTACCATGCTATTCGCTAGTCAGCGTCAAGTTGAACTTAATACAGTAAAATATGTGACAACTAAACCTGTCTAAGACGGAATATTTTTTATAACCCTTGCAATTATGTTTGTTCAGATTTCATTGTGCTTTGTTTTAGACCTTTGAAATCGAGACCAGTGTATTCAGGTATCCTGTCTCTGTCTAAAAAAGTAAAAAATGCACAGTTCTTGCGTAAGGAATACCATACAAAATAAATATAACTGCTCAATCAGAAACTTTTGAAAATGCGAATTTTTTTCGATTCCTGATTCACACACACTTTATTGTACTTGTATTATGTTTATGTAGAATAATCGATTAAGACGAAAAGACAAGTGGTAGTTGAAAAATTTTCCTTTATACAGGTCTCCGTCTTAACAGATACAAATGTAATGTATTCCTTCCGTAGAGACTATGAATTTTTTATATTAAGACTTACTTCCCTCATACGGAGATTTCACAATATTTAATATATTTTATGCCCGGCTTTTTGAAGTCGCTGTCTGCGTCGTCTCTTTTTTCCATCTTCATGCCTCTATTTTTGTGACAGAGAACCTGACAATATCAATCATTTAAATAAATTTGAAAAAAGACTAAAACTCAAGGCTTTGTAGTGTATAATGGGAACATACGTTTTATTGTTACTACAGCAAATTAGTATAGTTGTTAGTTAGTATACTAATATAGTAGTTAAAGTTATTAATTAAAGTTGTATGTTGTATAATCAAGCAAAAGTTACAAATCTAATTGGGAATATTATTAATTTTTTTACAATTAAGAACTATCTTACATTTTCTAATTGTGGTAACTTGGAAAAAATTATAAAACTCGTTGGCAAATATTGAAATTTAATTCGACAATTTAAGGTTCTCTTCTCTCCTTTCTTCAATAAAAAGCCTTAGCGATGATCGATGGCCCTTAATTTCTGTACTTTGGAAAAGTGGTTGTTTTAACCCTTTCCGGCACACTGTGCCCAGTCCTGGGATACCTAATTTTAATTCCAAACTTGGAAATGGCACCAAAAATATTTTAGTAAAATTTTGTTTTTACAATAAAAGCTTAAATTAAGAAATTCAAAATATCTAAAAAATTCGTTTGTGAATTCCGGTGTCAATCGATAATTTCTCATTTTACTAACTTTTTGCCCGTGCCGGCAAGGGTTAACTTAACATTTATCGATATTGATTTCGATTTTTGGAATATTTGGTAATGACTACAGTGGTTTTAATACTGTAGAAAGCAGGGATGTAGTGGAAGGTATACGGGGGTATACCCGTATTCTTTAGGGTATACCCTGTACTTAGAGTGTATACCCTCTGTTTTTTTTTTACGACTACACCAATGGTAGAAAGGGTATTAGCATATACTGATTTCGATATTTTGGAAACGGTTTTAAATTATCTTATTTCTTATCATTATTCAGTAGATCTGTGTGAAATCGCTCAATTAATATTTATCTCGAACTCAAAACATATCTTTCATATAAAGATTGACGCAACTCTGAATTCAGTCATAGATATGGCTTTCGAAATATATATTTTTAAAATGATAAACCGCAGAACAGTACAAGATATTTGTAGATAAAATGTTATCACTTGACTTAAGCAACAAGTGTTTGAAAAGAAGGGTGTGACAAATATCGTCTGCTATTGGCTAAAATTTCAAAATACGTATATTAAAAGTAGGCGCTACCATTAAAAGTTGATATACTTAAATCAAGTTTCATGTCATTTTTAAAATTCTATTACTCCTTTCTATATATTTTTTTAAGAACAGCAATAAGTGAAAATGAAAATTGATTTGGATGGTTTTGACTTCATCTCAACTCTACTCTAATTTTGTCCTTCCGAGTCTCGAGCTGATTCGAGATTCGACTCGATTTTCGACTAGACTGTTTTTGTTGTTAGTCGATTCACGGCATCTGTCAGTTTCTCCTCAGTTTTGCTAGTGTTGTAAAGAAATAGTTTTAGGGCATCTGATTTTAGAGGTTGAATGGTAGCATTATTGATAACGATATTTGGACTATAGGAGCTTTCTGTTAAGCATATTTATAAATAAAGATGCCGAAAATTTTAATTGGAATCAGGCGGTAAGTCCGATAAATTTAATTTCAATTTACATATTTTTAAAATATAATTTCTTTTAGACGGTTTATAGCTTCAATGCTATTATATTGGTAATGCCTTTGGTTATATTTTAGTAATCGATACATTATTACGTGCGTTCTTCTAATTTTAATAACTTAATTTACTACTCTTTTTTACAGATTGCCAACCTAATTTTATACAGATTTACTTGGAGTTATCTTCAAATGAACTTTTCTTAGTTAATTAATGATGTGTCACTTTAATCATACATTTATTAATAAGTGAAGGAGATTTCATATACTGTACTTGATATCGATTTGTATCGTTGCTATCGATTTACGCGAATAGTGTATAATATGCACGTCCATTGTTTATTGATGATTATATTTATACATGTTCATATATAATGTAATAATACAATGTACAGCAGCACGCGTACATTTGAAGCATGATTTACTGAAAACTTAAAGCTAATTAATCTTAATTAACTTAACTAAATATAAAATCTATCATAATTATTTTGTGCCTTTGCCTTGTGACGGCACTGTACAGGCAAATTAAATTGTAAAAAGCATTTGTTAATTACTTTTATTAAAGTTAAAAAATATTACAAAGAAAAGCTCTTACAATTGGCATTCACCTGTCCCCCCCCCCCTCTCAAAAAAAAAATAAATAAATAAAAAATAGTGGGAAGAATGATTTTGATGCATGAAACAGTAAATAAATGGGTCATTCCATGGTAACTTATGTTACATTTAGAACAATTTAATGCAGTAATTTTAGTAATATAACACTAAAAAATATTCAAGTGTAAAATTAAAAATTTGGATGAAAATTGCCTAAAATAAGATAATGAAAACTACACTTTATATGATAACTTACATTCTTTTTTCAGCAATGTCACTTACCATAATGAATATAATTGCCAAATTTTAAGATATAACACTAAAATTAGGTAATTTTCATCTAAATTGAGCTTTGAATAAGTTTAATTAGCAAACCCAGTCAAATTTACATTTTAAATAATTTTTTTTTTTGTGTGTTATATTACTAAAGTTACTGAAAATAGATCTAAACACAACATAAGTTACCATGGAATGACCCAAATCCATTATTTGAGCAAAACATTATGGTATATTTTCTGACTAATGTACTAGATAATAGAAAGTCAATTAAAATATTTTTTTATTAATATAATGTATCCTACTTGATTAATGTTTATTTAAAATTTAATAGTAGCTTACTCTTTTGAACAAAAAAAAAAAAAAAAAAAAAAAAAACTTCTTGGTTCTGTGTTACATGATATGTTTAGATGAAGCAGTTTTCAACTGTGAAGGTCTGCATTCTGCCTATCTTAACTGATAATGCAATAAATTTATTGAATTTATTTTCTAATTATCTGCTAGAAGAAAAAAATTTGTAAAAAAACCTCTTTTTAATTTTTTAAAACATTGTAACAAAGTTTTGTCTCAGAAAATATATTCATAAATTTAAAAGAATGCTTTTATTTTTATCTGATTCAACTTTTAGTAAAATCAATCTGAAATGTTAAAACATCATATCACCACTAGAGTGCAATATATAAAATAATATTTTGAAACATCTCAAATTATAAAAATAAGGATTAGTTATAATAGATGGAATCTAATATATTTTTATTTCTTTAATTTTAATTCCGTACAGTAAAAGACAATATTGTGTGTAATAGTTCATAATAAAAGTTTGCTACATTTTCATGCAAATTACATTCACAAATTTATTTCTGAGCCATGTGTAAAAAGGTTAGAAAAAAAAAAATATATATATATAGAAAGAATAAACGGTTTTCATTCGTAATTTTTTTTTTCTTTTTTTTGTGTGTGTGTTTTGTTAAAGCATGTTTGTACCAATAAAACTTGGCAATTATTGAAGTTTAGATGTAGTTCTATTGCATACATTTTGTAAAGAGACACTAATTATTGAAGTTTAAATGTAGTTCTATTGCATACATTTTGTAAAGAGACACTAATTATTGAAGTTTAGATGTAGTTCTATTGCATACATTTTGTAAAGAGACACTAACAGATAATATAATTAAATTTTAAGACAGAATGCTTGCATTGCATATCAATTATAATAATAAAAACATGCTAATATTTGTTAGTAAATGTATTTGTTAAAATGGAAACATTTTGTTTTAGTTATTCAGGGCTTGAATTTGAGGGCGGGATTCGCGCCCCAAATTTCAAAATCCCGCCCAGAAGAATAATGTGGGTGGGAGCCTCCCGTCCAAAAAATTTGCGCATTTAAAAAAAAAGGAAAAAAAAAACTGCATTTTGAATCTACGATTAACTTCTGTGACTGTTTTCTGAATTTTGTGATATTTTCGTGCGACTGATTGACACATTTTGCAAATTTTGTACTGCGAAAAAAACGAAAATTTCGTCAACGGATCAAGAAACAAAAATGTAAATTTCTAGAAAAGGTCATGGGAAAAATGTCAAATTCGTCAAAGAATCGCTTCAGGGATGATTCTTAATAATAATTAAAAAAATCTAAAATTCGCAACAATTTTTTGGAAGATTTTAGCAGTGTGTGCCTAGAGAGAAATTCATTTTAGGCACTATGTGTTTTTTCTGTAGCATTTTAGCAAAATTTGCAAATTTTTTGAAGAAATTTGTGGATTTTTCATAATTCTTTGGACAAAATTTCCAGATTTTTAGAAATTTTTGCGAAATTAGTTATTTTTTACGATTTTTTTGACAAAAATTGTAGGTTTTTTTGCGATTGTTTGACAGAATTGGCCATTTTTTGCGAAATTAGCGGTTTTTTGCAATTGTTTTCATTTTCCCATGATTCTTTAAATATTTTTGTTTTTTCTGTGATCCCTGAAAAAAATGTGCTTTTTTTTCTCGATTCTTTGGTGAAATTTGTGATTTTTCATTATTCATCGACGAAATTTCTGTTTTCCATGATCTTCTGAAAAAATTTGTTTTTTCTGCGATCTTCAGACGAAATTGTGGTTTTTCATGAACTTCTGGTGAAATTTGCGATTTTTCACAACATTCTCACAAAATTTCTGTTTTCCCAGTGATCTTCTGAAGAAATTAATGATTTTTCTACAAGCGATTTATAAAATTGATTTTTTTCGGCGACCATTTGTGTAAAATTCTTAATGTATGTATTCTTGCCAGAAATTTTAAGATTGATGTCTGATTTTTTTTTAAAAAACAGAACCGAATAATTTAAATTTTTGGAAAATTCAGAACAGAAACTGGGATCGCTTAATGAATGTTAATTTGGTCTCAGGACCACGAAAAAAAATCGAGAAAGTATCACAAAATAAATATGTCAATTTCACCAAAAAGTGTGAATTTCATAAAAAGGGTCACAGTATAAATGCGAATTTAATCGAAGAACCAAAAACAAATGCAAATTTCGTCAAAGACTCTCAAAAAAGACGTGAATTTAGATGAAGGGTTGCAGAATAAATGCGAATTTTGTCAAAAGGCCGTGAAAAAAAAAAAAAAAATTGTCGAAAAATCGCAAAAAAACATGTCTTTTGTCAGAAGGCTGCGGAAAATGAAACCGTCTCTTTAGAAAAAGCAGACGCACAAATATATGTGTGTATTATTATATGCATAGTTTTTAATTGGGAATAATATTAAACTAATTTTTGTAAAATTGGGTTTAACCCGAACCCAACTTGCAAAAATCTACACTCAATCTAAAATCGAGCTGAACCAAAAACAGTTTACTAGACCTGTAAGAAAAATAGTTAGCACTGGGAGGGAAATTACCACTTGTAAAGACTAGACAGTACAAAAGTTTGCCTTTTTTAAAACACATTTTGCATAATTATTCTGAGCTTTTGATAAAAATTGCTTCAATATTATTTTGTCATGTCTGTATTGTAATTTTTTAAATAGCACATAAAGTAATAGTGAGTTTTAAAGATTTTTTTCTCCCTCCCAAACAGCTAAACTCCCCTCCGTTTATAAATGTTGGTAGGGAGACTCCCCTCTTTTTGAAAATTTGAATTTCAAGCCCTGGTTATTATAACGAAGATATATCTATTTTTTAAAGCCATTTTAGTTGCTTGATCAAACCTAGGTGAATGTAATTTTACTTTCACGAACTTTTTTCCCATAAATCCTGTCCACACATACAGAAAATGCTTTTTTTGCTAAAAATTTTATAACCTTTCAGCAAGAATTTTACATGAAATATTACAGGGAAAAAAAAAATGATGGTGAACTACTGCTGACATCTAGATTTTTACACGCATACGTGCAAGTATATATGGCAAGGATGATTCTAAGAGTTAAAAATATGTATAATTCTGAAAGGTTACAGAGTCGAGGAAGAGGGGGGGATAATTTACTCCCCGCACTACATTTTTTTTCAAGGCCCTTTGACAAATTTTTTTTTTTTTTTTTCACGATCTTTTGACAAAAACTACAGTTGTTTTGCGATATTTTGATGAAATTGGTGGTTACTTTGTCATCTTTTGATGAAACTTGTGGGTGTTTTTTTTTTTTTTCTTGTTTTTTTTTTTTTTTTTTTTTTTTTTTTTTTTTTTTCTTGTGCATAGAGATGGGAATGCTCGGAAAAAAACAGAAAAATTGGGGGGGGATAAACGGTTTTTTTCCGAAGGCTTATTTTTCAATTTTTCCGAACTGGAAAAATTTAAATTTCATTTACGAAATAATATAGTGAAAGTTTTGTAATAGCTACATTTCATACTTTTTATTTTATTTTTTTTTATGTTGAGTGAACCCACATGAAAACTTTAATGTGGTTAATTTGATCTCAGAGCAGAAATCTGTTTGAGAAGACTTGAAAAGATCCTTCACATTTTTTTCTTGTTTAAAACACAAGACCCTTCGCAAAATTTCTCTTGAAAATAGACATTTCAGAAAAAAGTTTAATCTACAAATTCAATCTTTTGCAAATGCAGTGATTGGAGAAAAAAGGTCTCTTGCCATATAGCCAGGGTTCGTGATTTTTTTTATTTTTTTAATAAAAATCAAAACAATCGGATTTTTTTTATTTAAATCGGATTTTTTTGATTTAAATCAGATTTTTTTGATTTTTTTAAAAATTGCCACACATTATTATTATTTTATGACTTTTTGTTTAATTTAAATAATATAAAGTTTACATACATAGACATGCATATTATAAGTATTATCTATTACTAATATTACACAATTTACATAAATGATTCATATTATTTCAAGGTAAAATTTTAGGCTATGAAAAAAATCGTGACTACACAAAATGCATGAAAAACTACAAATCAGATGTCAAAAATTAATTCAACCTTCAATAGTTTAATTAAAATAAAATACATTTGCAACACATAAAAATTTTAAACAAAATTGGAATTTTTAAACTTTTTTTTTAAGTGTTGACTGAGAAAAATGAGTTCAGTTGCTGCCATCAAAATTAGAGCCATACCAAGTACTCGGTAAATACTCAGTATTCGGCCTACTCGGCCAATTTGCCAAGTACTCTGCCAATACCGAGTAGTTGTAAGAATTTCATTTTTTAAGCATATGAATTGATAACTGATCTGTAAAAATTATTCGAATATCAATGTATAATAGATGCAGTAATTCATAAAACTATTTACTCTGTATTTAACAATATGTCTGCAAAATATAAAAAAAAGTTAAGAACAAAATCCCTAAAAAAATTTCACATTTATACAAATAAAAATACTTTTTTATGTATAGAAAAACAGAAACGACTTATTTTGGATAAAGAAACTGAAAATACAATATATGCAATAAAAAATTAATAATTAAATTTATTATATTTCAAATTATGGTGCAAAAACACCAAACATTCTACATTATCAATAGACAGGGCATTTCTTTTACTACTATAAATTTGGCCGGCCTCTATTATGTTCAGAATAAACAGTTGTTGAAGGTGCATATAAGAGTTTTTTGCAAAATTGTACATAATCGAAAAAGTTTTTTTTTTTTTTTTTTTTTTTTTTTTTTTTCCCTCACCATGCAAATAGAGTGTCAGTTTTACAAGTCTTCTGTTAAGAAAGCCTGTAACTCTTTTTGTTCCAATTCTTCATGCGGTGATTTTAAACTAGTGCTAGTGCCACAATCTTTTTGTTCATTCACAATTTCTCAAAACATTGCCAGAAAATAGATGAACTTTTTGCTAGCATTTTCTCTTTTGGTTCGTTGACATTAGCATTCTCATATTTATTTTTAGGTGCGTTCGTAATTATGTAAATATGTAGCACGTATTATTGTCGTTCAGTCCATCTGCCTGTCTGTCTGCATATAACAACGCAAAAACTACCCAACTGAATTGTTTGAAATTTAAAATACATAATTATTACATAATTTTGTCGAGTCATTTCAAATTTTATGAAAATCTGATGCATAGATCAATTACAGGGACAATCAAAAGGATTCCGTTACATTAAGGTCAATGGGGAAAAAAGTTTCAAATGCATTTTAATCGTTTGAAATTTTAAATACATAATTATTACATAATTTTATCGAGTTATTTCAAATTTTATTAAAATTGGAAGCATAGTTCAACTACAGGGACAATCAAAAGTGTTCCGTTACAATACGGTTAATGGGGGAAAATGTTTCAAATGCATTTTAATGGTGTTATACTCATTCGAACATAATAAAAGTGATATGCATCTATAAAGTACATATTATAATATACATTTTGCATAATCTGTGGTGCAAAGAATATTTGTTATTGATTTAGAAGGCCACACAAAAGTATTCCATTACATAATGGTATAGGGAGAACATTGTTTGGTGTGCATTTTAATTGTACTTATTTACAATTTTATGAGATTGATACATGAGAGCAATATTTTTAAAACTTCGTTATCGTACAAACGCACTTCATTTGCTACGCTTCACGTGCAATTCAAAACTTGTTTGTTTCTTTGTTGCATTTTCAAGTTCTAGATCATCTAAACTCATCAATTTTAGAGCTTGCTTTTTAAGGCAATTTTAATTTACACATTTATAATTTCCATTGAAAAAGGTTAGTTTTTTACTGAGATATTTAAAAAATAATAAATTAAAAATAACATGATATAATCTGTACACATAAAAAATGAAAAGAAACTGCAAAGCCAATACATTTTTTTAATCAGAAGAAAATAAGGTACAGACAGTTACAAAATAAATATGAAATGTTTGCATTATTCAATGAATTATTACAGTAACCAATAAACATTTTTATTTTTGATAGACAGATTTCAATGGTTGGAATAAATTGGAGGGTTAAAGAATGTTTAAATTTTATATTAGTTAATAACTGTAGTTGTCATGTATCAATTCTCCTTTTTTATTAGTTTTGAACTGTCAAAAATTATCTTTAAAAGGTGCACAGATAAATTTCAAATTTAATGAGTTAATTTGTTTGTACTATATATGTATATTATATTTATATGTACACACAGGTATATTTATATATATGTACACCTAAGCTCACATTATACGCACATCAGTGTTTTATTTTCTTATTATACAACTACTCGGTACTCGGCCGAATAGTCAGTGGTACTCGGTCGAGTACTCGGTACTCGGCTATTCGGCCAAAGTACTACTCGGTACACCACTAATCAAAATACTTAAGGCCAGAGGACACAAAATGAGATGTCAACCGTAATCGACTGACTTCTCAGTAGTGTTGGAATTTACACAAGAAAATTTTGAATAGCAATTTTATTTTACTTGTGGAATATTTATCATCTTATAAAACAATAACTATTTAAACTCACTAATAAGAACTTGGAATCCCTAAATAAAAATTCAGCCAGAGAAGGAATGCTACAGTGTTGCCGCATCTGGATATTTTTTTATTGGGGGATTCCAAATTCTCATGTGTATGTTTAAGTTTAAAAAGTAATTAACCATAAGTTAATCAGTATGTTCAGTGTTTTATACGATGATTGGTACTCCACAAATAAAATAAAAGTAAATTGTTATTCAAAATTTTCTAGTGTGAATTCCAACATAATTGAGAAGTAAGTTAATTAGTGAATACCTCACAATTTGTGTCCTCTGGCCTTGAGCATTTCGATGGCAGTGATTTAACAGTTTTATCTGTTGATTTCTAATTTCTGAAAGTATCAAACCAAAGGCAAAAAACATTTGTTTGATTGAAGCAGATAAATCTATTGCAGTAAAAAGCTAGTTGATCATTAATTCTCTTTTTAGTATGAGCTTTTTCGATAACTGCAACAAAAATACCTTCCACCATTCTAAAGGGCTGAGATCAATTATATTAAATTAAATAAATAAATCAATTGCTGATTCAGATTTTGCTCAAATCCTTATATAGCAGGCTTCACCAAAGTACAGCACATAAAGTCATGCAATTTTATTTTACCTCAACTTGCAAAAGTTTTTCTAAATACTAATGAGTAAATATTCAAATATTTAGTATATTTTTGTTTAGATTTCTTTACCGTTGCAAGATTATTTTATAATTTGATTCAAATGAAATTTGAAAACATTTTTTTTCTAAACTTTACATTTATTTTACTTTTTTTACTAAGCTTAAGCTTTATCTTTCTGAAAGTTGTTTGATTATATATGGTATATAAAACTAAATTATATTAAAGCACATTATTATGTTTGATTCATTATTATGTTTGTTGTCATCTGAAATTTATTAAAAAATAACTTAAAAGAAAAACTGATTTAAATCAATGATTTTTTTTTAAAAATCAGTTGATTTAAATCGTGATTTAAATCATGATTAAAATCAAGCCGATTTAAATCAACGAACCCTGCATATAGCAACTGAATCTTGTCAAGTTGTATACATGCATAAATAACCTTATTAAAAATGTCTAAATAGGACTCTAAAAATAGTAATAATTTCTTATTCACAAATTCTGAATATATTTTGTATAAGTATATATACAAAAAATTCACAATTTCACAAAAACAGGATTGATGTGCAATTAAATGCAATTTCTTTTTTTAAAAATTAATTCATGTGCAAAATTATTTCAATAACATGCCAATTAATAAAAATGGTAAAATAAAAAAAATAACATAAAATTTGAAGCATGCATTTATTTTATTTTTTTTTTCTATCTTTTCAAGAAGTAAGTATTGAATTCGTGAAAATTTTGACTTCCAGTTTTTGGTGTATTTAAATATTTTAGAAGGTCCTGAACACGATTTGATAGTTTTTGGAAAATATGTCACATTGTGAGTCTGTATGGGACAAAAATTTTATAGGCATTCGATCTCAAGAACTGATGCACATAATTTCACAAAACTTTTAGATTCAGTTACACCTTGATATAAACTCAAGATGTTTACTTATTAGTGTATATTGCACAACTGATGGCGCTACTATGCTGCATTATTCATAACTTCCACAATAGTTCTATCTCAAGAATTAATGTATGTATTTTCATAAAACTTCAGATTAAGTTAATCTTTGATATAACTTTGTGCACATTACTTTTTGGTGTAAATCGCTCAACAGATGCTGCTGCTATGCTGCATTATTCATGATTATCGCAATAGTTCTATCTCAAGGACTAAAAAACTATTTTTTATCAAACTACAGATTCAGATAGTTCCTGATATATATTAAGATTGTTTAGTTTTTGGTGTAAATTGCCCTAAGGTGGCACTACTATGCTCCATTTTTCAAGATTTCGTTATAGCTGATTAATTGAATGTTTTTTCAAGGTGTTGAATCTAAAATTGACCTCCATTTTACCTCAATGATGTACAGTAATGTCGCAAAAACATGGGCAGTTTGCATTAGAAAAGTACAACTGCGATGAAAAAAACCCCATATTTTATTACAAGTAACTATGCTCCAAATTATACATTCCCTTTTGATTAAACTTTGAATTTTTGTAGTTTTTTAAAGCAAACTAGAAATTTATCTCTGTATGTAACTGCTTTTGTTAATTCCTCACGAGCATTTTCTATTTGTAATGTTCTTTTTTCATAACTTTTGAGTTCCATTCTTAGAAATATGAAATTAAATATGGAAACATTATTGAATATGGTTTCTTACTCAAGAATAGAATACCAGATTTCAGGATAAAAAGAAAAAAATTACATTTAATTAAACTTAAAAAAAATATTTTTCTGATTTCAGTGAGTAAAAATCTACCAGTCAATAAATCCTATGCTATTTTTTAGTTGCAGACCTAACAAAAACTTAGTTTTGTTTG
The DNA here is from genome assembly GCA_964019185.1 of Maratus speculifer. Taxonomy (NCBI): domain Eukaryota; kingdom Metazoa; phylum Arthropoda; class Arachnida; order Araneae; family Salticidae; genus Maratus; species Maratus speculifer. The sequence continues at coordinate 127,616,737 of OZ025296.1, forward strand.
AATTTAGATTATAAAACTAACTCGAAACTTTGAGTTGAGATTGGAAAGCTATACCAAAACTAAACAATTGTAAGAAAAAAAGTGTAATAATGTAAAAATATACATATTTTTAAACAAACAATGGGATTTTTTTAATACTGATTTTGATAATGACAAAACTGCAACAATTTTTTAAAACTAGTATCATTTACTTAAAAACTATACTTATGTAAATGGAATGCATAATTTATTTCATTCCAAACTGCAGACATATTGGCTCAGGTTCTTACATTAGGTCAATTGGTAGTTAAACATGTAAGTGAAAAATCATTTCAACAGAGATATGATATAACAAACAATAGTGTTTTGAAAATTCTTAGGCTGTGGAAAAAAAAAAAAAAAAAAAAATTTAGAAGCAGGCTTTGCTATTTTCTTTTTATTTTGTAATATAAAGTGAAAATAATTTTCATTTAATACAAATAAATGGAAAAAAAATGTTTATTATTTAATATTCTCTAAGAAAATATAATTTATTTGGGTAAAATAGTCATGAAAAATCAATTTTTCCGTTTTTTTCCGAAAAAAAAACTGGTAAAAAACCAGTTTTTTTCTGCCACTTATATTTTTCCGGAAAATTTACATCTCTACTTGTGCATACCTTTAAAGATATTTGCAGCAATCTTTTGAAAAAGTTTACGGTTGTTTCATGACCACTTGACAAATGCACGTTTTTTTCACATTTCTTTGACGAAATTTGCTGTTATTTCGCGATCTTTTGAAGAAATTTGTGTTTTTTCATGATTTTTTTTTTTTTTTTTATATAAAAGTTGAGATTGTTTTGATATTTTTTAATGAAATTCTCAGTTAGTTCGCAACCATCTGATGAAATTTGCGAGCATTTTGCAATTTTTTTGCCAAAATTTGCATTCTTTTCTTCGACTTTTGACAAAATTTGTGTTCATTTCATGATCTTTTTATGAAATTTTCTATTTCACAATGTTTTTTATGAAATATGCGGTTATTTTGTGATCTTTTAACAAAACTTATGTTAGTTTCACAATCTTTTTTCTAGATTTGTGTTCATTTTGCCAAATGAACTTTAAGGTTATTTCACAATCTTTTTATGAAATTTGTGACTATTTCGCAATTTTTTAACTAAATTTGCAGGTATTTGACCATTTTAAAAAATGAAATTTGCGATCTTGTGACAAAATTTGCAAGTTTTTCTTAATTCCTGAACAAAATTTGTGGCATTTTAATGTCCTAATTTTCAGATTCATGACCAGTTTTTAAAAAATTTTCTGTACTAAATGCCTTAAATTTTCAGAATATTTGGAATAGAATCACCCAGAGGCAGGGTTGCAAAAAAGCTGGCTAAAATTTAAAAAAAAGTCAGACTCGTGACTTCTATTGGCTTTAACTGGCTTTTTTTTTGGCCATAATTGGCTTTTATACAGTGAAGCATTTTAATTATAAGCTACACATTTTTAAGTGTCTTTTAACTAGTTCTATTGATGTTTATTTTACTTTGAGTTTAATAAATTTATTTATTAAAATGAAAAATTGGGATTTTAATTATGATTCATTATGAGAAATTGGGTTATAACCCAATTTTTCAATAATGAAGACATTAATACTAGAATAGCACATTGATGGAGTTGCTAGTGGTTTATAGTTAGAATTGCAAATATGTCGGTTAAATTTTAAAATGGGCATACCAAGTGCTTTTTCTGATTTACATTGATCTTTAATCCCATCCTTTCTTTTTCCATTTTTACGGCTTTATAAAATTAAAGAGGACAATGGTTACTTAGTTAAATGTTTTATTACTTAATTACTTAACTAATTTTAAGTGTTATTAAAATGTCACTTTTATTCCCTATAAACATTTAAAATCATACACATAAAAAAAAAACACCATTTATCACTATTGAAAATAGCATTATGAATTATGCATATTTCATAATATATTATGTATCACAATTTATTCTCAATTAGCATATTCATGAATATATTCATTCATAGAGTAATTGTAGCATGAATATATTCATGCAAGAGGGTGTATATGCACTTTTAAATAAGAAAGAGCTATTAAAAATTTTAATTCAACAAATTTTATTCGAAAATTTTTTGTTGTTGTTTAATTTTATATAATTATGTATTAAACTTTCCTCAAATAATGAATCGTTCCTAATCTCTCTTTCAATATTGTTCATTCTTAATCTTTATGTATTGACCTGTAAGAATGTTTCCATGAATGCTTTGATGTGTTACATTTTGCCATAATTCAATTAAATATAATTCTGAAGAATGTAATATAAGTAGAATTATGAAATATGGAAGTTTAAAACACATTTTTTGAGTATATTTTCTTTTTTCCAAGATTTATATATTTTTTCAGACATAATGCCTTCACAATTGCTTTTAGCAGTTATAAAGACCTATTTATTTGAAAAATTAGATAGAAATTTGTAACTTTATTAGTAGTAAATAATTAAAAATGTATTAAAAATAAATCAATCCAAGTTCAATATGAATTTGATATAAGTTAACACTTTAAAAATAAAAGCCGGCTTTTTTCAATTTTAGCCGGCGTTTTTTTTGGCCTGGCTAAAGGCCGGCAACCCTGCCCAGAGGTGAAGAATAATCATATTATTCTGGGATCAATTTTGTGAAGGCCGAAATGCAGATATTTTTATTTGTAATGAAATATTTCTATCTCGGGGTATTAGGAAATTTGTCTTTAAAATTGAAATGTTTCTGCAAAATTTCCCCAGGAGGTTAAAATTTCCTCCAATCCTAGATTACCGGATTGGACATATTCTGCACCGCTGGTTTCAAAAGCAGTAAATACAAAACACGATATTTCTTACTATGATAGACATTTTTCTTTGTTTATTTTATTTTGAAGTTAAAAATTATTTTAAAACAGTATTTATTTGTAGAGAATAAGCAATTATTAAATATTTTGAAAATTCTGCATTATAGTAACAAAGAAGATTGTGACAGGCCTGTAGCTAAGGGGGCGCTATGTGCGGCTCAGCCCCCCCCCCCTAAAATATTTTGACCCCCCCCTGGAAACAATTCAAAGGTCACTAAATAAACTTCTGCTCCGAAAATTCAAATGAAATTTTGTTCAAAATGTAATTTATTTTTGAGACCCTTTCACAATTTTACAGAAATACTAAATTGTACCTAAAATAAGTGTTTAAACACTCCCTCATCTTATTTGTACTCATGAAACCAACATGATGTTTAATTTTGCTCCAAGTTATACACTCAATTTTCACCATCCTGTACTTTTCTCAGCATAAAATGAAATTATTACTACAGTTCAATAAGAAACATGGTACCTACAATGTAAATATGCACTATCTTTCTGCGTCAGAGAGAGAGAAAAAAAAAATTCAGCCCCCCCCCCCCCTACTATTCACTTCTAGCCAGGGTTGGCAAGTTTTTGACATGCGACAGTTTTTGACGGTTTTAACCATGGTTTAAACCGTCATGTCAAAAACCTCCTTGTCAAAAATGGCTAAAACTGTCAAAAACCTAAATTTATATGTAAATAAAAATATTTATTTACATATATATATCTACCTATATTTATATTTAATAAGTAAAATTTCTTTGCTTTTAATAAGGAAAATGTTTCTAAATATGTTGTAGGAAAAATAAATTTAAATTTTAAAAACATATTTTGAATAGTAAACAAAATCTCAGACTTTGGCAAACTTATCTTTTGTAATATTATTTATTAAATTTTAATGTGTTATTCAAAATATGCAGGGATTACATTATGAAGAAATTTATTTATAACCAAACTTAGTGTATCATTTAAAATAATATAAAAGATCAGACAAGTTCCGTAATTAGAAACAGAAAATTGTTCAAAACTGGTTATGTGCTACCGTATGATACGTGGGACAAATGAATTGCATTATTGAACTAAATTTCTACTTTGATAATTTCATTTGGATTGATTTAGATTATGTAATCAAATTAATTGGAAATATTTAATGAATGTTTTATTTTTTTAAATTATGTATTTTATAAGATTAATAAAAAAAACTACATAATATTTTGTGTTTTAGAAGTATTTTGTAGATTTTTTCTGTTTTGACTTTTACAATTGTTAGTTAGTTTTTCAAAAAAAATCAGTAATTCTGAATTTTAAATTATCAGTCTTTTTTTGAATTTATAACTAACATAAAGATAATAAGAAACATCTGAGTATCTATTTACAATATTCAGCCTATTTATTTACTATGCTGAAAAATTAGCTTAAACAAATACTTTCTTATTTCTTTTTTTTTTTTTTTTTTTTTTTTTTTTTTTTTACTGAATGCTATAAAATTTTGTTAAATATCTTAAGTATTCAGTTGTTGAATAATTACTTCTCGTCTTACCTTGCTTTCAAAATAAGCATTATTTGTCTTCTTAATACTATTAGTGTGTGTGTTGTGGGACGGGGTAGAGATAAGAATGGTTTATAATGTGTAATAATCATACATATAATAAATTATATGCATTATATTTAAATTCAAATTAACCTATTAGATATTATGTATACAATCAGGTATGTGAGAAGGGGGCGGTAGTTGCCCCATGCACGGAAATTTAGGGGGCACTATCCAAATTTATACAACAAACGTTATTTTTTGGCCTGTCACAAGAAAAAGTTGGGTAGAGGGGCACCAAATTCTAACTTTGCCCCTGTCACAATTTTCTCTTTACACGCTTCTGTATATAATGTGTATAGCATTTTAAAAAAAATTAAACACAAGTATCAAGTTTTACACTTTTGAAAATCCTGCATTTATAACACTTAACTTGTTAACACTTGTAAATACTAACTATGACAAAATGCATACTAAATAACTTTAGATTTTTTAAAATATTAAAATAATAAATAAACGAGATATTTAAACATAATTTTTGTGCAAATATTTCTGCATGCCCATTTCAAGATAAATTTCTGAGATTTGAAATCTATCATTTTTACCTTAATTTTTATTAATTAGAAATATTTAAAAACCTGCTAATTACCCACAATATAATTAAATTTCAGCATAATGTATGCCAACTGTTGCTAATTTAAAAATTTAACAACAAACTCTAGTGCATCACAGCAGATTGTAACTCTATGGGTTTTCGACAGGTTTTTGACGGTTTAATCCGGTTTAAACCGTCGTCATGTCAAAAAACACTTTTTGACGTCAAAAACCCAACCCTGCTTCTAGCTACGGCCCTGGATTGTGGACCACTGTACTCCAGAAGAAATGAGTAAGTCATTAAATTTAGAGAACTAATTCTTCCTATATACAGGCATTACTCTTTTTTGCTGAAAGGCTGATGTTGCTTATTACCTCTGATCGCATTGCACTATCAGGGGTAGTCTAGACAAAATTTAGGGCCTCTTTACAAAAATCTCTTTAATAAAGCAGCCTCCTTCACAAAATTTCTTTTTATAAAGGTAAGACTCTTTGTCAACTTTTCACAAAAAAGCTCCCCCCCCCCCCCCAAAAAAAAAAAAATGCTTCATTGACCCATGACCAGGGTTCTCGCCATTTTGCCAAATTGCTACTCAATCCTTCATTTGGCGAGTAACTAAGCGATTAGATTCGCCAAATTGCCAATTTTTTCTTTCTTTTTCGTTTTTCATACATATGCATATGTACATATTTTTAAGACATATTTTCAATATATTTGTAGCGGATAGTTGAGATTAGATTAATAACAATTAGAGACTCTCAAAATTTTAGGGCATAATGAAAAAAAGGGAATACATTAAAAAATTAAAGGTTTTTTTTTGTGTGTGTGTTATATAGCAAATCTATTTTGCTAATACTTTTTTCTTTTGCTGAATGTTTATTTTTAATTAGCCAAATTGCTAACGTTGGTCAAATGTCAGCGAGAACACTGCCCATGACAATACATATCATTCTGTTTCTGGTGATAATCTTTTACATTTCAGCAAGTTTCCATAAAAAAAAGAATTTTGAAATCTCCAATTTTCGCCTTGAAAATTTTCCTTATGTTAACCTACATCCCACAAAATGAATTTTTTAAAAACATTTTTTAACCTTTTTCTAATCTTTTTCTTATATTCAGGCATGAGATTCTTCCGCGGATCCGCGGTTTTCCGCTTTTTTGTCATTTTTCGCTTTTTTGTCTTCAAAGGACCGCGGAAAAAACGAAATTTTCGTCGAAATGTCGCGGAATAAAAATGCGATTTTCGTCGAAAGATCGCGGAAAAAACGCTATTTTTGTCGAAAGGTTACAAAAAAATTCTATTTTTGTAAAAATGTCGCGAGAAAAACGCAGTTTTCGCCAAATTATTGCGAAAAAACACAATTTTCGTAAAAATATAGCGAGAAAAATGCGGTTTTCGTCAAGAAATTGCAAGAAAAACGCGAATCCCGTCAAAATATCGCGAGAAAAACCGCGATTTTCGTCAAAAGATAGGATTTTCATCGAAAGGTCGTGAAAAAATGTTTTTTTTTTGTCAAAATGTCGCGTGAATAACGCGGTATTCGTCAAGACACTGCGAGAAAAACCCTTATTCCGTCAAGACACCGCGAGAAAAACGCGGATTCCGCCAAGACACCGCGAAAAAAAACGCGAATTCCGTTAAAACATCCCTAGAAAAACGCGGATTTTGACAAAACATCACAAGAAAAATGCGGATTCCGTCAAAACATCGCGAGAAAAACGCGGATTCCGGCAAAATATCGCGAGAGAAACGCGGATTCCGGCAAAATATCGCGAGAGAAACGCGGATTCCGGCAAAATATCGCGAGAGAAACGCGGATTCCGGCAAAATATCGCGAGAGAAACGCGGATTCCGGCAAAATATCGCGAGAGAAACGCGGATTCCGCCAAGACACCGCGAAAAAAACGCGAATTCCGTTAAAACATCCCAAGAAAAACGCGGATTTTGACAAAACATCGCAAGAAAAACGCGGATTTTGACAAAACATCGCAAGAAAAACGCGGATTTTGACAAAACATCGCAAGAGAAACGCGGATTTTGACAAAACATCGCTAGAGAAACGCGGATTCCGGCAAAATATCGCTAGAGAAAAGCGGATTCCGGCAAAATATCGCTAGAGAAACGCGGATTCCGGCAAAATATCGCTAGAGAAACGCGGATTCCGGCAAAATATCGCTAGAAAACCGTAATTTTCGTTAAAATATCGCGGGAAAAAAGGCCTTTTTCCGTCAAAAGATCGCGGAAACTGCACATTTCGTGAAGGAATCGCGGGAAAAAACACTAATTGTGTCAAAGGATTGGCGAAAAAATATTAATTTCGTAAAATATTTGCTTTAATATTGTTTTCAGCAACTTTTTTGCAATTGAATGGCAAATTAAACATTAGCTTGCCATGTTTGTTAATTGTTGTTTTAAGTGAAAACATGTGAAAATTTAAATTGGACAAGTAGCTAAGATTGCTGGGTAAAACATTGCATCGGAAGTATGAACTTAATTTATTGACTTTAATTTCAGAACTACTTATAATATTTGCATATATGGTTTCATTCTGACCCTCTCTCTCCCCCCCCCCCTTCTCCCTCCAAAATAAAATAAAACAGGATTTAAGCAAAGGTATTGGCAATTTTGTTGTGAATAAAATAGGCTTAATTGTCTTACACATGCGCTATTTCAAAATAATTTCTCATTTTCCGGTTCACGCGCTTTTCCTCTTTTTTTAACTTTTTGCAATCTCATGCCTGTATATTAGTTTTTTAACAATAAATAAAATTATCTAAATTCTCTATCACCATTTTCCCTTTTGATGCTCCTTCATCTAGCATGCAGTTGCAAAGTTAAAAATCTATAAAACTCTCCTTTTTTTTAAATCCTTTTTTACAATTCATATAAAAAATTAAATGATCATCTACATTACCCTGTTCCTTTCAAATTTTCCTCTTCCCCCCCCCCCCTTTTTTTTTTTTTTTTTTTTTTTTTGTTTCCTCAGTTTTTAAATTTAAAAATCTTTAAATTTCTATTGTACATATATATAAAATTAGTTATATTTGTCGCTTTGTTCTAACTTTAAATAATCAATTATCCAAATGTCTTGCATCCATCCCCAAAACTTTTGTTTCCCATTTTTCACACTGCAACAATAAATAATCAATCATTTAAAAAAAAAAATTCCTTTTTTATAGTTAAGTTACTTTTATCTTTTTTTTTATAGATCATTGCCCAATCTAATTTCATTTTAGCCTTAGGCTAATATTGCATCAAATATTGACAAGTGAGTGATGTCTCGGCACCAGATACTAAGCATCCATGAAGCAGAATTTTGTACGTCAGCCTGCAGCATACTAACATTACCTGAGAGTACTAGACTAAGCCTACCAAACACACACACCCCACACATAAGAAACATTTGCCTTTATAAAGAAAATATAATAAAATTATGAAACAAATACCGTAAATCTAGAAACTTAATGTATATTTCAGCTTTTTAAGCTTAGCTTTTTTTTTTTTTTTTAAGCTGGTGGATTAATTTGCAAAGTTCAAAATAATCTGCAGCACCTGCTGGCTGTGCTGAACAGTTTCTGCTACTAGACTAAGCATAATTAAAAATGGGGATTAAAAACAATTTTAAAATCAATGTTTCAGTTTAATTTACCATTTTTTCTTTTTTTCTTTTTTTTTTTTCTTTTGCTGAAATAAAAAATTAATGCAAACAAATGACAAACTGAATGTAGTATAAAAATGCTTCTTTGTTTTTAAATGGGCATAAATTTTAGTTTTAAAATACTGTGTTTAATGAACACTTAATAAAATAAGATTTTGCTTAAAATATTTGCATTTTACTTTTATGCATGTAAATTTTTAAAATAAAAAATGGGTATTAAATTTATTGTACAAATTCTTATTCTTTTAACAATTCATGCACATATTCTATTCAAATCAGTTAATTTCTTTTCGGTTTAAGAGTTCGCACTTCAATATGCATTTTTAACTTATTTGTCTTTTATAATTTCTGGATTGAATGGTTATGTGTTTTTTAATCCATTTCAATCAAAATTTTATTTTTAACTTGTTTTCTAATATGATAATTTCTGCATTTATTGTGTGTGGTAGTCCTATTTTAGTGTTCTTTTCTTTAGCTTTTTATGGCTAATGCAAAGATCAAACCACAGTTTATTTGTAGTTAATCAAGATAATTTCAACCTGATGAATCTGCCTTGGTTCCACAAATTTCCATTTTTTCCGTTTTAAAATCATGTTGCAAAGGGGATAAGTTATATACACATATATGGTGATATGTCATTTTTATTTTGAACAAATTACTTTAGTATTTATACTTTTACAATTTTTGCCGGTAATTTGTAATAGTTTTATACATTGTATATTGATTTACAGAAAATATAGCTTATGTTGTTTCTGAAATATTGTGCTTTTTAAAAGTAATTAGTGTAAATTGGATTTTTTTTAAAAAATACTATCTCTATTTGTATTAAATAACACCTTTTTAAGAATTTCATTTGTAGTTATTTTATTTATCATTATCTTTTTAAGATTTTGATTAGTAGATATTTTATTTATCATTTTTAAACTATGGTAATGATAACCGAAACAATCAGTGCATCCAAAATGATTCTTAATTATAAAATTACTTATAATAAATTAGTTGTAAATCAAAATCTTAAAAGGCATCATTTGGCATTGGTAGAAATGATGTTAAAATGTATTAAAATAAATTATGTATTTTTTTATAAACACAAATTTATTTCTTTCATAAATGATGCTATTTAATTTGTAAGAGTAAACCAATAATTAAAAAATAATTGTTTATGTGTAATCAAGGAATATTTTAATTAGTATATAAAAGACAGATGATATTGCTCATTGTAATCAGTTTTTAAAGGTAGCATATTTGTTAAGGTATGTATAATAAGAACTAGGATTTTGAGCAGTAATAATAATCAGTAAATGGTAAGACCATGACAAGACACAAAAAGTAAAAAAATTACAGGAGAAGAAGCTAGAAGGACCAGTTTTCATGTAGGTCAAATTTTACATTTTTTCCCAATGGCTAATGACCATACACTGATATTTTTCACTGGCCAGTTGTTTTAACCATTGGCTAGTATCAAAGTTACAAACACTTCATATAATTTTTTTTCTTATTTCCCCCAAGTATCAATATTGTAATTTACTATATCTTTTACTTGCCCTTCAGTAGAAACAACTGGAATAGAAGGAAGGGTGAGGGGAACTGACATTACTTCTAACAGTAAAATTTAACCAAGAAATCACTGCAGCCCAAATAAAAGTCAAACACATGTTTAAAGATATTTAGGCATATTTAATGCAATGTACAAAAACGACAAAGTTTAAATATATTTTAATGAAATCTTGAATGCATATTTTATGAAGTAATTATGATTTCTATGAATTGCAATGAAATAAAGTATTATAAAGAAGATTCTGTTTTTTGACACTATAATGTTTATCATTTACCTTATGTCTTTGTGACCTTATAGTCTATCCATCAAAGTTTTATTGCTCCGGAAAGATCATACTCATTTAATTGAATTTTAGATTGTTTAACTATTGGGCAATTGCAGCATGTCTTATTTATAAGGTAAACTTTTTCTTTTGACTGAATCAAAGTTTTTTGGACAAAATGTTTATTCTTCACCATTCTTTAAAGAAGTTTGGAGTTTTTTCTGCGTTTTTTACTTTTTTTTTATCTTCAATAGAAGAAAGTATTGTAATCGAGATTTTTTTCGACGGATTTACACGTTTTAGGGGTCAGAGATTCCAAAAAACATGTTTTTACAAAATGTCGTGTCTGTGTCATAGATATAGGAATAACCTATTCCTACATCTATGGTCTGTGTGTGTGTCCGTATGTCGCCATTCTACAATCAAAAAGTGTATGAAGTTATGCATAGAGTTGAACCACATTTTTTGTAAATGTTTTTGGCTGTGGTAAGCAAGCCCTCCTTCAGTTTTGAAATATTCTGCTGGAAAGGGGCGCTGCAATGACGATGTTTGTGCCATTTTCAATATTGTACCGCCAAAAGTATATGAAGTTATGCATCGAATTGAACTAAATTTTTTGTGTAAGTATATGACTATAGACAGTTGGCCCTCCCTGAATCTTAAAAAAATCCGCCGGAAGGGGGCGCTGCAATCACGATTTTTGTGCTATTTTCAATAATGCACCGATCAAAAATATATTAAATTATGCATCGAATTGAACCAAATTTTTTGTGTAAGCGTATGGCTATGTGGCTAGTTGGTCCTCCCTGAATTTGAAAAACATTTGCCGGAAGGGGGGCTCTGCAATAGCGAATTTTATTCCATTTTCAATATTGCACCACCTAAAAGTGTGTGAAGTTAGTTCTAGAACTGAACTAAATTTTTTGTATATGATTATTTTTTGGTAAGGCAAATAGGTCCTCCCTGAATTTGAAAAAAAAAAATCTGCCTATCATTCTATTGTCCATCAGCTCGTCCAGAGACGGAATTCGTTTTTACTCAGATTAATTGACTGTAGCAGAAATTTAAGATGAAAATCAAAGTTGGTATGGTATTGAATTAAAATTATTAAAGCATTAAAATGAATAACTATTTTTTAAAAATATTAAAATGTACGTATGAGATCGAAGAAAGTTTTGGGATTGGCACATCCAACTAGTTTTTTTTACGAGATTAGCGTTTTTTCCCGCGATCTTTTAAAGAAATTTGTCTCCCCCCCCCCCCCCCCCGAGATTCTTTGACAAAATTCATGCTTTTTAAGTAACCGTTGGACGAAATTCGCCCTTTTTTTACGCAATCTTTGAACTTGAACGAGATTCGCGTTTTCTCGCAATCTTTGGATAAAATTCGCTTTTTTTTTTTTTTGACGTGACAACGTCTTGTAAATTGGTTTGCCGGGAGACACTTCAAGAAACTGCGTTACGTTACGTTACGCTCCGCTCACGATACGCGCTCACTTTTCTCTTAACTTTTTCCGGTCACTTGTGGGACCATTTTCTGAACGTGAATGTGAATTCGCTGCAAAGAAGGGGCGGTGCTTAATAGGAATTTTAGATAGTATCAAACTAAGACGAAATACGTTATGTATTAGTTATTAGTATAAAGTACAAAGAAAATAAGTGTAGTTTATTTCGTAATTCGGTGGTATATTATGGAAAACTAATGATATGTGATTAGTGAAAGCCATTTTACTTTAGTTATATTCTGCTCATTGAAAAATTCTTTAACCCATTTTAGGCCAAGCACAGAAATTTTATAAAATGTAGCATTATTTTTATTGAAATATGCTTAAATTACATACATTAAGACACAAAAAAAGATTCGTGCATGAAAAATAATATTTTATATAAGAAATAATATTTTATATAATAATATAAAATATTATTTCTTATAATGAATAATATGAATATGAATAATATTTTTATGACTTTTGTTTTATTCTTATTTCATATACTGAATTTGCAACTTTCACTCTAAATAAAAAGGAGTGACTATTAACTCCGGAAGAGTGAATACTCACTCTATCGCAGACTCAAAATATGCCGAACCTCTTTAGAGTGACTATTCACTCTGAGCAAAAGTGGAATCATTGACTCTTTCAAAGAGTGAATACTCACTCCTGGGAAGTGAATATTCACTCTAAACAGGGGTCAATAATCACTATTTCTGAGGAGTGACTATTCACTTTTGCTAAAGGAGTGCGTCTTTTCACTCCTAGAAGGAGTGAGTAGTCACTTTTTCATAGGAGTGAATGTTCTTTTTTTTCCCCCAATGAATTCTGTTGTTTTTTTTTTATTGCAATTATGGGCACTTTAAAAGAATCGTATCTTTTAGAACTTACAATGAAAATAAATACAAGCTTGGTAAAGATTGGATTAAAACACTTTATTGACAATATTTATTTAATTCATATTATGTAACATTAATTGAATTTTTTAAGGAAAAACGTAATTAAAGTTACATATGAATTAGATTATTGACAGAAATAAACTATTTTATTCCTCTCTTTCTCCTTGTATTTTCTTTCATTGGTAGTCCCATAAGTATATGATAGTTTTAAAATGCCCATAAGCGCAAGTTATGAAACAATTTTAAAATCTTAAACAGTCAATATTTTTTTTCAGATACCCATTAAGTTTTACATATTATTTTAATAAATCCATAATGCACGTTATCTATGGTTTTTTTTTTTTTTACATGTAATTAAAATCTTATTGCTGAAATATATATATTAATACAACCCGTATTTATAAAACATAAGTCATATTTAATTTCAATTTTTTTATTCCCGTATATAGAGTAGATATGCATGTAATGGACACCCTTAAGGAATCTGACACTGCCGGCGAAGACACTCACGAGCTAATGCTAATCCTATGGGGCGGGATTTTTCTAATATCTCATTTGCATTTCGACAATATATTTATTTATATACTTATTATACATTGAATAGCTGAAGTTCGTCTCTATATCGTATCTTTTTTACTTTTTCGATTTCGGTCGCAGATAATTTTAATAAAGTTTCTTTCACTTTCAAAACCGGTACCAAAAATGAAAGTGTTATTCTAAAAAGTATCTGCTGCCAAAATTGAAAAAGTAAAAGTAAACAAATATTTAAGACAGAAAATATGTTTTTAATGACTTCTGTAACTTAAGTGTTTTTATTTAAATGGTGAACGATTAAGCCCTAAAGCCCCTCTTTGACTGTGCCCTTAAATAATATTATCGGTCTCATGAGTAGTTTGATTGCCAGATTATAAAATAGACAAAACATTGATTCATTTTAAATAATAATAACAATAAAATGAAAAAAAATATTAAAATTAATATAACTATTTATAAAAGTTTTGGTGCCATTACATTTTGATATGTGTAATTTAAAAATAATATTTGATTATTTAAGTTTACTTTTAAGTCAATATATTGTATGCACTATAAACATTCCCCAAAATTGCATTTTTAACAATTCCTATATGAGATGTACATTACTGGAAAATAACTATTTATAAACTAAATATAATAACTAACTTTATAAATATTAAACTTTAAAATTGAAACATTATTTTCCGCTTCCTGATTGCTTTAATTAAGAATATCAACAATAGTGCAAAATTATAAAATATGCAAGGGGGGAGTTACGAAAACAATACTAAAAGCTACATTTTTATTGGTTATATTTTTATAAACTGAAAATATTCAGGGGCGTTTATTACTAGCTTTGAAAAACATTTGTAATATAAAAAGCAGTTATTTATCTCTTTAAAAATATTTCGTTTATTAAATATCATGTTTTATTTTTAAATGTCTAGAAATACATACGTCATAAAGAAAAGTTTACAACATATATAAATTTTATAACGGAATAAAATTTGTTGTTAGATTCAACAATTTCTCAAAAATATTGCCATAAGAGAAATTCCTATTCGAATTATACATTTAACTTCAAAAAGAAAAAAAAAAGTAAGTACTTTAAGATAAGACTGAGTCAGAATAATAAAATCACGCAATTGCTAATGATGTTTATATTGTATAGCTTGTGTCAGCAATTTTTTTTTCCTGAGGAGATAGAATGGCTGACACATAGCAAATGATTTTCTGCATAATGTGAAACTGAACTGAATATTCACGAATTTTTGGGAACAAAAATTGAAATTAAACATAACTTACCTTGATAAATAATATCCTTTTTTTCATAAATGATAATCCCTTGTTTGGTAAATAATATCCATGTAATAACCTCTCTGTTATTGAGTGTTAATGAAGTATTATATCTTTTTACTGATTTTTTTTTCATTGTGATTCCAGAAGAAGAGATTAATCTAATATTTAGATTATTTCATAGCATACATATCGAAGCATATCATTCAAAGATCGAAATTTAAAATACGTTTGAATAGTATTAATAAAATGAAATGAACATGAACGGAGATCCACATATGTGGAACCGAGGAAACGAAAGATTAATTTTAAAATGGCGGAAACGTTTTTCTTATCAGTAAAGGAATTGCAGGACATTTCTGATTGGCTGATGAGTCACTATTGTTGGCGGAGTGAGTATTCACTCTTCGAAAGAGTGAATAGCTGACTTTTAAAAAATAGTGCGTTTTAAAACCAAATAAGCCTAATTTTTCAGGTTATATTATGAAAGGGAGTTTTTAAAAATGAAAAATTGACATATTTTGGTGTTTTTCATTATTTTACTCCTATATTGGATCAAAGTTTAACGGATTTTTTTTTTTAAGTTTATAATGCCGGGCTTTCACTCTCGTTGGTGGAGTGAGATATTTCACTCTCTACAACGGGGTGACATACTTCACTCTCGACAGCGGAGTGACATTTTTCACTCCTTTCTAGAGAGTGGGAAATTCCACTCTTTAAGGAGTGTACTTTTATAAATTGCACTCTAAAAAGAGTGAAAATGTCTGTCACTCTCACAAAGAGTGAGCATTTCACTCCTTCCAGTTTTAGAGTGTTAATCTATTTTAAAAACATATAATTCATTTCAATTGGAATAATAATATTTTTTTAAAAAGTCGAATTTGTCAAAGGCGTTTCAAATTAAAACTCTAGCATATTTTGAAATTTTTTTAAGAGAAAGTGTTTACTCCAATTGAATTACTAATATTTTATGGATGTCTTCAAAAGCCTTAAAAAATAGAAGAAAAATAAAATTCTTGAAAAAAATGTGTCAGAGTGTTAAAAAAAAATATTTATCGAAATGTTTCGTATACGAACCTTTGGCCGAAAATGGGTTAATATGCTGTTTACAAAATTCAACATTTGACATCAATAAACATGAAGTAAAATGTGTTTAACAAACACAGTGTATTGCAAGTTATTGTATGTATATTTGTATATAAATACGTATATATGTGTAAAGGTAAAAATAAAATTTTGTTAATATGAAATTCAGTGCGAGATTCTTTGTATAAATTAATGTTTTAAATATAATTCTTTGTATAAATAAATGTTTTAAATTGTTACTATTATTTCATCCTTCTTCCTACTTACTATACGAATGAATATTCACATTAAAATTATTTTACAACTCAAAGTCGTTGTCACGTAAAACTTTCGCCCGTATACCGACTTTACAGGCAACCAATTTTTTTTTTTTTTTGCAAACGATAACCAAAATTGATTTTTCGCGCCTACGTCGAAATTCGCCAGGGTTGTTATGATTTTACCCAGCCCAAAAAACCCGGGTGGGTTTTTTCTGAAAAAACCCACTTGAAAAAACCCAGGAAAAAACCCAAGTGGGTTTTTTCAAAATTTCAACTTTAAATTACATATATAATGTATTTATATTACATATATAATGTATTGTAATATATTTCTTAATATCAGTACACAACTCGTAAAATTTATAACCATCACCCCCCAGCCCAAAGAAAAGAAATGTCCTAATTATACCATCACAATTTTTAAAAGAAATAATTGTTAGTTAATCTCTGTAGCATGTGTAAGAAACACAAACAATTTTTTTCCCATTAAAAAAATACTTTGATGTGTAACGTGTTCTATGTTATACAATAGAAACTCATAACAAAATACCATATATGCTTAGAATCCTAATTGAATTATGTAGACATGTAGAATTACTTGGCTTATTCTATTATTTAGTAATAACAAAAAAAAAATAATTTATAAATTATTACTATTAATCAATTTATCAGCAAAGCATAATTTTGATTACTGTCATTGATTTATATATATTTGTAATCAATTAGCTGCTTTAAATTTAGTAATAAGTACTTTTTTTTTTTTTTTTTCAAGCATTCTGAACCACCTTCCATAATCCCCCAAAAAACCTCGAAAAGCCCTGAAAAAACCCGAAAAACCCTGAAAAAACCCGAAAAAACCCTGATAAAACCCCAAAAACCCTGAAAAAACCCCAAAAACCCTGAAAAAACCCAGTGGGTTGGGTTTTTTCTGAAAAAACCCGGGTATTTAACAACCCTGAAATTCGCTATATTTTTTATGTTTGAATTTTCGGAGTGATGACCAACCTTTTTAAAAAATTTCCGAAAATTCGGAACAGAAAAATGCCTTATTACTTTCCTTTTTTTTTACATTCGGGAGAATGGTTGATTTGAACGCCGTAAATTCCGAACGAATTTCTCCCTAGCAATGATATATGTTTTAATCATTGCGTTTGGCGAATGAGGGCAATAAAGTTAATTACCACGTTTTTAACTTCTTCGCGACGGGAGTCTTTTACGAAATTTTTAATGTTTTGTTTTAGTAGTTTTATTTTCATTAATTCCACATTTCTATCTAAAACGGCTGATGAGGTATACCAAATATTCAAAAATTTTCGACCTCCTTTACCTCTTTAGGGGAAATTTTTCTAAATTAATGAAATATGTTAATTATTTGTTTATCAGATTTTTTTTTTCTTGAATGTCATGTTCCTACCTAAAACGACTGCAGAAATATGGCCAGTTGATCTATAAAACGATGTCTCAACAAAACCGATTTGCACGACTTGCATTGCATTTTTTGTAGTTTTCATTTAGGAGGTGGCATAATTGATACAAAAAAATAATGAATTATTAAATATATACAAAAATATTCTCATGAATAGCAACATGTAACGATTAGCGGCCTTAATGATTTCGTGCTATATGAACATGAGCTAGAATACTAATGTTTAAACAGATTAAAAATAGATATTAAGAAGATTGGTTATTACTGATTCGTAGGAATGCCCATTGTGGCGCAATCGTAGTTTTGTTGTGTAACTGACACATGGGAAGGATTAAAGTTGTCTGGATGTGCTAAAGCGTTACCTGGAATTGGAAACAATGTTTTATCTCTTTAATTTTTAGCAATCAGTTAAAATCCTTTTAACGTTTCTTTTATGAGTAAAATTGAAATTTGATTGCTCAAGTACTATTTTAAAGACCAAAAGCTTGTCAAAAATACAGTTTATTTATTTTTTTTAAGTTTATAAATCTTTCTAAGAACATACTTTAAATCTGCGTAAAAATTTGGTGTCAATTACGTTTTTTCAGACTAAACAAAATGTAGTTATAATAATATGAAAAAACAATCGAATACAATTAAGGTAGGGATGCATAACCTGTGGCCCGCGAACTTCGTTCATTTACAACTGGAAAAAATTGCAATTTTTTGTGAATACGCCGCAGAAAATAATTGTCAATTTACCGCGGAAAATATAAAATTTCGTCAGTCGCTTAAGAATAACAAATTTCGTTGATCGGGAGCGGAAAAATAGCGAATTTCATTGATCAAGGCGAAAAATAGCGAAATTTTTCGATGTGGCTTGAAAAAATTGCATATTTCGTTCATCAGGTAGGGAAAATCACGATTTTTGCCATAAGGCTTGGAAAAAAATAGCAAATTTTGCTGATCGAGCATGGAAAATTTGCGAATTCTGTCGGTCGGACTCGAAAAATCGCACATTTCGTTGATTGGGCAACAAAAAAATCCTCAGTTTTGTTGATGACGCATGAAAAAATTGCAAATTAAATTCATCGACTACGAAATAATCATGTTTTCTTGGTTAATCACGTGTAAAAAACACAAATTTCTTTCATCGGGAACAGGCAAGAAAGAATCGCGAATGTTCTCGATCAAGGGCAAAAAAAGCTCAAATTTCGCTTATTTTGCGATAATTCGTGGAAAAAAAAATGAAAATTTCGTTGATCGGCTGCGAAACAATCGTGAATTTTATCAGTTTATAACGAGAAAAAAACTGCGAATTTTATTTTGCCGCGTAAAAAAATGCAGATTTTTCAAAGATAATTAAAAAATCACGAATTTCGTTGATTGGCCGCGGAACAATGCGTATTTCGTCAGCTTAAAGCGAAAAACAACAGCTCAAATTTCGTCAATCGAACTTGGAAAAATATTGAGCTTTATGATTGAGTTCCGAAAAATCATAAATTTCGTTGGTGAATCACGGGAATATCGCAAATTTCGTCGATCAGACTCAAATAAAATCACGAATTTCGTCGATCAGCTTTGTAAAAATCGCGAATTTCGTTGATCGGCTTTATAAAAATCTCATATTTTGTTGATAAGTTTCGTAAAATTTGCGAATTTCATCAATATGACACAAAAAATCACGAATTTTGTCGATCATGTGAAGAAAAATCTGGAATTTCGTCGATCAGCTTCGTAACAATCACGAATTTCGTCAATCGGCTTTATAAAAATCGCATATTTTGTCAAGTTTTGTAAAAATCGCGAATTTCGTCGATCTGGCACGGAAGGAATAATAATTTTATTGGTCATACGCGGAAAAATTAGGAATTTCGTCGATCAGCTCTGTAAAATTCGCGAATTTTGGCGATCGGCTTCGTAAAAATCGCGAATTTTGTTGATCAAGCGCAGAAAGATCGCGATTTTTCTCGATCGATTTCAGAAAAATAGTGAATTTTCTCGATCTTCATAAAAGTCGTGTATTTTCTTGATCTTCTTCATAAAAATCATGAATTTTCTCATTCCGCTTAATAAAAATCGCGAACTTCATTAAAAAACGCTAATTTTGTTGATCAGGGCAAATTGTAAATTTTCTCTATTTTTCTCGATCGGCTTCGTAAAAATCACGAATTTTGTTGATCAGCTTTGTAAAAATTGCTGTTTTCGTCGATCGCTTTGTGAAAATCGCTAATTTCATCGATCGGTTTTGTAAAAATCAAGAATTTTTTTGATCAGGCGTGGAATAATCTTAAATTTTTTCGATCGTTTTTGTATGAATCGCAAATTTTGTCAATAAGGTGCAGAAAGATCTTGAATTTTCTCGATTAATTTCGTAAAAATTGCAAATTTTTTTAATCGGTTTAGTAAAAAGCGCAAATGTGATAGATCAGGCATAGAAAAAATTGCTAATTTCGTTGTTCAGGTGCAGAAAAATCGGGAATTTCATTGATCAAGCACAAAAAAAAAATCTTACTGATTGGCTCCTTCTCTCTTCTTCGTTTTTAAAGTTCACATTTTTTTTATCACTTTAGTTTTTTATCACTTTTAATAAAACAAAATTTACCGGATAAAATCAAGGAATATTATCAAATCTTGAAAAATAATCCTTGCTGTATCTGTTATATATATATATATATATATATATATATATATATATATATATATAAACTGCGGATATATATCCTTATCACCTGAATTCGCTAACTCTTCCACTCCTTTCTTTACATTTTTTTCTGATTATAGACCACATATCACCTATTCGAAAGACTTCGTATTATTGATGTGGCCCTCGACCACCCTGAAACATTTGTAAGTGGCTCTTCTCGTGTAAGTGGCCCTTCTAGTGCACCCCTAGATTAAGGAAAAAGAAAACTTACGAATTATTTCTAATAAAAGTAAAGTCATATAGATTGTAAAATATCCAGTTTAATTCGATGTAAAAATTCAAAGTACTTAGGTGTTTTCAATTTTCATCCATCAATTTTCATTAAAATTACGTAAAGTAAACAAAATTCACATTAAAAGAAGTAGTTAATAGAGAAAATAAAACCATAATTAGTTTTGATTAAAAGTTAAATTCGTGTAGCTTGGAAAATATCCAGACTGATAAGGAAAAGCACTAAATATTTGCAGTTCATTTTTTAATTTTCAGTGATACACATTTCTAACTAAGTTTAAAGGTAAAGAAAACGAAGAAGTTTCATCACTTCAATCAGCATATCTTAAAATTTCCACACCAAAGTAAACATTTTTCGACAATACAACAAAATCTCGATAACTCGAAGTCAAAATGCACGAAAAAAAAAAAAAAAAATCGGAATAGCAAGATTTTTGATCAAAATATCAAGGTTTCATATAAAATTAACATCGCTGGAACATGCATTTATTTTTTCGTCATATCGAGGTTTTTGAGTTCAGAATATTTGACAAATCAAAGGTCATCTGTAAAGATTTTATCAAAAGAAGAAAATCTGAAATATTTCCGACTTAAGAATAAATTTACGTAAATTTTCTTTGTTCAAAATTGTTTTCTTTTCTTTTTCTTCTAATTAAAAACTACAATAAAATTTTTTCTCCGATTAACAAGTTTTCATAATTTAATATATATACATTGCTTTTGACTAAACGTACATTTTCCCGATCGAACCGGAAATTTCCCAATTTGTAAGTCCTTTTAGGTAAACATCATTTTTCCGACTAAACGAGCATTTTCCCTATCGGACGGGAATTTTTATAGATTTTTTCGTTGTTTCAATTTGTAAGTTTTTATAGTAAATAACATTTTTTCGATTGATTTTTTCATTTTTCAAATTTAAGTCCTTTTAGGTAAATACTAGTTTTCCGACTAAACTTACATTTTTTCTACCGAACGGGAATTTTTCCGACTGATTTTTTCGTTTTTTCAATTTATAGGTTTTTTTTTTTTTTTTAGCTAAGTACCATTTTTTTTTTTAAATTACCATTTTTTCTATTGTTTACCGACCAAACTTCAAAATTTCCGACTAATTTTCTCAGGGGGGGGGGGGGTGTGGCCCCCCTGAGAAAATTTACGCCCCTGTGCAAAATTCACGATTTCTTCCAACGCCCGTTTGATGAAATTTGCATTTCTTCTCAAGAGACCCTTTGACGTAATTAATGTTTTTCTTGCAATTGATTGATTGACGAAATTGATTTCGTCCCCGGTGACTATTTGACGAAATTAACCGCAAAAATTCTTATTTTTGCGCAACTGATTGTCAAAATTTGCGATATTTCCTCTGTCGATCAATAAAATTTGCAGCTTTTTGTTTGCGCGAAAGAAGAAATCCGTGATATTGTTCCTCGATCGTTTATTAAAGTAGATTTTTTTCGCAATCTTTTGATGAAATCTGCGTTCTTTTGCCGTAACAGATAAACGAATTTGATTTTTTTTTCTGTATACAGATTGTTAAAATTTGTGTGTATGTGTGTGTGGTTTTTTTTTTTTTTTTTCCAAACAATCGATTGAAGAAAATTATTTGTTTCCGATATGTTTGATGAATGAAAATCACGATATTTTTCCACGATTGTTTGAAGAAATTTGCGATTTTTCCTTCGACCGATCCACGAATTTTGATGAATTCCCCCCCCCCTTTCCAATAAATAAATAAATAATAAAAAAATAAATAAAAATAAATAATAATAAAGCTGACTTTCACAAACATTGAAAACTTTGCGGAAAAATATAACATCCCTGTGAAAAAATTTAAGGGAGGTAAAATGAGAGAATTTTTATTTTCATTATATTATGCATTTTTCTGCATTTTTCTATTACGTGCGCGTTTAGCGCACGTAATAGAAATACGCAGTTAGAAATACACAGTTTAAAACCCTGCCCCTCAAAAAAAAAAAAAAAAAAAAAAAAAACAGCCATATCTCAAAAACTCTTGAAATGATGCTCCTGCTTTCTGTACTCGTGATGTAAATATTCGCGGAAACACGATTCACTTTTGATTAATATCTGTTGAGAAGGTTTTAAGATTTTTTTCCTATTTTTTTTTTTTTCTTTCCTTGCGTCTTTTTTTTTCTTTCCTTGCGTCTTTTTTTTTTTTTTTTTTTTTTTTTTTTTTTTTTTTTTTTTAATATCCGATTTTTCAGATGATGACGGATATTTAAAAATTTTTGGAACGGAATCGCCCCTTGACGCACAGAGAGAAGCTATTAATCAAACTGAGTAGAAATTCAAAACATAACCTGTTTTTTTTTTTGGGTCATTTTTAAAATTTTTTCTTAATATCAAAACATGATTTTTCAATCTCCTTTTTCCATAATGCGAATTGATTTTCTACTCAAAACTTTCTTATGTTTTTAAACATTTAAGATACCCACTGTGTGAATAGCTTTTAATGCTTTACATACTTTCACTTTTGGGAATTTCGAAATCACGCCAATCCCAACCCTGTATTGCTTGTTTTCTTAGAATTACCATTATACCGTAAGGAAAAGGTTAAATGATTCAAAGAATCTTTAAATTTATTTTTTCAGTTTTTCAACGGACTTGTTTATTTAGGATCCTTAAAATTAATTTTATAGATTTATGGAGAGGATTTTCTATTACATAATTTATTTATTAAGATGCTCATTCAATAGTTATTTTTATTTATTTCATGACATTTTAGATATATTTTTTTCTTAAAAATAATGAACACTTTGGAAATCCTGATCTCTTCCATTATTTATACATATTTATAAGAAAATAATGAAAAAATAAATAAAATGAATTCGTCAACTTTGCTTTTTCTAGCACGGTGAGTCTTGCAATGATAAAAAATCTCGATAGTAGATTTGAAACAGCTGTTCACTACCTTTTCATTTATTATTTGTGCATTTCTAAACCTTGGTTTTCTATCCTTATACATTTATGTACAAAGGCTTTATTTGCTATTTTAATGAAATTCAAAAAGTTAAAATTGTAGGAATTTTTATTGAAGAAATAAAAATAAAGAAAATAGAAATTGAATTTTATCCTTTTTTATCAAAGCTATGAAATTTTCATGTGGAGATTTATGTTTTCTGAATATTTTTATCGTTAAAATGTAATTTAAAAATTAACTATTCGTATACAATTATCTGTTTGAAAAATATTTAATTTTGGAAGAAATCAGAAATGCGTCAAGGCATCTCTTATTTGCTAGGTTAAAGTTTATGGCCTTCATCCTGAAGAGATAAGATAAATGATAAGAAAAGGCCGACACTTCACAAAACATTTGTTAGAGTTATACTTATCAAAGCAATGACGGTGTTACGTTATAAAAATTATGCACATGGAGTCGAGATGCAATGTAAATAATGGATAGAAAAAGTGATTGTTCATTTGTGTTATACACTATATGGTCAAAGATGACCGGCTACTTGCGATTTTAGACGTTTTGTTAGCGACATAATAAAACCAACTGTCTTGGTTAAAAAAAAAAAAAAAAAAAAAAAAAAAAAAACTTTTGTAAAATATATTTAAAAAATGTGATATTGAAGTTAGTCTGTTTTTATTTTAATAAACTGTCATCTGAATAGCTTTGAAGTTTTTTTCTTCACATTTTGATGATGGGAAGAATTTAATAATTAACAGTATAAATACAAAAAAAACTATAAAATAAATTATTTAAAAACTGCTTCGAGGGCATTTGGTTCTTTCAGGTAAAACTTGATGCTTTGTATTTCTATGAGGTTAACATCATACTGTGCTCACAATGCAAATATTTGGTTACGTAAATGTGATAGGAATTCATAATTTTACTGATTAAAAAAAAAAAAAAAAAAAATCTGAGAAATTGGCGCGATATCTAAGATTTCTGGATGAAATGTAAACATGAATGATTAATTTGATTATCTTGTGAAGTCGATGTCATAAATTCTCAAATCGGACTCTGTTTTTAGTTTTTTCCAAAGGATTCTTTTTCCCGACATTTTTTCAACAAGCTTGATACTCCTGGCTGGTAAATTCTTCGAGTTTGATTCTGCTTTCAATTAGTTGAAGTGAACTTTTATTATTTATTTCTTTTTTTCTAGCGTTTATTGAAAGCATGATGTTTTACTTAATATCTCCACCTTAGCACACTTTGACAATCTATTCCTTTTTAAAAATTCCATTCTGGCGTTTTTCCAGGTATACTGGTGAATGATGGATTTTGAGTTTTGATCTGGGCGTGTTTTGTGTTTTTATTTATGCAAGTAAAATGCCTCTGTATTTCTACCATGGAAGTTTCTGGAATGAAATTTCATCTTATAAGATCTGTCCGAAATGGGGTAGATGAGAGGATTGTTTTATGGAATCTAGTTTTTCTTTGAGGCCAACAGCTGCCCGAGCATGGTTAACTAGTGCTTTTGAACAAACAAGTCACGTAACTTGTTGGCAGCTAGCCTTCGAAACAGATTATTGAGATTCCCGGTATTATTTAAAAATGTAATAATATTAATATGTTTGCCATTTTCTGAATCGATTTATTTGCCATTCATTATCGTAAACAACAAAGGTTTATTCACATTGAAGATGCATATTTGAGTAAGAAAAACTGGTTTACTCTATTTCTGAGCTCAAAGATATTAGGACTACAATGGCCTTTTTTTCATCAAAAAATGTTTAAATGCTTCTTTTCGTTATACCAACACCAACATACAATTAGAAATTCTTTTTTTCTTGACAGCTGTGTAGCGTGTATAAGAACGCGGACGCGCCTACTATTAAGTAATTAATTAGTTTTAAAATATTAATAAATTTCATTTTTTAGCCCCCCCCCCTCCTTCGAGTAGCAACAATGTAAAATACACATCTTTCTCAACTTCCGAACTCGAAAATTTTAGCGTTTTTGCCAACATTCAGTAATGAGATAAAATAATATGAGTATAAAACGACATAGCGCCTTATACTTTCTGAATTTTTCAAAGAAACTCCGTATATCCCCCCTCCCTTTCTTAAGTAAAGCTATAGCGTATGCCATATTTTTTTTTTTTTTTTTTTTTTTCTCAAGACTACGACATGGATTTCGATTAAAATACTAATACAAGCACCGCATGCTTCTATGTATGAACCGAGAATTTTTTTTTTCTCTGAATTCAGGGAATCGACTTATACATGTATATAAGAAAATTTCTAAATTTTGATATTATAAGAAAAAAAAAAAGTGGTTAATATAAAAAAAAAACATAGACGTTAAAATTTCTAAAAATACTTTAATATTCCATTCTCTTACAATGGAAAAAGTCAACGATCATAATTTATAATGTCTTTTAATGGCGCTCCGGTTATATGTTCCGTGAGTAAGAGTCGGGCATTTGCTTTTTCTCTTCAATATTTGATAATTCACTTCTGAAAAAACTTTATTCATAAAGTAGTACTATAACTAATTGATTTCATTTGTAGCGAATAAATCCACCGATCAAAGACCTCAATATCAGCTCCGCAAGTCATCCTGTTTCAGTAGCGTAGCTATGTTTTTTTGGCGCCCGGGGCCAGCAAGAAATTTTGCGCCCCCACCCCAATATAGATATATAACAATTTCTCTCAATTTGGCGCCCCTAGGCCTCGGCGCCCGGGGCGGACGCCCCCCCTTAGCTACGCCACTGTCCTGTTTTAATTGATTATTATTATTATTATTTTCTTAGTATTTAAAGCTTTCAACCTTCAGTTTCATTTCTTTCAGATTAGAATTATTGCAAGTAAAAATTAATTAGTTTCTTTTATTTAAAATTTTTGTGAAATATAAAGAACTATTATGAAATGTAGTTAGGAATTGCACATAGATTTAGTTGCAATAAAGTACATGTTATTTTGCGGAATATTAATAATTTCAATCGAATCTCAGCTTGCTATTGTCTTTTTTGATTATTAGAGAAACTATAGCCATCATTTCTTTTTATGTGAGTAGTTTTTGAAGCGCAGCGAGCCAAAGTTTAGGGGCTGTGCAAATGTAACGTTATCATTTTAGGGGGGGGGGGGTCTGGCACATGATATCGTGAGGGGGGTTGTCTTTTGATATCGATATCATTTTTTATCCAACCAAAATTTTCTCTCTTTTATTTGTAATATGATATTTGCTTAAAAACAGTATGTTATTTTTTTTTCAATCTGTTATCCATAATTATGAAAATACAAAGTTATTGAAATCACTAAATTATCATAAAATTATCTAATTCTGAAATATGGAATACCTCAACGTTTGACATTCCTATTCTTGTCATATGTGTATGCATATATAATCGCGGTTCGAGAAATTATGTTTGAAGTATATTTTTTATTGAAGCTTGTGTTTACTAATAAATAGAAGAGAAAGAGAAAGAACATTTCCCACTTATTTACTTGATTAGAATTTCTATGTCTCATTACTGTTTAATGTATTATTTAAAGAAAAGATATTATGAAACATTTTTAAATAGTAACTATTTCTTTAAAGTGGTATTTGACAAAGTAAAGTGATATTTTATGGACTTCTCCTTCATTTGAATCAATAAAGTATGCTAAAAGTAAATGAAACTTGTTTTGTACATCACTCCAAACAAAAGAAATAAATTCTAAAATGAAAAAAAAAAAAAATATCGACATTGATAACGTTATTATTACTGTAGGAATGGGGGGGGGGGGATTAAAAGATGATACCGTATGATATCAAAAAGGGGGGAGGGGTTCCAAAATTACCCAAAAGTTGGTAACGTTATATATGCACAGCCCCTTAGCGTATCATTTGTCATGATACATCCTTCCACTATATCATTTCAATTTGACAGGGACACGAATACGATTTCCCAGTAATGGCTTGATTAATTATAGCATGACTTATCACAAACATAGATCTTCTTAGTAAGGCAGAAATAATAACGAGGCTTGAAATTCGATCTGTGACCTGAGTAATTAAACATCAAAGTTCTAATGTAAACCCTCTGTGCAACAATACTCTGTAATCGGACTTGGAGATTGCCACGCTCATACAGGCGTTGCGTCGGTCAGTTTTCATATACCTTTTTTGATATTCTAATTAAATTCGTAGAAGACGCATCAAAATCCGTTTGGTAATTTTACCAGGAAAAGCGTTATTATACTCACAGATTTACTTACAGCTCATCTATCTATAGAAGCCTTAGTTTTATTGTAAACAACAGTAAAACTTAAGTTTTGCTGGTATTCAATAAATCTAAAGCTGCGTTTAGAAAAAAAGTCCTCCCTCCCATTCTAAAGCTACAAAAATGTCAACATATCTTTCTTTTCCAACCACACTTGTGGTTTTTAACAAATGGACTGAAGAAAAGGAGGTAAGAAGATTAGACCAAACTTGAAGAAAACTTCCGTACGATGTCCACCAGTTTCCTTGTAAATCCATTAAATATGGGGGAAAAAAAAAAAAATGCGTGATTAGAATACAGAGACCGCATATAGAATATGTCTATGTGGTTCTTAAAAGTATACAATTGTTTATTTTTTCAACTTAGATAAAAGTAATGCGATTTTGTGGATGAGAGGAGAAATAGCATTGGCAGATGAAGTTTTACAAACAGCGGGGCACAAAATATAAAAGTGTTTTCTTTCATTGTATCAAATTTGTATAAATTAAACGCATCTCGCTAAATTACATACAGTTTGACAAGTAAGGCTAAATGTAGAAAATCCTAAAATAGAATATAATAAGATTTAACTATATATCGCATTGGTGTCTGTCATGCACCAAACCAAATATTTTAGTCAAGCATTGGAAAAAGTTTCTACTAATTTACAAAATTGTAATACAACCGAATGCAATTGAAATGTTTTCCAACTTTTCTATAAAACCGAGCCAAAGTCAGAATACACTGTTGCAGTTGCTGTTTTGAAGAGATTTTTGGAACCTGACAATTCAAAAAGTTCAGATAACGAATAGCTACACAGCTACACACAGTAACATAAACAAGTGTTTTTCGAATTTTTGGAATTTGAATAAGAATACCTAAAAATTTAAGAATGCAAAGATGAATTAATTGTCATGTAACATTTCGCAGTGACATGCGAGGAATAAAACATTTGTGAAGTAGCTTTAATCATTGAAAAAATTGTTGTACAAATTCTACTGTAAAACACAGGCATGAGATTCCTCCGCGGATCCGCGGTTTTCCGCTTTTTTGTTATTTTCCGCGTTTCCGACTTTTTTATATCAAAGATTGCGGGAAAAAAAACGAGATTTTTGACAAAATATCGCAAAAAAAGCTATTTTTGTCAAAATATTGCGGAATAAAAACTCGATTTTCGTCGGAAGGTCGCAAAATAATCACTATTTTCGCCGAAAGACCGCGAAAATTTTCAATTTTCGTCAAAATATCGAGAGACAAACGCTATTTCGTTAAGACATCGCAAAAAAACGCGGTTTTTGACAAGACATCGCAAAAAAGCGCGATTTTTGACAAGACATCGCGAGAAAAACGCAGATTGCTTCAAAATATCGCGAGAAAAACGCGATTCCATTAAAAGATCGCGAACAAATGAGATTTTCGTCAAAATATTGCGGAATAAAAATGCGATTTTTATCGAAAGATCGCGGGAAAAAACCCATTTTCGTCGAAAGATTGCTGTAAAAAACGCCATTTTCGTCGAAAGATCGCTGAAAAGAACGCTATTTTCGCCGAAAGATCGCGAAAAAATGTTATTTTCATCGAAGGATTGCGAAAAAATGTTATTTTTGTCAAAATATCACGAGAAAAACGCGGTTTTAGTCAAACTATCACGAGAAAAACGCGGTTTACGTCAAAATATCGCCAGAAAAATGCAATTATCGTTATAATATCGCGAGAAAACCGTGGATTCCGTCAAAAGATTGCGAAAAAACCGCGATTTTCGGCAAAATATCGCGAAAAAAACGCGATTTTCGACAAATTTCGCGAAAAAAACGCAAATTTTGTGAAGAAATTGCAGAAAAAATACGAATTTTAAGATAGAATTGCAGAAAATTTGCTGCAATATTGTTTTCAACAACTATTTTGCAATTGAGTGGCAAATTAAGCATTAGCTTGCCATGTTTGTTAATTGATGTTCTAAGTGAAAACATGTTAAAATTTAAATTGTACAACTGCTGTGTAAAACATTGCTTCAGAAGGACTATGAACTTAAAATAGAAAGTTTAATTTCAGAACTACTATAATATTCGCATAAATGGATTCACTCTGACCCCCCCCCCCCCTCCTCCCCAAAAAGTAAAATAAAACAGGATTTAAACAAAAATATTGACAGTTTTGTTGTGAATAAAATGAGCTTCATAATTGTCTTATACACACGCTGTTTAAAATAATTTCTCATTTTCCAGTTCACGCGCTTTTCCTCTTTTTTCAACTTTTTGCAATCTCATGCCTGAAAACAGTATTAATAGCATGTCGCAATGAAGAAAATTAATAATAATAAAATTAAAGATATCTGGTGTATTATGAAAAAAAAAAGCACGAGTGTTTTGAACCCCCGATAATCGGGACATCTGGCAACACGAGAGAGAAATGAAGAAAAAAATATGAAAAAACAAATTATCAGGCGAAAAATATGAACGGAAGAATGAAAACTGCCTGGAATCCTGCTAGTTTATTTGAGTTGACCTGCTTTGGTATGGAATTTGCGTAGCAGTGTTCAATAAATTTGCCTCTTAGTTCTACATGGATCACTGTGTATGTTCTTGCGACAATTGCTTTTTCGCAATGGAAGTTTGTGGACATCTAACAAATATTTACTCTAAAAGTTAATTCCAATTTAATCTATTGACAAAAGATTAAAGTTATCAAGCGATATCTATTATCTAGTCATAGTATCTATACTAATATAAAAAATAAAACATCCCGGTATCTTAGAAATCTTTCGAAATTTTATCTCGTTTGCGTAATTGTTCCCAACAGAACATTATGAAAATACTATGCCAGATAAACAATTGGGTAAGCACATAATGCTCGACATGACCTACACATTCATGTTTTTAATTCATATCTCTTTTCAGTGAATTATACGGTTATTCAGTTTTTTATCATATCGTCATCCATCTGGATGAGGGAGAATCTATGTAAAATCGATGTAAAATCTTCTGCCATTAAGCTCTCGAGGACAGTTTAATGACTTATCTGATATTTGAGGTATTTTTCCCCTGCAAAACTTATGTGAATTATTTTTTCTTTAAAAATACCTAGTGTTTTTTTTTTTTTTTTTTTTTTTTTTTTAATGTATTTATATTTTTATTGGATTTTGCGTTTCATTAATTGATTTGAAAGGTATTGGTTATTTAAAAAATATGTCATGCAATTCATTTTTGAATCTGGTGAGAAGCAAGGGTACGTGTATCCCTAAAACATTTTGTAAATCTGACATAAAGAAATTAAAATCTGGAATTTTCTCAAAACCATCTTTAAAGTACTGTGGATAGTTTTCAGATTTGTTAAGTTTCACCGGTCAACAAACATCATAACATATAAGATATGTTTACATTTAATTTCACTATAACTTTTAAGAAATGAAACATTTTTTAACATTAAACATACTACTAAGTTTTGTTACAATCTGTAATCGTTTGAACGCATATCAATACAAAAAAAGTTTAAACTAGACTGAAGTAGCTCAAAGGCAAAATATTAGACTATCAATAATTAGACTACCTTTACACATACATAATACAGGGTGATTATAAAAAAAAAAAAAAAAAAAAAAAAAAAAAAAAAACTATCCCGACATTTGGGCTCCAAACTATCATACCATTCACAGAAACTGAATGAAATTTTGGGAAACGATATTTTGAGGTATGCGCTCAAGAATGATATGGAAAACAACAGTGTCACTCAAACAGATACGGTTACCGTGAGAAAATTTCGGAAAAAATCAAATGGCAATGCCCAGTTTTTTGTATTGGAATGTGATCTCCATTGTGAAAAACCCCATATAGCGTTGGAACGGCGACTGCAGCATGAAAATGAGCTGCGGTAGGTAGGCTAGTGAGGACAACCGATAAAAATAAGGACAAAGAAGCAGCATAAAATACAGCATTTTATTGTGTTTCACAAATTTTCCATATGACCTCCTTCACACACGATGAGACTTTGCATGCGGCAGATGGTAGATAGCACTACAATACATTACCATGGCAATAGGAATCTCTTGAATCGCAGTTCTGATGGCATCTTTCAAATCAGATGCAGTTTGAGGACGAAACTGATACACTTTGGATTTCAGATATCCTTACAGCCAGAAATTAATTGGTGTCCGATCAGGAGACCTTGGTGGCCACGAAAAAGGGAAATGACGGGAGATAATTCTGTCACCAAACTGTTGACTTAAGACACGTTTGACATACGACTCGACATGTGGAGGAGCACCATCTTGCATCCACACAACTTCAGATATAGCATTTCGCCGTTGCAATGCGGGTATCGTGTAACGAGTTAACATGTCCAGATAGCAATCACTCGTTACTCTACACGTTTGCAGATTACCGGCAATAACATCTTCAAAAAAGTAAAAGCCGAGGATGAACGTACTCGTTATAACACACCACACGGTCACATTTTCCTCGTGTAATGGTAATGGATGGGCAAGCACATCATGTTGATTATTCTCTGCCCAGTGTACACAGTTTTTTGAATTCACGTTATCAGTTAACAAAAATGCGCCTCATCTGTCCACAGAATGCATAAAGGCCAGCTGCTATCTTCATCGTACCTGATAAGGAATTGATTTGCAAAATCCAGCTGTAATTGATATAGTCTCTTGCTTCCAACATCTGGACACACTGGAATCGATACGGAAACATGTTTAGAACAGTACGCAGAATCTTGCGTAAAGTTGAATTCGGCATATTCGGAACACGCGAAACACCGCGAACTGTGCTTATCGTTTGAACTTCTGCAACAACTTCCACAGGAACGGAAGGTTGTCTAGACCAAGATCGATTGCATGTGCAACCAGTTTATTCAAATTTATGAATCAAGTCAGTACAGCTTTGACAGTGCACGGGCCTCGCCGTCACCCATGGTTGCGGCGGTAAACACGCAATGTCTCTGCGGCATTTTGTCCATTCAGGTAATAAATCTTTACGATTACCCCACGTTCTTTTCCTGAAAGCGACATCTTGTTTAGAATAGCTGAGGCAACATACGCGGCTCGCATTTCGCAGTGCCTTTTCTTTCACCTAGCATAACGACGTCAATCGTGACTGTCTTACGTAAACTCGAAATTTGCGATTCTTGGTTTCTTCTCGTTTTGTGGAAAACAAATCATTCTGGGATATCAGTCGAAGCCTCTGTCACGGGCCGGTGTCACGTGTGACGTAAATGAAACGAACATTAATGTTCTGGTGCACGGCAAAGTCCTTTTTACTTTTTCCTTGCCTAGTTCCGGTGATTTTCATGCTACAGTTGCCGTTCCAACGCTATTTAGGGTTTTCACAATGGAGATCACATTCAATACAAAAAATTGGGTGCTGCTGTTTGATTTTTTTCAAAATTTTCTCACTGTAACCGTAACTATTTGAGTGACACTGATGTTTTCCATATCATTCTTGAGCGCATACCTAAAAATACCGTTTGCAAAAATTTCAGTCAGTTTCTGTTAATGGTATAAAAGTTAGGGGCCCAAATGTCGCGATAGTTTTTTTTTTATAGTCACCCGGTATATATATTTTTATTTAACCCTTTCGAGTGATGTAATATTAATAGTACATGTCTTTGCATCGAGTATTATTTTGTCTTAACAATTATTTAGTTACTTTCTTCATATAGAAATGATAATATATGGCTATGCCTTTCTTATTATGGCTATTTCAGGCAATGAAATGAACTTTAAGCTACAGTCAAGAGTAAATCTTTTTGAATAGCTATGATTAACATTATTAATATAAAAATATTTTTTTTTTCTCATAATGAAAAAAAACCCGGGCCTGAAAGGGTTATGAAACAGCGCACTTCTATAGGTGAATATAATCATGGAATTATTGTACTATTAGCAGAAACTATTGAAAGCAGAACTACTTAAGACTATTTTGGGTATACAACGGAGCAAGCTCGGGATGACATTTATTTTTCTGGAGAATTTATTATTAAATTCTAACTATCTGTTTATATCTGACAGCTAATCAAGAATATCATCCAAAAATACCATAAATGCTCACAATTAAAAAATTACCATTATTTCAGTGTCATCGATGCCCCCTCGTAAAATATTTGTTTTAATAATAATAATAAAACATGTCTTTTTTATTTCGCTAACTCCGAAAATAGAAACCGTATATTATTAGAACTATGTGTTTAAAATTGCATCCAAAATCATGTAATATGCAAAATGCATTTTTCATAGTTTGATTGTGAGTTTTGAATTAGTTATTTTTGAAAGGTGCCAGTTACATCGTTTCTCAGGATGGTAAAAGTAAAATGGTTCATTGGGTAAAACTGAAAATCCTCTCCCCTCCCCCCGCCCAATCGTAAAACATTTGTTTTAATTAAAAAAAAAAATTCCTTTCGTCAATTGTGGAATTAGAAACCATATGTTATAAGAACTATAAGTTTAAATTTGCTTCAAAAATCATGTAATATGCAAAATGCAATTTTCATAGTTTGACTGTAATGTTTTGGTTTATAAATTGAGTATGAGTAATAGTTTTATGTTAGTTTATCATCTAGTTATTTTCATTGGCTGAATTACAATTAAATTGTCATTATGTTTGAGTATTAACGTTCCATACTATCTTGATGGGAAAAAAAAAAAAAAAAAAAAAACTTTCCTGTAGTTTATAAATATTACTTAAAATTCTAATTACGCATTTATTACCTCATAATCCTCATATCCATTTCCGATTGGATCTTATGCAATTTTTATTCACGTAAGTAGCCATACTGACTTCGTAAACATGTTTATCTTTACAATATGCTATGCAGCTTTACGACTTCATCAATCTACTCAAGGTTATTATACAGCAAAGCTGATGTTTTTCTTCTGTTATTTTACCAAGCTCACTCGTGTTACAAATTGCTTTACTCGTGTACGTCCACAGATGGTTTAAACTAGAATAAACGCATAGTGCGGAATGTCTGTTTATTATATGAATCTACATAAAATGTTTCTTAACACGTTGGCTGCCGCTTACGTGAAGATGTGATGATAGTTAATGCCGCACTATAGTAGTGGGTTTTTCCCAGAAGCCTATTTACTTTTAATAACAAAGAATTAGTAAAATATTTTCCCGCGCCAGCGCGTGGCTGGCTATTAAGACATCACGCGCTGGCGCGTGATCGGCAGCGAATGTGTTAATTCATTTATGGAGATTATGTCCATAAAGGAGAGTCAGATTATGGAGTTCATTTGAAATAATCGAATAAGCAAATTCTGCATTAGCTTTTGTAGAGGCTGTGCAAATGTAACGTTATCAACTTTTTGGTAATTTCGGAGCCCCTGCCACCCCCACTTTTCCGATATCATACGTTGATTGGTACATGTTTGTTGTCCAAAAATAGAATACTTCTGTTGCCACAATGACAAAAAGTAATATATTAATTAAAAAAAAAAAAAAATAGTATGAAAGCAAATTGTAATAAAGATTTCAAACAAATTCAATTTAAAAGTGCATTTTTTTTTTCTCTACACAACGGTGTAAAAATTTTAAATGAGCGTTATTTAGAAGTTTAAAAATTTGCAATTCCGAATATTGTAAAACTGAAATTTCATTTAAAATTTGCTTATGATGGGTCCAGGAATATTAATGTTTATTCCATGCCATGCGTAATAGTCAGAAGTCAGTCTGATCAACTCCATCAAATAAAAATGCACATTTTTAACAGTTAAAGTTGTATATCTATAAACTACTGTTTTATTATCATTGGTCTAGGAATATTAATGTTTAATACATACGTACTTAATATGTAACACGTTATGATCATCATAAAAATGATGTTTATTATTAATTTAAATATTGAATTTATTTATAAGTCTTTAAAATGTTAGCCTTTGAAAATATCATTTTCCAAATAGTCGTAATTTGTTAAATTACAATTTTTTCTTTCTTAACTTTTTTAATTAGAAGCAAGTTTTTAGATTCATCTTAACAATTCAGATAAAAATACGCATTCGCTTATTCAAACTCTTTAAATTTTGAATTTCTTATGTTTTACGTGTTGATGCATAAAGAGCCTAAGATAATAAAAGTCCTTCCGGCAATGCCGGGAGGAAGAGGTAGCTTTCATATACTTATATATTTATTTATTTATCTTAAAGAAGTTACATTGTTCAAAAATACTAATCTCAAATTAGTGGAAATAATCTTATAAAATTAGTGATTTTATAAGATTGAATACTAGTTTTTGTCAAGACTGAATATTAATAGGAATTTTTAGAAATTAGTCATCTTTTATTCAATCTGGTTTTATTTTAAGCGATTTAGAGAGACACCAAATTCCACGATATCATAAAGTGTATGCCATTTTAAAGCAACATTGTGGATCGTTCAGATCAGACCGTTTCAAAATGTCAGCCATAAGCAAAATTCAAAGTGCTATAACTCAATCATTTTTTAAGATATAGACAAACTGAAAAGTGTTCTGGAATCGTTGTTTTGAATTCTAACACGTAAAAGAAAAATATTTTTCAACTTTTAATTTTTTTTCGCTATAATTTTAAATTTTAAATTTTTAAAAAAATTTAAAATGACCACTATTTTGAAACAAAATGGTGGATGATGCTGGCCAACGAACTCGGTCGAGACATTTGTATGTACTATGTACATACCAAGTTTCATTGAAATCGGTTCATAAATACGCGTGTTATCACGTAACAAAAATCAGATCGTTTCAAAATGTCAGTCATAAGAAAAATTCAAACTGCTATAACTCAATCATTTTTTAAGATATAGACAAAATAAAAAGTGTTCTGGAATCTTTGTTTTAAGTTCTAACACGTAAAAGAAAAATATTTTTCAACTTTTAATTTTTTCGCATTTAATTTTAAATTTTAAATTTTTTAAAAAATTTAAAATGGCCGCCATTTTAAAACAAAATGGCGGATGATGCTGACCAACGAACTCGGTCGAGACATTTGTATGTACTATGTACATACCAAGTTGCATTCAAATCGGTTCATAAATACGATAGTTATCGCATGACAAAAATCAGATATATATATATATATATATATATATGGTTATATATATATATATATATATATATATATGTCAACATTTGAACGGAGGGTGGTTTTGGGGTCTGGGGGTCATGATCGGTGAAAATATACCAAAATTTTCCGGAAGTGCTTTCCTCCGGACGGCTGCAATAGGTAGCTTTTTACTTTTTGTAATGAAAGCTACCTAAAAATAAATGATATGGTCTATCCGTTAAAGCTGTATCTACTTTTTCTTCTTATTATAATATACAAGGGGAAATTATCTTCCTGGAAAT
This sequence comes from Maratus speculifer, assembly GCA_964019185.1. NCBI lineage: Eukaryota > Metazoa > Arthropoda > Arachnida > Araneae > Salticidae > Maratus > Maratus speculifer. The sequence continues at coordinate 127,653,545 of OZ025296.1, forward strand.
ATACTATTCAAAGTTCAATAAATTGAACTTTGGGTTATTTGAGAACTGATATCTGTAAAATAAGAACGTTCTTTCTAAACTTTGAACCTCATTTTTCACTTTTTCATGCTCCAAAGTTACTTTTAAAAACTTTTTCAGATTTTTCTACAGAATTTTAACAATGTAACAATGTAAATCTTGCATCACTCTCTAAAAACATCTTCAGACATTTTTTTTTTTTTTTTTTTTTTTATTTTAGGTAAGATATTGATTGAATGTTATTTTAATAGTGATAAATATTTCTTAAGGAGATTTTTACTAGTCTTTATCTTTCGAAAAAGGACGAAAAATGACTTTTTGTATAAAATGTACAGGGCTCCCAAATGGTCCCCTTTTTCCCACAAAAGTCCCCTTTTTGGAAAAAGGTCCCCTTTAGTCCCCTTTTTTGCATTTTGGTCCCCCAAGTCCCCTTTTCTGTGTCTGAAAAAAATCGCCGCAAAATAATAAAAAGCTCTGAAAATCACTATAAGTTTAAAAATCCAAAAAGACAAAATTTATTAAAGTGGGCATAAAAAAAGCATTATAATGGGTATAAAAAAGCATTGTAACTAAAATTCTTTCCTGAATCTAAATATTAAAAAATCACCCCAGAATAGGGCAAATTTTAAGAATCTCATTAAAATTTTTAAAAATTAAAAAAATGTAGAACAGGAAAGTTACTATATTAAGCTACTGCTTGGCCAGTCTTCAATAACAGGCCTTGACATGCTTCAACCCCCCCTCCCCCCCTCAAAAAAAAATGAAGCTTTTTTTAATGGAAAGAATCATTGAATTGTGGGGAAACAGATGATTAAAACTAACAAAAATTATAAAAAATTGAATTCATGAAATAATTTTGACTTCCAGTTTTCAATGGATTTATACATTTTAGAAGGTCCTGAACACGATTTGATGCTTTTCAGAAAATGTGTGTATGAGGCGAAAATTCTGAGGGTACTGTATCTCAAGAACTAATGCACAAAACTTTAGACTCACTTAGATCTTCATATAAACTAGAGCTGATTAGTTTTTTGTGCATATCGCTCAACAAGTAACACTGTTATGCTATATTATTCACAATTTCATTAATAGCTCTATCTCAAGAACTAATGCACGAACTTTATAAAACTTCAGATTCTGTTAGTCCTTAATATAATTTGATGTTTGTCCTTTGTCCTTTGATGTAAATTGCTTAACAGGTGGCACTGCCATGCTGCATTATATATGAATATCGCAACAGGTTTATCTCAAAAACTAATGCATGAAATTTCACCAAATTTCCAATTTTGTTACTCCCTGAGATAGATTAGTGTTGCTTAGTTTTTCGTGTAAATCACCCAACATAATCAGTAAGAATAAAGTAGAATTTTCTGATGAATTGAAGTTTAATCTTTTTAAGAGTGATGGCAGGCAGTATGCTCAATGACTTAACATAACAACAAAAGACATGATTCCAGATGTGTTATTCTTACAACTAAGCATGGTGGGAGATACGTTACATAATGGGGAGTTAAAATCTGTCTGTTAAAATCCACGGCAAGATGAATGATGCAATGTATAAAGATATTTTGCAACATAATTTGCTTCCTTATTGGAAGCAAAATTTTGGTCTTAACTATTAGTTTCAGTATGATAAGAAACCAAAGAATACATGAAAGCTTGTCAAGCAGTGGCTTTTGCACAAAAATATTTAGCTTTAGAAATGTCCAGCCCAAGCACCCAATCTGAATACTATAGAAAATCTTTGGAATGAACTTTAGAAACATGTTTGAAATTATTAAAACACCATTTCAGCATGGCCGGAATTTTTCCAAAAATTTCAAGCTGAGTGGAAAAATGTGCCACGGTTGATTTTCAACTGTTCATTGAATTGATGCCAAGTCGCTGTGCCTCTGTACATTTTGCTAAAGGTGTGACAGCAACATACTAATTGTGAATCTAGTTGATCACAGTGATTTTCTATTATAACACAATTTTTTTTTTAACTTTCCAAGATGGACAATAACTTTTGAAAGCATGCATTTTTCTTTTGAAATTAATTTTGTCAGTTGTATTTATTGCTATTCATTTGTTATTCCATAAATAAATTCCTAACTATTATGTCAATAAAATGTATGAGTATCACTTTCAGATTCCTCTTTATATGGATATACAGTAGACTCCCTCAAATCCGCACTCCTAAAAACCGCAACTCTGTAAAATCCGCACATATTTTATGGATGTAAACAATGAAGCATTCAATTCACATGTAGGTGCAAAAATTGATTTTTTCAGTTATATCGATTCCATACATTTTTTAATTTATAATTTTTGTTAAGGTTATTGAATTCATGTTTTTTCATGAAGAAAGAATAATTTATTTCTGAAAAAATAAAGATATTGCTAATATCATTGGTAATCACAATCTTACCAAATATATTTATGTATTAATCAAGCTTTTTTAGTTATTAAGTCTGGCTAAACCTGAAATAAAGTTTCATTATTTTATGATCCTGATGTGAATTTGATATGTACCTTTATGAGGCAATTTTCATTGAATAATTTAGGAAAAACACATTTCCTCTTTTATAATGAATATTCAATTGTACATGATTGATTATTAACTTGATCTTTCCTTTTAGTATTTTAATCATTTTTAAAAATATCTAAATTTTTATTATTTTAGTTTATTACTTATTTTAATATTTTAGTATATTGTATGCATTCATTATACTTATGATTTCATTATTAATTACATTCAAATTATTTTTTTAAAAATGTAAACAAAGCAATGACCAGAAATCCACAAAATTCTAAAATCCATAAAACCTTTGGTTCCAAGCTGTGCGGATTTAAGGGAGTCTACTGTACTTTCAAAATAACAAAAAAATTTATGCTGGAAGGAAACTTTTGACCTTCGCTATAAATTGGTGTTGATTAGTTTTTGGTGTCAATCGCTCGACATGTGGTGCTTCTATGCAGCATTTTTCACGATTTCTGAAATCGCTGAATCTACAGAATCAATGCACAGATTTTTATCAAACTTCAGATTCGGTTAATCCTTGACATGAATTTACATTTTTTATGTTTTGGTATCATATCTCAACAATTCGCACTGCTAATCTGCATTTGTTGCAATTTCTGCAATAGTTCTATATCCAGAATTATTGCACGGGATTTCATCAAACTTTAGATTCAGTTAGTCCTTAAGATGAATTGATGTTTTTTACATTTTGATGTAAATTCATTAACAAGTAGCGCTGCTATAATGTATTTTTTTTTTTTTTTTTTTTTTTAATAGGATGTCTGCTGTAGATGTATCTGATTTAATGCATAAATTTTTGTCTAATTTAGGATTCAGTATGACGTTGACACAAATTGTTACTGGTTAGGTTTTGATGTTAATCTTTCAATAGATGGTGCTCCTGAGCTGCATTTTGTGGGATTTGCATAAGTTTAGCGATAGTCATATTTGAAGAGCTAATACACAAATTTTCATACCTTTAGAATTCCCATGATGGGCATAGATTGCAATTTAATTTTGGGACGGTGATAGTGAATTTTGAAGTATTAACATGTATGAGATAGAAGAAAGTTTTGGGATTGCCACATCCAATAAGTTTGACAAGGATTGTTCTTGGGGATATGGAATATTTACATGTACTGCATTTATAGATTTTAAACTTATGCATATATGCCTAATTTTTTACACAAATTCTGAATGTGTAATTTTCATAAAAAATAAGATTTTATTTTATTCAAATGTCACTTTTTTAAAAGAAAAAGAAGTGCTTTTGTATAACATGTTATTTAAATCTGAGCGTTTCTCCTCTAATTATCATTATTTTATGTCTGATTTTTTATTATAGGCTATATAGAAGAACTTATTGGCCCCTTTTATTTATGAGTGGTAGTAGTCAGCACTAATCCAAATATTAATTTTAGAAAAATAAAAGAAATTAAGAAAAGTAATCAAGTTATCGGTTTTAAAATCTTAGATATTTTTTATGACACACAAAAAATTTTAAGACGTGTGTGTGGGGGGAGGGGGGCAGTGGGATGAAATTTCTAAGTTTCTTTTTTACTTCTCCTGGCTCTAACTTAAGTATTTTAAGCAATTTTCTAACTCAACCCCTAATTAAACTACAGCACGATTCAATCTCATTTGAAGGGTTGACCGAAGGAGGTATCTCATAGAGTCCAACATCTTGCTAGGGTCTATTTTAACTCCAGACAATTAGGGGCATTTCTTCATGTGTGTGTGGGGTGGGAAATCGGAAAATTGATTTTTTTCACACATCCTTTTAAAACTCTTGGCCTAAGCACCCATTTCCCACCATCTTAACTCATTTTTTAACCACTAGCAGATGTTTTAATTTTTAATTGCGTTCATTACCACTCCATAAATTTTCTAAAAAATTAAGGAAAAAAATCTCAACATATCTCAATAATTAGCATCTTTTCATCCCTTTCTGTCGCCAGATCGCGTTATTGAAAAAAATTCTCAAAAAATTTAATCATGTCATGTAATATCTTAATATGTCATGTAATATCTTAAACGAAAGGCCAGGTTATGAATAATGTTATTCTTTATTCTCTTTCTCTACTTCCATTCTCATTGCCTTATATCATCCCCATCTATATGTAAGGATTTAATCATTATAAGCAGTTATTAATTTTTAACAAATTTAATTATTAACAATTTTAGTTTATTAATTAAAGGTTAGAATGTTTTGAAAGGAATATTAAATAATAGCCTCTGAGTGATCTGTGATCATACTTACCCACTTACTTGTTTTTATTAACTGATCACTATTATTTTTTTTACCTGTAATGAGAATTATAAAGGTGAATGCCGAAATATTGAATGCTTTATATACTTTTTTAGTAGGATATTTAAATGTACTTAAATAAAATTGTGTACATTGTTTAATGAAATCTTATAAAGATAACCATCTAACATATTTTCTGGGGTAATTTTAAAAATTTACTTTCTTATTTATGAAAATTTGAGCTATATTTTTACACACATATGATCCTTTTTTTGGTTTCCGTTTTTAATAAAATGGGTCCCCCAAAGTCCCCTTTTTAAGCAAAAACAGTCCCCCAAAGTCCCCTTTTTAAATAAAAAAAGGTCCCCCAAAGTTCCCTTTTTAAACAAAAATGGTCCTCCAAAGTCCCCTTTTAAAATAAAAATGGTCCCCTTTCCCTCTTTTTGAGGACTAAAATGTGTTGGGAGCCCTGAATGTATTTAGATATCTCTAGTTTATTCAGGCAAAATTATGTAAAAATCCTATCATTATATAAAAAAAAGGCCTTTACTGCTGAGATTTGCTAAAGAAACTCTTTGTAAGATTTGTGCACATTAGGGCTGGGCGATATCAGAATTTTAATATCGTGATATATCGCTGACCAAATATCGATAATTTTCGATATATCGATATATTTCAATTCATATGTCACTCCATCATAAATGTAACTGTCCTCTGTATAAAATACTACAAACACATAATAGTATATATATATATATATATATGTGTGTGTGTGTGTGTGTGTGTGTGTATGTATGTTAATTATGAAGAAAAAACAAAAATATCAATATCTTAACATGTTCCAAGGAGCATAAATTTTAATTTTTATGTATTGATTCAAAATATGCAAATCCTTTACCTGCAAATCTGATCTAAAATATGTGTTATTGAAAACTTTTAGAAAGTTAAACATTATAAATCATTAAAATGAAACAAGAAAATGTATATAAGACAACAAATAGACATTAGATATATTGAAAGAAAATACTTTAATTACCTATAAACTTAGAATCTTTTTATTACAATACAAAAAAAATTGCATTTCTGCAATTTTGGGTAGTAAGGAACATCTTCTTTTCGTTGTTATAATAAATAATTCTATTATTAGTCAGAATACAAATGAAAGCATTAGAATAATCAAATAATTTTAAGAAAACACGAAATTTCTTTAATAGAGTACGAAGTCCCAAATAAGGATGTTTTGCTAACTGACTTTATATATATATATATATATATATATATACATAATAATGCTGAATTAATCTCTATAATGATCTTTTATTTTTTCGATTTTGTTTACAGATATTTTTCTAGGATGCTTTTACTTTCGAAACCAGTTTCAAAAATGAAAGTATTCCAGTAAAGAAAAAAAACTTGAAAACAAATATTAAAAAACGGCTTTTAGATCAACCTCAGATGTGCAATGCAAAAACAAAAAAATTATAAATAAATAAACAAAAACATGGAAATGCAAACGAGGTATAAAAAAAAAATAAGATTGACATTGAGCGGATGTTTTTGCATTAGTGAACTCTTGAAATAAAAAGGAGCCATGATATTCAAAATCAAAACTATCCTCATTCTTTTATGAGAAATAAACTGTTTTTTTTTTTCTTTTCTTTTTTTTACTTATAAAAAGGGTTTTGTGAAAGTATCAACTAGTTTCAGTTGTTTAAGTGCTCGAAAAACACATTCAACGGCACGTACAAACAAAAGGGGGGGGGGAGGAAGAAAAACAAAACCTTTTATTCTTTACCATTAAAAGAGAAAAAAATTCATAACTCCTAAGTTAATTTACCGATTTTTTTTCAAATTTTCAGCAATTTGCAATAATAGTAAATTAGGCTGTGTGACAAATTTTTATTAAAATATAATAAGTTATTTCAAAATTTGAGCATCTTTTACAAGTGTCCAGTACAGAAGAATCTCAAAGAAAACGTGGGAAACTATCCATCGTTTGTTTTTGTTTATCGAACTCAGCGAAATCGAAACTTGAATGTTTATACAGTAATCATATTGTCATCTGCTGTGGATGGGTAATATGTTTTGCCAAGCAGAAAGACACCATCTATAGAGTTTTAGCGATCTTTCGAAATGAAAAGTATTTTCCTTCCTAATTTGAGAAAGATTTTCAATTTTTTTTTTAGGGGGGGGGGATTTTTTTAAAAACCCGTACGCAAAACGGGTAAAAATATTAGTATCCAATAAACTCTAAAACTAAGGTGAATCACAATGAAAAAAGAAAAAACTTCCGCTTTAAGTAAAATTTCTGCTTAAAATAAATGATATAATAGAATTACCATACATGTAAATTATTAATGTTATTAATAAAAAATGTAAAATAATATGTGATTTAATATAATTATTTATTAATGCTATTAATAAATGAAAAACAAACATACAAGAAATATCGATTAATTGTGCTCACATTCTTAAAAATATGTCAATCAATTCTGCATTCCGGCAGCAATAACTGTACACAAGCTCACAGGAAAACAACAGTCAGCCACCGATGTGGAGTCAACAAGTGATTGTATCGGAAATGCCCTATCCTCGAACGAGCGTTTCAACTTCGATTCTCGAACGAACTCCGATAAATAAAGCGGTACATCAGAATAGTTGACTGTTCGCCCATACTCCGGTATATGCGCGACACCAGCGCAAAAAGTAGACTGTTCGCCCGTATTCCGGTATGTGCGCGACACCAGCGCAAAAAGTAGACTGTTCGCCCATATTCCGGTGTGTGCGCGACACCGGCTCAAAACCGGAAGTATCACGCAAGTGCCGATTACAACGCGAACATTTGCAAAAGTAAACAACTTTTGCGCCGACAGAGATAGATTCGAAATTCCGTAACTCCGTAATTCCGAAAATAGGATGTAATACCGTTTGAAACGATATATCGGAAGGATTGAAATTTCAATATCGTTACCGCGGTTTTCAAGAAATATCGATATATAACGATATTACGGTATATCGCCCAGCCCTAGTGCACATTGTTGAGATAGATTTAAAAAGGAATTCATACCTGAAAATTATTCAAAAAGTCGATTAATTGGGCTACGATTTTCAATTTAATTTCATTCGAAAGTACATTCCCCCCCCCCTCTTGTTCGATGATGTAGAAATTAAAATTGTACTATATTTAGTATATCACCCTATTGTATACTCAGTGACGTGGGGGAGAGGGAGGGGGGGGGGGTCGGTCGCTCCGAGTGCGGAAATTTTGGGGAGCCGAATTCTAACTTTGCCCCGGGCACAATTTTATCTTCGCACGCCCCTGTGTATACTCTTTATAAGAATACACATAAAAAATGCCACTTTTTTAATGGAGCATTTTGTTTATGTCGGTAAATAAAATAATTTCTTTGTTTTTTTTATTAATAAAAATTTTAGTGTACCGTAATAAATAGGTTGAGAAACACTGCTGTAGATAAAATCACCACAGTTAATAAGATCCGACTTTAAAAAATTTCAATATGAAAAGCATACACATGACATAAGTAATTTTGATTTAAATCGAGGTCAAATAAATTAACTAACCCTGGTCAGATAGCAACCAGTTTGGATTTGAGAACAAGTCTTAATTGACTGCCTCGTAATAATAGCATTTAGATTATATATCTTTTTATTCGACTTTAAAATTTATTCTAGATAAAATCGACAACTCTGAGATCAAGAAAAAGGTACAATAGACTCGAGAAACTCCAACGAACGTTTAAGATTGTGATTTTTTTCTTTTTTTCAATGTCAAGATAATAATGCGCTGGAGATAAAAATGCGGAAATTGAAAATATGCTGTATAATTCGAGATAAACTTTTATTATTTAAGGTTTAATTTCATTGTTGAACTTATTTCTTCAAATCTGGAATTTAATTGCATGCCATTAAATCTAGACGGGGTAAAAGTATTTGGATTTTCGTTTCTCGGTACTTCCACCGGAATTACCTTTCAATTCAACGTTTTTTTAGGTTTCTGTTGCCCGATAATTTACATTTTTGTGCGAAACCCTCTTAGAAAATACAGTAATATCTGAAACTGACGGATATCCTCGGAAACAAGGAATTTGTCCGCTATTTAATAGTAAAAACATACAAATAATATACTTGTTGGAGGATTGAAAAAATGTGTTCTAATAGGTGTCCGTTATGGGGTTTTTGATTTAAACTGTATTTTCGTTCTTTCTTTTTTATTACTTACAAATTGTGTGAATGCACAATTAGTCTTTATAAACATGTCTAGAGCATTCCATAACCAATATCATTGAGGAGAATAGCTCTGTGTTAATTCAATTCATCCCAGCTCTTAAAAAAGTGATTACGATCAACTTATTTATCTATATAGAATATGAATTGCGTCAAAGAATACTTACAGTAAAAATACGTGGTCTTTTCTTTACGTCAAGTTATTTGCTATGATGTTTGTAATGGGATAACCAGCTGTAAATTTTATTGGCGTTTCTCAGTGGTTGTTACCTGTGTAAATAACAATTGCACGAATGACGAAATTCCGAATTGATCATCCTGCACCTTTTGAGTGTTTAATCGCTTTACAACTGGATAGCATCCAACCTTTCTGGACGGTGGCATTCTGAACAAAATTATTACTTAAGACATTTGTTCAGGTTTGCTTTTTTTTTAATCAAAAAAATCTTTTCAGTTATTATTCTATGGCAACTTCTCTGCATCAAAAGATTGCTTTATCTTTGTTATAAAACTCATATTTCTATTAAATAGAGAATAATCTACCGATAAATATTTATCTTAAGTCTTAGGTAATTTGGCCTGGAATTGACAACCGAGATTATGTTCAACATGAAAGAAAAATCCTAGTCACGCGTAGATTATGAAACATTTTTGAACACTTCCAGAATATTGTAACAGAGCCTCAGACTATTTAACTACAACAGCAATAAAAACAAATATAAATAATTTAGAAAGCACATGTTGAACATATAATTTCAGAAATTAGCCCCTATAATATGAGACATTTGAATTTTTTGAGCAGCTGTGTGTAGTGTATGTGATCTAAACACATCGCGTGGTATGTTACAATCTAATTCAGCTCTAAAACTTATAGCACATTTGAAAATTGTTCAGCATTTACCTCCCATTGAAGGTAGCTTGACGGTAGCCTAGTATATAATTCACAGATTTTAATATATACGGCAGATAAAACTAAAATTCAATTTAGTTAGGCAATGCATAACACAACGAAAATCGTTGTACGTGCAATTACGATGCATATACACTATACCTATTTTTTTCATACCTTTGTACACGAAGGTGTTTATATTCTATAAACATATTCTAGTGTTAGAGGTGTATCGAATAGATAGAGGTATACACTGCACTGGCCAATTTTCTGAGTATTCGGTATTTGGCTACATTTTGATATTAGTTGTTTAAATTCACCTTTTTGCTTTATGCACCACTAAAGGCAAAAGAATTCATACCCAAGTAATTTGTGAAAATTGATTCAAATGTTAATAAATAATATCGCAATTCGTGAATAATTGAAATTGTAATTTTTCCAAAATTGGACGAGTAATATAGTACAATTAGAATGTAAATATGTTAAACATTTAATGAAATATGAGTAGTTCTATGAAATATTTTTAGCTCGCACGATAACGTTTTTTATTCCCTTTTTATGATTTAATAATAAACTCTGTGAAGCAACTGATTAAAAAAAACAAGTTGGAAACTGCACGTGAAGCGTAGCAAATGAGGTGCGTTCGTACGATAATGAAGTTTTAAAAATATCACTCTCATATATCAATCTCATAAAATTGTAAATAGTTAATTGCAATTAAAATGCGCAACAATGTTACTCGTTATGTAATGGAATACTTTTGTGTGGCCTTGTAAATCAATAACAAAAGTTCTTTGCACAACAGATTATGCAAAATCTATATTATGTACTTTATAGATGCATATCAATATTATTATGTTCGAATGAGTGTAATATTATTCAAATGCATTTGAAACTTTATTTTTTTCCATTGACTGTAATGTAACGGAGTACTTTTGATTGTCCCTGTATTTGATCTATGCATCCTATTTTCAAAAGAAAAAAAAATGAAATGACTTGACAAAATTATGTAATAAGTATGTAATATAAATTTCAAACGATTAAAATGCATTTGCAACATTTTTCCCCATTGACCGTAATGTAACGGAATACTTTTGATCGTCTCTGTAATTGATCTATTCATTCAATTCTCATAAAATTTGAAATGACTCGACAAAGTTATGTAATAATTATATATTTTAAATTTCAAAAAATTCGGTTGGGTAGTTTTTGCGCTGTTAGATGCGGACAGACAGACAGACGGACGGACTGAACAACTATAGGTGCTACGTATTTACATAATAACGAACGCACCTAAAAAGCCAGTCAAATATAGTGAAAATCCAGAAAGACTTCGGTGATGAAATGAGCTAATTTTTAATTGCTTTCTAAAAACTGCTGAATGACAAGGGATTTTTCATAAATTGTCATTTTTTATAAGGGTTGCTTGCTTTTAGCCGGTTTTATCCACTTAAAAAAAAACCGGCTTTTATTTTTTAAAGTGTTAATTTGTTTCGAATCCATATTAAATTTGGATCGATTTATTTTCTATACATTTTTAATTATTTACTACTAAAAAAGTTATAAATTTCTATTTAATTTTTCAAATAAATAAGTCTTTATAACCGCTAGAAGTCAACTGTGTGAAGGCATTATGTCTGAAAAAAATATAAATCTTGGAAAAAAGAAAATTTACTCAAATGTGCTTTAAACTTCTATATTTCACATTTCTACTTATATTACACATTCTTAAGAATTAATTATATTTAATTGAATTATAACAAAATGCAACACATCAAAGCAATCGTGGAAACATTCTTACAGGTCAATATGTAAATATTAAGTCATAGAATGAACAATGTTGAAAGAGAAATTATGAAAGATTCAGTGTTTGAGGAGAGTTTATAATTATATACAGGGATGGAAATTTTCCACTTTTTGGCGGATTTCCGCTTCTTTGTTCACAGGGATGCCGCAAACGCGCTATAGCGCGTAAAATACGCAAAAAATCGGCGACGGGACGCAAAAAAATGGAGCTTATACGTCCCGCGGGACGCGTAATTTTCTTCAAAAGATCGCAAAAAGGCAAATTTCGTTAAAAAATCGCAAAATAACGAATAATTTCGGACAAATTCCGTCAAAAAATTCGTGAAAAATGGTTAAATTCGTTACAAAATCCCGAAAAAAATGCAGATTTCCTCAAAAAATCGCGAAAAACAAATTTCGTTCAAAAGTCATTTTAAAACGGCAAATTTTGTCGAAAAATACGCGAAAAACGGAAAACTTCATGAAAAAATTGTGATAAAACTAGAACTTTCGTCAAAAGATCGCGAAAATTCAGCACATTTCGTCAAATAATCGCAAAAAAATGTAAAATTCGTTAAGAAAGTCGCGAAATAACGAATAATTTCCGGTAAATTTTGTCAAAAGATTCTCGAAAAAACGGCTTATTTCGTTACAAAATTCCGAAAAAAAGGCAATTTCCTAAAAAAAAATCGCGATAAAACGGCACATTTTGACAAAAGATTCGCGAAAAACGGCAATTTTCCTCAAAAATCGTGATAAAACGTTAACTTTCGCCAAAAGATCGCGAAAAAACCGTCGCATTTAGTCAAAAAATTGCGAAAAAACGGCAGATTTCGTCAAAAAATTTCTTTAAAACTCAATTTTCGTCAAAGGGGCATGAAGAAAAAAAAAAGTTTATGCCAGGATAGAATTTTTCTGTTCAAAAAACTAACTTTCCTGCTCCCAAATTATTATTTTTTTTGCTGCTCCAAAAACAGATTTTCCTTCTTTACAATCTGTTTTTGATTGTTCCAAATCTTTCTGAGTGAATGTAACTTCTGAAAACTCCCATTCATTAAACAAAAAGTACCCCGTTACTCAACATAAGCATTCTTTTTTCAGTAAAAATGTCTTTCAATAAATCAGTTTTGCCCCTTTTTAAAAGAAATGCGAACAATAGTGATACTTGTTATCTTCTATACTCAAATAAGCATTATTTTATAATTTAATTTGTATCTTGCACATTTATTTAAAAAAAAAAAAAAAAAAAAAAAAAAATTCTCTTAATAGTTTTAAAAAAAATTAATATTGGCTTTAATTATTTATACAATTCTTTTTAAACAATAATTATTGCATTTAATTTTTCTTTTGCAAATGAACAAGTTCAATTTTTGCATCTAAAAATAGTCAGAGAGGGCAGCATTTATGGTATTGTGACTAGATATAAAATTATTGTGATAATTGGGGAAGGAGAAAGTGAGAATTTATAATTCAGATATTGCCACATTCATGCGCCCCACCAGTGGCCGAGAGGTACGGACCTCTCAACTGGTAGATGGCAGGTGCTGGGTTCGAACCCAATCACGGCTGTCGGCCTAACCGTTCGGAGTTTTCGTGGTTTTCTTCGAACCTTGCGTAAATACGAGTTAGGTTCCCTTAAAAAGACCCCCACGAAGGGCACCACCCCTGGTCCTATATCCCTAGAGTAGATAATCGGACGACAAAAATAAACCAAACCAAGCCACATTCATGCATATGCTAACTGAGAGTACTGAAATAAATTGTATAATATAATATATTATGAAATATGCATAATTCATAATACTATTTTCAATAGTGAAAAATGGTGCTTTTTTGTATGTATGATTTTAAATGTTTATAGTGAATAAAACATGATATTTTAATAACTCTTAAAATTAGTTAAGTAATAAAACATGTAACTAAATAACAATTGTCCTCTTTAATTTTATAAAGCAGTAAAAATTGAAAAACAAGGGTGGGATTAAAGGTCAATCTAAATCAGAAAAAGCACTTGGTACGGCCATTTTATAATTTAGCTGACATATTTGCAGTTCTGACTATGAACCACTAGCAACTCCATCAATGTGTTATTCTAGTATTAATTTCTTCATTATTGAAAAATTGGGTTACAACCCAATTTCACGTGCCGTTTTCACGAACCTCTAGCAAAATTCGCGTTTTTCCTGCAATCCTGTTACGAAATTGCCAATTTTTTCCACTAATTTACAAAAAAGATTTTTTTTTTCATTTATTTCTCAAAGTTTGTGCCATATTTTACTTAAGATTTTTAGAGTTACAACCGACTTTTTTAATTTTCGTAAATGACTGCCTTAATTTTTCTTAATTTTGGAAAAAAATCTGTCAGAATCACAGAGGTGATCCTAAGCTAAATAAATAAATAATAAAAATAAATAAATAAATAAAATTCACAGCAAATTTTTCTAAAGGTTACAATAGAAGTGGGAGAAAAGAGGGGGGCAATTCCATTCTCGTTACAAACTATGTGATTTTTTTTCATGCCCCTTTTTCAAAATTTGCATTTTTTCGTGTTTAAATGTGACAAAATTGGTGGTTTTCGCAATCTGTTGACAAAATTTGCCATTTTTATCTTTCAACAAAATTTGCCATTTTTTTGCTATCGTTTAACAAAATCTGCTTTTTTTTGTGATCTTTTAACAAAATCGACTGTTTTTTCACGATCTTTTAACAAAATGTACCTTTTTTTTTTTTTTCCTTTCAATTTTTTGGCAAAATTTTTGGAATTTTCCTTTTTCGATTTTTTTTCAATTTTTTGACTTTTTGAGCCTCTAGATTCAAGTCTATAAAAGTGCCCTTTTCAAAATAGTAGCGCCCTGTCCCTTTTTAAACCTGGGGGGAAACTCTGAATACATAAATATGCTTGGTAAAAAGATTGTAAATAGCACTGACATCAGAAATATCTTTATTTTATTTTACAAATAAATGTATGCTTCCTTCCCGAAAAACCAACAGTTTACTCATATTATCAAGAATTCCATATTAAAATACATATAGTATGATATAAATCTAAAAAATTCTTAATTTTGTCCTTGTATCTCAACTGAAAGTTTTATTTTTTACATTTGTTATTATTTGTGGATTTTAGTGTTGCGATATGAGGGAGCTACTATAGTATGTACAATATTGTGCACTGGCAATAGTATGTAACATATACTATAGTTGAATATAACCCATCAAATTTTGCTTCCTTTTGGAGAACAACGGCTTTGAAACTTATTCTATTTGACGATAGCTTTCAGTTTTTCAAAGTATATTTTTGAGACATTCACAAAAATTGCTCTATACATTTAGCTAACACATTACATACACTCATTATATTTTGATTGCATTCCCGCATGTACAGTGAAACATTATTTAGTAACATTTTTCATCCAATTTTTATTTTTAAATTTTGATTGCAGGGTATTGTTTCATAGTTTCTGAAAAGAGCAATTTTTATATTAAGAACTTTGCAAATTGTAAGTAAAAATGTTGGCTAAATTTGGGACTGTTTTTATAAAAACCTAATTCATCTATCAGTTTACATGCTATCCTCATAAAAATAAACACAATTTACCATAATGAGCCTCTTAAGCATGTTTTACAGTTTAAATGCTTTTGCTACATTAGTTTTTACAGTACAATCCAAAAGATATTCATTCTTTTTCAATTTACTGACAGTCTCCTATGATGTTTCAAGGAAAAAATCTTTGCAGAAATATGACCTGTATTATTCTGTTTACACATCTGTTTACACTACACTTATATATATTCTTAAATCTTTAACAAAACGTCTAAAATCGCAAGTGATCAGTCATCATTGGCCATATAATGTATTCTCTGCAAGCTAGTTGTAACCCTCTGATATTTTTAATACTAAACAACTGATTCTTAGGATGTCCCTTTTTTTTTTTTCTCTTTTTGCCCTGCATTTTGCAATAAGAGACCTGCCAATGCAACATATGAACTAAGTAGGTATGATTGAAAAGTCATTTGCTGTTTGAATAATGTCAGTATTTTATCCTGAGTGAATGTTATGTAGTCACCATTAAACCTCTGGTTTCATTAATGAAGAATGCACAACATATCCATATTCATTGTGAATACTATTATAATTATATTGTGTTAATAAATTAAATTAAAAGAAAATTCAATGTGTGTCACCTTTTTTTAAAAAAGCATATTAATAAAAAATAGCTTGCATAGGGTGACCCAATAGTTGATCAAATAAAATCAGGGTTTTTATTATATTCCCTTTTGATTTTTTGGAAGTAAACTGATATGATTGCTACAACTCTTAATGAATGTCCTGTAATGGACAAAAATGAAATCCACTGAAAATAAAGAGTAACAAAATTACAAATAAATAGTTTTTTAATTGCTGTTTTTCCAGTAGTTGATCAGTTGGAAGAAGGTGATCAAAAATCTAAAAAATTTTTAAATATAATCCTTGATACTATAATTCATATAAATATATTGTTTGAAGTAGGCAAGGTCATCAAAGCGGATTGTTTAAACTCACCATAATTATCTCCAATTTATCAAAAATTAAGTGTGTATGCTTTTTAATAAAATTCATAAAATAATTTCTCTTTTTAAAAACAGCTGATAATTGTTACAATGGATGCATTAACTTCAAACAAAAATATTGTTTTAACTCACCTCAAAGGATTGTTTTTACTCACCATAATTGTCTCCAATTTATCAAAAATTAAGTGCATATACTTTTTAATAAAAAGATTTCATAAAACGATTTCTCTTTTAAAAGACAGCTGATAATTGTGACAATGGGTGCATTAACTTCAAACAAATATATCTAGTGCCACATATAAAACTCATTTCCACCTAAAATGTTATAATGTTTCAAAAATTTGATCAACTACTGAGAATCTACTGCTGGCAGGGTCACCCATATTAAATTAAAATGAAAGAAGTAATGTAAGATAAAAGATATACTGCATTAGTTAGTTATGGTATTTTATGTTTTAGATATTTTATAGCATTGTGGTCAGTTTGTTACAAATTTTAAGTCAGTCACAATTGATTTGGAAAAGTAGAATAAAACGAATACTTTCAAACTAAACTTTTAAATACATATAATAAAGCATCCTTAATGCTTATTTTACAATTTTCTTAATGTTTTTATTTTCTTTACTAAACTATTTTGATACAATTATAATAATGGATGATTCAATATTACATATACTCAATTTCACATTGTTGTATTTTCCCTTTATTTATTGAAATTTGATTATACTTGCATTAAAATTTATAGTTGTATTTAATATACCCCTCTTTTAGTTGCACAGATAGCATCTTATTTAAACAGCTTTAATAATTGATTGGTAAAATAATAATCCCAATAAGATGAATTAGCACAGCACTGGTGTGATGAACGTATTACATTTTATTTACATGTGACAAAAACAGATGTAATCAAAACATTCTCAAACCATTACAACTATGCTTAAATTAGTTCTTTTAGATGGGTCATGTAGGAATGTTTGGGGTACTGCTATTTACAGATTTGTAACTTACAAAAATACTGCAGAATTATTCCTCAGTTTGTTCCATGCTTGATTAAGAATGTCATATTATTGAGTTCACTGCAACTGTGACATTTGTTTTTGAATCCTCTAAAATTGTTGCTAGAGATGGTACATAAACTGCTTTTATAAAACCAACCCCTCCAACCTCACTGGCTTAAAAAGAGAGAGAGAGAGGGGGGAAAAATGCTGAATTTATGAGTGTAAAATTAAAATATCTTGTGTGGTTTTGCTTACTGTTGAATCTGTTGTTGTGCTTTAGGTTATTAACCCTTGCACACATTCTTTGTACAATCATTAGATGAGGTGAAGTTAAGGAATGTCCAAATGATACTAAATATAGAAATTTTTTAGTATTTCCTTTCAAATGATCTGTATTCAAATATAATCTGGATTTTGGTGGGTACAGCTATGTGAAATTCAGTGTATCTTTTTGAATCACCATGTACTTATAGACATATCGACTATCATTCAAAATCTAAATCTCATTAATCTTTTTTTTCTCCCAACTACTGAAAGATTGCTTATATGAATCAGTTTCATAGCATGCCTTTCCCTCGCCTCCTCTTATTACTTTTGACACATATTGAAGCCTATCATTTAAATAATTTACATAATACTCTCTAAAATTAGTTCTCTATTGGCTCTGTTATACTATCTGCCTTGCTTAACTTTTTCAGCTTGCTTTTCTTTGCTCATTACTTCTTTTGTTTTAGTCCATCTTATAAAAATAGGATATGAGTGTGCAGAACCTATTAATCATAAAGTAAAATGTGTTATGTTTGCCTATTATGTGTGTATTTCCATTTCATTGTATGTTCTTTCTCCTAGTCTCTGATGTTTCTTTTTTTCCCTTTTCCATCTTTCCCTCATTATTGTATATGTAGAGGGATAACAGAAACGATATGTTGACAAGTGTGAATGCTGATTCTTCTTGTGACCCCTTATCTTCTGTTGAGTAAGACATTTTAAGAAATAATTTTATGTGGTTTTATTGCTCTGAAAAGCTTTGAGATTCAGGGTTTTGCACGCTATTTAATTAAAACAAATAAATTTTGCATGATCTCTGCTTAGAAAAAAAAATCTGCATGCTGGGCTGTAATAATACTTTTGTCTTTTTATTATGACAGTTTTGCAGGGGAAAAAAAAGCAGTTGAATTTTCATTTAAAAAGGACAAAGGGCTACAAAATTTATCTATTTTAAAAGCTCTTATAATAAGCAAGTTTCAAATCTCAAGTCCCTCATATTGTGAAATACAAATAAGTATAGCAGCTAAAAATTGTCAAATGACTACTTTTATCAGTACAATTTTATGCACAAATATTAAATTATTTTTATATTTTGACAATTATTTTCATAATTTTTTATTTCCAATATACAAATAAGAAGAAAAAAAGAATGCAATTAAAGAAATCCAGTTTGCCATTTATTAGTTCATTTTTTAATTTTTTTTTAAATGCACTTTTTAATTGTATTACATTTATTTTTTTTCAAATAAAATTTAATGAACTCAAGAAAAAAGTTCACATTGACATCAAGTAACTAACTATTCAATGTGTTTTCAAAGTTTATGCATTATATCATTTTGTAAATCTTTGGAATTGCTATTCTTATAGCTTTAACAGTTATTTTTTTAATAATTGTATTTCAGTAGAATAGCATAATATGAGCATTATTGATCTCGTATTATAAATTCTTGTTTTGTTTTATTTTGTGAGCTGTGGGGTTGAAAGATAACTTTAAATAAATTACAATATTGAATGAAAAAAAAAAAGGTATTTGTTATCAAACTTTCTGAAGGATCAAATTGTGCAACATTTCCGTTAAATCTATTGGAATATTTTAGGGTTGTATTAAAAATATTTTTGTTTGTGATATATGTGTAGAATCATTTTGTGTGCATTTAGATATGTTAGAGTATGGCAGTTTTAAAAGTATGTTTTGAATATTTTGAAAGATGGATTTTTCTTTTTCTTTTCTTTTTACTTTCTAAATCTATGTATTGATAATTTATTTAAATTTCAACCACATTTTAAGTTATTCAATTCAATGCTTGGCTTGAATTATGGTTTGTATTTTATGCATAGGACTAGTATTTTTTTTTTCATTTGTTTTGTATGTTTGTTTATAATTTGTTAATATTTTCTTTGCCATTTTGATACTTTGACTATTTTTCACACTATGTATAAGTTAAAAAAAATATTTGCGAATAAATATGGCTGTTAATATTTTTTAAAAATTTCTTAAATATTTAAAAAAAAAAAAAAAAAAAAAAAAAAAAAAAAAACTATCATAAATATAAGCACATGCTTTTGTTATTAAAAGGGATTTAACATAAAACTATATAAAATAAAATGCAAGCATTAATTTGAGCATAATCTTACTTTAGTTCTGTGTTGAAAAACAATCTGCGCAAATCATTTTATTTATTTGTAATGTATTGCAGTGTAAGCTTTTATGTAAGTAATGCACTAAATATAGATAATTATATTATTATATTTGATTTAGAAAATTTTTAGTTATATAGCAGAATCAAAAATTATTAAACATTTATTTCCTTTTTGATACATTACTAAATAAATTTTATTTTTCTTTATCATTTCTTCATTTGTGATATTATCTTTCCTCTTTATTGTCTCTTTTTAGAAATTTCTGACAATACAAAAACTTTCATCTAAAATTCTGCTATAGTAAAGTTCATTTATAATACTTATTAACTAACATCGCTACGCCAGTAAACTCAATGTATTCACCAATAAAATCAACAGCTCTCAAATTCATTAGTTTCAGACAGAGAAAATATTTCTGGTACCACACCATCAGTATTATCTTTCATTCTTCTTACAATCAAATAACTTAAGATTGATAAGGTATGAAATTGAAAATTGTTATTACATATTTCTAATCAAAGAAATTCATACAGATAATAAATATTTTTTTATTGAAAGATAAAAAAGCATGTGCTTATAATATTTTTGGTATATTTGTGGTATTATTTGAAATGGAAAGCTGTGTTGGAGAGTTGGGGGTATGTATAAAAGAAAAATGTGGCGATAAGTGTAAATTGAGGCGCTTGAAATTCACAGTGGATAAACAGACAATACTGCCTGGATGCTAAAGATTTTTTATATCATTTTCACAAAATTGAAAATTAGTATGATCATTTCCCATCTAATTTTGCAGGATTGTACCTGAAGTTTATTAATATTTAATAAAATTCTTTTTCTTTTTAATATTGTTATTTAAAAAAAGAATAGTTTTTTAAATAAAATTTTGTAAAATATTTTTAAGCAATATTACTTTCTTTTGTTGTTAGAGATACTATTAACAGTAAGTTTTAAAAGTGCTGTGTAATTTTGTTATATTTATGATTACTAATGTCTATTGCTAATTATGTTTATCAAATTTGAAGTTGACAAATAAAAATTTTCTTTTTTCTTTTTCAGTTATGGCCCATTATTCGTTAAAAATGTGCACTGTTTATCTCTACAGTCTCAGACCACGATTAAAGAAGCCAGGCATTTAAGTATTGTTCATGGCGACCTAAGTAGACTTAATGACAGAGTTAGAAATTATGTTGAAGACAAAGCTAGGCTTTGTCAACCAGACAATCTGCATATCTGTGATGGTAGTGAAAATGAAAATGACTATCTTTTGAATCTTATGTTAAAGCAAGGAATGATTACTCCTCTGCCAAAATATGAAAACTGGTTAGCTCTTTCTATATACACATACATTTTTCTGCTACCACTATTCATTTCTGTTTAGTATTATAAATTTTATTTTATAATTTGAATATTTATTTCTTTGTGTGTGTGTCTGAACGTTTATATTTATTGTATCTGTTATAATTCAATTATTCATTTATGAAATAATAATAATAATAAAATCTTTAACTGCAATATTTCTTATTTAAGTTTTCCAATAAGCTTATTGGTAATATTTCAGTTTACTTTCATGTCACCTTTTAATTGCAACATCTTTGTTACTGTTATTACAAGGATTATTTTTAAAGTAAGTTCAATTTTGAAATTCCAGTGTGATGGCTCTGCAATTGGTTTTCTGCATGTGCATGCTGTTTACCTACATCTGTTGGCAAGCCGCACATGCAATTTGCGAAAATATTCAATCATGTTAATGTTTGTTTTTGAGTACTTAAAAGACTTCATCAATTGAGAACCCTGCCGCATGTGGCAAACAGTTATTCATTTTCTTAGTGCTAAAAATGTGAAAATGACTGAAATTCATCATCAGATTAGTCAGATTACGGTCAACACATTATGACTGTTTGGGGATTGATTAGAGCTTTTAAAGATAGCTGCAGAAATGTTCATGAGGAATGAAATAAATGAACTTCAGTTATTACTAATAATTTGGTGCAGAAAATTTAATGAGTGAAGCAGGACAGACACTGTATGATTTTGTCCATGTCTGATGAATTTTTTTGGGCTTCATGCAGTGTTTTATAAAATTATGAAGAAATACTTAAATTACCAAAAAATGTGCTCAAACTGGCTTTTGAAAATGTTGTCAGAGGTACACCGAACTCAGTGTTTCGATAATACCTTAACTTTCTTCCTTTTGGGTACAGTGACAAAGATGATGATTTTTTAAGCCCATCCCTTCTCTCCCTCTCATGAAATCTCATATTTTGGACAGAAGATTAAAGAAGTACAGTATCTCTGAAATGCTGAATTATAATTATTCAAATGTATTTTGAAAATGCCAATTAAACATAAATTTTAATGGTGTTTTAAGTAACAACTTCAATGAAATATTTTATGAATGATTACACCTTCTCATTTCAATATGCTTATAATTTTTTATTCCTCATTATCTGTTAAGATACTTGATGATCCAAATGATTGGAGTTTGAATAAATGGATTTTTGTTGTAGTTTTCATAATTCTGGATTTTTATATAATGTATTGCTATGAAGATTGGTTGTTAGTAAAATGTTGAAAGTGTTTTATACATTTGTGTCCCACATTTGTAGAAACCAACAAAGCTAAAAGGCCCATTTCAAATAAAACATTAGGACCCCAAACAGTTTTTCTCTTTTGGCTTTCATAACAGTTCTAATAAAACTTTGAGCTCTCTCTCTCTTATAAAAGCCTTCAATTAGATGAAAAAATCTTTTCTTTGACTTTTAAGGACTGTTTTTTAGAGTTCAAAAATGTTTTTGCCCACATCCCTCATCAAACCCCTTGTCAGTGTTATCTGAATCTAGTTCAGGCAACTCACACACTATATTCGGAATGCCCAAACTGACGTTAGACATGAGAAAAAAACAGTAGTTATAATCTGTAAGTTTTTTTTCTTATAATAAAGATTATAATCTAATAATTTTATGCATTGTTTCAAAATTACTGTGTCATTTAATTTATTTTGCTATATTGAAATAACTTGTTATAATTCATTGTTTTTTCTCATGTAAAAAAATTAAATTATTTTGTTTACTTTATAAAATAACATATTTTAACTTTTTTTTTTTTTTTTTTTTTTTTTTTTTTTTTTTTTATAATGTGCAGAATTAGAGGGAAGATAATTTTCTATTTTTGACACATTTTTTCTGAAATATATTCTGCAGATAAAAAGTTTAAAAAAAAATCGGCCCTGTTTGCAAAATAATGAATTTGAAAGTAATATATATATTTTTTTTCAATTAATGTATTGAAATTGTAAAATTTTTTTCCCTTTTTAAGTCATAAAATTTATAATTTTTTTTAGCGACTATTTTTTTTTTTTTTTTTACTTAAAACCATTTAAAATTACTTATATTCACATGATTTTAAATAAAATTTATGTGCTGAACTATATAAAAATGGTATGATGTTAGAAAGGAATTTTTGTGTTTCTGTTTGACAAATTATGATACAGTCAACTCTCGTTAATTCGAAATCGGATAATTCAAATCTTCACTTAATTCGAATTAAACATGCAGTCCCAAAATTTTCAATGGTAGAATAACATTAAAATTTTCATTAATTTAAACTCATTTTCTCTTGACTTCGTTTAATTCGAATTATCAAGAATTCTGTTTTTTCATTTTTCTTTTCTTTCTCACGGATTTCAAATCATTTGAATAACTTTTCTTTCTTTGATTTTTGTGAAAATTGTTCCGAATGAGTATACATATAATCCAATGCATTTGATATCCCCTTTTTTAGTGTCCCGTCTGTCCATCGGTGACACTTTAATTTTTTCTTCCATTGTGCTTGTTTCTAATCTTTTAAATAGTTTATGTATTTATACATTCTAAATTAATATTAAGTCTTTTCTAATGATAATAGATGAAATAAATTAAAAAAACACTATGAAATTAATTCCTTTGTATTCCTTGTACCATATTAAGCATGTTTTTATTTCATATTTTCTATAATTGGAACATTTCTTGTAGTCCCGACAAGTTCGAATTAACGAGAGCCGACTGTAGTTCATATTTCTAAATATTACAAGAATTTGTTTTATTGAAAAATTTTTTATGCTTTATGGTTTGTTAGTAAATATTACTGCTTTCATGAATCAATTTCTTTGAAAATGTACTACTGTTACTTAAAATAAATAGATAAATAGTAGAATTTAGTTTTTAAATGTATTTAAAATTTTTGAGGTATTAGGGTACTATAATGAATGTTTTATTTTTATTTACTTATTTTTAATTATTAGGAACAGTAAAATTGGCATATATTCTTTCAAAGACAATATTTATCAGTTTCTCTAACTATAGATTTTATGGTTTCTGTCATCTAGTTATTCAGTTTTCTGTTCCAGCCTAAAAATCTTTAAAGAAACATACCAAAAGTCGTAAGCCACAAAACTACATTATTTATGGCTACACTTACTTTTTGTTGAATACATGGAAAACACGTCCATTTTCATCTTTGACACAGGAATAAAATTTCTCACCAAAAACACAAGAAATGCAATCACTTTTTCATGTAAAATAAAATTGATCTAGTAAACTTTCTTTTCTTTTCTTTTTTTCTTTTTTTTTTTTTTTCCTCTTTTTAACCTCAAAACACTCTGAGCTCATGGTCAAACTTCCATGAATTTTCAACTTTTTTTCATGAATTTTCAAATTTTCAAACTCAGTGTCCTGAGGAATTTCCTGCATTTTCATAAAAATGCTTATAAAAATAATCCTAATTAAAATTTTCTTTCCCTGTTTGTTTCTAAAATACACTTTATGTCCATTTATTTTACATACATCTTAAAATACAATTCTGTTTAAAATATTTTTGTCTACAACAGATTAAAGTTGTTTTTTGGGGAAAAAAAATGTGGACAAAAACACTTAGAGGGTTAAAATTATGTTGCTGAAAAAACATGGTAAGAATATAAATATCATTTCTTTCTAATTTATTTACCAACACAAAAAAACTGTTCTATCAAAGCCAAAATGTCAAAATTAATTTATTATATTTTATAATAATAATTTTAAAAAATGTCAATTCTAACTTTTTTTTACACTTCATTAATTTTACGTTCCAAAGAATCTTAAAATTCTTATAAATTTACTTACATTAATTTTAAACAGATATTAGATGTTGACCTTGTATTTTTTTTTAAGTTTTTATTTTGTAAGATAGTTATTTTAATAGTCATGATTCTTAAATAATTTTTCAATGGTCATTTCTATGACATATTATGACTCTTTTCTTACAAGTCATATTATTAATTTGAATTTAATTTATCTGATGATGTGAGATCATTTTCATGATTTACTTCCAAAACAGAGAAATAAATTTCCTTATTATGCAACTTTATAATACTAACAAGGAGAGGACACGAGGCTTGTGTCACAGAATTCAGCAACCCTTTGTGCTTTGATAGAGTACAGTCAATAGATAAACATATCACAAGGATAAAGTGCAATATTCAGGAGGACCATAAAAAATGGGCCCCAAAGTCACGCATTTTTAACTCTTTAGTATGTAATCAAATAAATTACTCAAGATTGCAAGTGGCCAGATAGCCCAGTTGGCAGCGCGCTAGACATTTAAATTTTCTTTCTCCAGATATTCGCGAGTTCGATTCCGAGTCTAGTTATTTCTTCTTTTTTTTTTCCCCTGGCAAATTAATGATTATTATTTTGGAGCCACTATTCAAAAATATATATCCGAATGTTTAAATCTTGGAAAATATAATTAAAAATACACTTCTGCACCTATACACACGTATATAAACTTTTTTTTTTTTTTTTTTTTACAGAGAAATTGCAATTTTATGGATATAGTTAAAAAAAAAAAAAAAAAAAAAAAAAAAAAAAAAACTGAATTATTTAGTTGAAGTTTTTATTTTATTTACATTTATTTATATATTTTTCAATGAATAGATCTCTGTTCTTCTCTGCAAAGTAAATTTAAATACGCTACATAAAATTAAAATACATCATTTTATTTTTTTTTCTTATCTAACACTTATCATTTAAAATGTTTTATATATATATATATATATATATATATATATATTTTTTTTTTTTTTTCATTTTGAAAATATAATTATTTTTTTGTTACAGGATCTCATGTTTGGAATTAGAATAACAGTTTCTCTTAAAAATCTTTTCAGGGACCTTTATTACGTAGATTTGCAGGTGGTTTTTAAGCAATACAAGTATACTATAGAAAATAAACAGGGTGGGTAGAGTATGTTTATCCTTTTTTGTTGAATCTTTCTATAGCAGCCACCTGCTGCAAAATGAATAAGTATGACATACCCCGGTTCCTGTCTGTAATTAAAATATAAATTTTAATAACACACTTTTTTTAATACATAAATGTAAAATAAATGTAAATAATTGTAATATAAATGTAAATAAGTACATGTAAGTAGCTACAAGTACCTGTAAGTACATGTAAATGCTAAATATAAAATTCACAAAATACAAGTATGTTGAATGCAAAAGAAATATGTATATACTGCATAAGATTTTTTTTTCATTTTTTACTTTTCATTTTATCAATAATGTTGTAATGAAATTCTCTTTTTCTGGAAATAAATAAGTATGTTTGAATATGCGTAGAAGCATATTCTTAGTTATATTTATTGGATCTATATTTTTGAATAGTGGTTTCAAAATAATCATTATTTTGTTTGGGGAAAAAAATACCTAGACTCAGATTTGAACTCACGGAGATCCAGTAAGAGAAAATTTAAAGGTCTGGCGCGCTGCCAACTGGGCTATCCAGCCACTCACAATCTTGCGTAATTTATCTGATTTTATACTAAAGACTTAATAATGGGTGACTTTGGGGCCCATTTTTTACGCCCCCCCCCCCCCCTGAATATTGCACTCTATCCTTGTGATATGTTTATCTATTGACTATACTCTTTCGAAGTACAAAGGGTCATTGAATTCTGAGACATAAGCCTCGTTATCCTCTCCTTGTAAATTTTATTTTGAATGCGTTACATCAAAACTGTTTATCATCTTCATCATTTATCATTGTTGCTTCATTTTTCTAGTTGGCTTGCACGGACTGATCCTGCTGATGTAGCCCGTGTAGAAAGTCTAACTTTTATGTGTACTCCTAACAAAAGTGATACTCTTCCTATTCCAAAAGAAGGGGTGAAAGGAATGTTGGGAAACTGGCTTTCACCTGAAGATATGGAAAAAGCCTTTAATGAGAGATTTCCAGGCTGCATGAAAGGTTTGATTTATTTTTAGTATTATAACAACTTTAAAATTATAAATATCTCTAAAAAAGCTTAGCTTCAATAAAGTTAGGTTTTATCATATGTCTTAATAAAGTCTTAATTAATGAAAAACTTATGATTTTTTTAAAATTAAGATGACATGTGTAAGGCATTACATGCTTTATATGATATATGTGTGATTTATATGACATGCTCTTTATTATTGCAGGTACATTTGAAATTTTTAACAGCTTCATAGATGTATCTGTCACTTGTATGTTTTTCTATGTGTATTTAAATTTCTTTTTTTACAAATATGCAGAATCCTGTAGGATTCTGCTTGTTAAAAAAGCACAAATTTATATTTAAGAAAAATACATACAAGAAATATAAGTATAAATATGTATGAGGTATAATTTGTTCATTTTGCGCATTTGTTCATCACATTTTGCCCCTTAAGGGGCTACTTTAGTCACACAAAGATATCAATAAGCTAGCATTAAACCTATGTGAGGGTTCTTTTAAAAATCTCATTTACATTTTAATATTTTTATTTTATCTTACTTTGTTTCACATTACATTGTATAGCTATGGTTTATTTCCATAAAGGCCATTTTTTATTCTGTTGGTTTTGGCTGTATTCTTTTTTTCCCTATAAATATACTTTTATTTTCAGAACAAGTCCTTCTTAACCTAATTGTTACAGTGGCTGCAATATGATAAAACATTTAAGAAATATAAGAAAGCCATACAAAAAAATTTACTAAAAGCCATATTGCATTGTGAAATAAAATCTCTTCCTTTTTTTTTTTTTCTATCGCATCCCAGTCCATTCAAGTGTGAAAATTTTTTTAATAATCAAAGTATGAAAGTATTTAGTAGAAAATAATTAATAAAATTTGAGAAATATTTTAAGTTTTTCTTATTTAAAAATATACTTTTACTTAGAAATGAATATTAATTCTAAATATTCCCATATGACAGTTTCATATTCCCGAAATTCTATTTAAAATAACAAATTTGTTATACATATCCAGTCATCTATAAAAATCACAATTTTTTTTTTTTTTTTTTAATATTGCTGTATAGCTATGGCAGAAAAACATGAGTTTTATCTTCCATAAGTTTTGAGAAAAGACTTTAAATAGTAATAAGACTAGTAAGACAAAGGATATCCCACAGTTTCTTTGTTACTAACCTTGATCATGCTAAAGCTTCAGAATATGATAGAATATTTCACTTTATATCCACCTAAAAATAATTAAATCCTCTTTCAAACTGATTTTTTAGAAGATTGTAAAACGCTTTAGAAAACTTAGACTATATTTTTGTTTCTCAAACAGCAGCATGCAAGAGTTTTTCTCTCCTTTTATTAACCCCTTAATGATCAAGAAAATTCATTTGAAAGTTGTCCCTTTTTTGTATGTATGTGTGTGTGTGTTATATTACCACATATTCCAATTCATATGAATTATTAAAACTAAACATTCTGATTTTAAAATCAAGTTTGTCTATTCAATGCTTCCATATATTGTTTGCTTAAACATTTAAAATAATCTTGGGCCTGACAAAAATCAAAGAAGAAACCATAGTATGTTAACTAAAACTATGAAGAATTCAGCCTGTGAAATTCTTGAGTGCAACAAAATTTATCCACAAATAACTGCCCGTGAACGTATCAGGCATGACAATTAAGGGGTTAGTTTGTGAATAAATGAAATTTTCACTTGGGGTTTACCCGATGATTTATAAAAATTGAGGCCAAGCTCACAGGCTCTGGGTGAGTCTATCCTATTTCTGATTTCATACATTTTGTGCTCATTTTGATTACCTTTTTTTTATCACACAAGAAATGTTATAACAGGTTACTGTGATGGAAATTTGTAAATAAAAAAAATGTGTTTATAAAATGTCAAAAAAAAAAAAAAAAAAAAGGTATGTAGATTTTTATATGAAAATATTGTTTACTTAATTCCAAATTAAATAATTTGACAGTCTGAATTTTTTTCAAATATAATAAACATATTTTTGAATCAGAAATTTAAATAAGTCACATGTTTCTATCTAGTACTTGTTTGTATTAGTTTAATAAGTAAAATTTTTGGTTGAAAATGTTTATTAGATTTTGAAGAACTAAAAGATTGGGAGCTATGTTAATGATGTGTTATTATTTAAAATAGGAAACATTTAAAAAAGTAAATAAATAAATGTTTGTTGCAGTGTTACTTTTAATAACTGAGTTTATATTAAATAGAATTATTTTAATTTTAGAATTTTATCTTTTTATATTGATTTAATTTTTTTTCTGGCGATTCTTTTGTTTTACAATTATGATTCTATTTTGTATTTAAAGTATTTTTCAGCACATATTTTCCCAATATAAAGAAATAACTAACAGTATTTTCTAATCGTATTTTTAGGCAGAACTATGTATGTTATACCTTTCAGTATGGGACCAATAGGATCTCCTCTTTCAAAGATAGGCATTCAGTTGACTGATTCTCCATATGTTGTTGCTTGCATGAGGATTATGACTCGAATGGGTTCTACTGTTCTTAAAGTTTTAGGAAATAATGAATTTATTAAGTGCTTACATTCAGTTGGGCAACCTCTTCCTACTAAAAGTTAGTTTTTTTAATTATCATGCTTTTTTTTCTCTCCAGATAAAAAAATAAATAACTGTTGCTAAATTGTAAAAATAGTAATTTTTATGTATAAACATATATTAATGATGCTATCCAGAAAGTTCTGAGCATTTTTTTCATTTCATAGTATGATAGTGGAACATCCTACTTCTGCTTAAATGTTTTAAATTAATTTGTTAGACTTTTTGTTTTGGGGCCTTAAGGTGTAAGCAGTAGATATAAAGTGTTCTTTTATCTGATATAAAGAAAGAAATTTAGAATTGAAGATTTTTAATCCCATTAGATACAAAATAATTTTTTCTGTGCATATAGTTTTTTTTTTTCTGATTATAAAGAATCAAATTTAGAATCAAAGTTTTATAATCCCATTAGACATGAAATAATCTCTTCTGCATGCATGTTTGACTTTGTGGTTTATTTGGATGACTCTTAAAAAATATTTTATCATTGTTTTTGTACCAAATTATGTATAATTCTCATTTTATATCCAGTGTTAAAAGTTGATATATTTTATGTTGTGGCATGAGCAATATTTGTACATTGAATATCAACCATTTAATTTTCTTTAACAAATTTTGACATTCAAACATCATATCAGAAAAGAAAAATTATATCCTATTTTTACCAAATATTTGGGATTTAAACTTAGACGTTTTTGAATAAATTCTACTAGCTATTAAGTGGTCAATTTTAGTCTTCTCTAATATGTATCATCTGCATGTGCTACATTAGGTTACCCATAACAATTCTGATCTTTTAGGGAGAGATGGAAAAAAAAAAAAGATTTTTTTATTGTTTTGAGGACCACTGTCACATGTTCTGATCCAAAATGCTTATTTCTTAAATAGCAAGATCCAGTTGGAGCTGAAGCTTGCATCTGCAAAAAATATTCAAAACTTACTCAAAATCATTGTGATGTCAAAATGAACCATCCAGCATTAAAATTGTGTGCATGTAAAATATAATTATTACATTTGAAAAAAGTGTTTTTCATTTTTAACCTGTCAACTCAAGAAATATTTTTTCTAGTCAGAATTTCTAATGTTGCCTCCAACACCAGTATAAATTATTAAAAATATTTAATTTCATGCAAATCTTTTGTATGTATATATTTTCTTTATAACTATGCGTGGATTTCAAATATTATTTTTAAATGCACTCAAAAGTTTTATATTTATTAGACAAAACATCTCATAATGATTTAAATAATAATGATGATACAAAATCTACCAATTTTAATTGTTTTTTACCCCCCCCCCCCCCCAAAAAAATGCATTCTTTGAAATTTATATTTAAATCGCAAGGAATGATTTGAATAATTCTTTAATATAAATTCTTTGTCTTTCATGAATCCTGAACATAGAATTTGTTATATTTGTTAGGGATTAATTTTTTATCTATATATCAGAACACCAAAAGCCTTTTTGCTCTATTCTAGACACATAATGTGCATTGGAAAAATTTGATAATATCCAAAATTTTAATTAAAACAGCAACAACAACAAAAAAAAATAATTTTAATTAAGTTTTTAAAATCAGGAAATTTATATGAATAAAAATGCAATTTTATTTATTTACTTTTTCATATTCATTCACAGTATTTGTTTGATTTGAACAAAACGAAAAGTTATTGAAATGTAAAAAATGGATAAGTTCACAGACTGTTTTATTTTTGAGGTATGTAAATTACATCTGAGCAAGAAGTTCATGGAACAAATACTTTGTTCACATATAAGTTCTGATACTCCCATCATATCAATACTCCCATAAATGCAGTTGTTTTCATGTTAACCCTAGAACTGTAGAAAATTTTACTCGGGTTTTATAAAAATATTGTACATCAGAATTCTTACTTAAAACTAGTTAAACTTATTTATTTAAATTATATCTATGCTGTTTATGTTTAAGTTACTTTATGAAGTGTTTTCTAGTTCAAATTAAAATTTGTTTATTTGGTATGTGTCAAAAAGGCCCGTCACTGTGATTCTAGTGTTAAAAATAGATTATTGTTAATCTTTAACTGTCAAACTGGGAATATTTGCTTGTGCTTTTGCTTAGCTTGCACTATATTTGATAAACACACTCAGCTGAAATTCTCTAAATACTTATTTGCAATTTTGTATGTTTGAGAAATTTCTATTTTCCGTATTTTAGTAAATACATAATGCAAACAGTTTATTTATTTCAGGGTACTTTTTCATTATGATACCATGCCAAAATGTATGCTAATTTGACAATTATTGCAATCCTGATCTTGAAAAAGATTTTTATTGTAAACCATGTGAAACATTATGATTTGTTATTCATGAAACTTGAATTATAGAATGATAGATTTCTATTTAACCTTAGCCTCGGAAAGCTTTCTAATTTGCTATTATTCAAATTAACAATACTTTTTTTTTTTATATTTATAAAGTTATAATTTATTTTTACTGCTGACACTGAGATGATTTTATGATTTGGCAATTATCAGATGATGAGAAAGTTGCAATAAAACTGTTTTAGGAATTTGGAATTCTGCATAATATAAAGTTGTGTTCAAAAAATCATGAAAGGGAATTATGAATGAATTCTGCAAATCTAAAATGGTTGTGTAGCTTATGATTATATCGAGAAAACATAGGAATGTGATAGAAAACATGGTTTGGAAGATCTTTTCTTGATGCCTTACGGTTTATATATTTAGGAGTTATTTAAGAGAAGTTTGTGCAAATGCTTTATGTTCACAACCAAATAGAAAAATAATTGAACCAAATAAAACTATAAAAGTAGGTGAGTCTTTTTACCATAAGAAAAAACAACACAGAACTTGTTCTTCCTTCTCAACTGATGTTAGGTGGTTTATGTCTTGAAACACAGGTATGTTTCCTTATTTCTATTCCCCATTATACAGCTGCAACTGTAATGGTGGCAATAAAAAAAAACAATGTAGCTGATGGAAGTATCTATACAGATTGTTGGAGAGGGTATAAAACTTATGAACTGCGAATGCTGGTTATGATCATTTCACAGTAAATCATAAATTCACTTTTGCCAACCCAAATGCTTAGTGTCATGCTCAAAATGTTGAGAGATTATGGTGCAACGAAAGACATCAGGAAGCTATTCATCATCATTTAGAGTCGTATCTCTTCATGTGGTGATGGCGATGCTTTCATTCAAAAAATTAAACGTTTACTGCATTGCTAAAAGATATTTGTAATTTTATGCTAACAGTTTGAGTTTTATTTTATTACTTTATTGTTTAACAGTTATTTGTTTACTTGATTTAAGTATATATTTGTGATTTCATAAAATAGTTTGTAAAAATCTGTGATTTTTTTAAAAATGTTATATATTTAAAATGTTCCTTTTTACACATCGACAATGTTTTTTCTTTTATTTTCCAAATGTTTTAATTCACATGATTTTAATTTTTCTTACCAACTATGGTGTCCCTATAATGGAAAAGTACCTATTTCAGTATAATGTATTACTAATCAGTTTTCATTTTAAATCTTTCGGAATATATATATATTGTTTACTTTATAATTAAATGTTTAATCTATCCAGCTTAAAAAAATAAGCTGTTTTTCTTACATTTTTTTTCTTCCTCTTCCTGATATGTTGATATGTTCTTTAATACTTTAATTAAAATTTTTTGCAAAATGTCTTATTTTACAATATTGTTTTTTTGCAGTTAATTCAGACTGCAATTGATAGAGAATTAAATTTATTTTTTAAATGAAGGCAATTTATATATAAAGATTAAATATATATTGTTAATGTAAAATAAATGTGCATTTTAATTTAAAGGTGTAAACATTTCAGATTTTTAATAACATGGTATGATTCAAATGATATTAAAATAATAGTATCCTAAATTTCTAGGCCATCAATAGAAACAGGATTCTTTTCTTTATTTTCTTACTTTTGTTTTTTACTAAAGTAAAATAAACTGTTACATTTTTATCTAAAAATAATTTTTGGGGGTTTTATAAAGTAAATATGTATTTAAACTTTTTCAGACAATGAGAGTAATGAAATTTAATGTTTGATTTTGTGAATTATAAATATTATCTTTGTAGCAAAAATCACTTTATCTTGAAAATTAGATTTATACATACCAGCTGAATATATATATATATATATATATATATATATATATATATATATTAATTTGTTCCAATTTGACAAATGTACATAGTGTTGATATTCTGTTTTAATAAGTATTTTGAATGAAATAGTTAAAAATAATTTATGATTTGATGAGAATTTATTTCAGGTTTTCATAAACATTTTAATCTTTAATGGTTAAATGGTTTTTTAAATTAAATAACTTAAAATAATTATATAAGATAGAAAAAACTGTGCTTGAGAATAGTAAGTGTTCAAATTTATAAGAGTAAAAATTCACCTTCTCTCTTAAAAATTTTTTTTTCTTTCTTTTCTTGGATTTTATTCTCTCAGTCTAGGTATACTTTATTTATGTAAGAACTGAGTCAATTTTTATTGACATAGACTTCCTGAAATCTGCATAGTTTCAACAAAGGTTGTGCAGATTTCTGGTCATTGCTTTGTTAGATCTTTTAAATTGCAATTTAAATTTTAAAATTCTATCAAAATTCTAATGAATGATTTTGTAAAATGTTTAAATAATAAAACAACAAAACTTAAAATAATTTAAAAATAAATTAATTATTAAAAGTGTTGGCAAAGTAAATAGTAAATAATGTACAACTAAATATGCATAATAAAGATGAGATATATTTTTCTGGAAACTTGCCTCAAAAAGTTACCTGATTAATTCAAGTCAAAATAATAAAATAAAGATATATATCATCCAGATTTAGTTAGACTTAATAACTAAAAAAAGCTTGATTAATACATTGATATATTGTTACATACATATATATATACATTGAATATATTTAGTAAAAGGATTTTAGTTACCAGTAATATGAGCAGTATCTTGTGTTTTTTATGAAAAAGCATAAATTCAGCCATATTAAGTAAAATTATATTAAAATACATACAGAATGATATAAAAAGTAAACAAGTCTGCAATTTTATCCATACATCTGAATTGAAAATTTAATTTTTTACACATGTGATGATGTGCAGATTTTAGAGCTGTGATTTTAGGGAGACTACTGTAATGAGATATCAATCAAAAGATGTTTATAGTCTAGGTTATTAAATTTAAGTATTGTGTTTTAATAAACAAACCTATTTAATACTTACTGCTTATTAAAATTAAAGTGTAACTGTGTTTAAATTTGAGTATAAAGGTCTTGTTTAACTTCTAAAATTTAAGTAGTTTTAATAAATTACTGAGTATGTAATTCACATAAGCATGCTTCTCCCCATCCCCCCTTCAAGTGGTAGAATAATATATTTAATGATTTTATTCATTTTCTATTTTGAATTGATAATAATCAAAAGTAGAAAAATTCAAATATTTTGTTCAACTTTACTGGTTTTATTAATTTTTATAAAAATTTCTGATATCATCAGTCAATGATTTATATTATTGTTATATACGATTGTTTATTTTAAATTCAACATGTGATTTATGATGAGTTGTGGCTGATATAATTACAAAATGATTTATTTGCCCCTTATAGAAGCTCCAATCAATAATTGGCCTTGTAATCCAGAGAAGACTATTATTGCTCACATTCCTGAGAGAAATGAAATTTGTTCATTCGGGAGTGGATATGGGGGTAATTCTTTACTTGGAAAGAAATGCTTTGCCTTGAGAATTGGTTCAATATTGGCCAAAAGAGAAGGGTGGCTTGCTGAACACATGTTGGTAAAAATAATTTGACTGCTATAATTATTATACATGACTTTGTAGTTATCAGTAATAGACGTCATATTGCTATTGATAGTATTTAGAACATTAAATATTTAAACTGAATAATATATTTGAACTTGTATCAAATGAAACTGTATTTTTATTACTGATAAATGTATTATCATTCATAGATGAGCTTTTTGCATTCAATGTTTTATTATGCGGTTGTAATATTGCAAAATAGATAAGTTTAATTTTTTATTGGTTATTTGCTAATGTTTTATTTATGCGTGGCTGGAATAGCTCATATTTGTAAAAATTAGAACACCAAGTTGTGATGTTTTTAAAACAGATTTTAGTAAATTTTTACTTTTTTTTTTCTTATTTTAAAGTTTTTGTTGTCCTTCTTTTTAAATTAGCATTTCAGTTAATTTTTTACTATTCATTTTTGTTATAAAATTTAGCAAGCCTTTGTATTTTTTGTTAAATTATAATCAAAATATCATTGTAATCTATCTAAAACAGTGAACCATAGCAAGTTTCTATTAATGTTTCTCCTTTAATAACTTAAGTTCATTTCTTAATGAAATTAATTAAATGTATAGATCATGGACATTCAAAAACAATTCTCTTCCATATTCAAGTAATCACTAAATTGAATGTTTATTGTATTCTTCTTTTTGTTTTCTAAAAAATTTTAATGACTGATATATTTTATTTATTGGCTAAGAAATTATAGTTAACTTTCTCATTGATTTAGTTTTTATCATCTTTTAATAAATATTAATCTGTGACAAAAAGAAAAATTTGATGCTATTATTGCATTAAAGTCACAATGGCTTACAAATTTTACATTGATATTTTTGAAACTCTTACTAGGCACAATTAGTATTCAAAATTAAAAGATTTTAATTAACAGTATCTTAAAATTTAGAAGAGGGTGTGGGGAGAGGCGGAAGGTTTGTTCTGTGTTATGCCACATTTTTCATTTTAATGAATATTATGCTATTTCATTTTTAGTAGGGTGTCAATGATTTTAATCAATTGATCTTAATCAACTCTCTCTCTCTCTCTCTCTCTTACTTATTAAAAATATTATTATATATAATGCTACTAATTAATGAAACTATTAATTTGAACTATTTGTATAAGTTTTGTAATTACTAATTATGAATTATAATTTTATTTATACTAAAGTGTACAAAACATAGATTAGGTTAGCACGTAGAGGTTTAATTGTTTTAGAAACTTAAAATGTTTGGTTACTATTCACTATTTGAATGTTGAGAAAAAAAAATCATAAAAAAATCATCTTTTTTTGCGTTTTTGCAATACATCAACATTTTTTTTTTTCATCACAAAACCTTTGGGGGGGGAAAAAATTCAACGAAGGATTGCATAAAAATAACACATTTCATCCAAGACTTGCATAAAAAACATTTTGCAAAATTTCATCGCAAAGCCTTGGAAGGGAGAGGGAGTAAATTTTATTGCAAAGCCTTTAGGGGAGAAACAGTTTAAAAAAAAAGAATTGCACAAAATTAGCAAATTTTGTCCAAGACTTGACTGGAAAATATAAGTTTTATCCAAGAATCTCATAAAAAAAGCAAATTTTGTCAAAAAATCATGAAAAAACGCTAATTTTATCGCAAAAACATAAATTTCGACA
Organism: Maratus speculifer; assembly: GCA_964019185.1. Lineage (NCBI taxonomy): Eukaryota > Metazoa > Arthropoda > Arachnida > Araneae > Salticidae > Maratus > Maratus speculifer. The sequence continues at coordinate 127,690,530 of OZ025296.1, forward strand.
AAGCAGCAAAAGAAAAAAACCACTATTTTCTCAAAGCATTGTAGGAAAAACACAAATTTCATCAAAGCATTATACAAGAAACACAAATTTCATCAAAGCATTGCAAGAGAAACTTTTTTATTCCTCAAAGGGTAGCAGAAAAGATACAATGGCCTTTTTAGAAAATAGCACACACACCAACATCAATGTTTGTTATAATTGGTATATTTTTTTTTATCTGAATTAATATGTTGAACTAAGTTTTGAAAAATCATGTTAATTTGACCTTAATTTGAAGGAATCTATACTCGGCCAGAAATGCATCCGTCATCCGACCAGGAAACAGTTAACTCGACAGGCAAAACAAGTATAATTAATGGCAGGAGGGAATTCTTCCCCTCCATACCTCCACCCTCTGCTTAAAATTTGCTTTGATTTTCAGAAATTTTTATACAAGTAATTTTTATAAGTAGTTGAAATGAAATTTTTATTTGCATTTTATATGTATTGTAGATTATATACACTACAATAGTAAAATATTTTTTTTTTTTGTTACTTTTTTTTATTTTTTACTGACTACAATTGGTAATTGTATCAGAGTAGAATTTTGAAATATTTTGCTGAATAACTTTTAGAATTTAAGTAGGTTAAAAATCCAAATATTTAAATTCTGTGTTTTAATTTTAAGATTTTAGGAATAACCAATCCCAAAGGTCAAAAGAAATATGTTGTAGCTGCATTCCCAAGTGCCTGTGGAAAAACAAATCTAGCAATGATGAATCCCTCCTTGCCTGGTTATAAAGTAGAATGTGTTGGTGATGACATCAGCTGGATGAGATTTGACGAAGAAGGGCAACTCAGAGCCATCAATCCAGAATATGGTTTCTTTGGTGTGGCACCTGGTACGTTCAGTTTGTTTCTATAAAAATACAGGTTTTTGATAGTCTTTGGATATCTAATATTCATTTATTAATTCTTATTGTGTGTTCATTTTTTGCATACTATTCATCTTTTTTTGTTAATCAACAAATTTGTTTTAATCATTTTTTTTTCTTTTAATATGTTTATATCTGTAAAAATTTTGGGAATAAGTATTTTTGGATACTTTTTGATTAGCCAGGTCTATATGTATATACATAATGTGGATATATATATAGTGTATATTTACACAGTATGTATAAACATATATGTATAATACAGGCACCTGGCTGACTAAAAAGTACCTATTTTTGTCTTCCTCATCTATAATTAATGTATTATAAATGTTGCCTATAATTTTCAACTGTTTTATCTAAATGATATATTTTATAAGCTTTTTAGATAGAAAAAAAAAATTCCATGACTGTTTTTATTGTTATTTATAATTAACCAGGAAAAATTATTTTGCCTTTATTAAATTGTTTACATTTAGTTTTTGAATAAGAGCACTTGCCACAGTCATGTATCTAAGATTAAAAATGACTTTGTAATAGTAGTTATTTTGGATTTGAGAACATCTTTAACTTATATTGTGTGTTTATTTATTGTGTTGTAAAAACACATAATATTTGAAACACCATTCTTTAATAGTGCATCAGTTTCAAATTTAAATAGCTATTCAATTATTAAACTTAATCTGTCTTTTTTTTTAAATATTATTTTCTTTTGTTCTATTTTTAATATATTTTATTTGAAAAATTAATGACATGAATTGTTTAAAATTTTTAACTAGGTTGATCAAAATCTTCTAACCAATTATTCATTTTCTAATTTACTTTACATGATTTGTATTTTAATTTAACTATGCTTTCATCAGAAAATAAATGTAATTATTTATTATTTTTGTCAATGAATGGTGATGCTTTGAATATATATATATATATATATAGATAATATGGCAGCAAGAGATAACTACAAAAACAACCTTATGTAAACCAATGATTTTATTAAATATATTCCCCATCGAATTTACTTTAATTATGAAGTTTAGTATTTCACATAGTTACCTCTGAATTCTTAGTATATTTTAATCCAGAATATATAATTAAATTCTTCTGAATATTACATGAGATTAGCTTAGTTTAAAAATTTATTGTCTCTAAATGATTTTTGTCTATTTCTTTCATTCTTTCTTTAAGTTAATGAATTTAATTTTTTTTATTTAGTTCGTTTATATCATTGGCTGAAAGTTTTTAGAATATTTGTGAAGAAATGGAGAAAAATTATTTTCTAGACAGAATTGCATTTTTAGTTTTTACCTTGGATGTTGAATTAATCAAACTGATTAACTTGATTGCAAAAAAAAAAAAGATTGTAACTAACAAGGAAAGTTTCCATACGAGCAGATTCAGAAAATTCTGAAAAAAAAAAAAATAGAGTATTCTTGTGGATGCATATGTTTATAAAAATATTTCGGTAGAATCCCTTTAAAACATTTGTAAAAAAATAATGAGCAATTCATTTATTTGGCGGTTTATCACCCGTTGGCGACAAAAAAAAAAAATTAAAATTTTTTTTTAATTCAAATACTTTTTAAGGTAAAAATGTTTCATGTTGGACTTGAATTTGAAAATAATTTTTTAAATAAATTTAGTTTGTTTTAACTGTAGTTTTATCATATATATATATATATACTGAAAGTTTACTATGAAATATTATGAATTAAAAAAAAAGTTATTAAAATCGTTTCAATCTCGAAATTAAGTCCAAATGAACACTGTTGATTCAACTCTGTTGCTATGAAAGCAAAAACTTCTTTGATATTGAAATGTATTACTGCAGCGTTCTTCATCTGGTCTTTATTTTGGAATAAGCTTAAATATATGAAAAAAATTTTTATATATGAAATTATTTTTACAATGATAAAATTAAATAACTGCAGCAACAAGCAAAATAAATATGTAATACAAAAAGAAAATATATGTGTTAAACTACTTAATAGTTTAAATTTAAATTAATAAATACATTTACATGCATTTTAAAATCTATTGACAAAGAATTTTCAGTTGCATTAAAATCGTTTGCTTTTGGCGAGGAAATGTGGTGCTTGCCAAATCGAGTTATGCTTTCGTCTTTTCACGCCAAATATTCGAAAGTATTTTATTTTTTTACAGACTATCTACTGTGATTCCGCCACTAAATTTGACTGATCCTTTATTACATACATAAGTAGTTTAATTAGCATTTTTTTTTTTTCCCCGAAAAGTTCTGAGTATGCCTAGTACAGAGACCTTCCTTGTAAGTACTGATACAACACAACACTAGTGGAAATTACTTCAAAGTGAAAAACTAATGCCTATTCTTCTATTTCTTTCTAGGAACTTCCATGAAAACCAATCCTAATGCCATGCTTTCTATTCAGAAGAACACAGTTTTCACAAATGTTGCCGAAACAAGTGATGGTGGTTTCTTCTGGGAAGGCCTGGAAAAAGAAATTCCTCCCAATGTAAAAATCACTTCTTGGCTAGGAATGGAAAACTGGACTCCAGATGTCGGAAAGCCTGCAGCACATCCAAATTCTAGGTTGGATGGCGTTTTTGGTTATTGTTGTGATGAAAATTTGAGTTTTCCTGCTTTAATTCTTCATTTCTGCATAAGGCTGAAGAAGAAATAAACTCATAATTTTTTACTTGATAAATAATTGGCAGTTATTCGTTATTCTAATAAATGTAAAGCTGCAAAAATAGACAATCAATGATTGTTTTCTTATTTATCCATGTATTAAGGGACATTTTAATTAACCATGTAAAAAACTGCAATTAAAAAAAAAAAAATACTGTTAAGTATTATTTTAAGTTCAAAGCATTTTGTAAATGAGTTATTAACTATCTTTCATGAAAGTAAAATATTAAAATTAGTTTAATGCAATTTTTAATATGGTTTCTTTTTCATTCATTCTATTTTTTTTTTTTTTTTTTTTCACCTTTATGTTGGGCAATATTATTTTCATTATTGTGTGATCCTCTTTATTTCCCAAGGCTAAAAAAATACTACAAATAATCATTCATTAGTTTTAAACAAATATAATGACATCATAGATGATAAAAAAAGGAACTTTTCGGACATGTATGTGGTAGGGGGATCAGTAATTTCGGTTCACAAATAAATAGTCAGTAAAATTACAAATCTCCTTAAAACATCAATTTTAGCACTAACCTAAATTCACACAATTGCAAATTCAAGGCTTTTAAACAAGTGATATTTAAAACCTGAAAACGAAAACATTTTATTGTAAAGGATTTATGAAGTAATTATGGAAATTTTAGTTTTGAATGCATTTTGCAAACTCAGATAAAAATATCTATTTTATGAGGAAGTTGGCATACTTGTTGTCATTTATTGGTTTGCTTTTAAAGCACAAAACCTTCAGCTATTGGAAAATGCAGTCAAAATGTTAAAAAAAAAAAAAAAAAAAGGAAATGGTTTAGTTTTTATGAGTAAAAGAATAGAAGTCTACATGTGTGGACCCAAGAAATGAAGAAGTTATTCTTTGCTGCAAGCTAATCAAATTTCTCATCATTTATGCCTATAAAACCTCCATCTGAGCTCCTCATTGTCTGTTATCTATTAAAAGAAGCATGAATTTGTTGAAATTATTATCATGAAGTGTCACTTTATAGATGTTCAGTAAGAATATATAATTAGGTCTGTGAATATGGAATTTCCAGAGACCATGGAAATATGCTGCTTTAGACATGTTTCCATCTTAATAGCTGTAATAATATGGCATTCCATCCATTGAGACCATGAATAAATTCTTGCACCGAAACAAGTTCAGAGGAGATGATAGAAATTATCAGAAACTTTTAAATGTCTGGAAAACTGTTAACAGAAACATGTGCACTACCTTTTGTACATTTTATTTATTTGCCTACCTGCCATCGTTCATGTGGAAATTTTAAATTCTAACTCTAATAAAAATTCTCATTTTTCTTGAAAACATGTTGAATTTCATTTCTTCATTTACAAAATGAAATTTTATTTCAGGTTCTGTTGTCCAGCCAAACAGTGTCCTATAATGGACCCAGCTTGGGAAGATCCTAAAGGAGTGCCTGTCAGTGCTATTATATTCGGTGGTCGAAGACCAAAAGGTAATTTTTTCCTAAACTTTAATTAAATAATTTGATAAAGTGCATCTTGTTTATTAGAAAAGCAATTAAAATCATCTTATTTTATCAAAAAGTAATTGATTTTCACTTACATTGAAATAATTTATGTAATACAAAGTATGCTTTGTTAAAATTTCAAAAAAGGTCATGATTTTCTATTTCTCGTCAGATATTGTGGTAAAATTATTTAATGTGTGAAATTAAGATTTTTTGGAGATTTTAAAACATGTTTGCTTATGTTGTGCTTTTCTTTCTATTATTTCAAGATTATGTAATGTTATAATTTATGCGTCATTTAGGTGTTCCATTGATTTATGAAGCTTTTAATTGGAGGCATGGTGTTTTCATCGGAGCAGCAATGAGATCTGAAGCAACGGCAGCTGCTGAACATGCAGGTATTAAAAGATACTTTTCAGTACAATAATGCATAACACTATCTTTTGCTGCTGTTGTTGTTCGTGATTACCAATTGTATTAGTTTTTACAATGTGTTTTTATGAAGACTTTTTTAAAAAAAAAAGAATGTTTAAAATGTGCTAAGAAGTAAAGAATTCAAATGAACTCACTGTGTAAATATTTTTTTACACATAGTTATCTATTACTGCAATGCCTTTTTATATGCTTTTTATGTAAATAATGATAATAATAGAGTACATAAAAAAACAGCTTTTAGCTTAAATTTCTTAATATCTTACCTAAAATGTCCATCTGTTCTGGAATTAGTAATTTTTAATTAATGCAAGATTTTTGGTAATATCTGTGATTAGAAATGGCTAGCTGTTTTCTTTAAAAATTTACAATTTTATGACTTGTCCTTAAAGACTGGTAGAAATTCTTTTATATGCATATAGAGAGTTACTGATGATTGCCAATTGTCATAACTACATAACTTATTTCTGAATTTGCAGCTGGTTTTGTGGTGGTAAATGATATAGAAAATATTGTGTAATAAATTAAATAATAATTTGTTAATATTGAATTATTCTCAATTTGGAAAAAATATAGTTTTCTTCACGTTTTAAAATTGTTTGAAACATAATTTTTACTAAATCTTTACCATCAGTCTTCTTAATTTCCATTTTAGATATTTTTGAAATTTAGTTCTGAAAAAATAAATGTCTGCAATGAAAGAGAATTGCTACTTGTGGAAATTAAATAGGAAGTTGTTTTATAAATTAATAGAACTGATATTTCTTTTATTAATACAAAAGTATTTATTGACCAATATTGAGTAAAATTTTCTTATCCTAAATTAGAACAGATTAAAAATAAAGGTGATAATTAAAGCTTTTGGACTTCCAATCAAACTGGCTCTAGGCTTAGGTTTATGCACTTTTGTATTTGTGACATCCTACATAAATCCTAATAAGCTACTTAATTTTCAAGGAGTTTGTAAAAGGGCATTAATCTTTTATTAGTTTTCGGGCTGTAAGCCATTGTGAATTTTGAATTTGGCTTTGGATTCATGCTTATTACTTCTGAGGGATTTAAAGATTAGCACAACATGTTAGATGTTATTTTTTAAATAAAAATAAAATAGTAATTTTTAAGAGGAAAATTTCTATAATCGCAGTTCATTTAAGGGTGAGTTATTCTTTGATAATATTGTCATGCAGTCTGGTAATCTGGGATAAATATGCCAAATTTTACTAAAATTTATAGATAATATAGGCTGTGATTGGTGTAAATTTTAATAAGTTTTTAATGTAATTTAGAGAAAATAAAAATAGCTCTTTTCACCCATTTTCTCCACTACAAAATTGTAAATATTTTGCTACTTTTTTTTAATCTGACAAATTAACGCAATAAAAATAAATTTTTATAGACAAAGGAAAAAATGGTGTTTTAACCCCCCCCCTCCTTTTTTTGGGGGGGGGGTAATTTTTTATGTTTCAAGATATATGTAGTGTTTGTGCTCAACTTTGTGGTCTTTATGCTTATTAGAGTTTCGTTCATCTGACGAAACCCTATTTGTCTCTGTCTTCTGTCTGTCACAGAGTCCATATACTAAAACTATATAAGTCAGAGAGTTGAAATTTTGTGTACTTATAGCTGAATACCTCTTGTCACACAACAAATCATAAAATTTTGAAAAAGACTTATTTTAATTAAAATATTAATTTTAATATCATCAGTTCATTTTTTTTTCTCTTCTAATTACCTATTTCTTTTACTTTTAAAAGAAATGGAGTACTTCTATTGTCACAATTACGAAATTGGTACTAAAAACTGCAAAAAAATTAATATCTCAAAAATAAATTGAGATACAGCTTTTAAACAAACTGCATTTAAAAGTACATTTTTTTCTCTATATGATGGTGTAAAAATTGAAAATTTACAATATTTAGAAGTTTAAAATTTGCAGTAGCATAAATTTCAAAATTGAAATTTCATTTCTTCTAATTGTTCCATGCAAATTTAAATAAAATTAATATGTATGTAACATAAATTAATGGGTTAAATAAATACGCGAAAAATGTGGTTTTTTTTTTTTATTTCATCCTATTACATCCTATTTATCGCCTATTTTGACACACAAAGTGAAATATTTTATTTATTTATTAAATTCTTATTCATTTAAATTACTAGCTGCCTCTGGTAACCAGTTTGGTCTCCCTTAAATTTATGCTAAGCTTTGCAATATTTTACTTTTAATCATAATTTTATTTACTTGCGTAGCTTCACTTAATCTGAAGATTCTGATAGAGAAATCAAGAAATATATGCAATCAAGGCAGCATTAACAGGAGGAATTCAATATTCTGTTCTGGTTCACACAATTAGCGAAGAAATCCCAAAATAGTGCCGAAAAATGGTTTTTCGTTTGTTAATTTAATAATAAAGTGTTTTGAAGGAGATATTAAATGAAACCCTCTGTGCAATCTGCGGTCGCACTTACCCACTTGTTTATAATTGCCTTCACTTTAATCTTGTATCATTTAGTTAAATTTGATGCCATTATTAATAAATTTAGCATTAAATCATGATTATGAAAAATTAGATTGAACAATAATAGGATAGTAAAGATATTTGTTGAATATTTTCTTCATCTATTTCCTTATTTAGTCCAAGGATGTTCAGTGATCCAATAGATTTATGCAAGTAGCTATATAGTCAAGTTTTTTTTATTTATTACTATTCATATTTGATCTTATAATTACTTATTAAAATGTACTGATGCCAATATTTTAGAAAAATCTATAAAACATTTGCAACTGATGTAAAAGACTACACTAAAACAGTCATATTATCTTAATGGTAAAATTTTAGTCAAAAGAAATGAAATCATTTTAATGTACCTTTTTGTTTGTAAGTGAACTCTATTAGTTAATAACTACCACAAAATGTTCAGCTATGGAATCTAAAATTTCTCTCCTTTTCAGAATATTAAATTTTTCATTTTCTATATTGAAATCAACTGATGATTTGAAGTGCCCAAGCAGTGCTTGGTTTGCTTAGGTGGGCTGCACATAACTGATTTATTTTGTCTTGCTTTTAGGTAAGGTGATAATGCATGACCCATTCGCAATGCGTCCATTTTTTGGCTACAATTTTGGACACTACTTGAAACATTGGTTGAGTTTTGAAAAGCAAGATGGTCTGAAGCTTCCTCACATCTTCCATGTAAATTGGTTTCGTAAGGATGATAGCAACAAGTTTCTTTGGCCAGGATTTGGTGAAAACAGTAGAGTTTTAGACTGGATCTGTCGAAGGGTTGATGGTGAAGATGTTGCACAGGTATAAAATTTTCAGATTAATTATGTCTTGCACCATTTCAAGTACTTTTAATTTTTTTAATGCTTAAATTTTTTTCAAATAATTTTTTCCCACCATTTTTAATAAATTAAGTCAATTAAAAAAAAAAAAGACCTTATTGGTAAGTTCTACTTACAAAAATAAAATTTTATAACTAAAGATAAAATTTATTTAATTGAATTCAAATTAAGCATTTATTAATAATATCTTTTAAAAATTTTCCTCCTACAGTTTTCCTTTGCTGATGAGCATGTTTTGTTTTGAATTCCTATGAGGGAAATATATGTATAATATAAAGAAATTGTGTGAAGAGATTTCTTTTATTGAATGGAATCATGTTAAAAGACTTCTTTTATTGAATTAAGTTTTGTGAAGGGGCTCAAAAAAAAAAAAAAAAAACTTTTTTTTTTTATTTTTTTTATTAGCTTCTAAATAGCGAATGATAGCTTTTTCACTTACAAAGGATTTTTCCTAACTAAAATAAATGTCTTTTATACATATTTAATTTAATTTTTTTTTTTTTTAAACAAATCAAATGAAAATAACTATTAAGTGGCAAATAAATTTATAAAAATATCTAAAAAATTACAAATTATTCTTTATTTAATGTCAGTTAGAATATAAATGGTCATTCACACTTATTCAAACAATTTTCATAATTTTTACACATAAATGCTGTTTTAGTTTTTGCTACAAGACTTTCATTCATTTGTATAGTTTTGACTCTTGGTTATATCTCTGGCTTGAAATTTCCATGATAGAATTTTTATCATTACAGTAATTTAATTTTTTTCTTGCCTATCTTGAATGGCTTTTCAAAATCTTTTCAGTTTTCACTGATGGTACCTTCCTAATGCTCACTTTCAACAAGCCAAAGCATAAAATATGAGAAACACCAGGTGTGATATTTCTTTAAATAGGATACAATTTATTCATATTGTATTCTTTTTCTGCTCTACATATAATAGTTGACTTTGTAATGTGATTGGATCTTTCTTTGTTCATACGAATCTTGACTTTATTGACATCATTTCCATATATAGCTAGTATTTCTTCTTCAAAAATAGGTTTTAAAATATTTTGCTCATAATAGAGTAAATTTAATTTAGCTTTATTTTTTTGAGTTTTAATTTACATAATAAATATATATATATATTTTTACAACTGCTTTTATAAAGCCGTGCTTTTAATAGTAATATTGCAATTTTCTATTTATCACCTGTTAACTGGTTGTACATAGTGTGTTCCTAATTCTTACTTTAACAAATGTTGAAAGAGTTTTGGAAAGCTGTACAAGATGCGAGAGAAAATTGACATAACTGTACTAAGAAAAATTCTGTTATGCAAATTTTGAATCAGAACTGAAGCCAAGAATAAAGGATATCCAATTGAGTCAAATTGTTGCAAAGAATGCAAATTTTTATTGTTTTAACACAACCATACTATTAAAGACATAATATAAGTTGGGAAAAAAAAAATTTAAATAATGGAACTCCACAAAACAAATAATTCCAAACTTTATTGGTTACACAATTTATCTTTCAGTTAAAATTCATGACTATCCTAATATGAGTTTATATCTAATATCAGTATGGAAATTTTGTATGTCATCTATCTGCCATAAGCTATTCTATCCCATGATAAAGGCAAATTTTCATACTAAAGGTACACTATAAATATATAACAGAAACAAGAATTAATAATCCCAATGTATGTAAGTTGAAAAATCCATATAATTAATATGAAAGTGCAACTTTATAATTAGTGAGATTTCTGGCACTCATCTTTATCTATGAGGAATGAAAGCATCTATATCAGGGTTAAACCTGCTTAATTTTAACCTTAAGTCACTTTAAATATGCAATTGTTTCTCTGTTTGCTTTTCAATAACAGCAAAAAAGAAAAAACACGTTAACACAAGTGTCATGTTGTACCCCATAAAGGACTTCAAAGCTGGTTTAAATATTTCTGGATAGTCAGCTCATATGTTATCCAAAAAGAAATTAGGAATTTTTCCAGGGTCACCATAACAATTGCGTGGCTTCTGATATAACTCAGAATGAAGTCATTACATAATACCAACTGACTTTTTGAGGAAATAGTGTCTTCTTGTGAAGTTTTAGGTTAAGTTGATAGCTTTCAAGATTGTTGTACTTATAAAATGTAGCATTTGTTGTATTTTTTAAATTAGATTAAATAAAAGATATGTTTTTGTTTCAAACCTCAATTGTTCTGTGACTCATAGGTTGGGAATTGCTGCTATAAACAATAGAAAAGTAAATACTTTATGTTACTTTAACACAATCATTTCATATTGATTAATACAGATATATAAATTGCATGATGCATAGTAATTAATTACAAAAAAAAATTTCATAAAGTGTGAATGCCATTTTAATTGATTTAAACTTATAACAACATAACTCTGATTTAACATTTTTTTTCTTACCCATCAAAGCAATAATTTATAATCTGATTTCTTTCTTTTATTCAAATAGACCAATTAATGCACTTAAAAAGTGACATATTCTAACAAATTAACTAATTGGTGTACAGCTAAAAATCCGTATAACATTTTCTTTTATAGGTAAGAATACATTAAAAAAGATATTATCATCCATCTCTGCCAGAAAATTATGTTCCAAAATACAAATTTGTTATTGACAGTGTTTTTTTTTTTTTGTGCGTGTGTGTTAGAATAAAAAGAAATGGGTACATAATTATGTATTTCATGATTCTGTTAGTAGTAGTAGATACATTTCTTTTTTACATTTTTTTGAATTAAGTTATTGTAAAAGAGCACTAAAACTATGAAAAGATTTTGCTGTAGAACATAATTAAAATACATTTTTAGAAAGAAGTCTGATTTTTTGTATTTTTTCTTGTTTGGAGTAATTATGATAAAAGAATTTGTTTTTATTGTACAAGATTAATATATAAAGTTCATGTAAGTTTTATTTTTACTCATTTTATGTAATCATTTTTTACAAATTTTTTTAATGAATTTTGCTATTTTTTCTTTTTAAAGGATTTTTCAATTTTTAATTGCACATTAAAGTTTTTCAAAATTTTTATTATTATTATTTTGTATAAAATAAATATGGAATGGAAATGATTGTATCTATATTTATCCACTTGGGGCATGCAAAGTTGTAATTTAGAAAGTTTATAAAATTACTGAATATAATTGCATCATTATTTGGTTGACTGGCTGATACTGTTTCTACAAAAAGTTGGCTTTTAATTACATACAGTGTCTCACAAAAGTGATGGGACACTTGTGCTTTATAAAAAGAAACTGCAATAAAATAAATAAACAAACATGTGCAAAAATTTTTTGGGTGTGTTTCATATTTAAAGTTAGTAACAATTGTTATATAACATACATTTTGTCAAAATATTAAAATATTAATTTAGTAAAAATACAATTGTTCAGAACGGAGCAAAAAATGGCTCACATTAGTGATGGGACACTTACTTTTCCATCAAATATTTATCCAAAAATTTTACTTTTTAAAAGGTTTTAATATTTTGTTGGATTTCCTTTTACTTTTAAAACATGATTTAATCTTTTTGGGATGGATTCGACTAATTTTTTTGTGATTTCTGGAGTGATTTTACCCCATTCTTATTGAAGCACCAATTTTAGTTGTTGTTTTGAAGAAATGGTGTGTTTGCAAATTCTTGATTCCAATTCTTGCCAAATATTCTCTATGGGATTTAAGTCTGGAGATTGTGGTGGTGTTTTTATTATTTCAGGACAGTTATATAGCAGCCAGAGTCTAACATTCACACCAGTGTGCTTGGGGTCATTGTCCTGGTAGAATTTAAAATCGTTATGAAGGTTCAATTTTCGTGCTGAAGATTTCAAATTTTGCTTTAAAATATCAATGTACTTGTACTGATCCATTATACTGTCAATAAGAACAAGATTATCAACTCCAGCGGACGACATACATCCCCATACCATAACTCCTCCTCCACCATGTTTTACTGTTGGTACCAAGTTCTGTTTGCGAAATTCTTCCCTGGGTTTTCTCCACACCAAGATTCTACCGTAAGAACCAAATATATTAAATTTACTCTCATCAGCAAATATAACTTTATTCCAGTAATCAGAATTCTTATTTATGTTGGATTTTGCGAAAGCTAGTCTGAGTTTTCTATTCTTTTCACTTACGAAGAATTTTTTCCTGGCTACTCTACCGTGATATCCAGCTGATCGAATTACCCTTCTAATAGTCTCAGGATTAACAATTATTCCATATAATGCTTGTAAATCAGCAGCAACTTTTAAAGCACTATTTCTTGGATTTTTTTTAATATTTCAAACGATAATTCGCTTTATTCCATTGGATAGCTTTGATGGTCGGCCAGGTCTTCTTTTATCCTGAATCATATGATTCTTTTTATATCGTTTAATGATATTGAAAACTGTTGAACGACTCAAGTTAACTGTTTCAGCAGTTTTTCTAATAGATTTTCCACGTTCAATATGCAAATTAACAACTAATTTTTGAATTTCAGGCGAAGTTTCTTTTCGTTTAGCATTCATGGCTACACAGAGCTAAAAAACACAAAAATTCCAAAACAAACTGAAAAGAAATACTGCAGACGATTTTATAAATTATTGCCAATTGCTTTTAAGTAAAAATAAAACCCCCAAAAATATTTTTATTGTTTATTTCAGACGATTTTTGTTGTCCCATCACTTATGTGAGCTATTTTTTGCTCCGTTCTAAACATTTGTATTTTTATTAAATTAATATTTTAATATTTTGACAAAATGTATGTTATGTAATAATCTTTACTAAATTTAAGTATGAAACACACCCACAAAAAAATGTGTACATGTTTTTTTAATTTATTTGATTAGTTTCCTTTTTTTGTAAAGCACAAGTGTCCCATCACTTATGTGAGACACTGTAATTCGCTAAGCCTGCATGAACAGTTTTAAATGAAGTGAAAAAGTTGATAATTTCATTTTACAATTGTACTTACTATGCTATAAATATAAAAATTTCTGGAAATTTCCTCATTTATAACTCAATAGAAAATATTTTGTCTTTCCAGTGATATATTTAAAATGCCAATTTTATTTCATATCATTTTTTTTTTTTTAAATCTATATGTGTGTATATTAATTTATTCTTATGATTTTATCTGTGTAGGAAACTGCAATAGGCTACATTCCCAAGGAAGGAACACTAAATACCTCTGGCCTTAGTGATGTAAATATGAAAGAATTGTTTAATTTACCTAAAGATTTCTGGCTGCAAGAATGTAAGGAAATAGAAAAATACTTGAGTGAACAGGTCAACAAAGATTTGCCTGAGGAAATTAGAGATGAACTTAGAAAGTTAGAAGAGCGTGTCAAGAATATGTAAATAACTTGATATTGTATATTTTTTGATCCAGATTTTAATAGGTAGCACAATTTTTTAAATTAAGAAATTAAATCGAAATTTAGTTTTATTTTGTAGGACTTTTACTTGTTTTAGATATATTTATTTTGTCATGTCTTTATGTATCAGAAATGTTTTGTGCCTGTGTTTCCTCTAGGATGTTAAGCTCAAATTAGTTAAATAATCTGCTTTTAAATTTACTGTGTTAGTTTCCTGATTTCCTAGTCATCTATATATAAATAAGCCATCATTATACTGGTCAGTCATTATTTTTTTTGTAATGATTAACCACTATTGTAATTGGTAGTTTTATTTCTTGCAAATAAAAAAAAAATATATCATCTGGATCAATGTATTACTTACATTCCATTTCAAATTTTTTTAATGTTACAAATTTGACTTGTACTAAATTAAGCTTGATAATATGATGAATCAATGCTTTCCTGCCTTAGTAACTCATTACTTTTGTTTTCTATAATTAAAAATAAAATAATTTTATTACAATAAGTATTAAGACTCATTGAAAATAATTTTATTTCATTTTTTTCTTTCATTGATAACTACTTTTTTCTGTGTTGCATTCCATTCAGATCTCATTTTAATCCAGTTTAATTTTAATCTTGTTTAAATTTTAAAAATTATATTTATCATGTGGGAGTCGTATTAAAATTAGAATGCAATTGAGCTTATGAAACAATTTGAATCAAATAAATGTTAACTGATTCTATAGATGGTTGGATAAATGTGAAAAATTGTTTGAGTATTTTAACTGTTTATTTTTGATAAATATTGTTTGTATTGTAGAAATAACTTTGTCCATTTATAGCTTTTATGTTTTATCAGTAAGGTAAATACAAAATATCTGTATGCTATATATAATCTCAAGTGTAAAAGACATTGTAAAAATAAATAAATAAATTAAAAAAAAAGGGATATGGGAAACATCCCCCCCCCACTCCTAAGCAAGATGGGGGGGGGGGGGTGGCAGTGTAGAGATTAGAATGGATTTACAACTTCTGCATGTATATCTATGCAATTAGCATGCATTATATATATATATATATATATATATATATATATATATATATATATATATATATATATATATATATATATATATATATATATATATATATATTTAAATCAAAAGCTTTGGAATTTCTGTAAGCTTTTATCTTTTGTAATGTTTTTAAATCAAGTTAATTTATCTGATTAACCAAATTGTAACCAAATAGACAGTCTAATTGAATTGTTTTTAATTTTATAAATTAATATTTAAAAAAAAATCTTTTTAAGTGATTGACAATTGTCCATATTGACAAAATCTTTTAATTTTATTTCTGCTAATTCATTTTTATCTTGAAATATCCTTGCTTTAGATCTCATTTAAGAAATTGCCATTAAAATTCTAATGGTTCAAAATTGAAAATTCAATTGTTTTCTAAATCAGCGATAGTTAGATGTGTTATCTGTTTAGAACTTGTTTGTCAGCTGTTGTTATTAATTTCTAATCATATGTGCATATCCATGTGTATTTTGCTTCCATTGAATGAATTTCTAAAAAAATGACCAATTCATGAAACATTTTCTTGTTTTTTAGTGTTACAAAATACTAAAAACAAAAAATATTTCACGATTTTTGTAATTTTTATATTTTTGCATGTGTTAATAGAGAAAACTTCAGTTATTTCAAAATATTATGTAGAATATTTATTATATGGAAAATTAAAAGTAATTCATCAAATCAAAGATTGATAGGGAGGCTTAGGTTACTTTGTATATTCCTATAAATTAAATTGAGTTGTATTATTATTATTATTATTAAGGACTCCCTAATTCCACTTTTAGTGTAATTTGTTTTAAAATTATTTGTCCACTTTTATGACATTGCACACTTTTAAAATGTATTATTATTGAACATTTGCCTTGACATTCATCTGAAAAATGTCACTTTGTGTTATAGTCATATATTCAATATGTTAACTCAATAATTTGATTGGGAAAAAAATTTAAAAATAAATTACCCTGAATTTACAAATTCATTTTAAAATCTTGATTTTGCAGTTCATTAAGTGCTGAACTCACAAATATAAATGGCCATATCTAAAATTTACTGGAATTTTAAATAAATAAGAAAGTTACAAGAAAAAATAATAGATATTTTTAATGCATGTTTCCCATCATCCACATAATAATATGTGTTAGTGATTGGTATTGGTGCCAGGAATTCAATATTCAGAATATCACATATGTAGATGTTCTCTTTTCTTATGTTTTTCTTCCTCACCCTTCTCTCATTTGTAGTACATTCCATTTATATGCATTTAGTGTACTAAATTCCAGATAATTATACTTTATGCAATTATTTTTTATTTTGATGTTGACCCATTGTAAAATTAATTGCAAAATTATTTTTTAATTTCTGTTTGAAGAAAAGATGCCAAACAAATATATTTTAAATATATTTAATGCCTTCTGCATTGGACTGTTATTCTGTTCCAGTTATGTGATTTTGTACAGATAAAAAAAAACTTGTAATATTTAGCATCTTTTTGTATTATATAAAATAAGAAACAATGAAAATTTTGTATTATGTCTTCATGTTTTCCTTATGCTGTAATTTTAATTGGTTCCATTAATGGTGTATCCATGTTATAATATTCAAGAATGCCAAATGTATACAAACATAAAATGGATCTTACTATATTATAAAAAATATTTTATTATTAAAAAAAATGTTAAAAGTGTATCTGTATTTAAAAATGCATGTTTTGCCTGTGTGTAGTCTTTAAATTCTGCACGATACAGAACAAATATTCCATCCAGAAAAACAAATGACTGTAAAAAGCACAATTAAAATAATTGTGTATTTTATTGACTTTGATATTTTGTTTGAATATATGATATAATTGTTATAATTCCATATCATACCAATGCTATTTAGAAAGTAATTAGTATAAATTTAAAAGCTATGTTTATTATTTTAACAACTTTCATAAATCTTCATAATATTTAAAATAAATAACTGTATGCATTTTGCAATAAAAATTTTCTCTAATATTTTATCTTATTCAGGGGAAAAATAAAGGTGAAAAAACTGAAAATGCTACATAAATTTGATTTTTTTTTAACTCAATATAATGAAGAACTTGCATTGATTTTTATTGTGCAGCCTATCCTAAAATGGAAGACAAATTTAAAAATTTTTTTACAAGTAAACAGTGATAGGCTATTAAAGTTATTCTTGCCAAAGAGTAATCCACTAGAGTATTTTTTACTATTCTTCCTTCTTTTTCTTCCTAATATCAGCAATTAAATGCCATTGTACTGCCACAAATTATAATAATGCTTAAAATAACCTTTAATTTTGTTCTTTGCCATTTTAATAGATAATCAAAATGAAGGGTAAAAGCTAAATAGAATGAGCTTAAATAAAGAGTAAAAACAAAGATTGAGCATTCGAACAGTTCAGGACATGATAGTGGCATTTATTGAGGATATTTAGCATTAAATCAAGGAAATGAATACATAAATCATGACTTCATACAATTTTCCTCTACAAGGATAATTTTCATTGCTGTCACTGTTTTCTTAGAGTATCAAATTTTAAAAATTGCCAGGTCATTTTAGTGTACAATATTATTTGTTCTTTCTTCATTGTTTGGTGTTCTTTAATAAAATTCAGTATTTATTCAATAATTAATCCTTATTTTTTTTGCATTTTTATCATTTTAAATTGTTATTTATATCTATTTAATGTTAAAAGTTTAATATTTGGACTTGAGTACAAAATTCACCGCCTTTTAACATTTAATATCTGAAGGTTTCTATAACATTTTAATTTTGTTAATTATTGAAATTGTTTTAGCATAATAGGCTTTTAAAGGGATAATTTGAATGAAAGCTGATATTTCTATGAAAGGTGATATGTGATGAAACTGTGATCTTGCTCATTATTGTTTGGCCATGTTAAAGAACCTAGATGAAACATTCTATTTGGAAAGGGGTTTAGATAAAAGCAGCTTCTATTTTAATAAGCGGTTTTTATATAAATTGTAAAAGTGCTTTCATTAATTCTTTTCCAGTTGCGGACTTGTGAATTTTTTTTATTTCTTAAAAATATTTAATGATATTGTAATGTTTAATAACTGTTAAAGTTTTAGTCAAAATTGATTTGTACTTTGAAATGCTTGCTCTTTTGTCCTTGTTATATTGTATAAAAAAAAGTGCTAATTAGTGGTTTCTGTGATTTATTTTTCATTAATTGCCATTAAAATCAATCAAATAAATATTGTGTTCGCCAAAATTAAATTACTGCTAGATATAAGTTGATATTTTCCATGTAAGACTGTTTAATAAAAAAAAGACTTACTTTAAATTTTGTTCAGTTTTTATTTTTTTTTAAATATTGTCATTTTATTTTATACATTTAAATTTCAACATGCCATTAACATATTCTGTAAATTTAGGATAAACTGTATGGGGAAAAAAGGGGTGTGGGTTGGCATTATAAAATTTAAAAATTTCATTACAATTGCTATAAAATGTCATTTTCATTGCTTGTCATTTAAAGTACACAAATTAAATCCTACAGCCTGTAAAGGAAGGAAATTATATTAATCAAGACTATTTTATTACTTTCTTCTATCTTTACAAGAAGAAAGTATTGGATTCATGAAAATTTTCGACTTCCGGTTTTCGACGGATTTATACGTTTTAGGAGGTCCTGAACACGTTTTGACTATTTTTAGAAAATGTCTGTCTGTGAGTCTATCTGTCTGTATGTGACAAAAAATTTGTGGGCGCTCTATCTCAAGAACTAATGCTCAAAATTTAATAAAATTTTATATTCAGTTAGACCTTGGTATGAATTAGAGCTTATTGATTTTTGGTGAAAATTGGCCTGCAGGTGGCGCTGCTATACTACGTTTTTCATGATTTTCAAGATTGCTATATCTCAAGAACTAAGGCACAGAATTTCACCAAACCTCAGATTCTGTGACCTCTTGATATACATAGACGCTGATTAAGTTTTGGTGTAAATTGGCCAGCAAGTGGCGCTGCTATGCCATGTTTTTCATGATTTTCATGATAGCTATATCTCAAGAACTAATGCACAGAATTTCACCAAACTTCAGATTCCGTGATACCTTGAGATACATAGCCGCTGATAAGGTTTTGATGTGAACTGCCCTATAGGTGACGCTGCTATGCTACATTTTGTACGATTTTTGCGATAGCTATACCTCAAGAACTAATTCAGAGAACTTCATCAAATTTTAGATTCTGTTACACTAGAATATATAACATAATTAGACGCTCATTACGTTTTAGTATTAACCTTGCAACAGGTGGTGCAGCTATGCTGCATTTTGCACGATTTTTCCTATAGCTATATCTCAACAACCAACGCACAGAATTTCATCAAACTTCAGATTTTGTTACAAAATGACATATAACATAATTACAATGATTACGTTTTGTTATAAATCCTTCAACTGATGGTGCTGCTGTGCTATATTTTACACGGTTTTTTTAAACTAGCTATTTCTCAAGAACTAATGCACAGAATTTCATCAAACTTCAGATTCTTTTACACATTAACATAATTGGACGCTTTTTTACACTTTGGCATAAATTGTCCAAGATATGGTGTTACTTTGCTACGTTTTGCAATTTTTTTGTTATAACTATATCTCAAGAACTAATGGACGAAATTCCATCAAATTTCTGATTCTGTTATGTCTTGACATAAGTGGATGCTTATTAGGTTTTAGTATAAATTACCCAACATGAGGCACTACTAAGCTCATTTTATGAGAATATTAATTAAATTTTGCGTTTTAGGCTTTTCGGATACCATAATCTCATTAGGCTAGGTCAAATGTTCGAGGAAATTCGATAGTGGGTAACTTTGGGGTCACCACGTTTTTTTTTTTTTTTAATATTAAAATGTACTTATGAGATAGAAGAAAGTTTTGGGATTGACACATCCAACTAGTTTTTCTTTAGCCTTCAAAAATTGGGTTAAAAATAAAAAATGCTGAAACTCCAAAAGTGGAAATTTTTCAAGAAGCAAGGGGAAAAAAATTAAAAGTTTTAGTTGTTACAATTTTTTCACTCTACTCCTTTTTGTTCTTACTCAACACTTTAAAATGTAGGTACCTAGTTTTCTTTCCTTTAGTATTTAAATAACTAACATGATTATTTATAAACATTAATTTTATTTATTATTTTAACAAGGTAAAATCTGACGAATTCCTCGATGAAAGAAAATGTTTAAAAAGGAATTGTTTCATTGATTTATAATAAACCTACAAAATTAGTTACATAAAAAAATGCACCTTATATTGTTAAGTGTAAGTCATAAACAAATGATATTTAATCTTAAGGGGGCTCAGGGGTTGATCAATACAGAAAAACATATAAACAGAGCTCTCGCTTCGAGCCCATATAAAAACAGAAGTATTCAATGTATTTAATTTAAACTTTCTGATATTTTAAAGGTATGTTTGTAGTCTTATAAAATTACAAAATGAAGTATTTCAATGTAATATAATAAAATATAGCGAAATGTATGTAATAAAATTTTTGAAAAAAAAATTATATGCTATATCACCAACACCAAAATATCTTAACGTTGAATTGACTTCAGAACCTAATTTTTGCTTTAAAATGATCAGGAAACTTTATTCTAGAGAATGAATTAAGAATATAAAAATCCTTTAAAAAAAAAAACATTATTGAAAAACTCTTAAATTTGAAAATTTAAAAACCCCCTAAAAAATACAACTTTTTTCCACTAAAAATACTCAAAATATTAAACTATCTAAAATATATTAATTCATAACCTAGATAATAATGTTATATAGATGCAAAAAAAAAAAAAAAAAAAAAAAAAAAAAACTAAGTTTCAAATAGATTTTTTTTTATTTTGGTGTTAGTCGTCAAAAATCAAGTTTTGAGAAAACGTGACTTAAAGTTAAAAATTTATGGATGCGGCTGTGAAAGTGTTGATACATAAATGTTTATATCTCCATTAAAAATGCAAATATTTTTATGCAGTTTTTTGCATTGAGTTAAGAATTAAATGAATAATCAAATTAGATCATTTAAAAAAATCGATTTTCTGAAAAGTTTTCAACCCTTGAGCCCCCTTAAGTTAACAGAATACTATATTTCTATAAAATTCAGTCATAGAAATTATTAATATAAAACTTTAATTGTATATGTAAACAATAAAATATAATAAAGATCTTTTATTGTTATAGAGTTATCAATTAAGGCTCTTATGCTTGGTATTCCAAAATGAAAAATAAATAAATGTATTAGACTCAGACTCAATCATAGCATTTTTTCTCCATGAAATCTTATCCCGGCATTATCTTTATCATCTCAAAATTTACATATGCACTTCTTTTATCCGTGTTCAAGCTTTAAAAAAAAAAATGGTATTTCAATTTGATCATTTCAAAATCATTTTAATTCAAAACTTTAAATCTCGATTGCTATTAGCTGTATGCAGATACTAAACCATTTATATTTAAATGTAAATGAAATCTGAAATAATCTGAATTTAATAAATACGATAGACAATATTAATGTGACGTCAAAGTGTCAAGAATAAAAATTCTTGACATATTATTAAATATTAAATATTTTTTTTTTCACTTCTTATAACAAAATGGCCACAAAAAGATACAATAATCTCTGGCTTTTTCCCCGTTACTTTTAGAAGAAATGGAGTGCTTTTGTTGCCACAATTACTAACATGATATTAAAAACCACAAAAAATTAATAAATCAAAAACAAATTAAGATACAGCTTTCGAATAGATTCCACTAAAAAATATATTTTTTCTTCTATATGATGGTGTAAAAATTTAAAATGTGCCTTGTTTCAAAGTTTAAAAATATGCAGGTGCAAAAATTACAAAACCGAAATTTAATTTCAAATTTCAAAGTGTTGCCATTTGCATAGTGACGTATGTGTTATGCACAGATACGTTTGGCCTTTATAATATAGATATTTTTCATTTTGCTTAACAATATCTTATTGGTTTAAACAATAACAACAAGTGCAAGTTGTGTAATGGCCACCAGCTACCACATGCCTTATCATTGGCATTTAACCTCCTCAGTCCTGAAACTAATAATACATGAGACCACACAAACTATTTTAAAATGAGTGTTAAGCAGCGCCCATGATGCATCAGTTTATAAATCGATGCTAATGGTATACACACATTTATTTAAAAAGCCTAGAAGCAATTTTAACAATTCTAGAAGCATTTAAATGCATTTAAAGGGTGTCATTTAGTGTTGTTTCCTACAAGTGACAATAGGATTGAGAAGGTTAAAACTTTTTTGTAAAAAATAAGTAGAACCCTGATAATCCGGATTACTTAAGACTAGAATTCTGCCACTTTTATTCAGAATATGAGGCTGAAATAAATTTATGTTATGGAAATTTGCCGAACCTTTCTCAAACTTGAAAAAAAAATGATCAAACTGATCCGGATTATCCGGAGATGCGTATTAATGGAGTGTGAATTAGCAGGCTTCTACTGTAAATAAAAAAATAAAATAAAAATGTGCATTTTTAAATATTTTTCATTTTATCATTTTTTTTTTTTTTTTTTTTTTTTTTTTTTGGTCCTCAGTTGAATACAGTATCACTTTTTTTTCCTCCTTAGGAAAATAAAATGTACTTTAAAATGGGATTCAACTGTGAGATATGTTACTTTGTTTTTTACAAGTGCTTGTCTTAGTTTTCAATATCACTTTCAGATTGGGTATTTAAATCATTTAAGTTGAAGTTTTTTTTAAGTGCACTACATTGAATTTTGATTGGAACCTGCTTCTGAAATGTTCTTAACATAAAGATCCTCTTTTAACCATGATTTGAACATAACTCTGTCTTCTGGAATATTTTGAATTGAGTTCTATAAATAATATTTACTCCAATAACTTGCAAAATATGAAAGCTATAAACTTTGTAAGGTCAAAAGTTGTTGCTAAAAACTGTGCACTCCTACACATATTTTTGGCTAAGATAGGGCATAAAATATTTGGTTATGTGAGTAGTGAAGCCAAATTCAAAGTCATCTGATTAAAAAAAAAAAAAAAAATCATCTAGATTCATCTTTTTAAATATCTTAGTTTGAATTGAACACATTGTAAAAAAGAACATCTATGTAGTCTAAATTGCTGCCTATAACCTGACTGTATTTGTGAAATAATTATTATATATAATCCGAATACAAAATAAATAGCTACATTTTGCATTTGGTTCATTTTCTTGGATGTTATTTGATTAGTGGATTTTAGTGTTAAGAATTAACATATTTCATTCCAGTAACCATATGATTATCCAAACTGAAGTTTGAGAAGGAAACAGTGAAATAGTTTTTAAATTAACAGTCAGTCTGTTAATTTTAGAATCTCACCACAGACAAAACCACAAACCATTCATCTACCAAATACTGTCAATTTTTTCTGCTGTTTTCCATTACAAAAAGAGCCCAATTGTGTCAACCCATTAAAAAAAAGTGCAAGAAAAAATTGTTAATTTGAAGCCCCTCCCCCCATTCTTTTTTCAGCTAATTAATAGAGCCAATATATTAAGGAAATATTATAAGTCAATCAATTGAAAATAGTATATTCATTGAAATCTATTTTGAAAAATAGCATTGAAACAGGATTTATTTTCTGCATTTAATAAAAAATTAAATTCATAATCATTTTTCACTCTTCTACAAACAAAAATTTATGGTAGTTATAAAAATGGCAATAAAGCATCACTCATAGAATAATTGACAGCTTCATTCTGCAATATGTTATTTCTTGTCATTATTCCATCAATTGTAATCCTTGAGACAGTTTCTCCCCAGGAAAAAGAGATGGGTCAAGTTCAGTGTGTCATTGGATAAATGGCAGTAAATAAGACTCAACACACCATCAATTTAAAATTTTCTGTTACTATGCTTATTCTCTTTTAGGCATAGTTTAATAAATTTAAAATAAGAAATAAAACAATATTACATTTATAAACATATATATATTTGTGTGAAGAGGATTTCTGAATCAAAACAAGAAATATTGTAGGCCAAATGAATAGATTTTTTTGAGTAATGGCAATCTCTCTCATTGTTTGTTAGAGATTTTGCAAGAAATTCAACTGTATAAAACGAAATTGGTAAACTGATTGATGATATCAATTATTTTTATTTTTTATTCTCATGAAGCTTTATAGGGCCATTTTTATAATTATTATTTTTATAATTATTGTAGCAATAAATTGTATTACAATTCAAAAATCATGTTTTTGAATGAAAAACAAAAGAAATGCATTATATCTTTCTGTTGGTGTTTAAAAAGTACACAAAATTTAAATTATGGAAAATCGCCATCTTTTCAATTCGTTTTCTTATTAAGATGAGCTGATGAGTCATCAGCGGTGAGAAATTTATCCACCAATGTCTTTTTATTTTATTTTTTTAATTTTATTATTATTATTATTATTATTATTTTTGCTTGTTATGATCATACACTTAAAATCCATTTCCCCCCTTCATATATAGCTGAAAACATGATTTAAATTTACTCAGTATTTGTGTTAAAATTCAAAATGGTAATACTAAAAGATTTTATACGATATTTAATACGTGAATTTTCACATTGCTAACTAAGTGTAGAACCAATTTAGTGAAAAATGTTCAAGCCAGATAATGAACCCAGAACCCTTGGAATAGTGCTCCAAGTGCTCTAACATTTAAGCTACAAGTATGATGCCCAGTTTAGTATTTCTCGCTAACTTCACCACTTTTTAAGAGTTCCAGGTTCGATACCTTGCTTGGACATTTTTGACTAATTTGGTTCTACAATGTTTGGTTAGCAATGCGAAAATTCACATATTAAATATTCTAAATTTTCAAGCGTAATTTCACTGTGTAAAATTAATTGAGAAATTGGTATTAAATATAAGGTATTTGTACCCTATATGGACAGGGCTCTCAATATGGACACCCCTAATATTTTTAAAGGTAATAATTTTAATTGAGAGATGGCTCAACATTTTCGTGAAGAAAAGCAGTTGAAAAGATAATTAAGGCTGGAAAGTGTAAAAAAGCACGCTATTCGCTATTTACGAGGAAACCTGTTGTTTCGAGATGTGCTGATCTTAATTACTTTTAAGCTTAAATTCTTATTAGATATGGTAAAATTACATTAAATGTTGAAAAGTGGAGTATTTTAGAAAGCTGATAAAACATACAGGGGTTGGACAAAAATATGGAAACATCTTAAAAAAAACACGTTTCCTTGCCTAGTATTGTGTATGGTACCCGTTGTTATTCAAAACAGCTTGCAGTCTTCTCGGAATGGATAAATACAGTTTCTGTATGTTTGCCAAGGGAATATTGTACCATTATTCCTGCAAAACGGTGGCAAGCTCAGATAACGGTGTTGGCGGTGGATAGCGAGAACGCTTTCCGCTCCAATGTAGACCACAAAGGTTCGAAAATATTCAAGTCTGATGACTTTGGTGGCCTGGGGAGATGCGAAAATTCATCCTCGTGCTCAGAAAACCAGTCCTGGACAATGTGAGCTGTGTGAACGGGGACGTTGTCGTCTTGGAAGATACCATCATCATTGGGGAACAAAGCTTGTACCACTGGATGGACTTGATCGACCAAACTGTTCACATAAGTCTGAGCAGTAATACGCCCTTACAGAGTTATCATGGGGCGAGAAGAGAAACACGATATGGCTGCCCAAACCATCACCGAACCCCCGCCATGTTTCACTCTTGGCAACGAGCAGTCTGTATTATAGGCTTGAGATGGCTTTCTCTAGACGTAAACTCGGCCAGATGTGGGGAACAATGTGAAAGAAGATTCATGAGACCATATTACCCTCGTCCACTGCTCTATAGTCCAGGCTCTATGACTTAAACACCACTTTTTCCTGTTACAGGCATTAGCATTACTGATGAATGGCTTTTCAATTGCAACACGGCCAGCAATTCCCTATTTATAAAGCTCCCTTCTAATTGTTTTGGTACTCACAGGATTTGGTAACACGACATTCATTTCAGCAGTAACTTTTGCAGCTTTGGGCTGCTTATTTTTCGCGATAATCCTCCTTAATGATCGTCTGTCACGATAACTCAGCACACACTTTCGTCCGCGCTGTGATTTAGCGGATGATGTTTTTTCCGCATTTCAAATATGCGGAATAAATCTTCCACACAGTATCTCTTGAAACACTAAAAACCTCGGCTACCTTGCTTAAGGAAGCACCCACCATACGCGCGCCAATAATTTGTCCACGTTCGAAGTCTGTTAACTCTGACATAATGCAGTGATAATCTCACATAACAGTGCTCCAACAACGACTGAACGGTGCAGCGATTTTACGAAGTTGTATAGGTGGCGTCAGTAGGCGAAAACTCCAGAGCCATCAACATAGTTCATTATAATCAATCTTT
Organism: Maratus speculifer; assembly: GCA_964019185.1. Lineage (NCBI taxonomy): Eukaryota > Metazoa > Arthropoda > Arachnida > Araneae > Salticidae > Maratus > Maratus speculifer. The sequence goes on from OZ025296.1 coordinate 127,717,245, forward strand.
CTTTTCAAACATGCATTTCAAAAGGTGTTTCCATATTTTTGTCCAACCCCTGTATTTTCGATTGCTATTGCATATTTTGCTTAAAAATATTTTCCTTATTCATTTGTTACTAGATTTAGTAAAACTACGCCCAGTTCCCAACATGGACAGCTTATGTCCCCATCGACTACAACTGTAAGAAAGAAGAAAATTCAACGTTGCCAAGCAATAAATTGAAAAGGCATCAAAGTGGTAAAATCTTTTTTCAACAAGATGCCATTTGAACAATCCCTCCAAAACCTTCCTCCAAAAAACCCTTTCCGAAAAATAAAAAGAAGCCCCCCTGCCAGTAGGATATCTGTTGGCGAAATCATAGGCACCAATGGTATGATTTCCTCAACAAAAGAGAGCTGGTACTGCTTCTTTTGCAGTATTGATGCTTTTTCAAACATGCGGCCATGCATCACAATTGGCAGATATGTTCATGAGGATTATATGAAACTTACTGCCCATGGTGAAAAAGTTTCTATTTGTCCATGCTGTGAGGACTGGGTAATAACAGATGTAAATTCACAGACAGATGCTATAAAGCTAAGTAAAACCAACAATATTATTTTATAATATTAGTAACTAAGGGGCTTTGCATGGGTCTTCGAAGGGTAAAAGCCGAAAATGATCCTCCCCTTTCGAAAATGCATATTCTAAAGATATTTACTGTCTCCCCTCCTCCTCCGAATACTTTAAGATACTTTTTTTTATTCCCTCTCCTCTAAAATCCCTTGGAAAAGTGGCTCTTCCATACACACTGTGTAGAAAGTCAATAAGGAAACACCTGTCCATAATAGGGACAGGTAGTTCCTTATATGGACACTTGTAAACATTTTTTGTTTTTATCATATAAATTAAACCAGAATAATTACAATGTCGCTAATTTTAATAATGATAGTCAATAGTCCAAGGATAGTGGACACACATTTTTGGAGTCCTCTGACTTGTACATGGGGGTGAAAAAAATACATTTTCCTTAAGGTGTCCATATAGGGTACAGGTACTATATTATATTATAGGATTTTCATAAAGAGCATGCTTGCCAGATTTGTTTTTGCTAGTTTTTTGAAGTTTTAATCACTGTTTCAGTAACAAGTGTACCCTGTATATAAAGTATCTAAAATCTTTTTGCAGTGGTTTATGGAAATACATTGATAATTAAAAAGAAAAAATAAATAGAAAAACTGTCTTCGTTGATCACTTTTTGCTGAAATAGTAATTAAAAACTTAAAGTTTTTATGTATTTAAAAAGAAATTTGTGTAATTTTGTGCACTAAGGCCCATCCATGTCATTTCTTAAGGATATACTTTTATCTTAAAGGGAAATTACAACACAGAAAAATCATGTGTCAAGCATTGATTGTGAAATATTTTCCAACACTATCAGAATATTTTAATAAAACTTCACAATTTTGGTAAACAAGATACCCAATTATACATTTGAGAAATCTCAAACCATTTGAAAAACTGATTCCAGCATTTACTATCCCCAGTCGAATATGTACTCCAAATTTATTGTACAGCCCTGTTTTTGATCTGTAGATTGGTATATATATTATACATAGTATGCTAAAATTTAGTTTAACAAGAAAACATATAGCAGGCTGAAATTTCATATTCAGCAAATCATATGAAAACATACTTGAATAGTTTTGTACATTCTTGTATTTTATCAATTGCCCTTTTCGTGTCACATATTAAGCTAAAGTTTAATTCTGCACAAAACAGGCTTAAAACTACTGAAATCACATTTCCAGAAATTGTTCATATATGTCTATGCATTCAACTTTTTCCATAGCCCTATGTAGGATTTTATCATTAATAGACATTTATCCGGAAAGATATTTCTAATAGACTGGTCTTAGAATCTTTGTAGAAAAAAGTGCCATACACTGTCAGTTTGACATACACATTGCTTGAAACAATTTGATAACAGCATCTAGTATTTGAAATAGAAGCATATATATAGTTATATTATAGATGTTTTCATTTTTATGCAGAGAAAACAAAAGAATTTTTTTTCTCAAGAAATTCCCATAAATTATCTTCTTCCAAACTCTAGCATTTGATCTTATTTGCATCTGATTCTTAGTTCAAGAGTTCAAGTAGAAATGTCATACAGGAAAATTTTGCATAATAAGATAAATAAAACCTAACAATCTTGTAAATATAAATTAATACATATACGTATACATAGATAGAAAGAGAGAGACAGAGAGAACAATAAATATTGATGTTTTTTTCTTTAAAACGAAAACTGTTAGAAAAACTAAAGTAAATCAGCCGTCCATCCTCAAGTAGCGAATGCAAACAGTTTTTCCTTCTTATGCTAATGTACTAAAATTCTCTTGTGTGTCCCTGTAAATGAATAATAAATTATTTTTAACATATACTCTACAGAATGCATATTTAGTGCACTTCATAAATTGATACCAATTTCATTATGATGGAAATGTTATAAAACCACTGAATGCACTTGAAACGATTTTTTCCCATTGATGTTAATATTTTTGACTGTCCTATACATGAATTATAAATACTACACACTTCATCTTCTATAGCCATGGTGCTATAGTAAACATAAATAACATGCAAAAATTTCATAGATTCTTCATGAACGAATAGACAAGCCACAGTTTTTTTTTCAACTATTTTGAAAAATGTTAGAAAAGAAAATTCAAAGTTTATAATTCCCCCCACCCCACCCCACCCAAAATAAAATATAACAAAACTAAATAAATATGAAGATGCAAGATATTTTTAATGATTTCTTCATTCATTTTCCATAATCAGGGTGGCTGTCCCCTTTCCCATGATTGAAATTCTTTTCACTTTTATGAAATGTCACACAATTCATTTAAAAAATAAATTAAGATGCAATTCCAACCATATTCTGATTCAAGTATATTAACTAATTCAACATAACTTTATATTAATTTTATTTCAACAGTAAAATGAAAATCTATCATTTCGCAAACAGATTTTAGTTAGCTGCAAAATCTTATGCTTAATTGGATCTTATGATTATTTGTCTTTTTTGTTTTCCTCTTTAATTTGCTCTGGATAATCCTTTTCAATGATAGCTAGTTGCCAGTAGCTACTTTACATTAATAAATTTATGCTCATTGTAGAAATTAACCTCCTCAGTCCTGATGTAGCCTGGAGGCGACACTAAAAATCTCCCTTTAAATTAATTTAATTTCTTCTAGAATTGCTAAAATTACATCTAGACTTTTTAAATATATGTGTGCATATTAGAAGCATCGATATACAAACTAATTCATGTTTGAAGATGTTTCATAATAATTTTAAACTGGTTTTTGTAGTGCAGCATAAAATTTGTCTCAGGACTGAGGAGGTTAATGTAATTAAAAAAAAAAAAAATCATGCTTGCAAATTATTTAAAAATCATTAAACTGAGTTAGTTTTCATACAAATTTTATTAAAATGTATATCCCCCCCCCACCTTATTCAATGATGCAAAAATTTAAATTATGTAATGTTTAAGCAATAAAAGCAATAGCAGCGGCCATTTTCATCATCGTTTTACATTACTAAAAAACAGCAGCTCCGTTTTGGAAAGTAGACTATTATTATTATTATTATTATTATTATTATTTTTTAATGCCAATAAACATGTCTGTACTGAAATAAATAGATATATTTTTTCTTCTAAGAAAGAAAGTCTCCATACTGGGCGTACGCAGATTATATATATATATATATATATATATATATATATATATATAACTAATTAAATTAGTTATGTACGTAATAATGGGTCAGTCGAATTTAGCTGTGGAATTACAGCAGAAAGTCTGTAAAAAAATAAAATACTTTCGAGTATTTGATTCATAAAGACGAAAACGTCACACAGTTTTTGAGCAGCACTTTTCCTTGTCAAAAGCAAATGATTTTAATGTAACTGAAAATTGTTTATTAATAGATTTTTAAGATGTATGTAATTGATATTAATGAATTTAAACAATGAGAGAGTTTAAGTCATATACAGGGGGAGTCATAAATATCGAAACAATAGGCTATCTCCTTAAATATTACTCCTAGACCCATACTTCCAATTGCAAAGTTTCATAAAAAAAAAGTGAATTTTTTTATAAGATAAGTTGCAACTCCATGGGGGGTCTATTTTAAAAATTACGAAAATTAAATTTTTATACGGCCCCCAGAGGATAAATCTTCCAATTAAAAAAGTTTTTCTTATCCATTCCTGAATTGAAAAAAAAAAAATTCATCTTGATATCTTCAAAACTCAGAGAGTTATGACAATTTTAATAAATCGTGAGGTTTCAAGGGATCAGACACAAATTGAAATGTGTGTAATTGAAGAAACGATGTTGCTGTAATGTGTCCAGGAAACTTTTATTTTATTTATTTATTTATAAAATAAGAATTTTGAATGTTTTGTGATGGTTAACCATATAATTTTTAAGCATTATAATATCATAAGACATAATAAAATATTTTTTTTTTCAAAAAATTTAAATTGTTAAAACTCGAAATATTATTTGTCGCATTGAATTTTTTTTTTCTTTTGATTAAATGAAAATGTCTCATTTTCAATTTTGATTCAGCATTTTAAATAATATTTATTTATTTTTTTAAATAAAAGTATCTAAAATAGCAATATAAAAAAAAAGATGCAATTTTTTGTATACAAATCATATTTTTTAAAGTAAATTTTCTGAAGTGAAAACTCTTTCGGCACTGGGCATTTTTTTTTCTTTTTTTGAGATGTTAAAAAACTATTGAACTCACTGGACTGTTACCGTAACCGACGGTTATTGACTTATGTCAGTTTAAAAATGAGAAATACTGAAATAAAAGCATTTGATGCAGAATAGTGCATTTATTTTTAAACAAAGATGGACTCCTAATGTTTAAATGCTTTTAAAAGTTTCTAGGTGATTAAATCCGTCCTGTATAGTTTGAATTTCAGATTTTGTTTAAGTTTTGCATTCTCACTTTCTTTAATTACTGTTTAAATGCGTCAGTTGATTTAGACGTCATTTTTTTATTACGTCGATTTCAATTTTTTTTCATTGTTGTGGTCCTGTCAACTTCATAGTTTTCTTGTTCAAATTGCTACTGCACGATGCGTTAAAGGTGCCTCTAATTACGGGCGACACTAGGCGTATAATTCTGGAGATACAGCTATTGCGGAAATCACATAAAAGCCTGTACAGTAGGGCCACCTGTTAAGCGATTCACACCAAAAACTAATCAGCACCAATTTATATCAAGGACTAAGTAAATATAATTGTTTATTAAATTCCGTAGATTAGTTCTTGAGATAGAGCGCTCACAAAATTTATGTCAAATACAGAGATACAGGAGTAGTACTCACAGACAGACATTTTGTAAAAACATGTTTTTCGGTATTTCTGAGCCCTAAAACGTGTGAATCCAGCGAAAACCGGAATTCAAAATTTACATGAATCCAATACTTTCTTCTTGTAAAGATAGAAAAAAGTAAAAATAGGTTTACAACCAATCATGAATTTTGAAGCTAAATAGTAAAAAGTAGATTTTTGAAAATATTTCTGTGTAATTTATTAAAATATATTTCCAATGATTTCGTTAATAGACGTGTCATTATCGCTATTACTATTTTTCTAAACTTATTGACTACAGCAATAAGTTTTTAAGCCACTTTTAATGAGAGTTTAATTAATATCACTTAATTTAATAACACTTTTAATAAGTATTTAATAAGACGGTCCGGCCAATGGGTCGTGCCAGTTACGAGGCTGGCGCCAAGCTCGAGATATTCCAAACATCTAGCATATTTCAAGGAAGTTTAAAGCAAAAACCTATACGCTTTTATTTTATATCTAAAAGTTAAAGTATTGTCTTTGATCGACATTTAACAGTGGGTAAATGTATGGTCGATCCCTAAATTGTATTTCAAATGAACTGATATCGCTGCACTCAGAGATATGCTTAAGTGGTGTAAGTCACGAATTTTGGAAAATTTTGGATTTTAATATGTTTTAGAGATTTGTAGATAGCGAGATGATTTTTTTTTTTTTTTTTTTTTTTTTTTTTTTTTTTTGTTCAATTTAGGAATGGATAAAGAAAATTTTTCTAATTGGAAGTTTTATCCTCTGGGTGCCGTATAAAAATTTTATTTTCGTAATTTTTAAAATAGACCCCCCCCCCCCCCCCATGGAGTTGCAACTTACCTTATAAAAAAAATCACCTCTTATTTTATAAATAAATAAATAAAATAAAAGTTTCCTGGACACATTACAGCAACATTGTTTCTTCAATTACACACGTTTCAATTTGTGTCTGATCCCTTGAAACCTCACGATTTATTAAAATTGTCATAACTCTCTGAGTTTTGAAGATATCAAGATGATTTTTTTTTTTTCAATTCAGGAATGGATGAGAAAAACTTTTTTAATTGGAAAATTTATCCTCTGGGGGCCGTATAAAAATTTAATTTTCGTAATTTTTAAAATAGACCCCCCATGGAGTTGAAACTTATCTTATAAAAAAATTCACTTTTTTTTATGAAACTTTGCAATTGGAAGTATGGGTCTAGGGGCAATATTTAAGGAGATAGCCTATTGTTTCGATATTTATGACTCACCCTGTAGACGTTTAAGTCATATTACATATTTATGTTGCTTGTTTCTGCAGTTAGTATTTAATTTTGTCTCTTAAAAAATAAATAGATACAAAATATTTTCATACATTTAAGCGTTTTCGAAAATAAAATCCAGATGAAGAATGCTGTAGTAAATACATTTCAATATAGGAGAAGTTTTTGTTTCCATAGCAACAAAATTGAATCGTCAGTGTTCAATTGGACTTAATTTTAGGATTGAAACAATTTTAATTAATTTAAATTGTGTTTTAATTCATAAAATTTCCTACTTAACTTTCATTATAAATATGTATGTGACAAAACAATAGTTAAAATAAACTAAAACTGACAATACTAAAGTTATTTAAGTAAAAACTTTTAAAACAAGTTTAACATGAAATTCTTTTATCTTAAAAAATATTTGACATAAAAAAGCATTTTTTGAAATTTTATTTCGTCGCCAACCGTGGTAAATCGCCAAATAAATGAAATGTTCATTATTTTTTTACAGACGTTCTATCGGAGTTCCGACTAACTTTTTTTAAGCATATCTATCCCCACGAGAAGAACATTCTGTAATTTTTTTTAGAACTTTGTGGGTATGCCCATATGGAGATCTTCCTTGTAAGTGATAATCTTTTATTCACTTTTTTTGAGCTACGATGAACTGAAATAATTTAAAAGCTGATTGTAATGATACATGTGTATGCTCTAAGCAAACTCCTTGTTACAACAATAGGTTGTGTGATTATCTGTACTGTTTTTATCAAGCAGAAAAACTCAAAATTTTAAAAATATTTTATTTAAAAACAACTATTTACAAATAACATTTTACTTTTGTATGCAATGTTTTTCAGATATAACAAAATAATACAGTAAATAATTTTCAACTCGATATTTATAACACTAAAAAGAAAAGAGAGAACCCTGAGTGTTTTCAACTATTTTCTAAAATGCATGTTGAAAAATCCAATTTGCTTGCATTTCAGCTTATTATTACATCCTTGGTTTGAAAGAATGATGATAGCACAACATTAATTAAAACAATTATTTTATTTATTTATTTTTTAAAAATAAATATTTGTAGATGTGAATACATTAAAAAAATGTGTACACTGTCTTTGAAGTTGATGTAGTCTGGATTTTAATATTGTAATTTACGTAATGTATCACATCTTTCTTTCTTTTTCTTTTTTTCCCCCTTGGAGCAGAGTAAAATCACTTCAATGTAAAAAGCATGAAGTTTTTTATCCAAGAAAAGATTTAAATTGATATACTTGTATATATACATATATATATATATATTACTTGTGATTAGCACCATGTGTATTTAGATAAATTCATTTATTTTAAGTTTATTAAAAATGAAACATGGTAAACAATGTTTAGGCAGTAAAAACAGTGTGTTTTCCAAATATAACTCTTTTCTAGGGGAAAAACTGCATTTATGGGGGCATTAAAAAATTGTTATATCCAAAAAATTTTTTTGATAATGCATATTAAAGGAAGTACATTTAAAAAAGATAACAAAATATGACAAATACAATACATTGAGTTTTATGCAGAAGTCTCCCCCAGCTTTTCAAAGGTATACAGAATGTTTCAATATTTCTTATGTTGCAGTATGGATTTAAAAATGATAGAATATTTATTTATAGGGGAGTAAAACTGAACTGCTTGTAGAAGATAAATATTTATAAAATTCTTCATTTAAGTAAATGACTGATATTTTGTGAGTGATACTTTCGCTCTGAAGTAATTCATCTAATTTTGCGCCTACTATTTCTGGCTTTTGTTAAGGTTTTCCTTCATGCTTATACATCAGAGACACTCACAGTATCTTGTTTGATTCATTTTGGCCAATAGCATTCGAGATTCTATGAATCATAAGTAGGACTGAGCAATGGGTCGATCAGGTTGGTATGTCAGAGGCTGTAGATGGCCACAAGTCGGACTGATGGTACACACTGCTTGGCAGATTGGACCTCTTACTTCCATGCGATGCAATCCTGTGTGTCTCTTCCTCATATCATCCACAGTAACATTGTAATCTGGGCCTGGACTTTTCCCTAAGTAATCAGGCTTTCGAGGATACATTTCATCACCTGAAATAAAAAGATTATAATTAAATAAAGCACAAAAAAAAGTCTGTTGCTAATTACATTTCATTGAGTAGTAGAGTTCAACGGATGTTGAAAAAGCATCAATATCATTGGCAATTGATGTTTATATTTGAATATTAAAGCACAGACAAACGGTAGATCTTTTATACTAATAAAAGAACAAAACGCTCTGTCTGTGTGTGTGTCTGCGATGTCTAGCAAAATTTACGGCACGTACGAAGCTCAAAAATTTTTTGAGAGTAGCCCAATATCTCTCCTGATGCACCTGAAGCTCAGAATTTTAATTTTTTGATTAGTTTCATAGATATTAATTATGAAGCGGAACTCACTCTCTTCAAAAAATCATTTTTTTAATGTTCGGGGAAAGAAAACATTTGCACATGCGCAGAAACTCAATTACGCATTCGCATCTAAACGAAGGAAGAAACTTATTTACCCGTTTTGTTTTTGGATTATTTTGTTTAAATCCAAATCAACCAAACTGCTGGACGCAGTTAAACTTAAGAGACATATTTCGAAAGATCATATTTTTAGGTCTCAAATGCAATAATCAATTCGAAAAAATGTTGCAGTTAACCCTTTGAAAACAAATATTCAAAGATGATCGTTTTTTCCAAAACTATTTTTCTCCCTTTTGTCAATGCCCCTCCAGGGCGTAATTTTTAAGATATAAACAAACCAAAAAGAAGATCTTAAAGTTGTAACTTTCTTCTAACCGATGGTGTAATTGGTTTTACAAGATTTGCATTTTAACCCTTTGAAATACATTGACAAAAGAAGGTCTTTTGCGATTCGCTGAGAGGATATTTTTTCCATGCTAAAATTATCTTAACGTGGATATTTCAACTCAATCTTTTAAAATCTTTTCAATAGACCAAATTCATACTCCATACAAAAAATTCGACACGTTCGGACGGATATAAATTTTTTTTACAAAATAAAATGTGCGAAAAATTTGATGAAATCAATAAAAAACAAATCGTTTTCATTGCGGTTTTGACTTAGCAAAACGCAATCCTATAGGTACCGGTAAACAAAAAATATATTCTTAAGCTTAAAAACATTTTTATAATCTATGATGCAATCGATTTTTAAAATATAAGATTTAACCCTTTCAAATACACCGGCAAAAGGAAGCACTTTGCGACTCACAGATAGAATATTTTTTCTACGCTAAAAATATCTAAGCGTACATATTTCAGCTCAAACTTTTAAAAGCATCTAAATAGATCAAATTTACACCTTCTTAAAAAAATTTAAAACGTTCGGACGAGTAGAAATAATTTTTACAACGAAGGAAGAAACCGAAAGTGCGAAAAATTTGAGGAAATCAATAAAAACCAGATCGTTTTATTGCGGTTTTGCCTTTGCAGGGCGCAATTCTATATACGTCCTGACAAACCGAAAATATTTTCTTAAAGCTAAAAGATTCTCATAATTTATGTTGTAATTTGTTAAAAAAAAAATATGAGATTTAACCCGTTCAAATACACCGACAAACACGGATTACATGACGGCTAAAAGTAACTAGATGTCCGTATTTTAGCACAATCTTTTTAGAGCCTTCCAATAAACCAGATTTACATTACTTTCAAAAACTTTGGAACTTTCGTATGGATAGAATTCTTTTTTTACAAAATAAAATGTGTGAAAATTTTTAAGAAATTCAGTAAAAACCTGAGTGTTCCGTCGCGGTTTCGTTCGCTTTCGGTTCGCATGTTTCCAAAAAATCAAATTACATAGAAAACAAAATACCAAACAGCATGTGCTTCCAATTCATTATCTTTTCACGATTTTTCCGTTTAAAAATATAAATTTTGACAAAATGGACTTAACGATATAAAATCATAGAAATTTGAGTTTAATTTAAGGGTCATTTAGAAAGCAAATAACACATTTGAAAACTGAATAACATCACGGCCCGGGCAGGACAGCTAGTAAACATATAAAATGCAGCTGTAAACAGTTTTCACCTTTGTTGGAGAGTGTTAAAAGGCATAATTTTTTACGAAACATTTCAACATTTGCCAATCTTTAAAAGATTTTTTTTCTTTTTTTTCTTCCTTTTTACGTTTATTGTAATTATGTAAATATGTAGCCCTACAGCCGTCGTCTGGTCTGTCCATCTGACCGCATATTTGCAAAAACTACCCAACCGAATGATTTGAAATTCTCAGAAATAATCGATAAGTATATCGATTGTGTTTTTCACGATGGTAATTTTTTTTTCTTTTCTTTTTTTTTTTTTTTGAAAAATTTTCGAGAATTGTCCATTACTAATTTGAAATTTAATGTACAATATCGTTGCAGAATTTTTCCGAGTCAGTAGTCAGTTCAGATTTTATTAAAATCTAATCGAAATTAAAAACATAAACAAAAACAACAACAAAGAGAAAAGCAATAATAATAAAAGCTTTCTTCGTTCTGTTAAATCCTATCACACGTAATTAATTCAATGATATCACATGATAGGTAATGATTCTAAGTGTCAATGGTGGTTATGTCCTATTTAAGATGATTTTTATTTCTGTATTATTTAACTTAATATATAGAATCGTGATAAATTTTGTATTCATGTATTTTTGTATAAGAGTGCAACAGCTATTGTACCAAGATCTGAATATTCATAAAATTTAAGAAAATTATGCATACAATGATAGAAACATTGCGCAATTCGTAAATAATTTCCTCCGTTGTGCAACAAGTGACAGTTATCATGGCATCATAAATAAAGTTAAGTGCTCGTTAGAGTGACCTTGGAAACAGTGATTACGAGCGAACAATTACAGGTTTACAAAAACTGTCAAAAACTTTCAAAATGACTCTTTTTTTATTAATAATTGTTTCTATATTATGATTTATGTATGTATCGATTTTAATTCATTCTGTTCTCTGTTTTTTAGCTTGATGTGAGCACTACCCTTTTGCTGTGTTTGTTTTTCTCGCGTGTTAAAAATTAAAAGTAGAAAATGAAGAAGTGTGTATACAATAATTTGTGTGTGTGTTTTACACTTACCATATAATAATATTATACGTCTTTATTAAGATGAATTAGTGCAGTGTATAGATCAAAATGTGAATATGCCCGGTTCCCTTCTCCTATGGTGGATTTAATTCTTGGATACTTCAATGAAGAAGAATTTATCGGGTGAGTACCTTTTACTCTCCTATTTAATTCTGATTAATGATAAGAAATAAAGAAAAACTATTGTATTGAGGTTATAATGACAACTCACGCCATTAATAAGACAAACGTCTTTCAATGATTATGAGACTGATTTAAAAAGTTATATCAATTTGATAACATAGTGATATACTAATTACACACAAATAAAAAATATTGAATAAAAAACAAATAAAAATATAAGATTAGAATGGCTACATTAAAAGATAATTATTCAATTGAAAAATTGACAGCAACGAATTACAGTACATGGAAATTTAAAATTGAAATGCTCTTAACTAAAGAAGAGCTGTTCCATGTAATAACCGATAATCCACCGACCCCTTTGACCGATCAATGGTCCAAAAATGATAGGAAGGCCCGGGCATTGATAAATCTAACTATCGATGATTCACAGATAACCCATGTTAAGAATTTACAAACTGCTAGACAAACATGGGATGCATTAAAAGAAATACATGAAAGATCAAATCTCACAAGCAAATTGTTTCTCCTTAGAAAATTATATAGTATAAAATTAGCAGAAAATGGAAATATGATAAATCATATTACAAAAATAATGGAGCTCGTTGATCATTTGGCAGCTATAGGCGAAATAATTGATAATCACCACATTTCCGCGCTCCTCCTGTGCTCTCTGCCCCAGTCTTATGATAATTTAATTACTGCTCTCGAAAGTAAAGAAGAAGCACAATTAACTCCGTCATATATTAAAAATAAGCTAATTGACGAGTTTAATCGTCGGAATGAAAACTATGAAAGTATTGATAATACAGCGAAAGCTTTTAAAGCTCAGAAAAAGTTTCCAGCTAAAAAAGAATCAAAATATTGTTCGATTTGTAAAATGAGAAGCCATAACACACAAGAATGTTGGCACAATAAAAACAAAACACACACAACACAACAAAATCAACACAACAAAAATTACAAAAAACACTATTCTACATCACTAGTTTTTCAAAGGGGTGAAAACAATTTTAAGAATGAACAAGCATCGGAATCGTATAACAGGTTTAATCGCTATGAAGGAAAAAATAATACATGGAGAAACAGCGAAAACAAAGATTATGCATTTATAACACAAGGGATAGAAAATAAAACATTCATTGTGGATAGCGGTAGCTCAAGTCACATTGCATCCTCTGAATCAATGTTTACAGAGATAAAATCGAGGGAAAAAACAAACGTGACTATCGCAAACGGAAAAAAACTTATCGCTTACGGTTCAGGCGATGTAAATTTAAATGCGCTGACATCGGATAATAAAATTCATAAAATAACACTTAAAGATGTACTTCTAGTACCTGAAATCGAAACGAATTTACTATCAGTCAGCAAAGCAACCCAAAACGGATGTGAGATTGTATTTAAAAATGACCGATGCTCTTTCAAACTTAACGGAGAAATCTGCTTAGAAGCACAAAAGGTAAATAACCTCTATGAAGTCCAGTTGGCTAACGAAAACCACGCGAACATTACACAAACGTGCAACAATAAAAATTGTCTAGAACTATGGCATAGAAGGTTAGGACACAGAAATCTAACATCGATTAAAGAAATTACACAAAAGGAATTAGTAAGAGGTATCCAGATAAACAATTGTAAACATAATATAGATTGCGAACCGTGTATTAAGGCGAAATTAACTGATGAACCCTATCCGAAAGTTGCTCAGTATAGAGCAAGTAAAAGGCTTCAACTTATTCACTCGGACGTTTGTGGATCTTTTCAGACACCCACGATTGGGGGGAAATCATATTTCTTGACTTTTATCGATGACTACTCGCGATTCACAATAATCTATCTATTGAAAAGAAAAAGTGAAGTCTATGAAAAACTCAAAGAGTTCATTGCGCTGATAAGCAACAAATTTGGTGAAAAACCGAAAGAAATCAGAACGGATAATGGGGGAGAATTTACATCAGATGAAATTGAGAATTATCTCAAATCAAATGGGATAAAACATCAACATACAGTCCCATATTGTGCAAGTCAAAACGGGGTGGCTGAACGGAAAAATAGGTCGTTAGTTGAGATGGCAAGGACAATGTTAAATGAATCAAATCTACCTTTAAAGTTCTGGGGGGAAGCAATCTGTACGGCAAACCACCTACAAAATAGACTGCCTACAAAAGCTAATGCAAAAACGCCATATGAATTATGGACAGAAAGACAGCCAAACTTAAGTTACGTTAAAGTATTTGGCTGCAAAGCCTTCGCTTATATTGATAAAGCCAGAAGACAAAAATTAGATAATAAAGCTGTTGAAGGTATTTTTGTGGGATACGACAATGAATCTAAGGGATACCGCATATATGTAGGAGGAAATGAAATAAAAATCGCGAGAACGGTAAAATTTCTTGAAAATAAATTCAAATACGTAAATGATAAGCCCGAAATTGAACAAAAACAAAATGAAGACGAAAAACGCAATTGTAAAAATCTCGTGGAGATAGAAATTTCGAACGGAAAAACAACACCATCTGCGTCTCAACAACAAATTGTGGAACTAAGGCGCTCAGATAGAATAAATAAAGGCGTACCTCCTGATAGGCTTATATATATTGTCAAAGACGACAAAATTAATGAACCAAAGGATTATAAGGAAGTTAAATTAATGGAAAACTCTCCGGTAAAACAGAATTGGATAGAAGCCATGGAGAGCGAAATGAATTCTTTAAGAAAAAATAAAACATGGTCAATTGTAGATCCTCCACCGAATAAGAGAATAATAGGTTGCAAATGGACTTATAAATTAAAGCGTGACAATACCGGAAAAATACAAAAATATAAGGCACGTTTAGTAGCTAAAGGATATACGCAAAAATTCGGAGAGGATTATGACGAAACCTACGCACCGGTCGTATCGTATACTACGATAAGAGCATTATTAATAGCGGCGTTGCACCAAAACTTAAATGTTAAGCATATAGATATTAACACCGCGTTCTTACATGGGGAACTTGATGAGGAGATATACATGTCGCAGCCGGAAGGATTCGTTGAACCAAACCAGGAAACCAAAGTTTGTAAATTAAATAAGGCAATCTACGGACTTAAGCAAGCCGCGAGAGCGTGGCATAATAAAATAACAGAAACACTAAAAAACATGAATTTCATTCAAAGTAAAATTGACACATGTCTTTTTACACAGAAAAGGAATAATGAAACAACCTATATAATAACATACGTCGATGACCTCTTAATTGCAGGGAAAGACGAAACCATTGAGGAAATAATCGCGAACTTAAATAAAGAGTATGAATTAAAGAATTTAGGGGACGTAAGCAATTATTTATCCATGAACATTCGAAAGGTAAACAAAAGCTACTTAATTAACCAAACTTCAAAAATAGAAGAGTTAATTAATAAATTCAATTTACAAGAAGCAAAACCATGTAGTACACCCATGGAAACAAATTACACTCACTTTAAAGATGATGACAATATTTTACCAAACAACACACAGTACAGACAAGCCATAGGTGCACTCTTATATCTTGCCACAGTGAGCAGACCTGACATTTGTGCAGCTGTCAACATCTTAAGCAGAAGGAACGAAAAGCCAAGAATGAAAGATTGGAACAGTGTAAAGCGGGTCATGAGGTATCTCAAGACAACAAAAACCTTTAATCTAGTTATAGATGGAAATTCAAAACCAACGCTAGAAGTCTACGCGGACGCTGATTGGGGTGGAGACACAGAATCAAGAAAATCGACAAGTGGTAATGTATATTTGCTAGGTAAAAATCCCATACTTTGGTCAACTAAAAAACAATCCTGCATAGCTTTATCTTCTGCCGAAGCTGAGTACATCTCAGCAGCTAATGCAGCTAATCAAGTCAAATGGCTGGTGAATTTACTTGAAGAACTCAATATCTCACAAACATATCCTATAGAACTCTTCGAGGATAATCAGTCGGCTATCAAAATGATAGAGCTTGAAAAACATTCAAGTAAAACAAAGCACATAGAACTTAGATATCATCTCATAAAACAACTGAAACAAGATGGCATAATAAAACTCGTATATTGCCCAACCAAAATCATGATAGCTGACTTATTCACAAAACCCCTGCCAAAACCTCTTTTTGAAATTCACAGGAAGAACTTGCATCTGAGTGACAACACAACTTCAGAAATTAAGGAGGAGTTGATAGAAACATTGCGCAATTCGTAAATAATTTCCTCCGTTGTGCAACAAGTGACAGTTATCATGGCATCATAAATAAAGTTAAGTGCTCGTTAGAGTGACCTTGGAAACAGTGATTACGAGCGAACAATTACAGGTTTACAAAAACTGTCAAAAACTTTCAAAATGACTCTTTTTTTATTAATAATTGTTTCTATATTATGATTTATGTATGTATCGATTTTAATTCATTCTGTTCTCTGTTTTTTAGCTTGATGTGAGCACTACCCTTTTGCTGTGTTTGTTTTTCTCGCGTGTTAAAAATTAAAAGTAGAAAATGAAGAAGTGTGTATACAATAATTTGTGTGTGTGTTTTACACTTACCATATAATAATATTATACGTCTTTATTAAGATGAATTAGTGCAGTGTATAGATCAAAATGTGAATATGCCCGGTTCCCTTCTCCTATGGTGGATTTAATTCTTGGATACTTCAATGAAGAAGAATTTATCGGGTGAGTACCTTTTACTCTCCTATTTAATTCTGATTAATGATAAGAAATAAAGAAAAACTATTGTATTGAGGTTATAATGACAACTCACGCCATTAATAAGACAAACGTCTTTCATACAATAGGTATGAAGTTTAGTTTTAGTCACTTCAAACTAATTCTCGAAAAAAATTTAAAAATAGAAGGTAGTCCTCGAATAATGTTTACGCCAGGTCTTTTGACATTTCAAACCTGATTAACACTGACCGTACAAAAGCTTTGGAATCGGTAAGAATACTATTCGTTATATGCCACCAACAGTCGTTCAATTCTTTTTCAAATTGATTTTTAAAGGATTGTAATTTTATTTTTACAAACTTACAAGGAAGGTCTCCATACGGGCATACTCAGAAAAATCTGAAAAAATTACAGAATGTTCTTCTCATATAGTTATATATGTTTATAAAAAAAAATTTGGCGGAACCTCTTATAACGTCCGTAAAAAAATAATAAAAATTTCGTTTATTTGGCGATTTATCTCCGGTTGGCGAAAAAACGAAATTTTGAAAAATACGCTTTTACGCTTCGAATACTTTTTAAAGAAAAACTTTCTATGTTCAATTTATTTAAATAAGTTTAGTTTAAGTAATTTTAGTTTTGCATTTTTACTTTACTTTAAGTGTAATTTTGTCATATACGTTTATATGTACTTATAACAAAATGAAATTAATATATTTTATCATTTAAAACACAATTTAAATTGATTAAAATTGTTCCAAATTGAAAAATAACTGTTAAAAAAATCTGCTGCATTTTGTTGCAACGCACTCCCTTGCTTGTATAGAAAACGGTTACTTGGCCGTGAAATGGAGCTTTCTCATTGGTTGGAATAGAGATATTATATACAAGCGGTGGAGTGCGTTGCAACAAAATGCAGCAGATTTTTAACAGTGTATAACACGGTCAATTCACCGTGCTAAGGAGCATTCTCATTGGTCAGAAGAGAGATATTCTATAAAAGTAGTGGAGTGACGTTGCAGTAAATGCTGCAGATTTTTAACAGTGAAGTCAATTAAAATCAATTTTCAGATTCGTTAAAATCGTCTGCTTTTGGCGAGGAAATGCACTACTCGCCAAATCCCGCGTCGCTTTCAGCTTTTCACGCCAATTATTCCAGACTATTTTATTTTTTTACATATCTAATAATGTAATTCCGCCGCTAATTTTCACTGAACCTTTATTACCTACATGAGTAGTTTAATTCGTATTTTTTTCAAAAAATTCTGAGTATGCCCCCAATGGAGACCTTCCTTGTTAGACTACATTCGTTTTCCTCAAATAGCAAGTTTTTTCTTCCTTTTTACTTTCACCAATCGTTACAAGAGGAAAGTAATGGATTCATGAAAATATTTGAATCTCGGTTTTTGACGGTTTTAAACGTTTCAGGGGTCAGAAATCACGAAAAGCATGTTTTTATAAAACGTCTTTCTGTGATTCTGTGACTCTGTTTATATGTGACATAAATTTTGTGGCTGCTCAATCTCAAGAAATTATACACGGAATTTAATAAAAATTTATATTCATGTAGTGCCTGATATAAATTGATGCAGATTAGTTTTTCATGAAAAATCACTCAACAGATGGCACTGCTATATTGCATTTCTTACAATTTACGCAACATCTATATCTCAGTAACTATAATGCACGGATTTCCATCAAACTTCAGATTCAGTTAGTCCTTGACTAGAATTTATACTATTTACAATTTGGTGTAAATCGCTAAACACGTGACGTTGTTATGCTGAATTTTTCATGATTTTCGCAATGGTTCTAGCTCGAGAGCTAATGCACGGAATTCAATAAAAATTTATATTCAGGTAGTTCCTGATATAAATCGATGCTGATTAGTTTTGGGTTTAACTCGCTCAATAGGTGGCACTGCTATGGTGCATTTTTTACGATTTACTAACAATTATATATATTAGTTTTTGAGTTATCTACTTATAATAATTTGCGTCTTTAGGACGTGTAAGAACGGTTGCAGGTCATACCCATTGACGTCTAATACCTGGACTAAGAAATGGCAACCTTTCTTGAATCCAATATTATCTACCCACCAGCACGTGATGGTGGGTAGCAATGTGCGCCAAACCGGTTATTCTCCCTCCACAAACTGCCATTGGAATTTCCGCACCCACCAGTAGCTTATATTTCGTCTGCGTTGATAGAGCTTCACGGTACACCGCCAAAAAATGTCACCCTTTTGGCGATAGAACCTCGGTCATTCCAGCTTCAAGTATTTCGGAAGAGAACAAAGGGATCCGTTATCCAGTTGTATTTCTGATCCATGGTCATACCACTCGGGAATCCACTGAAGATCAACGCCACGTTAGGCTTAGCTGAAAATTGGTGCTAAAATGATGCTTTTAAAATTTCTTCCGCTTGAAATAATGTTTGTTCAGCACATTTTCATATAAAACATGTTTATGATACCCAATTATAATACATAAAGTTATCAGGGAAGTTTGAACTGATAAGTTTTTTTTTTTTTTTTTTTTTTTTTTTTTTTTTTTAATCATTAGTACGATTTCATTTTACGGAGTATGGAGTGAAGGCTACCGACGTCTTCCTCATATCTAACACTTTTCAGTGCTGCCATCTATGAACTAACAAAGAGCTCGCAAACCTGTTTTTGAAGAGACCTTCTACTTTTCCGCGGAAACGCGAAACTCCGCTTTTTCGGCGACGAATTTTACTACCCCTGAGATCGATGCAAAGATACATTAAACTATATTGATATTTTAAGGAGGGGGGGGGGGACATAACGGATGAAATAGAACAAAAAAGCCACTACTAACTGCACCAAATTAAGCACATTTCTGCAAATGATCACACACACACACAAAAAAAAAAAAGTTGAAAAAAATATTATTTTCTTCAGAGAATCGCGGGAGATAATGCGATTTCCATCAAAGGATTGCAGAAAAAAAAAGAAAAAAAAATTCCGTTAAAGGATTGCGGGAAAAGACAGGATTATTGTTAAAGAATCACGAACAAGGCGCGATTTTCGTCAAAAGATTGCAGGGAAAACGCGATTTCCGTGAACAGGCTGAGGAAAAATACTGATCGTGAAAAATATTCGAATTTTATCGAAAAATCGTGAAAAATACTCAAATTTTGCAGAAAAATCGTCCGAAAATACGCGAATTTTGAAGAAAGATCTGGGAAAATATCAAAATTTTGTAGAAAAATCGGGGAAAATACGCACATTTTGTCAAAAAATAGCGGGAAATAGGCGAATCTGAACGAAAGATCGTGAGAAATACGAGAATTTTGACGAAAGATCAAGGAAAATATGCGAATTCTGTCAAAAAATCGCGGAAAATACGAGAATTTTGTCGAAAAATCGGGGAAAATACGCGAAATTTGTCGAAAAACTGCGGAAAATACGCAAATTTTGTCAAAAAATCACGGAAAATATGCGAAATTTCTCGAAAAATCAAGGGAAATACACAAATTTTCTCGAAAAATCAAGGGAAATAAACGAATTTTCTCGAAAAATAGTCGAAAATACGCGAATTTTCTTGAAAAACTTGCTATTTTTTTTAAAAAAAAAGTTATTTTGTTTTTATTAACTGCGTATAGATAGCGCCAAATCCAAATTTAAAAAACAAAACACAAAGCTTCTTAATTCATGCCTAAAAGTATCGAACTAAAAGTCTATCATATGCCCATGATTAAAGCCACTGCCGAATCATACTTTTAATAAAAATAATGTATTTTAAAATTGAAAAAACTTCAATATTTAATTTTAATGCTTTGTGAAATCTTCAGAAATTGAGTTTCATTTTGCTAATTACTATTATCGTTATTGTAATAAATACTGTTCTTTGTTTTGAAATTAAAATTTGTTCAAAAACTAAATATCAAGTAAAAAAAAAAAAAAAAAAAACTTTATCATTTGTATTTTTAGAAATCTATTGTTAGTTTTAAAATGTGCTTTTCTACAATACAAACTCTTCAATGCTAAAATCTTCATTCTGTTTGTATTATTATGAAAATAAAATGCAAATGAAAATTCCGTCATTTTTGACGGGCTTATTATACTAGTATCTCAATAACTAATGTACGGATTACCATGGCATGAATTGATGTTGTTTACATTTTAGTGTAAATAGCTCAACAGGTGACCCTGGTATGCTGCATTTTTCACGATTTTCTCAATCCGCATGAAATTTGTATAATAAAATACATGTAAAACTGAAATAGATGTATAACATAGAAATATTAGGAAAATGTATTTTAATTCGGACAGTAATTTTTCTTCTTTTTTTAGTGCAACGTAGTAAGAATAAATAAATAAATTCCTGCATCCCTTGCAACAACAACGTTTCCATTTAAATGTTGTACACGCACGAAAGCCGAACAAAGCTCTTTATATACAAGATATTTTTCATAATATAGAGATTAATTTACATGTTTACATGTTAATAGTGTTCAAAATGAAGGTTCAGCAGAAAATTTATTTAAGTAGAAAAAATTGTTAGAGATTTCGTTAATGGGAAGTTGCACCGTATGTATTTTAGAAATACTTTGCCCAGTTATCCATTAAGAAACATCCTTTAGCAAAAGTATCTAGAAAAATAAATAATAAATTTTAATGTTCTAAATAAATTAGAAATGTGTGCATATGTTCCATGCTTGTTAGGTTCAGCATTTCAAAGGGCAGTATTTGAAATGTGACACGTACGATCGTCAAATAAGTGTAAATCAGACTCCGGCCTGGAACAAAGAAATCAGTTTCAATCTTGTGCTTCCTTTATCCCAGATTAAGTGAAAGACTCATAACCATATTAGACCAAGTCCATTTTGAATAATATATATATATATATATATATATAATCCATTTAGAAGGTGCATAAAATCTGTTTTATTTCCTACCACAAAAAACCAAGTCTGTAAAACAGATAACATATGAGAAAGTATGTGAAAACAGATTTGGTTCAATGTGAGAGCGAACAAAGCAGATTTTATGCACCTTCTAAATGAACTATATATATATATATATATATTATTCTTTGAATGGACTTGGTCTACTATGGTTGTAAATTGTAAGCCCCTCAAATGTCAAGTTTATAAATTAATACAAGAGACATTTTTATGGAATTAAATCTGATAAAAAGATTGTAATGATGTATTTTCATACTTTTGAAAATACGCATTTTTTTAAAACCTAGTGTGTGTTTCATATATGTTTGAGAGCAGTAGCTTATACGACAGTAAAACCGGGTGAAGTAGAATGAAGGATTTAGATGCGATATCTCCGCGATTTGTAATCGAATAGTGCTTTCTATTTTTTGATAAATGTATTAAATCTTGAATATAAACGATTGCTGTCTCCTGGTGATTTTTTTCGGACTGTCGTGCCCGGAAATTCGATCAAAACTCTAATTTTTATTTTTATAGCATTTTCAGAAAGATCCAATGCCCTTTTTTTTCGTACGATGGGGAGACTAGAGAGGGTTGACCTAGGGGAGGCTTGACCATAGGGGAGGCTTGTGTAGGGACGTATTCACTCCGCATCGGTGATGTATGCACAGGTTCAAGAAAAGACAAAAAAAAAAAAAAAAAAAAACTCCAAGAGAATACGAGTTATTCTTTACACAAAATCCGTTTATTGAAGAGCATCAGGCAGGTAGCAAGGCTCGGCTCCGGTCGACGGGTAGTCAGTCCCGTCGACCGCAGGGACGTATGCGAATCTCGTATCACATAACAGTATCGAGGATGAGAGACGAATGAATAAAAATACAATTTTTGAGACCACTGTCTTTGGCGTATTACATTGGTATTTATCGCCAATAACGAACACCAGATGTACATTTTCGATGATAGAAGACATGCATTTGATTTTCGTTACATAGATTGCAATGAGAATGCTCAAAGTGTAAAATTTGAAATAATTAATGCCAAACGATAAAAGGGTGTATATGGCACCGGAAAACCACAAGGATTGAATTCTTTACCTAGGGTTAACAAAAGTCAGACGGGTTCAGAAAGGAAAATAATTCTAATGAAATAAAATAAAGACAAACTTAACGCATCTGGTTCTTAAGTGAATAGCGTTTAACTATGAATAAATACAGGCTAGAACTAACTCTTTAAATGGTTGTTGCTATGGGAAAATACTTACAGTTACATGAACAAACGGATGTACGTTGTGGTTTTAAAGAAAGAATTAGAGATAACTGAAATTATATTTTAAAGGAAAAATGGCCGTTAGTAACTGAATAGAATTAAAGGGATTAAAAATCTAGCTTATTAAATAAAGTTACAAATTAAGGGAAAATTGTAATTTTAACTAAGGGAGGAAAACAATTATTAACTAATATGTAAAGGAAAACGCCTTTACAGCTTGACCTAAACTTCAGTTTTCATATTTAAAAGAATTTCAGGGTTTTGTCAATAGTTGGTAATCAAAGCTACTTAAATGTTTAAACAATAACCTTTGTTTCATGCAGATAATTGAAACAGATGTGGAAAAATCAATTATGAAGCGTTTTCAGCTTAAAAGGTGTAATTTTTAGATAAAGTATTGTAAGATTTCCTCACATGAAGTATACGTGTATCATAAAAAATTAAATAAATAAGTTTATAGTAAAGCAGTATTGCAGAAATATTGAGCTTTCATTCCAGGCATAAAGATTGTACAATAAATTAAGCTAAACATGTGATAAGTGGTATAAAAAGTGGCATGCGGAGAGGTTTGACCTAATCAATCAACGTGAAGGAGGATTGACCTTGGTCAACATTCTCTTAACCCTTTTCGGCACACGCAAATTCTGTTCGTAAAATGAAAAAAATTTTTTGATTGACTCTGGAATTTAGAAATGACTTTTTTATAAATTAAGAATTAATTCAAGCCTTCATTGTAAAAGCAAAATTTTATTAAAATACTCTTGGCATCGTTTGCAAGTTTAGAGTTAAAATTAGATATACCCGGAGTGGGACCACTGTGTCAGAAAGGGTTAATTAAATATTTTTACTATATACTGTACATAATAAAGGATTAATGATTTCTAAAATAATGTAAATTTATTCTGTAAATCTACAGTAAAATAGAGAGAGTGGTAAAAAAAGGAAAAACTGATGAAAAATTGATTAAAGTAAGTTATGAAAAATTGATTAAAGTAAGTTGTGAAAAATTGCTTTAGAAGCAAGAGGAATTTTAATGAAATGCAAGTGGGAAAGTTGATAGGAACTTTTATTTCATTTAAATAGTACCCATAGTGAAGGCATGCGGGGCAATTACCCGGGGCACCCCTTTTTAGCCTCCCCCCATGCAATAATCAGGATTTTCATTTAAATGTGTCAAATGCTTAAAATTAGCCACAAATGACCGAAATTCATACATTTTCAAACATTTAGGAAGGGAGTATGGTCCTCTTTTTCCTTTACTGCTTCCAGTACTATCTACATCTATACGAAAAACAAACTATATTATTAGAAAACTAATGATAAAAATTTTTTTTTTACAACAACTTAGTATTCTATTGTTTTTAAAATAAATTCTTTATTAATGTTTCCGAGTAACGTGACAAGTTAAAATGATTAATTATGAACAATTTCGAGCCTTTTTTTTTAGGACATAATGTACTTAGATAAGCAAAGTAAAAATTTGCAGAGTCAACCAATTTATAATTTTTCCTACTATTATTAAACTAGTATATTTCATTTAAAGCTGTGGCCATCTTTTTGGAACATCCTTCTTACAGATGTGAGCAGTACAGAGTATAAAATTTATGCGTACATACAATATGTATTAAGTTTAGTACTATCGTCACTTCCACATTATTCACAAAATAATTCTATAGATAAATAGGAGCCCCCCCCCCCCTCAGAATAATGCTTGGCTTGGGGCCCCCCATAGACTTAGTCGGGTCTTGCCCATAGGAGAATTGGAAAAGACTAAAAAGGATGAAATTAGCAGCTTTAAGAAATGCAAGTGTTCATGCCTCTATAAAATAGCATAACACTGATTAAAATGCTTTAGGGGGATGGGGTATGCAGACAAATTTAAGTAAGATTAACATATTAAGATGAAGTCATAGTATGTGGCAACTAGTGTTTCCAGATAGTGTCACAAAAAGTGGATATTTAAAATGGTATTTCTCTCCTGTATCTTGAATTCTATCTAAGCAAGTTTGTTTAAGATCACATTTCTCAAATAATTTTCAATAATAGTGAAACCCTGTAGCATAAAGTTATTCTACCTTTTTTCAAACTGATTTTATTTCCCTTAACAAATATTTAAATATAAAATAAAGTGGGTCAAGCCTCCCATATGGGAGGAGTCTTGGCTAATCATTTTCTCATAAATAAAATCAATCATTTTTCAAGTATTTTATGCATTACTTAGACTTGCTTTATGTAGACTTTTTTATTTTGACAACTGATTGTATAACGAATAAAATGATATGTTAAACTTTATTCTAGGTTCAGTATTTAAAAAAATAAAAAATCATTTTGTAAAAAGTATGTCAACCTTCCCTAGTCTCCCTTGACTAGTTTTATAAATATTTAGATCTTGGTGCAATAGCTGTTACACTCTTGTGCAAAAAATACATGCATGTAAAATTTATTACGATTATAAACTCAGTTAAACGGAAATAATAGGACTCCATCTGCAATATGACATAATCACCAAGACAACCTAGAACAGGCATATTCAACTTGCGGCCCGCGCGCAACATGTGGTCCGGCGACCTTTCGTGTGCGGCCCGAGACACATGATCATTAGTCCACATTTATAAAGTTAATTGAGATGTGCATGAAAATGTTTGTAAGATCTTCAATTTTTATGTCTTCTATTTTCATAAATATACAAAATATGTATTGTTATTTATAAATACTAATTTAAATTTATGTTAAAACATCTTAAATACAATTTTCTTACTCAAAAGTTCTTTTTACATCTGTTTGTGCTGCAATAGAATATAGATTTTTAAATATTAAACAGTAATGATGCATTATTTCAAATTAATTATATCTGTACAATATGTAGACACACTAAAAAAGATTTTGCAGTGAAGAAAAACCTTCTAATTTAAGAAAATGTCCTGTTTATTTTTTCTTCTTCTTTAGAACTTGGAAATGCTGCACTTTTGCGTTAATATGTTAATACTTATCAGCGTTAATAATCTCATTCGAAATGCCACGGATGCAATGGCAGCAAAAAGTTTCACACAGTTATTTTTAAACAACAATATTCACACCACATTTCTATATCATTTTCAGTGGAAATCTACCTTGAAGTACATTGTTTGAAAATAGTTGTTTTAAAATTTTCTTGTAACTCCCCCCCCCCTAACATTAAGTTTAACTACTTATATTAATTTTATTATTTTGCTTTGTTATACTATTTTTGTTATCTTATTATTTTAATTACTTTTTTAAAAAAGTTATTATATAAGTGTATTGCGGCCCGCCTAAGGTTGGAAATATATGTTTGTGGCCCGCGAGTAAAAAAAGTTGAGTATGGCTGGCCTAGAATTAACACAGACAGACGGACGGACTACATGAGACGATTATAGGCACTTGCTACGTGTTTAAATAATTACGAAGCAACTTAAAAATAATTCAAGAATGTGGTCAGAAATCCAGTTCAAATTTAATTCAAATTTAAGATTTCCAGTTCAAATTTAAGAACATTCTTAACAGCATTTAAATTAAATCATTATCTATTTGATTTGAATTGAAAGTGGGGCAAAACTTTTTCAAAGTTACAGCTATCTTAATAATAATTTCCTTTTACGCCCCCTGGTGTTTCCTCATTTCTGAGAATGTATATTTTTGTATGTGTGATTCATTTGCATCTGAATCGCGGAGTTAAAATAAGTTGACTTGGGTCACGGCCTAAAAGCTCAGTCAAGTTCGTGGGTTAGTTCAACCAGGAAGAAAAGCAAGCACCTAAACGCATCGAAAAATAGTTCCGAAAGAAGACGTTATCAGGTATTCAGCTGTTTGCAGGCAGATGAGTGAAACTAATCCTATCGATACAGAATTTGTACTTCACCAAGAGTTACGCTCCGGTTCATGTATGAAATTTTTGTACCGATTATTCAAAAAATGCGGCCATCTTGCTTCGGAAAACGAAGGAGGGGGGGGGGGGTTAGATTGAGTAAATAAACGGAATTTTAAGAGCATTTATTCCAGTTTTGATAACTGTGATGCGACTGAATATAAAACAGTATATTTTATCTACTAATAATCTCTGGATCAGGAAAAAGGCTTCGGGAATCGGGATTATTCTTTTTTTGGGTCTGAATTTAAAAGCAGGAATGCCAGGCCGCGATTAAGAATAACTGGGTCCATGGGAAAAAATAAATTAGGGGGGGGGGGGGGGCTTTCGAATCATTGCAACGTTATTCAAATTGAACTGATGGTCACTCATATGTGTATGTGTAATGTATATTCGCACCTTGGATATAAATAGAAGAAAACTCTTAGCACCGTCAATTCTAAAATAAATACCTTAATTAATGAAAGTACACTCTTTTATGTAACTTTAGCAATTTGTTATATTACTTTAAGATGAATTTAATAATTTCAACATATAGAACAGTTGGAATTGGAAGAATAAAGTAAATATTTCATAATTCAATGTATGGATTTGGGGCCCCCTTAAGGTCCGGGTCCCATGGGCAAAGTCCCGATTTACCCATGGAGTAATAAGTGCCTGAGAAATGCAGGGGTGATCACTTGAGCACGGCCAAACTCGATTCATCCCCTCCCCTTCCGTAAGGTGAATCAAGATTGGCCTGGTATATGAATAACGTCTGAACAGACAGTTGGAAAAATGCATTGGAAAAAATATTTTCTCACCCTCAATAGCTCGAAATTTTCTGAGACATTTTCAGACTTATTTTTAAAAATTCAAACATGAAACTTGCAGAGACGATTTTTGAAGATATGTATAAGAAGCCGTGTGATTTCATTTTTCGCTCAATTAATTAGAATTTGATTTATAAACAATTATTTTCTCAGTATAACCATTTTTTTTCGTTCCCAGATCTCCCGCTTCGGAAAATTCGGTTCAAAACGCCAACTTTGAGAGCATTTTTTGAAATATTTTCTGCATTTATCAAAAATTTGTCAAGCACGGCACATTATGTAATTTCTAAATAAGAGAATTTGCCAATTCAATGCGTTTGAGTACAAAAATGAATTTAAAAATAAGTCAGAAAATAGGGAGTTTGATTTGGAATACACCGTTAATTGAATTGATTATGACTGACTGTGTCATTGCCAAGACTTCAGTATTCCATATTTGAAATTAGCGTTTTTTGCACCCGAAGCAAACATGGATTTTGGCGCCTCCTTTACCCTCCTTCGCAAAATAAATTTACAAAGGGAATTTTACTTAGTTTCTAATTTAGTTTCTGACTTATTTTAAAATTTTAAATAAGGAATCATAAAACATGTAATACAGAACTACGTAATCAGCTTTGTCAAATATTGATTCATTAAAACCTTGAAAATAGAATCGAAAAGAACCGGAAAAAAAAAAAAAAATAAGGTCAGGATTTTTTATTTCATATTATCTTTAGATCCTTCTATGCTTTAACCCTTTCCGGCACGGGCAAATTCTGGTTAGTCAAATGAGAAATTATCGACTGCCACCGAAATTTACAAACGACTTTTTTAGAAATTAAGAATCTCTTAATTTAAGTTTTCATAGTAAAAGAGAAAAAAAATATAATATTATTGGTGCCGTTTGCAAGTTTGGAATTAAAATTAGGTATCCCGGACTGGACACAGCTTGCCGGTAAGGGTTAATGCACCTCAGAAAGGATGATTTTAAACGTTTGAGTCCCAAGCAGCACTATCATCGCGCTGTTCAGTTTTTATGTCGAGAAAACCCAGCATAATTTGAGCATTGGGATCAGTGAAGGGGCGCAGATTAGGACTTACCGACAAAAATAGAAGAAACACTATCGTGCCGCTTGAGATTTATCGACATACAATAAAAAGAAGGCCAATGCGCTGTTTCGGTCTTTTCGATATAAAATAAAAGAAGGCTATCGCGCTGTTTCTGTCGTTTCAGCATAAAATAAATGAAGTCGATGGGATAATTAGTTGCCGAGATATTTTAATACTATTTTCTACACCCTTCGATTTTTCATGACCTTGTATTTAATTCAAAGATATATTTTAATCGATATGAGACGCTTCATCCGACGCAATAAACTGTTAGTTAATATGATTATTATATTTGGAGTTAAAAGGATGTTTCTTTTACGCGATTCGGTATTACTTGAGTAGTTTGGTGTTTTATATAATTTGTCGAAATGGGTTCATCAGCAATTCATTAATAGAACATTACTATGTATATTAAAAATATTTAAATATACGTTAAAATTTTGTATTGGAATTGCGATGCTTTTTATATAGTTTTCACATGATTTATTTTCATAAATTACAATATGCATATCCATGATGGGTAAGTATTACGGTGGCCCCCAATGACTGGTTTCTTTCTTTTCTTTTTCTTTTTAAATCTGGCTCACAATGATGCTTGAGAGGGTGCGGGATAAATTTAATTATTAAGTTAAAATATCGATTTTTTTTCTTTTTTTGATGGCTAACCATATCATTTGTAAACAAAATCACATGATAAAACTTCTTCAGAATTTAAAAAAAAAAACAAAAAAAAAAAAAAAACACTAAAATTTTATTAAAAAAGTGGGGTAAATTAAAGTCATTATAATTCAAAATATTATAAGTAAAATTTCATTTTTTTAACATTTAAATAAACAGAAATATCTAAATTTCAATTTTGATTCAGCATTTTTAAAAAGATTAATTAAAAAATCAAAAATATTTAAAGTAAAAATTTTAAAACTAACTTTTATTGAAAAGAAAATCATATTTTCAAAGGTAAATATTTTCATAATTTGTTGAATCAAAATTAAAGTAAAACAATCAAAAAAGACATGCTCCAAGTCTGTAGCATTTATCTTTGATGGTTCTTGAGTTATAACAATTTAAATCTAAGAAATTCTGAAAAAAGCCAGCATGAAGAAAAATGCATTTTCACAAGAAGTTATTCCCATGACAACCATTGCTTGAAAGCTAGATTGTGAAAACAAACCAAAACGACAACATTAATATTTTCTCTTCTAATTAAGGTAAAAACACGATTTAAATGTCATTTTAAGCATAAAAAAAAAAACAAGTTGAATGTAGACTCTGCCATTGCAAAATTCAGTTTCGCCTCCGATTAAAAAAAAAAAAAAAAAAAATCGATAGAGGTTTTTTAGAAGGGCGACCCCGTTTAGAATGTAACGAACTAACTTCATTTTTCTTGTGCTTATCAATATAATAGCAAACAGAGCGGCGTGAAATACCCAATTGATTAGCAATTTCACCCTGAGACATTGGAATTGCGGAATAATAAAGAGATACAATTTGACGTGCTACTTCTTCATTGACTAGATTCATCAAAAACGGATTTTTTTTTAGTTTAAACGCTTTTTTATAGACTCTGAGAAAAAATAAATGCATTTTAACAATAAAATTGTATGAATGTCTCGTTTTAACGACCAGATTATTAAACTTGTCGTTGGGGGCCACCGTAATACTTACCCATCATGGATATGCATATGAAAATAAAACATGTGAAAACTATTCATAAAGTGCATCGCAATTCCAAAACAAAATTTAAATACTGTTAATATACATAGTAGTGCTCTGTTAATGAATTGCTGATGTACCAATTTAGACAAATTGTATAAAACGCCAAACTACTTAAGTAGTACCGAACTGCGTAAAAGAAACATCCTTATAATTCCAAAAATAATAATAATATTAACTAACAATTTACTGTGTTGGATTAACCGTCTCATTTTCAATTGAAATATACCTCTGAATTGAAATTTGAATGAAATACGGGGTCATGAAAAATCGAAGAATGTGGAAAATAGGATTATAAATATCTCGGCAACTATTAATCCGATCGACTTCGTTCTTTATGCAAAATTTCTGTTATTTTTTGCCTTTTACGTACATTCCTTAAAAAAAAAAAAAAAAAAAAAAAAAAAAAAAAAAAAAAAAAAAATCGAAAATTTTTATATACCTTTCATCAGAACGATTTTTTCGAGAATCCGAAAAAAAAATAGTTCCGGATAATCGAGGTTACTGATATTAAATAGGCTTCGTCCCATTCTTATATACTAAGTACATAGAAAATTTCAAATCTCTATCTCAATTTGTTCGGGAGATAGAGCGTTTACAGACACACATACAGACAGACAGACGGATGGCAATTTTTTTTTTTTTTTTTTTTTTCTAAAAATATGTTTTTCGGAATCTCCAATATCTGAAACGTCTAAATCCGTCAATTTTTTTTTTCGATTTTCAAAGCGATTGCAAGACTTACCCTATACTACGTATTATGGGTAATTAAAAGCGGGCCACAATTTTTGACACGACACTTTTTAGCTTGTCTGAAAAAAATAGCATCAGAGGCTAAAAAAAAAAAAAAAAAAAAAAAAAAAAACAGACTTTTAATGCTATAATTTTTTTTACAGGTAATTTGAAAATTTTTGTGTCCTGGATCCATTTAATATATTCAAAAGTGTTCCAGATAAGTTATTTTTTTATTTTAATCTCAGCGCTCTTGAATTAAACTTCTTATCGTTCGGGGTAATAATGCATGACTTTTAAACTTATTTTCGAATAAAAATGTGATATCTATCATAATAACGATGATCAAAATATATAGCAGAGGTTATATATTGTTATCGTTGTTTTGCTCCAGTAATCCCTCGGGAATAATTTATGATTTCATGAGTTCTGATGAGAACAAATATAAAACAAATATGATGTTAAAACTGTAAGGATCAAATTACTTTTCTACAGTTGCTTTTTTTCACAATCAGTTTGCTCGTAACAGCCACAAGGGGCTTTAAACATGAACAAGTTAGAAATTGCGCGTGAAGCGTAGCAAATAAGGTGCGTTCGTACGATAACGAAATTTTAAAAATATCACTCTTATATATCAATCTCATAAAATTGCAAATAGTTAATTACAATTAAAACGCGTTCCAAACAATGTTCTCCCTATACCATTATGTAATGGAATACTTTTGTGTATATAGCCTTTTAAATCAATAACAAATGTTCTTTGCACCACAGATTATGCAAAATGTATATTATAATATGTACTTTATAGATGCATATCAATTTTATTATGTTCGAATGAATGTAACACCATTAAAATGCATTTGAAACATTTTTCACCATTGACCGTAATGTAACGGAATACTTTTGATTGTCCCTGTAACTGAACTATGCATACGATTTTGATAAAATTTGAAATAACTCGACAAAATTACGTAATAATTATGCATTTTAAATTTCAAACGATTAAAATGCATTTGAAACTTTTCCCCCCATTGATCATAATGTAATGGAATACTTTTGACTGTCCCTGTAATTGATCTATGCATGCGATTTTCATAAAATTTGAAATGACTCGACAAAATTATGTAATAATTATATATTTTAAATTTCAAACGATTCGGTTCGGTAGTTTATGCTTTGATATATGCGGACGGACGGACTGAACGACTACTATGGGTGCTACATATTTACATAATTACGAAAACACCTAAAAAGGCAGGTATCGACTTATAGAAATAGAAGTCAGAGCTTAATTTGCACGTCTTTGTTTTTAGTGAATACTTAAAAACTGGTCAGAATTTACAGGAATTCATATATAATGCGTTCCGGAGTCCAGTAAAGTGGCGCTTTCGGTAAATCAAAGCCTAAATTGTCTATCTTTACGGTTTCGTCGAACACGAAGAACTTCTATCTAGAGCTCGGAAATGTAGACTCAATGGTTTTTTGTGTCAGTGGTTTTCGAACGGCGACGAGGATCACCCGCGGTCGTGTTATGTTTACTTGCTGCTTTTTTTTTTCACATTTGTAAAATATTTTTATTCATAAACTTCTTGACTCTACGTGGTGTTTACTTTTTGACGAAGCTCACAGGCATGCAGCTTCAGCACTTATCTACTTTTAGTGAATATTTAACTATTACTAGGAATTACCGATGCTTATAAATATTGCACAACGAAGTACACAAGAACAGCAGCTCTCTGTGTAATGCTTTGTTAGTTGATACAATGAAAAGTTTGGCAAGTAAGGTTTTCTGAAGATTTCCCCCTCCTGATTTTAATGTTTTTGCTCATTTCATTTATCATATTTTATTACATAAAAATACAAAAAGATATAGGTCAAAATATACTAAAAACGTTATTGTGTTGAAGACGAAGTTGCTTTAAATTTTGCAAATAATGTATAAAACAGATAAATAAGAGTAGAGGGAAGGGTGAGTAAACACCACTGATGCCATTATTGCAAAATATTAGGGCTCCGATGCTTTTTTTTTCTTAGAAACTAAGCTTTGATTTATGTTTTCCTGCACCAAATGTATGAAAACCTGGAATACAGGAATCAGGAAAACACAATCACAAAAGTACGAGTCGAAATCGGGTTCTCAAGTGTTTTCTACAAAGATATGACTTAGAAGATCGATTACATTTTAATAGGCAAATTAAGTTTTAACTAATTTTGGTATTTCTACCCTGAACTCGATGAGATGATTGTCTGTGCTGCCACTTCCCAGCTTATGTGGATACGAGTTATTATAAAATTAGTGCTTTGTCGAGAAAAGAAATTGTTGATATTCCAATTTAAATTTTAAACACACATTATAATTTTAATTTATTTCAATTTGCTGGCCCCCTTTCAAATAGGTGCTTAGGTACTTGCTCCGTTTGCTTTGTGGGAAATCAATCCCTGGTTATAAATTATATTAATCTGCTATGGCGTGTTATAATATTGTTTAGGTTCATCAATTTTTTTTTTAAATATTTTATGCTTGTATGAGTTGCTTCAAAATATATGTGTAATCATAATGTTGATTATGGAGAGGGAAGAATATTAAATTTCTCAACGGTATTTCTCTAGAATTGCCTATCGTGGAAGGAAAATCCAAGTAAAATAAAGATAAAAACAAATATTTTACGCGACATTTTAAAACTGCACGCATCTCGGAGGAATTAAATCTCCAAAATTTTCAACAAATGTGCGTTTTTTGTGAAATGGCCGTCAAACGAAAGGAACAGGCAATTATACTTGCCTCTTGGTTGTCACTTGATCAAGTTAGCCTGGTTTCCATCAAATGTCCAACTGCCGTATGATCCAGATAGACTGAAAACCAGCCGAGATCAATAAAATGCCACGAATTTTTACTTTCTTCTATCTTTACAAGAAAGTATTGGATTCATGAAAATTTTCGACTTCCGGTTTTCGACGGATTTATACGTTTTAGAAGGTCCTGAACACGTTTTGACTATTTTTAGAAAATGTCTGTCTGTGAGTCTGTCTGTCTGTCTGTCTGTCTGTATGTGACAAAAAATTTGTGGGCGCTCTATCTCAAGAACTAATGCTCGAAATTTAATAAAATTTTATATTCAGTTAGACCTTGATATGAATTAGTGCCTATTGGTTTTTGGTGAAAATTGGCCTGCAGGTGGCGCTGCTATACTACTTTTTTCATGATTTTCAAGATTGCTACATTTTAAGAACTAATGCACAGAATTTCACCAAATTTCAGATTCTGTGACCCCTTGATATACACAGACGCTGATTAAGTTTTGGTGTAAATTGGCCAGCAGGTGGCGCTGCTATGACACGTTTTTCATAATTTTCATGATAGCTATATCTCAACAACCAACGCACAGAATTTCACCAAACTTCAGATTCCAAGATACCTTGAGATACATAGCCGCTGATAAGGTTTCGGTGTGAACTGCCCTATAGGTGGCGCTGCTATGCTACATTTTGTACGATTTTTGCGATAGCTATATCTCAAGAACTAATGCAGAGAACTTCATCAAATTTTAGATTTTGTTACACTAGAATATATAACATAATTAGACGCTGATTACATTTTGGTATTAATCTTGCAACAGGTGGTGCAGCTATGCTGCATTTTGCACGATTTTTCCGATAGCTATATCTCAACAACCAACGCACAGAATTTCAAACTTGAGATTTTGTTACAAAATGACATATAACATAATTACACGATGATTACGTTTTGTTATAAATCCTTCAACTGATAATGCTGCTGTGCTGTATTTTACACTTTTTTTTTTAACTAGCTATATCTCAAGAACTAATGCACAGAATTTCATCAAACTTCAGATTCTTTTACACCATAACATAATTAGACGCTTTTTTATGTTTTGGCATAAATTGTCCAAGATATGGTGTTGCTGTGCAACGTTTTGCAAATTTTTTGTTATAACTATATCTCAAGAACTAATGGACGAAATTCCATCAAATTTCAGATTCTGTTAGGTCTTGACATAAATAGATGCCTGTTAGGTTTTAGTATAAATTACCCAACATGAGGCACTACTAAGCTCATTTTATCAGAATATTAATTAAATTTTGCGTTTTAGGCTTTTCGGATACCAGAATCTCATTAGGCTAGGTCAAATGTTCGAAGAAATTCGATAGTGGGTAACTTTGGGGTCACCACGTTTTTCTTTTAAATATTAAAATGTACTTATGAGATAGAAGAAAGTTTTGGGATTGACACATCCAACTAGTTTTTTTTTTTTATGTTGATTGCGGTGTGAAATGAAATAACATGATAAGAAGTACCAAAAATGCACGATTTCCACACAAAAATAAGGTTAGTGAGACCGTATACCGTCAAACCGTGTTTACTCATGTAATAGTCCCCTCGCGTTATAGTCGGACCCCCCCCCCCCCCCCCCCCCCGTTTTGAAGGTTGAAGCAGAAAAAATCGTCAGTAAAAATCGAGGCCATCTTGTTGATGATGTGAAGAAGGAACTTTCAGAAGGCAAAACTATTCTTGTGATAGTTCCCGGAGGACTCAAATCGATTCTGCAACCGTTGAACGTATCTGTTAACAAACCGTATAAAGACTATATAAGACGAGTTGTATGGATATTGGATGATCAATGGAACAAACAAACAGGCAAAAACTTCCAGTGAAAAAATAAGATGCCCATCCCTGCAACATTAAATAAGTCAATAAATGTTACAGCAGTAAAAAGATCACGTGATAACAGACATCATAAACAATATGATGAACTAACTTAATGGCCAATTAACGTGCCCCCCCCCGCTTCTGGTAGCGCACTAAACCTCTCAAATAGCTTGCAAGAAAGTTGCCAATTGTGATAACAGCCATTAGAAATCAATGGGATTCTGATAAGGGCAAAATTAGCATAAAAAGTTAACTGAAATAAGGATATCAAACACATAAAAGAATCACAGACACAAAATAAAGACTGTTAAAAGTAAAAATCCCTGAGACAAAATAAATAATTAAATAAATAAATAAATAAATAAATAAATAAATAAATAAAATAAAATAAAGTAAAATAAAAATAAAAAAACTAGTGAAGTGTCCTAATATGATAAACACCAATAACTGGACAAAAACCTAGAGAAAAATCGCAACATGACAATCATGATTATGACAAAACCTCAAAAATCTAGTGTCAAGTTTATAATAATGTAAAGTAACTATAAAACGCCTCCCATGATAGAGTGAACATAGCAAAACATAAATGCGTAAAAATTCTCTAAACAAGAAAAAAAAAGAAAAAAAAACTTTTACGGCAGTCTATATAACTAGTATGACATCAACATCGATAGAGGCTAAACACAAGAAGACAACATCTAATGCAAAGGAATCGCTGCAGGACGTTTAAACGTCATGAGTAAGCGTGCCACAGCGTGCGAAATCACATATTTTTAACGGGATAATGGGCGCATAACAACCATAGCTCTTTAATTTACTTTTTTTGTGCTTGAGGATTCGAACACCAAGATTTGCTTATTAAATGAATTTTTTTGCTTATTATATACTGCTTAATACCGAGGTTCGTTCGGAAAAAGTGGTCCAGCTAGCGGGCGCAGCTCGCGAGTCTATACTAATAAAATCCGTGTGCCTCTGTCTGTCTGTCTGTCTGCTTGAAGCCGATTACAGTTCGCAACGCGGGCGAGTTGGAAGTCGCGAGAGGTGTCTTTCGATTGGAAAAATTCCGGGGAAGTCATTTCGGGCATTTTCGAGACCGTGGGACCAAAATTAAAAAAGTTATGAATTAAAAACCCCTTGGGAATCGGAACGAAAAATGTCTCAATTCCCAAACGGAGCTTCGAGGCAGAACACTGCGCCACCTTGCGGTGAAGGACATGAATTTTTCCCCTTTGGCTAAAAGAAGAAACAGCCGAAAACCTCTTTTTCTACAGGCGCTAATTGCGATTTTTTCCGCATCAATTTTTTTGTCTTGCCGTAGAATATTTACCGTAGTTTTCGCTAAAATATTGAACTTAGAAATAAAACAGGACTATCGAAACTTTTTT
Source organism: Maratus speculifer (assembly GCA_964019185.1). Lineage (NCBI taxonomy): Eukaryota > Metazoa > Arthropoda > Arachnida > Araneae > Salticidae > Maratus > Maratus speculifer. Next base: position 127,754,294 of record OZ025296.1, read on the forward strand.
TTGCGCGTTTCTTCTTAAACCATCATGCAAACAGTTTTTAAAGTAGAAAAAAACTGATTACATATTTAGAATCTGCGTAAAAATCTGCTTCTGATGAACTAAAAAATACGAAAAAATGTCTTATGGGCGCGTGGCGCCCACCGTGCAAAACCAAATATTCTTAACGGGACTATGGGCGCGAAGCTATCATAGCTCCGATCCACAATCTTTTTTCTTTCAAGTGCACGTGGCGCCCACCGTGCGAAATCACATATTTTTAACGGGACCATGGATCTTTAATTTACTTTTTTTGTGCTTGAGGATTCGAACACCAAGATTTGCTTAGTAAATGAATTTTTTTGCATATTATATACTGCTTAATACCGAGGTTCGTTTGGAAAAAGTGGCCCAGCTAGCGGGCGTAGCTCGCTAGTCAAGTTACTAAAACCCGTAAAACTGGATTATTGCCCGGTAGGTAGGAGCCTGGCCAACGGTTAGAAAGAAAGAAAGATACTCATCCTTGGAACTAATGTGTAGTTTTATATTACAAAGCTGAACTTTAATAAGAAGCAGTATAATTTCAAAAAGTTTTAAGAAGACATGCATCCGCAAATCTTTGGACGGAAGCGAAAACGACATTTTATGGAATGACGGAGATTCTTCAGACACTGATTCACATTACAATTACAATAGTGGTACTGATACCTTTAGTGAAAGAGGCTTATTATGAGAATTTTTGCCAAAACTTTCTCAAAGATTATTTATAATTTTTCGCCTGTAAAAATATTATTATGAAAAAAAAATGGTACTTAATAAACAGCACATAAACTAGAAACATTTTGTAAGTTACTAATTTTATTATAATGTGTTTTTTATACCAGTAATTTTTTAGCATGAAAGTGTACAATTTTGTGTAAGTAGATTTCCCGCATAATAAAACCTAGACTTTCACAAAAAAAAAAAAAAAAAAAAAAAAAAAAAAAAAGCGACTATTATGCGAGTAAACACAGTGTATTGTCCATTAGATTAAAAAAGGTTTGAGCGTCCAACTCAGCGTCGTTTAGATATGAATAGTGACCATTTGCAGCATTTTTATGGCAATCTATTTCACGTAAAGCAAAGTGTGCTTGTTGAAAATCCTAACACTAGGACTTCCCTCAGAGGGATTAGTCTGAGCGATATTGCTGAGAATAAACATTTAATAACTTGCGATAAGTAAAGAAAATGAGATGTTACCTTTAATTGGTCATTCATTATGATAAAATATGATGAAAATAAGCATATTGAATCATAGAGTTACAAAATCTTATATATAAAGTTGCATATACTATTTTTATAAAAGAAAAGCAAACCATGCATGGATATAAAATTGGAAATATGCAAAATGTTAAAAGTAATACAGAAAATAAAACACCAAATTTTCCTATATTGAAATATACCTCTTTGAAATGATGTCATGAGCATAAACAGAAGCTTCGCACCGATTTGAGAAACTATAAATAACATAAACTATTATGTTTGAAGAGAATGGAGTGTATTTTATCCAGCGTGAAATCCGTCCGAATAGTTTATAATGTTGAATATCTGTTTTCCACGGATGCAACGAGATTGTCGATAAGAGTTAAGGAATCCTTTTTTAAAAATTTGTCCTGAACGAGCACTTACATCTTATAAGTTACTGTGATGCCAAAGTTATAGTTTCTGACCCCAACAGTATCCTAGAAATTGCAATATTCTCAATAAATTGGGTTTAAAACTTTTTCTAGAAAAAAGATCTTTAATTTGCGAAATTAAATTGTCGAATGTTTTAGAAATCGTTCATAACGAGAATATTATATCCTAAAAGTTGCCACCAAAAAAAAAAAAAAAAAAAAAAAAAAAAGATTTTAAATTTTTAGTCATGTCGACAACAAAGAATTCTCAATTTTAGAACTTTTTTTGCTCTTGCATTGATGGTGATTATTGTTCCTACGCAAAATATAGTATATTTTGCAGCAAAGATAGTTACCAACATTTTTTGCCCACATTATTTTTTAAATCGGCTAGGTACTCCTAATGATAACGAAAATCACACAAACGTTAATGCTTTAAAGCATAGAAATACAGAATCAAAAGCTATTTATCTCCTATTATATACACATAAATTATCTAATTAGTGCTAGCAGATGCATTTTTAAATATACATAGATCAATATAACGCTTCATTTTTCTTTTATTAGTATTTCTTAGTATTCATTTTTCATTTATTTGTATTATTCAGTAAAATACTCACTTTCTTAAGCCCGAACTACGTCAAACTTTTTATAAAAGCGCCTAAGTCCATATAACAGCGAAGTATTGTGAAGAGTATTAAATACAAGGTAGTAAGAAACTTAGCCAAACGCAGGTAATAAATCGCCAAATATTGTTCTTTTCGCCCTCTCTCGAAATGCATTTTTTCAGCACATTTAAAAAACACGATTTTGAGTCATCTTATTTAAAATTCAAATAAATAAATAAGAGGAAGCAATAATAGCATCAGTCAAAACATTTTATTTCAGCATCAAGGAATTGTATCGTAGTTACACACGTGGAAAAAAGCTGCTTTTGGCCAAAAAACGTTGTCTTCACTAAATTTGAATCTGATTAAAAAAAAGTACCGTAATTAATTAAAATGTTATAGGCAGAGCTGCTAAGTCTCCGGCATTTTGGATACCGGTATTTTAATACAGAAAATCTTTTATTAAATAGGAACATTCTGCGGATTTAAAAAATAACTTTTCCTATAAGGAAATTCTGCTGTGCAATAAGCGGGGGCTTGGCATCTCTGTATAGGAATATTTCGTAACCTCCTTTTTAACCTTAAAAAAAGCAACGACCATTTTTCGGGTTCAAAAAGTATTGCTAATTGTTCCATTTTGCATACAAAGTACTGATTGTAATATTGATACATCTATGGTGATAAATTTTCAATAATTTTTCAAATCCCATTTATTTCATTAAAAATATAAATATTTTATTCATTTAGTTTAAAATAAATGGTTTTTAACTAATGTCATAATACTTTTGAAATATCACTTTTCATTGGCCATCTTTTAAAAGCATTTAGAAAATGGTTGTTGTTTTCAGTCAAATATAGACTTTGGTCTGTCCGCATTTTATTTTATTATTATTATTATTTATAAATGGTGGAGAAATATTCATACTTAATCCATAACGTACATAATATATGACTCTGTTATTACATAAGTCACCTTTTTATTATCATAAAAATTATGTTTTTACTGATTTTTATTAACTCAATAGGAAAAATTTTGTGCTTTGAGCAATAGATGTCCACATTTCATTTATTTATTTATTTTAACAAAATTCTTTGTATTGAGAAGAATTTTTATTCAAATAGGAAATCCAAATGTCGCTGTTAATAAAGAAGAAAGTTACAAAAAAAGTTACAAAACGAGTAGACGCATACTATCAAATATAGAAAAACGACGAATCCAAAAAAGACGTCGTATGAAATATCATCTTTGAAAGCAAAAAAACGAGGTCTGATTATCGAGCCTACTGATTACAAAATGTGCATTACATAAAAAAAAAAAAAAAAAAAAAAAAACTGCAAATATTGATTTTTTTTCTTTTGTGCAGTTTTGGCTTCGGAAGTTGCGCTATGTTGCAAAAAGATATAAGCGACTATGAAAACACACTTGGTAAACGTTCATGCTCTGTTTTATAAATAAATATGGCACATATATGCCCTATACACACCGAGGTACCTAATTGGTGCCAAAATGGCGTTCAGTTGCCTAACATGCTGGTTATCATATAAATGTTATAATAAATTGTTTGTTCTAAAAATATTATCATTTATTGATTGTTATTTCTTTTTTTTTAATAACAGAAAATGTTTCGTTTATTCCTTTTTTTCATTTTGAAAAAAATAAATAACGTGTTATTATAGCATGCTATATGTATCTGGTAATCAGAACTATGTTTTCGCCTAATTGGCTTAAAATATCTCGCCAAACCCGGTGCTTATATCTCTAGTATATTATCTCAAGTATTTTATTTATGTATACTATAATTGTTTTTACATACCACTTACTTCTTCTTGTATATAAAAATAGGTAAGTGGCTCCTTTATGCAGTATAAATCTTTAAAAAATAGCCCCCGTTGCCCCTTTTTGGATCGAATTAAAAAAAAATCAATGTCTAATTCCAGCATTGCTCCCAGGTATGCATACATATTCCAAATTTCAAAGTTGTATGCCAACAGGAAATGGATGAAAAATGGGAAAAGATATCACATATGCACCAGGGTACATAATTGGCGTCAAAATGGCATTATTTTACCTCAGATGATAACCCGGCTTTATTTATTTATTATTTGTTTATTTACTCATAAAATGTTTATTTACTTTCATTTCCTTTTTTTAATTATATAAAATATTTCTTTTTATAGTTATTAATTATTATTATTATTATTTTATTTACTGTAAGTTCTTTTTGAAAATAGAAAATTATTTAAAAATGTGTATGTAAGCGCTATTTGAAAACGGAGTTTTCGCCAAATGGGCTTTGAAAAAAATTGCGTCAAAACTGATGCGCTTGTGGTATCCGTGCCGAAAAATTTGTGACCAGAATTGACTTCCACTCACAAACAAAATATAAGTTAAAAGAAAACATGCAATAAAAATAAATATAAAGGGAAAATGATGTCATAAAAGACAATTTTTATTTAAAAATGTAATTGTTTCTAATTTTCACACTCGAAATATATAAAACATTCTTTTAGTGATCAAAAAATGCTATTAAGAGATTATCACAAAATTTCAAAATCAAAGTTTTTATGACATTTTTTTAATATAAAAAAATAACAGTTTTATTTTTCTGCATGATTAAATATTCAAATGTTTTATTGCATTCCATATTTTTGAGTGCGTTAATGATTACTATTTACTCCATGTACTGATTCGGTTATCTACGAAAATATCCAGCTGGTGAAAATCACGCGCACCAAATTTCTGTGACGTATGCAAATAAATTGTGCTTTTTTATCAGTTTTTTTTAATATAACTTTTAAACTATTTGGAACTAATTTTTCGTATGTAGTGCATTCACCAGATTACCTTCATAGGTACCTATTGGTACAAACAGAATCAAAATCCGACAAGTACTTTTTGAGATTTGCTTGACGAAAGAATTTTTTTGACTTTTAATATCGTTTCGTATCTCTGAGTATAAAGACTTCGCTTCGCTCAGACAATTATCTTCATCATGTTAAATTTATGCACGAAAATATGGGTTCGGTGTGGCGTTAAATACACTGTATTTTTGATTGAATAAGTATTAAAATTGTAGAATCTAAAAGAATTGCGTGTTCTGTTGTGTACTATTATATCCTTATATTTGTTGAAAGAGTTCCTGCGTAGTTCCGTGACACATATGGATTGCGAAATCAAAGTCGGAAATGTGTACTGTAAAAACCAAAATGAAATTGCTTGTTATTTCCCTTAATTAAAATATAGCCAATCAGAAAAAAAAGAAAAAGAATACTTTTGTCTTATTAAACCAATAACCATCTGGCACTTCGATGATTTATCCCTCTTTAAAACTCTGACAAGTGGTCGTGTTAAAATTCATAGCATGCCCAAAATGTTCTCGTGATTCAGTATGCATTAGCAACTGGGTTACAGCTACAAGCTATTCTACATCTAATCTTCGACAATGAATTACGCTTATTGATATTCTAAGAGAAGTTCGAACGGGAATTTACCTGGAAGCAACGATATTGCTCCGTCTTTGCATGTGATGAGGACGGGTAGCCACCTTTCTACACCCTTTCCTGACCTATCCACTGCAAAGTTCTTAAGTGACTGGAAAGAATTAAAATGTATGAACCTCGACAGTTCGTACACTTGTGGAGGGGCTAGGAATACTGAGTTGGTGGAATGCTCTTCCAACATTTCTTGTGGTGTGCACCACTGAAAAAGAAAAAAAAGGGATATTAAAGCAGAAAATGCAAGATATAAATTTATTAACACTTTGTTTTTTAAAAATTATACAGAGGAATTGGAAAATGAGAGGCCCATGAAGATCAAGCACTCTCCATGCAAACAAATCGTTTTTAAGTCACATGATCTGCTTAAAAGACTTATTTTCTGTCTTCAATTCAATATTTCAATATCATTGAAAAAACAATTCTATACTTAAATAAATATAATAAATATTGCATACACATTTAATACTTGTCTCAACAATCGGAGGAAAAAGAAATACAGAAAAATATGTATATTTGTGTGTAATTCAAGAAATTAAAGAAACAATAATATTTGGTCAAGGACTCAAGTCAACTGGAAATAAAAAAAGGCTTTGTCACTAAGGAAAATGATGTCTTTAGCATAATTTTTTCCGATATAGTTGGAGTGGTACCGCAACCAGAACTCAAACAACCAGATCGTCAACTTTTGTATTATTTTTGTAAAAAAAATGGCTGTAATAGAAAAATAACTGCAGTTAACTTTAAATCCCACTCACATTGTTTTTTCTTCTTTTTTTTCTTTCTTTCTTTTTTAATATAATATAGTTTTGCAATCATTTCAGCATTTAATTACCCTTTTTATTATGTATATCTTATTATTTATCACTACTGCAAAGTAACAAATAGGGCAGATATATATTTTTTTAAATTATAAAATATTGCAGACTGTTCGAAAAACTAAAGAGAAGCTGAAATTATTTTACGTAATCATCAAAACTTTTAAATATGATTTCATTATTGTGTATATTTAAGTGTAGAAATGTAAAAAAAATTATAACCTATGTACAGTACACATTAAACTCAAGAATGGAGTGGCCCACTTCTGGGGGGCCCACTGCCTGAGCATCTGAAATTTACTATGCCCACTACCGGAGCATAGAGGAAGGTAAAAATTTTTATTTTTAATTTTTTCCTAAAGAATATATTTTAAAAATTTGAATGTTTATTCTGTTACATAAAGGTAGGGACTAGGCTAATACATATATATATATATATATATATATATATATATATATATATATACACTCCTGGACAAAAGTATAAACTCAGAAAATTTTTAATTTGTTTAGATCATAATATAAATAAACTTAACTTTAAATTAATAAAATAAAGATGAATATTTTTAATAAGACATCTAAATTTAATATAACTGATAAATAAAATGAAGCGAATAATTTAAATAAGAAAATACATCACTTAAAAAAATAACATTATGCGAAACCTGGACAAAATTATAAACTCAAAGTTATGAATTTCTCTATTCTGGCATATTTGATATAAATAAATGCACTTTATGATAAGAAACTAATAAATGCAGTCATTATGAATCAATACATGTAAATACATCAATAAATATTTTAATTTTTCTCATAAAATAACATTATGTCAAACCTGGACAAAATTATAAACTCAAAGCTGTGAATTTCTATTATAAATAAATGCATTTTGTGATAATAAACTTATAAATAGAGTTATTAGGGATGAATATATTTCAATACATGAATGCATTTTTAAGATTTTCTTTCAAAAAAGATGAGTAATATAGTACAGTCTGAGTATAGTACATGTGTAAACTGAAAACATAAAATTATAGAGTTTAAGAAGTGAACGTACTTTTGAATCCTGGTGCAAAGTATTAACGCATACATTCAAAAATGTGTTTAATCGCCATTTTTCTGAATGACTTCGAATATGCAATTTTCCTACTACTCCATGGAGTACTGGTTCCGGGCTGAAAATATAGCCACTTTTAAATCATTTGTGTTTTGATATTGACGTCCATCTCGTTAGACACTTCCATCCATTGCATCCCGATAATTTTCAATGAAGTTTAGATCAGGGTTGCGGGCTGGTCAATTCAAGACATTTACATGCCAGCGCTGCAGCCTCTCTTTTGTATTTTTTGCTGTGTGTATTTCTACAATATCTTGCTGAAATATCCAGTTTACTCCAGCAATCAATGGTCCATATGGCAAAAGATTATCTGCCAGCATTAACTCGCAGTCTTCTGCTGTTTGTTTTCCATTAAGAAAAGCCAAAGCAGTTTTACCATTCTGAAAAGAACCAGCTCACACCATTACAGATCTTTAATAAAATCATGGAGAGAATTGAAAATATGAATAAATGTCGTTTGCCTTAATACAAATGTGAAAAATACTTTCATTGAATTAGTTTCTTATCACAGAAGACATTTATTATTTAGATATTAAATACCAGAGTATAGAAATTCATGCCTTGAGTTTATAATTTTGTCCAGGTCTCACATAATGTTATTTTATGGGGAAAATTAAAACATGTATTGATATATTGAAATGTATTCATCCATAATGACTCCATTTATTTGTTTTTTATCATAAAATGCAGTTATTTATATGAAATGTGCCAGAATATCGAAATTCGTAACTTTGAGTTTATATTTTTGTCCAGGACTCACATAATGTTATTTTTTAAAATTTATGTATTTTCTTATTTAAATTACTTACTCCATTTTATTTATAAGTTATATTAAATTTAGATGTCTTATTATAAATATTCATCATTATTTTATTAATATAAAGCTAAGCTTATTTATATTATGATGTAAACAAATTAAAAAATTTCTGAGTTTATAATTTTGACCAGGAGTGTATATATATTTGGAATTCACTAATACATTAATAATAATTAGACAAATGTCCTTAAGTGGCCCACTACTGGTGCGTTTACCTTAGTTTAAAAAGATTTAATTGCTAAGAATCGAACCAGAAAATACAGTAAGGTGGGTAATAACGCCAGTGTGGGTAATAACGCCAAGCTAATATTACGCGTAGTTATGAAGGGATCGAAAAAAATGGCACTATGGGTTTTGCGCTGAAAGGCTTTGAGTCATTTGAGTCACAAGTAGCTGCTAAAAGTTAATTTGTTACATCTATAGACCTTATCGTGAAATAAGCACGTAAAAGTCAACGAGCGATCTAAGATTTGCTAGGTAAGTTCTGTAATGTGAAAACTATGCATTTATTAGGACTTTTGTTATTACATTAGATAAATTTGTAGTGTATTCACGTATTTTCAAAATGTTGTGACAGATTTTGGATGTGTTCGCATTGTAGTTTAAATATACTATGCAAAAGTATACCAGAGTAATAACACCATCCGCTAGTGTTATTATCCCAGTAAGTTCTTTTCATTGGAGGAACTACATTTTTTACTTTAATTTTTTTTTATTTTATGCACGAGAGACCATTATTGTCATTGTTGAAGACTGAAAAGGACAAAGCGAAATTTGTACGTCCTAAACGCTGCGAATTTTTCCATGTCAGAAAAATAAAATATCAAATGTTTATTACTACATCCTGATATCACAATTAATGGTAAGTATAAGCAACTTGTCAATTTCAGAGCCGTAGAGTTTGAATCTTTAGAAATGAGTGATTCATATGCCATTATTTCATCTTATTTTATCGTTTTATTTGATTGGCATTATTATCCACATAGGTGGGTAATAATATATATAATATTCATTATATTCATAAATTAATTTTTAAGTGATTAAAAGGAAAATCGAGGAAATATCGCAAAAATTATAACACATGGAGCATTTTAAGATTTCACTTTAAAATTTTAATTAAAAAAAAATTAAAATTATAATAAGATTGGAAAGTTTTTTGAAGGTGTTCTACATACTTATGATGAAATGTATAATTCCATTAAATTCACATCTGTATGTAGAATTAAAAAAAAATAACACACACCATCTCCTTAACAACCAAAATTTTTTCTAAGACATTTGAAAATATATTAGTGCAATAAACATTGACACTTCAAGTAAAGTTTTGAATTGCTTTAAAATTCAAGAACAAATTCAGAGGTATAATTTTGCTTTGTTCAAGGTTACTTTGGAGAGGCCACCCAGCGTAGCGGGCAAAACCTGAACATTAAAATAGTAATAAAAAAAATCCCTATCGGCTTGGCATAAAGGCGGAGGTAGATTTCGAAGAGATTTCGATTTCGATTTAAAAAAAAAAAAATAAGAAAAAAAATATGATTAGAGATAAACCAAGTTTTTGGCCGCTTTTGAAAATGTTTTAATTTCATTTTTCTATAAGAACTGATTTGATCAGAATCATCTTAAGTGAAATTCGGCTCAAATGCCCACTTTGACAACATATTTTGAAATATATTCTGACTTTATTAAAAAATCGACCAATACGGCACATTATATAATTCTTAAACAAGAAAAAACTGTCTATTGAATGCGTTTGAGAGCAAAATTGAATTTTAAAATGAGTCTTAAAATAAACAATTTGTTATTTGAATACATCCTCAATTCTTTAATAATGATCACTCCGGGAAATTTATTTTTGAGTTCAAAAATGAATTTAAAAATGAGTCAGAAAAAACGCAATTTGTTATTTCAATACTTCCTCAATTTTTCAATCACAATCACTTCAGGAAATTCTGTTCAAAATATCCTTTTTGGCAGCCTTTTTTGAAATATATTCTGCCTTTATCAAAAAACTGGCCAATACGTCACATTATATAGCACCTAAACTAGGACTTCCCTCAGAGGGATTAGTCTGAGCGATATTGCTGAGAATACACATTTAATAACTTGTGATAAGTAAAGAAAATGGGATGTTACCTTTAATTGGTCATTCATTGTGATAAAATATGATGAAAATAAGCATATTGAATCATAGAATTACAAAATCTTATACATAAAGTTGCATATACTATTTTTATAAAAGAAAAGCAAACCATGCATGGATATAAAATTGCAAATATGCAAAATGGTAAAAGTAATACAGAAAATAAAACACCAAATTTTCCTATAATGGAAATATAACTTTTTGAAATGATGTCATGAGCATAAACAGAAGCTTTACACCGATTTGAGAAACTATAAATAACATAAACTATTATGTTTGAAGAGAATGGAGTGTATTTTATATGGTGTGAAATCCGTCCGAATAGTTTATAATGTTGAATATATGTTTTCCACGGATGCAATGAGGTTGTCGATAAGAGTTAAGGAATCCTTTTTTAAAAATTTGTCCTAAACAAGCACTTACATCATATAAGTTACTGTGATGACAAAGTTATAGTTTCTGACCCCAACAGTATCCTAGAAATTGCAATATTCTCAATAAATTGGGTTTAAAACTTTTTCTAGAAATTTTTTTATTTTATTTGTGAAATTAAATTGTCGAATGTTTTAGAAATCGTTCACAACAAGAATATTATATCTTAAAAGTTGCCACAAAAGAAAAAAGATTTTAAATTTTTAGTCATATAAACATCAAAGAATTCTCAATTTTAGAACTTTTTTTGCTCGTGCATTGATGGTGATTATTGTTCCTACGCAAAATATAGTATATTTTGCAGCAAAGATGGTTACCAACATTTTTTGCCCACATTATCTTTTAAATCGGCTAGGTACTCCCAATGATAACGAAAAACACACAAACGTTAATGCTTTATAGCATAGAAATACAGAATCAAAAACTATTTATCTCCTATTATATACACATAAATTATCTAATTAGTGCTAGCAGATGCATTTTTAAATATACATAGATCAATGTAATGCTTCATTTTTCTTTTATTAGTATTTCTTAGCATTCATTTTTCATTTATTTGTATTATTCAGTAAAAAAACTCACTTTCTTAAGCCCGAATTACGTCAAACTTTTTATAAAAGCACTTAAGTCCATATAACAGCGAAGTATTGTGAAGAGTATTAAATACAAAGTAGTAAGACACTTAGCCAAACGCAGGTAATAAATCGTCAAATATTGTTCTTTTCGCCCTCTCTCGAAATGCATTTTTCCGTACATTTAAAAAACACGATTTTGAGTCATCTTATTTAAAATTCAAATAAATAAGAGAATATATTCTTTTTTTGAAATATATTTTGCCTTTATCAAAAAACTGGCCAATACGTCACATTATATAGCCCCTAAACTAGGACTTCCCTCAGAGGGATTAGTCTGAGCGATATTGCTGAGAATACACATTTAATAACTTCGATAAGTAAAGAAAATGAGATGTTACCTTTAATTGGTCATTCATTGTGATAAAATATGATGAAAATAAGCATATTGAATCATAGAATTACAAAATCTTATACATAAAGTTGCATATACTATTTTTATAAAAGAAAAGCAAACCATGCCCACTTTGACAACATATTTTGAAATATATTCTGACTTAAAAAGGTTCGATTTCAATGTTATTTTTTCTCCTGTTAATAAAATTGCCTTTTCAAATCTTAAGTATCCCATTGATCACTTAGATAACTGGGGTATTTACCAAATTTCTTGCCAATGTGGCCTTTCTTATATTGGCCAGACTAAACGTGCTCTACGATTTCGTTTAACGGAACATAAAAGGTATGTCAAAAATCAAGAGCTTAAGCGCTCTTCCATTGCTCAACATTGTTGGTCTTTACAACATAAGTTTAACTTTTCTTCAGCTACCATCATCCAAAAGTGTCCTTCCATTCTTGATCTTAATTTTTGGGAAGCTTACCACATCATTAAAAATTCCCACTCCTTAGTCAATGACTTATCAAGCACGCCTTATTTTCCTAGCATTTGGAAATCTTTAATTTAATTTACTTTTTATTTTTTTTTTATTTATTTTTTCCCCCTCGCTTTTTAGTTTTTGTTTTGTTTATTCACCGGTAGATGTCGCTACTTGTCCAGCCAGTTGTTAGGCTGCTCTCTTCTCATTGGTTGCTTTTCTTTAGGGGGATCGTTTCCGTAGTGGGTATATAAGCCTGCGTCTCTCTGTCTCTTTGCTCAGTTTTGCTTTTTCTAGCTCGCTGAGTTTTGCACTGATGAAGAATCTCCATAGTAGATTCGAAACGGCTGTTTGCTATCTTTTCTTACTTTATTTGTGCATTTATAATCGTTGGTTTTTTATCTTTAAACATTTTTGCACAAAGGCTTTATTTGCTATTTTAAAATAAGAGGAAGCAATAATAGCATAAGTCAAAACATTTCATTCAGCATCATGGAATTGTATCGTAGTTACATATGTGGAAAAAGCTGCTTTTGGCTAAAAAACGTTGTCTTCACTAAATTTGAATCCGATTAAAAAAAGACCGTGATTAATTAAAATGTTATAGGCAGAGCTGCCAAGTCTCCGGCATTTTGGATACCGGTATTTTAATACAGAAAATGTTTTATTAAATTGGAACATTCTGCGGATTTAAAAAATAACTTTTCCTGTAAGAAAATTCTGCTATGCAATAAGCGGGGGCTTGGCATCTCTGTATAGGAATATTTCGTAATCTACTTTTTAACTTTAAAAAAAGCAACGACCATTTTTCGGGTACAAAAAATATTGCTAATTGTTCCATTATGCATACAAGGTATTGATTGTAATATTGATATATCTATGGTGATAAATTTTCAATAATTTTTCAAATTCCATTTATTTTATTAAAAATATAAATCTTTTATTCATTTAGTTTAAAATAAAAGGTTTTTAACTAATTTCATAATAATTTTGAAATATCACTTTTCATTGGCCATTTTTTTAAAGCGTTTAGAAAATGGTTGTTGTTTTCAGTCACATATAGACTTTGATCTGTCCGCATTTTATTTTATTATTATTATTATTTATAAATGGTGGAGAAATATTCATACTTAAATCCATAACGTACATAATATATGACTCTGTTATTACATAAATCACCTTTTTATTATCATAAAAATTATGTTTTTACTGATTTTTATTAACTCAACAAGAAAAATTTTGTGCTTTGAGCAATATATGTCCGCATTTCATTTATTTATTTATTTTAACAAAATTCTTTGTATTTAGAATTTTTTTTATTTAAATAGGAAATCCAAATGTCGCTGTTAATAAAGAAGAAAATTACAAAAAAAGTTACAAAACGAGTAGACGCATATTATCAAATATGGAAAAACGATGAATCCAAAAAAAGACGTCGTATGAAATATCATCTTTTAAAGCAAAAAAACGAGGTCTGATTATCGAGTCTACTAATTACAAAATGTGCATTACATTTAAAAAAAAAAAAAAAAAAAAAAAAAAAAAAAAAAAAACTGCAAACATTGATTTTTTTTTTGTGCAGTTTTGGCTTTGAAAGGTGCGCTATGTTGCTAAAAGATATAAGCGACTATGAAAACACACTTGGTAAACTTTCATGCTGAGTTTTACAAATAAATATGGCACATATATGCCCTATACACACCGAGGTACCTAATTGGTGCCAAAATGGCGTTCAGTTGCCTAACATGCTGGTTATCATATAAATGTTATAATAAATTGTTTGTTCTAAAAATATTATCATTTATTGATTGCTATTTCTTTTTTTTTAATAACAGAAAATGTTTCGTTTATTCCTTTTTTTTTCATTTTGAAATAAATAAATAACGTGTTATTATAGCATGCTATATGTATCTGGTAATCAAAACGATGTTTTCGCCTAGTTGGCATAAAAAATCTCGCCAAACCCGGTGCTTATATCTTTAGTATATTATCTCAAGTATTTTATTTATGTATACTATAATTGTTTTTACATATCACTTACTTCTTCTTGTATATAAAAATAGGTAAGTGGCTCTTTTATGCAGCATAAATTGTATAAATCTTTAAAAAATAGCCCCCGTTGCCCCTTTTTGGATCGAATTTAAAAAGAAATCAATGTCTGATTCCAGTATTTCTCCCAGGTATGCATACACATTCCAAATTTCAAAGTTGTATGCCAACAGGAAATGGATGAAAGTAGGGAAAAGATGTCACATATGCACCAGGGTACATAATTGGCGTCAAAATGGCATTATTTTACCTGAGATGGTAACCCGGCTTTATTTATTTATTATTTGTTTATTTACTCATAAAATGTTTATTTACTTCCATTTCCTTTTTTTAATTATAAGGTACCTGTACCCAATATGGACACCCTAAGGAAAATGTATTTTTTTCACCCCCATGTACAAATCATAGGACTTCAAAAATATGTGACCACTATCCTTGGACTATTGACTATTATTATTAAAATTAGCGACCTTGCAATTATTCTGGTTTAATTTAATGATAAAAACAAAAAAAATGTTTACAGTGTCCGTATAAGGAACTACCTGTCTCTATTATGGACAGGTGTTTCCTTATCTACTACACAGGACTTTCACACAGTGTGCATGAAAGAGCCACTTTTCCAAGGGATTTTAGAGGAAGGAGAATTAAAAAAAAAAATGCATCTTAAAGTATTCCGAAGAGGGGGGGGGGGGAACAGTAAATATCTTCAGAACATATATTTTAGAAAAGGGGGGGGGACATTCTCGGTTTTTACCCTTCGAAGACCCATGCAAGGCCCCTTAGTTACTAGTAAATATTATGAAATAATATTGTTAGCTTTGCTTAGCTTTATTGCATCTGCCTGAGAATTTACATCTGTTATTACTCAGTCCTCACAGCATGGACCAATAGAAACTTTTTCAACATGGGCAGTAAGTCCCACATAATCCTCATGAACACATCTGCCACAAGTGATGCATGGCCGCATGTTTGAAAAAGCATCAATACTGCAAAAGGAGCAGTACCAGCTATCCTTCGTTGAGGAAGTCATACCATTAGTACCTACGATTTCACCAACAGATATCCTACTGGGGGGGGGGGCTTCTTTTTATTTTTCTGAAAAGGTTTTTTTGGAGGAAGGTTTTTGGGAGATTGTTCAAATGGCATCTTGTTGAACAAAGATTTTACCACTTTGATGCCTTTTCAATTTATTGCTTGGCAACATTGAATTTTCTTCTTTCTTACAGTTGTAGTCGATGGGGACATAAGCTGTCCATATTGGGAACCGGGCGTAGGTTTACTAAATCTTGTAACAAATGAATAAGGAAAATATTTTTAAGCAAAATGTGCAATAGCAATCGAAAATATGTTTTATTAGCTTTCTAAAATACTCCACTTTTCAACATTTAATGTAATTTTACCATAACTAATAAGAATTTAAGCTTAAAAGTAATTAAGATCAGCACATCTCGAAACAACAAGTTTCCTCCTAAATGGCGAACAGCGCGCTTTTTTACACTTTCCAGCCTTAATTATCTTCTCAACTGCTTGTCTTCGCGAAAATGTTGAGCCATCTCTCGATCAAAATTATTAACTTTAAAAATATTAGGGGTGTCCATATTGAAAGCCCTGTCCATATAGGGTACGAATACCGTATAAAATATTTCTTTTTATGGTTATTAATTATTATTATTATTTTATTTACTGTAAGTTCTTTTTGAAAATAGAAAATAATTTAAAAATGTTTATGTAAGCGTTATTTGAAAACACAATTTTCGCCAAATGGGCTTTGAAAAAAGTTGCGCCAAATCTGATGCGCTTGTGGTACCAAGAGATTACTAAATTTATGGCCGAAAAATTAGTGACCAGAATTTACTTCCACACACAAACAAAATACAAGTTAAAAGAAAACATGCAATAAAAATAAATATAAAGGGAAAATGATGTCATAAAAGAAACTTTTTATTTAAAAACGTAATTGTTTCTAATTTTCATACGCGAAATATATAAAACATTCTTTTAGCGATCAAAAAATGCTATTAAGAGATTATCACAAAATGTCAAAATCAAAGATTTTATGACATTTTTTTAATATAAAAAAATAACAGTTTTATTTTCCTGCATGATTAAACTTTAAAATATTTTATTGCATTCAACATTTCTGAGTGCGTAAATGATTACTATTTACTCCATGTACTGATTCGGTTATCTACGAAAATATTCAGCCAGTGAAAATCACGCACACGAAATTTCTGTGACATATGCAAATAAATTGTGCTTTTTTATCAGTTTTTTTAATATAACTTTTAAACTATTTGGAATTAATTTTTAAAAGTAGGTGCATTCACCAGATTACCTTCATAGGCACCTTCTGGTACAAACAGAATCGAAATCCGACAAGTACTTTTTGAGATTTGCTTGACGAAAGAATTTTTGTGACTTTTAATACCGTTACGTACTCTGAGTATAAGACTTCGCTACGCTCAGACAATAAGAGGACCTGATGCGTTTGAGAGCAAAAATGGATTTAAAAATGAGTCAGAAAAAACGCAATTTGTTATTTGAATTCTTCTTCAATTTTTCGATCATGATAACTTCGGGAAATTCTGTTCAAAATACCCTTTCTGTTCAAAATAGCCTTTTTAAAAAAATATATTTTGTCTTTATCAAAAAACTGGCTAATAAGAAACATTACATAGTTCCTAAATAAGAAGATCTTTCATTTGGAAGCGTTTAAAATCCAAAATGAATTTAAAAATTAGTCACAATATAAGCAGTTTGGATTTGAAGTTTTTCTTCAACTCCTATTTTTGTTTATTTTTGCTAAAAGAATTGGTCCTTTGAAAATCTTGTCAGTATAAAAGTTGTAGATATTATTAAGAAGATATAAAATAAATTTAATTAGATTTGATAGTTTAAGAATTGACGAAGTTATGGATTTCTGCCTTTTTTCATCCCCATTTTTTTTTCGTTTTTAATTTTTTTCGTCTATAATAAATAGTCCTATCAAAAACTTGTAAATACAAAAGTTTTAGATAATTTTGAGGCCATTTGTAACAAATTTAGTTGGATTTGATACCTTAAGAATTGACGAAGTTATGATTTTTTTCTCCCAGAAACCCTGTTTTTTTCGCCCCTTGAGCCTATTTTTATCTTTTTCAAAAATCTGTCATGCATAAACTTTTGGCCCATTTTTAAGAAGTAATATAAACTTTAAACCGATTCCATATCTATTTTAATTAAGAAGTTATGGCGTTTTTTCGGTTTTCACAAAAAAAGCTCCCTATTTCCACTCCCTTGGACCGATTTTGCCCGTTAACGAACTTGACCGAGATTTTATACCCCTTGATTTTATGTATCAGTTTGGAAGAGATCTGAACAAAATTAAAGAAGTTATCGTGTCCATAAAAAAGTGATAGATCGATCGATAGATAGATATAAAGATTTTTACTGATGGTAGTTTCGGGGTCGAGAGGGTGATGATCGGTGTAGATCTGCAAAAAATTCAGGAATTAATATATGATGAAGTTGCTGAAAGCCACTGAGTTCGGTTTATTACGAGACAGCCATTTTTATTGAAATCTCCCCTCCTCCAATAAAATTGCATAAAAGTTACATTTTTAGAAATATCGTTCAAAAATAAGGTACTTTTCAGTTAGCCATTCGAATGACAAATTACATTCGAAATGAATATATTCTGAGATAAGTGAGCAAAGCGGCTTTTGTCAAGAAAGATGAAATGTATAACAACCACAGTAAGAAAAATCATGCGCTAAACATAGATTATGAAACACTTTCCAACACTTCTTGAAATCTTTAACAAAACTTTGTTATTTAGGGAAATAAGATACTATTGTCCATAGCCAAATAAGTATTGCAATACTTTTGAACAGTCCTGCATTTGATCCGTCGGTTGATACATATTTATACTATATAATAGGAAAATTTAGTTTAGCAAGGAAATGCCTAACTGGTTTAAATTTCTCTTTCAGCATTTTATTCTTATAGAAGGAAAATACTTAAATACTTATGTTCAGCCCTGTAATTTACCTAGTACCTTTATAACATACCAGTATTTTGTTAAAATTTAGTTCAAACAAAAAGACTCATAAAACTACTTAAACCACATTTCCAGAAATTATCATTTATGTGTGACTATGTAGCTAATTATTTGCGTGACCCTGTATATCATTTTATATATATTCTACAAACATTTCTTAGTAAACTGAAAGCAGTTCAACGTAAAAATGCATAATTTATTTAAAAACCACCTTTAAGTTAATTACCCTCACATTCAGTGACCTTTATGAGCTCTTTTGTGTAACTCTGTATATCAACTATAATATTTATACATACAATATAATTTGCAGACATTTAGTAAAACTTAAAAATGCATATCATAATTAAAAATGTATTTCATCCATCCATCAGCTATCATCGATAATATACAGTACTGCGGATAAGAATATAATATTTGAAATATTTTGTGTGTCCCTGTAACTGCGTTGCACTTCATATTATGCGTTAAATATTAAGTCTCCGTGGCGTACATCAATTTTATGATACTTGAAATCGTTTCACATAGTTAAAATATGTCGCAAACAGTTCCTCTGTTTATTATTGTGTAATGGAATTATTTTTAGTACTATTTTGAAAATTATCTGCGGTAGACAAACAGACGGATAGACACTCAGACGATCACACCAGACGCCCACTACAATTGCTACGCATTTATGTAATTACGAACACGAACGCACTAAAAATATGTAGAATTGTTTCAAAAATTAGATGCGTTAAATTGATCTCGTTTTTATGCAATGATATTCTAAATCTTTCATAAATTTTATAATATTTATTTTTAAGTAATATAGTACATTTCTTTAGGGGGGCTCTGCCCCCCATAGACTCATTAAAATTACGTTCGTAATTTTCTATTGATTGTGCAGATAGTTACATCTTAAATTTTATTTTATGCTGAGATTATTAAGGATAAGCAGCAGCTTGGACAAACTTTTTATGTTATTCTATTCATAGGTTCAATTAATGCTCATTTTCTTCTATAAACAAATTCATTTGTATGTCCCTGTAGATGAATTGCTAAGTTCTTTGCGCGCCATGGTCTATAGCAAGAACCTTGTAATAAACCTTAGTGGTGTACATAAATTTCAATCTGTTTAAAATATCATTAAAATACACAGCAAACGATTTTCCCCTGTAAACCATAATGGAAGGAATTTTTCAGAGTGGCCCTATAAATAAACAGAAAATACTTTACTATTCATTTTCAATATAGAATATATCACAGTAAACCACAATGATATATATAAATTTCATAGCAATCGGATTATATTTACGTGAGATAGTGCACAAATGCACAAACTTACCGACAGCCAAATTGAATTTATAAGCACTTTTCAACTATGTTGGAAAGTGTTGAGAACGTAATGTTATTAACATATTTTATATGTGACGCAAAACTATATTGCACACCACATTATTAAAAATTAACTAACCTTTTATTTATGCCTGGCAGACTTTCTGCTTAATTTTTCGTAACTGAAATTATTTAAATGATTTATTTTTTTATCAGCTATGGAATGCATTGCTAAGCAACTGATGAAAGAAAAATAGTTTTATTAAAATAGTTTTATTAAATTGATATACGTTCTTGAGGGCTACTACAAGTTGCATCCTGTGTAACAGAAAGTACATAGAATTTACAGGGACACACAAAAACTTTAGATGCGATACTCTATTTCAAGTACTGTAAAGCGATGATTGCTGGAAGTTCATTTTTAGTTTTCATGTGAGCTTTTAACTAAATTTTTACATATTACGTTATATGTATGTTACAGGCCAAATCCGATTTTAGGCCAAACTAGATTGGCCTAGGCCAAACCGGTCTATCCTAACACCCATCGGATAAACTAGTTTTTCCTAGGCCAAACCGGTCTGTCCTAACGCCCATCGGATAAACTAGTTTTTCCTAGGCCAAATCGGTTTATCCTAACGCCCATCGGATAAACTAGTTTTTCCTAGGCGAAATTAGTCTATCCTAAGGCCCATAGGATAAACTAGATTTTCCTAGGCCAAACTAGTTTGGCCTAACTTTTATAGGATAAACTAGTTTAGACTGTTGTTTATTGGTCTGAACTAGTTTATCCTAGGCCAATTCAATTTGGTGTGGTTTTATTAAATTCAATGACCGCCTCAACGCCAACATTCTTGTTTGTCCTAGGCTGATCTAGTTTATCCTAGGCCAATGTAGTTTTACGGGTTTTCAGCCTACGGGCTTCAAAGCCAGAGAAATAATGAGTTCACATGGTTCTGTATGTATGTACACATGTATGTACGTATGTACGTACGTATGAGCGTAACTCGATAACTCTCGATAGAAATAATGTAATTTGACACGTTTTTAACTCATAAGGCTACCAAAGACTGAGAACTTATATTTGACCGAAGAACTATCAAAATTAGCTAGTGAAGCGCTTCATTAGAATGAACAAATCTAAGATTTGCAGCAAATCGGTTAATTCTTCATGAAAAACACATTTGCCATTATTATGCGGTATCCCCCCGTTATTCTCCTTGTTTTTATTCAATTAACCCCCAAAACTAATTAGAAGCACTTTACCAACATGAATTTATTTCTAAAATTTGAAGCAAATCGGTAAATTCTGCGTGAAAAAAGCATTTACATAAATTATGGGGCGTTACTCCTATTCCCCCCTCCCTTTATACTTAAACAATGAACACTCACAACTAATCATGGAGGCCCCTCAAGAGAATGCTCCTATATCTAAAATTTGAATAAAATATGCTAATAATGCACGGAAACCCATTTATTTGAATTAAGGGAAGGGGCGAATCAGCCTCTCGCCCCCCCCCCCCACACACACACACATACACTTATTCTTCTTCAATGACCTCCAAAAGTAATCAAAAAAGCTCCTTATAAGAATAAACCTATATTGAAAATTAGATGCAAATCGATTATTTCTATCAAGAATAATATCGTTACGTACTTACGTACATACATAGATACGGAACCTACGGGCACATTAGTTCTCAGGCATTGGTAGCCTTATGAGTTAAAAACATGGCAAATTACATTATTTCTATCAAGAGTTACCGCGTTACGCACGTACGTACGTATATACATGTGTACATACATGCGTACATACAGAACCTGTGAGCCCATTGTTTCTCTGGCTTTGACGCCCGTGAGCTAAAAACACG
Source organism: Maratus speculifer (assembly GCA_964019185.1). Taxonomy (NCBI): domain Eukaryota; kingdom Metazoa; phylum Arthropoda; class Arachnida; order Araneae; family Salticidae; genus Maratus; species Maratus speculifer. Next base: position 127,776,066 of record OZ025296.1, read on the forward strand.
TAAAACTACATTGGCTTAGGATAAACTAGATCAGCCTAGGACAAACAAGAATGTTGGCGTTGAGGCGGTTATTGAATTCAATAAAATCATGCCAAATTGAATTGGCCTAGGATTAACTAGTTCAGACCAATTAACAGCAGTTTAAACTAGTTTATCCTAAAAGAGTTAGGCCAAACTAGTTTGACCTAGGAAAATCTAGTTTGTCCTATGGGCCTTAGGATAGACTACTTTTGGCTAGGAAAAATTAGTTTATCCGATGGGCATTAGGATAAACCGGTTTGGCCTAGGAAAAACTAGTTTATCCGATGGGCGTTAGGATAGACCGGTTTGGCCTAGGAAAAACTAGTTTATCCGATGGGCGTTAGGATAGACCGGTTTGGCCTAGGCCAATCTAGTTTGGCCTAAAATCGGGTTTGGCCTGTAACATATATAAATGTTAAAAATCATATCCAGGGTTACAAAGAAGAATTTGTAAGGGATACGGAGTATGAATGGAAATACATTAAAAGTTTTTTTATCATGCATTTTTACTCTGAACTACATTTAGTACACTAAGATATCTTTGTAAAACAATTAAACAATAAAACAATTTACAAGGTCACGCAAAGAATTCGATACAAGGCCTTCTATGGATGACAATCTCTGGAAGAGTGATTTCAGTGGATTTAAGCGTGTGTAAGTCTTACATAAATTACAGCTAATAATTAAATAACAGTAATTTGTTAGCGTGTAAATAAATAATGGTAAGTAAAACACAGGGTTGTATTAGAATAATCAAGTAATGATTCCATTTGTTGGTATAATTTACTGAAAGTGGAATTTAAACCTGTCACGCGTTTTTAAAACATTTCAAGATAGTAAAAAACTATTTGTGAATTATGTTTGTTTGTCTATCTGGTTGTCTGCCTGTCTTTCCGAACTCCAACTTGCATTAATATAGTTGGATTGATCTGGAAATGTTACGTGTTATTTGGAATTACTATGCCATGTTCGAGTCTGAAAATAAAGTGCGTAGAGCTTATATTTTATTTACAGTGACACTCAAAATTATTCTATAACATTATGGTTCATGGGAAAATATCATAACTATACAACTATGTAGCACCTATAGTCGTCTTCTGGTTCGTCTATCTGTTTGTCCGTCTGCCCACATATAATAGCACATAAACTACCAAACTGTATGATTTGAAATTAAATACATAAAATCGTTGCAAATCATTTCAAATTTTATGAAAATCCACTCACTACTTAATAAAAGTTTTCACCCCTCTTTCAAAACCTATCATTCATAAATAATTTAAGAGTGCATTAGCTCTTACAACAAGATCTGGATATTTTTAAAACTTTGTTATAGTAAGGATGCACCTCATTTGATAGATTTGAAGTGCCATTTCCGACTTGTTAATTCTTATATACATTTGTGATTCTTGAAAACTTCAATTGCTGTTTGTATAAAATTAAATAATGCGCAAAGAGTAGTAAAAAGCAGTTATTTGAAGAGCTGACGTTGAGGCTCCTGATCTGCAGATTTGCTAGTTAAATATATGTTTATATTTTGTTTTGGAATTGCGATGCTTTTTACAAATTGTTTACACATGTTTTATTTTCATATTTTATAGTATGCATATCCATGATGGGTAAGTATTACTGTGGCCCCCAACGACTAGTTTTTAATATGCCATTATATACAAAGTCAATCAATCAATCAATACAAAGTGAGCAACAATAACAAAATTTTTGCTAAAACTTTCTTTAGATTGATTAAATCATGTTTTAAGATTTTTTTTAACTCATTGTTAAAGATAATCATCGTTAATGATCTACTTGAAGCCAAATATTCACTTTTTTTCCCCTACCTTACTGACAACATTACCTACTGTGGTTTAAAATTTAGGAAAAACATGCCTTTTTTTTATAATCGAATACAAATTATTCTCTTAAAAACGTGCAGAAATACAGCCATTCATCGGTTGTTTTAAAGCGCCATTTTGCATGTCAACAAAAATTTCAGTTATTAGACGTGAATTTATACTTTCAAAAAATATCAGCTGCGAAAAATAATTTCTTTATGATTCTTTTACGATTTTTTATACTAAAACTTAATCGTCTAAAAAATGAGCTCTTAAAAGCCCAAAATGAAATGAACTGTAACAATTTTCAAAATTTAATTCAAGCCCCCCCCCCCCCCCCTAATAACTTATTATGATAAGGTGGTTTTGAATTATCTAAGCCGCAACTTTTTCCACATCTTCGAATCCTAATGAAAAATACAGTTCTCATTCCGATTTACAGTTTCTCATTCTCGTTTTATATATGAACTAATATCACGTGAGTTTTAATATTTCCACATTTGCGCTTATTTAAGAAAAATATTTTAGGAAGTGGCATCATCAAGATCAAGACATAAAAATTTGTTAACCATCAGACATTTTGTTAAATTAATGAAATTTGACAAATATAAGCAATTTAGCAGAATTTTATTGACTGGATTTTTTATATAATATGAAGGTGCGTTTGTGGTGAATGCAACGGCCATTTGCAGATTGAGGTGAGCTTTATTGATTTGACGGCATATTCTTAATTAATTTTATCGAACAATTTTAAAATGAAATGTGTATAAATCTATACTTAAGATATAAATGCAGGGAAGTGTTCCATATCCTGTTCTAATTGCCCCGATTAGCGACAAAAATCCAATTCAGCAACCTATCAGATTTCTCAAGATGATGGAAAAACATGATTTTTTAAATAATTTGTAAAGATATGGTTAGTTTGTAGAACAATTCTCTTCGCCAAAACAAACTTTTTTTTTTTTTTTTTTTTTTTTTTTGACGCGAACGCACACACACACACATTACATATATGTATGTGTGTAAGAGTATATGTGTATATATGAACGCATACACAGATGTATAATATTTGTGTATATAACACTGGCTTATATATGTATACTAGCGGACCCGACAGACGTTGTCCTGTCACAGACAGACATTGTCCTTCCTGGCACCGACATCAGAAAATCAAATAAATGTTCTTAAATATAGTAATACGCACGATAAACACTACGCTCTTAATTTAATTTCTTTTTACAATTATGTAAGGAAAATTTTTTTCACTCTTCAGCATTTTTTGAAGTCGGTTCAGTTTTTGATAGAAAAGTTTATTTTTCTCTTTTTTGTTAAAAGTTAACGATTTTCTGAAGTCAGTAAATCAAAAATATAATACAGGCTATATTACTGTAAAGCATACACGTTGACAGGAGGCGGGGTTCGAACACGCGATCTCTTTCTTCGAGAAGCAGAGCTTATATCTGGCGCCTTAGACCGCTCGGGCAATCCGTCCGTACTCTATTCATCGAACTTATTCAACACTTTTAATTAGCGAAAAATAATAACTATTAGTTTTTGCCTAGTTACTAAAAAAGTACTGAATCGATTTCGACGAAATATGAATCTAAACCATTCTCGAATCTACTGGAACGCACACACAAAATTCCATCAAAATCGGTCCAGTCGTTTAGGAGGAGTTCAATTACATACACACGCACAGAAGATTTTTATATATAAAGATGAGCATTGAAAATTTTAGGTTTTTGCGCCGAAGTTACTGCCAAATTAGGAAAAAGTGAATATCTCACGAACTACTGGATTTAAACGAATTTGCTTAATACCATTCGATTCAGAATGAAAAAATGCATTAAAATATGTTATCAGTTGAAAAATAACTTCAAAAGCCGATTTTTATGGAATTTTTTAAAAGATCTTTCTTTTTTCTACACATCTTAGTGATGAAATTTTCGAAAAACTATTTTTAGCGGCACTCGATGTTATAAGAAATATTTTTACCACATTTTCAAGATTTTTGGTTCGGTAGATTTTTTTGTGCTATGATTAATACGAAATCTTGACTTTCTTTAATATATATAGCACATTTAATTAGCGAAAAATCACTAACTGTTAGTTTTTGCCTAATTACTAAAAAAGTACTGAATCAATTTCGACGGAATGTGAATCTAAACCATTCTCGAATCTAATGGAACGCACACACAAAATTTCATCAAAATCGGTCCAATCGTGTAGGAGGAGTTCAATTACATACACACGCACAGAAGATTTTTATATATAAAGATAAGCATTGAAAATTTCAGGTTTTTCAAGATTTTTGGTTTGGTAGATTTTTTTGTGCTATGATTAATACGAAATCTTGACTTTCTTTAATATATATAGCACATTTAATTAGCGAAAAATCACTAACTGTTAGTTTTTGCCTAATTACTAAAAAAGTACTGAATCAATTTCGACGGAATGTGAATCTAAACAATTCTCGAATCTAATGGAACGCACACACAAAATTTCATCAAAATCGGTCCAATCGTGTAGAAGAAGTTCAATTACATACACACGCACAGAAGATTTTTATATATAAAGATATGCTATATATATGTAATATATATATGCATATATAAAATCGTGCCAATTTGGCGATTTTTGAAAATCGCGCCATGGTGAACGGAGTTGTTCTGCAATCGCACCAGACAAATTTATTTAATAAACATTATACATGTCACATCCTTCTATAGTAAAAAAAAACTAGCCTTAAAAGGAATGACTCCTGGAATGATGCTGATGTGGAAGATTTCCGGAACTAACGAATCCGGGTTGTCCACTCCTTCCATGAGCCGAAATAGACCAATCAGGAAAGGGCTCCGTCAATGCATCGCCGTATGGGTTACCATAAAGAGAGGAAAGGTTACCATCGCCAACAATCGCCAAGTTTGTCGCCAACTTGGCGATATATCGCCAAATTTGGCGACCAAAATTAGTTGTCAAAAGTGACGCCAACTTGGCGATAACTGTAATATTTCGCCAAATTTTTAATTTCTTTACAACACCAGTCGTTTGATACATCATTTGAGAGGTTTGCAACTGCTTATTCATATAATGGATACCTTGTGTGTTATCCCCCACTCTGCTCCCCAGGGGGGACACATTTTTAATTTCTTTACAACACCAGTCGTGTTACACAAGATTTGAAAGGTCTGCAACTGCTTATTCATATTATGGATGTCTTGTGTGTCACCCCCACACTCTGCTCTCCCCAGGGGGGGTCACATTTTTAATTTCTTTACAACACCAGTTGTGTGACACATCATTTGAAAGGTCTGCAACTGTTTATTCATTTTATGGATGTCTTGTGTGTCATCCCCACTCTGCCCCCCAGGGGGTACAATTTCAATTTTTTACTACACCAGTCGTGTGACATATCATTTGAGAGGTCTGCAGCTGCATATTTATATTATGGATGTCTTTTGTGTCGCCTCCCACTCTGCCCCAAAGGGGTGCACATTTTTAATTTATTTACAACACCAGTCCTGTGACACATCTGTTGAAAGGTCTGCAACTGCTTATTCATACCATGGGGTATTGGCGAGCGCAGCAAGCAGGGGTAGCCAATAACTTGGAATCGCGAAGCGATTACGCGGGGGGTTGGCGAGCATAGCGAGCAGGGGGGCGGCGCCCCCCTAGTGTTAAAAAAATAAGTACTACTTGGTTATCCCGTCGATAAATTTCGCCAAATTATAGAAATCGCCAAGCTGTTATCCAAGTTATACAAATTAGAAACGCATAATTTTTATTTTAAATAATAATATAACAAATCAATTAGTAAAAAATTCCAATTAGTAAAACATTAATAAAAATAAAAATAAAAGGTCAAATTTAAAATCACTTGATGAGGTAACAAACACGTATTTCGTGTTTAAAATCAAGCAAATGTGACATATACGGTAACACATTTTTGGCATTTAATCTTAGTTGTTGGTAGTTTTTCGGTCGATGAGAAACCAAGTAGTACCAAAATAATATACTATGTTTATATAAATGTTTTTATGTACACACATTTTAGATATTTCTATATGTATGTAATTATATAGAGAGATAGAGATATACAAATACATAATACTATACACTTAAATACTATATACTTATATATATTTTTTATAATTTTATGTGTTTGATATATTTATTGAATATGTCAAATTTAAACAAAAGTATAAATTTTCCCGATAAAAATATGCTAAATGCGAAACAAATACAAAAAACAAATGGTTAAAGTCCATTCCAATAGTAAAAAAGCGATCCCAAAGGCAACCACATCGATTTATTTAATGCAAAAAAAAAAAAAAAAAAAAAAAAAAAAATTGTAATTTAAGAAATTACACCAACCATTTGAAAAATGTTTCACTCGAAACATTCATCAATCATTTTAAGCTTTCGTTTAAGTTACATCACTCCATTGTCGCCAAGCATTTAAAGTCGGCGACGAAAGAAACATTTCAAAATATGTAACATTGTTGGTGCGAAAGTAATCATTATTAAAATATAGCTTTGGCATATACTGTTATAACTTGTAAGACTTTGGCATCAGTGGCTAGCTTGCGGAGGGCGGAGGGGGCGGTCCGCCCCTGGTGTCACCCTCTAAGGGTTGACACCCAATCTTTATTTGAAAATATATTTGTATAACCTTATAAAATTTTGGAAAAGAAGTCTGATATAAAATATAAAGCACGATGCAACAGAGTTAATTTTCTTTTCTTAGAGAATGTGAAAGTTTATAGAAAATGGTGTGTCAAATAACATTTGCATCAGGGAACAAAAACCAACCTACCCAACGAGTAGTTAGTAAAAGCAAACTTTTAAAGAAAGACTTTTCTTCTACATATAGATACGACATTGACTTATGCAGACTATGGGTTAAGTTATCAGTCGCTCTTGTGGTTTTTTAATGCAGGAGGACAAAAAGTAAATAAGGAATGGTATCAGTGGCATAGAAACTTTGAAAAAACAGGGAGAGCCTGGGGCATCAGCGCCGTGCGAAAGTAGGAGGACAAACGGGGCAGTCGCCCCGGGCGTGGAATTTTAAAAGGCCCCGAATTTATACTACCAACGCCATTTTTTGGCCTGTCAGAAGAAAAAGTTGGGGGAAAGCAGAGTCAAATTGAAACTTTGACCTCTTCGCAAGCCCCTGCGGAGCATATTGTTAAAAGCTATTGGCGAGGATAATTTCATTCGTCATTTCATTCATTTCATTCATTTCGGAGGATTTCTTGTGTTGCACTTTTCACAAACAAGAGTATAGAATAGAAGCATATCAAAAGATAACCGACTTTTTAATCCAGTTTAAATAATTTATATTCGATATACTTGATGACACTTATTTTATGGACGATACCGAATAAAATATTCAAATTTCAGGCTTCTTCCACCCCTATATACCAAAAATTAAAGTTTTATTTCTGTTGTTTGGCTTACAAATTTTCGCTCCGCACCTCCTGCCCTTTAGTTTAAAAAACAGCGCCCCTCTTGTTGCTCATTCCAAAAAATAGTGCCCTTCTTGCCCCACATTAGAAAAAACCCATCCCTTTAGCGACAATGACGACGCGCTATAGCGCGTAATTTACGCAAACAATTGGTGACGGAAAGCAAAAATAGCCCTTACGCGTTCCACGGGACGCGTACTTTTGTCGAAAAATCGCGAAATAACGGCTAATTTCTGGCAAAATTCGCGAAAAAAATGGCTAATTTCGTTGCAATAATTCGAAAAAACGGCAGTTTTCCTCAAAAGATTGTGAAACGACAAATTTCGTCCAAAAAATCGCAATAAAACGGAAAATTTTGTCAAACGATTCGCGAAAATCGGCAAATTTTGACAAAAGATTACTAAAAACGGCATGTAATTTTCGTCAAAACATCGCGATATCGCAGATTTCGTCAAAAGATTTGAGAAAAAGCGGCGAATTTCGCCCAAAAATCGCAATAAAACAATAAATTCTGTCAAAAAATTCGCGAAAAACGACTAAATTCACCAAAAATTTGATAAAAAACGCAAAATTCGTCAAAATATCCCGAAAAAATGGCAGATTTTGTCAACGGAAGATCGCGAAAATATGCAATTTCGTCAAAGTGGCACAAAAAAGTTAATGGCAGAAATGAATTGTATTTTTAAGCTTAAAAAGCGGATTTTCTTCATTCAGAATCAGGGACGTGCGAAGAGAAAATTGCACCCAAAACATAGTTAGAATTTGACGTCCCTCCCCCTTCTCCCAACTTTTTCTTGTGACTGTTCAAAAATGACATTTGTAGAATAACACTTTGGTGCCCCCTAAATTTTCGCGCCCGGGGCGTTCGCCTCTCACCCCTTTCACAATCCGCTTTTGACTGTCGAAAACTTTCTAAATATGACTCCTGAAAGCACCCGTTTATTAAACAAAAAGAACACTTTATTCAACAAATGTATTCTTTTTTTTTTATTGTCTTTTTCAATAAATCCGTCTTGCCCCTTTAAAAAAAAAAAGCGAACAATAGTGATATTGTTATCTTTTACATTCAATTAAGCATTATTTCCTAATTAAATTTGCATTGTGCACATTTATTTTTTAAAAAGTAAAGAAAATTTCTCTTAATAGTTTTAAAAAATTAATATCGGTTTCATCAAAGGATCGCGGGAAAAAGCTTACGAATCGCAACAAAACTGTAATTTTGACAAAGGATTGCGAAAGCAACTGTTAATTGCAAAAAAATGTAGCAGATAAAAGCGTAAATTTTGTCAAAGTACTAACAAAAAATGCGAATTTTGTCAAAGAGTCACAGAAACGATGCAAATAAAAATCGGAAAAACTTCGAGTTTCGTTAAAGGAACCATCGAAAGGACGAAAATTTTGTGTCGCGGAAAAAAACCCCGAATTTTGTTAAATGTAAGCCGACAAAAAGCGAATATTGTCAAATGACCTAAAAAAAATACGACTTTTTTTATCCAAATAGCCACTGAAGAAACTCAAATTTCATCAGAGTAGAACAGACCGCAGGAAAAACGCGGTTTTTTCGCAATCTTTGGCAAAAATTGCCCCTTTTGTGATCTTTTAACAAAATTTGCCTTTTTTTCGCGAACTTTTAACAAAATCGACCGTTTTTTCGAACCAAATTTTTACCCTTTTTTTTTCTTTTTTTCAATTTTTTGACGAAATTTTTGGATGTTTTTCACGATTCTTTAACGAAATTTCTGTTTTTCATGATTTCTCGAATAGCTAGATTCTAGATTCAACTCTATAAAAGTGCCCTTAAAAACCAAAAAAGTGCCATGAAGAATGTAAAAAGTACCCTTTTCATAGCGCCCTGCCCCTTTTTAAACCTGGGAGAAACTTTGTTGATAATTGTTGTTTGGCGGTGTGTCTGTTTGCAGAAGAGCATTGAAAGCTCTCAGCTGTCACTAATGATATCGGAATAACAAAATAAATTCTGCCAATCTTTTAGAAAATAATTTGTTTACTAATTCATGTGATGATATCATTTTAATTGTGATCGACAACGTATTTCTATCAGTTCCGTTCGGTTAACTTTGCAGAAAGATTTGTCAAATCAAAATCATCTTCATGCATTCTAAGCTTTTGTTTGAGATCTTCTGGTGTGGTTGAAGCTGTATTTGTGAGTATGGATTCGATCTGTATGTGAGAATCAAAAGTTTTTTGATTAAAACGTTTTTTTATGCATTAGTAAGGTCAAGTGTTTCTCTAAAAACTCTATTTTTCTTTTTGTGCTGGAGCGGAAGGATAGCTTGTCTGTTCTTATTTTATTAAAACTATCATTTGTTTGGAGATACTTGTCCTTTCCCCTGGTGGAAATAGGGAGGGTTATTGTGAAAACCGAAAATACCCCCACAACTTCTTAGTGAAAATACATATCGAATCAATTTAACGTTTTGGCACAAATGTCATATAAGCACCACACTCGCGCGATTTTTCCCTGACGCCAATTTCGTCAAAACTTCGTTTGGTCAAAAATAACGGGAAAAAATAGTTGTTTGTTATTCCAAAGTCTAAATCGCCCTCTATCAGCATTTTTTAAAAAAAATTATCTTTATAACTTATTTAAAAAAAAAATGCCGACATAAGGAATAGTTTTAGTGAAAACCGCAAATCAATCGACCATTTTTTCCGTTTTTTTATAATCATTTGAAATTTGATCCTGAACACAGTTTAGTTTGTGCTACTTAACCACTCCCAACTATTCAGATTTTGAGCTCAAAATTTAAGTTTAAGTCTAAGCTTACAAAACCATTTAATGAGATGCAAAAAATAACGGTAAAAAATAGTAGTTCGTTACTCCAAAGTCTAAAGCACCCTCTATCGGAATTTTTTGAAATTTATCTTTATAATTTATTTTCAAGAAAATGCCGACATAAAGAACAGTTTTTGTGAAAACCGCAAATCAATCGACCAATTTTTCCTTTTTTTATATATATTTGAAATTTTGGACCCTAAACTTTAATGGCGGTTACCTCTTTTGGAAAACGTTTGGGATCCTTGGTTTCCTATTTACTATTACTCGTCTTGATGTGTTGTAACACACCCTAGCGTATGTACCATGAGTTTAGGGACACCCTGTATATATATATGAAACATCTGATGTAGAATTTTGTCGATCGAATGTAATATCAGCTCTCAATTATACCAGTTACTAGGGAACTGCAAAAAGTGTAAGCCACCGATTTTGACGAAAGTGGTATCATTGGAAAGATCTCATCGTGAACAGTAAAAAACTCAATAGAACTACCCGTCGCAAATAAGTCGTTTTTGAGGTATCCGACAATTTATGTCACATAGCTAGTGCACATTTAATGGGGGACCGCAAAAAATTTTAATCTCGATTTTAACTTAAGTGGTATCGTTGTAAAGATATCATCGTGAGAATTAAAAAACTCAATGGAACCATCCGTCAGAAATGAGAAGTATCGAGATATCTGACAATTTGTGTCAGGTAGCTAATGCACACTTACTGAGAAACTGCATTAAGTGATATAAATTGCTGAATATCTCGAAAATGACTCATTTCTGATAGGTAGTTTCATTGAGTTTTTTACTTCTCACAATGATATCTTCCCTACGACAGCATTTTCGTCAGAATCGAGACCACAGTTTTTTACGGTAAGACGGTTTTTACTCCTTACGATGAGATCTTTCCAACAATACCACTATCGTCGAAATCTAAACTAATTTTTTTGCGATTCCCTAGTAAGTATGCACTAGTTACGTGACATAAATTGTCGGATATCTCGAAAACGACTCATTTGCAACGGGTAGTTCCATTAAGTTTTTTACTGTTCACGATGAGACCTTTCCAACGATACCACTTTCGTCAAAATCGGTGACTTACACTTCTTGCAGTTCCCTAGTTAGAAAGAAAATTCCATCAGAAACAATCGTAGATTAGCAATCGTGTGACACCGAGTAGTAAAACAACAATAAATATCCTTTGACATGTTTTCCACTTAAAGCAATTAGAATCGTCGAATATTTTTAATCATGCTTATTCATACTTCACTTCACAGGAAAACTATTCCACTCACAAGCCATCACAAGAAACTTCACCAGATAAATTCTTCTCACCAGCTGACAACCGTTTTATCAGCACAAGGGGGAAAAAAGTTGAAATATTACTCCAATGCCAATATAACCAGATTTTATCAGACTCTGCGAAAGAATACGTGATTTTATGGCTAAGATCTAAATTGCCAATTAGAAATAATGATTTCAATCAATACGAAAATTTTATCCCGCGAAAAAGAAAAACAGTTCTCTCAGACTGACGAAATGTTATCTGATGCAATCCGGTATAGTGTCACTTAGAAGGGAATTGTGGATATGCGAATAATTTTTTTTTATTTAAAACGTAAATACAAAAATATTATACAACAGATAAAAGAATAAATTTAAGTAATAGGATTTTAGGAAAATAATTACTTTGGCAGATCAAGGTTTTTTAGAATAAAATAAAATAAAGAAAACATTGATTAAAGGTATAAAATTAAAATAAATATGTTCAGATATTAATTATAAAAAAGGGAAAAAAAGTTAAATACAGGGTTATTACAAAAGAATAATCGGGTTTTCATACATTATTATGTAAGAACTAGGAAACGTATATGTTTCCATGACAACGTAAACGAAAGGGCGTTAACTATAGTTTCGTTCTATGTATGTGTCATGCGCGTGTGGTTGCCATGGTTACTGTGCAAACGTCAAATTCAAAATGGCGACTGGACAGCAAAAAGCGTTTTGTGTACTAGAATTTTCAACCAGTTGTTTTCGTAACTCCAAAAGTTCCGGCCGATTTCTTTGAACTGTCGATAAAAGCGAAGCATGGGCGTAAGAAGGGGGGGTCCAGGGGGGTACTGGACCCCCCTAGAATTCTGACTGGACCCCCTAGAAATATTTTACAGTGAAAAGACGACTATTTCTTGAAAGATTATTTAAAAAAGTAGTAGTGTTATAGATGATAAATAAAAATGCGAATAAAATGCAACATTTAGTTTTCCATACCAGTATTTAAATGTGCGTATGTGTGTGTAGGGGGGGGGGGGGCACAGACTCAAAGTCATGTAAGTGACAAACGGCAAAAAACATGTCAGATATGAGATGGATTCTGGTCTAGAACTATGGAGTTCTCGATATTTACATGATTGAAGCGAGAAAAAAAGGAAAAGATACTGTATTGTACGTTCTGTGATAAGGCAATTGCTCCTCTTTTGTACAGATTGTCCTTGGAACTAACGAAAATCTCTCCGTACGATACGATCTTTTCCGAACCCCTACGCTTAAATTCTAGGAAACTACGTATAGAAATCAGGTCCCCTCTCGTCTCAAAGATAATAATCTAACTACCCCGTTTTGGAAAGGTTTTGCGCTTTCTCTGTAAATTATTTTTGAATAGAACTGGGAGCTACCATGTTATGTATAAAAGAACAGATAATGTTCAAGAAAAAAGAAAGAAAAAGAGCAGTAGCCGTAACGCACGTATTGTTTTGCAATACGCGTGTGGCGGTCATGGCTCCGGGGTCCCGACGGGGGGGGGGGGGGAGGTCACATTTCTTAACGAGTAATTTTTACATTGGAGATTGTTTACATATCCAATGTGGCTACTTTTCAGATATTTTGGGAAAGTTATGTACATTCGTAAATACAAAACGGTGGCATTACCAAGAAATTTAAAATTTTTATATTTTCTTATAAAGACATAGAATTATTTCAAGAAATGCTCATTTTAAAGCAATTTTTTAGGACTTGACAGTTACAAAAATGTCATAAGGGAGCAATTGTCAGTCGAAGCCTGGAATTCAAATTTAAACCCCATATATTAATGAAATTTCCTGAAAAAGGCTTTGTCTTTATCGAAAAATGGAAAACGCGAATCAATCATATCGTTCTTATTAATTGCATTTGCAAATGTTTTGCATATAAGATTTAAAAATAAATAAATTTATGGATATGTCAGAAATTAGGTAATTTGGATATAAGTAGAGATTTCAAGAATCGGAAAGTATCTCGTTGTTGAGGAAATGGAGACTTTGAAAACAAATAATATATATTTCATTTTTAAAATATCGTTTAAAATTTTTCTTCGTTCTGGAGGGAGGGAGAGGGGGGTCATGATCCCCATGACCCCCCCCCCCCCTTCCGCTTCTTGGAGCTGCTATTGTCAAAAAGAGACTCCTTGTTTGTAGCTTTGAACCGATTAAATGGGAAACATCTTTTGCTGTTTATACTTTACCTTGCTTTCTACATTATACATGCATTAATATTTTACATGATATTTTTATGCCAAATCTTCTCAGCTTTTAAATGCGTTGGTTGATTGTGTATGTTCGGTAGGGGGGGGGGGAAACTCACGAAGTATATACATCTGATACATGTATGTACAGAAAAGTATATACATCCTACATAGAATTAATGTATATGTCTTTCAAATGCATAAATAAATTAATTTGTATGAATTTTATAGCAACATTAAATTAATTTAGAATTTAGTTACATCTACTAAAAGTAAATAAAATAATTTTTTTTACTTTTTAAATTGAATTTTTTTAAAAGTATTTTGGAAGAGTTAAATCTTTTCTCTCAAGAATGAGTGACTTATGGAAAATATGAATTTACGCTTAAAAGATAAAAACTAGTTGGATGTTGCAATTCGAAAACTTTCTTCCATTTTATACATGTTAATACTTCAATATTCATTTTCACACTGACAGATTTAAATGACCATTAATGCCCATCACCATCGATAGGATTCTAAAGGCATGAAATCTTCGGCTATTAAGTCATATGAAAAAATTGCTTTTAATAAATTTTCAAACATTATTTGAATATAATGTTTATACTTTTTAAATAAAATTAGTTTTCGGTGTTGTTAAAAAGCTATCTAAAAAATACATATAAATAGTTAACCCTGGTTATCCCTTATATTCAGCTTTCCGGGATGACTGGACTCTATCAACACCTATACATGATATTTTTACAAGGTCAAATAGGTGTGGGTTGTATTTGAATCCTCTAATATATTTAAAGTGTCTGTTGAAATTAGGGAGATTACCCTGGAAGGGGGGCTGTCATAGGGATCTACACGAGTCCGTAATCGGCGAAGTGAAGCTGAATTTTCAAATGGGCCGGGTTGCCAAAAAATCGAACGGGCCATCCGGGCATATACATCCGAAAATATATATACATTAACGGGCCTGCCGACCCGATATCAAAATCTAAGTGAAGCCGATAAAATATTAAATACTTTTTATGAATTTGTCTTTCGCGAGAATAAGTACAAATGTGCGCCATGAGCCGATGCTTGTTTGACAGCATCAGTACAGAAATATAACACGTCCACCATACAGACAGACATCGCGCATCGGACATGGTGTCTGTTTATTTTTCTTTATTTTTTATTTTTTTCTGCAATGCCCTTTTTTTCCTACATAGTCGAGCCGAGCCAGAAATGTACAGAAATGTTTTCAGATGTGTAGGTCTTTATATGTTTTATAAAAATATTAACAGCGATAATGAACTTTTGTTAAGGCAATCTTTGGAAATATACAGTTGGCAAAAAAAGTATTTGTACACTTCATTTTTTTAAATTATAATGAAATTAAACAAACGATTTAAGCAAAAAATACTGTAATACATTAATTTAATGCATTATATTATTATAGAAGCAAAAACAAAATTAAACGAATCGATTTTTTACATTATAATAAACAAATATACAAAAATATAATGCAAAAAAAGTATTTGTACACTATATTAATGTAATATAATTAATGAAAAATTAGTAAAATGATGCAAGTTAATATTTTGTGTGAATTTATTTAGTGTTTTTGACTACTTCTAGATGGTGTGACATAGATTCCACCAACTTTTTTGTAGCGGTCTGGTTAATGTTATTCCATGACACAATAAGAGCTTCTTTAAAACTGTTTTTTACTGATACATATTTTTTTCTCGGATTTTTGCATCCAATAGCATCCACAAATTTTCTATTGGATTCAAGTCTAGAGATTTTAGAGAAGTTACCAGTCGTCTTCGAGTATTGTAGTAACCATGAGCTGGTGATCACAGCAGTATGCTTTGGTCGTTATCCTGCAGAAAGTTAAAAGCTTCCTCTATGCATAATTTCTTAGCACGGTTTAATAAATTATGCCGCGACACATCAATGTATGTTAAACCTGTCCTTCCATTGTCAATAAATTTTAAATGTCCTGCTCCATTAGAAGCTATACACCCCAAAACTATAATATTTCCCCCAACATGCTTGATAGTTTGAAGTATACGTTTTGGATTTAGAACAGTTTTATTTTTACGCCAATTTTTTCGAATGCTTGGTGGTAAGAAAATTCCGAATTTTCCCTCATCAGAAAAAATTACTGTTTTCCAAAAATCCAATGATTTACTTCTGTATGCGAAAGCGAATACTATGCATTTTCGCCTATTTGTTTCGCTGATGAATGGATTTTTCCTTGAGGTTCTTCCTTTTAAATCTGCATTGAGAAGAATATTTTTTATTGTTTGAGGTATTACTCTGATGCGAGAAGATGTCGCAAGGTCTCCAGCAAATTTTTGAACCGAACACATAGGATTTTTTAAAGCTTTTTTAACAACACTCCCTTTTTCCCTCATTGTTAGTTTGCTGAGAAGTCTTGGTTTTCATTGAATTTCGATGCTTTTAATTTATTCATAGTGTCCCACTATATATCCAATAGTTGTAAATGGTAATTTAATAGCTTTTACTAATTCTTGTTGCGAATTTAAATTTTTATTATGCTCAATCATAGGATTTCATCTATCTAGAGGTGCCTCTTTAGTTTTAAGTTCTATACTTAATTACTTCAAGAGCAAATTATATTAAATGTCAGACAAATATAATATGAAGTTAAAAATTATTAACAGTTTCTGTAAAAGTAGTCCTTTGAACCATAAACACTATAAAACACAGTATATATCAGTATATATCAGGATGGAGAAATGTACAAATACTTTTTTTGCAAGAATTTTTTAAACTTTTCCTATTAGAAAATTATTTTACATCTTTATCGAAATTTTCTGTTATGTAATTTAAAATGCACGGTAAACAGACTGTATTAAAACTATTTTTGAGAAAATATCTGCTTTTATTTAGTTAAAAATTAAAAATTTTAGAGTGTACAAATACTTTTTTTGCCAACTGTACGAGTACCTTAAGATGGTTCTCAAATTTTACTGCTTAACAACACAAAACTTTGACACATTTTTTGACTAACATTTAACTGTAAAAGCTTAAAACTGACAAGCTTGACTACTAAAGGAATACGCAAATGAATAGCATTTTCCATTTTCTATAAATAAATTACTTATTGACATATAAGATATGCTATGCGGAAATGCAATTCAAAATTCTATCTTTAAAAGTATTTTTTCAAATATATATTGCCTTTATAAAACAATTTATAACGCCATTCAATAATCTTATACTTTTTGAAAAGAAATGAATGCAGAAATGTGTCAGAAAATAGCTCTTTTAGATTTGCGAAAAGCTTTAGTAAATGACCGAGAAACATTTTTACAAATCTATTTTTTATTATACAAATTCAAAAATTACGATGTTTTTTTTTAACCCTCCTTTTTTAGGTGCGTTCGTAATTATATAATACGTAGCACCTATAGTTGTCGTTCAGTCCGTCCGTCTGTCCGTCCGCATATAACAACGCAAAAACTACCCAACCGAATCGTTTGAAATTTAAAATACATAATTATTACATAATTTTGTCGAGTCATTTCAAATTTTATGAAAATCGGATGCATAGATCAATTACAGGGGCAATCAAAAGTATTCCATTTCATTACGGTCAATGGGGAAAAAAGTTTCAAATGCATTTTAATCGTTTGAAATTTAAAATACGCAATTATTACATAATTCTGTCGAGTTATTTCAAATATTTTGATAATCGTGTGCATAGATCAATTACAGGGGCAATCAAAAGTATTCAATTACATTATGGTCAATTAGGAAAAAGTTTCAAATATATTCTATACATTTGAAATTTAAAATACATAATTATTACATAATTTTGTTGAGTTATTTCAAATTATATGAAAATCGGATGCATAGATCAATTACAGGGGCAATCAAAAGTATTCCATTACATTACGGTCAATGGGGAAAAAAGTTTCAAATGCATTTTAATCGTTTGAAATTTAAAATACGCAATTATTACATAATTCTGTCGAGTTATTTCAAATATTTTGATAATCGTGTGCATAGATCAATTACAGGGGCAATCAAAAGTATTCAATTACATTATGGTCAATTAGGAAAAAGTTTCAAATATATTCTATACGTTTGAAATTTAAAATACATAATTATTACATAATTTTGTCGAGTTATTTCAAATTTTATGAAAATCGGATTTATAGATCAATTATAGGGACACTCAAAAGTATTCCGTTACATTACGGTCAATGGGAAAAATGTTTCAAATGCATTTTAATCGTGTTACACTCATACGAACTTAATAAAATTTATATGCAACTATAAAGTACATATTATAATATACATCATACATAATTTGTGGTGCAAAGAACATTTGTTATTGATTTACAAGGCCACACAAAAGTATTACATTATATAATGGTATAGGAAGAACATTGTTTGATGAGCGTTTTAATTGTAATTCACTATTTACAATTTTATGAGATTGACATATGAAAGTAATATTTTTAAAACTTCGTTATCGTACGAACGCACCTAATTTGCTACGCTTCACGTGCAATTTCCAACTTGTTTCTTTTATTCTAAACTACATTAATTTTTTTAATTTATTCTTATTTGAATGTTGAAACGTCTAAGAAACTGAGTAATCGTTAATGTTGCTATTTGTATATTTTCTGTCTTGCGAACACGTTGTAATTTTATAAAATATACTGTTAATTTATCACATAAATATGTTTGCAGTATTCTTTAAAGTAATCGTAATTGTATGTTAAGTAAAATCTGATTTTTTTTTTTTTTTTTTTTTTGTAGAAATCAAATTGTACCGGACCGGACAGTCTTTCACTGATTTCTGTACAGGTCCGACCTATAACTGTGAAATGAAAATATGAACGAGTCGGGCCGGTCATAAGTGTGGAAACTCCGGCCCGTACAGATCTCTAGGCCGCGGTAGTGGTTTTTATTTTGTAGCATAGGGAAATGCATGGAGTTATAGATAGAACTGAACCAAACTAAAACTTCTTACTATACGTTTTTGATTATAGACGTTAAATTCCATTGAAAATAGTGAACTTCGTATTTCGCTATTTTTTTGGAATTAGAGAAAGGTATTTGACAATTATTTGACAAAATTTACTATTCATACGTAATGTAATAGTTATTACACAATGAAATTTAATTTAATAAATATTGGGGAAAATATTGGAGAAATCGGTTTGAAGGCGGCATTGTGAAAACAAATTTTATTCAATTTTCGGGACGGAGGGAGGGGGGGGGGGGGAGTGAGGGGCATGATAGCTGTTGAAGAAAAAAAGCTTACTGAATCACCTAATTGTTCTGTCTAGGTTTAATTTGGATATTTGCAATAAATAAAATATTCTCTGATTTTTGGAGTTATTAAAAATTTATTAGATTTAATTATGATTTTTTTCTCCGTCCCACATTCGAAACATTTATTGACAAAAAACTTGGTGTGTAATATGTATGAGATAGAAATGTAAAAATTATGTATGAGATAGAAGAACTCTGAGAAGTTTCTTTGATCGACTGTATGAATGTTTTTAGGAATGCATCAAGAGATAAGTTTTCTGCTGAATATCATTAGCTTTAACAAAAACATGTACTTTTATTGCTTGCTTGGTTATGTTTATGACGGCCATTTATCAACACAAGGGGTATTAGACCCTAAGGGGTGTGGGGAGTGCCCTCCTTGGGAGTCTTTCTAAGGGAACCTAACACGTATTTACTTAAGAAAATCGAAGATTCGAAGAAAACCATCTTTTATCGTTTGAAGTTGTCAAATAGTTGGGATCGTGCCCCCCCCCCCCCCTAGAAAAATTACCTAGTTACGCCCATAGCGAAGAATACTTTGTTGGGTTATTGGTTTGCATGTGGTATGCCTTCCGGAATGCTCTCTCAGCGGTTATAAGCGATTCACACTTTGAAGATTCTAGTACACAAACGCTTTCTGCTGTCCAGTCGCCATTTTGAATTTGACATTCGCGCAGAAACCTTGGCAACTACGCGTGCATGATACATACGTAGCGTGAAACTGTAGTTAACACCCTCTGGTTTGAGTTGTCATAGAAACATATACGTTTTTTAGTTTGCACGTAGTAACACATCAAAACCCGATGATTCATTTGTAATAATTCTATATTATAAGAATTTGGAAATAATTAAATTAGAATTAAGGCGAATTTTTTTAATTATAACATACACACACACACACACACATATATATATATATACATTTCACATAGTATATATATATGTGTGTGTGAGTGTCTACAGAGCTGCCACAAACAACTATTTTTCTATTCTATTCGCAACACCACGTTTAAATAACATATTTTATGGTACATTTCTCTTGCAAATTTCTTCGAACATATTGCAATAATTTTTGTTTTGAGAAAGTGGTCCGAGGTAGAATTAAAAAATAATCCCCTGGGTCAGCCCTGTATATAATGTATTTGTTTTTATATACAAGTTACTTTCGTTTGTATATAAGTAATATTTAATAAACCTTGTATTTATTATTTTAACAGCTCCTATTACTATTCTATAGAAATTTTAATATGTACTTTTTTTTTTCTTTTCTGATGTTTGTAGATTCGATAATTTAAGATTATTAGTTTTGATAATTTATGATAATTAAATGATTTATAATTTGTTATATTATATAAACTACATATTTACAAATTTTCTTCATTTAAAAAATATACATAAACAAATTGATTACAAATATTATAATTTCTTTAATTTTTTTAAATGAACATTTTATGATACGTTTATTCGTGGTTGAAGAGATATAAACAAAATGGTTATACATAGCTGAACATTCTTAGGTGCTAAGTGTATAAATTAATGTTAAATTTAAAATATGGTTTAATTGCTTCTATGTCCGGCTTTTTTACCAAAATAACTCTATAATCTTAATACTTGACTAAGATTTCAAATTATCAAACTAAAATGTCAGGCATACAATGTGGCTAAATTAAAAAAAAAAAAAAAAAAAAAAAAAAAAAGAAAAGAAAAGAAAAGAAAAGAAAATGTTTGTTTCGCAGAGAAATGATGCAAAAATATTTTCCAATCGGTTCATTACAAAATTTTTTGTAGATAACGTAAGACTTTCAATATATCCTGACTGAGTTATTGTTAAACACAAATCTTACGGATTAGGTAAATTGTTGACGTCATATTTCGTTGTTTAGTGAGATTAGTCTAAGTTAGGTAATTTAGTGTGTCTAAGTAAGTATGTCCTTGGTCTGCATAATGAAATTATTGAGTGCAAAAGTGGAAAAAGGAGCTTAGAAGTTTATGCTTCAGCGGTAAAGCAGAAAGATGAATTAATACTCTCCAGCAAAGGCCAAGAAATTTGATGGTATACTAGAAAACAAAATTTCCATATACAATTCCATCTAAATCTCAATTACCGAAATTAAGGTTGCTCAACAAGTAATGTTATTTTCCCCTTCAATGAAACAAGTTAATTTAAAGAGTAATTAAAGAGTTAATTTAAAGAGTAATTAAAGTTCACAGAAATTAAAAATTATAATAAATGTATTTATTAAATAAATAATAAATAAAATGATGATGTTTTTAACTCTTTCCAATGAAGTTAAAAAGTGTTCATGATTTCGGTTTGTCTGATCGTGTGTCGGTCTGTCCGCGCTCTAACTCCCGTAAATATACTTTAATTACCCTAAAATTTTTGACGTTGTTCACGTTTACCCTAGCACGAACCCCATTTCAAATGAAGTTTCTAGCATTATCTAGACACACTAACAGTGTGTCAGCCAAGTTCACAAAGTAAAAGGCGACACACCGGCCGTGGGTTATATTACCCGAACCATTTCGGGCCCCTTTTGACCCTTCAATAACTTACATTCTATTTGACCTACACGCTTGCAATTTTTCGTGTCGTGTAAGACCATCTTCTAATTTCCGAATCCTTTAAATTTTCTAAAAAATCTTTTACCGTTCACGAGAAATTGACGTCTGAAAATCACTGTTTTTACCACTGACTCACTGACTCACTGACTCACTCATAGAAATGTTTGACTACTTCCACGTGACTTAGGAAGTTGAAATTTGGTGTGGAGGTAGGTTATTGGATCTATAAATAGGAAAAAATCAGAAATCACCATTAATTAAACATTAATGGTTGGTTAGAAGATAAATATTGGATGATAATGGGAGTTTATGAGAATTTTACAAAATACCAGAAAGTGCCAAGTTGGCGTCACTTTTGGCGAGTATCGGGACTAATCTCTTAAACTACCAAACCGATTTCAAAAGTAATGGTACCAAAATGATGGTATTCGCCCCGGTTCAAACATAGACTATATCTTATGTCTGTGCCACTAACCAAAAGAGAGTTCAGAAGTAAAAAACATTATAAAATGTGATTTTTGTTTTAACTGAAGGGTCTAGAAACACAAAATTTGGCATGTTAATTATTTATAACATATAAATGTTCATTAATGGCATTTTCTAAAAAATACCAAATTTAAAAGGGGTGGAAATCCGCGAAGAGCATTCTGAAAACATTCTAAATAGCGATTTTAAAACAATCTCAGCAAACAAAAAACCGATCTTAAAAGTAATGATTTATCAAAATGATGATGACAGTCCTTGCTCCAACATAGGCTATATCTTATGTCCATGTGACTAACCTAAAGGGGGTAAAACAGCAAAAAACGTTCTAAAAATGCGATGTCTGTATGTTAAGGGACTGGAATTACAAAGTTTGGCATTTTAGAGTTTATGGGAATTTCGCAAAATAACAGAAATAGTGACAAGTTGGCGTCACTTTTAGCGAGTATCGGGGCTAACCTCTGAAACTATGAACCGATTTCAAAATTAATGGTACCAAAATGATGATATTCACCCCGGTTCAAATATAGGCTATTATTTTATGTGTATACCATTAACCATAAGAGGGTGAATAAGCAAAAAACATTCTAAAAATGCCACTTCTGTATTACTGAAGGACCTAGAAATATAAAATTTGGCATGTTAATTATTTATAAGATATAAATTATCTCTAAAGGCATTTGCTAAAAAATACGGAATTCAAAAAGGGTGAAAATGCACGAAAAGCGTTCTAAATTGGGATTTTTAAGCAACTTCAGCAAAAAACAAACCGATCTTAAAAGTAATGATATCAAAATGATGGTGACAGTCCTTGATCTAATATAGGCTATATCTTATGTCGATACCACTAATCCAAAAGGGTTAAAAGAGCAAAAAAATTTCTAAAAATGCGATGTCTGTATTTTAACGACCTAGAAACATCAAATTTGGCATGTTCATTGCTTATAAGATATAAATGATCACTAAGAACATTTGTTAACAAATATAAAATTTAAAAGGGGTAAAAATACGCGAAAAGCGTTCTAAAAAATTTCTAAATAGCAATATTTAAGCAATATTGGAAAGTTAGCGAACTGATTTAAAAAAAAAAAAATGATAGCGATAGTCCTTGCTCTAACAAAAGTATTGGATAAATTACCAGATTACAATGGAAGTCTATGAGAATTTGGCGAAATACCAGAAATAGCGCCAAGTTAGCATCACTTTTGGCGGGTATTTTTTGTCGTCAATTTGGCTACATATCACCAAGTTGGCGACAAACTTTTTTGGTCGACGAGATAACCAAGTAGTACCCAATCACATAAAAGAAACATCCTTATTAGTGGAATTTAAAGGAATATAAGAAGTCCTATGGTTAAAATTTTTAAATTTGACTGAAAAAAAAACAGTGAATAAACGCAGGAAAAAGCTGTAAGATTAATTAATATTAAATGAAACTAATTTAATGTTAAGCCTATTTATTTCAAAAAGGAAACAAATACCTACTTATTTGACAAAAAATAATGATATCCTATCAAAAACATGAATGTGAAAAAATGCCAAGTTCGTTAAAGTTTTCGCTAATAAAAGAAGTGATCTGATAAAAAATAATGATATCCTATCAAAAACTGAATGTGAAAGAATGCCAAGTTCGTTAAAGGTTTCGCTAATAAAAGAAGTGAGATCTAACTGCAAACTAAGTTCTTTCGAAGCTCCTTAAATCGTAGCTCCTGTCATGCATAATATTCTTCAATTGCTTAAAATGATTTGGTATGTTACTTGTTATTCAATAGAGCGACTTGGCAAATTTTCAGCCACCTACTTTAATGTTAGAGTCAGAGTACAATTTAATCTAGAATCTGATTGTCAATCGAGTGTTCAATTAGGTACATTGATGTTAAGGTATTGATAAATTAAGTGATCAACTTTAAGTTCTGATCAATTAAATATAGAGATATTTGAATAAGAGAAAACTTGCTAAGTCGCTCTATTGAATAACAAGTAACATACCAAAACATTTTAAGCAATTAAAGAATATTATGCATGACAGGAGCTACGATTTAAGGAGCTTCGAAAGAACTTGGTTTGCAGTTAGATCTCACTTCTTTTATTAGCGAAACCTTTAACGAACTTGGCATTCTTTCACATTCATGTTTTTGATAGAATAAGTTTATTTACAGGGACAGTTAAAAGTTTCCCATTACATTACGGCCTATGGGAAAAATTCGTTTCAAACGAATTTTAAAAATTTTACACCCTATCAAACATATTAAAATTTATATTCATTTACGAATTGCACTAAAATATGCGATGAAAAAAAATTGCTATTATTCATTTGCAGGATAATACAAAAGAATTCCATTCCATAATCGTAAAGGGAGAAATTGTGTGCGACATATTTTAATTATATTAAACTACTTTATGAATAATAAAATTGATATACGTTGCTGAGGCTTAATATAAGTTATACGATATAGTCGTACATAATACGATGTGCAAAGCATTTACAGGGTATACAAAAGATTTCAAATAGTACATTTTTTTCGAAGTTCTGCATATGTATCCGATGATTGATGATAGATGGAAGAAATGCATTTTAATTATTATATTTGCTTTTAAGTTTCACTAAATATATGCATATTAGGTAGTGTGTATAAATGCAATAATTGATATGCAAGGTTACTCAAATGACTTCACAAACGTTACTGAATATGAGCGTAAATTACTTAAAGGTAGTTTTTAAATAAGTTATGCATTTTTACCCTATAAATCCCTATAAACTGAACTGCATTCAGTTTATAGGGGAGAGGGGGGGGGTACATTTCAACATGGGGCACCTTTCAACAGCTAGAATTTCTTATACTGCACATTGATTGGCCAATGAGCAAGCCAATAAGCTTTTAGTATGCATAACTGTTGGCATTTAGGTTTCAGTGATTTCTTTTTACAACTGTATTGTAGTTCTGTGAAACAAGTTTTAACACAGCAAAAGTAAAAAGCCAATTTTGATTTTGAAGCAGTTTATCAACCAATAATCTTTTAATTAAGTGAGTGATATTTACTCACCTATAGCTTATTTAATTCTGCTTCTAAATGCACTATCAATAAGTCACAAATCTTTTTCTAAGATCTTTGATCTAGACACACGGCAGTGTGTCAGCCAAGTTCAAAAAGTAAAAGTCGACACACCGGCCGTGGGTTATATTACCCGAACCATTTCGGGCCACTTTTGACCCCTCAATAACTTAAATTCTATTTGACCTACACAATTGCAATTTTTTGTGTCGTGTAAGACCATCTTCTAATTTCCTAATCCTGTAAATTTTTAAAAAAATCTTTTACCGTTCACGAGAAATTGACGTCTGAAAACCACTGTTTTTTCCACTGACTCACTCACTCACTCATAGAAATGTTTGACTACTTCCAGGTAACTTAGGAAATTAAAATTTGGTGTGGAGGTAGGTTATTGGATCTATAAATAGGAAAAAATCAGAAATCACCATTAATTAAACATTAATGGTTGTTAGAAGATAAATTATTGGATTACAATGGCGGTTTATGAGAATTTCACAAAATACCAGAAATAGTGCCAAGTTGGCGTCACTTTTGGCGAGTATCGGGACTAATCTCTGAAACTACCGAACCGATTTCAAAAGTAATGGAACCAAAATGATGGTATTCGCCCCGGTTCAAACGCAGACTATATCTTATGTCTGTGCCACTAACCAAAAGAGGGTTCAGAAGCAAAAAACACTTAAAAATGGGAATTTTGTTTTAGTGAAGGGCCTAGAAGCAAAAAATTTGTCATGTTAATTATTTATAAGATATGAATGATCACTAATGACAATTGCTAAAAAATACCAAATTTAAAAGGGGTGGAAATTCGCGAAGAGCATTCTGAAAAAGTTCTGAATAGCGATTTTAAAACAATCTCAGCAAACAACAAACCGATTTTAAAAGTAATGATATCAAAATGATGATGATAGTCTTTGCTCCAACATAGGCTATATCTTATGTCGATGCCACTAACCCAAAGGGGGTAAAAGAACAAAAACGTTCTAAAGATGCGATGTCTGTATGTTAAGGGACTAGAATTATAAAGTTTGGCATTTTAGAGTTCACGGGAATTTCGCGAAATATCAGAAATAGTGCCAAGTTGGCGTCTTTTTTGGCGAGTATCGGAGCTAATTTCTGAAACTATGAACCGATTCCAAAATTAATAGTACCAAAATGATGGTATTCACCCCGGTTCAAGTATATGCTATATTTTATGTATATACCATTAACCATAAGAGAGTGAAGAAGCAAAAAACATTCTAATAAAGAATACTGCCCAGTTAAACTGATGGCATTGAGCTCACAGGCTACAAATACTAATTGTACATTAAAGCCTTATATTTTCAAGGGTTAATTCCGTTCGAAAAAAAATTAAGAAGGGGAAACAGCTCTCCCCTTTCCTCTTTTTTTATACTTAATCATTGAAACTCCTATACTATCAAAGACATGCTTTATCATATAAAAAATCTATATCCAAAATTCAGAGCAAATGAGATAATTCTTAATAAAAACCCATTTAGCATTTATATAATTTAAAAGGAGTTATCCCCCTCTTTTATACTTAACCATTAAACTTCCAAAACTATTCAGAGATTTGAACGAAATCTGACAATTCTGCTTGAAAAACCCATTTATATAAATTAAGGGGGGGGGGCATTAGAACCCCTGTTCCCCTTATTTATACTTATTCAATGAACACCTAATAACAGTCACGGAATCGCCTCATCAGAATGATCCTAATCTAAATTTTGAACGAAAATTAATTCTGCATGAAAATCCCATTTATATCAACTAACGGGGGGGGGGCATTAGAGCCCCTGTTCCCCCTATTTATACTTATTCAATGAACACCTAATAACAGTCACGGAATCGCCTCATCAGAATGATCCCAATCTAAATTTTGAACGAAAACTTAATTCTGCATGAAAATCCCATTTATATCAACTAACGGGGGGGGGGCATTAGCACCCCTGTTCCCCCTATTTATACTTATTCAATGAACACCTAATAACAGTCACGGAATCGCCTAATCAGAATGATCCTAATCTAAATTTTGAACGAAAACTTAATTCTGCATTAAAATCCCATTTATATCAACTAACGGGGGGGGGGCATTAGAACCCCTGTTCCCCCTATTTATACTTATTCAATGAACAACTAATAACAGTCACTGAATCGCCTCATCAGAATGATCCTAATCTAAATTTTGAACGAAAACTTAATTCTGCATGAAAATCCCATTTATATCAACTAACGGTGGGGGGGAGGGGCATTAGAACCCCTGTTCCCCCTATTTATACTTATTCAATGAACACCTAATAACAGTCACGGAATCGCCTCATCAGAATGATCCTAATCTAAATTTTGAAAACTTAATTCTGCATGAAAATCCCATTTATATCAACTAAAGGGGGGGGGGCATTAGAACCCCTGTTCCCCCTATTTATACTTAATCAATGAACACCTAATAACAGTCACGGAATCGCCTCATCAGAATGATCCTAATCTAAATTTTGAAAACTTAATTCTGCATGAAAATCCCATTTATATCAACTAACGGGGGGCATGAGCCCCCCGTTCCCCCTCTTATACATATCGAATGAACTCCAAAAACTAATCAGGGAAGCGCCTTGTCAGGATATACCTATATACAAAATTTCAAGTGGATCCGATATTTTTATCATGAGTTATCGCGTTACGCACATACGCACATACATACAGAACGGACGGGCACATAAGCTCTCAGGCTATGATAGCCTGTGAGCTAAAAATGAGATTTTTGTTTTACTAATAAGCATAGAAGCACAAAATTCGGCATGTTACTTATTTATAAGATAAAAATGATCTCTAAGGGCATTTGCTAAAAAATAAAGAATTCAAAAAGGGTGAAAATGCACGAAAAGCATTCTAAAACTGTTCTAAATTGGGATTTTTAAGCAATCTCAGCAAACAACCATCTGATCTTAAAAGTAATGATCTTAAAATGATGGTGACATTTCTTGCTCCAATATAGGCTATATCTTATGTCAATGCCACTAATCCAAAAGAATTAAAAGAGCAAAAAAAATTCTAAAAATGCGATTTCTGTATGTTAAGGGCTTAGAAACATCAAATTTGGCATGTTCATTACTTATAAGATATAAATGATCACTAAGAACATTTGTTAACAAATACAAAATTTAAAAGGGGTAAAAATGCGCGAAAAGCGTTCTATAAACGTTCTAAATAGCAATATCAGCAATATTGGAAAGTTAGCGAACCGATTAAAAAAAAAAAAGAAAAAAAAAGTCAAAATGATGGTTGCAGTCCTTGCTCTAACAACAGTATTGGATAAATTGCCAGATTACAATGGGAGTCTATGGGAATTTGGCGAAATACCAGAAATAGCGCCAAGTTAGTATCACTTTTGGCGGGTAATTTTTGTCGTCAATTTGGTGATATATCGCCAAGTTGGAGACAAACTTTTTTGGTCGTCGAGATAATCAAGTAGTACCCAATCACATAAAAGAAACATCCTTATTAGTGGAATTTAATGGAACATAAGCAATCCTAATGTTAAAAGTTTTAAATTTGATTCAAAGAAACAGTGAATAAACGCAGGAAAAAGCTGTAAGATTAATTAATATTAAATAAAACTAATTTAATATTAAGCCAATTTATTTCAAAAAGGAAACAAATACCGACTTATTTGACAAAAAATAATGATATCCTATCAAAAACCTGAATGTGAAAAAATGCCAAGTTCGTTAAAGATTTCGCTAATAAAAGAAGTGATTTGACAAAAAATAATGATATCCTATCAAAAACATGAATGTGAAAGAATGCCAAGTTTGTAAAAGGTTTCGCTAATGAAAGAAGTGAGATCTAACTGCAAACCAAGTTCTTTCGAAGCTCCTTAAATCATAGCTCCTGTCATGCATAATATTCTTCAATTGCTTAAAATGAGTTGGTATGTTACTTGTTATTCAATAGAGCGACTTGGCAAGTTTTCAGCCCCTAACTTTAATGTTTGAGTAAGTACTTAATGTTTGAGTACCTAACTTTAATGTTTGAGTAAAATTTAATCTAGAATCTGATTGGGAAAGATCTAGTCATTCAAATGTTCGAATAACTACATTGAAGTTAAGGTATCGATAAATTAATTAAGTGATCAACTTTAAGTTCTGATCAATTAAATAGAGAAATTTGAATAACAGAAAACTTGTAAGTCGCTCTATTGAATAACAAGTAACATACCAACTCATTTTAAGCAATTGAAGAATATTATGCATGACAGGAGCTATGATTTAAGGAGCTTCGAAAGAACTTGGTTTGCAGTTAGATCTCACTTCTTTCATTAGCGAAACCTTTTACAAACTTGGCATTCTTTCACATTCATGTTTTTGATAGGATAATACTTTAACCAAAATGTCTGCACGACGGGCAGATTTCAACAGAGCTGAGGGAGTACATTTCAACAGTGTTGAAACGTGCTCCTTATCATTTTTTAATTAAGCAATTATGAAAACTGGCTTGTAACCTTTTAAATCAACAACTAGGTCAGATTTAAAAGTTTCAGGTTTATTTTACAGTTTATGGCTACATGAAGCATGATAAGGCCTATGTCAATAACTATATTGTAAGCTAATTAATAAGGGTTTTTACATTTAAAATACTGTTTTGAATTATTCTAAATTCTTCAAAAATTAAATATATATATATATGTATGTGAATTTATTCAAAGAAACACGTTTGTAATTATTTTGACTTGACAGACCAATTGTGCTTTAATATGTCAATCGAGTTTTAACTAATTCTGTAATTTTAGCGGTGGACTCGATGAGGTGATTGTCTATGCTGTCGCACCCCAGTCTATAGCAAGGAATGAAATGATATTAAAATAAAACTTCTCAACCAAATTTAAGCGGAGGAGCTGCTCAAGTTGTATTTGCAATAACATTTTCCATACATTTCAATTTAATTAAAAAGAAAATAATGTACATATAACCTGAAACAATCCACTATATTGCTTTGTGAATAAAGTTTATTTTGTAAAAATGTATGATATTTGTAGGATTTCTTCAACGGTTGAAATGTATCCCACCTCCCGTTGATAACTGCCCCCCTGGAGGGGTACATTTCAATAGAGTGCATGCTTCATTAAAATTTAATATTTTGTGTTTGGCTAGAAATCGTGAAAAAAATTGAGAGGATACCTCAAATATGAAGTTAGTAAACAGCACATAGAACTTTAGTTTTTAAAGCAGTATTACTTCACAAATAATTCTTTTGCAAAAAGGGTTGAAAGGTGCCCCAAAGTGATACACAGGACCACGCAAGGAATTGGATGCATGGACGCCTATGAATGATAATTTCTGAGAATGTGATTTCAGTAGTTGGAATGGAGTGTTTTAGTTGAAAATAAATTTTAGCTAAATATTGGCGTGTAATTTACAAATTTTTTTATTAATATATATATATATATATTTGTAAATTTAGAAAAAAAAATAATATTTCGAAAAGTAATTAAAATCTAAAAATTATAACAGTACTTTTGAAATCCGCAGATCAATATGGATTTTTGGTGTTAACTTCAACGTTAAATGTTCCATACTTAAAGAGAAATGGCAGTAAAACACAATCAGTCGTTTAATCAGTTGTTTTATAAAATTGTTTCATAAAGTTTTTTCATAAATTTGTTTCATCAAGATTTTATATATATAGGGTAGATACATGTAATACAATATATGCATACATGTGTATATATATTGAACTCTCTCTTTGTTTAAGTTTAAATTCATTAAACACCATTTACACGCATTCTAAACATCGATTAACAAACAGTTTTCAGTTACATTTAAATCGTTTGTTTTTGGCGAGGAAAAATGTTGCTTTCCAAATTGTGTGCTGCTTTTCATGACAAATATTCGAATATGTATATATATGTATATATATGTGTGTGTAATTTACAGACTTTTTACTGGAATTCCGCTGTTGAATATGATTGATCTTCTATTATATACATGAGTAGTTTTTATAGTAATTAATATATATATTTTTTCAAAATATCTGAGTATGCCCAGAATGGTGACTTTCCTTTTAAGGAGAAAAAAAATGATATGATTCTGTCAACATGGCATAATTTTCGTGATTTTCATTATTCTAAGAATTAGAATCTGAGCATTTATTGATTGTTGAAACTGAATATCCTTCTATAGTAAAAAAAAAACTAGCCTTAAAAGGAATGACTCCTAGAATGATGCTGATGTGTAAGATTTCCGGAAATAACGAATCCGGGCGGACCACTCCTTCCATGAGTCGAATAGACCAATCAGGAAAGGGCTCCGTCTATGCATCGCCGTATGGGTTACCATAAAGAGGGAAAGGTTACCATCGCCAACAATCGCCAAGTTTGTCGCCAACTTGGCGATATACCGCCAAATTTGGCGACCAAAATTAGTCGTCAAAAGTGACGCTAACTTGGCGATAACTGTAATATTTCGCCAAATTTTTAATTTCTTTATAACACCAGTCGTGTGACACATCATTTGAGAAGTCTGCAACTGCTTATTCATATTATGAAAGTCTTGTGTGTCACCCCCCCCACTCTGCCCCCCCCCAAGGGGGCACATTTTTAATTTCTTTACAACACCAGTCATGTGACACATGATTTGAAAGGTCTGCAACTGCTTATTCATATTATGGATGTTTTCTGTGTCACCCCCACACTCTGCTCCCCCAGGGGGGGCACATTTTTAATTTCTTTACAACACCAGTTGTGTGACACATCATCTGAGAGGTCTGCAACTGCTTATTCATATTATGGATGTCTTGTGTGTCTATCCCCCACTTTGCCCTCCAGGGGAGGCACATTTTTAATTTTTTTACAACACCAGTCGTGTGACGCATCATTTGAAAGTTCTGCAACTGCTTATTCATACCATGGGGTATTGGCGAATGCAGCAAGCAGGGGCAGCCTACAACTTGGAATCGCGAAGCGATTACGCGGGGGGTTGGCGAGCCTAGCGAGCATATAGTTAAGAAAAAAAATTCTCGTTATTTGTATTTGTATAAATTATTTGTCATTTAAAAAATGTACTTTTGTAAATAGAAACCTTCCAGTACTAAAAACTTCACGTTGATTGTTTGTATGAAGTCTTATAAAAAATAAATGTAAGTCAACATTACGTCATTTTTTGACAAGGGTTATATACTAATTTTGTTAATAATATACATAGTAAAATTGGGTCTACTTCTCATTTTATTTCAGTTACTGTCTCATAAGATTCATAAAAAAAAAAAAAAAAATAGATTTATAAATTCATACAGAAAGATAAACTATAGTTCATCCAATTGTGAAATGCAATTTAAATATAATTTAAATATACATGAGAATTGTTAATTTGTGGTACAGAATCTCAGTTTTGGGCTTTTTAAATTTTTTGGAAATATTTAAAAAAGTTTGTTTTTAAAAATACATTAATTATTTTTTGACAAAAATTTAACGTTTAAAATTTAAATAAGTAAAATAGTGCTTATATTAATTGAACAAATTAAACTTTTATTTCAACAAATTGTTTTTTTTTTCTTTGTGAAAAGCAACAATCATTGCTTTAGCAACATGGATTGTAGTCAAAGCATTGCGATTTGTGCATGCTTTTCTTACTTTTTATTATTTTTTTATTAATAAACTAGCAGGCTATGCCCGCTTCGCTGGTCCATATTTCCAAACAAACCTTGACTCAAAAAAAAGAAAAAAAAAAAAAATGGTGATTTAAAAATTTTATTTTAAAGCAGTATAGACCACCCTGGAATGATCTTCCGTATTGCTGAAAATCATGCCAACGCCATTGCGATATTGTACTATTGTACGTCGGCGAAAATTTGGGCAATAAAGCACCATCTCTTTTATTTTATCATTTATAGTAGAGTTTCGTATGAACATGAGACCGTTATGACAACAGGAATCAAAATATTCTCGAGTCATCACACTATTACATTAGAAGGCATTGCAATGATTAGTGACATTGATTATCAAACTCTATAAACTTTCGGATTGTACATTATCATTTCTTAGTTCTTAAAATCCTGACATCTGAACTTGCACTATGTGTAGTCCTGGTAGCCTACATACAATGTCATTTCATGTTACATTTTTTAATAAACGTCCTCTGCTAGCAGGTCTACTGTAGTTTCCTATCTGCCTTAATCTGTTCCAGCAAGAATAATAGAGTAAAAAATGTAAAGAATTATTTACGATAAAGAAGAGTTTTTGTTTGTTTGTATTTATGACGGCCATTTATCTACACGTGGGATATAGGTCCTAAGGAAAGGGTGCCCTCCGTGAAAGTGGCAGACGAAGAAGGGTGTTTCACTTATATATTTAGTAGAACAATGAAGCATAAAAAGTGTGTTTTAAAGCTTTATTATTTGAATAACATTAAAATTACATCAGTTTCACTACCTCTTCCTTTTATAAAACAGTTGCTAACATGTAGCCGTTAAATCAGAATAATCTTGATGACTAAATTTTGTAGAAAAATAAGTCTTTAGTTTGCATCTAATAAAATCTTTCTACCTTCTGTAATCGATTCCATTATGATTTTTAGTGTCAAACATTAGAAGTTCTAGAAACGATATTGTTACAAATGTACCAGACTTATTTCATGTTTGTCCTCAAATAAATGTGAAATTTACGATCATCCATTATTGGCATTTAATGTTATAATTTGACGATAGTTTTTTGTTCGACTACTTGATTATTCCGTCGATCAATTTCGCCAAATTATACAAATGGACATAATTTTTATTTTAAATAACCAAAGAATCAATAAATTACTAAAATGTTAATAGAAATACAAATAAACATCGAATTAAAATTGGTTGATGAAGTAACAATTACATATAACAAATTTAATGTGAAATGAATGTGACATTTACAATCATCCATTGACATTTAACCTTATACTTTAGCGATAGTTTTTTGGTCGATGGGATTATCAAGTATTACCAAATTATATAAACAAATTGTATAAACAATAATATTGCCAATAACATGTAGGTGCAGGTGTCATCTACGGATCCCGTTGGCGCGATTGCAGCAAATTGCGATTTTATGCCTCACGTGGTAATCCGGTAATAGTTGATTATTTTTGAGTAAATTATTTCATTATTTTTCTTTTCTCTTTTAAAATTATGTAAATTGTTTTGTTCCATAATTATTTATTGACTTAGTTTATTATTATTATTTCCTTTTTAAAAAAAATAGAAAATAAAAATAAGTAATATAAATGTAATTGGTATTTGAAAACGCAGTGTTCTCCAAATTGGCATCATAAAAAAAAAAATCACGCCAAGGTGATGCGTGTATAAAAGTGGAAAAATGTTTGCAATAATATAAACAAAAAAAAAAAAAAAAAAAAAAAAAACGTAAACAAATAATTAAAAAATCGCCATTTCGATAGTTTTTTAAAATAACATCAAGGTTAATTCTCCAGTCGGGCAGCAATAGTAAATTTTCTTTTCTTCGTCTGTTTCATAATAAAAAAACATAAATTTAATAACTTCTAATTAAATAATCTGACTAATTTTCTGTAATCGGATGTATGATCTAAAAGTATCCTTAATACATAAACAAAACAGCGCAATAGTCATGTACGCGCCGAGGTCGGCAAGATAATTTTTTACACTAATTTGGCGGAAAAATCGTTTTCGAATACCAGTTTCATATATATATTTAAATTATTTTCTGTTATTTAAAAAATAATAACAATTAGTATTTAAATAATAAGTATATGACAAAACAGTTTACATAATTTTAAAGAAGAGAAAGGAAATAAAAAAACATTTTATTAATAATTAAATAAACAATAGTCGGGTTGCCATGCCAGGCAAAATAACATCAATTTAGTGTCCATTAGGTTACCTCGGTGTGTATATGATATCTGTGCAAACAAAACTTCCGATAATATAACAAATGACGTCATATTTATTTTCCTTTGAAATTTTTTTTATTTTAATTTTTCACGTGGATACTGTTCAACTAAAAATTAATTGCCGAGGAGAAATTATTTTCCATATATTGATTTTTTTGGTAACTGAAAAGAAAATGGTTATTTTTTATCGGAAAAATTTTAATTGATTCTGTATGAAAAGTAATGAAATTTTGAATTATTAAGGAAAATATTTGAATAAATCAATTAAAAATTAGCCTATGTTCACCGGAAATTGTATAGCTTTCCAACGGTGAAAGAATTTTTCAAAACCGTCAAGTAGTTTCGGAGCCTATTCAATTCAAACAAACAAACAAACAAACAAACAATCAAATCTTTCCTCTTTATAATATTAGTATAGATTATAGTTACTTGCAAAAACGTTGCATTGTGTGACCCCCCCCCCCCCCCCCAAAAAAAAAAAAAAAAAAAAAAAGGTCTAATGCGTAAATTTAAGCAAAAATAATTGTATTACTATTGATGTTAGTCTTTAAATTTAATATATATAATGATTATCAAATTAATTTTTTTCGCGTGCCAGAGAAATTATTGCGTAATGTCACATCAGGAAAGAACTGCTCTCGCCACGCGATCCTTGCTACAAGCTAACGAATTTAATGAACAGACTTGGAAGGTGTGAGCATTGACATATTGGAATTCCAAGAATCAGCTCACAATTGGTAATAGCGGTTCCTGCCTCAAATCACTCCTTTTATTAAGATACTTGTAATAAACACGTTATGACGTAGCGGTCTCATAGAAAATCGGGCTGTTGGCTGTACCCCGTGACATAGTAAACTCGTAACCTATTGCAACATTTAGCTCGCAGGAAAAGACCGAGAACAAGCTTCGAACGATTTTGTTCTTTCGGGCTCCTTTTCCTTTATGTTATAAACAGATTTCATCGCAAATCTTATTATTTTATTAAGAGAAAGTGATTCAAGATATTCATTCAGAAGTCTATGAATTTATTGATTTTTAACGTTTCAAAAATAATCTTTAATCACATAACTTTTTATCTATCAGTGTATGGTGTTATAAAAAATACTAGTTTTAATTTAATCCAGCGGTATTGCAAACTCTGCGGAATTTCAATCTTTAGACTGTATTATTTGATTCACAATGCACATTATTTCTTAAAAATTAAATCAAGTATAGATATAGTATTTAAATCAAGTATAGATGTTAGATATAACATTTGTTTCAAAAGACTATACAAGTATTTAAATACAAATTTTTTAATACTGGGGGGGGGGGGCTCTGTCCCCGTCCCGCCTTTAAATGTCAGT
Source organism: Maratus speculifer (assembly GCA_964019185.1). NCBI lineage: Eukaryota > Metazoa > Arthropoda > Arachnida > Araneae > Salticidae > Maratus > Maratus speculifer. The sequence continues at coordinate 127,812,303 of OZ025296.1, forward strand.
TAATCTGATCAGCTTAAAAAAAAAATACGGAAAACTTATAATTTAAAAAAATGGCGATCTTCCTATAAAAGGATATTTATTCTTTTCCGTTTTAAGAGGAGGTTTAAGGCCGACCGAGCTCCTTTTAATGTCTGTTTTTGCATTTGATTAAATAAGATTATTTAAACATTTCAGAATCAGTTAATATAAAATGAACTTTGTCAACAGATTCTTAGCTTCCTGATATTTTTTTAACAATACTATAAGGTAATGGTTTTAAATAAGTGATTCTTAAATGTAATATTTTAAATCTGACGTAATTTCCACCAAACCTTTTTTTCTTTTAATTAACATTCACGATAAAATATTTTTATCGTTAGAAATGAAATATTATTTGCACTGTATTGTTTTGTTTTTTAAATCTGACATAATTTTTCTCCCTTTATAACTTTTAAAACATATTAATGAATTTATTAATCTACAATTTTGTTTCTCTTTTAAAATCATATGTAAATATAATTTTTGTGCCGTAATAGACCCTATCAGTAATGACGTCACAGGCAACTCAACTCCACATATCTGTTGGAAGGAAATAGACTCAGCATTTAAAAAAAAAAGAAATAGTTTACTTAAATGAAAATTGTTGTTCTTTAATTCATAAGCATACATTCTGTGATGGATGTATGATGAAAATGTGTCCATCAATATCAACCGACAAATTGGCAACAAACAACAGAGTTCAGAGAAAAATAGACAGAAAATGTGTTAGTTCAGAGTAAAGGTAAATTGCAACCGTAAAACACTTAAAAAATGTCATAATTCGGCCCAAACACTTGTGGCTCGATTTAAAAACTTTTCCTAGTCGAATAAATTCAGTTCTTGTTCCACTTGCTTGTCTTATTTTAAACAATATTTGTGTTTCATATTGCAAACGATTTGATGGTACAGATAGTGCATATCTAATGGACTCTGAACTCTATGGTCTTATTTGGAACCAATTTGCAGTTGTTATGCGGAGTTGAGTTACCTGTGACGTCACATTGATAGTGTCTATTTTCAATATTTTCCTGTTTTCAATACTTAAAATGCATTTAATTTTAATTTGAAAAATTTTTATGTTTATAATAATCGCATGTGAATAAATTTGTAATCTAAAGGAACTTTTATTCTTTGCGCTTTTTTAATAGTTGGCAACAATTTAAAATAATTTTCTGTTCTAAAATATGTAAAACATATCTTTCGAAATGCTGAAAATTTGATTTTAAAATAGAAATAAAACTTTAAAGAATTAGACGGGAAAAAAATGCAATCTGCACACTGGGAATGTCTAATGTATAAAAAGATCTAAAAATGATTAAATTCCTATGTATAGTTTTTGATCCTATAAAACTTTTTAATGGAACGATTTTGACTAAATATATCATTAAATATCTCTTAAAATAATTATTCAATTTGAAAATGGTCTCCACCAACGTGTTTATCAAACATTTCTCTGTAATATCACCAATTTTAATATTTTTATGCGCAACAGCTGTCTTAATGTTAACGAAGAAAGACCTACGGTCACAAAAAATTCATTGTCAGCGGCGGTGACAGTGTTAGTTACTTTTTTTTTTTTTTAACTAGAGAGATACGTTTCGAAGAAAAATATTGCCTGATGGTGTCTATCGAGGGAAACCTACATAATAAGTCTAAAATTTTGCAACGGATTTTTCAAAAAGAGATTAATAAGACAATAAATAAACATACAATTCTAATCATATTTGATCATTATAAATATATTGTTACACATTGAATGCTATATTGCATTTGTTAAAAATAGTAAAAATTTAATTTTTGATGACATAATGAATTTTTTAAAGATATTATTTTAGTCTCTCCAATCATATCAATCATATTAGAAGTATAATAAATAAGTTTTGTTCAACACGGAGATATTTTATTTAACGGTATTATACAATTTTAGAAAAAGTTCAAGTATTATGTAAGCATATTTTTAGTTATTTTGTACCCTTCTTTCTCTCTTGAAGGAAAAATAAGCAAATACTACCCCTTTTGTTTATATAAGATTTAATGATATTCTAACATCAACATTGTTTGCCATAAAAAAAATTACAGTTAGCGGTAAATATGTTTATTAATCAGCAAATTTTCATAAATAGACATATAGCAGTTGTGGTATCGGAGGAAAACAAAATTGGTTTAATATGTTGTTACTTAAATTCATTAAACAGTTCATAGAATATAAACTAGTTTTTAATATATTATTAATTATCACAATAAACAAAAATAACAAAGAAAAAAACTCTCTAAGAAATGCAACAGGCCCTAACTTATAATAAATACTAAACATACACATAACTAAAAATTTTAACAAGAATCCTAGGAATATTTTATATTTAGCATTCGGATTTCTAGTGTGGTGCACAAGATCTTTGAATCCGTGTTTCTATATTGTCTGTTAATATGTTTTCAATGTAGTAGTGGACTGGAGTGTTCCTCATTTCCAGTTCTTGTTTACTTCATATCTTCTTCTTCTTTTTTTTTGCTCATGTAAATCGTGTTCTTTTGCCTTTTGTTGTTAAATTACAGTTATTTCGTTGTCTAATGCTTACATAAGAATTCTCGTGACCACCCTTCCCCCCTTGTCAGCAAAAATATGTTAACAGTGGACCTCCCTCCCACCTTTACTGCTTACGTAATACTTGAATGATCTCTTACGAGGAAAGAGGTCATTCAAGTCATTACTTATGGGGCATACTCAGAAAAATTTGAAAAAAATATATATATATACTAATTAAACTACTTATGTATGTAATAAAGGATCAATCAAATTTAGCGGCGGAAATATAGTGGAAATTCTGTAAAAAAATAAAAATATTTCGAGTATTTGGCGTAAAAAAACGAAAGCATCACGCGATTTGCGAGAAGAATTTTTCCTCGCCAAAAGCAAACGATTTTCATGTAACTGAAAATTGTTTGTTAGTAGATTTTTAGAATGCGTATAAATGGTATTTAATGAATTTAAATTTAAGCAATGAGAGAATTTAATCCATATATTATATTATATTACATATATACTGCTTGTCGCAGCAGTTATTTAATTTTTATACTGTAAAATTAATTTTATATATAAAAAAATATGTCCATATTGAAATATATTTTTTCATATATTTAAGCGTATTCCATAAAATAAAGGTTAGAGGAAGAATGCTTCAATAATACATTTCAATATCGGAGAATTTTTGTTTCCATAGCAACAAAACTGAATCGACACAGCTCGATTGGACTTAATTTTGAGATTGAAACAAATTTAATTGATTTAATTTTCGTTTTAATTCATAAAATTTCCAATTTCGATGTTAACTTTCATTATAAAAAAATATATGACGAAAGTTTAGTTATTACAAACTAAAACCGACAAAACTAAAGTTATTTAAATAAATATTTTTAAAAATAATTCAACATGAAACATTTTTACTTTAAAAAGTTTTTGACAAAGAAAGTATTTCTTAAAATTTTATTTCGTCGCCAACCGGTGATAAATTGCCAAATAAACCAAATGTTCATTATTTTTTTACGAACATTCTATTGGGGTTCCGCCAAAATTTTTCTATAAACATATATCTACATGAGGAGAACATTCTGTAATTTTTCAGAATTTTCTGAGTACGCCCGTATGGAGACCTTCCTTGTTAGTTTCATTATCAAGGTTTTGAAAACATCAACTGTAAAATAAAAATTGCGAAAATTCTGGAACAAAAATGTAAGAAAAGCGTTTTTATCTCTGCAAGTATTCATGTATTACAAATATTTTCCTCAAAGTGTTATCATACTCATGAGTCATCACTGAACATATAACAATAACAAAAGTCAGTAAATAAGATAATCGAAACAATTTGATATTTTATACCAGCTAATTCTTCGAGAATTTCCCCACATACTACGTGTTATGGACATTCACATTCTTTTAAAATTTAAGGAAGTTACATTCTTTAAAATTTAATTTATTTTAGGCTGTATTTTTTAAATGCATTAATATATTATTTTGAATAACGTGCAAACGACATTGTTATGTGTTTAATCTCACAGATGTAGTCGTTCTTTCAGAAGAAAAATAAAATCGTTAATTTTTCAGATTGAAAGTCATCTTGACTAAAAGTTAATTATTAGTATCTGCAAATTGAAAATTAACTTGTTTATTCTAATATATATACAAGATCTTCAGGCAATTTTTGAATTATTATTATTATTATTATTATTATTATTATTTGAGAATACGCTTTTCCGAGAACTTCCTTCTTTGACCCAGTTTGATATATTCTAAATATTTCAGGAAACGGTAACCACATAAAAAATAAATTTTCTTGTCAAATACATATGCAACTCTTTGGAAAGCAACCGCCGTATACAAAAACCATATTTTTGATTTGAATACACTTTATAGTTGAAAACGTACTTTATCCGTGGATTAATAGATAATCCTATAAACTCTGTTCTGAGCTATTTGATTATTTTTTTATTCTTTCTTTTAACAAAAGGTTGTTTATTTATTTAATCCAACAAGGCGTTGTATAAGGATAAATAGAAAATCACAAAAACTTTTCTACTGGAAAAAAACAGTGATAAAATGATGCTTACCTTGAGCGTAATGACTTCACTGTGATCCAAGACAACATCTGGTTGCTTTTCTAAACAACACACGTAGAACATAGTGTCATATCTTCTATGTCCTACGGAAGTTGGCGTTAACCAGTCCCACCATTCATGCAAAGACCAAATATCAGGGCAAACGTTAGCATCTAAGCAAAAATCTGTAAAGGCTAGTGGATCTTTACGTATTTTTTCTTGCCAGGCGGCTAGATCAATATCTTCATACCAACTAATGGAGGATGACTTCTTGTCTTTAGGACGGGTCATTAGGAGAACGCCCGTCTCCTCAAAAGTTTCTCTTATAGCAGCGATTCTGAGTGCTACATCTGACGGAAGAGGGTTTTGTTCGGGGGTGACATTTGCACATGATAATGTTACTGAATCGGTGACCATCTGAGGCCGAGGTCCATAAACATTGCTTCCGAACGTACGTATCGATTCTCTGGCTATTCCATGTGCTTCGAACACTTCGTACCATTTTGGGGAATAGTCACTGATCTCAGCCAAGCCGCCCGGAAACACGTACGCATTAGCCATAAAAGAACTCAAGCTGCTTCTTTTGACCATCAGTAATCTATAATCACAGTGATTTTTACTGATCATTTGCTTAGGAGAGGAACGGGCTCGGACCATCATAACAGCCAAGTTATTACCCACGAGTTCCTGTAAAGAGGCACGGACTACAATAATAACGCTGGCCGCCTCTTTCCATGGTGGTATATTTTCCATTGCTGAAAAGAGTAAAGAATTGTATGAGCCTGTTGCCAGAAAAAAAGTGTATAAAAATAAAGTAAATAAAACAAAAATAAATAAAAACTGTTTCATTGACAGATTTTATTTACACACCAAAGTGGATTAAGACTGTTAAGGCGCAACACTAGTCACAGAAAAAGACCCCGATGATAATGTAAAGTCTTTGGGAGCGTTCTTTTCAAATATCTCGCTCAAATTTTAATATTTTTACATGATTTTTTTTTTTTTGCATAGGATAGCTGAGGACGATCCACAGCCGGCCTAGTTTTTACTTTTTAAATTTTGGTTTAAGATTTAAAAAAAATACTTTAAATTTCAAAACCTGTTTAAACCGTTTCTGAAACTGAAACTATCATAATATAAAAAATATATAAGCAAAATAGAAAAAGTAAAAACTAAGCCTGTTGTAGATCGTCCTCAGCTGTCCTATTATATTAAAAAAAAAGGTAAAAATATTAAAGTTTGAGCGAGATATTTGAAAAGAACGCCCCCATAGACTTTACATTATCATCTGGGTCTTTTTTCTGTGCCTAGTGTGGGGTCTTAAGCATTTTTAGTTTCAGATTTCTTCTATTCTTTAATATGTTTTGTCTTCATATTTAATGCATCATACTTAATACATTATTTCCATATTTTCATACATTTTTGCTTTTTGCTTGCATACTTACGCCATTTGTTTTACATGCATACATCTTGCATATTTACATGTAACATTACATTCATCAGACACGCATATTTACACACATTGCATACAAAACCTCTTACACACATATGTACGTACATTACATACAACACAATATTATAATGAGAAGAATAGAATAAAATAAGAATGCTTTTTAAACCAAAGTAATTGCGATCAGTCTAATGAGGAATCTTACTTACAGTAGTACAAGTATTAAAGGATCGTTTATAAAATTCTTTGTCTTAAAAATTGACCTTTCACAAAACCTTACACAAATTTAATCATTTAAGAGTGAAATCTGCCAGTTCCTTTTACATAAAAAAACAATTTACATACATATAACATTATATTTTACATACATATAACATTTATCTTCTTAAAGATATATATAAAAAAGATCCTGAATATAACGATTTCAAATTCATAAAATTAGAACTAGATTTTTCGCAAATGTTAAAAAGGTGTTCATATAATTTCATAAAAGCAGGACCGTCAGAGATAAGTCTAGACAGACCTCTGCTTATACTTTCAATGAACAAGAAGAGATTAACCTCTTCAGGGGCGCCCATTGCAGCCTGCAAACGGTTAATTTTCATACTCAAACTGCAAACAGCCACCAGTAAATTTTTAGTAAATTTTCGATCTCATAATATACATGGAAAAAAAGCTTTTGATTATTTTCAAATAAATTTGTTCGTAAAATGCTATGTGAATTAATCACTTGAACATTTTTCAGTGTTGAATTCAAACACTTTTATCCGGGAGGGATTTTTGTGGCTCCGGGGGTTGGACATTGTAGAGTTCCAAAGTGGGGAATTGCACTTTTTACCATTGAAAACACAAAATCTCAAATGTCATGGGGGAACAGCTTATTGCTCTGGGGGCGAATGTCCCTACCACGCCATTCCCTTAAATCAATACTGAGATTTTTGGAGTAGAAATACCTTGTCCCTGAAAGGGTTAAAGTCGAAATTCGTTGATTCATTTCTGCAGGACGATATTTTTTTCAGTGCTGTTGAAGATGATAACTTTTAAATAAACCCACCCCTAGATTTTTAGTGCCCCAGGTCGACCAATCTTGGCCCCCTCTGAAGCCTGCGCTGCTAATCAGGGAGAGGACTTTGTAGGTTTCCCCTTGTTCGAAAATCGAGAATTCAGTTCATTGTTATATTAAGATTCTTTCATGAAATCGTTCTTTTTGAGACAATGTAATTAGAGGCAACTGTTTGCTCATATATTTATTCTAGCTTACATTTTATCTAAACCAGAATTCACTTAAAGTTTTCTCTCTGAATATAACTTTTTTGGGGATATGTGACGCCTTTTGCTATATCACATCTGCGATAAATTTTAAAGCAAACGGCATAATTCCGATATTTCGCAACTTTGGATCTAAGAAACTTCATTTTGTATATGCTTTTAAAATGTGAGGCCCCATTATAAATACGTCAGCGATGTCTGTTACATTTTTATACAAAAATTAACTAGAAACCCCTATTTAAAATTGTTGCTGAAATTTCAAGAAACATTTTTGAGGATATTAGGGCAATAATATGCAACTCCATTATACAATCACTCCAATTGGTAAATAAATCATACGGACTGTAATTTTCAAACTGAATGAAATAGTGTCCAGACCAGAATTTGAACCAAAGACATTTGTTAGCGATATAATCTTAAATATAAACCTGATATAGGAGCAAAGAAATTATAGCTTTCTTACAGGACTAGCAAAGCTCGATTTACAATTATGTCCTGGATATTATCCCTAGCTGTTTAGAAGCATCTCAACTTGTAGATTAGATCTGTTTAATACTCCTAACAAAAAATGACAGCAGCGCAACCAAGTCAAATCACAGGCAATAAAGAAAATCTAATTTAGATCTTTCATGTCCTTTTCTTATGCAAAATGGCTATAAGTCTTTCGTCTAAAACTATTTTTATATTGCTTTTAATTATTTTTCTCGAGATAAAATGAAAGTGTTATATTTCAAGATTTGCATAAAATTCAAACTTCAGAAGCATTTCTCGAATAATTTTATTTTTTGCTTTGAATTTCCCCTTTATAGTTCTATTTTATTTTTTCATTGGTATTCTATAGTACAAATATATATATATATGTGTGTGTGTGTGCGTGTATTTTAAATTTATAATTGGATATATTCTGATAAAACGCTCATTTCAAAAATGTAAAAGAAAAAAAAATGTGTAATTAATTTTTATTTCAAATTTATCTTTCATTAAGTAAAGTTAATGGGCTATATTAATTCACAATGGATATTACGCAATATAAGCTACTCTTATTATAGGAATATAGAAAAAGGTACGAGCTCAAACCATCGTAATTAATAGTCTAAGAGCCCGTGACTGGCAGACCTTCGTTATTTTATAAAAGCTGAAACTTTCTCAGCGCAGTCTCCCAACAAAGATAGGAACGATGGGTAATTATGAAATTTGGATCATGGTGGCTTTGGCAGTGACCAGGGAGCAAAGGTGTAAAAAATACCAACTTACTTTCGCCATTTTATAAAGCTTAGTTTTTTGATATTTCCTTTGGAATGATGTTAGAAATCACGTCCTCCATTGGCAGACACTTTCTGTGGTTCCAACCCCCGGCCGACAACCACTAAACTTCAATAATAGGAAATTCTACTTTCGTCATTTTATAAAAACTGAATTTTATATATGTTACTTGGGTAACTACCAGAAGATATTTCCTCAGTTGGCAGACAGTTTTGGTGGTTCCAACCTCCGGCCGACAGACATATACAGCGGCTTCTCAATACACTAGAGTCTGCGCGAAACAGACATTTTCCCCGTTTCCCCTTGGGTCGGAAATGGCGACAGTTATTTGAGGTTGCTGCATTGAAGAGAAAATGAAGAAGGAAAATCCCATACATTTCACTATTTTAAAAAATATATGTGCAGGTAACGTTCTAAACGTTCGCTGCGCATATCGCGTCAAGCGCGCGCACGCGCCAAAGAATGACGTTAAGACGCCGTTGAAGAACTTGTTACTGCATCCTTGTAACTACTGGTATTTTTTGTATGATTTTCATGCATTCTGTTCGCGAATAATTCGCGTATACTTTGTTTTTCAATTTTTCTCGTAAATTATCAATCGTACAGGTGCAGTTCTTTGGGCTTCTTTTATGTATTCCCAATGAGGAATCTGGCTGCGCAGAGTTTGGGTGCCATTTTTGGGACACCACGTATAGAATTTTTTAACACTATGTATCAATAAACAGTAAAACTCTAATTTTGTATTGAAGTGGATATTAAAAATAAAGTTCATAAAATATCTAAACATTATTTTCTAACGTATTTCATTTATTTTTAAAACAAGTATCAAAATGGAAATCATAATCAATAACATTATAAACATGTAATTTTCTTATTGATAAATAAGTACAAATTAAAAAAGCAATTTCGGCATGTGCCAGGGGGAGGATATAGCTTTCATATTCGTTGTTTTTGTTAAATATAGCTTTTTTTGCGACTCGATTAGATGAGTTAATAAAAATTCTTTAATGCTTGATTATTATCTCATTGAAAATTTTACTGCAATTTTAAGAAGATCAAATGCTACGAACCCGATAAAATGAAATTTCGTAAATACTGAATTTGAATCAGAATTGTGCCAAATTAGTAATCTATAGCCAAATCGGCAATATTTATGATTTCTTAATTTTTGTCTTCAAATTTGGCGATATTTTTAAATATTTGGCGATAAGTGTTTCCAAGCTTGGAGAGAATTCGAAGCTAACGTTCATTAATACTCATAAATAAATAACTAATTTTTAGTAATTTGGAAAATAGTTGTTATCCTCGGTAGAGAATTGGGAAATCCGAAGTATATCTGAATGTTTTTATTGGTTGAATTCCGCATTTTATTCATTTTCTGATTGGTTCATGTTTAATGTCCAAAAATGGTTTACTTCTGTTGCCACAATGACAAAAAAGTAATAAAAACTTTAAATAATAATAATAATATGAAAACAAATTGTCATAAAAATTTCAAACGAATTTCATTCAAAAGTGCATTTTTTTCTCTATGTAACGGTATAAAAATTTAAATGTGCAATGTTTAGAAGCTTAAAAATTTGCAGTTCAAAAAAATTGTAAAACTGAAATTTCATTTAATTTTTTTATAAGATGGGTCCAGGAATATTAATGTTTAATCCATGTCATACGTAATAAGAGGAAGTCAGCCTGATTAACTCCATCAAATAAAAATGCACATTTTAAACAGTTAAAGTTATATAACAATAAACTACTGGTTTTTTTTTTTTTTTTTTTTTTTTTTTTTAATTTATGGTCTAGGAATATCAATGTTTAATGTATGGCGTACGTAATATATGACTCGTTATGATCATCCTAAAAATGATGTTTATTATTATTATTAAATATAGAATTACTTTTTAAGTCTTTAAAATTTTAGGCTTTGAAAATATCATTTTCCAAATAGTCCTTCTAATTTGTCAAATTACATTTTTTTTTCTTTCATTGTGGTCTTTTTTCAAAATGTCAACAATTGTAGAACTAGCAAAAGCCGTGCTTTGTTTGGATTCGCGAAGCATAATTTCATAAGATAAGTATTTGAATGTAACAAAATTTTTTACATTATTTTTGCATCTTCATTAAGCAAAAACGTTAGCTCATGTTTTGGCACATTTAAAATTTAGAAATGTAAATTCAGCCAAATAACTAAGAATTTCTTCGGAATTTTTTATTTATGATATAAGGCTGGTTTAAATAATGGAATGGGGGTAATAAAGTATAAAATTCCATAATGTCTTGTAGGAAATTAATAACTTGCCCACTGTATCAAGGTTGACCACCTTTAACCTGATAAACAGTAAAAATTTGATTCAATTAAATTATTCTTCAATCAAATAAATATTCTTAAATTATTCTTCAATCTCAATTATTCTTCAATCTTTCGATTCGGATACCAAACTTAAGAAACTTAACAAAATATTCACTTTAAATACCAAATATAAGAATTGATTTTACTTGTTTACGATTCTTTTGCTGCCAATTTACCAAAGTAAATACCTTAATAAATAAATCATAATGTAATTCTTTTAAAATCCGTAAGTATAAACTGCGTGAATAATTTTGGCAGAATAATGAAAATATATTTTATTTAATATATTAATCATGATTCTATCTATAATTACTTACCCCATGATTTATTTTCCTTCTTAAAATAAAAAGATATGCGTTGAATTTTTTATTAGCAAAAATGCGTCTATAATAGAAAAACATGTAGAATAAATTAATTATTAAAATAATATTTTTTAATGGTTATTCTGTAAAAAAATAACATTGTTCAAATCTAAAATTCATAATTTATTCTTATGATTAATTTCAAATCAAAATACTGAATAGTTTTTTTATAAAGTGTACGACAAAGTGTAATTTGAGTGGCGTAGTAGAGGATTCGCTTCGCTCATCCTAATTACATGCAACAACCTAAAATAACTGTCGCCAATTTCCGACCCAATTGAAAACGGGGAAAATGTCTGTTTCGCGCAGACTCTAGTGTATTGAGAAGCCGCTGTATATGTCTGTCGGCCGGGAGTTGGAACCACAGAAAGTGTCTGCCAATGGAGGACGTGATTTCTAACATCATTCCAAAGGAAATATAAAAAAATTGCGCTTTATAAAATGACGAAAGTAAGTTGGTATTTTTTACACCTTTGCTCCCTGGTCATTGGCAAAGCCACCATGATCCAAATTTCATAATTACCTCGTTCCTATCTTTGTTGGAAGACTGTGCTGAGAAAGTTTCAGCTTTTATAAAATAACGAAGGTCTGCCAGTCACGGGCTCTTGCTCTATAAAAGACTATCTTGAAAATATTTTTGAATAAAAAATTTAGACTATTATTTCCTGTCTTCAACGTTTGACAATTCATCTCTTTCCATAAAGAGTATCACTATAAATGTTTATTGAATTTCTAAGGCATAAATTTGAAAATCAAGAGCCAGTTGCATAGGTTGCATTTTTATTCTTCTTTCTTTCTTTTTCTTCCTTTTTTTATTTGAAAATTTCATTTCTTTCGTGATAATACTACTGCAAGTAGGATTTTTTGTATTTTCATTTAATTTAATCCTTGTCAATTATTAGAGGGTAGTTAGACGTACCGATGCTCTAAAAGTGTTTTTCTCTATGACATTTATTTATTTTGTCGAATTCTTTTTACATGCACCCGGTAAGCTTCTCTGAATTCCCCGTCCCATTATCTCCTTAATTTGATAATCGCAATTATTTAAAAATCAGTATTTAGATTTTTTTTAATTAATAACAATTTCAATCTCTTGATAACCTCATGAATAAGTGCTTTGAATGATTGTTTATTTTTGTGAATATTTTATTAAATACTGATGATATTAACTGTCATTTGAAAAATAGCTACACAGCTCGGCGTTGCTCGGGTTCGTCAAAAAACAGCAAGAATTGCGAAAAAAAAAAAAAAAAAAAACTTTGAAAAAGCACAATAAAAAATCTCGAAATTTTTTTTTTAAATGCTGCACTTATTTCGTCTAAACGTCATCGAAAAGAGTAGGGATAGAAAATTGAAACTGGATTATTTTTACCAATGTGGAAAAATCTTACAAAATCGCCAAAACATTAAAAATCACAAAAATATAAAACAAAATTCGAATAAACATTGTGGAAAAGAGTGCTTAATATACTACATTGGGTTAAAACTTGACCGTCTGAAATATCGAGTCGGATCGCAAAGAAACGGAAACAACGCATTAAAAATGGCAAAAATTTCAAAAATCACGGAACTCAAAATTTACTCTATATTTGGATAAAAGCTTTGAATCTAAATTAGTTAAATGGCAAGCCGTGAAATGCGAGAAAAAAAATCGCAATAAAAATCTTCAATCTAGCAAAAACCTCACAGGAAAAAATTTATCATATTAGCAAAGAAATTTAAAACTGAATTCTTTTCCGTACCTGAAAAAATCGCCCTGAAATAAACAAACAACAACAAAGAAAAAAGCTAAAAAAATGCATTAAAAATAGCTGTAGATCAAAATGGAGAGCTAAACAGTTACCTTAAAGTCTGAAAATTTGAAACCGAATTCCTATTAGGGTAGAAGCTTGAAATCGAAATCCTTTGAAAAATGTAAAAAATGAAAATCCAAAATTTGCATTGAAACTCGTGTTAAAAATTGCAATGTATTAAAAAATCGATAGAATAAAAATTTACTGTTAAAAGATAAAATACTTCAATCAAAAACTTAATTACACTAAACAAAATGTTTGAAATCAAAATCAGTTTTTAAATGTCTAAAAATCGCATTAATATTTAAAAATCGCTAAACATTTGGAAGTCAATGGTTAAAAAAACCCTGTCGGCTTGGCCTATAGGCGGAGGTAGATTTCGAAGAGTGCTCATTTCGATAACAACAACAACAAAAAAAAAAAGTACGATTAGAGATAAACCCAGTTTAATAACTTCATTTAGACGCTTATGAAAAATTTTTAATTTAACTTTTCTGCAAGAATTTGTTTTATCAGAATCCTCTTAATCGAAATTCAACTCAAATGCCCTTTTGACAACATATTTTGTAATATATTCTGAATTTATTAAAAAATCGGCCAAAACAGTACATTATATAGTTTCTAAATAAAAACAAACTACCAATTGAATGCGTTTGAGAATAAAATTGAATTTAAAAATGAGTCATAAAGTAACCGATTTGTTATTTGAATACATCCTTAATACTTTAATTATGATCGCTTCGGAAAATTTTGTGCGAAATGCCCACTTTGACAGCATTTTTAAAAATATATTCTATCTTTATCAAAAAACTCTAGTTTTTTCATAATAATGCATACTGTGACGCATAATAATACGCATAATGTGATCCAATGCGTCACATTATATAGTTCCTAAATAAGAGGATCTGTAAATTGGATGCGTTTGAGAGCGAAAATGGATTTAAAAACGCGCTCGAAAAAACGCAGTTTGTTATTTGAATACTTCCTCAAATATTCAATCACGACGACTTCAGGAAATTCTGTTTAAAATACACTTTTTGGCAACCTTTTTTGAAATATATTCTGTCTTTATCAAAAAAAAAACTGGCCAATGCGTCACATTATATAGTTCCTAAATAAGAGGATCTGTAAGTTGGATGTATTTGAGAGAAAAAAATGGATTTAAAAACGAGCCAGAAAAAAACGCAATTTCTTATTTGAATACTTCCTTACATTTTCAGTCACGATGACTTCGGGAATTTCTGTTCAAAATACCCTTTTTGGTAGCCTTTTTTGAAATATATTTTGTCTTTATCAAAAAACTGACCAATGCGTCACTTTATACAGTTTCCAAATAAGAGGATCTTCCTTTTGGATGCGCTTAAAATCAAAAATTAATTTAAAAATGAGTCGGAATGTAAGCAGTTTGCATTTGAGGTTTTTCTCCAACTCCTATTTTTGTTTAATTTATTTTTGCTATACGAATTAGTCCTATGAAAAACCTGTCAATATAAAAGTTGTAGATATTATTGAGAAGATGTAAACTAAATTTAATTAGATTTGATAGCTTAAAAATTGACGGAGTTATGGATTTTTTTTCTTTTTCAGCCCTTTTTTTCTTTTCGTTTTTAATTTTTTTCATCGGTAAAAGTTGGCCCTATCAAAAGCTTGTAAATACAAAAGTTTTAGATAATTTTAAGAACATTTATAAAAAATTTAGTTGGATTTAACATCTTGAGAATTGACGAAGTTATGAATTTTTTTCTCCCAAAAACCCTGTTTTTTTTTGGCCCTTGAGCCCATTTCTAAATTTATCAAAAATCTGTCACGCATAAACTTTTGGCCTATTTTTAAGAAGTAATATAAACTTTAAACCGATTCGATATCTATTTTAATTAAGAAGTTATGACGTTTTTTCGATTTTCACAAAAATCCTCCCTATTTCCACCCCCTTGGTCCGATTTTGCCCATTAACGAACTTGACCGAGATTTTATACCCCTTGATTTTATGTAAAAGTTTGAAGAAGATCTGAGCATAATCATGGAAGTTATCGTATCCAGAAGAAAGTGATATACACCGATATATATATATATATATATATATATATATATATATACAGGGTCTCACATAAGTGATGGGACACTTGTGCTTTACAAAAGGAAACTAATCAAATAAATAAAAAAAAACATGTACACATTTTTTGTAGGTGTGTTTCATACTTAATTTTAGTAAAGATTATTACATAACATACATTTTTTCAAAATATTAAAATATTAATTTAATAAAAATACAAATGTTTAGAACGGAGCAAAAAATAGTTCACATAAGTGATGGGACACCATATACACCAAAAATCGTCTGAAATAAGCAATAAAAATAGTTTTTGGGGTTTTATTTTTACTTAAAAGCAATAGGCAATAATTTATAAAATCGTCTGCAGTATTTCTCTCTAGTTTGTTTTGGAATTTTTGTGTTTTTTAGCTCTGTGTAGCCATGAATGCTAAACGAAAAGAAACTTCGCCTGAAATTCGAAAATTAGTTATTAATTTGCATATTGAACCTGGAAAATCTATTAGAAAAACTGCTGAAACAGTTAACTAGAGTCGTTCAACAGTTTTTCAGTATCATTAAACGATATAAAAAGAATCATATGATTCAGGATAAAAGAAGACCTGGCCGATCATCAAAGCTATCCAAAGGAATAAAGCGAATTATCGTTCGAAATATTA
Source organism: Maratus speculifer (assembly GCA_964019185.1). NCBI lineage: Eukaryota > Metazoa > Arthropoda > Arachnida > Araneae > Salticidae > Maratus > Maratus speculifer. The sequence goes on from OZ025296.1 coordinate 127,828,104, forward strand.
AAAAAAATCCAAGAAATAGTGCTTCAAAAGTTGCTGCTGATTTACAAGCATTATATGGAATAATTGTTAATCCTGAGACTATTAGAAGGGTAATTCGATCTGCTGGATATCACGGTAGAGTAGCCAGGAAAAAATTCTTCGTAAGTGAAAAGAATAAAAAACTCAGACTAGCTTTCGCAAAATCCAACATAAATAAGAATTCTGATTACTGGAATAAAGTTATATTTGCTGATGAGAGTAAATTTAATATATTTGGTTCTGACGGTAGAATCTTGGTGTGGAGAAAACCCAGGGAAGAATTTCGCAAACAGAACTTGGTACCAACAGTAAGACATGGTGGAGGAGGAGTTATGGTATGGGGGTGTATGTCGTCCGCTGGAGTTGGTAATCTTGTTTTTATTGACAGTATAATGGATCAGTACAAGTATATTGATATTTTAAAGCAAAATTTGAAATCTTCAGCACGAAAATTGAACCTTCATAACGATTTTAAATTTTACCAGGACAATGACCCCAAGCACACTGCTCTGAACGTTAGACTCTGGCTGCTATATAAATGTCCTGAAATAATAAAAACACCACCACAATCTCCAGGCTTAAATCCCATAGAGAATATTTGGCAAGAATTGGAATCAAGAATTCTCAAACACACCATTTCTTCAAAACAACAACTAAAATCGGTGCTTCAAGAAGAATGGGGTAAAATCATTCCAGAAATCACAAAAAAATTAGTCGAATCCATCACAAAAAGATTAAATCATGTTTTAAAAGTAAAAGGAAATCCAACAAAATATTAAAACCTTTTAAAAAGTAAAATTTTTGGATAAATATTTGATGGAAAAGTAAGTGTCCCATCACTTATGTGAGCCATTTTTTGCTCCGTTCTGAACAACTGTATTTTTACTAAATTAATATTTTAATATTTTGACAAAATGTATGCTATGTAATAATTGTTACTAACTTTAAATATGAAACACACCCAAAAAATTTTTGCACATGTTTGTTTATTTATTTTATTGCAGTTTCTTTTTATAAAGCACAAGTGTCCCATCACTTTTGTGAGACACTGTATATATATATAATACCATTAAAAGTAGACAAGATTCACCAACGGATTTTATCAATAAAACAATAAACCAAAACGAAGAATTAAATTGAATTATAGTAAACAATATATATATAACTTTTTTACTGATGGTAGTTTTGGGGTCTAGGAGTCATGATCGGTGTAGATCTGCAAAAATTTTTCAGAAATTCCAACATGGGAGAGAATGCAATAGGTAGTATTTCATACTTAACCTCTTCGCTACTGGCGATTAATGCAGTATTTTTAATTATTACTGAATTATTTCTTCTCTCGTTTGATTTTAGAGCGAGATTTTTGTTTTATTTTCATTAGCTCAAATCTTAGAATTCTAAGCATATTATTCTTATATCGAAATTTCATTTATATTTGAGTATCATTAATAAAATGGGACAAAACTGATGTACCCATTTGGGTACTCAGGGACTGAAGAGGTTAATGTACCTTAAATCGCTGAATCATAGCTGTAAAAATTTAATATTCAGTCGGAAAAAATTTCACCAGAAATCGTTCATGAATAACAAAAAATCGACACGGAATCCCTAAAATCCCTACAACTCGCTAAAAATCACGTTGAATATCGCATTAAAAATTGATAAAATTCAAAAAGCTTGGTGAACAAATTGAACTATTTATGCGAAAAGTCAGAAACCGAAATTCTTTTACCAATGTTAAAAAACTGTTGCGAAACTTGAAAAATCAGTAAAAAAAGATTAAAAATCAGTAAAATTAAAAAATCCGAAATAAACTTACCACAGTAGGATGAAAATTTATATCAAATTCCTGCGGACAAAATTTACCACAATGGGACAAAACAGTGTAATCTGAACTCTTTCATTAATTAAAAAAATATATCGACACAAAACTAAAAAAAACGCTAAAAATAGCATGAAAATACGCTAAAAATTTTAAAAGCAAAATTTGCTATATTAAGCTACAAATTAGAAATTAAATTTTTTTCCGATTGTGAAAAAATTGCCGGTTACTCGAAAACGTCTAAAAATTGTATTAAAAAATGCATTACATATTGTTTTAAATTTAAAAATAGCAGGGGTAAAATTTGGAATAATAGTTTAATCTGAATTCTTTCTTAAATAACAAAATATCGACGCTAAGAATCTCTATAATTTGCTAAACATCGCTAAAACTGAAAATTAGGGGAGAACAAAATCTGCTACGTTAAGTTAAAATGTTAAAACTCAATTACTTATAATAAATGCCGAAAAAATTCCCTTGTATTCATATAATCGATAAAAATCGCATTGAAAACCTCTAAATATTTAAAATTTGCAGGTGTCAAAATTTACTATATTTATGTGCAACACTCTAATCGGAAATCATTTACAAATGATAAAAAATCGGCGCAAAACGAAGAAAATCTCGAAAAATCGCATTAAAAATAGATATTAATGGAATAATTAACTACAGTGTCTCACATAAGTGATGGGACACTTGTGCATTACAAAAGGAAACTAATCAAATAAATTAAAAAAACATGTACACATTTTTTTGTGGGTGTGTTTCATACCTAAATTTAGTAAAGATTATTACATAACATACATTTTGTCAAAATATTAAAATATTAATTTAATAAAAATACAAATGTTTAGAACGGAGCAAAAAATAGCTCACATAAGTGATGGGACACCATTATATATGCAACAAAAATCGTCTGAAATAAGCAATAAAAATATTTTTGGGGGTTTTATTTTTACTTAAAAGCAATTGGCAATAATTTATAAAATCGTCTGCAGTATTTCTCTCCAGTTTGTTTTGGAATTTTTGTGTTTTTTAGCTCTGTGTAGCCATGAATGCTAAACGAAAAGAAACTTCGCCTGAAATTCGAAAATTAGTTATTAATTTGCATATTGAACGTGGAAAATCCATTAGAAAAACGGCTGAAACAGTTAGCTTGAGTCGTTCAACAGTTTTCAATATCATTAAACGATATAAAAAGAATCATATGATTCAGGATAAAAGAAGAAATGACCGACCATCAAAGCTATCCAATGGAATAAAGCGAATTATCGTTCGAAATATTAAAAAAAAATCCAAGAAATAGTGCTTCAAAAGTTGCTGCTGATTTACAAGCATTATATGGAATAATTGTTAATCCTGAGACTATTAGAAGGGTAATTCGATCTGCTGGAGATCACGGTAGAGTAGCCAGGAAAAAATTCTTCGTAAATGAAAAGAATAAAAAACTCAGACTAGCTTTCGCAAAATCCAACATAAATAAGAATTCTGATTACTGGAATAAAGTTATATTTGCTGATGAGAGTAAATTTAATATATTTGGTTCTGACGGTAGAATCTTGGTGTGGAGAAAACCCAGGGAAGAATTTCGCAAACAGAACTTGGTACCAACAGTAAAACATGGTGGAGGAGGAGTTATGGTATGGGGGTGTATGTCGTCCGCTGGAGTTGGTAATCTTGTTTTTATTGACAGTATAATGGATCAGTACAAGTATATTGATATTTTAAAGCAAAATTTGAAATCTTCAGCACGAAAATTGAACCTTCATAACGATTTTAAATTCTACCAGGACAATGACCCCAAGCACACTGCTCTGAACGTTAGACTCTGGCTGCTATATAACTGTCCTGAAATAATAAAAACATCACCACAATCTCCAGACTTAAATCCCATAGAGAATATTTGGCAAGAATTGGAATCAAGAATTCGCAAACACACCATTTCTTCAAAACAACAACTAAAATTGGTGCTTCAAGAAGAATGGGGTAAAATCACTCCAGAAATCACAAAAAAATTAGTCGAATCCATCCCAAAAAGATTAAATCATGTTTTAAAAGTAAAAGAAAATCCAACAAAATATTAAAACCTTTTAAAAAGTAAAATTTTTGGATAAATATTTGATGGAAAAGTAAGTGTCCCATCACTTATGTGAGCCATTTTTTGCTCCGTTCTGAACAATTGTATTTTTACTAAATTAATATTTTAATATTTTGACAAAATGTATGTTATGTAATAATTGTTACTAACTTTAAATATGAAACACATCCAAAAAATTTTTGCACATGTTGTTTATTTATTTTATTGCAGTTTCTTTTTATAAAGCACAGGTGTCCTATCACTTTTGTGAGACACTGTATATTAGGCTAGGGTATATAAAAATAAAACATCGCATTTGGAAAACTCTCATAAATGGCAACAATTAACGCAAAATGTATAAAATAATGAAAAAATTGCAAAAAATTGCATTGAAAATCGCACTAAAAACCGCTTAATTTTAAAATTCGTAAATTTTTTTAAAAGAGTGAGGGTAAAATTTTGAAATTAATTCCTTTTCCGAATTTCAAAAAATAACCGTAAGATTAAAAGAAAAACAAACAAACAAAAAATACGTTGAAAAATTTATTAAAATCGCTAAATGTAAATCCATTTCGGGAATAAAAATTTATTATAGCCGGGTAAAAGATAACAATCATACATTTTTCATGGATTACAAAAAAATCGAAGCAGAACACAAAATATATCCAAAAATCGCATTGATAATCGAGAAAATTTTTAAAAAAGGTATAGCGATGAAAATCATAAATCTTAGCAGGCAAATTTAAATACATTACACTAAAAATTTAAGTCAAAATTCCTTTTATTAACATCAAGAAATAGCGACAAAATGCGAAAAAACATCAAAAATTGCATTAAAAAATTCACTAAAAATCCAAAAGTCGTTGCGTGAAATCCAAATAAATTATATTGAAAAGAGAACAATATTCACTAAATTAGGTTAAAAGACTGAGATCCCATTCTTTTCGCAAATGTGGAAAATCACCTCGAAATATTATAAAAAATCCGCTAAAAATTGCATAAAAATTAAATTAAAAAATCGAAAATTGGCCTTCGAGGTTCAAAACTTCATATATAGTGGTACCACCCTCCAAAATTTTCTAGCTCTTCGTGCAGCGGTCTCTTTAGAAAATCGTCAGCACTTTACAATTTTTATTATGTATTATAAATTCTCTTAAAAATTCAAACGTACCTCCTTGTTACATTTTCTAATTTTGTTCGCGCCCCTCCCATTTCGCACCCTGAAATGTGTCGCACCATTTTGTATAGTGTTTTTTATCATGTATTATCATGTAACTATCTTAAAGTTAAAAACAAATAACATTGTTAGATTTCCAAATTTTAACAAAATCCGGTTCTGTTAGTTCCATATTCCACCACCAGGGAGCGTACTCTATTCTTATCAAAACTATATCTAAACAAAACTCCGTTAAACAACCTATCAGGAGATATATTGCTCGAGGGGTGACAGTCATAAACAAGAATTTAAGAAATTTGATAAAATTGCTATTTAAAAATAGTGGTACCTAAACTTTTGACATTTTAGGTGCATTTCGCAAAAAATACTACTTGTTACATTCTCAACGGTCCAAGTTTTTAATAGAACAACTATGAAAAGAGAAATTGATGCTAAACGCAAAAAATCGCCAAAAATCGCTAAAAATCGCATTGAAAATCGCATTAAGAGTCATTCAAATTCAAAATTTTTACCAGACAAAATTTCGTGAATTCGGGTAAACGTTTGAAACAATTTTCTTTTTATTAATGTTAAAAAAATAACCGCAAAATGTGGAAAAACACTAAAAATCGCATAAAAAATTCATTAAAAATTTAAAAATCGATGTAGGAATTCCGAATAAATTTTGTTGAAAAGAGAAAAAAAATTGCTATATTGGGTTAAAAGAATGAAACCGTATTCATTTCACTAATGGGATAAAACCGCAAATAGAACGCTAAAAATCGCCTAAAAAAATATATTTTAAAAAATCTAATCAAAAAACCGAAAATCGGGCTTCCAGTAACAAAACTACTTGTATAAAAGTACCTTCCCTCCAAATTTTGTAACTCTACGTACAGCAGTCTCTTCAGAACAGCGCTGAAACACAAACATACTTGTCTCTTTATTATTATAGATGAACCCACGCCACTACTTTGTTATAAGCTATTGACACGATAATAAAGAAGCAACACATGAGCGAAGTACTCACCAAAATAAAGGTATCCAGAAATAAATAAATAAATAAATAAATAATGTATTTTTCGGTATCACATCCTCATGGCTTCATACCCTTCTCTTCCGCGCACTCCAGCCACCGCATCCCGAGGATGGATGGGACCGATAGACAGGGAGAGAAAAAAGAAGCAGGCAGGTGAGACTGGAACATCCCTTGTGAGGAAATACCTGGCTGGCTTCTGCCATCCATTCATTCATCCATGCTTTCTAGCACCAAAGCCTCGGGACATGTTTACTCGAGAGTCAAGACGTGTACTCGAGATCAGTTGCAGTGAAATAAAGGGGGGAGGAGAGACTGCGATGACATAAATGAGGAACCTGTCCGAAAAGCCTTTCCAATGAACTCATTTTATTACTTGATTCGGTTCGGTATAGGATGATTATTATTAATATTATCTATGAAGATTTCGCTATTTAATAAGTCTTCAAAAGACACAACTTGGGAAAAAAAAGTTTGGTAAAAGTTGTAACCTATTTTTAAACTTACATTATTTTCTGGATACATAGAGTTTAATTCATCTCCAATCCAACCCCCCCCCCTTTTTTCCCCTTCTTCTGTTACGGCAGATTTCTTTAGCTTACTAACTTTTTTATATCTATATATAAAAAAGTATTTTTTTCCCTTTTCAATCACAACTTCAAACAACGTTTTCCGATCATGGTTATGTTTATTATGATTGTACTTTCTTCTCGCATTTTACATTTTTTTAACTTTTAATTTATAAATAAATAAATAAACAGTCTTATAATAATAATAAGAAGAAAATAACAGAATATGTAATGTAAACTATTTCACGAGTTTAAACATGTATTAATAAATACTATCACGTCTGCTCATGCCTGACAAGGTCAAATCTTAGTATCTCAGTAACTTTGAAGATGACATACACCTTAAAATTTTGCTCATGCGTCCGGAAAGAGGTTTCGATTTTTATGTTTTTTGAAAATCGAAAAATTAAATTTAATGTTTTGTGGGAAAATGTAGCTAGATTTCGGCAAAAATGGATTTCTTTAAACAAATAAAAAAAGGTTTTTTTTTCCTTTCGCCACTTCTTAAAAAAGAAACCGAGCTTTAACTTTAACTGAACTAAAACTGAACTAAACTTTTTTTCTTTTCTTTTTCTTTTTTTTTTTTTTTTAAGAAAAAGAAAGAGAAAAAGGAAATGGCAATATATGGATGGTATTTAAGCACATGTTCTTCTGGATGCAGTTATTTAATTTAATTTAGATTGTAGTAAAAATATTTAAACAAAAGTACTTAGTGTTTAGAACTCAATAAAAAATGTGGAGCGAGTTTGCTCGACAAACTCTTTATAGAATATTTTGCATTCAGGACCCAGGAGCTCGAACAGTAACAAAAAAAGAAGAAGCAAAATGTACAATTAATTATTTACTACAGAATATTCTTATCTTTCATAGCATGGTAAATTTTTTATTAGATATTTTTGTAAAAAATCATTTTTCTCGAAGAAATTTTGGTTAGATTTTTGTAAATGTAATTAGTCAGGGCCGTGCCAAGCGACAGGACGAAGGGGGCGCGATATTGGTACTACAAACATTGTTTCTTCTTTTTTGTTAAAAACTTAATATAGTAACATGTTTGGCAAATTTTACTAATTAAAGTTATGTTCACTTTTTGTTTCAAAATTATTCGATTATCCCTTACCTTACATCCAATTTCAAATTATTGAATGAAGACTTTTTTCTTTTGAAACTTTGTTTTAAGTCTTTCGTTAACTTTTTTTTCTGAGTTTAATTTTCTGTGCTCGTGTCAAAAACATATACTTTCAAAATGGCACTGGGGTCTCCTTCTAGGAATACAAAAGGTTTGTAAGCTGTCTTATTGTACTGTTAAATACATTTTTCTAAACCCATTCCTCTCGATTCCTTTTGCCAAAATATAAGTGCAATTTTCTCTTGTGTTATAGAGTTGTTTGGAGCTTCTGTATTAAAAAATTAATTAAACATTAAGTTCCAAAATAAACCCAAATATGTATTCAAATGTATGCAAATATGTATTCAGAACATATTTCTGTTTCTAAAATTTTTAATTTTGTGACTATGTCAGAAAGTGTGTGTGTGTACGTGTGTGTGTTGGGGGGGGGGGTAGGGTTGGCGCCAAATTGAAACTTTCCTCCGGGCTTAGTTTTCTCTTCGCACTCCGCAAAATTAATATATATATAAGTAGTTATTTAGTATATACTAGTAGTTATTTTTGTATGTATAAGTTATTTTTATTATATTGGCGATCTGTTTTCAATTGCTACACAATATATTGTATAGTATCTCCCAAGCCTATGTTCAGAATTTTCTTCTGATGAGATTTTTTTAAAATCAATTTTCTAGTTTTAAAACTATTTTTACAGAGTGGCTTGCTTTTTCTTACAGTCTGGAACTAGGGTCTTTATAGCTACTCTCAACTTGCAGCATCACAGTGGAGCGCTGTGAGAAGATGTCTCGTGGAAATTTTAAATCTTCATGTTGCATCCAATTTTTGTTAAACAGAAGTATCAATGATACTTTACTATCCAACATTCCATATTATACGATTACTTTGAAATGATTTTTAGTATTATAAATTTGTATTATTCAAAATTATATTAATTTTTATTTATGTAGTTTTTATAATAGTATGTGAGTATATCATGAAAATGGTCTTGCCTATTGGCATAAATTCTATCCTTTTTGAGAAAAATTGTGTCACATGAAGGCAAAAAATTGCAATGCAAACTGCAGTAAAAATGATCTTAAATTTTTTTTTTTTTTTTTAAGAGTAGGGTAACACCACCAGTAATTGGCATGCACCAGTGATTGGCACATCCTACAAATATGTCCTAAAATAAGATTTATATCCAGTCTTTTAAAAATGCAAGACTATATACCAGTTATATGCTCATTGTTAAAGATTGTAACTTTGATTTATGCTACTAGATGACAATAGTGCCTTGGAAAAAGAGACAATTATGGCTTGTATCAAATTAGCCATTTTTGTTGCAAATGCTTCTTTTTTGGCCTAAGAAAGGCATGCTTTTCAATTCATTATTATCTGATTTATAATATATTTTAAATTTTAATTGACAACAGTTTTGTTTAGTTAAAAAGGGTTACTTTAATTGTGTAAAAGTATTTTCGAAACAAATACTTGCATTTCTGAATCAATGACAGATGCCAATTAATGGTGCTTCAATTTTGCTAGTTTCAAGTAATTGGCACTTATTCCAATTACAAGGAATTCGCAAGTAATTTGAGATTAAACCACTTATTTTTGAAGTACTTATTTGTTTTTATTTGAAAATATGAAATATTATCAATAATTGGAATCAGTTAAAGCTTCATATGACAATGACTGGGGACAGCATGACAATTACTGGGTATTAATATAAGTATATTGTATTGTCTAAAAGTGTTCACATTTCAGACTAATATGCTGATTTCTTATTCTCAAAAACCTGAAATATGGCATCTTCATCTACAGTAAATTCATTTAAAGCGATTGAACCCAATGCAAAATGTAAAGTTTTTTTTTAATATAAACATGTGCCAATTACTGGATCACAAGGTGCCATACATTGGGGCTCTAGGTGCCAATTACTGGTGATTTCAGCAACTTTTTATAAATATACTAGCAGCCTTCGCCCGCTACGCTGGTCAGTTTTTTTAAAGAAACTTTAAATCAAACGAAATTTTTATATCATAGTAATTTTTAGTTTTATATTGTATTTTACTCTGTAATCGGAGAAAAGGCAGTCATCTAAACAGAAAGTTCAAAGTTAGTCACCAACAAATAACATAGCGCTCAACATGTTAACAGTTTTAATCACATAAAAATTCATTCAGTGGAACCTTTAAAATAAAGCCAACCTTTTGTAATTGGGTTCATCTGATTTAAAATATCTCCATAAGTATTCATTTAAACAACGTAGAATGCTATATTACAATTGTTACAAAATTTCTGAAAAATTATCCAACTAACAATGTAAGTTCTATTAAAATCTATCTAGTAGAACCTAATTTATAAGAGGCCGGAATGAAATTTTACTTTGCGTTTTATATATATTGAGATAATTAAATATAGCTTACATAATCATGTTAACCTGATTATAGAACTCACTTCCAAAGTGTAGGTTCAATAGATTTTTTTGTACGATTATTAATAAAAAAAACCCAGACTTTCTTTTATATATAAAGATTGAAATTTTCAGCTTTTTGCGCCGAAGACATCGCCAAATTAGAAAAATGTGAAGTATCTCACAAACTACTGGATTTAAAAGAATTTGCTTGGTACCATTCGATTCAGCATGACAAAATACACTAAAATATGGTACCAACCGAATCGTCTAAAAAATGGTATCAATTGAATTTACTACAAAATCTGATCTATATAGAAGGATTGAAAATTTCAGGTTTTTGCACGGAAGACATCGCCAAATTAGGAAAATGTGAAGTATCTCACGAAATAATGGATTTAAAAGAATTTGCTTGGTACCATTCGATTCAGCATGGAAAAATACATTAAAATATGTTATCAGTTGAAAAATAACTACATAAGCCGATTTTTAGGGAATTTTTTTAAAGTTCGTTCTTTTTTTTACCCCCCTTAGGGGTGGAATTTTCAAAAATCCCTTCTTAGCGGCGCTCGGTGCTATAAGAAGTATTTTTTCCCCAATTTTCAAGATTATGGGTCCGGTAGATTTTTTTGTGCTGTGATTAATATGAAATCCAGACTTTCTTTTATATATATAGATTTTTGTAAAAATACTTTTTCCAATTATTTTTGCTTTTAGTGGGCAAAATAGATGCACAGATATGCATTCTCTGATTTAAAAATATTTCCAAGTAAATATCTTATTTCTTTGTAATGAAAATTGAAATGAGTTTAAAGACAAATTCTTAAAGTGCCAATTGCTGGGGATGTTACCCTATGCCTAACTGAAATTTTTATCTAAGAAAAAATTATTTTAAAAAGTGAAGCTACTCTTTAATAGGTACACTAAAGAGAGAGAGGAAATAAGAAGTTATAAGAGTTTTAATTTTTTTTTTATCTTAAATTATAATAAATTACAGTGGTCGAATAATGGTCAATTAATTACAGTGGACACTTGAAGCGGACAAAAGATAATTCGTTTCCGTATTATCTTCGGTTGATGAGGATAATTTCGTTTTCCCTCTATCGTTTCCTATTTGCAATTGATCTCAAAGATATCTCTTAAAGCGTGCTATTGATTGAAGAGCCATTATTTACAGATTCAGACAAAAAAGTGATGTTTTGACAGTTATATTTTTTTTATTAGCTTGATATCTTTTTACATTGAAGCAAATCACATTTAATAAATAATGTGCAATTTTGAAGAACTGAAAAAATTTCCTCTTTCCCATAGAAAATGTCAAAGTTCAAGGCTGCGAATGCCATTGTTCATGAAAAATGAAATGCCGATATATTTGGAGTGCTATATCTATGGTAAACAAAAGCATCCCAAAATTCTTTTGGCATAAACTGTTAGTATAGCACTTACCTGCTTATTAAAATTCATTTGTTTCCATTTGACATTGTTACTTTACATTGTTATGTTGCCACAAAATACCATCAAAATGAATTTCCCAAGCTTTTATTTATGGCTGTAAAACGAAAATATGCAATATTTATTATTCTAATCTATTTAATTTTCGATAAGGAAAATTTAACGTTTCGACTCCAATATCTGTATGCCAAACGAAGCGAACTGATTGCTTTTTGTAAATGAAGTTTTTATTGTTTTTCCTTTTCATTAAGACTGAATTTGCAGTTCCACTACACGAAAAAAAAATCGGCTGATGCTTATTTTATCCGTTTATAAAATATCTCCTAGACAAAATTAAAAGAAAAGAAAAGTATTTTCACAAGTTATCTTTTAAAATAAGAGTATTCATCTAAAACGATGTAACTCGGAAATGATATGTCTTTCCGGACATCTCTCACATCTTGCGAACTTTTTTTTTCCGCCAAAATTTTATTTCTTAAAGTATCTATTTCCGAGAAATTTCACTCATTAAGGACTTTCGGTAGATACTCTACATAGTCCAGTGAACTCGCAAGAATCAGTAGGAGAGGAAGAGAGAGATGAAGCTGCGCGAGAATCGTTAAACTTGACCTTCCTGCACGTCGTTTTCGTGACCCAAATACAGGTTTCCTCCGTAAGCGAAAAGAAGACTGGAATGCGAACACGCAGGAGACGGATGTAAACCCACTCTGAAATGACCCGGAAAAAAAGAGAGAGAGAGAAAATTCAAAATCAGATACATACCCCTTTTTAGGAACAAGAAAAAGAAAATCTACTGCACTATCGATCTTTAAAAAAAATTGAAGGCGTGCACTCATTTCTCTGCAAAATTACGAATTGTAATCTGTGAAACATTTCACTACTTGTAGAAAGTGAAGTAATGTCAATAGACAAGCCACTGCCAAAATATCGAGTCATGACCAGATGGGGGTCGAAGTGTGGACTGAAAACCCCCTATGAATTTCACCGGTTTAATAGTTTGTTACAGCCTTGTTTAAATATCAGCAATTCTATGGAAAAGTTTATTTTGGCAACAATCGACCAATTGTCTTTGCGATCTTTCTCCTTTACCTTAAAAAGAATACATTATTATGTAATTTTCCGTCAACTATTGTCTTTTTTTAATAGTACTTCCTGTGTGCACATCTTGCACACTAAAGAAGAGTTTGATGTCTTTTATCGGAGTCGAACCTTGACGATTTGTAATCCGATCCCGATAACGAAAGTATGCAATCGAAAATTGTTGATAAAATTTTAAAACTTATTCGAAATCAGTTTTTTTTTATTTAAAAAACTCACTCACAAAGAAATAAGTATTAATGCTAAATACTCCTTCAATGAAAACGTTTTGTGGTTTTCATGTCCATGAAAATCTCTACAATAAAAAATTCGTTTTTTATACTCAATCATTGTTGAAAATATACAAAAGTCACGATTCTTGTTCTTTTAAAGTACCATTGTGCAACTATGGCAGAAAGGTACGAGTTCTTTTTTTATTAATTCTTAAAAAAAAACTTCAAACAGAAAGCGAGGAAAAACAAGGTTAGCACGACTTCATTATATTGCTAACACTGGCCCTGCATAAGTTTCATAATCAAATACAATATTCATCCTTTTATTTGATGAATAGCAATTAGTTCCCTTTCAAACTGATTTTAAAAGGTTTACCAAACACTTTAAGAAATTTAAAATACATTCTTTATTCTCTAGTGGCAAAATGGTGTTTTTAAATAACTTTTTCACTTTGAATCAGAGTCCGAAGTGTTGTATAAAAATAGAGCCCAAACCGCGTTATCAAGTTCCGGTTGAGACCGTTTCAGGTCCATGCTTGGGTGTGGGATGAACCCGCCTTATTTTAATTGGACATCCTTATACAAGCATCTGCTTTCAAAGAACTTTTATTATAATATTCAACATTAGGATTACAGCAATTTATGAAGAAAAATATTAATGAAAAATATGATTTTTTGATGTTGTTGAGAAATATGAGCAAATAAATACAATTGCTACCAAAACTGAAACCCTTTTTCTTTTTTAAAGTTTTAAATGAATAATATTATTTTCCCTTTTTAGGTGCGTTCGTAATTATGTAAATACGTAGCACCTGTAGTGGTCGTTCAGTCCGTCCGTCTGTTCGCATATAACAACACAAAAACTACCCAACCGAATCAAAAGTATTCCGTTACATTACGGTCAATGGGGAAAAATGTTTCAAATGCATTTTAAAGGTGTTACACTTATTCGAATTTAATAAAATTTATATGCAACTATAAAGAACATATTATAATATACATTTTACATAATTTGTGGTGCAAAGAACATTTGTTATTGATTTACAAGGCCACACAAAAGTATTCCATTACATAATGGTATAGGGAGAGCATTGTTTGATGAACGTTTTAATTGTAATTAACTTTTTACAATTTTATGAGATTGATATATGAGAGTAATATTTTTAAAACTTCGTTATCGTACAAACGCACCTCATTTGCTACGCTTCACGTGCAATTTCCAACTTGTTTGTTTAATACTTGAAGCAGCTATAATTTGCGCATTAAAAAGTGTATTAGGCTAAGAAATTAAAATAAAGACTTGATAATATTTGAATCAGCGTAATTTTACTTTATCAAATGTAAAAACAAAACGTGTATTCGCTTTTGTCTCGGAGGCTAGTAGGAACAAATTAGTCGTTTATAAAAGTTACTAGATTGTAAATAATCTTAAAAGTAACAGTCTTAACCGACGCCGAAACGACATTTCTTGTTTAATCCAGTCTATCTAAATTTTATTAGAACTTTTTAAAAATTTCTAAATAAAATACCTAAAAATTGCAGAGGTGGAAAAACTTCGCTAGAAACAACTAATTGGATGTGCCAATCCCAAAATTTTTTTCTATCTCATACGCAATCTTAATACTTCAAAACATAGTATCACCTGTTAATACGTAATATTATTAATTTAATATTATATCAACTTTAATTTTCATTTTAAATTTCTGCTTCAATCAATTAATCGAAGTAAAAAAAAAACAGTTAATGTGGATCATGGTATTTATTAAAATCAATAGTTTTCTTTTATTCTGTTATTATCAGCTATTTGCAAATAGCCGATTTAGAAGGACGCGAGTTTCCCTCTCGCGCTAAGAGCCGATGGACAATAGAACTACGAAGAATTGAGAAAATTATACAAAAATCGTTGTCACACTGCTCCTACCCCTCGGAATATTTTTAAATTCAAAGAAGATCCGATGGCCACATACACAAAAAAATTTGATCAATTCTGTACATGACTTTATAAACTTTTCGATGATACAATAATGAATATAGCACGAAATATCTTTTACAGCTCTTCCTTCCGAAAGATTTTTTTTAAGGAAAATCTGCTTGCAATGCAAAAAAAGAAAAAAAAATAACATACAAAAAAAAAAAAAAAAAAAAAAAATAGCATACAAAAAATAAATAAATAAATAAATAAAAAAGAGTTTAGTTTTATGTATAACTTCATATACTAGCAGGGGTGACCGAGCTCAGCTCGGTCAAAATTAACTTTTTGTTCAACTCGATATAGTATTATTACTGTAAAACATGTTATTAGTAATAGTATTGTTTAAAAAACAATCAATAAAAAAACTATGTTTGTATGCACATGTTCATAAATTTTACTTTATTTTAAAATTTACAACGAAAGGACATCATCTCAAATCACTTTTATAGCTCGACTCTGATTAGTTCAACTAATGCATCTCGAAGACTATTAAGAATGTATAAGAAATTTCTTCACATTCTGAAAGACAATATTTTTTGCCAGATATAACCAAATTTGGACACATTCTTTCATTTGGCGCCAAATAGTGTTTTGGTTTCGTAACCTTAATAGTCGATTTTTCGGCCAAATTTTGCCAGTATTTTGTCAAATATCGCCAACTTATTGGCTTTTGCCATAGTCTCGTGATCCTGACCCTTATTACCCAAATGATCCACTAATCACATGTGATCAAACATGTGACTTAGCTCAATGGTCTTCAGGTAATCAAAAACAGTAGAGTATAAAATGAATCAAAATCGTTTAAGCCATTTCTTAAGTAAAATTAGCCGTATTAGTCGTTGTTATATACAATTAGAATGACCCGAATCCATTAAGACCTAAAACGACCCACTAATTGAATTGTTACGTGCATGTGTCCTATCTCAATGGTTTTCTTTTGCCCGAAAACGATATAATAGAAAATATACTCAAAATAGTGAGAACAATTTTCTAGAAAAAATTAGCATGACCCACAAATGACAATTATGTTGAAATCTCTCGAAAATAAAGACTTAGTTCATTAATTTTTGCGTGCCGAAAAACGTTAAATACAAAATTTAGATAAAATCGATTGAGCCAATTTTTAGGTATAAATAGTTTGACCTTGACCCATTATAACCCAAAATGACTCATTAATCGAGTTTTCTCAAACATCTGACCTAACCTAACGATTTTCTTGTGTCCGAAAACAATGGAATATAAAATTTAGTCAAATTTGCGCGAGACATTGTCTAGATAAAATTAAAATAACCCAAAAGTGACCCACTGATCGAAATTTCTCGAACATGTCACATAGCCCAATGATTATCTCGTGCCAAAAATATGCTGTATACGAAATTTCGTTAAAATCGATTCACCCGTTCTTTAGATATAGCTTGACCATGACCCATCATGACCCACAAATGACCCTTATAATCGAAATCTCTCGAACATGTGACTTAGCCCATTAGTTTTCTCGTGTATAAATATTGTTACACTCAAAATTTCGTTAAACTCGATCCTGCCGTTTTTTGAATATAAATAACATGACCCAGATCCTTTATGACCCTTTATGACCCATTAACCGAAATTTCTCGATCATGTGACCTAGCCCAATGATTTTCTCGTGCCAAAAAATGTTGTATACAAAATTTCGTTAAAACTGATCCACATGTTCTTTAGATATAGCTTGACATGACCCGTTATGGGTCCCGTTATGACCCATCATGACCCATAAATGACTCTTATAATCGATATTTCTCAAACATGTGAGACAGCCCATTAATTTTCTCGTGTCAAAAAACTTACATACAAAATTTCATTAAATTTGATACTGTCGTACTTTATATATAAATAGCTTGACCCACTTCTTTTACGACCCAAAATGACCCAGTAATCGAAATTTCTCGAACATGAGACCTAGCCCAATAGTTTTCTCGTGCCAAAAAAATGTTGTATACAAAATTTCGTTAAAATCGATCTACCTGTTCTTTAGCTATAGCTTGACCATGACCCATTATGACCCATCATGACCCACAAATTACTCTTATAATCGAAATCTCTCAAACATGTGATTTAGCCTATTAGTTTTCTCATGTCAAAAAACTGTTACATACAAAATTTCGTTATAATCGATCACGCCGTTCTTTAAATATAAATAGCTTGACCCAGACCCTTAATGACCCAATATGACCCATTAAATTTTTTTCTCGAACATGTAACCTAGCCCAATGTTTTTCTCGTGCCCGAAAACCATAGAATGCAATTTTTAGTCGAAATTGCGTCAGAAAATCTCTAGATAAAAATAGCATGACCCACAATGACCCCAAAAATGACCCACTAACCGAATTTTCTCAAACATGTTACCTAACCCAATGGTCTTCTTGTAATCCAAAGCGAAACAATATAAAATTTGGTCAAAATCGTTAGAGCCGTTTTTTAGATAAAAATGGCTTGACCCATAATGACCCAAAAATGACCCACTAATCGAAATTTTTCGAACATGTGACCCAGCCCAATAGTTTTCTCGTGCCAAAAAACGATTGGATACAAAATTGCCTTAAAATCCATCCAGCCGTTCTCTAGATATAAATAGCTTGATCCTGACCCATTGTGACCCAAAATGACCCAGTAATCGAATTTTCCCGAACATGGGACCTAGCCCAATGGTCTTCTTGTGTCCGAAAATGGTAAATCCAAATTTTTGCGAAAATCGTTAGAGCCGTTTTTGAGATAAAATTTACCCACACACACACACACAATTTTTGCTCGCATTATAGTATAAGATTACTTACTCATCATACGTTGTATAGGGTAAATCTTGCAATCGTTTTGAAAATCGAAAATTTTTTTGACGGATTTACACGTTTCAGATAGTGGAGATTCCGAAAAACTTATTTTTAGGAAAAAAATTTTGCCGTCCGTCCGTCTGTCTGTCAGTCTGTCTGTCTTTAAACGCTCTATCTCACGAAGAAATTGAGATAGAGACTTGAAATTTTGTATGCACTTAGTATGTAAGAATGGGACGAAGCCTATTTAATATCAGTAACCTCGGTTATCCGGAACTATTTTTTTCGGACTCTTGATAAATTCGTTCTGATGAAAGGTATATAAAAATTTTCGAAATTTTGTATTTTATGAAGTGGATTTAAAAGGCAATAAAATAACACAAATTTTGCATGAAAAACAAAGTCAATTGGATTATTAGTAGCCGAGATATTTGTAATACTGTTTTCCACATTCTTCGATTTTTCGTGACCCTGTATTTCATTCAAATTTCAATTAAGAGATATATTTAAATTGGAAATGAGACGCTTAATCCGAAGCAGTAAACTGTTAGTTAATAGGATTATTATTTTTGGAGTTATAAGGATGTTTCTTTTGCGCAGTTCGGTACTACTTGCGTAGTTTCGTATTTTATATAATTTGTCGAAATGGGTTCATCAGCAATTCATAAATAGAGCATTACTATGTATACTAGCGCACCCGACAGACGTTGTCCTGTCACCTACAGACGTTGTCCTTCTTGGCACCGACTCCAGAAAATCAAATAAATGTACGTAAATATGGTAATACGCAGAATAAACACTACGCTCTTAATTTAATTTCTTATTACAATTATGTAAGGAAATTATTTTTTACTCTTCATTAGTTTTTGAAGTCAGTTCAATTTTTGATAGAAAAGTTTATTTTTCTCTTTATAGTTAAAAGTTAACGATTGTCTGAAGTCGGTTAATCAAAATTATAATACAGGAAATATTATTGTAAAGCATACACGTTTGTCAGCAGTGGGGTTCGAACACGCGATCTCTTTCTTCAAGAAGCTGAGCTTAAATCTTGCGCCTTAGACCGCTCCGACATTCCGTCCGCACTCCATTCATCGAACTTATTCAACACATTTAATTAGCGAGAAATCACTTATTAGTTTTTGCCTAATTACAAAAAAAGTACTGAATCAAATTCGATGAAATGTGAATCTAAACGATTCTCAAATCCACTGGAACACACACACAAAATTTCATTAAAATCGGTCCAGTCGTTTAGGAGGAGTTCAGTGACATACATACGCACCGAAGATTTCTATATATAAAGATAAGCATTGAATCTAATTGGAGGTTTTTGCGCCGAAGACATCGCCAAATTAGGAAAATGTGAATTATCTCAGGAACTACTCGATTTAAATGAATTTGCTTAGTACCATTCGATTCAGAATGAGAGAATGCACTAAAATATGTTATCAGTTGAAAAATAACTATAAAAGCCGATTTTTAAGGAAATTTTTTAAAGTTCGTTCTTTTTTCTATTCATCTTAGAGGTGGAATTTACGAAAATCATTTCTTAGCGGCACTTGATGTTATAAGAAGTATTTTAACCGAAATTTTCAAGATTTTTGGTTCGGTAGATTTTTTTGTCCTGTGATTAATACGAAATCCTGACTTTCTTTTATATATATAGCACTTTAAATTAGCGAAAAATAACTTATTAGTTTTTCCCTAATTACTGAAAAAGTACTGAACCAATTTCGATGAAATGGGAATCTAAACCATTCTCGAATCTACTGGAACCCACACACAAAATTTCATTAAAATCGGTCCAGTCGTTTAGGAGGAGTTCAGTTACATACACACGCACAGATTTTTATATATAAAGATAAGCATTGAAAATTTCAGGTTTTTGCGCCAAAGACATCGCCAAATTAGGAAAATGGGAATTCTCTCACGAACTACTGGACTTAAACAAATTTGCTTAGTACCGTTCGATTCAGCATGGAAAAATACACTAAAATATGTTATCAGTTGAAAAATAACTACAAAAGCCGATTTTTATGGAATTTTTTAAAAGTTCGTTCTTTTTTCTACTCATGTTAGGGGTGGAATTTTCGAAAATCCATTTTTAGCGGCACTCGATGTTATAAGAAGTATTTTTATCCCAATTTTCAAGATTTTTGGTTCGGTAGATTTTTTTGTGCTATGATTAATACGAAATCCTGACTTTCTTAATATATAGAGCACTTTTAATTAGCGAAAAATCACTAACTATTAGATTTTGCCTAATTACTAAAAAAGTACTGAATCAATCTCGACGAAATGTAAATCTAAACCATTCTCGAATCTACTGGAACGCACACACAAAATTTCATCAAAATCGGTCCAGTCGTTTAGGAGGAGTTCAATTACATACACACGCACAGAAGATTTTTATATATAAAGATTAGCAATATTAAAATACACGTTTAAATTTGTTTTGGAATTGCGAAGCACTGTATAAATAGTTTTCGCATGTTTTATTTTCCTATATTATATTATACATATTCATGATGGGTAAGCATTACGGTGGCCCCCAACGACTAGTTTTTTGGTGGTACAATAATGAAAATGACACAGACTCACGATTATAGTGCCCCCTTCCGGTAGATTTTTTTCAAATTCAGGAAAGATCTGCTATCCATAGCCAAACATATACACACACACAAAAAAAGGTTGAATTCTATGTATAACTTCATACACTTTTTGATGGCACAATAATGAAAATGATACAGACTATATCAGACTATAGCGGGCACGCTATAATAGCGCCCGCTTCCGGCGGATTTACTTCAAATTCCACAGCTAAACATTTACACAAAAAATTTGGTACAATTTGGTTCAATTCTGTGCATAGCATCATACACTTTTCGGTGGTATAATATGGAAAATGACACAAAAATCTGTACTACAGCGCCCCCTTTCGGCGGAATATTTCAAAATTGAAGAAGGATCTGCTTGTTACAGTCATACACAAAAAATTTGGTTCAATTCTATGCATTAGCTTCATACACTTTTCGATGGTACAATGGCGACATATGGACATATAGACATTTTGTAAAAACATGTTTTTTGGAATCTCTGATCTCTAAAACGTGTAAATTCACCGAAAACTGGAAGTCGAAAAAAATTTCGATTACAATACTTTTAGGGAGATTCGTATGAAATACTACCTATTGCAGTCGTTACCATGGTACGAGTTTCGAAAATTTTCTTCATAACTATTCATTATATGACCCCAGGAACCCAAAATCACCCCATTTAAAAAGTTTATGTTTATATATATATATATATATATATATGTATACACTAAATTTTGTCCGCCCGATAAAAGTCGAAATTATGCACAAACCGTCTTCAAACTCGCCAAATACATTGCGATGATTAATATCTCGGCGGGAATTTAAAATGGGCAAATCGGCCCAAGGGGGTGGAAATGAGGAGGGTTCAAAAATCTGAATATCGCCTTAACTTCTATTTTCGCCTTCTTTAACAAAATCAACTCTTGCAAAACGGCAGAAAAAAATAAACATTTTTCGTCATAGCAGTTGCCAACAATAAAAAAGAAAACTACTATAAAATTCATACTAGAACAATAACATTATTATTATAACATTTGCTCATGAAAAATTAAAAAAAAAATAGTTTGACGAATTTAAGAAAAAATGAAATTATGTCATAGCCTTTCTGTGCCAAGATTTACACATAAAATAAAATAAATAGTTTGAAGAATTTTTTTAAAGCAAATATTACGTCATGTTAGAAATTTTGTGGAAAGAAAGCAGGTGAATATTTAATGTCATGTAAGTTTGTAAAAATGTGTTGAAGCATGATAAAAAAAAAATCCCTGTCGTCTTGGCCTCTAGGCGGAGGTAGATTTCGAAGAGTGCGCATTTCAACAACAAAAAATTAAATACGATTAGAGATAAAAACCAGTTTAACAACTTTATTTGGCCGCTTGTGAAAATTTTTTAATTTCATATTTCTGTAAGATCTGGTTTTATTATAATCATCTTAAGCGAAATTCGGCTCAAATGCCCAATATATTTTGAAATATATTCTGACTTTATTAAAAAATCGACAAATACGTACATTATATAGTTCCTAAATAACAAAAAACTGTCAATTGAATGTGTTTGAGAGCAAAATTAAATTTAAAAATTATTCATAAAATAACCAATTTGTTATTTGAATACATCCTCAAATCTTTAATCATGATCACTTAGGGAAATTCTGTGCAAAGTACCCAATTTGACAGCTTTTAAAAAAAATATATTTAGCCTTTATCAAAAAATTGACCAATACGGTACATTATAAAGTTCCTAAATAACAGAATCTGTCAACTGGATGAGTTTGAAAGCAAAACTGAATTTAAAAATGAGTCAGAAAAACGCAATTTTGTTATTTGAATGGCTCAATTTTTTCAATCAGGATCTCTTCGGGATATTTTGTTCAAAGTACCCATCTTGTTTAAAATATATTCTGCCTTTATCAAAAAACTGGCCAATCCGTCACATTATATAGTTCCTAATTAAGAGGACCTGAAAATTAGATGTCTTTGAGAGCAAAAATGGATTTAAAAATTAGTCAGAAAAAACGCAATTTGTTATACTTCCTCAATTTTTCAATCAAGATCATTTCTGGAAATTCTGTTCAAAATACTCTTTTTTGGCAGCCTTTTTAAAAAATATATTTAGCCTTTATAAAAAAAAAAAAAAAAAAAAAAAAAAAAAAAAAAAAAAAAAAAAAAACGGGCCATTACGTCACATAATATAATTCCTAACTAAGACGACCTGTAAATTGGATGCGTTTGAGAAAAATGGATTTAAAAATGAGTCAGAAAAAACGCAATTTGTTATACTTTCTCAATTTTTTCAATCATTATTCTTTTCAAAATACCCTTTTTGGCAGCCTTTTTTAAAATATATTTTGCCTTTATCAAAACATCTGCCATTTGGATGCGTTTAAAATCAAAAATGAATTTGAAAAAGAATCAAAATGTAAGCCGTTTGGTTTGAGGTTTTTTTCTCTAACTCCTATTTTTGTTTAATTTATTTTTGCTATAAGAATTGGTCCTTTGAAAAACTTGTTGGCATAAAAGTTGTAGATATTATTGAGAAGATGTAAAATAAATTTAATTAGATTTGATAGCTTAAGAATTGACGAAGTTATGGATTTTTTTTCCACCCCCCCCTTTTTTCTTTTGCGTTTTTAATTTTTTTCATCGGTAAAAGTTGGTCCTATCAAAAACTTGTAGATACAAAAGTTTTAGATAATTTTAAGGGCACTTATAAAAAAAAATAGTTAGATTTGATATCTTGAGGATTGACAAAGTTAGGATTTTTTTTCCCCAAAACCCTGTTTTTTTCGCCTCTTGAGCCCATTTTTAACTTTATCAAAAATCTATCATGCATAAATATTTTGGCCATTTTTTAGAAGTTATATAAACTTTAAACGGATTAGATATCTATTTTAATATTTTAATTAAGAAGTTATCGCGTTTTTTCTGTTTTCACAAAAACCCTCCCTATTTCCACTTCCTTGGTCCGATTTTGCCCATCAACGAACTTAACCGAGATTTTATGCCCCTTGATTTTATGTAAAACTTTGAAGAACATCTGAGCATAATTATGGAAGTTATCGTGTCTAGAAGAAAGTGATATATATATATATTTGTGGGAATATTGAGTGATTATCTTATGATTTAAGTAAAACTAATATTCTTGATAAGATAAAAAGGTTTAATAGACATAAAATATGTAAGTAACATTCAATGATAACAGTAGAACTGAATAATATTTAAAATAAATAAGCTTCCCTGAGCTTTTGATTAAAAATCCATCCAACTCGCCATTGCTGAAATCTATAGAACACCTCGTTCTTTCCACGCATCATCACACGAGTCTCATTTTGGATATCACGTTCATTAAATCATTGAGTATATTATCTTTTATTGCTTAATACTTCATCCTTTATACCCACATTTTCGGTCATCCTGACGTTCCTGGCGACCTCGCCAGCTGCCTATTAAAATTTAGACACAAATTTATAGAAATAAAACAGGTAAATATAAAACAACAACATCTATCGTTACAAGTAAACATAAAACAAAAACATCTAACATTATGCAGATGCATTACCCCACGGCTTGACGTATTTTGCAATAGTGGATATCTTGTCCACCATGGTCTCCAATCCTCTTTGCATCATAATGATCATGTGATTTTTCTATAATGTTTTTATTAGGTCCATGGAATTTTCTCCTTTTCATTCCTGTTCCATACTGCATTTCTTGGATTAACTTGGTATCATTTAATTCATATCTGTTAGGTACTTTTCTCATCATGTTAAATTGCTTTCTATAATTACCATTACTCCAAAAATATAGATTTCTACACGGACCATTAAAATTTGTTTTTATGCTTCTTTTGCCTTTAAATTTAAAAGTATCCTTTTCACACGGTTCAGCCCTTTCTTTTTCAAAAATTTCATATTTTCTTTCTGTTTGCTGTACCTCTAAATATTTCTGTTTGCTGTTTCTCCAATTTTCATATGTGTGACGTTTTCCATCAAAATTATTTCTCGAATAATATTTCTTTTCTTCATCTCTATCATTGTAATCACGCTTCTTGTAATTTCTGATAAATTTCTGTTTATTTGCATTAACTCCTTCAATATTCCTTTCTTCCCTCGTATTTTTCCGTTTATAATATTTTTTAATTTTCCTCGTTTCATTTTTATTTTCATTGGCGCGTGCACATAAATTGCGTTTTTCTTTTAGGTCATTCATTCGTCCTGTTTGTGATGTCTCGTTTCTTTCATTCAATCTTTTCTTACTAATTAAATTTTCTTCTTTCTCATTTATTTCTTTTCTAATTTTCAAATTTCTCACGTGATTCAAATCAATTTCATTTTCTTCTATGACTCTCGCGAAATTAATCAAGTGATTACCTCCTGCATTATTATCATTTGCAAGTATAACATTTTCATCGCGTGAATTATCTAACGTAGACGTTTTCATTTCATTATTATTTTTGGCAGCATGATTCAATTTTATATCAGAATTCTTCTGAACTTTAGTGTAACCTACTTGAATACTATTGCGTTTGCCAACGATCTTAATTCCATTCTCGTCTATCGCCAAATTTAATTTGCTAATGACATCATATCCCAGTAAAATATCATATTCAAGAGATTCTAGCACGTACAAATTTGTTCTGATTAGAAAACCATCAATATTAAATTCATATGGGAAGTATCCTTTTGGATAAACAACTATTTTATTTATGCCGGACAAAAAGATATTATTTGAAAATAATCTTGGCGAGCCTATTTTCGTATAATATTCGTAACTCACCAAACTGATATCACTTCCAGTGTCGAAGAAGATCTGTGTCTTTTCACCGTTAATATCAATATTTTTCATGTAATCTGATTTGGCACTGTTAGTTTGCTTGATTACTGCGGAATTCATCTCTTTGTAGTTGGATAATCGCGGATTTTGGCTCCGATTTTGGCTGTCATTTTTTATTTGTTTATTATTCCCATTATTACACTGCGATATTACGTGGCTAAGACGATTACTTTTGAAACACATAATTTGTGCCCTGTTCTTTTCATTTAAATAAGAAAATTCATTTACATTATCTGTATTATCTTTAAATTGTTGTCTTCTTAAAGTATTATAACGTTGATATGGTAACCATGGTTTTGTGTTGTTGTTTTCGCGCATTTTTGGCTCTCTTTCTTCAAAGCGGTGTAAATTTCTATTCAGGGTTTTAATATTACGTCTTGCTGTTTCGTAATCATCTAGTTTACAAACTAATGTATCAACACTTTTAATTTTTGGAAGATCATCGATAAAATGTTCTTTCATTTCTATCGGTAACCTTCTCTTGATTTGATCGACTAATATTAATTCTTTTAAATCTTCAAAATTGGATACATCAAGACCGGTAATCCATTCTTCTAAATAATTCCTTAACTCAAATGCTAGATCGCGCCAAGTGGCTGAGTTTTCTTTCTTATGCGACATTAATTTTTGCCTAAACTCTTCTGGCGTCAATTTGAATCTTTTGAGCAGCAAGTTTTTTACATAATCGTAGTTATTTGTTAATGTTTCTGGTTCTCTAGTTATAACATTAGCAATTTCTAGCGGCATTAAACTTAATAAGTGCATGACCCAATTCTCTTTTGTTATATTCATCCTAGAAATCTGTCTCTCGAATAGAGCTAAGTAGATACTAATATCACCCTTCCCATCAAAGTGTGACATTAATTTAGACAAATCTAGTTGCTTACCTGTACCAGTTACAGCCGAACCGTCACTTGTATTTATCATATTTCCTTGAAGTTCAATTTTTCGTAATTCGTACTCCATTTCCATCTTCTTTTCCTCTAATCTTCTTTCTGCTTCTAACCGTAACCGTCTTTCTTCTTTTTCTGCTTCTAGTCTTTTTTCTTCTTTTTCTGCTTCTAGTCTTTTTTCTTCTTTTTCTGCTTCCAGCCTTAATCGTCTTTCTTCTTTTTCTGCCTCTAGTCTTCTTTCTTCTTTTTCTGCTTCCAGCCTTAATCGTCTTTCTTCTTTTTCTGCCTCTAGTCTTCTTTCTTCTTTTTCTGCTTCTAATCTTCTTTCTTCTTTTTCTGCTTCTAGTCTTTCTTTTTCTATTCTCTCCGCGGCAATGACTTCAAGTCGAACTTTTACAAAATTTTCTTCATAATCCTTCGATTCAGTCACCAACTTTATCAAATCAATGATTCTTGGACTCTGAGGCACAACTATACCTAGGTCATCACACAATGTTAACAAGTCCGCCTTTCTAGCTTTATTCAGAACAGACATTATAATTTTTGTTTACACTTCAACAAAACAATATAGTGCACTATCTTGCAGGCTTGATTACGGATAATTTCTAATCATTACACATATAACAAACAGTTCCTTTTTTACATAATACGTATTAGTTTAAAAACAAAACATTTTTCTTAGACTTAGATCTTCTTAGTGTAAAATAGCTTTCATCGTGAAATTCAAATTCAAATATAAATCAGCGAAATCATTCAAATCCCGGCCGAGCCCCCAAAACTTGTGGGAATATTGAGTGATTATCTTATGATTTAAGTAAAACTAATATTCTTGATAAGATAAAAAGGTTTAATAGACATAAAATATGTAAGTAACATTCAATGATAACAGTAGAACTGAATAATATTTAAAATAAATAAGCTTCCCTGAGCTTTTGATTAAAAATCCATCCAACTCGCCATTGCTGAAATCTATAGAACACCTCGTTCTTTCCACGCATCATCACACGAGTCTCATTTTGGATATCACGTTCATTAAATCATTGAGTATATTATCTTTTATTGCTTAATACTTCATCCTTTATACCCACATTTTTATATATATATATATATATACACTATATTGCCATTGATTATGGGACACTTGCGATTTTAGACATTTTACTAAATATCTAGAAAAATACATGAGGAATCATCTCGAAACTCTTAGTGTATAAATATAATAGTATACGTCATACATCTCCGTGAAGATTTTTTACCGAAACTCCATAGGGGACCGTCAACAAATTAAAAAAGAATGAATATCTTTTGAATAACCCTGTCAAAACTAATGTAGCAAAAGCGCTCAAACTCTAGATTATGATTGAATGCCTTATTGTAATACACTGTGTTCATTTTTATGCAAATAGCATGCATACTCGCAGAGTAATTAAGGTTTTTATAAAAATGGCCCCAAATTTTTCCAAGTTTTTCCCTTATAATTTTCATATTTCTTAATATAAAATAATATTTTTTTCAGAAAATATGACAAACAACATTGCACACAGTACCCTGTATTCAGAATTAAAAAATAATAAAAATTGTATGAAAAATAAGTAGGTTTACTAAATAATTTTTTACTGCGCATGCGTCAACGATATCAAAATTTCATTTGCATATTATGTTAGCTAAATGTATAGAGCAACTTTTGTAAAAGTCTCAAAATTATAGCTTGAAAATTCTGAAAGTAATCGTCTATAGAAAAAGGACAAAATCCGTTGTTTCCAAAATGAAGCAAAAAAATGAGGGATTTTATCCAAAAGTAGTCATAACATCCCGTATTGTGTATTCTATATTGACACTAATCAATGAATATATGGATACAACCCCTCTTGTTTTTGCTTCAATTTGAGAGTAACGGATTTTCAACTTATTCAATTGACGGTTATTTTCAGAATTTTCAAGTTATGATTTTGTGACTTTCACAAAAGTTGCTCTATACATTTAGCTAACATAATATGCAAATGAAATTTTGATATCGTTGACGCATGCGCAGTAAAAAATTATTTAGTAAATCAACTCATTTTGTATACAATTTTCGCTATTTTTTAATTCTGATTACAGGGTACTGTGTGCAATGTTGTTTGTCATATTTTCTGAAAAAAATATTATTTTATATTAAGAACTCTGAAAATTATAAGGAAAAAACTTGGAAAAATTTGGGACCATTTTTATAAAAACCTTAATTACTCTGCGAGTATGCATGCTATTTGCATAAAAATGAACACAGTTTATTACAATAAGGCATTCAATTATAATCTAGAGTTTGAGCGATTTTGCTACATTAGTTTTGACAGGGTTATTCAAAAGATATTCATTCTTTTTTAATTTGTTGACGGTCCCCTATGGAGTTTCGGTAAAAAATCTTCACGGAGATGTATGACGTATACTATTATATTTATACACTAAGAGTTTCGAGATGATTCCTCATGTATTTTTCTAGATATTTAGTAAAATGTCTAAAATCGCAAGTGTCCCATAATCAATGGCAATATAGTGTATATATATATATAGATAGATAGATATATAAATAAATAGATAGATAGATAGATAGATAGATAGATGGATATATAAACTATTTTAACTTATGGTAGTTTTGGGGTCTAGAGGTCATGATCGGGGCAGACCTGCAAAAATTTTTCGGAACTTCTAACATAGGAGCGACCGCAATAGGTAGTATTTCATACGAAATCTACCTAAAACAGACTATGGAAACATTGGCATATTTTAATATTTTGATTTCGCCATTTTTAAGTCTATTCCACATATAAATGCGTATGTTTATGCGTGTATATTAGAATTTTCACAAAATATTTAGACCCCTAGAGCTTATTCTTAGGATAAAACTGAGTTTATCTCTAATCTTGATTTGGTTTTTGTTGTTCTTGATTTGTACATAACTTCGAAATCTACCTTCGCTTGTAGGCCGAACCGACAGGGATTTTTTTTCTACTGAAGATAGAAGAAAGTAAAAATTACACATAAATGGTAATAAATTCAAATATTTTATCATTTAGCATTCGAGTTATGTTTTGTTAATAGTTATCATATGATTCGGGATCTTGATACATCTTTTCGTTATCTGAAAATAGTCTATCAGAATATCAATTTTTTATATTTTATCTTTTTGAATATAATCTGATTAAAATAATTTAAATATTTCATTGTAGTAAAAGTAGCCATCATATTTACGCAGTTAATCGCTCTATTTCATTTAGTTCAATATTTTAGTCTTTATTTTATTTCAATATTTTAGTATTTAAAACAAACTTAAACTTATACGTGGAAAAATTTTGTTCAACATGATTGAAAATAACAAATTTGCGAAATTGTTCATAAAAATAAAAGTTAAAAACAAAATTAATTTTCCACATTTTTTGAGATTACGCCCCTCGATTTGTAAAATCACACTAACTTGTTAAGCTCCGAAAAGAAAAAAAAATGCTGAGGGTAAAAAAAAAAGAAAAAAAAATCTAGTGCAGGTATATCTATAAATAAAGTATTTTTAGTTAAAAACTTAATAATCAAAATTGGTTCTGTAGAAGATAAGGCCAGATGACAAAAAGAAAAACCCAGCTTTGTCTTAAATATGTTGATTAATCTGGTATTTCTTTGTTACAGGGCTTTTGGTGAGATAGACATGGGATGGAAATTTTTCGCACTGGCAATCCATTCGCTGTTTCACACACACACAAGACACAAGCAACTTTTTTTCCCAATATTTATGCTATTTATTTAATATATATATATTACAAATTTAATTTTTTTTTCGCCAAAATTAACCTTTATCTATACTATTAACCGCAGTAAACGTCTGTCTGTCTGTACCGCTAAAAACTTTTCTCAACGGCCGAGTGGCGTGGCGCTCTGGGTGTCTATAAACTCGGGACGATTACTATTTTTTTTCAGTTGGTATGAAAAAATGGAAACTAAACTATACAGTGATCTGTTATTTTCCACGGAGAAAAAAGATAGATTGATATAAAATTGGTTTGAATAAGAGTTATTCTTCCAATTTAAGTCTCTTATTCGACCCAAACAAAACAATCACGTGAAACAGAGACAGAATTCTTTAACATAATTTTTTCTCTAAATGAAAAAAATCTGATTATATTTTAGCTTTCTAAAATAGCATTTCGTTGTACACTGTTAAAAATTGACCCATTTGTTGCAGCGTCATTCCATAGCTTTTATAGAATATCTCTTTTATGACCAATGAGAATGCTCCATAACACAATAATGTAACCGTTTTCTATAAAAGCAGTGGAGTGACGCTGCAAAAGGGTCAAATTTTTAACAGTGTATTATTAATTAAAACTATATCGCTAAAAGTTTTCCTTTTTTGCGAAAGCACGCGGCTGTGTTTGATGCAATGCAGCTAATTTTAGGGTTACATTTTTTGCGTCACCTCCAGCTACCAAACTGAATCTCTATTCTTTTTTTTTTTTTTTTACTTTATGGCT
The DNA here is from genome assembly GCA_964019185.1 of Maratus speculifer. Lineage (NCBI taxonomy): Eukaryota > Metazoa > Arthropoda > Arachnida > Araneae > Salticidae > Maratus > Maratus speculifer. The sequence continues at coordinate 127,858,662 of OZ025296.1, forward strand.
ATTTTTCTTTTATTTCCCACATAAATGCGATACTCAAGTTGCCACTATTAGAGAAATTGAACTAAAAATTACAAAAAAATTAATATCTCAAAAACAAATCGAGATACAGTTTTCTAACAAACTGCATTTATAAGTGCATTTTTTTCTCTATAGGATGGTATAAAGATTGAAAACATACTATGTCTAGAAATTTAAAAAATTGCAAAAGCGAAAATTGCAAAACCGAAATTTCATCAGAAAGTGTTGCCATTCAAAACATGACGTATGCGTTACGCACAGATACGTTTGGCCTTTATTATATAGGTTTATTCTAATATGCGTAAATTTTAAAAAATGGCTCGAAATTAAAAAAAATCTTAATTAAACTTTATTTTTTAATATTCCAAATAAAACTCATTTTTCCCTCTATTTTTTTATTTTTATAAAAGGTAGACGGTTATAACTTTTTAAGAAAGTGTTATTAAATTTATTCCAAAACCATACCTTTCAAAAAATATCATTATTTTTGTTTATTTTTCCCCCTCCTTCAACGTTTGATATTTGTGCATAACAATAAATTAATTTTATTTTCATTTTTCTTTTAAAATATCGTCTGCAGGATATTCGAAATTCTGAGTTCGATTATAAAATAGTTAAACAATAATATTTTTAAAATAAAATTTATCGTCTGAATGATATAAATTCAGACATGTGAATGAAATAAAATATCGACGCTGGACATGAATTATGTTTACATGGGAAAATGATGGTTAGAGAGTAGAGAATTTCCTAGAAGTTTGTTTTTAGATTTAAGAAGGAAGCCGATAGATGATGATAGATATTCTTTGCTTTTTCTTCGTTGAGTCCGTTAAAGGCGGCTTGCGGAAGTAATGATGGAATATTATTTTCCATGATTAGGTTCAAGACGGCTTGCAAAGGGAGCATTTCCCTTTCTATGTGACTACAGTTTAATAAACTAAGTTTCAGCAGCCAATGTGTAATTTAATGAATCTTCTACATTTATTTATTTATTTTGTTTTTTCCCTCGCTTGCCACGACTGTGTGTTTAAAAAAGGGGAACCAGTGAAGATATTTCGAGTTTCTCCTTAAAACGTCACACACACATATATATACAGGGTGTTTCAAAAACGACAGGCATATTTGAAAAATCAATAAAAACTAAACAGAGAACGATAGAAATACACTGTTTGTTGCAATATGCTTGGGACAACAGTAAATTTTAGGCAGACAAACTTCGAAGTTACTTACAAATTTCAACAATAGATGGCGCTGGAGGCGATTTGAAAGCTATAGAAGAAAACGCAGTTTACGAGTTCGCCATTCTGTAAGTCGTTTTTCTGAAGTAAGCGTTTGCTGTGGAAAAAATTTTCAGATATTTTTCCCATATTATTGCTGCGAATGGTGGATATGTGGAAAAAATCGTATTTTAGATTTGTCCAGACTTCAGCGCTATCTGTTGTTGAAAATTGTAACTAATTTCGAAAGTTTGTCTGCCTGAAAACTTACTGTTGTCCCAAACATATTGCAACAAACGGTGTATTTCTATCGCTGCCCGTTTAGTTTTTATTGATTTTTCAAATATACTGGTCATTTTTGAAACACCCTGTATATATATGTATATATATATATATATATAACATTTACCTGTTATACACACACATAGAGAAGAAATTTATCTAATACATGTAATCAAACGTAATTTTTTAAATATATACATAAACAAGCATATAAGATTATCAGTTTTGCTTTCATACTTCTTCACAATCTCACTTTCTTAGGGGCTATGCATATATAACGTTATCATTCTAGGGGGGGAGGGGGGATCTGGTACAGGATAACATAAAATATCTATCTTTAGGGGGATGGGGCAGTTGTCTTTTGTTAGCGTTATCAAGTTTGATCCAACCAAATTTTTCTCTTTTTATTTGCAACATGATTTTTTGTTCAAAATAATATGTTCTCTTTTTTTTACTCTGTTATCTGTTTTTATGAAAATGCAAAGTTATTATTAAAATGACTAAATTAGTATAAACTTACTTAATTCTAAAATATAGAATACCCCAACATTTGACATTCCTATTCTTCTTCATATGTGTATGCATATATAAACACAATTCAAGAAACCATATGTCATATATATTTGAAATAAAGTTTGTGTTTACTAATAAATAAAAGAAAAAGAGCGTTGTCCACTTGTTTTGTTGATAAGAATTTCTATTTGCACTCCGTCATCCCTCCGATTGGAACAAGCGCAACAACACTTTATTACTGATGAATACGTTGTATATTAAAAAACTGCTATAAACTAATTTTAATTATCAATTTCTTTTAAGTGTTATTTGATATAAAGTGATATTTTATTGACTTATCTTCATTTAAATTAATAAAGTATGCGAAAAATAAATGTAACAAAATTTTTATTTCACTCCAAATAAAATAAATGAATTAAAAAAAATAGTTTTATATCGATATCATTACCGGGGGGAGGGGAGGGGGGGTTCGAGCGATGATAACGTTTGATATCGGAAAGGGGAGAGTGCCCAAAATTCCGAAAAAGTTGATAACGTTATATTTGCACAGCCCCTTAAAATCAAATTGCGTCCAGTTTCTTCTTGTTTTTCGTCTTCTTTTGTTTTTCTTTCTTTTTTCTAAGCGATTAAAACAATTTTTCGATTAAAAAAATTCTCATTCCGTATACTTATAAATTAGTTTATAAAACTATCTGTTTTGATATATTTAGAAGCAACAATTTTTGTTAGTCTAAGCTGAGAAAGTGAAAAGCACTCGGTAGATTCAAAACTGATGGCGGCGAAAAAAGTAGAACAGGGGTGCAAAAATCTAGGCGCCAGCAGGCAGTCTCTTACCACTAAATTTGTTGGATTATTTTTCGTCTAATGTTTTGTGTAAAATTCTTGTAAGAATGCTATTAAATTTTAAGCGAAGAAAACTTAGAAATTTTAGTGGTGACACACTGCCCACTGGTGAATAGTTTTTTTGCCCCGCTGGAATAGAAACTTTCTTTAGAATAGAGAAATAAAATCTAAATAATCTAATGGATTAAATACATCAATAAGATCATTCTGAGATTAAAAAAAATTCGGAACATTGGTTGGCAATGGCTTTTAATTGAGTTCCAAACAAACATTTATTGTAATTGTTTTTAACGACGAATAAGACTCTCTGGAATTTAGTCAGTACCTGATAACTTTTACGAAAATTAGAGCGATGATGACAGACAAATTTTAAAGAAGATTAAAGAAGCGATTTTCAATGATAATATCGGAAAATATCTAAAATTCTTTCACGCTTGAATGGATTAACGGATTCCCTTAAGTTATAGGCTATGTAGGACGTATTTCGTTATCAAAAGAAAAAACAAGTTGGAAATTGCACGTAAAGCGTAGCAAATGAGGTGCGTTCGTTGATAACAAAGTTTTAAAATATTCAGATCTTGCTGATATAGTAGAGCGTACTTTGGATACAGTATAGTGGTCGAAATCTTTGTGTTCCTGTAAATATGCAGGGAGTAATTTTTATTATACTTCATTAACGTATATTTTATTCATAAAATGTGAAGTAGTTTAATATAAATAAAACACCCCCCAAACAATGTTTCCCCGTATAACATTATTTAGTGGAATACATTTGTGTGGCCCTGTAATTTAATAATAAATATTCTTTGCATCACAGATTATACAAAATGTATTTTTAGTACATATTTCATAAATTCATGTCGATTCTATTATATTCAAATGAGTGTAACACCATTAAAATGCATTTGAAACTTTTTTCCCCATTGATCGTAATGTAACGGAATACTTTTGATTGTCCCTGTAATTGATCTATCCATACGATTTTCATAAAATTTGAAATGACTCGACAAAATTATGCAATAAATATACGTTTTAAATTTCAAACGATTAAAATGCATTTGAAACTTTTTTCCCCATTGACCGTAATGTAACGGAATCCTTTTGATTGTCCCTGTAATTGATCTATCCATACGATTTTCATAAAATTTCAAATAACTCGACAAAATTATGCAATAAATATACGTTTTAAATTTTAAACGATTAAAATGCATTTGAAACTTTTTCCCCCATTGACCGTAATGTAACGGAATCCTTTTGATTGTCCCTGTAATTGATCTATCCATCCGATTTTCATAAAATTTGAAATGACTCGACAAAATTATATAATAATTATGTATTTTAAATTTCAAACGATTCGGTTGGATAGTTTTTGCGTTGTTATATGCGGACGGACAGACAGACAGACAGACGGACAGACAGACAGACGGACAGACAGACAGACGGACGGATTGAGCGACAACAATAGGTGCTACGTATTTACATAATTACGAACGCACCTAAAAATGAATATATCATCGCCTCAGAGAAACAGTAGAATATGATTAAACATTGAGTTTCGAGCAAATTAGATTTTAAAATTTGCCGTTTTTCAATGTTAAACATTTTAGGTGGTAGTTCATGATTTAGAGAAAATTTCGGTAAATACCCTAACTTTTGGTTATACATTGGCCTCTCTATATCTGAACACACTCTAATGTGAACATCCCGGTATTATGAACACATTTCCTTGGTCCCGGTGAAACTCCATAGACTTAACCAAGGATGAACTCTCTGTATTCTGAACACCCTCTAATCTGAACACCCCGGTATTATGATCTCTACTTTTGGTCCCCATGTCTACTCCACCTTTCTGTAAACTGAACATTTCTTCTCAATCGGAATTCAAATTCCCCCTTCATGGAAATTCGGAGAAACAGTTACAGAAGAATAAAAAGTTTTAACGAACTCTTTTAAAAAATAAACAGACAAAATCAGTTGTAGATTGTAAGCATGTACTTGAAACTTTAAGTTGCAATTTGTTTGAATAATTCTGATAAAATCTTCAGTTAAAAGTTTGGATCACTTGAAACTGACATTGTTGTCAGTTTCCTGCCGTAAGAGAAGCCATTTTAAGATTCTTGTTATTAGAAAGTGCAAACGTTTAGTTTTTGATTACTTGGAGACAATTACGGTAAGTTAAAATAATCCACTTCCATATTACTTATTTCAAATTATAATTTTACATGAATTATTGTTTATCACAGCTTAAACATGATATTTTAAAGATTAATTTTGAAATTTGATAAACTTATTCTATTGATCACTTACTGGGAAAATTCCCATTAACCACTCAACTGATTTACCCTTATGTGATAAGGGCAAGAAGAGTTTGCTTGATTCATCGCTAAAAGCCTTTTGGCATCACTAATTTTTTTAAATACAATTTCATACAATTTAATGAAAGAAATATTTTGACTAAATATTATGAATATTTTAGCTTAAAAAAAGTTGTGTTTGTCCTATATTTTCAATTTATTGGACATAAAAAAGAATCAGTTAAGTGGTTAAAAAAATATTTGCTTATAAGTTTGTTGCTATTTAATTTCAGATTTCATATTTGTCTATTATAGAATAGTCATTAAGGTTATTCATTGTTAGTTTAACTTCTAAAACTTAAAAGGGAAGAAATATAATAAAAACCCCGTAGCACTGACCTTATTTGATCTACTAATGGCTGGGTAATCCTACATAGTAGTAGTAGTAACCCATTTCCAATCTCCTTCTATTATGAACACCCCCCCCCCCCCCATATAATCTGAACATTTTTGGCCGGTCCCATGAGTGCTCAGAATAGAGAGAGTCCACTGTGTTTCATTTGGTGTTTCTAAAAAAATAATTAACATCATAGAAGAAGAATTAAATTTATTTGTCCTACTGTTGTTCTAGGATATCGAACCGGATCGGCAACATCCCCTACTGTTTACCTCAGAAAATCAGGACATCTTTAGGAATTCAGGAAATTATAAAGGACATCATTAAGAAGTGTAGTGTACTTTTGCCCTGTTTCGAACTCATTCACATTATTCAATAAAAAAAAATAAGAAAAAATGTTTTAGGGTAACATTTTTGTGTAGTGAATAGGAGATTAAGAATAATTTAGTAAATGTTTAGTGAAATTACTACAAAATTCTCAATAAGCGTGACACTGAGAGCTTAAAAAAGTTTGGATATCAAAATTCTCTAAAATATGCATTTTACCCTTTTTTGAAGGGGTGGGGAGCGGAGGTTAATAAAATGCTACAAAAGTAATTCATTAAATAAATCGAGCCGCGAATTTTTACGATAATTACATAGTTAATATTACAATTTTTCTGTTGTTTTAACTGTTCTGTCCTGTCTTTAATGAAACTCTAAGTCCATTTATCTGAAAATGGATTTTCTCATTTATTTCTTATGTTTAAAACAATACATTTAAGTTTTCTTCCAAGATCTATGTATATGATTTCATACAGGGTTTTTATGTTATGTTTTAATGCATACTTTTCAGGATGTTTCATTTCATGAGAATTTTTTTTAAATAAATTTAAGTAGTAAGTAAAATTCGATTTTTTTTAAATAATCGAAGTAAAAATCATTCTTAAAATTGTTTTTTTTTTTTTTTAATTTATTATAACTTTTTTTTATTAATATTTTTATAAATCCCAAAGAAAAACTAGTCGTTGGGGGCCACCGTAATACTTACCCATCATGGATATGTATATGAAAATAAAACATGTGAAACTATTTATACAATGCATTGCAATTCATAAACAAAATTTAAATATTGTTAATATACATAGTAATGCTATATTAAAGAACTGCTGATGTACCAATTTCGACAAATTATATAAACTACTCAAGTAGTACCGAACTGCGTAAAAGAAACATCCTTATAACTCCAAAAGTAATAATTCTATTAACTAACAATTAACTGCGTCGGATTAAGCGTCTCATTTCCAATTAGAATATACTTCTGAATTGAAATTTGAATGAAATACAGGGTCATGAAAAATCGAAGAATGTGGAAAACAAGATTACAAATATCTCGGCAACTAATAATCCGATCGACTTCGTTCTACATGCAAAATGTGTGTTATTTTATTGCTTTTTACGTCCATTCCTTAGAACAAAACAATTCGAAAATTTTTATATACCTTTCATCAGAACGAATTTTTCGAGAGTCCGAAAAAAATAGTTCCGGATAATCGAGGTTGCTGATATTAAATAGGGTTCGTCCCATTCTTACATACTAACTACATACAAAATTTCAAGTCTCTATCTCAATTTGTTCGGGAGATAGAGTGTTTACAGACAGACGGACGGCAAAATTTTTTTTCTAAAAATATGTTTTTCGAAATCTCCACTATCTAAAACGTGTAAATCCGTCAAAAAATTTTTCGATTTTCAAAACGATTGCAAGACTTACCCTATACTACGTATGATGGGTAAGTAATAGTAAGTATTTTTTTCATGCAATAATGGAAAAATTAATGAAATCGAACATGTGGTTCAGCATAAATAATATCAAAAATGAAAAAAAGTACAAAATTTTAAATAAAAAAAAAAATTAAACAGGATTTCAAGATTGATCTGATGATTTAAAAATTTTTTTGTATTATAAATAATCTTTATAGAAATATTCAATGCAGAAAAAAATCATTAAAATTTGTCAATAAATAAAGAGATAAAATTTTGATAGATTAGACTCTCTGAGTGCGGCTGAAAAACGGCCTGGTGTGTTTTGGATTGGTAGAGCTTAGCTTCCAACTTTTACGTTTTCCGTACCAGAAAAACTTAATAGAAATATTTGTGTTATTTAATGAATGGATTACAGCGATTAAAAAAAAAAAAAAAAAAAAAAAAAAAAAAAGAAGATAAAATTTACTACTGAATTTTTGTGGCACATAAAATCGCAAGATGTTGTCATCTATGGTAAAGTAACATAAAATCTTGCCTCTTTTCTTTGTTTTTCTAACCAGACCCAAAATTTTTATCTCCCAATTCAATTAAATATTCACTTAGTATGCGAAAGTATAAACATTTTCCTGTTGATGAACAGTAGGTTAAAATGTAGTGTCTTAAAATGAACTGAAGGCATTTTAAATGGAATAAAAAGACAAAAAGTGTTAGCTATTAAAGATGCTCTTGTAAAAAATTAATTTATTTAAAATAGGGAATTTCTTCGGTATGTTTCCCTGTTTAAGTACAAATGTCACTGGCAGATGGCGCTACGTTGTCTCAAGCTGCAAGATTGTCAAAATTAACATATACACGTCAATAAAATTTCGAATATTTTTTTTACTCATGATTTTCTTTAACTGTTAAAATGCGGAGGAAGGGCGGGGGGAAAGGAAAGAGAGAGGTTAGATTTTGAAATTGAGTATTCTTAAAGTTGTAGAGAGAACAGTTATACTCCACCTATTAGTAACATTTGGTACTAAAACAATAAAGAAATTTCCGACTTCTCAAAACACCCTTAGTTTTGTTTGATAAAACGGTAACTTGGTGTTTATCTGCAAATAAACATTTTTATTCTCATAGCTTTGTGAACAGAGCTGCATTATAAATTTCTTCCAAAGTGGAAAACTACTGGCAATTTTAATTATCTATCTGTCCGCTATCCACTCTACGTGATTTTCACTTAAAAAGGGATTTATTATGATATTTAAGTTGCCGAACATTTTTTCATTTCAAAATGGTCCTTGTAATTTTGGATAATTATTAAACGTGTGCATTATATTTTTAGGATCACACACATTTCGGAAAAAAAAAACCCTCAACAATATTTTTAATTATTTATAAGCAAGGATTTGTGCATAGGAAGTAATAGCGAGAACAACACACCATGACCTAACAGAAGAGATCGCAACAGTAATCGATTTTGTATAATACATTGGTCAAAATAAGTACTCCACATGCATGAAGTTTCTAATATTTTGTTTTAAATAAAAAAAAAAAAAAAAAAAAAAAAAAAAAACGAGAAAACCCTTTGGATTCCAGTTGATGTTCATAAGTTAACACTAGCTGCTTTTTATTTCAATCAATGTTATCTAAATAAATAACGAAAAATAGCAATTAATTCATTAACACCTATAATTACGAGAATAAAAGCCAAAAATAGTTTCAGATTTTTCTTAAAAAATTACTTCAAAAAATTAGTTCAAGGTTGTGAATGCCATTTCTTCAAGAAAAATGAAATGCTAGTATGTTTGGAACGCTATATGTTTGGCAGGCAACAACATCTCAAAATTCTTTTAGCATAAACTGTTAGTACAACACAGTACTTATTAAAATTTATTCGTTTCCATGGAGCATTGTTATGTTCAATAATAATAATCGAAACAAAATAAAGAAACGAAATACAAAAACGTTTTTGTCCATTTTCCGTACTTAATATCTTATTTAAATAATAGTACCCCAAACTTTTCTTATGGAACATGAAAGTGCACTACTAGGACAAGTTAAATAATATAGTACATTACCGGAATATCGTTGCTTCTAGCAGATATAATCTATTAAATATTCAAAATCTGCAACATTTTAATTACTCATATCTCAAAAAGCTTCACAGTTGAATAAAACAAAATATACCATGTAGTAGATGACAATATGTACAAAAACATGGAAACAAGAAAGCATAAAAAGAAGTGGGTTCTTTTGATGCTTTTAGTAAAAAGCAAAAAAAAAAAAAAAAGACGGAAGAAGACAAAATTTTTAAACAAACAATGTCGATGATCACACTTCTTCCCTATCAGAAAATGAAAAATCCTATTTCTCTTTCCTCTTTCTATGTTTTTTTTTCTTATGAGAAAATGGAATATCTTTTTTTCGTTGCCCCTTCCGAAAGAGAAATGGGATGTTTCATCTTCTGTTAGGGGAAAAATGTTAACATTGACATTGCTTTTCTTGTAACTATTGTCATTTTTTTTAATCTAAAAATATCACGAGACTTTACTTCTTTTTCTTTTCTATGCTTTTGTACACATGGTCAACTACTGCATGATATATTTTGTTTCATTCAACTGTGGCGCTTTTTTGAAATAACACAACTTTAAATGTTGCAGATTTTGAAAATTTTGAATATTTAACAGATTATATCTGCTAACAACAACAATATCTCGGTGCAGTACTACATTATTTAGCTTGTCCTTGTAGTAAATTTTCATATTCTATAAGAAAAAGTCCGGGGTACTTTGTTAAAATAAGATGTTAAAGTGCGGAAAATGGTCAAAAACGTCATTTTGATTGTATTTTGTGGCAACATAACAATGTAAAGTAACGCTGACCCATGGAAACGAATAAATTTTAATACGCAGCTAGTGTTATACTAATAGTTTATGCCAAAAAGAAATTTCGGATGTTGTTGCTTTCCAGAGATATAGCACTTTCCAAATATATCGGCATTTCATTTTTTATGAAAAATGGCAATCACAGACTTGAACTTTGACATTTTTTTTTTTTTTTTTTATAAGGGAAAGGAAATTTTCTCAAGGCTTCAAAATTGCAGATTATTCATTAAACATGATTTACTTTAACATAAAAAAAAAAAAAATATCAAGCCATTTAAAAAATACAACTATCAAAATATCCCTTTTTTGTCTATGTTTCAAAATAGTGGCTCTTAAGCTTTATCATTTAACATAAATAAATCATTTCAAAATTACTTGCATATGCAGAAGCAAAATGTATAAGTGATTCATAACTGTAATTTGTATCTCACAACTTATGTATATCCTCATATTTCAAAGCATTAACGCTTTTATGATAAACGTCATGAAAAAGTGATATGTAAGATGCTCAAAATTCTTCACTATACATCTAGTAAATTTTAATTGTAAATTTTGCTTTAACCCTTCACTGCAGAATTTTTCTAGTTTTATGAAAAAAGTATTCGATATCTATATATCGATCTAATACTCGGAAAAATAGTAAAAAAAAAAAAAAAAAAAAAAAAAAAATACATTTTAAATTTCAGCTAAAATTTGATATTTTATGAGGCCCTATATACACAATTTAAAAACCCTAAATTTATACACCGTATATTTATACCTTACATACACAATTAGGGTTTTTTAATATTGTACTGCTCTATTTTTGCAATTAAATGGGCTTGAATCAATTAATTTTATCTATTTAACACTCTGCAACTTTATTTATATTAATATATTTAAGTATTCAGTAAAAATAATAAAAGTAAGTTTTGCCTTAAAAGCTTGATCGTTTTTTTTGTTGTTGTTGAGGAATTTAACTATTTGACATGAACAAAATAAATGATATTCCATTCTTTGGACTGTTCTTTAACAGTTACAGCGATCCTATGGACCAAATTCATGGCACATAGTGAGAATTATAGTGTTTTTAGGTATGTGGCAGATGTGGCACACGGTGAAGTGAAGGGTTAATTAATTATTGAAGATTTACGATTAAATTAAGCAGGATTTACCGTACGAAAATATCGGTGGAAAAAAAAATCCATAAAGTATTCCAGTCGCGAAAGAGTTAAAGATGATTTGATATTAGTCTTCATTGAAAATTTTAAAAGTAGGATTTGTTGCTGCTAATTATACTACGTAGTTATTAGAAACGAAAATGTTTTACTATTCTCATAGCATTATTTTATTGCAGCGTAAAAGAAGGTTATATAGATATCCCTAATTGTAACTTTTTTGCTAAAATGGCCTCTGACTTGTCTATTACATTTATATATTTTTAATAAATATCTTATAGTTACGTATATAAATGCGTATGCACATAATATAATATATATATATATAATAACATAATATTAATATATATATACATATTTGTTTGAAAATTATACCTCTACAAAAATGTTGATAGATACCTATATAATATTAATTAAAAAAAAGGAAAGATTGAAAAATAAAGAATAATAAATTAATGATAGTAATACTATAAAACTCGTGAATTCAGAGCTTGTGTATAATGGAATCTTGTCTTAAACGGTAAACTGATTGGTTCTATTAAAAAAAAAAAAACATAGTACTGTATATTTTTTCATTTACACAATAATTTTCCTTTTACCCTTGTTGGTAATCTTAAATCCCGAGGCATTTTCACTAACCGAACTGATGGCTTTCGAAATCCCTTATTAAGAGAACATGTGAAAAAGTTCAAGGACTGTTGCCTTGAATGAACTTCTGAACAGATTTGCCGATTCTGGAATCCTAATCAAGGCTGATCTTGAAGAATTTCAAATGACAATGACTTCTTTCTTCTTAAACGTTTTTCTTATCTGTTTTAAACTTTAAAAGACTAAGTAATCGCGAATAAAAAAAAATTAAATACATAAATAAATAAATATGTCCAGAACTAACGATAGTATCTCCGGTAAAATCTATAAGAATGAAATTAAAAGCAAGCAGAAGAAATTTACGTTTTAAAAGATACATAACCTATTTTAATTGTATTGTACTCATTTCGTTGGAACCATGAAAATTTTCCGTTTAAGAAACACTGTTAAAAGTATTGTTCTGGGCAAACCAAACTTTTCGTGCTGTAGTAGCTGCAACCAATAAGATGATGAAATATTTGAAGCTCCAGTCGAAGATTCAAATTCAGGAAAATTCTTTTTTTTCAACACATCACAAACTTTTTGACTGTGAAGAGTTAAAATAACTCAGGTTAAACCCATTTATAAAATTATTTTGAAAATTTTTGTGTGTAAGTAATCTTTTAAATTCTTTAATGTGGCCATTTTAGTATAATAATTCGAAAAAAAAAAAAAATCTTGCCTTTAAACTAATGGCAGCATGTCTTTACATGGAGCCTAAATCTTTTCGTTTATGAACGCTTTTACATATTTCAAAATAAATATTGTTTTTGAATTCTGGTAGCATTCAATCATTTCAACATTTCACGACTAGAAGTACTTTGCCTTTGAAGGGTTAAAAGCATTAAGAACCTCTTAGGGCTAAATACGCCGTAAGTGTAAATTTAAAAGAGTGAAATTAATTAAAAATCACGATTATTTTAGAAAGAGGAACTGATTTCAAATATTTTTTCAGCGTAATACTGGTATCAGTTTACTAGACTATTATTATTATCGTGCAACTCAAAAGGATGCAAAAGTAAAAAAAATTCTAAAATTACTATCCTTTTGATTACATTGAGGCTAGACATGTAGAATTTGACCAAGTGGTTACCTTTAAGATTTAAATGCTCGCTAAGAGCTGTTAAAATATATATAGAGAGAGAAATTTAAAAACATGACGTTAACCGAAAATACCGTAATTTTTTTTAAAATTTAATTTTTAGACCTAGAAGCATAAAATTAGACATAGTCCATTTTATATCTAAGCCACATTTTATATTTTTAAAACTATTCTGATGGGAACGTAAGAATGGTAAAATTCTAGAATTCGATTTATATATATATATATATTTATTATTATTATTATTATTATTATTATTATTATTATTCTGTTGACGTTAAAAGCATGAAATTTTATATGCTAGTTTATTGTTAAGACATAAATGCTCGCCACGAAGATTCACTAAAATATTCGATACTTACAGGGATTATATGATTAAAAAACTCACTATAATCTAGACACACGGCAGTGTGTCAGCCAAGTTCACAAAGTAAAAGGCGACACACCAGCCGTGGGTTATATTACCCGAACCATTTCGGGCCACTTTTGACCGACCTACACAATTGCAATTTTTCGTGTGTTGTAAGACCATCTTCTAATTTCCGAATCCTATACATTTTTTAAAAAATCTTTTACCTTTCACGAGAAATTGACGTCTGAAAATCACTGTTTTTACCACTGACTCACTGACTCACTCATCAAAATGTTTGACTACTTCCAGGTGATTTAGGAAGTTGAAATTTGGTGTGGAGGTAGGTTATTGGATCTATAAATAGGAAAAAATCAGAAATCACCATTAATTAAACATTAATGGTTGGTTAGAAGATAAATATTGGATTACAATGGGAGTTTATGAGACTTTCACAAAATACCAGAAATAGAGCCAGGTTGGCGTCACTTTTGGCAAGTATCGGGGCTAATCTCTGAAACTACCAAACCGATTTCAAAAGTAATGGTATCAAAATGATGGTATTCGCCCCAGTTCAAACATAGACTATATCTTATGCCTGTGCCACTAACCAAAAGAGGGTTCAGAAGTAAAAAACATTATAAAAATGTGATTTTTGTTTTACTGAAGAGTCTAGAAGCACAAAATTTGGCATGTTAATTATTTTTAAGATATAAATGCTCACTAATGACATTTGCTAAAAAATACGAAATTTAAAAGGAATGGAAATCCGCGAAGAGCATTCAGAAAACGTTCTAAATAGCGATTTTAAAACAATCTCAGCAAACAAACCGATCTTAAAAGTAATGATATCAAAATGATGATGTCAGTCCTTGCTCCAACATAGGCTATATTTTATGTCGATGCCACTAACCCAAAGGAGGTAAAAGAGCAAAAAACTTTCTAAAAATGCGATGTCTGTATGTTAAGGGACTGGAATTATAAAGTTTGGCATTTTAGAGTTTATGGGAATTTTGCGAAATATCAGAAATAGTGCCAAGTTGGCGTCACTTTTGGGAAATATCGGAGCTAATTTCTGAAACTATGAACCGATTTCAAAATTAATGGTACCAAAATGATGGTATTCGCCCTAGTTCAAACATAGGCTATATTTTATGTGTATGCCATTAACCATAAGGGGGTGAAAAAGCAAAAAACATTCTAAAAATGCAACTTTTGTATTACTGAAAGACCTAGAAATATAAAATTTGGCATGTTAATTATTTATAATATATAAATGATCTCTAAGGGCATTTGCTAAAACATACGGAATTCAAAAAGGATGAAAATGCGTGAAAAGCGTTCTAAAAATGTTCTAAATTGGGATTTTTAAGCAATCTCAGCAAACGACAAACCGATCTTAAAAGTAATGATATTAAAATGATGCTGACAGTCCTTGCTCCAATATAGGCTATATCTTATGTCGATGCTACTAATCCAAAGGTGTTAAAAGAGTAAAAAAAAATCTAAAAATGCGATATCTGTATGTTAAGGGCCTAGAAACATCAAATTTGACATGTTCATTACTTATAAGATATAAATTATGACTAAGAACATTTGTTAACAAATACAAAATTTAAAAAGGGTAAAAATGCGCGAAAAGCGTTCTAAAAACTTTCTAAATAGCAATATTTAAGCAACATTGGGAAGTTAGCGAACCGATTTAAAAAAAAAAAAATGTCAAAATGATGGCGACAGTCTTTGCTCTAACAAAAGTATTGAATAAATTGCCAGATTACAATGGGAGTCTATGGGAATTTGGCGAAATAACAGAAATAGCCTTAAATTAGCATCACTTCTGGCAGGTAATTTTAACGACGAGATAATCAAGTAGTACCCAATCACATAAAAGAAACATCCTTATTAGTGGATTTTAAAGGAACATAAGCCGTCCTAATGTTAAAATTTTTAAATTTGACTGAAAAAAAAAACAGTGAATAAACGCAGGAAAAAGCTGTAAGATTAATTAATATTAAATAAAGCTAATTTAATATTAAGCCTATTTATTTAAAAAAGGAAACAAATACCTACTTATTTAGCAAAAAATAATGATATCCTATCAAAAACATGAATGTGAAAGAATGCCAAGTTCATTAAAGGTTTCGCTAATAAAAGAAGTGAGATCTAACTGTAAACCTAGTTCTTTCGAAGTTCTTTAAATCATAGCTCCTGTCATGCATAATATTCTTCAATTGCTTAAAATGATTTGGTATGTTACTTGTTATTCAATAGAGCGACTTGGCAAGTTTTCAGCCACCAACTTTAATGTTTGAGTCTGAGTACAATTTAATCTAGAATCTGATTGACAAAGATCTAGTCAATCGAGTGTTCGAATAAGTACATTGAAATTAAGGTATTGATAAATTTATTAAGTGATCAACTTTAAGTGCTGATCAATTAAATAGAGAAATTTGAACAAGAGAAAACTTGCTAAGTCGCTCTATTGAATAACAAATAACATACCAAATCATTTTAAGCAATTGAAGAATATTATGCATGACAGGAGCTATGATTTAAAGAACTTCGAAAGAACTAGGTTTACAGTTAGATCTCACTTCTTTTATTAGCGAAACCTTTAATGAACTTGGCATTCTTTCACATTCATGTTTTTGATAGGATTATGCAGTGGCGTAGCCACCTACTGTCATGTTTTTTGGCGCCCGGGGCCAGCAAGAAATTTTGCGCCCCCACCCCAATATAGATATATAACAATTTTTCTCAATTTGGCGCCCCTAGGCCTCGGCGCCCGGGGCTGACGCCCCCCTTGCCCCCCCTTAGCTACGCCACTGGGATTATGAATACTCCAAAAATTTACGGGCTAGAAATTTTTAATTTCAAAAATGCAAGTGCATATGATTCTTCCAAAGAAAAGTTTTTACAAATATTCACATTTCAAATGAGTGTAATGTGGGAAAAGCATTATTTTTACTACGAGTTTTCTGAAACTCTCAGGATACTTTATATTTAACTGTTACGTTAGCAAAAATGACGGTTGAATGCACTAAACCAAATCAACGTTTTCTAAGTTGCAGCTAAATGATATTTCTATTTTGCGGTAATTCAAGTTACACCAATAATATATGTATATATATATGTGTGTGTGTACAAATATTAGTTTATTAATACAAAATAAGCTCTGAAACTACTGAACTGATTTTAAAAGTTATTTCGTTACTAACTTTTGTCCGCGGCTTCACTCGCGTTAAATACAACAAACTATGTAATCGACTTTAACTCATAGAATTATTGAGGGATAAGCGGAAAATAAATTTTACTTATTATTTTTAAATGTATTTGCTTTAAACTAAAAACAACAAAACCAATTCACGAAGCAAAACTAAATCCAAAACCAAAGCGATTGTCCTATTCCTTAAAAGACTCAGCTTTCACTTTAAACTTTTAGGGGAATACTGATCCCCCCCCCCCTCCCTGGGGTGATTCAAACCCATTCCAATTTTGAGATACATTAACAATACCACCGAACATACATTGTTATTATTTACAATATAATATTCCAGTTAATAATTTATAAGGCCTTTTTACAATCAAATTAACATTTTTACATTGAAAGGTATTTAAGACAATATTGAAACTAATTTACATACAATGCTTAAATGAGAACATTAATTAATTAATATACAATCAAATGTTGGATGCAAGTAATATTTTTCTTGACTTCCATAATTTTAATTATTGGACCATAAATCGCTGACATTGACATGCATTAGATATACTTACATTATATAAGGTACAGTACTACATTATGAGCATTACGATATTGATCTTGTAATAATGTTCTTAACATGAGTAATTTTCACAAATTGCACTACATATCATGGTTATCAATTGAAATTATCTATTAATCAATATTTACAAATAGCTATATAATAAGCGGTAGAATAAACTATATTAGCTAATAAAACAGTAATTATTTGACTCTTCTTAAAAATACTCAGAAAACATGTAAGTGGGAGTAAATTAAGATCTTGATAAAGAAAAATATATATCCAATGAGTACAGAATAAATTAGAATGAAACATAAAGAGAAAAACCAACTGTCCTATTCTATTCCACTTTCTTCATTTTATTGTACAGAACACTGAGAGCACACAGCGTTATCTTGTTTCGGATAGTGTTCCTACATCCTTCGGTAATAAGAGTTGCGACATGATGGCAATAAATTCTGATTGGACAAAATCTGTTTTCAACCGCCGCAGGCGATCGACTGCAGCGCTACCATAGACTTTACATGGGATGAAATTAGAAGGTTTTAAAATCCTCATCATTCATAATATTTTCATGCTTTTTTCGATTTGTAACATCAATTTTCATGTTAAAAAATGTTTATATTATGGATATAAATATAATTTTGCCTACGAATTCCGCAATTTTCATGAAATAATATTTTTTTTCTTCCGTAAGTTTCGTTTTTATTCTGCCAGCATGAGCAAATATCCCATCATTTTCTCGTTATATTTTATGTATATACATATAATTTGAATTATTTTTATTGGTATGACTAAATTGTATATATATCCTTGCGTTGTTTTGGTGGAATCGCATCACAAGTATTTTTTTTTTTCTTTTTTCCGTCATAAGTAATCAAAATAGGTTTGGCGAGGAATACAAGAACGCCAAATGCCAAATTCTTTTATGAACTTGTTTCGAGGTTAAAAAAGTCGTTTCGTCAACATTTTCGTAGACGGTTTGGTGTAATGGTTAGCATACAGGTCTCGTAACCCCAACGTTGCGGGTTCGATCCCCGATCTGGATTTCTCTCTTTTTTTTTTTCTTTCTTCATTGATTTATTATAAGTTACGCTTATTTTTTTGAATAATTTATTACCAGTTAATAAAATATATTTTTTTAGATTGATTTTTTTTTTTTTAATGAAACTAACTTTTAATATTAAATATCATCCAAATGCTATATTTTGATAATTAAAAAGAAACATTTTACTTTTTTTTCCCTTATTGATTTATTAAAAGTTACTCTATTTTTTAATTAATTCTTTCAAAAAAAAATTAAGTTTCAATAAGTTTTAATTTAATTAATTAATTTATTAATAATTTATTATCAGTTAATAAAATATTGTATTTCTTTAGATTTTTTTTTTAAATGAAATTAAGTTTTAATATTAAATATCCCCCAAGAGGTATATTTTGATAATTAAAAAGAAACAAATTTTAATGCAATAACATCGAATAAAATTACATTTTAAATATTTTTAAATCGTAATTTAATAATATAAAAATATCATCAATAAAAATTTACATCAATTTTTCTCAATGAAATTAAGTTTTAATATTTAGCATAATCCAAGAGCTATATTTTAATTAAAAAAAAAAAAAAAAAAAAAAAAAAAAAAAAAAAAAAAAAAAAAACTAGATTTTAATTTAGTAATAACATCGAATAAAATTACGTTTAAAATATTTTCATGTCGTAATTTAATAGCATAAAAATATCTAACTACTAGAAATAACTTACTACAGGTTCATTTTTATAAAATTAACCCTCTACTGCACGATCGATAGTTTCTATTTTTATGTTTTAATAACAATAATAACATTGAACTATATCAAACTATGAAGCGCTTTAATTCAAAAAATTAGTGTATGTATATAATATACACATATATTTTAATCCATTAAAAGTTTTCTTAAAAGCTGCTGTAACAATAAATTATAAATTATTCCTGATTGGATAAATCAAATAACAAACAAACAAACAAAATAATAATAATAACAAAATAAACAGACAAGGTCAAATGAGCTGTCATTTGATTTCTGTTCTTAATGTATTTCCTGTATATTCTTACAACTTTCATTGTGATTATTAGCAGATAATTTTTTTGAAAACTCAAGAAGAGTTCATTGATCATTATGGAATATTTATGTTTTGGAAACATTAATACTTTTAAAAATCTTTTTTTTTTAATTCTAATAATAATAATAATAAATAATAATAATTAATTAATAAAATTATAAAGGCAAAAAAGTGGAATTGTAACATACTAAAATGTTTTGAGAAATAAGTTATAAAATCATGTTTTCCTCTTTCAAAATATATAAAAATTTAATTTTTAAGATTAAAGTGAAATCGATTTTCCTAAATAATGTAATATAATATATATAAATATTATTTTATGTTATAAATGGTTTTAATTCATTCACTATACTTTTAGAAAATATAAATTAAATAGATAAATATTTATTGTTAAATTCTAAATAATAAATTTAAAATAAATATTAAATGAGCTATGAATTTCACAGTGCAACTTTTTTCATAATAGGGACAAAAACGGAAATAAACAAAATATACTATATTCCAGACTCGTTCTAAAAAAGAAGAAAATTTGTTTTGTTTATCTATTTCCGATTCGTAAGAACGCGCATTAAAATAATAATAATAGCAATGATAAAAATAACCAAAGGGCGAGGAAGCGCCAAACATAAAATTCAGGGTTGCACGCTTTTTCTTCCATCCTCCACTTTTCTTCCACTGAGCATGCGTGGTCCAGGTGCTCTAGTTTCGGAAACCTATCAGCGCCATCTATCAGAATCCACGGGTAACACTTTAGCTTTCTACCTGTTCCATACAAACTTCCACCCCTAATTTTATGGAAGTGGGGGTTAGAAAGAAACAAAAACTAGCCTATGTCACTCTCCATCCTTTCAAATATCTCCACTTTAAAAATCACGTCAATTTGTCGCTCCGTTTTGCCGTGAAAGACGGTCAAACAGACGCACACACTTTCACATTTATAATATTAATATTGATGGAGAAGCTGATAAACAGAGTTTTAATAATCTGTTTAGTAAATTTCTGTTTATTATTATTATTATTATTATTTTGAGGAAATGGCTGCAAATGTTTTGGAAACGATATTTTCTCGTTAATTTAAGTCTCGTGTTTACCCGATGCAGGACAAGAATGTAATTTCCTCAAAATATGACGTAATTAATAATATTAAAACTATCTGTAGTAATCAGTATAACTATCCCTTTATGTAGACTAGTTTCCTAACAATCCGACGTATTGCTTTTGAAATGCCGAAGACCATTCGATTCTTTCAGGAAAAATGAAATGCAACTTTTGGTAAATTTAGAAGGTAAATATAGTATTAATTTTATTAAATATATTTCCTATAATAAATTACAAGTTTGAACCCTTCGAATTTCGACGGAGGAAACGTAGTATCTGTTTCATTTATTTACAATAAACATACGAAATTAGTTGCAATGAAAAATGTACCTAAAATTGGTAACTCTAACTCTTAAACAAATGATATTTAAACTAAAGTTAACAAAATACTATTTCTGAGTTGTAGAAATTATTAAAATTAAACTTTAATTTTACATGTAAGCAGTAAAATATAAAAAAGATAAGTTATTATGACGCAGTTATTAATTAACCATTTTAGGGGTTGTTAATTAATCCCTTATTAGGTGGGATATATTTTATCCCGCCTAATTTAAACGAGATTCCCACCAAAAACTTTTAACGAAATTTTATATCTTTAACTTTGGCAGCAAAATGTTGAAAAATTTCTTTTCCCTATTTTAAAATCAAATTTTTCGATTTTTTTGGTGAGAATTCAATATTACGGAGACATTATTGCTTGTCCCTTTAGGAGTTAACGCTTTTATGCTTGGTATTCCTAAATAATAATTAAAAAAAACTGCAAAATTCATTCCATATTGACTCAATCATCGATTTTTTTCTCCGTGAAATCTAAATCCACCATCATTTTCACTATCCCAAAATTTACATATGCACTTCGTATTCACCTTTTAAAAAAATTGTATTTTAGTTTGATCATTGTAAAATCATTTTAGTTAAAAACTTTTAAGTCTCGATTGTTATTAGCTAGAAACAGATATTAAATTATATACATTCTTTTAAGTATAAATGAAATTTTCTGTTTGTTTGTGTTTATGGCGGCTAATTATCTACATATGAGATATAGGCTCTAAAGGGGGGTGCTCCCTCCACGGGGTTTTTATAAAGGAACTTAATCCGTATTTATGCTATGAAATCCAAGGTTCGAAGAACACCACAGAAAACTCCGAACGATTAGGCCGATGGCCGCGATTGGATTCGAACTCAGCACCTGCCGTCTACGGCCCGCCACACACTAGGGAGACATGCGTCAAAAATCGTGCAACATGACGCAGTCAAACCGGTTTTTTCTTTGTTATCAGGGTGAAATTGTCGCATGTCTCATGTTTTTTCACTCAATGTCTCACAGGTGTGTGGTGGGCCGTTTTGGAGGCAGAGGACCTCTCCGCCATTGGGGAGGCAGAAACTTTCTGAAATAATCAGCATGAAATAAATACGATAGAGAATATTCCTGTGACGTTACATAAAGTAAGAAAGAGATTTTTAAAGTCTCGTATTTGAAACATTGTCACGATTTTCATTATTTGCTTGTCTAACTCGACGAAGTGAACTTATCTCCTGTACGAAATCTTCAAATTCTATAACATAAATCACTACTTTTTGGACAAAGACTTTCGATCATACCATGCACAATTTATATTGCTGCTCTTCTATGACACTCTAAATGTTTGTAAAACATTGCGTTTTATCAGTGCGATTACATTATTTTCAAATGTGAAGTTATTTAATTTCAAAGCAGAATTAAAATACACATATTTTCCTAATAAAATGACGTTATTTACATCTGCTAAAGTATTTCTCTTTTGCGATCCATTCTTAAAAAATGTCTCTAGGAAAGTCGGGTGTATTGTGAGTCGAATTCTTAGCTTTCAGCACGACTCGTAACAGAAACTGGTTGGATGTTTTTGCTTTTTTGTTAAACTATACACCCCTGAAGAAGTAGTTTAATAGAAAAGCCTTCTACTGCCTTTTTATCCATTTATCTTTTATTATTTTGGTAATCCGCCTTCTATTTCACTTCAAACTTCAACTGTTTTCAATAAGATGATTGTAAAAATACTGGTTTCATTGGTTTATTGTATGGTAATATATCCATATATTTCTTAGTAATTTGGTAATCTGCCTTCTATTTCTCTTCAAACTTCAACTGTTTTTAATAATATGATTGTAAAAATACTGGTTTCATTGGTTCTTTTAATGGTATTGTCTGAATAACTTTAGATGTATTTATAAAAGTATATATATATATATATATATATATATATATATATATATATATATATATATGTGACATCATTATCGTGGATAATAAACTTAGCAAAAATGCAATGTCGTCATCTCAGAAGCCAACCGGTAGCTAATAATTAATATACCTTTATTTGTTTGTTTATGATAGCTCCATGCATTATCAGAAATCATTCATTTATATTTCTTCAAAATTTGAAAAATTGATTTTACATATGGATTAATAAATTTGGATTCTTCCTATTATTTGATACGAATTATGTAAAGCGGAAAAAATAAGTTACACAACTACTCTTTAAATTACATTTTTATTGTAAAGAAAAATTTTTGTGTCGTGTGTAAAGTATGTTTGTAATAAACTAAATGTCCCATTCACTTCATAAATAAAAACAAAATAAATCCAAAATTTAGTGGATTTTATAACAGATTATATTCTTGGCATAACACATATTTTATTTATTTTTTTTTTCACTTTTTATGAGAAAATGGCAATAAAAAAATGCAGTAATCAGCTTTTTTCCATGGAAGAAAAAGATAGATGTAGGAGTAGTACAGCTCATATTCAAAATATTAGAATAATTGAGAAAAAGTAATAAGAAAAAATTATTTGCCATTTATTTATTTTTTATACTAAGTAAATGCAATTAAATTTCTTATAAATTAAATCTGGAATGTTTAGATAAGATTTTAACATTTATAAAATATAAAATACAGCACAATAAATTAGGTATACAGCTTCCTTAAACACACCAGAATATTAGAATAAAATTTAGATTGGTTCAAAATATTAGAATATTTTATTTTACTCAACAATATTACCTTATGAATATGAAGTAAATGGTAGTTAATATTTTGTAGCATCCCCTTTAGCTTTCATAACAGCGTACAATCGATCTTGCATACTATATACAAGGTGTTTACAAACATTTCTATCAATATTAGCCCAAATAGACTTTATACGTGCCACTAACTCAGTTTTACTTGAAGGAGGATTTTCTTGAAGTTTTTTCTTCATTATACACCATAAGTTTTTGATGGGATTAAGATCTGGTGAATTTGGTGGCCAAGAAAGTACCTTAATGTTGCGTTGGCGGAACCAATTCTTAGTTGACACCGAGATATGCGGGGACTTGTTGAAATGTGAACTTGTTGTTAAATCTTGTTGAAAGATGAAATCATCTTCAAATAAATCTTCTGATGATGGAATCATGTAATATTCTAAAATTTCTTGATATATCAGAGAGTTAACCTTTTCGTAGACGATGCATAACTTTCCAGGTCCTTCTGCACTCATACAACCCCAAACCATGACACTAGCAGCAAATTTTACGGAACGTTTAAGGCATTCTTTATCAAATGTTTCTTGCTTCATTCTCCAAACTCGAATACCTTGACTACCATATGAAACACAAAACATACTTTCCTCACTAAATAATATATTTTTCCAATCTTCATTGCTCCATAAACGTCTTGATTTACACCAATTCAATCTTATACGCTTTTGTCTTGCAGTCATGAGAGGTTTTGTTTTCGGTACACGAGATTCAAATTTAAATTTATGGAGACGTCTTAATGTTGTCGATGTAGAAACTTCAACCCCTTCTTCTTTCCATTTTCGGTACAAGAATCGCACACTTTTAAAACGGTTTTTCTTAACTATACGCTTCAGTTTCCTGTCATCTCTAGCAGATGTTTTTGGTTTTCGGCCACCATTTCGGCGATTATTTTGAAATTTTCCAATTTTTGAATATTGTGTTAGTATTTTACTAACGCTCGATTGCGAACAATGTAAATAATTCGCTATAAAACATTGATTTTTACCGTGCCGATACAAATCAACCATACGAAGTTTAGTAGATTCAGGAATATCACTCACACGGCCCATTTTAAGACGAAAAAGAAACAAACTGCAAAAAAGAATACTGATTTTAAATAAAATAGTCTGAATTTAATCAATGATGCCACCAGTTAAGAATTGGTAATAATTAAAGGAGAATTAATGTGAAATATTCTAATATTTTGAACCGCTTGAATAAATATTCTAATATTTTGACTTTTCAAAATAATTTTTTTTGCAATTAATCTTTTCAAAAATGATATTAAATTTAAGATAACAAGTAAGTTTAATCAACAATAAGTTCTTAATAAAAATATCGTTTGCATATTTTCATTAAAAGACATTAAATTACTAAACGATATTTTCAATTTCTAAAAAAAAGGTAATTATTCTAATATTTTGAATATGAGCTGTATACCCTAAAATCGGTTTGCAATATAATACGCGTTGTCCTCCAAATTTGAATGCCTTCATTTGGCTCAGACAAAACAATCACATGCAAAAGGGGCCGAATTCTTTGACATCGACCGTGCATTTTTTCTCTAAATGAAAACGATCTACTTTTATTTAAGCATTCTAAAGTAACATTTCATTGTATTAATAATTAAAAACTGTATTATTAAAAATTTTCTTCTTTTTTTTTTTGCGAAAGCCCGTAATTGTATTTCGGCTTAATGTAGCGGATAGGGTTACATTTTTGGCGTTACGCCTGTATTCTTTCTTTTTACTCTATGGGTTTTTCACCTTTTATTTTAATAGGAATGGAGGACTTCTGTGGCTACAATTGCGAAAATAGTATTAAAAACTACAAAAAATGCAATAGCTTAAAAATAAATTAAATTACAGTTTTTAAGCATATTGTATTTAAAAATATATTTTTACCCAATACAACAGTGCAACATTTGAAAATGTGCAATGTTTAGAAGTTTAAAAATTTGCAGTAGCAAAAATTGCAAAACCGAAATTTCATTTCAAATTTCAAAGTGTTGGCATTCGCAAAATGACGTATGCATACCGCACAGATATGTTTGGCCTTTATAATATTGATAAATATTTACATTTTAAATCAAAATCTTTGCCAACAAAAATGCACAAATTCTATAACTTGTCAAAAGCTTTTCGCTCTTTCAAGATTTGGCTTTTAGTTTCGAGCTTATAGAAATGATATCATTTGGGTGAATTGATACAAAAATGACTTTGTTTTCGCGAATTTATTCAAAAGCATTTTATATTTATAAATTAAAATCAATGCTTAGAGAAATATAATTTTTCTCTCTAAAACATTTTACTTTTAATGTTCTTATGAAGCATCGAACCCATATTGGGGTCAATGGAAAAATTTTGTTTGAATAAACAAAACAAAACAAAAAAGACATTGTCGATTTTTTTCTTTTTGTCCACAATTTTCATCCGAAATGCATAATAAAGTAATAATAACGTCATTAACCCTTCTCAGTTTGAAAAGTTTTTATTATCCAAAAATTATGTTAATCCTTTTATAGCTATATAAGTCAGTTAAACAAAATTACGCCAGAGAGTTGTGGCAACTGCACACCAATTTAAATTTTGCAAAAATAACAAAATTTTAATTACAAATTGAAAATACAAGACTTTAGTAAGACACAAATAAAATTTATGAAATTTTGTTAAAATTTTATAAGAGTGTTAACAATATATATATATATATGTCTGAGCAACAAAATCGATTTTTTACTTTAATTAAAAAATCGCTTAAAATAACCAAAATGTACTCAACAAAACATTTTTGTAGTTTTAATCAATTCCTTTTTTTGGGTGTATTATATTTGTAAATTCTCGAAATAATTGACTGACACTTGTATTTAAAAGAGAATTTATTTGTAAACATGTAAAAGTATATTTTTGTGCGCTTAATAAAAGTGAAATTTTCCTTTAAAAATTCTGGTGCCAATGTAGTAGTTAGGGAATGAAATTAGGTGCTGCCATAACAACCACAACGCCCCTCAAGGGGTTAAACCATTTGCAAAACAAGTTTGGTGACAAAAGAAAAAATTTCGCTTCAATAAGCCAATTAAAGTTTAATTTAATTCTGTTAGATGAAGTGCTATATATCTCAATTTTCTACAAGATCTTTTCCGGAAGTAAAATGTAAAAAGAAAAATGAAATAAAATGAAGAAATGAAGTAAAATGTAAGATTTTCGAAGTAAAATGTAAACAAACTAATATTTATTGAATGAAATTTCAAATTAAATCGCCAATAATTTGGTATTATTAAATTTTACAGTATTAATATTATTTGGTACAGTATTAATATTATCTATCTTCGAAAAACAGATCACCGAAAAGGATTGTTAATCTATCATATTTACAGTTGTCAATGGTCAATCGCGTTCAAAACAACAGCTTAATATATATTTATTAAATACATAGCATCATTACAAATGGCAAATAATATCGAAGCAAACTAAAATATTACAATACACTAATTTAATATACTACATTTATTAAACGTAATAACACCAGATTGGCAGGATTTTAGCTGAGGTATTGACGATGATAGCTGTACTTTTGGTTGTATGAATATGAGATATTTATACTAATCACATACTATATCCAGAATATAATACTCATAACATGTCTATATATCTATATCATATTATACAGCTATACATAAATGTTTCTGCAATTGCTTTTAATATTTGTAGTACATGTATTAACTACACAGTTTCAATAAAAAATGAAAAAAGGAGTTACGAAAATTAGTATTATAGGTGTCCTTATTGTCGAGGTGTATTTACATGGTACGGATATTAAAATAATTCAATCGGCAACAAGCCTAAATACGAAAATCAGTGAATTACACAGTTGCGAAAATTTTTGCGGTATAACAAGGAAAAAAAAAAAAAAAAGCAAAGATAAGTAAGTTCGGTGTTTAGTAAAAAGTCGATGAATTTTAATCAGATTATGGTAAAAAATGGGCGATACTGACATCAAATATAGTTTAAAAGAAATGCAATTATCATAAGTGGCTTTCAAAAATTTTATGTTTTACCAAACCATATTTATTAAAGTACATTGATTTGATTAATAGTGCAGTTCGATTATGAAATACTAAACAAGATGATTGGATGAGAATAAAGACAGGTTTTATAATCTTCCATAATCGAATTTACAGCTAAAGTTAGCGTTAAATAAAAACAACAACAACAAAAAACATTATCAATAGTTTGGTTTAATGTAAATAATACACCAACTGCAGTGGATTCAGTTACGAAAGATTATTTGCTAGTTTTTTTTTTTTTTTTTTTTTTTTTTTTTTTTAATCTCTGCATTAACAAGCGAATGACAACTGATAAGCAAATGGAAAGGTAGCATAAATATCTAAGCAAGTTAAGCTATTTTTGCCAAGAAAGATGAAATACATAACAAAAAAATATACAAATGCTGCCGTGTCAAAGAGTTTTTAATTTCTCGATCAAAATCTTCTGATTTGGCAAATGTGACTAAGCAAATAGATTTAATTATGAATAAAAGTAACATGTAGTAATGTTTAGTATACACTTAAGGGAGACAAAACTGGTTGCAGAAGCGACTCGTATACATTAATCGCCGTTTAAATGAATCGCGTTTTTTGAATAGAATTTTATTCAACAAAGCAGCGGATTCCGATTAAGCTAAAAGTGTTCATAAACGCGGTTAATATGATTATTTCGTGTTTTATATAACCGACAATTAATATATTTTTTATATTCCGAGGGAGAGGGGTGATAAAGCGTGAAGGGAGAAAAAAACGTCGTTGCGTTATTGGTTCGTTACATTTCCTAAATTTCACATTTATTAGCAACTACTCTATTTAAATCTAAACCAAACAGAGACTATACTAAAAATTGAAAGTATACAGCATTTATCTTATTCAATACTGTTAGTACTGCATATTTAACTTTTTTGAAAAAATACTCTTACTTTCTTCCGGTATGTGTTCTGCTTCATTCGACTCCATGTTGCTAAAGTTTCTGGACGGAGAAGTGTCCCACGGGAGACCGGTTGATCTGTCAACCAGAAACAATTATTGACCTGCAGAATACTACTTCATCGTGTCTTGGTGTGGCGCAAGACCATTTGGCCTTCACTTTCTAGATCTACAAGGCCAACATAATTTCAAGGGAGGAAAGGCCATGGACTCGAGAAATGAAGTTCGATAAATATCCAGAGGATGAATCGTGGACATAGATACTAGAATATTCTTCATATCAAATTACGTCTTGCTTCTATACATGTTACGAGTACAGAAAAAAATCGCAGTCTTTAAAAGCGTCTTTATCGCAGTAGAGAAAAATCGATCTTTACATGCTTTATAGAACAAATAACTACTTTTAACAAGTAACTTTGGAAAAAAAATTACTTCAAACATACACGAACAAACGACGTCTCGTTGTTTCCTATTTTATTGCATCTAAATTCAGTTATTATGCTCCCATTGGCATCTTTTAGCGAGAGTGGTTTGGTGTAAAAAAGGGTTTTTATGGCAATTATTTCTGTTAGCCGCGTTCACTTTAAGTTCTCTTTAAGTGTTGCGAATATAGGTCATTTTGAGCCTCAACAGACAATGATATAATGAAATCTATGTCATTTGACTGCAAAATAAGTTATATACGATACGGCGACTTTTTAAAAAACATATAGTCATGTGTATCTTAACAACATATTCGAAGTTCGTGACGGTGGCCATTTTAGAATCTTTTGGAAATTAGAGTCTATGTAAAGTAAAAAGAACAACGGAAAAACAGACAGGCCAACAAAAACACTTTTTTCGGTTTTTAATAAACTCTATACGGGATCATCGCCGGAAGAGCCCTTTTTAATAACATCAATAACAAAAATAAATATTAAAGTTCGAGCATCCGCTCAAAATTTGATATACAATTTTATTTGGCAAACTTTAATATATACTACATATGTATAACTAAATAAATAAACAACGTTAAAGAGCACAAATATTATAAAATAAAAGATGTTAAAAGCATACAGCCGTTTCGGGACTTCTAAAGTCCCATCATCAATGCTAAAAAACTGTAAAACGTAAAAGAAAGTCACATCGTTAATTAAAATAAAATAAACCGTGCATCAGAGCTCGCCGCTAAGGGGAACTGGCCCAACCCCTGATCGCCTTAGCGGCGAGCTCTGATGCACGGTTTATTTTATTTTAATTAACGATGTGACTTTCTTTTACGTTTTAAACTTTTTTAGCTCTGATGATGGGACTTTAGAAGTCCCGAAACGGCTGTATGCTTTTAACATCTTTTATTTTATAATATTTGTGCTCTTTAACGTTGTTTATTTATTTAGTTATATATAAGCACAAAGTACAATCCCCCCCCCCCCCTTCTTACATATGTATGTAAAATGCTGCTCTATAACAATGAAGTATGTAATGGCTAATGTTTGATATACTTTTATGGCGAGTCAAGTTATGGCGTGGGCAAAGCATCACGCTGCTAATCGCCTTGGAGCGTAGGAGGTTGGAGTTTCGAATCCCACTGGCTCTATTGCACGCACTCTTTGTGTGGAGCTCCCGGGTGTATATCTCTTGTGTTGTAAAATTTCCTTGAGCTATCTCATCCCTCTAATATTGACGATGATTTATAAGCAGGCTTCATGTCGATCACACAAGTCAGATGTATGTTGTTCAATAAACAAATAAACGACAACCACTTTTAGAATTTTCAAGCTATGTTTTTGAGACTTTTACAAATGTTGCTTTATACATTTAACTAACATAATGTGCAAATGACATTTTGATAGCGTATACGCATGCGCAATAAAAAAATTATTTAGTAAACCTGCTTATTTTTCATACAATTATTGTTATTTTTTAATTCTGATTAGATAGTATTGTGTAGAATATTGTTTGTCATGTTTTCAGAAATGAACATTATTTTATATAAAGAACTCTGCAAATTATAAGCAAAAAATTTAGGACTGTTTTTATAAAAACCTCAATTTCTCTGCGAGTATGCATACTATCCGCTTAAAAATGAACACAGTTTATTAAAATAAGCCACTTTATCATAATCTACAGTTTGAACGCTTTTTCTACATTAGTTATGACAGAGTTATCTAAAAGATATTCGTTCCTTTTCTATTTGTTGACGGTTCTGTGTTGAATTTCGGGGAAAAAATCTTCATGGAAATGTGCGACTTGTTCTATTATGTTTACACACTTAGTTTCAGGATGTATTTTTCTAGATATTTAACAAAATGTCTAGAATAGCAAATGGCCGGTCCCTTTGACCTATAGTGTGTATATATATATATATATATAAATTGCATAATCTCATTTATAAAGTTGATTTAAGAAAATGAAATCGGCATCCATTATCTTTCGAACATTACCATAATTTATAATCGAATATGCACTATTCTGGATTTGTGCTTCCCCAAAATTGCATATCAAGAAGCACACAATCTTACGGACTTTTGTTTTGTGAATAAATATTTTAAATCGGGCCACTTTTACAATACTGTCATGGATGAAAAAGCAAAAACCGCCTACTAGTTTGAGTTTGAGTGAGTAGTGCTTTGAGGTCTATAGCTATAATGGCTGTTTCTTCGATTGATCCAGAATACACAGAAACAAATACAGAACACTTTATTATTACAGAAAATCAATTACATACATTTAATACACATCATAGGGACAACACAGACACCCATGCCGCTAGCTGGACGCGAACCAGGGACCAGCAGTGTGGGAGCAGCTGCCGCTACCAACCACTGCCTACTAACTCTGCAAAACTTTATCGTAGAAGAAAGTTATTGATACCAAACGATTGGAAATAAAGTCTGTTTAAATGTGTACATAAAGTTTGCTTAGGGGACCATCTACATATTAAAACGAGTCCTAACTTTGCTTTTTTTTCAATAGCAGTACCCAATTTTGACAGCATAAATGAACTCTACGCCCTTTAGTTAGCTTAAAAATAAATTTTCATGCATTCCAAGAAATTAATTATTTTAAAAAGAACATATTTTAGAGGCTGTATCCAAATTGAAGTTCAGTACTCGATTGTTGACCGAGAGAGATCCCTTCTTGATCAAGGCATCTTAGGTGCCACTCAAGCTGTATTGAAGACTGCTAGATTACAGGATAGCATAAGAAATTTCAAATCGTAGACGACCCCTTAAACGATTATTTTTCCGTCTTTAAGCATGATTTGAAAACTACTTAGAAGAAAAATTTGAAATTTTGGATTTCTATAAAGCAGGACTTAATGAATGGAAATCCATCAAAAATATTGGTTGCAATTCATAGTTTTTTCAAATATTAATTCCATAATTCATAATTTATATAATAAAATTATAAAAATTGCAAATTCATCGTATTTATATTTGGGTATTTTAATACTATTACTGTAGTATAAAAATTAGCTCATTAAGAGTATAATTTCAAAAAATATTAATAAAAATGTGAAAATGTAATTTAACATTAGAAGCACTAAATTTTGAATGTTTATAATTCAAAATCAAATATCAAATATCATTCAAATGGCTTGAAATTTGGTGTCTAAGGCATAGTTTAAATCGAAAATTTGAAATATCTTGTAAAATAAATAAATAAATAAATAAATAAAATAAAGTTTGGGTTCTTTTTAATTTGTAGATGGCCCGGTAGGCAAATTTTATCTACATCATTTAAAAGAAGACTTCATTTCATTTCCAATCGTTCGGTACCAATAACTTTCTTCTACGATAATTTGTTGAGGAGTTAGTAGGCATATTTACTTTTTTTCCCACGACCGTACATTGCTTAATACACATAGTATCATATCGATATATATGTTATGGAATAAGATATTGCAAAACAATCAATGCCATTAATGGTAACACATTTGAATTTTTGGCGTATCCCTATAAAAAGAATTTTTTTTTTAAAAAAGAGAATTTTTCCCACAATTTATTTCTAGAAAAATGTTTTCTAAAATTATTTTTCGAGGAAAAAAATATGAATTGTAACCCATGATTTTTTTTTAATAGAAAACATTTTCTAAAAGTTTTAACTATATGAAACCCAAAATTACAGCTGATTCTGCGAAAATTTCAAATTAGTTATGCTTACTCGCATTGCAATTTGTTTTGCGAGGATTACAAATGAATTTAACATTAGGAGCTCCAAACCTCAAACCTACATAATCCGTAAACTTCCAGTTTAGTATGCTAACGTAAAAGTTACCGGAGAATCCAAACATGATGTCAGATTAGGCGCCCATATTGAAAATGTAAAAGTTTGATACCATTTCAAACTGAATATGAAATTCAAGCTTTTTTTATTACTATAGAAAAAAAAAAAAGATAAATTAAGAAAAGACGTAAACTTCAATTAAATGACTACATTCGCTTTGTTTTTTGACCGATTGGCGACTGTACCTTAACAATATAAGCGAATTTTGTACTCGAAAGTATCTGTTCAAAAGTTATAAATTACCATATAAATGTATATACACATTATTACATATATAAAAAACTTTATTGCCGAAATGTATAATTTTTCTTTAAGTCGTTTAAAATAAGTATTACGAGTCATTATTTCAAACAGCAGTTTATTTTCGCAATTGTTTTTCGTAAAAGAAAAAGAAGAAAAATAGTTTGAAATGCCAGTGTTGTGAAATACGGTTGCTAAATCTTTCAGTAAACTAAGAATTACAAGAAAAAAATGCTATTGCGATAAGGAACTACTACATTTTGTTGCAATTTAAAACTGTAAAAATGCATATTTAGTGATTTTTATAATGAAAAGAGATATTGTTCTAAATGAAAATCAATGAGTGAAAATTGTTTTGAAAGGGATATAGTCTATTTCTTTATATGGTTGTTGAAAAAGTAAACTTATGGATGTAATCGAAAGTAATATTCAAAGGCAGAGATGCCATTTGTTACGGATTCTCAATAATCGTGATGATTTCAGTCTGGATATGCTTACCTTTGAAAATAATTTTACAGTAATAAACTCTTAATTTTTGGTCATTTGCAATATTCACGTGCTTTAATGTCGTAATTGAACATTAAAACGTGCTGAGAACCCGTAACAAATACATCGCTATACAGAGGTTAAATCTGTCCTTAATAAAGATTCTCATGTTTTTATAATAATTCAAAATTGTTAATAAAATGAATTAAAAAAGAATTGAAAAACATCAATACTCTATAAATTGTATAATAATACCAGAAAGTTCAGCATTACTTTAAGCAATTTTTGAAGTGTATTTAAAAAGTTGTAAAACTCAAGTAATAGACCAATATATGAAAACATTTTACTATGCATGCAACACCTATACAAAATGTCCTCTTTTAAAGAAAAATTTTGAAATTAAAAGATTGTTACGCATCACAGTTTGCTTAGGGCATACTTAAAAAAAGTTTAAAGGCATTAAACTTTCCGCATCTTTTAAAAATACGCAAATTCTTTATGTGTTCTTCTCTAAACTGAAAGTAAACGTTTAGATTGAGTTATTTTAGAAATCTTCCAGTTCTTTTTATTCTGCTGTTAATGAATGTTTTTGATAGTGTTTATTCCCAATTTCTTTATTTCTTCTGACATTTAAATAAGGAAAATTGTTGTTCAAAGAACGTTTTTGTAAAAGAAAAAAAAAAGTTGAATGCTTTGTACATTGTGCATTGATCCATAAAGCAGTGATTGACGGACCGATTTATAGATTTGATTTTCTCTAAGAGCGTAAAATGATAAAAAAATATATATATTGTTTAAACAGAAGGTGTGAAGAGGTAAATAACTGCGTAAGCTGTTAACTGCGAAGTTTGAAAAGGAAAACCTATTCTTGCGAGATGTTTTAATGATATTCATACAAGTAGAGAGAAAAAAAGTAATTCTGTTAACTTAAAGAATTCGAAGACGAAAAGCTACACTTGCGAGATATTTTAATTATTACTGTCAGTGTGGAGGGGAAGGAGAAGCTTGAGGAAGAATGATTTTATCTGGGACTATGGAAATTGCAAAACTGTGCAAAAATTAGTTGAAAAAACATCTATTTCGGCTGATTTCGAGAAAGGGGAATATAGTCTCTCAGAGACTAGATCATAGTCACACGAA
The DNA here is from genome assembly GCA_964019185.1 of Maratus speculifer. Classification (NCBI taxonomy): domain Eukaryota; kingdom Metazoa; phylum Arthropoda; class Arachnida; order Araneae; family Salticidae; genus Maratus; species Maratus speculifer. Next base: position 127,893,185 of record OZ025296.1, read on the forward strand.
ATTATCATATTTATTTATTTATTTATTTATTTATTTAGGTTGGAGGGGGTGGGGCGCTGCTTACGTTTTCAGCTACAACAGATTTCTTTTAAATAAAAGTATTTTAATAATTCTTTCCTAAGTATTTGGAAAGGAGGTGAGTTCACTCCACCCGTAAAAAAATACACACTGATATATTATCATACCCTTTAAAAACGTAATTGCTAGTATAAACTGCCACCAAGACGAATTAATACCACGATGAATTAAAACCGCGATGAAAATGCTTCGATAGATTGAAGCAGCGATTAACTGTGCGCGATAAATTATATTCCTCAATGAATTATGCGCGATGAATTGACGTCGTACTCCATTTTGGTATTAATTTCACTTGGACTAATGGTTTGGGAGCTATCGTGTTGACAAAAGCTTAGTTTTTTTCTGTAAAGTTACCGGAATAGTCCCACAATTATTGATCATCTCGTAAATAAAAATCCTTTTAGAGCATCCGCTTCTATCTTATTTCTACAGCCTAATACCTAGTTCTCTGTCTTTTTGATGGTTCATTTTTTAGACAACTAACATTATTAACGTGTATATTACTATATTATAAAGGCCAAACGTATCTGTGCGTAACGCATACGTCATTTTTCGAATGGCAACACTTTCTGATGAAATTTCACTTTTGCAATTTTTATTACTGCAATTTTTTTAACTCCTAGACATCGCACATTTTCTATCTTTACATCGTTGTGTAGGGAAAAATATGTACTTTTAAATGCAATTTGTTTGAAAACTGTATCTTCATTTGTTTTTGAGATATTAATTTTTTTGTAGTTTTTAATTTAATTTTTCTCGAAGTGGCAACTTGAGTACTCCATTTCTGTGCAAAGTAAAGAAAAAATAGCCGTAAAGTAAAAAGAAGAAATAGAGAGGACTTTTTCATTTTCACATAGAAAATTGATCTCAGATAGAAAAAGAACGATGTAAAAGACAAAATGAGATTTCATAATTCGCCAGTATCCAATGTTTAAAATGTAATTGAAAATTTGGTTTGGCATGATTTGTAAAAATCAAGGTTTGCGAATTTGACCGAAAATACGGCATCTTCTTTGCACGTTGAAGTGACGGAGTGCAATATCTATTCTTTTAATTTGTATTGTGTATTTTAATTTATAAAACGAATTTTAAATTTGTCATAGAGTTAACTTTGAAGCAAACTCTTTTGAAAAAAATGTACCTGCAGTCATTTCTTTACTTTTAACGTTTTAGCATGCGCGTAAGATTTTTCAGTACTACTTGGTTATCCCGTCGACCAAAAAACTATCACCAAATTATAAGTTTAAATGCCAAAAATGGATGATTTGTGAATGTCATATTCAATTATATTAAACACGATACACATGTTTAAAATGTCATTCAAGAGGTGTTTAATACCACTTTTTATTTGTATTTTTATTCATGTTTTAGTAATTTATTTGTTTTTCCGTTATTTAAAATAAAAATTATGTCAACGTATATAACTTGGCTATTAGTTTGGCGATTTTTTTTTTATTTGGGGAAAATGTTCGATGGGATAATCAAGTAGTACCGATTTTTCATATGCGCAAAATCTATATTGTAACAAACAAATGTGTCCGTGTGTATTACTGACGTTATTTTGCGAATGACGATATTTCGGAATAAATGACTTTTTGCAATTTTTGTTGATGCTATTTTTTAATCTTCTAAACGTCCACATTTTCAATTTTTATTTCATCATATAAAAAAAGAAATTTACTTTCAAATGCAATTTGATTGAAAACTATCTCATTTAACTCATTTATTGCAAGCTTTTTTTTTTTTTTTTTTTTTTTTTTTTTTTTTTTTTTTTTATCTTTATTACGTATTTCCATTAAGAAATAATGATACACAATTTACTCATAAATTTATGAATATTGTTCCTGATAATTTTCCATTATAAAATTAAAATTGATTGAGTAATAAAATAAAAGAATGGTTAAAAACGCAGATTAAATGATTAAAATTTACAAATTCAACATGTAAACAAACAACTTAAAATTTTACACTACCAAATAAGAAAAAAAAATGAAAATATTTTGAATTTGTTTGAAAACTGTATTTCCATTTACTGATTGGCTGTGGTTTTAAAAAAATCAGGTGCGAATTATTTTTAAATTTATCTGTACCGAGTGAAACTCGATTACGATAGATTAATCTATATTTGTCCTTAGAAAAATGTAGAGTTTGGGATTTGTTTCCGGCTAATATACTATAGCAAAATTAAATTTTTTTTTATAAATAATAAAATAAAATAAATAAATACAAATTTAACAGACATGTAATTGAATTACGTGCTCAAAGCACTGAAATGACCAAAAACAAAATTGCTGCCGTAACGAAATCTTTGGCTAATAGCTTCCGGCATGCGTCTAATACGGAAATGTGACTTTTGGAAAAATTCATTGCTTTATTTGATTCCATAATTAATATTTTTCATTTAATCCTTTAACTTAACCATGTTAGCCTAACCATGTTTTTCCGATATGTAATATTTTAATTTGGTACTACTCTGTTATCCCGTCGACCAAAATATTATCGCCAAATTAAAAGATTAAATACAAATAATGGATGATCGTGAATGTCAATACAATGACATTAAATACGATACATATGTTTAAAGCGTCATTAAGTGATTTTATTTCGACTTTTTATTTGTAATTTTTATCAATATTCTACTAATTATTTGTTTTTTTTTTTATTATTTAAAATAAAAATTACGTCAATATGTATAATTTAGCTATTAGTTTGGCGATTTGTATAATTTGGCGAAATCTGTTGATTGGATAACAGAGTAGTACCTTTAATTCAAAGATTGATTTAATATAATATTGAGATTAATGTTTATTATTTTTTTTGAATTGTATAAGATTAAAAAAAAATGTAAAGTTATCAAATACAAATCTTCATACCAATACTTTTCACAGTTATTATTTTATGAATGAAATATGAATGAAAAAATCCGCAAGATACTTAACCCTTTAAAGGAAAAAGCATTTCAATTCTTAAAATACTGAAGTGATTGATTGACATCAGAATTTAAAAAAAAATTTGTTTCAAAATATATAAAAGCGTTTTTTCACTTATTTGAAAAAAAATAAAAATAAAATTGCTATTTCAAATTACTGAAGTCAATGTGGCGTTTTGCAACTAAAATTAAATCGGATATATTTTATCTCACCCTTTTCAAGGGGTTAAAGGGTTAAAATGCTTTTTTGGAGTTAGTTCGCAATCTAAAACGCATATTACATGTAGAAAATTCATTAAAGTTTTCAATAAAAAAAAAAAAAAAAATGCTTTTTATCTTTGCTATGCAGCCCGGGAAGCCCGGGTTCGATCTACTAGTTATAATAACGGCATATAAAGCGCACTTAAATTTTCAGATTATTTTTTTTTCTATTTCAAGATGTGTTTGCCGTATAGTGTGCAGCCCTACTTTATGAAAAATATTTCATGAGATACATAGCAAAAAACAATATAAATATTATTGTAAAATATTACAACTATTATTTTTCAAGCAATCTGGTAACATAAATTACATATTTATAATTAAATAGCTTGTTCATTAAATTAAAATTTTTATTTTTAATCTAGTCTTTCTTTTCTTAATTATAATCTTTCATGTTTACGAGGGCGGTTCTGAAAGAAACCTCTGTTTGGGTATAAAAAACATGCATAAAGAAAAACATTTTATTTTATACTGAAAATTAGATCTTTTTACTGTTTCTCAAGATGAATAAAATATAGAATTAAATAACTCTTATAAATTGTATAAATTACTTATGGAGATTCTGTACTAAATATTGATAATTATCAAATTTGCTCTAAAGAAGTTCTTAGAGGATGCCACCATATTATTATATTATTATGCAGGTTTTTATGAAAAACATCGTATCAATTTTATTGCACCTGTAACTAAAACAGTTCCTTATAGAGATTCACCTATAGTGTATACTGATGGATCAAAATGCCGGAAGTAGTGGCTGCAGCTTTTGTTGTTTATTTTCAGGAAACTGAAATATTTAATAAGAGTAAGAATAATCTTATGTAGTTACAACTCTGTTTTTTCAGGCGGAACTTTATGCCATCCTTGAGGCCATTAAATGGTTTAGTACATCTTCATTTAAACATTTATTCTTATATACAGATAGCCTTTCTTCTACCTCAGCTTTACGTAAACTTTTCCCTAGTAATGGAATTTTACTTGATGTTTTTACAAGTCTTCGTTTATTACATAACAAATGATACATGTCGGATGGATAAAGTCGCATGTTGGTATCAGTGGCAACGAGCGTGCCGACGAACTAGCAAAATCGGTAACTATAGACAAAATTTTTGACTCTGAGGAAAAGCTTTTATTTCCTATAAGTGTTTCTAAGTGCTATTTTCGAAAGAAAAATATAACAGATTGGCAAACAAGATGGTCGTTTACAGATAAAGGTCGTGACACCTACAGAGTATTGCCAGATGTATCGAGAGATTTTATTTGCTATTCGCAAGTAGCTGCTTACTTTATCAGCGGACATGGTGCATTTCCTTCTTTTTTACAAAAGATTGGTAAACGACAGACTGATAAGTGCATCTGTGGTAAAAGAGGCGATCCTTTCCATTATCTGTTTCAAAACTGTCGTGTGTCGAAGAATACATTTTCATTTATCCATAACAGGACAATTGAATGGAACTTGAGAGTAGTACTTCTGAATAGACAGAACTAAGAACTATTAACAAAAATTTATGATTTGAATAAGAACTTTTCATCCATAAAGTATAAATTTTGATTTATGATAATCCATATTATTTTAGCTGATTATGGTATTCTAATGAATAGAGGAGAACTGCAAAAATGAAATTGTTTATAAAATTCTGTTATCTATTTTTATTATATTTTACAGACATATGTTTATAATTTGGAAATGTCTTTAAAAAATGTATTTTTGTGGGTTTTTTTTGTTTTTAAGTGTCAGGGCATTTAAATCTATTTTGTATTAATATTTATTTTAATTTATTAAGAAATGCCCGATGGATTTCTGGGTCTGTTGCCCAGGATGTGCTTTGGCTGAGTGGTGGAGGGGGATTTCCGTCTGGGGTTGCCACCTATACCAAATTTTGGTTGGTGCCCAGGTTAGGGTGATCCTGTTCGCGTTTCTCAACATGGGCGTCATTTAGGTTTAATCATTTGTTTTTCACTGCATTTTGAAGTTAGCCATCGTCGTCAAAGTGCTCTTACGAAAGACACTTCATGTGGATGCAGAAGTGAAAATCACTCGGTGGTAAGCGCAGCCAAGAACTCTATTTTTCAATCAACTCAAACAGGGCGTTTTACAGCCCGGGCTTGGAGGCAAACGATTTTCACCTCTTCACTCGCATGAAGAAGTAGGTTTCGTTTAGCAGTTCGATGATGATGCCGCACTTCAGAATGCTGTGAAACAGTGTCCACTGCTATGTACCCAGAAATATATGAAGAAGGAATTTGTTAAATTAGTGGATTATTATGACAAATGCTTAAAATTGAATGGAGTAATGCTGAAAAACTGAAAGTCTGTACTAGAGGTCTGCACGGGCCGGAATTTTCAGGCCCGGGCCCGGGCCCGGGCCGGCCCGTAGGAAAATTTTTTCGGCCCGACCCGGCCCGTTTTGGCCCGTTATAATTTTCTAAAAATTCAGATTTTTAGCATATAACTAAAATTCCTTTAAAGTTTACTGCATACTTATCTATGAAATGATTTTACAGTATATTTGACAGGAAATACACATTAGCAACATTAATGATTACTTAGATTCTTAGGCTTTCAACATTCAAATAAAGATTCGTTAAAAAATTAATATGGCCCAGAATAAAAGAAAAAAGAAAGAAAGTTAAAAACATCGTAACTTTTGAAGCTGTTTAATAAAAGAAGATTTATAAAAATATTTCTATATCATTTTATTAAAGATTTAAATCCAAATTCATTCGTTAATTCAAAGAAGCTCCTTTCTGATACATTTCTAAATTCATTTTTTTCAGACACGCATAAGATTAGCAAATGTTTTTATTCAGCAACTATATAATCGAATGGCGTTATCCATTGTTGGATTCAAGCAATTTAATAATACTGCAAGCAAATAAAATAGTGTCATAGTTAGCGTTTTGAAGAGAATTTTCGGAAACGATAGCATGGGAAGAAAGAAAAACGTGCAGCCATTTGAGAAACTATTGTATTTCAACCAGGTTATACAAGTACTTTATTTACCAAAAATAAAAACGCTATTCGATTCCAAATGCCTTCAATAGTCAGGCTTATTACTTTTATGCTTTTACAATTAAAAATTAATCTGAAAATGCGTGAAACTTTCACGTTATTGAGAAATTAATTTAAAAACCATATATCCAATGATTAAGCTAACATAAGCTCTTTATCGCTGTTAATAATTTTAAAAATCATGTTGTCTGCCCTACAGATCATGAGAACAATTAAGTCTAGTACCGGTCTGGCAAATCTACATGTAGAAATATAATGCAAGCTTGATCTCGGCCCGGTACGAGTCAGCTGAAAAAATATTAAAACGGGTTACACACAATGTAACTGTCCGATACATTTTTATATTGATGCTGTCAAACTATAGTATGGCTCGTGACGCACATTTATACTTATTCTCGTTAAAACCATTTTCGTTGAAAATTGGTCTATTTTACCGTTTCTACTTAAATCTTGAGAACGGGTCATTAGGCCCGACAATTTTTTTATCGGCCCGGCCCGTATGGCCCGTCCAATTTTTTTGCCGACCCGGCCCGTTTATTTGGTTTGTCGGCCCGGCCCGTTGAAAAAACTATTCTAATTCTGCCGGCCCGGCCCGTTAGAAAATCTGAAACTATTCCGCCGGCCCGGCCTGCGGTCCACGGGCCAAGCCCGGGCCCGTGCAGACCTCTAGTCTGTACATTTAAGATGTATATAATAAAATATTATTTATGCAGATTTTTTATTTATAATCAAACAAAGCTTTTTTTTCAGAACTGATCCCATGTAAACAGCGCATAATATGAATTTATAAATTTCGAAATTTTTTCTTGTATCAAATGTCATAATACTGAAAATAATAGTCTATTGCAATAATAAAATACCGTTTAGTGAATTGTTTTTTAATTGCAGTTAATGGGGCTGTAAATATCAAATTAATATATTTTATAAAGTTATGTTTCCTGTCCCTTAGTACATTTAATGTACAATTTCTGATTTTTTTCTTTAAAAAAATAATTAAGAAAAAACTTTTTATATCGTTTGGTAATATTAAAAGAAAGTTATAAAATAGTTAAATGTTTTAATTAAATACCTTTCGCTCTCATTACTTCTTTTTAATCCTAGTATTATAACTTGTTTAAACACACATGTATACAGTGCGAGTAAAAACTATAAGGACAGCAAAAAATGTTAATTTTTTTGATGAATTTCAAAATAAATCAAACTTTTTCCTTTGTAATATGTATAAGCATGCTGAAAAGCTAATTATAGAAAAGTCAACAAAATTTAACTGTCAAAAGTTTTATTACGAAAATACAATAACTGCACAAAAAACCACTATTTTAGCCTGTGTAAAAACTACAAGGACAGCAAAATAAATTCAATATAACAACCGACGAAACAAATATTTAATATATTATACATTCAACTCTGTTTTTATGCTATTCATCTTCAATCATATCGATCTGAGTTCTGATGCTGAGGAAAAATGTCTTCCATTTTTATAAACTCGTCTTGATAGATCTCCCCAGAAGTTATCGATAAGTTTTATACCAGGACTTCTTAGCAGCCTTTGCAAAACTTCAAAATTTTTCTTATGGAACTAAAGTTTTGTCTCCCGACTTGAGTGAATAAGCGCATTATCTGACTATTATATCTGTTTTTTCCTGCTGGAAGTTTTGCGACAAATAAAAGATGGCCAAAAAGTGTTCATATAATGGCTTTGAATTAAAATTTCCAGAAAGATATACAAGTGACTCCGTGTCACTGAACGAAAAGCAGTCTCACATCGCACTGAATCTATCAATTAACTGACGTTTTGAGAAGATTATTTTTTCTTTTTTTCAAATTATCACAATAATATTTCCAGCCATCAGGACCATTTAAGTTTCCCTTATTTTCATCAGAGAAAATAATCTGCAACGGTTTGTCATCCCAAATCATCACTTGTATGACTGGAACAGTTAGGTGGCGGTTTCATTGCGACATAGGGCTGCTTTTTGTTCAAAGATGTGGTGTCATCTGTATATTTTTCAGGAAAATTTAATTCAAAGGCACAGATGCAAACTTTTGCTTCCATCTTTCATTTGTTGCAACACTTCTGGAAAGAAAAAAACAGATATGACAATGAGGTAATATGCCTGTCGACACAAGCTGTGAGACAAAACTTTAGTTCCATACGAAAAATATTGAAGTTTTGCAATGGCTGCAAAGAAGTCCTGGTCTAAACCTTATCGATAACTTATGGGGAGATCTAGCAAGACGAGTTTATAAAAATGGAAGGCATTAGCACCAGAACTCAGATCTGTGATTAAAAATGAAAGCACAAAAACAATCCCGAACACTGGCAAAAATGAATGATGTCGAAGAATGATGGAATATTTGCAATCATTAAACTCAAAGTTGAGTGCATAATATATTAAATATTTGTTTCTTTGGTTACTATACTGAATTTATTTTGCAGCCCTTATAGTTTTTACACAGTGGTTTTTTGTACAATTAATTTATTTTTATAATAAAATATTCACAATTGAATTTTGTAGCTTTTCTTATTAGCTTTTTAGCATGATGATACATATTCTAAGGAAAAAAAGATATTTGTTTCAAAATTTATTTTAAAAAAGTAATATTTTTTGCTGTCCTTACAGTTTTTACACGCACTGTATATGTAAAATTTTTTTTTGTAATTGCTGACCATGTGAACATATGAAAGATCGATCAGAAAAAAAAATAATAAAACATTTATGATACAATGAATCTGATTATCCAAAATTCTAATCAAAAACTGGAATAATTAAAAATGTAATAGGAAAACATATTGTAAAAAAGTTTTTGTGAATATTAACCATGTAAACAAATGAAAAATCCATCGAACAATTTACATACTCTCTTAAAAAGTCAGCCACAAAATAGCTCAAGTTGAGCTGAAATCCACTCATCTCAATGTTGAAAGGCAGCTTCTCAAAAAAGAGTTGAAATAACTCGAGTTTTAACCAATTTAAATGAAGTTGAGCTATTTAAACAACCAATTTAGATCAAGAAGATTTGATCGTTTGAAAAACAACTCTTTTATGATCGAAAAAATTACAGCACTTTCATGAGAAGCCAAATCAGCTCTTTCGTTTTAAGAATGTACATATTTCCTTTTCTTATCGTATTATATTAATAAATTTCATATAAAAATGGAATAACGAAAAATGGAAAAGCGGCGTTGAAAAAAAAGTGGAGGAAAAAAATACGTACGAGGAAAAACTTATAAAAGGAATGCGAAAATTCAACAACATGAATTTTGAAGCTTATACTAAGGGTAATACCCCAGAATATAACAAAAACACAATTGGTTTATGTTCGAGTTAAGAATGTTACTAAGTACTATATATTTATACTCAAATTGCCGATCAATTGCGCCAAGAAAATTAAAATATAAGCAAAGCAAACACAATTGAAATTTAAGAAAATGCGAAATAAAATTGAATTACAAAATTTATAGTACCAAAAAAAAAAAAAAAAAAAAAAAAAAAGATATATAATATTTTTACTAACTATAGTCTACAGATTTTATGTTTATATTTAAGTCTTTCATACATACATACAGGGTGTATCTAAAGTACTGGGCAAAACTTTAAGGGGTGATAATACACATCAAGACAAATAATATTAAATGGGAAACTAAGGGTCCCAAACGTCTTCCGAAGGAGATAGGCGCCATCAAAGTTTAGGGTCCAAAATTTGAAATGATTATAAACTAGTTGGATGTATCAATCCCAAAACTTTCTTCTATCACATAAGTACATTTTAATATAGAAGAAAAAAAAAAAAAAAAAAAAAAAAAAAACGTGGTGACCCCAAAGTTGCCCACTATCGAATTTCCTCGAACATTTGACATAGCCTAATGAGATTTTGGTACCCGAAAAGCCTAAAACGCAAAATTTATTTAATATTCTGAGAAAATGAGCTTAGTAGTGCCTCATGTTGGGTAATTTATGCTAAAACCTAATAAGCATCTATTTATGTCAAGACCTAACAGAATCTGAAATTTGATGGAATTTGGTCCATTAGATCTTGAGATATAGTTATAACAAAAAATTTGCAAAACGTAGCACAACAACACCATATCTTGGACAATTTATGCCAAAACGTAAAAAAAAGTATAATTTTATATGGTGTAAAACAATCTGAAGCTTGATGAAATTCTGTGCATTAGTTCTTGAGATATAGCTAGTTTAAGAAAAAAGTGTAAAATATAGCACAGCAGCACCATCAGTTGAAGGATTTATAACCAAACGTAATCATCGTGTAATTATGTTATATGTCATTTTGTAATAAAATCTGAAGTTTGATGAAATTTTGTGCGTTGGTTGTTGAGATATAGCTATCGGGAAAATCGTGCAAAATGCAGCATAGCTGCACCACCTGTTGCAAGGTTAATACCAAAATGTAATCAGCGTGTAATTATGTTATATATTCTAGTGTAACAGAATCTAAAATTTGATGAAGTTCTCTGCATTAGTTCTTGAGATATAGCTATCGTAAAAATCGTGCAAAATGTACCATAGCAGCGCCACCTATAGGGCAGTTCACACTAAAACATTATCAGCGGCTATATATCTCAAGGTATCACGGAATCTGAAGTTTGATGACATTCTGTGCATTAGTTCTTGAGATATAGCAATCATGAAAATCATGAAAAACGTGGCATAGCAGCGCCACCTGCTGGCAAATTTACACCAAAACTTAATCAGCGTCTATGTATATTAAGGGGTCACAGAATCTGAAGTTTGGTGAAATTCTGTGCATTAGTTCTTGAGATATAGCAATCTTGAAAATCATGAAAAACGTAGTATAGCAGCGCCACCTGCCGGCCAATTTTCACCAAAAACCAATAGGCACCAATTCATATCAAGGTCTAACAGAATATAAAATTTTATTAAATTTCGAGCATTAGTTCTTGAGATAGAGCGCCCACAAATTTTTTGTCACATACAGACAGACAGACAGACAGACAGACAGACAGACAGACGGACAGACTCACAGACAGACATTTTCTAAAAATAGTCAAAACGTGTTCAGGACCTTCTAAAACGTGTAAATCCGTCGAAAACCGGAAGTCGAAAATTTTCATGAATCCAATACTTTCTTCTTGTAAAGATAGAAGAAAGTAAAAATGGAAAAATTGGTCGATTCGTTTGCGGTTTTCACGAAAACTATTCTTTATGTCAGTATTATCTTGAAAATAAATTATAAAGATAAATTTCAAAAAATGCCGATACAGGGCGCTTTAGACTTTGGAGTAACGAACAACTATTTTTTACCGTTATTTTTTGCATCTCATTAAATTTTTTTAGAAGTTTTGACATAAACTTAAATTTTGAGCTCAAAATCTGTAGTTAAGTCGCGCAAACGGAACTGTGTTCAATGGGAGTGGGTAGGTTCAAATTTCAAATGATTATATATATATATATATATATATATATATATATATATATAAAAAAAAAAAAAAAAAAAAAAAAAAAAGAAAAAAAAAACAGAATAATTGGTCATTTGATTTGCAGTTTTCACTAAAACTATTCTTGATGTCAGTATTGTATTTAAAATAAATTATAAACATAAATTTCAAAAAATGTCGATAAAGGACGCTTTAGACTTTGGAGTAACGTACAACTATTTTTTACCGTTATTTTTTGCATCTCATTAAGTTTTTTTGAAGCTTAGAAATAAACTTAAATTTTGTGCTGAAAATCTGAACCGTTGAGAGTGGTTAAGTAACGCTAACTGAACTGTGTACAATGGGGGTGGGAAGGTTCAAATTTCAAATGATTATACAAAACAGAAAAATTGGTCGATTCGTTTGTGGTTTTCTCTAAAACCATTCTTTATGGCAGTATTTCCTTGAAAATAAATTTTAAAGATAAATTTCGAAAAATTCCTTTAGAGGGCGCCTTAAACTTTAGAGTAACCAACAACAATTTTTAACTGTTATTTTTTGTATCTAATTAAATACTTGCAAAAGCGTAGACTTAAATTTTGAGCTCAAAATCTGAATCGTTGTGAGTAAATAAGTAGCGAAAAATTGAACTGTGCTCGTAGAGTGGGCAGGGTAACATTTCAACTCCTGAACACAGTTCAGTTTGCGCTTCTTAACCCCTCCCAACGATTCAGAATTTGAGCTCAAAATTTAAGCCTAAGCTTTTGCAAGCATTTAATTAGATACAAAAAATAACAGTTAAAAATTGCATACTACTAGTTTAAAATAAAAATAATATTTTCACACGACTGTATTTGTCAGATGGATAAATCAGTAAATCAATCATTTATATATTTTATTATTTTATCTAAATTAGTGATTGATGAAGAAATTATACCGGGAATAAATGATACCACAACATCAGTTAAACGTTAGTCGCGATCACTTTATTTTAAGTAAATTTTTCTGATTTTCATGACGATAAATATTCCCTCTAAAAACCGTTTTTGAGTTTGATAACTATAGTCAAATTTGTATGCTTTTAAATTTATCTTGTCCTATACCATTTGCCATTATTTGCAAAGTCCTTGTTAAGTTGTTTTTAATAACAAATAACCTCTACGTCATTAAAGTCATGTGTAAGACATATAATTTCAAGGTCCTCTATTGAACAAGTCTATCTAGTTCTACACGGTTTAGAAATAGAACAGTGCTGATGAAAGAAAATTCTTGAATTATCACGACCGGTTTTTAAATTTGTGGTTGTTTTAAGCTAAAACGCTTCAGATCATGCTGCCCAATGATCAATCTTCAGGGAATTCAAATATATTATTAATATTAAATCGAAACATTTTGGCAAGCTTTTTAACCATCTGTTGCAAGATTACTTAAACGAAAACTTAAAACACTTTAATGTAAATATAACATACATTCAAGTTTTCACATTAAGGCTCCTGGTCACTCAGCTTCCTAATTCCTCTCTGTAATGTTAAGTCTATGGGCGTTTGAAGCATTCGTATATTTAAAATATCTCTTCAGGAAATTAATATTTTAAACTCGTTTTTTCTGTGCAGTCTTCTTAAAAGGATGTCTCCTATTTCCTCTCGAAATATTTCTAAAAATATATGCTTAATTTTATATCCAACGTTAAATTTTACCTACAATTCGTCAGCTTGTAAAACATAAAATATTAAATTAAGCATTTATTTTAGAAATATTTTGAGAACTAAGAAAAAAATAAGATATCCTTTAAGAATAGAACTAAGGAAAAAGAAGTTAAAATATTAATTTCCTGAATAAATATTTTTAATATATACAAATGCATCAAACGTTCTTAGACATAACACTGCGGAGGGAAATTCAGAACTTGAGTGACCAGCATTTTTAAAGATAAAATAAAATATGTATACTATTCGCAGGGTTCGTGGATGTGGGATCTTACTACAAAGATTAGGTGGAAAGCCCTATGAAATTTTTGCAACTGTAATTTATATTCATTTTAGGGAGAACAATCTGATAATCTTTAAGGAACAAAATGCGGATCCCTAGGTTCCTTAGACATAGAGTTGCACCTGTTCTGTTTTCTCTTGAGATTATCAAGCTCTGAGTGTGGCAATTTGCAATTACGGCTATATATCCTTATATAAAAAAGTAACAATTTGGAAAGGGATTAAAGAAAATCTGCGTAGGAACCGTAAGGGGCGGGGCCCGGTTCAGTCGCCAAACATCGGCACGCTTTTCGCCATCTTGGCAATATATCACCAAATTTGGCGACTAAAATTAGTCTCTAAAAATGACGTCAATTTGGCAATATCTCTAATATTTCACCAAGTTCCCATAGACATCCAATGAAAACTAATATGTTTGCTTGCTTGCAGAAAACCAACAAATTGAGACATTTCAATGGAACAAAGACTAATATTAGCTTATGAATAAAGGTTAATAAGATTATTTACATTAATTTAAGCACAACTACTAACTATTTACAAAATCCGTAAAAATATATTTATCTAAACTTCTCAGACAAATAAATCTATATGCTAAAAATTATAAAATGTTGCATGAATTAACTAGAATTGATTGAGAAGTATAAGTTTTAAATTTTATAACTTGTAAATTGTAAGAAGCGAAGATATAACAAACCAACAACTTTGGAAATTGCTTTCATATTTGAATTTAAAAATAATTGTATTCCATGTCTGAAAATCTTAAAGTTTCTTCAAGACAAGTAGATGGCTGTACACTGAGATCACTATTACCAATCAAATCTCACAACATGCAGATTCCATGACATTTTCAATTTTATTTCCTCAATTTTCTAGGATGGACATAAAAAAAAAGGTAAGAAGATTACATCTTTACAGTACTTTGGACATCGTTTAGCTCTGCGGAAAAATTATTTAAGCCCTTTTTTAGCTCACAGGCTATCATAGCCTGAGAGCTTATGTGCCCGTCCGTTCTGTATGTATGTTCGTATGTACGTAACGCGATAACTCATGATAAAAATATCCGATCCACTTGAAATTTTGTATGTAGGTATATCCTGACAAGGCGCTTCCCTGATTAGTTTTTGGAGTTCATTCGATATGTATAAGAGGGGGAACGGGGGGCTCATGCCCCCCGTTAGTTGATATAGATGGGATTTTCATGCAGAATTAAGTTTTCAAAATTTAGATTAGGATCATTCTGATGAGGCGATTCCGTGACTGTTATTAGGTGTTCATTGATTAAGTATAAATAGGGGGAACAGGGGTTCTAATGCCCCCCCCCCTGTTAGTTGATATAAATGGGATTTTCATGCAGAATTAAGTTTTCGTTCAAAATTTAGATTAGGATCATTCTGATGAGGCGATTCAGTGACTGTTATTAGTTGTTCATTGAATAAGTATAAATAGGGGGAACAGGGGTTCTAATGCCCCCCCCCCCACCCCCGTTAGTTGATATAAATGGGATTTTAATGCAGAATTAAGTTTTCGTTCAAAATTTAGATTAGGATCATTCTGATGAGGCGATTGCGTGACTGTTATTAGGTGTTCATTGAATAAGTATAAATAGGGGGAACAGGGGTTCTAATGCCCCCCCCCGTTAGTTGATATAAATGGGATTTTCATGCAGAATTAAGTTTTCGTTCAAAATTTAGATTAGGATCATTCTGATGAGGCGATTCCGTGACTGTTATTAGGTGTTCATTGAATAAGTATAAATAAGGGGAACAGGGGCTCTAATCCCCCCCCCCGTTAGTTGATATAAATGGGATTTTCATGCAGAATTAATTTTCGTTCAAAATTTAGATTAGGATCATTCTGATGAGGCGATTCCGTGACTGTTATTAGGTGTTCATTGAATAAGTATAAATAAGGGGAACAAGGGTTCTAATGTCCCCCCCCCTTAATTTATATAAATGGGTTTTTCAAGCAGAATTGTCAGATTTCGTTCAAATCTCTGAATAGTTTTGGAAGTTTAATGGTTAAGTATAAAAGAGGGGGATAACTCTTTTTAAATTATATAAATGCTAAATGGGTTTTTATTAAGAATTATCTAATTTGCTCTGAATTTTGGATATAGATTTTTTATATGATAAAGCATGTCTTTGGTAGTATAGGAGGTTCAATGATTAAGTATAAAAAAAGAGAAAAGGGGAGAGCTGTTTCCCCTTCTTAATTTTTTTTTTTTCGAACGGAATTAACCCTTGAAAATATAAAGCTTTAATGTGCAATTAGTATTTGTAGCCTGTGAGCTCAATGCCTTCAGTTTAACTGGGCAGTATTCTTTATTTTAACTCTGTTTATTTAATTCATTTTACATTAGCTTATTTTGAAAATTTTAACCTTTTTTAAAAAAAAAAAAATGAAAGGCGAAAACAGGCATTATATCTCTTAACAGCGGCTTATTTGGCCTTAAAAATGTCCAATCAAAGGAAAATGAATGGAAATCCGTTTACATGAATATCACCAATTTCTTTTTAAATTGTAATTCAATCGTTTTAAAGACGTTGAAATTAGCGTTTTTTTTAGAATCTGGAGTGCCTGAACGGTGGATGGGGAGCGTAGCTCGTAGGGGGCAGAGTCCCCTAGTATAAAAAATAATAACGATTTGGAAATGGACCATTGAAAATCTACGTAGATACCGCAGTGGGCGGGGTTCAGTTCTGTAGCCAAATGTTGCCAAGTTTGTCGCCTACTTGGCGATACATCATCAAATTTGGTGACCAAAATTATTTGCCAAAAATGACGCCAACTTGGCGATATCTCTAATATTTCCCTAAGTTTCCATAGACAATCAATGAAATGCAATAAGTTTGCTTGCGTGCAGAAAATCCACGAACTGAGGCATTTTAGTACAACAAAAACTAATATTAGCTTATAAATAGAACTTAATAGGGTTATTCACATTACTTTCTCAAAAAAGTAATGTGAACTTGTGAATAACTCCATATACTAAAAATTATAGAGTGTTTCATAAATGAGCTAGTATTGATGGGCAAGGATATGTTTTAAATATTATAACTTAAAATTTGATGATAAGCGAAAATATAACAAACCTTCGGAAGTTGCTTTTACAATTGAATCAAAAGATAATTGTATTGCGTTTGTGGATCTTAAAGTTCATCTGAGACAAAAAGATGGCCATGAGATCCCTATTATCAATCAAACCTCACAACACGCAGGTCCCATGACATTTGCAATTGTATTTCCTCACGGTGATCTACGATGAACACACAATATGTGTCAAAAAAAAAAAAAAAAAAAAAAAAAAAAAAAAAAAAAAAAAGGCACGAAAATTACATATTTATAGTAATTTGGACATCGTTTACCCCAGTGGAAAAATTATTTTGACTCTTTACTTAACTCTGTCTACTTAATGCATTTTTCATAAGCTTATTTTACAAATTTTTATTAATTTTTTTAATCGAAGGATCAAAGACGAAAACGGACTTTGTGTCTCCTAACAGCTGCTAATTTGGCCTTAAAAATCTCCAATCAAATAAAAATGAATGGCAATCGATTTACAGAGAGATCGTCATTGTTTTTCAAATTATAATTCAGATTTCTTAAAGCCGATGATATTAGCGCGCTTTTACAATCTTAGGTGTCGGGAACGAAGGTTGGCGAGCGTAGTTCATAGGGGGCATTTCCCTCTAATAATATAAGTAAAAATAAAAAACTAAAACAACACATTTTAACTGCAATTGTAAAGAAGAAGAAGAAAAAGAAAGAAAGTAAGAATTATTCACTATTAACAAAATAAAATGTTGCTAATTTGTGTGCTATAATTTGTATATGCGATATAGCGGAATAGTAATTAGATTTTACGGATTTTATTGCAGCACGCAGAAGCTACTTTTAAAATGTTCATATTCGTATCGCTATTGTTTAGTTACTTCGATTTAAAACTGTTCTTTCTCTCAAAATATTACATTTCTTCCAAATGTTTATAAAATCGATATCTTGTTTTGTTAAAAAGTTAGTAAGGTCTAAATGATAATACATCGAGGCAAAGAAAGATATGCACGCACGGATGAGCTGTGATCATAAACGAATAGAAATGGAAAGTCCAAGGAAAGAACAATATTTTTTTTCTTAAAATTATTACTTGTGAAAATGGCAGTCCGCATTTGGAGTTTGTATTTTTAAATTATAAAGTAAAAACGTGACCGTGAGTAATACTGACATCACATTGACGACTTCAATTATAGATAAATAATTATTACTTTTACTGCAGTTTTTATTTTCTTCTATCTTTACAAGAAGAAAGTATTGGATTCATGAAAATTTTCGACTTCCGGTTTTCGACGGATTTATACGTTTTAGAAGGTCCTGAACACGTTTTGACTATTTTTAGAAAATGTCTGTCTGTGAGTCTGTCCGTCTGTCTGTCAGTCTGTCTGTCTGTATGTGACAAAAAATTTGTGGGAGCTCTATCTCAAGAACTAATGCTCGAAATTTAATAAAATTTTATATTCAGTTAGACCTTGATGTGAATTAGAGCCTATTGGTTTTTGGTGAAAATTGACCGGCAGGTGGCGCTGCTATACTACGTTTTTCATGATTTTCAAGATTGCCATATCTCAAGAACTAATGCACAGAATTTCACCAAACTTCAGATTCTGTGACCCCGTGAAATACATAGACGCTGATTAAGTTTTGGTGTAAATTGGCCAGCAGGTGGCGCTGCTATGCCACGTTTTTCATGATTTTCAAGATTGCTATATCTCAAGAACTAATGCACAGAATTTCACGAAACTTCAGATTCTGTGACCCCTTGATATACATAGACGCTGATTAAGTTTTGGTGTAAATTGGCCAGCAGGTGGCGCTGCTATGCCACGTTTTTCACGATTTTCATGATAGCTATATCTCAAGAACTAATGCACAGAATGTCACCAAACTTCAGATTCCACGATATCTTGAGATACATAGCCGCTGATAAGGTTTTGGTGTGAACTGCCCTATAGGTGGCGCTGCTATGCTACATTTTGCACGATTTTTGCGATAGCTATATCTCAAGAACTATTGCAGAGAACTTCATCAAATTTTAGATTCTGTTACACTAGAATATATAACATAATTAGACACTGATTACATTTTGGTATTAACCTTACAACAGGTAGTGCAGCTATGCTGCATTTTGCACGATTTTTCCGATAGCTATATCTCAACAACCAACGCACAGAATTTCATCAAACTTCAGATGTTGTTACAAAATGACATATAACATAATTACACGAATATTACGTTTTATTATAAATCCTTCAACTGATGGTGCTGCTATGCTATATTTTACACGGTTTTTTTTAAACTAGCTATATCTCAAAAACTAATGCAGAGAATTTCATCAAACTTTAGATTCTTTTACACCATAACATAATTAGACGCTTTTTTACGTTTTGGCATAAATTGTCCAAAATATGGTGTTGCTGTGCTACGTTTTGCAAATTTTTTGTTATAACTATATCTCAAGAACTAATGGACGAAATTCCATCAAATTTCAGATTCTGTTAGGTCTTGACATAAATAGATGCTTATTAGGTTTTAGTATAAATTACCCAACATGAGGCATTACTAAGCTCATTTTCTCAGAATATTAATTAAATTTTGCGTTTTTGGCTTTTCGGATACCAGACTCTCATTAGGCTAGGTCAAATGTTCGAGAAAATTCGATAGTGGGTAACTTTGGGGTCACCACGTTTTTTTTTTTTTTTTTTTTTTTTTTTTTTTTTTTTTTTTTTTTTTAATTCACTTATGAGATAGAAGAAAGTTTTGGGATTGACACATCCAACTAGTTTTAATTTGTAAGCATCGCATAATTTTTATTTTTACACAATAGAATTGGGAAAAAAATACTCTTTCAAATTCAATTTGTTTGAAAAGTACTCAATTTACTATTGTTTTTCTTTTTTGATTTTAAAAATAAATTTCCAACATAATTAAAAATCAAAAAATGCATCTCTATCACGTTCAGCCCAGTCTCAAAGGATTAACCCATTTGTACTTCATTTGTTTCCGAATTAATATTTTATAGCGGAGATAAACTTCAGCATCAGTACATAAATTATATATCAATATAATATACAGTAAAGCATCGTTTATACGACGATCACTTATACGACGTTTACATTTATACGACGTTTTAATGTGGTCCCGATTCATTCCTATTCATTTAAATGTAAAAATATATCTTTTATACGGCGCCCAAAATCGTTTATACGTCGATTTTTCAATTTTGTAAAGGTTTATTTTTGCTTATTTTTTTTTTGTGTATTTTATGAACGAACGGAATTTGTCAGCTATGAATGACACCAAAAAGCGTGTTTAAATATACTCTAAATTATAAAAATGTTGGCTGGGGTTCGAAGTTCGATCAGTCTGAAAAATTAGCTTACGTGTAACAGATTACACTATGGGAGGGATCATTCTTCTTTCGGGAATGGTCAGCTTTCCTGACCTGTTTTAAGTTGCAAATAGACTATAATACTGACTGTTATCAGTATTGGCGACTTTTAGTTGGCCACGCAGGGTTTTTGACCGTTGATTTTAAATGGAAAGGAAATGATGTACTGCAAATGAGGAGCCTTTCGGTGAAACATAAATAAAGGTACGCATATTTAAATTGCTTACTAACCCCCCCCCCTCCCCCGTTTTTTGGTTATTTTGGTTTGTTTAATTTACAAATTCATGCAAATCATCACGTTAACATTAAAACTAAGTGAAAACAAAATTAATTCTTGTTTTGGAAGTGGAAATCGATTATACGTCGTTATCGTTTATACGACGTTTTTCGGTAGCCCCTTCGGCGTCGTATAAACGATGCTCTACTGTAAATAAACCACAAATTTAACAGACATGTAATAAAACTACACGTTTAAACCACTTAAATTATCAAAATCAAAAAGGTGGCTGTAAGTAGCGAAATCTTAGCGGTTTTTTTAGCTATTAACTTCTGGCATATGGTTAATATAGAACAATGATTAATATTGGTACAGCTTTTAATAACTTTCAAAATTTTATTTGATTACATATCTAATATATTTCACATAACAGTACTTTTTCGGTGTTGTTAATAGGCATTCCTAATGGATTCCTAAACCCGATTTTCAGTAACATAAATCGTTTTTTAGTAATAAATAGGGTTTTTACAAGATTTTTATATGTGTCATGGCATTTTATTTATTATTTTTTAAGTAATTTTTTGGCAATTCAATCCTTAAAGTTTTCGGCAACACTTCAGAGAATAGTAAAAAAACTATTGCAAAATTTTATCTATGGGTGAAGAAGGATTTGAAAATTTTCTTAAACATTACCTTAAAAAATTGTTTTTCACATTGCAGTAACATAATTTATTATTATTTTCTTGATAAATCATTTAAAGATTTGCCAAAATAATATCGCAAAATTCTTAAAATAAAATTTTTTTTAAAAAAATGTTAAAATGGTAGCAAGCCCTCTTAATATAACTACATAGTACACGTTTTGAAGGGGAAAACGTACATATCTAGGAATAGAGTACATGCTGGCTAAGATAAAATAAACCAGGACTGAGAAAATTTACATTCGAGTCGTAAACAAAATTTCGTCTGGGATAATTTACTCTATTGTCTATATATTCACTGGGACTTTAGAAATTTTCTGAGACGGACTGATTTCAATCATTGACAAAATTCCGCCATAGACACTTTATGGGTTCACGTGGGACTTGATAATCTTTCAGAGATGGACAGATTTCTGCCATAGACTAAATTACGTCTTAGATATTTTACTCTATGGATTCATTTGAACGTGAAAATCTTTCAGAATTGGACAGATTTCCGTGTTACACAGAATTCATGTTAGACACAGTTTACTATAATTGAAATGGAAATAAAGATGGGGACTAAAAAAACACCTCGAACCTAAAAAGTTCCATTCTCTGTATCTATAAATATAATGTTTTGGCTTATAATACTTAGCCTTGCTGGAAGATCTGTATCTGCGTCTGAATTCGAGAGTTGGTTCTTTTTCCCTGAGCCTTCAAAAGTGGTAAAATCTATATTTGCAAAACCGTTTTACATTATTTTTCATTTTTGTCACAATGTTTGAGATCAGAAAAAGCAAAAAACATGATTAACTAATTCACATTAAAACATAATATGTAATTTTGTATGTAATTATGGTCGTTATGCAATTTTTAATAGAATAACGCGCATATTTTATAATAGCAAAAGTCTATTTAATTTTAGAAATTTAGTTTGAAAACTCTGGAATTTACATTATGCTGAAACAATTAGTAGATATGGTACTTTAGCATAAAACTGCGTAAGAGGGGAGCGAGATTCAGCAATCGCCTGAACGCTTTAAACTAAAAAACAGAAAATACCTAAAATACTTATTTAACACATCTGTACATAATAAAATAGTTTGTCCTGACTGATTGATAATCAACGCACAGCCCAAACTACTGAACCTAAAAGCATGAAAATTGGAGAAAATATGCTTCTTATGAGGTAAGCATGCACTAGGATGGGATTTTTGAAAATTCCCAACCTTATGGGTCGAAAACGGAGGTCGAAAATTATAGAACATCTTGCTATATCTCAGCAGCCATTAAAGGTAAGAGCATGAATTTCCAGACTATAAATCTACTAAAAAAATAATTAAACACGTATTTCAATAATTTTACGATTTTTCCACCCTAAGGATTAAAAGGGGGGGGGGGGCGAAAGTTTTAGAACATTTGGCACATCTCAGCAACCGTTTAGATAGAAGCATGAAATTACACAAAATAAATCTACTAAAAAATAATTAAACACACGTTCCAGAGTTTTTTTTTTAATTTTTACCCCTGAGGAGGGCTAAATTGGATGTCGAAAGTTTTCAAACTTTTTTTGGATCCATTATGTGACATATCATTTTAAAGCTCTCGGACCAATATATCAGATTATGGATCTTTCTTTGCTCCTTCCCGATTTGGTCCCCTTGGCAGGGGTAATTTTCGACCTTTTTTTAAATCACGGTGTTTTCATCAGTTTAAATCGGATTATTTATTTATTTATTTATTTATTTTACGCAGTTCTCTGATAAATATTATTTATAATATAAGAAAATTTTAAAGAGGACATAGAGAAAGAGAGAGAAATGGATGTTTTCTGGAGACCCCGATAGTTGGAACCTTGGAGTGCATTTTTTCAACTTCTGCTGAAAATTTCTAATTTTGCCAAAAAATTATAATTTTTGATACTTAAACTCTTTTTTTTTTCCTTTTTACTTATTTGCGCTTTTACTACTTTTTGCAGTCAGGGGATGTCGTCATATGACTTTTCCACTGTTGTGGCTTCTTTTTAGCCTTTCTTTGGTTTGCTGTTTTTAGGTGCGTTAGTAATTATATAAATACGTAGCATCTATAGTGGTCGTTCAGTCCGTCCGTCTGTCCACCCGTCTGTCTGTCAGCATATAACAACGCAAAAACTACCCAACCGAATCGTTTGAAATTTAAAATACATAATTATTACATAATTTTGTCGAGTCATTTCAAATTTTATGAACATCGGATGAGTAGATTAATTACAGGGGCAATCAAAAGTATTCCATTACATTACAGTCAATGGGAAAAAAATTTCAAATGCATTTTAATCAATTGAAATTTAAAATACACAGTTATTACATAATTTTGTCGAGTCATTTCAAATTTTTTGATAATCGAGTGCATAGGTCAATCATAGGGGCAATCAAAATTATTCAGTTACATTATGGTCAATGGGGAAAAAGTTTTAAATGTATTTTATACGTTTGAAAATTTAAAATACATAATTATTACATAATTTTGTCGAGTTATATCAAATTTTATGAAAATCGGATACATAGATCAATTACAGGGACAATCAAAAGTATTCCGTTACATTTCGATCAATGGAGAAAAATGTTTCAAATGCATTTTAATGGTTGTACACTCATTCGAACGTAATAAAATTTATATGCAATTATAAAATACATATTATAATATACATTTTACATAATCTATGGTGCAAAGAAAATTTGTTATTGATTTACAAGGCCACACAAAAGTATTCCATTACATACTAGTATAGGGAGAACATTGTTTGATGAGCATTTTAATTGTAATTCACTATTTACAATTTTATGAGATTGATGTATGAGAGTAATATTTTTAAAACTTCGTTATCGTACGAACGCACCTCATTTGCTACGCTACACGTGCAATTTCCAACTTGTTTTAATTTCCATTGTTTTTATATTTTATGTATTTACTAAAATCGACTTTTTAAGCGAATAAAACAATGATGTTTTTTAAACGATTGTAAAACTTCTCGATCGTAGATTCGCAGAAGTAATCGATGATTGTGTCGGTTGTGTTTTTCACGATGACGATTTTTTTCAATTGGTAAATTTTCGAGAATCATCTATCACTAGCCATATCCCAGCATCAATTTTAGGTAGAAGCATGAAATTCATGATAACAAAACTTTAAAAAATATATTAAACATTTATTGCATCGATATTAAAAATCTCCTTCCCCCTCCAAATGGAGTAACGAAATGGAGGTACGAAATTTTAGGTCATTCCACCATACTTCAACAACAAATTTAGATAGACGCATGAATTTAGGATAGTGAATCTCGAACTTAAACAATCATTTTATCTATTTTAGAAATTCTCACCTAAGAGAATTTAATGAGGTAGTCATACTTTTAGGACATTTAGTCATATCTGTGCCGCAGTTTTAGTAGAAGCGAAAAAACCAAGATAGCAAATCTACTAAAAAATAGTGAAACACACTGATTTTAGATCTATTGTGTCTATTATATAATTAACATCGATTTTGAACTGGAAATGGACCATTATAAGAATAAGATAGCAATTATGGCTATTTGATTACATATTAAGTTTTTCTTTTTAAATATTTATTCGATACATTTCGTTTGATTCAAGTTTCTTTCCAAGAAACCCACCAGCGTAGCGGGCGAAGACTGCTAATGTAAGCTTGTAAAAGAAAGAAAGCTTGTAGAAGGAAGCTTGCAAAAAGAAATCTGTCTGTACTAGAATCCTATCTTGAACAAAAAATGTTCATTGTCCCGTCTTAAGCAATACTATACAATTATATCTACTAAGACAAAAATCTGCCAAAAAACGGAATTGTTTCTTACGGAGTTCGCACAGTTATATAACAGATTTTTAATTGCCTTCATTGCTTTATTTAACTGCAGAAAAATGGTGCAAATTACTGTGAATAAAGGAAGTGATTAAGTATTCTGTGTTTTAGAAATAAATAGACATTTTCTTATCATCAATGTTGGTGCCAGATTCCTTGAAAATTTCACGGAGTGTGCGAATCTTGCTTCCAGTTTTTAGTTATTCCGTTAGGCTTTTGTGTAATTTATTTATGAGCTATCGTGTTGCGAAAAAAATTTCGTAAAGAGCACCGTAGCTACTAACAGGTACGAGGGTATGCGGGGCATTGTCCCATAATCGTGAAATTTAGGGAACTCCCAATCTGTAAAAAAACTTTAAAAGTGAGACACAACTTTGCAATATAACAGTTGTTGCAGGGATATAACACAGTTTTGTATAATTTTAGCAATACGCAAATATGAGGTCATAAATTTATTATTTTAATTCATCACATTTTAAAAAATTGTTAAGTTAGTTTAATCTTAATAATCTTAGCCCAGTCTTATAGTTTTAAAAAGATCACGAAGTGAGGGGGAAAAACTGTTTTTATTCCGTTTTATTACTTTTATCATAGCGTCTTGAATCTATTTACTTCTGTTATGAACTGTAAATTACTTAATTTAGTTTAGGTACATGAATAATATTCAATTTTGAATACAATTTAAAGTTACATAAAACATTTCCACATAGAAAAGATTTTACCATGCTATATATATAGTATAAACATGGGACCCCATTCTATTCCCAAGGACCTCAAAAATCACAGACGTGCCCTGTTTATTGAAGCCGTCATTGATGACGCACTGATGAATGTTAACCTCTGCCGATTTCTAAAAAGAAACAGATTAAAGGAGTAATTCCTGCAGGAATTTTTAGATTATTCAGTTCGATGCTTGCTTAAGTAGATGGGATCTTGTATGATATTATTATTTTCTTGTTATATATTTATTTAAATATTTTTCCTGTTGTGTGAGAGATTAATAAATAAATAAACAGAGCGTTTGATAGCGATTAGAAATGACTATTTCAAGGAGATTCAAACTAAAATTATGTTGTAGGAAAATATTTACAGTAAATGAAATGATATGACTGGTCTGCATCGGCATATGTTGGTACAATATGAGAATATTTGGCGATACTACCACGCCATCGAGTTTATATGAAAAAATTTAGTTATTTTGACAGTACAGCCTCGTCAGAGAATTTGGAGGTAAAATTGGAAACATATTAAAGCTTAAACAGTGTATATATTAAAAATTTTTAGTCTTTTGAGAATATTTTGATAGACTCCTCCAGCAGACTAAAATTTAGGACAAAGAAAATGACGTCATAAGGCTCTGTAAATATAATATTTTACATATTGCCATGTATATTAATACCTCGTTTAGTTTAAAGATGAATTAATTCTGTAGGAGCTGATTATTAACAGTACATGAAAAAAATGGCTGGTCTGCCTCGATATATCCTGATATGATACCAGTAGAAGAGCGCAAGGTTGAGGGGGGTTGCGGATATTGTCATTCTGGCGAACTTGCTCGACATCAAGTTTCCGCGCAAAATTTTAACAAATTATAGGTATGGATTAAGTACAATGAAAATACTACTGTCTTCTAATATCTTGGTATTGGTACAATATGAACAGAGCGAGTCGCTCTTTCTTCCTTTTGGCGATATTATGATGTCATCCAGTTTCGGAATGAAATTCATAATATGTTAAAATTTAATAAAGAAATGAAATTCATAATATGTTAAAATTTAATTCCAGGAAATGATAATATAACCTAAGTGCTGAAATGACGTTTACTTCTGCTTATATTGTGCCAAGGTATGCTGGCAAACCCGTCATATTTTGAGATACTGTAATTAATTTGCTCCTATAAACTCATCTTGAAATTTGATATAATAATAATACGCAAAGCAATATATAAAATATTATGTTATTAGAATATCAATAGTACAAATTTTATGTCATTTTCTCGGCCATAAATTTTAATGTTTTCTAAGGTGAGGCTCAGGCATATAAAGGCTCATCAAGACATGCTCAGACATACAAAATGTTTTTAATTAAAATTATTGCTTTAATTTGACACCAATTTCATCTCGAGACTGGATGAAGTAATAATACCTCACAAGTGATGAACCGACGGATCCTGTTTCTCTTATGTTGTATACTATTAAGATATATCCAGGCATACCAAAATGTTTTTAATGAAAATGATTTAAGCTCTAATTCGGTATAAATTTAATCTCGAAACTGGATGGTATGATAGTACCGTCAAAATGACGAATTGACAAATCCTGCTCTTCGTATGTTGTATCGTACCAAGATATGCCGAGGCAGATCAGACATTCTTTCACGAACTGTTAATAACTTTTTAACACCATTATTTCATCAACCCGTATCACTCGAAAGGTTTTTGAATGGGTTTCTGTCATAGTATAATCACATTTTATTAAAATACGTTCTTTGATTAAAATTTGCAACTAATTAAAAATCATTTATACTGTGTCTTATCTTTTTCAATTGGCATTTGTCTAGCAACGGTTAGTAAAAATGTGCATCAAAAGAAAGTAAAATTCAGTAGAATTTTGTTGTCATGAACAATCTGATATTTATAAAAGAAAAAAAAAAGTATGCCACAAACTTTCCATAGATAGACAGGTAACGTTTTAAAAAATAAATTTACAGTACCTTACATTTTATTTCTGATGTCAAAACCCTCTTTTCTATGCGCGTAAAGAATGCACAATGGTAAATGGTCTACAATACGAAAGTTATTTGAACATTCACATTTCATTAAAACACATTGTTTGACTGAAAATTACTATTATAATTAAAATTTAATGAAATAGCGTATCAGCAAATAATCTCAAAAATTACAGAGCGAAAAGCATTGTACGGATTCACCGCTTTTTTTCCCCCTCACATCGTTAAAACAATAATGCGCAAAATTCTCAAATATGGTTGTGCATACACACGCGCACACACACACACACACACACACACACACACACACACACACAAAAAAAAAAAAAAAAAAAAAAAAAAAAAAAATGTAAAATGCACACGAAAGAAAATTAAATGCTTTGCAACATAGTTAAAATGGATTTTCTTTTAAATCATAATAGCCATGGAAAAAATTATAAAAACACTTTGAAAAATGAGTAATATGTATTATAATAACCATCACTTCAAAATAAAATCAAACATAATTTATTACTTCTAATAACAAAATATTAGGGATAAATTAATAGGAAATCAAATTACAATAAAATTTATAAATCACAAATTAATAGAAATATATGATGTGAAACGCGGAAAAAATTATAAGAACATAATGAAATATTTCTCGAAATAAATTAGTATTCTATAAAGTAACCCTTTTTTTTTTCAATGACCCTTGTTTGCAGTCATTGACACAGAAAGTTCAGTTAAAATTTGTCTAGAAATGTTTTCCTACGCTAATTAAATGAATGATGTTAAATCGGCTAAATTTGCATGTTATGTACCATACTTTCATATTTTTATAGGTAAAATAACTCATATCTGAACTTTTTTTGCGGACACTCCAAAAACTGGACAAAATTGAGCTCGAACCATGAACTTGATGCACGCGATACATTTAACATTGCATTGTCATGTCGAAAGAAATAATCACCACTTCCGATAAGTCGAAATAATTTTTCGATTAGCACTATATACTAGCGAGTTTTTTGTATAACTTTATGTGAGATGCCGAGAATGTAGGAAGGTTATTAAAAGGAAAAAAAAATGCAGAAGGTGCATGATATAACCGCCCAAGTGTCCTCCATTAGCCATTACATCCCTGCCGCTATAGCATAAAAGAAATAGGAACATAGGACTACGTATTCATTTAATATTTATGTTACCCTGGTGATAACTTTCAACATCTGACAGCAGATGGCAGCACCAAAACATAATTTCTTAGAAATATTTTTGACACAGAGAGAGAAATATTTTTAATGAGAAAATATGTCTTACACCAAGCGACATGTCGCGGTGTTCTAAAAAAAAAATAGAACTATGAGTACAAATGTAGTTATGAATTATTTGGCCACAAATCTACAGATATGCATCGGAGTCGACAGAAAGTAATCCATGGATGAATACATCTATATACGTATTCTTAATGTTTCTGTTTCGCAATTAATAGTCATGGGAAGAAAACAAATGCTATATAAGTAAATAAATAAATAAATAGAAGAAAATTTAGTTAAAATTTCTAGAATTTGTAGAAGAGTGTGAGGTGAGAGAGAGCTCCATGACCAAAATTGCCAAATACAAAAAGCAACACTATACACTGGTGTCCAAAAGTTAAGCATAATTGGTAATTAAGTAATTATTTTTAAGTAATGAAAGAAATATGAATCGGAATGTGCTGAAACTCCAGGTGTGTAAACAAAATAGTACGCGTCACATATTTTCGCGAAGAGTTTTCCCCGAAAACGAACAGGGGACCGTCAACAAATTGAAAAAGAACGAAGATCTTTTGGATAACCCTGTCAAAACTAATGTAGCAAAAGCGTTCAAACTCCACATTATGATTAAGTGGCTTATTGTAATGTACTGTGTTAATTTTTACAAGGATAGCATGTATACTCGTAGAGAAATTAAGGTTTTTATAAAAATAGTCCTAAATTTTTCCAAGTTTTTTGCTTATAATTTGCAGAGTTCTTATTATAAAATAATGTTCTTTTCTGAAAATATGACAAACATCATTGTACATAATACCCTGTCATCAGAATTTAAAAATAATAAAAATTGTAGGAAAAATGAGTATGTTTAGTAAATAATTTTTCATTGCGCATGCGTCAACGATATCAAAATGTCATTTGCATATTGTGTTAGCTAAATGTATAGAGCAACTTCTGTAAAAGTTTCAAAAGCATAGCTTGAAAATTCTGAAAATGGGAGCCTATAGAATCAACTCAAAATCCTTTATTCCCTAAATGAAGCAAAAAGATGAGGGGCTGTATCCATATTCCATTGTTTAGTGCCTACACAATATTGCACGTACAACTATATTTAGGTAAAACCCCTGATTTTTTTGCTTCCTTTAGAAATAACGAATTTTGAGTTGATTCTATAGGCTCCCATTTTCAGAATTTTCAAGCTATGTTTTTGAATCTTTTACAGAAGTTGCTCTATACATTTAGCTAACACAATATGCAAATGACATTTTGATATCGTTGACGCATGCGCAATGAAAAATTATTTACTAAACATACTTATTTTTCATACAATTTTTATTATTTTTAAATTCTGATGACAGGGTATTGTGTACAATCATGTTTGTCATATTTTCAGAAAATAACATTATTTTATAATAAGAACTCTGCAAATTATAAGCAAAAAATTTAGGACTGTTTTTATAAAAACCTTAATTTCTCTACGAGTATACATGCTATCCTTGTAAAAATTAACACAGTACATTACAATAAGCCAATTAATCATAATGTGGAGTTTGAACGCTTTTGCTACATTAGTTTTGACAGGGTTATCCAAAAGATCTTCGTTCTTTTTCAATTTGTTGACGGTCCCCTGTTCGATTTCGGGGAAAACTCTTCGCGAAAATATGTGACGCGTACTATTTTGTTTACACACTTGGAGTTTCAGCACATTCCGATTCATATTTCTTTCATTACTTAAAAATAATTACTTAACTACCAATTATGCTTAACTTTTGGACACCAGTGTATTTAACACAAATTAAAGGTTATTTTTATGGCTGTCAAATGACACCTTTTAAAATATTTCGATTTATGGTTACTTTTTATGTGTTCGTTTTTTGGATTAAAATAATAAAAAAATATTTACAATACACTGAAAATTTATTTTTGTATATTTTTTTAACTTTAAAAATTATAAGTGAAATAAACATTCAAGGGATATTTCTACTATGCAAAGCCATTATTTCTCGTATCTGAGAATACAAAGTCAAAAAGGATTTCCTAGGTGTATAATTTCCTGTACAAGGGGAGGGAAAAGAAAGAAAGAAAACGGAAAAGGAAGGGAAAGGAAAAAAAGACGGTAAAAATACTGACATCCTAATTGTTAAAGTTTTGACTAATTCGCATGTTTTTTAATGGAAATCATATAAAATTGTAATGTGGGTTTTTACTTGTTCCTTTAGGCTTACCCCCACAGAGAAATTTCAACCTGTTTGCTATTAATATTCATGTATTACTTTGACTCTAGAATAAACTGTAGAGTTTTAATTTATTTCACACCATTGTTCAGACCATACTTAGTATACATTTATTATTACTGTTCTAAAGTTGAAACTATACGAATATTAATCGTCTGCCTTGTTGTATGACAATTCAAACACCCAGTTTGGCAGCGAATAATTATTTCAATGAAAGGAACTTCCTGTTTCAGTTGATTCCAAATACAAATGAAGAAATATCACCTTGACACTTAAATTGTATTTTAGTATATCGATAGTAGATTTAATTTTGAAATATTAGAGATATATGCGTCATGGGCCACACCTTTTTTACTTACCCATCATATGTAGTATAGGGTAAGTCTTGCAATCGTTTTGAAAATCGAAAAAAAAATTTTACGGACTTACATGTTTTAGATAGTGAAGATTCCGAAAAACATATTTTTAGAAAAAAATTTTTGCCGTCTGTCTGTCTGTCTGTCTGTAAACGCTCTATCTCCCGAACGAATTGAGATAGAGACTTGAAATTTTGTATGTAGTTAGTATGTAAGAATGGGACGAACCCTATTTAATATCAGCAACCTCGATTATCCGGAACTATTTTTTTCGGACTCTCGAAAAATTCGTTCTGATGAAAGGTATGTAAAAATTTTCGAATTTTTTTGTTCTAAGGAATGGACGTAAAAGGCAATAAAATAACACACATTTTGCATATATAACGAAGTCAATCGGATTATTAGTTGCCGAGATATTTGTAATCCTGTTTTCCACATTCTTCGATTTTTCATGACCCTGTATTTCATTCAAATTTCAATTCAGAGGTATATTTTAATTGGAAATGAGACGCTTAATTCGACACATTTAATTGTTAGTTAATATAATTCTTATTTTTGGAGTTATAAGGATGTTTCTTTTACGCAGTTCGGTACTACTTGAGTAGTATGGCGTTTTATATACCAGGTTGTTCAATAAGTTTTGTCGGTCGATAAGAGAGGGCGTTGCTACTAGTCTAAATTTGTTTTTGTTTTGTTGGTTCACTCTTCTTATCAATGTATGTGAAGGTTCATTTCAATCAGTCAATTCATTCTTTGTTTACAAGCCATTTAGTGTCGCCGTGTCACAGTATTTTCGACAATGGAAAAAATTGAATATCGTGCAGTGATAAAATTCTTATTTTTGGAAGGTGTAGCACCAAAAGAAATTCACGAACGAATGTTAAGAGTGTATAATGAACGTTCACCTTCAATTAGAACAGTAGAAAGATGGGTTGCTGAATTTAAACGTGGTCGTACAAGCCTTGAAGACGATCCACGTGAAGGACGTCCAAAAACCGCATCAACACCAGAAATCGTAGCCAAAGTACAGGATATGGTTTTGGAAGATCGTCGATTGATTGAGCGGGATTTAGTAGAGGCTCTACACATCTCATTAGGCAGTGTGAGTCATATTTTAAATGAAATTTTGAGTTTTAAAAAGCTGTGTGCACAATGGGTGCCGCATTCGCTAACAATGGAACAAAAACACATTCGAATGCGACTTTCTCAACAACATTTGGAGCGTTTTAAAAAAATAAAGTGGATTTTGTGCAACGATTCATCACTATGGATGAGACTTGGGTCTATCACCATGATCTTGAATCAAAACAAGAGGCTAAAGAGTGGTGTGAACCTGGTTGTTCGGCTTCGAAACGAGTTCGTGTCCAGAAATCGGCCAAGAAGGTTCTGGCATCAGTTTTTTGGGATGCGAAAGGAATTTTATTTGTGGATTACTTGCAAATTGGTTAAACAATTAATTCTGAATATTATTGCAACCTTTTGGACCAGTTGAAGGAAAAAATTCGTGAAAAAAGACCCGGTTTGCAGAAGAAAAAAATTCTTTTTCATCAGGATAACGCACCGTGTCACAAGAGCATTTTGACAATGGCTAAAATCCATGAATTAAAGTTCGAGTTATTGGAGCATCCGCCGTATTCACCAGATTTGGCCCCCAGCGACTTCCATTTGTTTCCAGCACTCAAAAAATTTATGCGTGGCAAGCGTTTTTCGTCAAATGAAGAGGTCATAACGGCTGTTGAAGCGTATTTTGCAGACCTTCCGGAATCTCACTTCAAGGATGGGATCCACAGATTGGAGGATCGTTGGAGCAAGTGCATTAATGTTCAGGGAGATTATACTGAATAATAAAGTGTATTTTGAACCATAACATTGTGTTTTTCTTATCGAACGACAAAACTTATTGAACAACCTGGTAATTTGACGATATCGGTAATCAGCAGTTCTTTAATAGAGCATTAATATGTATATTAACAATATTTATTTTTGTTTATGAATTGCAATGCATTGTATAAATAGTTTTCACATGTTTTATTTTCATATACATATCCATGATGGGTAAGTATTACGGTGGCCCCCAACGACTAGTTTCAATTTGTGGCATACAACCAATATGCCATTAATTTGTGTGATTTTCTCGGGAAATGTGACAACAGCGAAAAATGTAATAAATAGAGCGAAAGTAAAGGAAACATAAGTCGAATGTTGAAATAAATGTTATTCAAATTTAAAAGTTAAAAAAAATGCATCAATCATATAGATTATGTAACATCTTAAAAAAAAATTCTGAATACTGTTACAAAAAATCTTCTTTTAATAAGGTGAGAGATGGTATCTAAATAAATAATTTGTAAAATGCATAAAACTTTTCAAGAATCAGTTTTGGTAATTAATATCAATAGTTGAAAAATAATTCTAATTCTTTTGTGCATCGCTATCTCTCTTTACAGGGTGAATCATAATTATCGAAGCAATAGGCTATCGCCGTAAATATTGCCCATAGGCACATACTTCCAGTTGCAAAGTTTCATAGAAAAAGGTGCAAAGTGGGATGATATAGATTGCAACTACATAGGGGTCTATTTGAAAAAATACGAAAATTAACTTTTTATACGGCCCCAGTTGGGAAAAATTCCCAGTAAGGAAATTATTCCTTATCCATTCCTGAATTAAACAAAAAAAATTTCATTTCCATATCTAAAAATCTCAGAGATATTAAAATCCAAAATTCGTGACACATCACTTAATCATACCTCTAAGCGAAGAGTTGTTGACTCATTTTGAAAGCAAGTTAAGGGTTATTCATAAATTTTCCGTTATTAAATGCTGATTTAAGACAGTGCCTCTCATTTGGATATAAAAAAGCAGCGCACAGATTTTACGCTAAACCTGTTTTCAAAATATGCTGGTACTCTGCACTAGAGGTCTTCACGGGTCGAAGTATCTAGGTCCGATTCCGAACCGACCCATAGAAAAAATTCTGTCTGCCTGAAAAAAACTAAAATCATAGCCCATCCCGACCTGACTGAATTTCTACATAGTTTTATTTATATCGATATGGATAAAAACTGTTTCATATAGGTGAGTTCTGACCCTCAAAAATACATTCAAAAATATTTATATAAATTTAAAAATATTTATTATATCTTTTTCCTTTTACATGTTCATTATTTTTGTTTTTAAAGGAGCGCAAAAAGCTGTGATATATTTGTTTTATTTAATGAATTTCTAGTTATACATATATGTTTCACTTTTCCTTTAATATGGTTTTCTATACAGTAAAATCTTTTAAAATGGAATCTCGTGTGAAAAAAAACCTAGTCGGATGTGGTAATCCCAAAACTTTCTTCTATCTCATACACGTTCATAATTTCTGATAAATTAAACTTTGCAGCTTCACTGGCTAGGTAATTTACACCAAAATCTAATCTGTAACAACTTATTTCAAATTCAAACTGAATCTGAAATTTGATGAAAATCCGTGTATTAGTATTTGAGATAGAATCATTGCAGAAATCGTAAAATACTGGATTAGAAACAACACCTGTTGAGCGATTTACTCTAAAACCTAAAGATTACTAATTTCTATCACGGACTGACTGAATTTGCAGTTTGATGAAAATTCGTCAATTAGTTCCTGTGATAGAGCTATTGAGATAGTCATGAATAATGCCATATATCCGCACTACCTGTTGGGCGATTTACATCAAAACGTAATCCGAACCATATTATATTAAGGACTAACGGAATGTGAAGTTTTATGAAAATCCGTGCATTAGTTCTTCAGATATATAGCTATTGTGGAAATCCAGAAACAGAACGCATAACAGCGCCATCTTGGGCGATATGCACCAAAACTTAATCAGATACAATTTATATCAAGATCTAACCGAATCTAAAGTTCTGTGAAAATCCGTGCACTAGTTCTTGAGACAGATGCCTACAAAATTTATGCCACATACATACAGACAGACAGATTCACAGACAGATATTTTGCAAAAAAAGGTTTTTCGTAATGTCTGATCCCCTAAAGCTTGTAAATCCGTCAAAAACCGGAATTGGAAAATTTTCACGAGTCCAATACTTTCTTCTTATAAAGATAGAAGAAAGTAAAAATTGAAATCCGATGGATAATGTTTCGAGTTATAACGATTTTAAATTAATTACTATACTTAAAAAATACTAATGAGTTAAAAAGTTTCAAACTTTATGAGAAATTTTAAGATGTGATTTTGTTTGTAAATTATATAATTAACCATTACAAAAAAAAAAAAAAAAAAAAAAAAAATTAACTCAATAAATATATTTTTGCATGTTTCTTAGAACACTTAAAACAATATTTTTCTTGACTTGTACGCTTTTCAATTTTTGTCTAATCCCTTAAAACCTGGCGAATTATACGGCCATAACTCTGTGACTTTTACAGATATGAAGATGCAATTTTTTGAATTTATTTCAGAAGTGGATAAGGAAAGTTTTCTAAATTAGAATTTTTACCCTACGGAGGCTGTATAAAAATTAATTTTTGTATTTTTTCAAATAGACCCCTCCATGGAGTTCCAACTTATACCATCATATTTTGCATCTTTTTTTAATGAATTTTTGCAACTGGAAGTATAAGTCTTGGGGCAATATTTAAAGAGATGGCCTATTATTTCGATATGACTCACCCTGTGTATATTACATATTAAACTAAAATGTAGTTAGGAAGCTCTTTACACCATTGAAAATCACCTTTAAGCAATTCCTTTCAATAAGCGGAAATGTATTCCAATTCTTTTGTACAGTTCTGTACAGGATTTGTATATTTTATAAATATGAAATAATATACAGAAAAAAAATTGTTACAGTATGCATAAGCATATTATAATTGAAAACGTACACCCACCAATTATTTCTCGTAAACAGCACGATCACCTTATGCTTTTGTGTGTTCCTGTATCTGCATGATAAATTCTAGACACACCCTATTAAACCGTAAGCATCTTGTAGTGCATGTCAGTGATATATATCAATTTCAATATGTTTGAAATATTAAATACATCGCAAATAATATTTACCCACCCTAGACCGAAGCTTAACCGACTAAAATACTTTTGAGATCCCCAAATAACAAACTGAACGCTATACACTCTTCATTTTCAATACTGAACATGTGATAGAAAAACTCTATAACACGATAATACATATCAGTTACATAACATTTCGATTTTATTAACGCTAATCAGAGTTCGGACAGACAGAAATGCCCAGACAAACCAAATTCATAAACACTTTTGACCATGTTTGCACCTTAAAAGATTTTTGAAAAAGATTTTGGGATAAAAAGCTTTTGCCATAGTATGTTCACAACTTGTTAAAACATGTTGATTGGTTGACATTTGCAGTTACTTAAAAAATAATGACAAAAGTTGGCGGCAAATAATCTCAACGACTCACAGTGGGGCAAAATCCGGAAAAGCTGGCCAAAATATGAAAATGTTATTCGAATTGCACGAAAATTCGTATACAGGTGTTTTTGAGGATGCTAAGTAAGAATACAAAATTAAAATTAAAATAAACAGCGGATACAATATGGTGGAACAAAAACTACAATGTCTCGAAAGTTATTCCATTTGTATGAAATTTCATAAACTTTTCAGGATGCTAATTAGGATTCAAAAGTTAAACTTTAAAAACAAATAAATAAATAAAATGACAGATTAAAAGTAAAAACAATTTGATTTAAAGAAAATTTAAAATTTCCAGGCTAAACTTAAAAAGGAATTTTCAATGAACCATGAGACATTTAATCAAAATTTAAGTACATTAAAGGAAAGTAAAATACTAGACTATTTATTTTTTATATTATTAAAATAAAAAGAAAATATATTTCAGAAATTCACCTTTAAAATCAATTGTAGTATAATAAAAAGATTCTTCAGACGTCAAGGTGTCGAAAAAATTAGCAGAGCTTGTTCGCAGTATTAGAAGATCCTGTGACTCTTAGGATCAATTATTTTTAATTCCTTCTTCAATAATTTACCTAAACTTGAAATGAATAATCTGATGACATTAAAAGACATTTAAAAAAACACTTCATTTTCTTGCGCTACTGCATGTTTGCGATAAATCTTCTCGATGCCTTTTGATCAGTTTGTTGTATGAATTTTGAGTATCTTATGGCACTTGGCAAATTGGCAGTAATGAAGACAATGTTATTTCTTTGTCATTAATAAATAGTTTGTGCACTGAAGTAGGCATATAGAACCAGGGATGTAGTTTAAATCTACGAGCTGTTTGTTAGGAAAAATCTTCGAAATTGATCAAATAAATGACATGGGTACAAGAAATTGCTTATGACATAGAATCGTTTTATCAAATCCTCGTATATGCTCGTTATAGAAGCACAAATAGTTGTGTTTTCAAAGAATCGTTGAATTGTATTGCCATCATTTGTGCTTCCAAATCTGAGATTTGGTTTCTTGACAAGAATTCTTAATTGTAAACGAAATATTTTTTGCATAGTTTATTTTGCAATTTCAGTGTTCTTCTTTTTGCAGAGTACGAGCTTTCCATTTTTTCTATCCAGTTTGTCTGAAAGGTATAAGCCCTCTCTAAGCATCTTAGCATGTAACGTAGATATTCTGAATTCTAAATTATCTCTATCCTTTTCTAATTAAAATGTCATATCGGTTAGAAGCTGTTTTGATGTTGTCTGACATAGGTAGCAACGTCGAGTATTACACTAATTCGTTATTAACGACTATTTCTTCTGTATCAATGATTGTATTAAAAGAAATAAGTTAATTCTCCTGTGTTTAATACAATACCATTCATTGACAGTAGCTCCCGTATTTCTTGAAAAAAATGGATCTTGATTGACCCGATACTGAAATGAAGATCTCGGAATTTTCAAATTAACGTTTCATGAATTATTCCCAACATTTATGTATTCTAGTAGCACGGGAGAAGTGAAAAATATATTAGAACCTTCTACCATCTTCATAGCTAAATATTTGTTTAAATGTACTTAGAATAGATGTATCATCACAACCTCACTTGTAAACCAAATCCAAATTGATAATGTAGGCGAAAGTCATATTCATAAAGATTTTCACTCGCATTAATGAAATACGCTCAGTAGTTTTTATCAGCAAATATAGCCGACAAAATAATTCTTCTAATTATAATAGAACAAACAAAATTACTACCTATAAAGATAAGAAAATGGTTTTCTACCGGATCAGTAATAGAGAATTATTTTCATTTTTTCATTACTAAGCTTACTTATCAAATTAATGTAATCTTATGATTATAGTATTTATTTACAATATAATAGGAAATAAACTATTATAAAATTGAATAATTTAAAAATTTGAAAAATATTTATCAGCTAAATTATGTGAAAAGTAGTCAATTTCAAAATTTTTGAGGTGGCCGAAAAAGTGGCATTTTTACTTGGGGTTACTAAAATATGAGTGAAATGCAGAAAGGCAGTTTTAGGCAGCTGGTTTTTTATGAATCACTAGACAATAGCCCAAGTTATTATTTCCATTAAATTTCGTTGCGGAACACTGTGGAACATTTAAACTTTTTGATGTTTAAAAGCAAAAAAAAAAAAATTCTAAAATTTTTATCAAAAATGACAATGAATTTATTAATTTTTACGTGCTTAATATAAATTTTGTAATACATGCAAATAAAGTACATATTATCATAGTATGAATCCATTTCAAATCATTAAAATCGGATAATATTATAAAATATAGCACGCGTTTAGAGGAACTGTTGTTTTTGCTGTTTTTGTTCGCTCTAAATAATATTCCTTCAAGCATCATTTTTGAAATGATGCTGCTTGTAAGGACAAAGCAAAAATCTTTTTTTAAATACAGATTCTAACTCTCCAAACATTATTCTATAGCCACTGTACAATCGAAATTCCCTAAATCGTAACTTCATTTTTCGACTTTTGGCCAGCTTTTTGGGTTTTTGCCCCACTGTGCGACTGGAATGCGAAGCTTTGCTCGGATCCTCTTGTATAATATGTATAAAAAAAAATGATGGAGTAATTTTTATTATCATATTAAAATCTGCTCGATAAATACTTCATCAATAAAGCTGCGTAGATATACATGAATGCAAGTGAAAACAATTTTAATTAAATAGAGTAAGTTGCCAATTTTAACATGTGTACCTAAAAACGCATAATAATAAGAAGAATAAGAAGAAGAATACTTAAAAAATAAGTAAATAAAGATTTGATTACATATATTTATTTAATACCTTTGAAAAACAAAAGACATATAATAAGCTCACTTAACAAAATCTGACAAAAATCTCTAGTATTAAGATTGCAGTTGTTTTTAATATGTAGAATACCTAATATAGAGTTAAAAATCAATATATTCGAACTGACCGAAACTCCAAAATGATAAAAATAATCCACAAAACTTGTCACAGAAAAATTACAAAACAACGG
Source organism: Maratus speculifer (assembly GCA_964019185.1). Lineage (NCBI taxonomy): Eukaryota > Metazoa > Arthropoda > Arachnida > Araneae > Salticidae > Maratus > Maratus speculifer. The sequence continues at coordinate 127,933,050 of OZ025296.1, forward strand.
TTTAAATAATTCCACTAAACAGTTAGAGTACTGCATTACAAAAAAAGGACTATGAAAAAAAAAAGAATTAATGAAATTCTTATCTTTTAAATTTTCTCTTGGAAAATAGATGAAATCAGCGATTCTTAACGCTTTTCGCTACGGGCAAAATGTGTTAGTAAAAGGAGAAATTATCGACTGACACCAGAATTCACAAACGAATTTTTTAGATATTTTGGGATCCTTAAGTTTTTATTGTAAAAGCAAAATTTTTCTAAAATATTATTGGTGCCGTTTGCAAGTTTATAATTAAAATTAGTTATCCCAGATCGGGCACAGTGTGCCGGAAAGGGTTAAACTACGGTCAACGGAACTAACAAGGAAGGTCTCCATTGGGTGCATACTCAGAATTTTTTGAAAAAAATACGAATTAAACTACTCATGTAGGTAATAAAGGATCAGTGAAAATTAGCGGCGGAATTACGTTATTAGATATGTAAAAAAATAAAATAGTTTGGAATAATTGGCGTGAAAAGCTGAAAGCGACGCGGGATTTGGCGAGCAGTGCATTTCCTCGCCAAAAGCAGACGATTTTAACGAATCTGAAAATTGATTTTAATTGACTTCACTGTTAAAAATCTGCAGCATTTACTGCAACGTCACTCCACCACTTTTATAGAATATCTCTCTTCTGACCAATGAGAATGCTCCATAGCACGGTGAATTGACCGTTTTCTATAAAAGCGTGGAGTGACGCTGCAGAAAATGGTACAGACTTTTAGCAGGTGTTGTAGCTTGTGCAATATTGCATTTTGTTGCAACGCACTCCACCGTTTGTATATAATATATCTATTCTAACCAATGAGAAAGCTCCATTTCTCGGCCAAGTAACCGTTTTCAATGCAAGCAAGGGAGTGCGTTGCAACAAAATGCAGCAGATTTTTAACAGTGTATTTTTCAATTTGGAACAATTTTAATCAATTTAAATTGTGTTTTAAATGATAAAATAAATTAATTTAATTTTGTTATAAGTCATATAAACGTATATGACAAAATTACACTTTAAGTAAAGTAAAAATGCAAAACTAAAATTACTTAAACTAAACTTATTTAAATAAATTGAACATAGAAAGTTTTTTCTTTAAAAAGTATTCGAAGCGTAAAAGCGTATTTTTCAAAATTTCGTTTTTTCGCCAACCGGAGATAAATCGCCAAATAAACGAAATTTTTATTATTTTTTTACGGACGTTATAAGGAGGTTCCGCCGAAATTTTTTTTATAAACATATATAACTATATGAGAAGAACATTTTGTATTTTTTTCAGATTTTTATGAGTATGCCCGTATGGAGACCTTCCTTGTAAGCTACGTCCGGAATGCACTTGAAAGGATCTTTCGAACCAACCGAAATTTAACGATTCCCTCTTAGTAGATTATATATATATACATATTAGTTTATATAGCATTTATTTAATATTCTAAAAACACCGGTAGTTTGTCTTAAATCCTAGAATTCTGCTAAGATAGAGGAAATACACAAAACAGGATACATGATAGAAAAAGAGTTTTATAAGCGCTGGATTAAATTACGCTTCAGAAAAATAGTTATTATGTATTAGATTATTCGAAAAAATTGTTTTGTAATTATTCATGTATCTATTTTAATAACTGGTAATATGTTAAGTTGAAACGAAACCTTTAAAACATTCCTGTAATTATTTTCTGTCATCACCAAGTTTCGTTTGCTTCAATGAATTATACACAATCTTATTCTGGTCCTGTTTACGCATAGAAAAATGGGAGATAGCCCCTAATATTGTATTCTTTCAAATTAGCAATATAACAATCAAAATAACCATAATGTAAATAAGATTAATGTCGTTTGTAAAATGAAGCTAATCGCATGCAATTAAAAAAAACTTTGGAGTTTGTAAATAGTATTCCAGATCCAAATTACAGTGACCTCATATCAACTATAAAAATTTCATCGAGATCATTATTGGTGAATTTAATAATGCTTTAAGTATTTTGAAAAAGCCGCTCTTTGTTTATATATATATATATGTTTATTTAACGTGCCACACGAAATTATGGAAATAAGCGCATTGTTAAAGATTTACACTTTTAAATTCAGTAGTAAAAGCGCAACGAATACTACGGTAAAAAATGATCAAGCCATAGAAAAATAAGTAAAGTGTACCTGATTTTTTTTTCTCTCCGTGACTAGAGAAACTAACAACAATACATTTTACATTTTTTTTTCTAATGATATCATGCCAAAAATTTACTTTCTACAGCTCATATTCAAAATATTAGAATAATTGAGAAAAGGTAATAAGAAAAAATTATTTGTCATTTATTTATTTTTTATACTAAGTAAATGCAATTAAATTTCTTATAAATTAAATCTGGAATGTTTAGATAAGATTTTAACATTTATAAAATATAAAATACAGCACAATAAATTAGGTATACAGCTTCCTTAAACACACCAGAATATTAGAATAAAATTTACATTGGTTCAAAATATTAGAATATTTTATTTTACGCAACAATATTACCTTATGAATATGAAGTAAATGGTAGTTAATATTTTGTAGCATCCCCTTTAGCTTTTATAACAGCGTACAATCGATCTTGCATACCATATACAAGGTGTTTACAAACATTTCTATCAATATTAGCCCAAATAGACTTTATACGTGCCACTAACTCAGTTTTACTTGAAGGAGGATTTTCTTGAAGTTTTTTCTTCATTATACACCATAAGTTTTCGATGGGATTAAGATCTGGTGAATTTGGTGGCCAAGGAAGTACCTTAATGTTGCGTTGGCGGAACCAATTCTTAGTTGACACCGAGGTATGCGGAGACGCTAAATCTTGTTGAAAAATGAAATCATCTTCAAATAAATCTTCTGATGATGTAATCATGTAATATTCTAAAATTTCTTGATATATCAGAGAGTTAACCTTTTCGTAGACGATGCATAACTTTCCAGGTCCTTCTGCACTCATACAACCCCAAACCATGACACTAGCAGCAAATTTTACGGAACGTTTAAGGCATTCTTTATCAAATGCTTCTTGCTTCATTCTCCAAACTCGAATACCTTGATTACCATATGAAACACAAAACATACTTTCATCACTAAATAATATATTTTTCCAATCTTCATATCTCCATAAACGTCTTGATTTACACCAATTCAGTCTTATATGCTTTTGTCTTGCAGTCATGAGAGGTTTTGTTTTCGGTACACGAGATTCAAATTTAAAATTATGGAGACGTCTTAATGTTGTCGATGTAGAAACTTAAACTCCTTCTTCTTTCCATTTTCGGTGCAAGAATCGCACACTTTTAAAACGGTTTTTCTTAACTATACGCTTCAGTTTCCTGTCATCTCTAGCAGATGTTTTTGGTTTTCGGCCACCATTTCGGCGATTATTTTGAAATTTTCCAATTTTTGAATATTGTGTTAGTATTTTACTAACGCTCGATTGCGAACAATGTAAATAATTCGCTATAAAACATTGATTTTTACCGTGCCGATACAAATCAACCATACGAAGTTTAGTAGATTCAGGAATATCACTCACACGGCCCATTTTAAGACGAAAAAGAAACAAACTGCAAAAAAGAATACTGATTTTAAATAAAATAGTCTGAATTTAATCAATGATGCCACCAGTTAAGAATTGGTAATAATTAAAGGAGAATTAATGTGAAATATTCTAATATTTTGAACCACTTGAATAAAAATTCTAATATTTTGACTTTTCAAAATAATTTTTTTTTGCAATTAATCTTTTCAAAAATGATATTAAATTTAAGATAACAAGTAAGTTTAATCAACAATAAGTTCTTAATAAAAATATCGTTTGCATATTTTCATTAAAAGACATTAAATTACCAAACGATATTTTCAATTTCTAAAAAAAAAAAAAGGTAATTATTCTAATATTTTGAATATGAGCTGTATAATTTTAAGATTATCTGCTGGGTACTATAAAACAATTAATATGAAAAATTTTAGTTTTTTTAAATTACTTTAATACCCAGAAAAACGGATAAAAAGTAATTAATACAGAAAAAATGCCCCATTCAATTATTTCAATCGGTAGCAGATGTTTATGGCTGTTCGTATTTGGCTTTTGTACGAAACTATAGATTTTGATAAATAAGAATTAAGAAAAAAATCGATTGCAATTCTTTTTAATTATAATTTTTCCGATTGTTGTTGATTTTAATATTTTGAGCATAGAGCATTGTTTATCAAAAAAATTATTAATTTTAGCTTCTATTTATAAACACAAATGTAAAATTTCAGATTAATAAATCAAAGACCTCTATCTAACATAACATGGGGAAATACAATTTACATACAGAGTATTGAAGTACTACAAAATTCAGTATTCGATTGTTCAGATAAGAAGCTAAGAATAAAAAAGCAACTTACCAACAATATTTTAAAAACTCCAGCTTTACTGTTCACGTTTGATCGAAGAAAGCGTAACTAATGAAATAAAAAAAATTAACGTTAACTTTTTTGAAAGTAAGAAGTCTGTGGAAACCATGATGTAACATAATCGAACCATTAGGGCATAGGGGTGTTGTCACGGGTAGATTATTGCGGCTTGGGGGATTTTCGAAACTTCACATTATCGGAACGTCCTTGAAATGTTTGACACCAATTAACGCTCTGTTTACGCTCTAGCATTACGCGATCGATGTTTATTTTATATCCGTACGTAATTAACTCGTATTAGTAAATTTCTCCTTTTAGAAGTGGATTAGATGCGGATGTATCTTTAGCATTATTAGCGTAATCTTTTTCCGGGAATTTTAACTCGTTTATTCTGGTCATAATCAAATTCGAATTTGATTTATTATAGTTCAGAATTTTATTAAAGATTTTTTTAAAAAAAAGTAACTACCTTTTATGAAAATGAACCGAATGCAAAAATATACATTGTTTAAGCAAATAGAAAAGAAATGGGGCAAAAATATATTCAGAATATTCCTGCTTATAACACGTCCCAGAGTATAATGCTCTTTTAAGATTACAAATGTCATGTTTTAGATGTGTTCGTAATTAAGTAAATGCGTAGCACCTCTAGTCATAGTTCAGTCCGTCCGTCCGTCTGTCTGTTCGTCTGTCCGCACATAACAGAGCAAAAACTACGCAACCGATATTTATTCAAATGAAATTTAAAACATATAACTGTTGCATTATTTTGTCGAGTCATTTCAAATTTTATAAAAATCAGATGAATAGTTTAATAACAGGACAATCAAAAATATTCTGCTACATTACGGCCAGTGGGAAAAAGTAGCTTCAAGAGCATTTAATGGTGTTACGTTCTTTCAAACATAATAAAATTATTATGCATCTATGAAGTACATAATAAAACATACATTCTGTACAATCTGTGATGCAAAGAATATTTGTTATTCATTTACAGGGCCACACAAAAGTATTTCATTGCCTAATGGTATAGGTGGAAACATTGTTTGGGGCCCATTTAAATAAATTAAACTATTTCACATTTTATGAAATTCATATACGTTGCTGAGGTTTACTACAAATTACTTTCTGTATAATAGAAAGCAAATAGCACTTACAGGCATACCCAAAAGATTTCGGATACTCTACTGTATTCGAAGTACTGTGTGCTATTACACCAAGATCTGAATATTTTAAAAATTTCCTTATAGTACGAACACGCATCATTTGCTATACTTGACGTGCAATTTCCAGTTTGTTTATTTTTAGGAATATTTTTTATATAAAGCTTCTTTCCTCGAAAAGAACCCTTCAGGAGATACATAACAAAGGACAAAATAAAGATTATTGTAAAAGTCTAATACCTGTTATTTTTCATATATTCTAACAACAAATTTTTTTTTCTAATAAAACAGCATGTTCATTCAATTAGAAATATTAATATTTATAATCAACTTTTTTTCTGAATCTTTAATCTTTCATTTTTGCAACTGGTGGATAACTTACGCTTATCAGTTTCAATCAATTTTCTTGTATAGGAAATATGTGGTAATCATTTATACTAGAGGACATAACCATATTTGTTGGGTTACAGAATATAAGAGAAAATTATTTTTAATATTAATATGTGTATAAGCATCTTTTGGATTGTCAACTAACACCACCAAAAAACATTTTTACTTGAAAAGTATCAGTTTTGAAATTTATTAAAATCGATACTTTCATGTAAATAAATTAGCCGAAGAAATTTCCAAAGATTTCGTTTCTGTAGACAATTTTATTTTTTGATGCAAATGAATTAAACATCACCTTAGTATTTTCTAAATTTATTTTTAATCCCACATTGATGCTAGCTTCTGCAAGATCTTTTAGCATAATTTCCAATTCTTCAGGACTGTTGCTAAAAATTACAATGTCGTCAGCGAACCGGAGATGACTTAAATATTCCCCATTTATTCAAATCCCTTTGTTTTCCCAATCCAGCTTCTTGAAGATATTTTCTAAGACAGCATTAAAAAGCTTAGGTGAAATGGTGTCTCCTTGTCTTACCCCTCTTCCGAGCTTGATCTTCGCTTTTCCTTTATCTAAACTGATGGTTGCTGTTGCTTTCTTGTAAATCTTCTTTATGATATTGAAGTAAGGTTTGTCTATAAAAATGTCCTCCAGTGATTCTACTACTGCTGATGTGTAGACGGAATCAGATGCTTTTTTCATAATCAATAAAGGAAAGGCAGAGAGGTAAATTATATTCTTGATGTTTTTCTATGAGGTCCCTTACTGTTTGGATATGATCCATTGTGCTGAATCCACTTCGGAATCCTGCTTATTCTCTAGATTAAGCTGAGTCCAGAGCTGATTCAAGTCTTGTCGTTAACACTTTTATGAAAATTTTATAAATCACTGATAGTAAGCTGATTGGACGGTAATTTTTAATGTTTCCTTCTCTCCTTTCTTGTAAAGTAGTACCATCACAGCATTATTCCAATCTTCTGGTACATTCCAACTTTGATGTTTCTAAGCTCTTCAGTAACAAAAAACTCCTATTTTAGAACGTTTTTTGCTCTTGCACCCCGTTTGAATTAGTGGCATTGACGTAAGATTTAGCCTATGTTCGTATCGGAACAAATACGATTATTTTGGTACCAATACTTTTGAAATCGGTTCAGTATCTTCAGAGATCAGCACTTTAACAAACTTTACCTTTTTATAATATAGATACAGATCACTGAAAGATGTTTTGCTCTTTTACATTTTTTCAAGAATTTACACATTCTCTGACTGCTGAAATTGATTGTAATACGTACGAGGTTTAAAGAATTTATGTAAGATTTTCTGATTAGTACACTATATGGCCAAAGATGACCGGCCACTTGCGGTTTTAGACATTTTGTTAAATATCTAGAAAAATATATGAGGAATTATTATGAAACTCTAAGTCTATAAATATAATAGTTCAGGACATACATTTCCGCGAAGATTTTTTCCCGAAACTCCATAAGGGATCTTCAACAAATTAAAAAAGAATGAATATATTTTGCATAATCCTGTCAAAACTAATGTAGCAAAAGCGCTTAAACTGTAGATTATGTTTAAGTGGCTTATTGTAATAAACTGTGTTCATTTTTATGTAGATAGCATGTATACTCGTAGATAAATTAAGGTTTTTATAAAAACAGTCTCAATTCTTTTCCAAGTTTTTTGCTTATAATTTGCAGAGTTCTTAATATAAAATAATTTTCTTTTCTGAAAATATGACAAACAATATTGCACATTACTCTGTAATTAGAATTAAAAAATAATAAAAATTGCATGAAAAATGATTAGGTTTACTAAATAATTTTTCACTGCGCATGTGTCAACGATCTCAAAATTTCATTTGCATATTATATTAGCTAAGAAAATAGAGCAACTTTGTAAAAATTTTGTAAAAATTTCAAAATCATAACTTAAAAATTCTGAAAGTAATCGTCGATTGAATAAGCGGAAAATCCATTATTCCCAAAATGAAGCAAAAAGATGAGGGGTTTGTATTCATTTGTCTATTGACTGTGTCAATATAGAATACACAATATGGCACGTACTACTTACTATATTTGGATTATTTTATTTAGTAAACTTGCTCCTTTTTCATACAATTTTTATTATTTTTTAATTTTGATTACAAGGTATTATTACAATGTTATTACAATGTTATGTTATAATTATATTACAATGTTATTTGTCATATATCCAGAAAAGAACATTATTTTACATTAAAAGCTCTGCAAATTACAAGCAAAAAACTTGAAAAAACTTAGGCCTGTTTTTATAAAAAACCTTAATTTCTCTACGAGTTTACATGCTATCCGCATAAAAATGAACTCACTTTATTACAATAAGCCACTTAATCATAATCTACAGTTTGAACGCTTTCACTATATTAGTTTTGACAGGATTATCCAAAAGATATTCATTCTTTTAAAATTTTTTGACGGTCCCTTATGGATTTTTTTTTCTTTTGGGGGGGGGGGAGGAATCTTCACGGAAATGAATGATCTGGACTATCATATTTACACACTTAGATTTTCAGAATAATTCCTCATATATTTTTCTAGACATTTAACAAAATGTCTAAAATCGCAAGTCGCCGGTCATCTTTGGCCATATAGTGTATCACTTTGCGGAAAATTTCAAGGAAGACATTTATAAAAGTGTGATCTTTTTTGTTTATGTTCATAGCCTTCTGAATAATTATTCTATGTACGGTGAAATCAATCTTTATCACTTTTTCTAGAAACCAGTTATCACATATTTAAGTTCAAATCCTATGATAAGAATTATAAGACAATGAAAATTTGCAACTAAATTGGGCATGTGTATGATAATAAAATGGTTTAAAAGGTTGGGGTTTATTATTATTATTATTATTATTATTATTATTATTATTATTATTATTATTATTATTATTATTTAATATGCATTTTTTATAGGTTCTCTGAGGTTCAGTAAAGATTTTTGTATTTATAATGCATAAATCGTCTCATTCCGAGTAATCACAGATTTTTTTTTTTTCAGAAAAATCGTTATTGCATCATTTTTTTTTAAAATCATACAATACAAATCCTACATCTAGTATATTAAGACTTCCTTTTAGTTCAAATTTTAAAAAACCCTGCCTAATCGGCCTACAGGTGCAGATAGATTTTGAAGTTAAGTACTAATTTCACAAACAAAAATTAAATTAAAATTAGAGATTATCTCAGTTTAACAATTTCATCTGGCCTTTTTTGACGAGATTTTAGTTTCATTTTTCTGTAAGATCCGGTTTTATCAGAATCATGTTATACAATTTTTTTTTCAAGCACTATGTTGCATTTGCTGTAATATTTAGTTCTATCAAAAACTTGTCAGCATAAAAGTTGTAGGTAATATTAACAAGATTTATTATAAATTCAAGTGTATTTGATGTCTTATGAATTAACGAAATTATAAATTCTTTTCTTCTTCACATGGCGTAAATTTAGCGTAGCTAATATGTTTGTTTATATATTTCATCATTTGATTTGGCACAATTAGAGCTAAATATATGCATAAAGTGATTTCGATTTTTTCCCTGTATACGAGTTATTATTCAATAAATGCCAATCAACAAATATGTGTTTATTCATTATTAATTAAAATAAACAATTTACATTTTTAAAATAATTTGAGAATATGCATAAAAGTGCATTAAAATAAAGAGAAGAATTCAGGCATAAGCTAAGTCTGTTCCTAAAAATATCTATAACTCAATGTAAGCATAAAATATACGTGTACATTTTTTAAAGACAGTGTTGATTTTCATTGTGGAGGATCTCACTGTTATTCCCAAGCAGACGAATTTTCTGAACATTAAACGAAAAGGGAGAATATTCTTCTCAGCGTTGTTATAAAAGTCAGGCAGCGACATTTTTACATAACTATTTTATACAAGCTGTTTTTCAAATGTGTGATTGTTCTTATTTATCAATCCCAAAACAGCTGTCAGCTATCGCGACAGTGTCAGGCGAACCAAAAAATGACCTAGTCAAACAGGACAACCCGATTACAGAAAATCTTCACTGTTCATAACGATATCATTCAATTTTCTGTAATTGGGTAATTCTTTAAAAATTTTTACACTAGCATGGTTATAGAGACTGCAGAGTCTGGGGGGGGGGGTGCTGGGGAGCGCAGCTCGCAGGGGGCAGAGTACCGTAGCATATATATAAACTTTTTTGGTGTTGTTAGGTCTTTTTAGGTAAACTTTTTGGGTGATTTTTGACTCCTTGGGTTACATAAGGAAAATTTATGGAGGAATTTTTCAAAAGTCGCATCTTGATAACGATTGCAATAGGTAGCATTTCCTATGAAATCTAGTACCTAAAATTGATATTTGCTGCTTCGACTGAGTATATGTTGGATAAAAATCGCTGGATAAAAAGATGTAATTTAAATTAGTTTTTGGCCCCTAAGACTTTCTTAAATCATTCTTTGTTGTAACTATATGTATCGCGCATGCACAGATAAAAGCTTTTGAATTTTATTTATTTATTTATTTTTTAACGAACACACTTTAATTGCTTTGCCATAATTTGTCTGTTTTACAACATTGCGCTCAGCATTTCCTGAAAATGAATGTTTGTAGAATTTAATGTTCTTAGATGCACAATATTCCGGTATTAAAAACGATGCTCCATTAAAAGGTATTGAACATTCCAAACTTTATTCCTATTATTAACATAAGAATCACTTATTGAGTTATGAATGCAGAAAATTTACTAACATTTGCACATTTATATCAATAACAATCTTTAAAGTTTCTCATTTTACATATTTACTTATTTTTTCCTACGTAAATCGCACTCTTTCGAAGTTTAATTGTTTTACAAACATCTTAAGAGAACAATAAAAAATTAGATTTTAATTTAAAACTTTCTATTTATTTGTTTTGACTATTGTCAATTTTGATTCCTCAGATAAATATAACTCCCGATTTATGAAAATTATGTGTTCTATTTCAAATAAAGTTTCACATAATATTAAAATTAAGATTTGTTTTGACATTCTAATTCATATCACATTATTAATGTTTTTTTTTTTTTTTTTTTTTTTTTTTTTTTAACATTGTGTAAAGTAATGTAGTGTAACTGCGTATAATATATTTTTACACTCAGCGAACAACAATACAGTTTTTTAGAAACTGTAACAAAATTTTAATAAAAATATTTGTTTATATTTCATTATTAATAGACATTTTCGATAAAAATGACCATTGAAATATCATATGAGAAAACACGAGATTCATTTGTAAATTATACGAATATCTGTAATTCTAAATTTCCGAGCTGCGCTTCGTGAACTTTCTATTGCTATATACATATGTTTGGTAGATTTTCTATTTGATTACAATTAAGACGTTTCAAGAAAATGATGATTTTTTTTATCTATAAAAAAATTCTGTATATTAAACACAATGCACATAAGACCAAAGTTTATTTTTTTAAAGAAATAAAGTATCTTGAATATGTAATGTATCTATTCTAGTAATATTCTTCCTTAAAATTTTAATAAATTTCTACTTTTTATTAATGTATATTGTTTAAACGGGAAAGTGTAAACCTTTTAAACATTGTTCTAAAGTTGATGTAGTGTATACACTGTTGTCTTGGTTTCGTTTTGCTGTTGCGTTGAAAAGTGAACAGAAAAACAACAACAAAAAATAGATCACCTTACCTTGATTTTTATTGGCAGATTTCTCCGACTCCATAATCATACTAATGAAAGGGGATATCGACGGGAACATAGCCCTGGCAATACTGGACAACATTTTTGATTTGTTATTTTACCCAAGAGATGTCAAAAATAATGTTGCAATATCATCCGTGTTAAGGTCGATCATCCACAAGGTTTCACCTTTGCAGAGCAGAGATGCGGTTGTTTACTCTAAAAAAAGCACGCGTGGACCGTCCAAGGTCCCGGGTTAAACCTGCTAGTCCAGCAGGTTGTTGGACATCTAGTCGATTGCAACAACTTGCTCTCAGGCATCTGCTCGAGAATGAAATAAATAAATAAACCATATCTGCAAAAAAAAACTTGCGTGCATTTGTTGAAGAAATAGCGTAACCCACTAGCGCACGAGATAGGGCCGTTTTGGAAGAGTTCATCGGTCCTAGCTTCTTTTAAAAGACCTGACGAGCCAGTTTTTCTGCCTACCCCCTTCATTTTGGGATCTGAGAGAAATACAATTGCGTTTTCACTTTTGGAAATTATATAAGACTTAGCGTGCACCGTTCATTTTTTGATAGACGTTTCATGGTCTAGTACCGATAATATCTCGAGCGTTTCGATATTTCATCTTAAAGGTATTGCTGGTGCATTCATATATTTTTCGCTGTAAACATATAATATAAAAGAATACTGGGTACCTTGTTCATATAATTTTATAAATATCTCATTATATTTTATTTTGTAACCACTGTTTTCTTTCTTCAATAAAATTTTCTGATAGAATGCATAGATAAAGCTGGATATGATGTTCAATTACGTTTTTTAAACTTGAGATATGGGTTCGAGATGAGCACTATAACACACCATTAACGCAAATTTTAATGAGTGGGATCCAAATATTTTGCTCATCTCGGATCCCACAGACTCGAATTTTTCAGCACCATCGGTAATTGTGCAAGCTGCTGCCGCAGCCAACTGCAATCTTGACCCGTATAGGTGCGACTGGTTTTCATAACTTTAGAATGTAACACTGCAGCATTAGAATACCTATATATGCAATACTGTGTTGAAAAAAAATACGCAGGAATTTCGAGAAACAATCGTCAATTTCGTAAATCATTAGCAGAAAAAAGATGCGAATTCGACAATTAATCGCAAAAACAATCTTGGTTTTCGCTAATCAGTCGCTGAAAAATTTGCGAATTTCGTCAAACAAGTTTCGTGTGAAAATGCTTGCGGAAAAAAATCTCGATTTTCTTCAAACAATCGTAGCAAAAAAATCTCTTTTTCTTAAAACGATCGTGGAAAAAATCGCGAATTTCATAAAATGACAGTGAAAGAAAATCACGATTTTCATCAAATGTTCACAAAAAATCAGATTTTTCTTCTTAATTTTTTTTTTCTTTCAAACGATCACAAAAGGAAATGTAAATTTGCCTCATACAATCGCGAGGGAAAAAAAAAAATCGAATTTCGTCAATCATTCGAGGAAAAAAATTCTTATGCAGCAGTCGGTCACAAAATTTGCTCATTTTTTGGATCTTTATGAAGATGAAAAAAACTTCCATTAAAGATTTTCTGTCACTAAAAAGAACGAAACTTAGATTTTTCTGTATTTGTAATATGCATGTAAGATTTTAGGTTATCTTATTAAATTCTAAAATCTAGATGTAAATAAAAGTTCTCCATGTTTCTTTCATATATATTTTTATTTTTATAGCTAGCTCTTTTATCATAGTAAGAATAAATATAGTAAAAATCACAATTGAGCTTATTAAATCTGTTGCTGACTTTATATTCAACTAGCGGCCTTCGCCCGCTACGCTGGTCGGTTTATCTAAAGAAAACTTGACGAACACGAAATATCAATTTTATTATATTCGAAAGAGTGTACCATCATTAAAATGTACCTGAAACTATTTTCCCTATTGACCGTAATGTGATGGAATACTTTCGATTTATTGAATCTGTTATTAAACTATACATCCGATTTTCATAAAATTTTAATTGACTTGACAAAATTATGGAACAATTATATATTTTAAATCTCAAACGATTTGGTTGGGTAGTTTTTTCTCTATTATATGTGGACAGACAGACGGACAGACAGCCTGAACGATGAGTTTAACTTGGTGTTATCCTGTGCAATGTATATCAGTTTCATAAAATATTAAATTGTTTAATAATATTAAAATGCGTACCAAACAATGTCTCAATATATAATTATGCAATGGAATAATCTTGTGTGGCTCAGTAAATCAATAAGAATTATTATTTGCACCACAGATTGTACAGAATGTATATTTTAGTATATACTTCATAGATGTATATCAATTTTATTATGTTCGAAAGAGTGTAAGACCATTAAAATGCACTTGAAAATTTCCCCCTCATTGACCGTAATGTATCGGAATCCTTTTGATTGTCCCTGTAATTTAACTATACATCCGATTTTCATAAAATTTGAAAAGACGCGACAAAATTATCTAATAATTACATATTTTAAGTTTCAAACGATTTGGTTGGGTAGTTTTTGAGTTGTTATATGTGGACGGACGGACGGATAGACAGACGAATGGGCAACTCGGGATCCCAGGATTTTTTCCCTTCAATTCAAAACAAACACGACATTTCTCCATTTCCGGGATCGGAGGAAATAGCGTCACATATATACAACATACATACAGTCGTATTTTAATAGTGAGTAGATTATTTTAGATTGATGTGTTAATATATATTTTCAATCAGGCCCGTAGCCAGGATTTTCTTTCGGGAGGGGCTCAATCTAGGAATTTGTCTTCATCTGACAGCAATAATGGGCATAATTTAAAGCGTAACTAATAAAAAATAAACAAATCTTAACCTACGATATAATCCTGCATAATATACTTGTCCATTCTAAAAATTGGATTTTTTTTTTTTTTTTCGATTTCTATTACAATTTTTCGTTTGTAAGACCAATTTCAGTACCAGTTCGTAAACCGAAAGTGGTTTTTGGGGGAAAAACTGCAAAGAAAAGAGCCCAATATTTGCGATGAATCTCGTGTATCTTTGTAAGAAATTAAAAAATATATCAAAAGCAAACAAGTAATTTTACGGGATTTAAAACACAGCATTAATATTAGCATACACGTGTCTTTATACGTGTGGGGTTTTAAAATGATTAATCTATACTAATATTATAAAGAGGAAAGGTTTGATTGTTTGTTGGTTTGATTGTTTGAATTGAATAGGCTCCGAAACTACTTGACGGATTTGAAAAATTCTTTCACCGTTGGAAAGTCACACTATTTCAGGTGAACATAGGCTACATTATATTTTCAAAAAAATTAGGGATCATTACTAAAATGTTAATAATGTTACCCAAGGTGCAGAAAAATGACCTTAAAAGATCCTTACATCGCGTGCGCTGCAAATACTATTGATTATAACCTGTATACATAAAACAAAGTCGTGTTAGTTAGACCATTTATAATTCAAGAACGGATGAATCAATTTTTATTAAATTCTGTATGGAGGTATCTGACATCTTAGATCAGGCATGTCAAACTCGTCTACCACCGCGGGCCAGATTTAGCATTGTACACAAAGCCGCGGGCCCCATTATCGAAAATAAAGGAGCAGATTAATTTGATGACTAACGCACAAAATGAAAACTTTACATTAAAAATATAGCATTGTTTTGAACAAACAAGCAAATAAAATTACATATAAATTTTTTTAAATAATTTATTGGAAAAATTATTAACCAGAAAATGTTTAAAAATATTAAGTGAAAATTAATCTGTAGCAGTAGTATTTTATGGAGGGGCACTGTCAAATGTAATGAAAAATAAATAAAAATAAAAATACAAACATGCTTAAACACACTGTACATTTTAAAATTTAAATCACTATCAAAATTATATAAAAATGTATTATTAATTTTGAAATCCTAATATCTGCATTTTTTTATGCTGTAATTACTTTTATTTATAAAACCAATCATTGATAGAACACAATTATTTACAATTTAATATTATAAAATAAGAAAAAAGTTTCCCAATTGATTAAAATATATTAGCAATGGTTATTGATCTGTCATAGGAATGATTCCCTAATTCTCCTCACTTATTTTTAAACACATATCGTGTCTGCGAAAAAAAAAAAAAAAAAAAAAAAAAAAATGGTTACAGAGTAAAATTTTTTGCACCTATATTTTCAAGAATCAAAGTCAAAAGCCAAAATTAACGCTGGCCACGGTGCTACTAAATCAGAAAAAGTTGCTATTAAAAAAGTATTTGTCGATGGCTACTAATGGCTACTGTCTACTAATGAAAATTTTCTGTTATAGCAACACATACTGAAATTACAGATTTCATACGATTACTGAAATTCCTTGTCACATCATTAATATTTATAGAAATGCCCCTGCATATTTTTAAATTGATTTAACTATTCTAGATATCCTTTATTCTAACTTGAATGATTTCGAGTTGTGTGCAATCACATCCAACCATTGTTTTTAAAAGCATATGGATTACTTTTAATATGTTTCACGAACACACTTTTTTCAACAAAGTTTCAGCTTAAAATTTATTTTTCTAAATCATTTTTAGATATATGTGGGTTTTTCGAAATATTTGTGAGAAAATTCGTAGCAAACTTCATCGGAGTTTCTGCATATCAAACACAATTTTTCAGTTTTTGTTTAAGTATTTAAAAATATTTCAAATTGACTTATATTAATCTGTGAAGTTATGTCTTCATCATCAAGAAAGATAAAAATCACGGAAATAACTTATAATGATACGTTTACTAACCTTTAACCCGAGAGAACGCGCGCTTACCAAGGGTATGAATGGTTTTAACTTCGTCACCAATAAAACCAAATTAAAACAGTCGCTTTATTTAGATGGAGACAATTTTTACAAAATTTGCGATAAAATAAGTTGAAGATTACTTTAAAAGAATTAGTGGTTGTAATTGTAAAAACCATACGCACTCCGGGTCTTTTAGGCCCTGCGCGCGTCCTCCCGGGTTAAGAATGAACTTAATTAATGAGCTCATTTCCAAAATGTTCACTTTCGACTATGCATGCAGACAAATAATGAAAACAGGGTAACAATTTTTTGTTATTATCATTATTATTATTATTGTTACTATTATTATTATTATTATTATTTTATTATTATTATTACTATTATTATTGTTATTTTACAAGACGAGAAATCGTGTCATTTTCCCTTTTAAATCTAACTTGTTTCTTTTGATTTTTTAGAAACTTTTAATTAGAAATTAGCGGCGTATTTTAATTGATTTTCGATACATTTTTAATACCTAACAAATACCACGCATTACGTTGTAATGTCATAGTGAATCAAAGAGAGCAATAAAATAATGTATTCGTTTCAACATAAAACATATAATAAACGATTAAAAAAAAACACAAAACTTTTATAAATTTTCAAATTTTCTCATTAAGATATGCTCATCTTAACTTTTTTATTGATAACTTTTACATACTCTATCGCCTGAAAACGAAATTTTAAAATGAATTAGATTTTATCATATTCAAGACAGATGTTTGCATCTTTTATGCCACAGTGGTGTTGCTTACATCTCCTATGCCAAACTGCAAAAAAATTTCATCCAAATTAACAACCATTAATTAAAAAATTTAAACTTGTCTTTAATTGCGGATCATTAAATTTAATGTATGTCAATATTTGCCATTAAATGTAATGAGGATTAATATTCTGAAAAAATGTAGATATTTCGAATAAAATCATTCTCCTGTTTTGCAATACTACGATATTTGCAATGCAAAGTGTATTTTCTGCATCAACTAAGAACTAAATTAAACATTCGAAAATGTCAAAGGCTTGGCGGGCCACAGAAAAATTTCTGGCGGGCCAATTGTGGCCCGTGGGCCACATGTTTGAGATGCCTGCCTTAGATTAACATTTAGGCTACTTTTTATCCGACTACCTAAAAGGACGGTAATGTTTTTAGTAGTTGAATTTAATGGGATGAAATGGTAATAACAATTTGCGTTGTCAGTAGTGGCACAGGACTGGGCGACTTGCTCTATCCGAAGGAAAGAGAGGGCGGGCCGCTAGTCTGTAAATAAAATTACGCATATTATTTTTTTTTCAAAGAAAAAATAATTGTTACAGATTATAGGTAATCGTAAAAATTATATTTTTATTTCACATTCATTGATTAGAAATGTTATAAATGCAGTACTCTTCGTACAGTAAATTTACTAATGCTACAGAAGTAATCTTCGTGACTTCTTTGCAGCCATGAGGTTGATTACTTTATCAAGATATACTGTAATATCCCAACGAATGGATATCATTGGAAGGCTGCCCAGTCTCTCATCGGTTGTTTGTAAGTTTTAGGTTCGAATCCAATCTCGCTCGTCAGCCTAATCATTCGGAGTTTGCCATAATTTTCTTCGAACTTAAGTTCGATTGGATTTAATTGCATAGTTAGGACCTAGATTCTCTTTCGACGACTCCAATGGAGGGCACCCCATATCTCTTCGGAGTTACATTCCTCGTGTAGCTAATTGGCCGTCATAAACAACACCAACAATAGTCTCTTCTCAACCAAAGTGCTTCGATGCAAAAATTTAATTTTCTCATTGTTGAAAAAGATCTTTCAGCTCTGTCTTTTTTTACCGGAATGATAGCCAAAACTGTCAACAAGTGCTTCACTGTATTGTAATGCATTGCATTATATTACATTGTTAAAAATCTGCAGCATTTTCTGCATACTCATTCCGCCGCTTGTATAGAAAACGGTTACTTGACTATATTATTGAACTATATTATTATATGAGCTATATTATGATTTATATTATTGACTATCATACAGCACGATAGTGCTGTATAGTAGAGCTCAGATGCATCTCTAATGTTAAAATCCAAAGTTTGCCTCTTAATAACTTTGGAACTAATCATTGGATCGCGACGAAATTGAAAAGGTGAAGTGTCCTACTCTAGATCTCAAAGTTTACAAAAATTCATCCAGATCCACCCATTAGTTTCGAAGATCCAGAATCCCTGTTTTGTCACTTTTTGCTCGTGAAACAAGAAAAAAAAGAGAAACAACTCAATTATAATCTGAACCAGAAAACATTCAGCTACGTGTAATAGCTTGTTCGAAAGCTTTTAATTTAGGGATGTGCCTTTCGAAGGTACGGTAAAAAAATATCAAAAATTAAGGAAATGGAACCCATTTAAAATTTACATAATGATATACCCTCCATAATTTAACATTATAGAAATCACTCCTTTTTAATTGCTAATTCAATTATTTCTTTCGAGTTGCCACCAACTAAAAACAGTTCAATAATTTGAAAAAGAAATGATAACGCGTGTACTTTTTGTTATAGTTCAATAAAAATCCTGATTCTTTGATCTAGATTCTAGATTTTTGCATTTTTGAAACTGATGTCATTCGAAACAGAAAATGCATATTTTTCATAAACATATATATAAACTGTAAGTAAATATGTGTTAAAACAACATCGTAACAACAGTTACTACAATACTGATATTTCAATTAAAACGGGATAGTTTAGAAAAAAATTATTCTATACATAAAAAAATAATGATTTGAAAATGAAGCAATGAAAATCTATGTAAATACCTATGATCATAAGAAAATCTGTGTAGATACCGCGAAACTGCAGTGGGACTACAATCGAGGGAGGAACAGTTCTGTCACCAAATGTCGCTAAGTTTTTCGCTAACTTGGCGATATATCGCCAAATCTGGCTCCAAAAATTACTCGCCAAAATTGATACCAACTTGGCGTTACTTCTGGTATTTCGCCAAACTAATATGTCTAATAATAATTTTAAACTAATACTAATGATAGTTTAGATTTGTTAGTTGAAATGATTGATAAAGTTCCATGAAAGGATCTGAAAAAGCGATGAAATCATATAAAAAACTGGTGGAACCAGAGAGAAAAGTAGAGCTCGATCTAAAAAAATGTTACAGTAAAAATTGGGAAATATTTTCAATCTAAAAGTGTGCGTAGAAAAGAAATGGAATCAGATGATCTCTAAAGCTCATCATTTAAAAGTTTTCTTTCTCTTTTTGCTACTCACTTGAAGATACTTTTGTTACAAGAAAGGAAGTATTTTTATTTCCGCTGTCTAGAAATGATTTATCAGTATATAGTTAGCAACAATAGTTTATGATTTTGAAATGTGAAATTGCTCTCACAAATATATTTTTGAATTTAAACTGTTTGCAAAATTATTGCATTTTATATTTCCACATTACACAATGAGATAAATACTAACTTGGAACAACTATAGAGTTGAAGTCAATTGATTCCACTCGATTTTCACCTTATATACGTATTGCACCTACACAATATTTCTTAATTCACGATATTTAAATCTCTTAGACCAGAGGTTCCAAAGTGTGCTCCGCGGAGCCCTTGGGGCTCCGCCTGAATTTTCCAGGGGCTCCGCGGCGTTCCAGGAAAATAAACAAAATATGAAAGAAATTAGCATATTGTAAGTAAGAGATTTTCAAAAGCATTTGTGTGTATGTCAAAAATAAATATATCTGTAATGGGTTGAAAAATTTAATGATATATTTCAAAGATAGTTACACATTTGCATAATACATGTATCTACTTTATGTATAATATTTTTGATGTAAATTATTTTATTTTATACTTCTTCTTTAAATGTGTTTTAAAAATTCGATTTAAAGGAAGCTATAAGAAATAGTATTCTGAATCGAATGCGCAACGTGGATCGAAACAGAAAAGGCCCGCCAGTGCTCTTAACTCTACCTGCCGAACAAAAGAGAGAACTGTTTAGTTCTTTGGAGCTGCGCCTGTTATACGTTTATACTTAATTCTTACTAGATAAATAACTCTTACTAAAATGTTTTTAAATAACCATAACATTAAGTTTGAAAAAAAAAAAAATGTCAGAAAGTATTCAAGATAATTTTGAAGCTCTGATAAATTCATTTGAACATTAAGTAAAATTATAAAATTCATTTAAGCGTTACTTTCCAGCTGCTCGAAATAAGATGCTGGATGATTTCAAATGGATAGTAAATCCATTCAGTGTAAAAACAAAACTACACAGCTTACGCTCTGAGGAATACGAAACTATCATTGATTTAACACCTCAAATCGATCTAGAAATCTCTTTTCAAAGCAAGCGTATCATTGAATCTTGGTGTCATTTGACAGATAAATACAAAGTTAATTTTACTCCCATTTTCAAAGACATATTTGTGTGAAGCTGGATTCTCCACTTATACAAATATCAAAACAATATACAGAAAACAGTTAAATGCAGAACCAGACATTCGCTTGCTACTTTCGTAAATTGCACCAGATAGTAAAATAACTGTCCAAAATAATTCAAGCACATTTTCACACTAAACTTTTATATATTATCGTTCGTCAATCTTTTGCAAAAGAATAAAAAATACTACAGGCATTTAATATTTGTATATGTTGCATATTGTATTATTTTTATTTTTTTAATTTTAATTTCCTTAAATGTTTATTTTTAAAGTTTGTTTATTTAAATCTTCTATCCTAGTTTTCAGAAATGTATTTAATTTTTAAAACAATATTTGTCGCTTAAAACATCTTTACTTAAAAAGATCTTGTATCATTTAAAATCCTTCACTAGATTCATTTGTGTGTAATGTATGTATATACACTGCTCGACATTGAAAATGCAATACCAAGAAGGAGGGGTCAGAAATTGATGAAATTTGAAAAAAAGAGAGAGACAGCAAGGAGCATTAAGTGATCTTTATTTCAAAATGATAGTCAGAATACAGAACGAGAACGGCATCGACTCAGTAGGATGTAGGACCACGGTGGACAGCGATGCACGAAGAAATACGTCTAGGGAATAGAGTCAATAAGAGAGCGGATGGTGTCCTGAAGGATGGCTCTCTATTCCCTTTCAAACATTTGCCACAGTTCGCCTTCTGAACGAGGTAAGGGCAGATTCCGCAAACAGCGTCCAATCCCATCCGACACATGTTCGATTGGTGAGAGGTCACGAGAGTACGGTGGACAGAAACGCATTTCTATACCTTGCAGAGCATGTTGGCACATGCGTGCACTGTGTGGTCGGGCGAAAAATTGCATTAGGCAGCCTCTGAATGTAGGGGATTGCCACCGGCCGCAGTACATTATCCAAGCATCATTGGCCCGTAATATTGCCCTGAATACGAACTAGAGGTGACATGGAATTATAAGCAATAGCGCCCCAAACCATTATGCCCCGTTGTCGACGGGGTGGGGTGTTCCACAGTTACTGCCGGATTCGATCTATCTCCACGTAGACACCACACACGTATGCGGCGACTGTCACTGAATAAACAGAAGCGTGACTCATCTAATAACACGATGTTTCGCCATTCTGTCATCCACGTCGCTCTAGTCCGGCACCATTCCAAACGTTGACGTCTATACTGTCGAGTCAATGGTAGTCTTCTTAACGGACGCCGTGAGTGCAGGCCAAGTTCAACCAGTCGATGGGAAATGGTTCTAGTCGACACGGAAACATCCAGGGTATCTTGTACATGCTGCAGAATCGAGGTAAAAGTGACTTGCGAGTCCGCCACAGTTTGTCGGCGGATGCGTCGATCCACGCGTGCTGACGTCACTCTGGCTGCACTTGCACCCCTCAATCTTGCCACATTTTCTTGTTCCAACCATGTTCGCCACAGCCGATGCACCGCGCTCGCATCCATGTGGGTATCAGCTGCGATTTGACGTAAGGACCATCCTCCCCTTCTCAGTCCGATCACTATACCTCTCGCAAAATCATCTATCTGCTGTGCCTACGTTGATGGCGGCCTGGCATTCTCTTCAATGCACGTATCCTCCGAGAGAAAAACAAAATTTCTTCGATAATTCGTCTGGCAGAAATAACGACACGAATATTGCCCATTCTGCAAGTTCCTTCGCTTATATCTTACATCATTCGGAGTATCATTCACCTGTAATATAAAATCCATGCATTAATTATTTCTGCAAAATGGGCTGGGACTTTATGTTCACCCTGTATATATATTTCTTTTTTATATTTAAATTTAAATTCTTTAATTTGTTTATGTTATTTGCATATTTAAATTTTCTAAACTGTTTTTCTCTGTACAACAATGTTTGTCGATTAAAACGCCCATTTTATAAAATATTTTGTATACGTTGGGTATATATATTTTTTTCTTTTCGTAACTTTAATTGCTTAATCTGTTTGTTATATATTTTTTTAATTTCTTAGTTATTTAAATTTTTTATGCTGTTTTACATAATTGTACAGCAATGTATATTGCTGAAACTGCATTTTTTTTAGCATCATGTATCTTTTTACAACACCTCTTTAAAATTTTCTTTTAATTGGTCTCTGTCACATTTTCCAATCAGAAATAAGTCTGTAGCAATTTAAAAAACTAGTCGTTGGAGGCCGCCGTAATACTTACCCATCATGGATATGTATATGAAAATAAAACATGTGAAAACTATTTATACAATGCATTGCAATTCATAAACAAAATTTAAATATTGTTAATATACATAGTAATGCTCTATTAAAGAACTGCTGAATACCAATTTTGATAAATTATATAAAACGCTAAACTATTAGTACCGAACTGCGTAAAAGAAACATCCTTATAACTCCAAAAATAAGAATTATATTAACTAACAATTAAATGTGTCGAATTAAGCGTCTCATTTCCAATTAAAATATACCTCTGAATTGAAATTTGAATGAAATACAGGGTCATGAAAAATCGAAGAATGTGGAAAACAGGATTACAAATATCTCGGCAACGAATAATCCGATGAACTTCGTTTTATATGCAAAATGTGTATTATTTTATTGCCTTTTACGTCCATTACTTAGAACAAAAAATTTCGAAAATTTTTATATACCTTTCATCAGAACGAATTTTTCGAGAGTTCGAAAAAAATAGTTCCGGATAATCGAGGTTGCAGATATTAAATAGGCTTCGTTCCATTCTTACATACTAACTACATACAAAATTTCAAGTTTCTATCTCAATTTGTTCGGGAGATAGAGGGTTTACAGACAGACAGACTGATAGACAGACAGACAGGCGGACGGCAAAAAATTTTTTCTAAAAATATGTTTTTCGGAATCTCCACTATCTAAAACGTGTAAATCCGTCAAAAAAAATTTCGATTTTCAAAACGATTGCAAAACTTACCCTATACAACGTATGATGGGTAAGTAAAATATATCTTGGTTCCTTACATTTTTCATCATATTAAGAATTTAAAATTTTGCTTAGCTCCAATTTTTACTTAGATTTTTTGTCAATGAGTACCCACACCCTGATATAAATTTAATCCCATTTTATAAGAAAAGTTTATTTTTTCTAGTTGCATTTCCTTTAACCCCTTGAATCCCACCTAATTTAAATGAGATTCTCACCAGAAACTTCTAATGATATTTTATATTTTTAACTTTGGCAGAAGTTCTTGAAAACTTGTTTTTTTCATATCTTAAAATAAAACTTTTTGATTTTTCCGAAGAGAATTCAATATTATAGAGACATTTTCCTTCCCTCTCAAGGGATTAACATGTGTAGTTTTCAACTGCATATCTGTTTTGAGGAAAAAACAATGACGAAAGAAAGTTTCTTTCAAAACTGTAATTAACAACCAAATATTTTAAATAAAATATCCAAAAAAGTAAATAATGCTGCACCAAATAATAAAGCTTATAGATTTTGTCCCGCCCACTTAAATTGACTCTCTTACGGGTAGGCGGGACTAAGCGAAAACGTGTTACATAATTACTCATGGGTTACTGGAACTAGGCATTTCCATTTTTTTCGGGAGTAGCCTATTGGAATCATACAGAAGTACCTCTCTGCTAACAAAAACTGTACAACTTACCCTTTTTTTCTGTGTTCGTGTGGTTTTCGCCATAATTAATAATTGTTTTACGTAAGCTCCAATGCAATGCATAATTACAAACATGGTTTACTATTTTTATCTTTAATTCCAAGTTCATACTGGAAATACCAAAAGAATATTTTTTATTTTAAAATTGGGTGTCATTAACCCCTTAACAGGATTGCTGAACACCGCTCGGGCAAAAAAGAGTTTGTTTTCCTCGTTACTTAGCGCTTTCAAAAATCACAAATTTTTAACTCTAATTTTTGTTGTATATGAAATAAATATCTCGATTCTACAAGGTAGATATTTCACTACAAAATAAAGAAGGTTTTAATCCTTATTTTTATTTTATTGTATCCAACAATAGTAATATGAAATAAATTTGTTAAAAGGTTATACAGAAGAAAATTTGATGTTTAAAATTTCTCGTATGAATTCAGAATTCCTATATCAGCAAATCGCCAAACTAAGAATCTTGGTCTAATGTCAGAAATTACTAGCTCGCATTTTTATTCAACAGATTTTTCTCTGCTCCATAGGCATAAAAAGCATTAATTTGTAAACCACAGAGTATAGTCAGGTCCAGGGGCTCCGCCTTAAATTTTTTTTTTTCCAAAAAGGGCTCCGCGAGCCCAAAAGTTTGGGAACCACTGTCTTAGACTATTTTAAATATGACGCAATTTTTTTTTTTTATCTAAGGTGGTTAACGCATTTGAATTAATTCATTATTTTAATATTTTCTTTTTCTTTTGATATTTTCTATTTTTTCCCACTCTTCACTCGTAATTATTTAATTCTCATTTGAAAGTTTTTTTTTTCTGTTTGCGATAGTAGCGTGTAAATATGCATATACAGTCGAGTCTCGATTTAACGTACTTTGATTTAACGAATTCTTCGATTTAACGAATATTTTTTTCTGTCCCGACGAAAAGAATGTTAAAATGGTCTGATTTAACAAATTTTTAGCTTTGTTTTAACGAACAACAATCGCTGAAAAAAAATTCGCATTCACAGGTAAAATTGAAACTTTAAATTTTTTGCACATAAAACTTTGAATCTTTCATATATTAATCCAAATGTTACATTTTTTCCCTCCATTTCTGGATGGATTCAAAAGGCAGTCTTTTCCCTTTTTCAACTAGAAACATGATAAAGATGCAGACAAATAGTTAAGTAACTGCGATATTGAACAGAAAGAGAATGAAAATTCTAAAAGTAGTCAAAATGATGAAGAAACGGAAATTCAATTAAAAAAGGTGATATTCCAAGAATCAATTTGCAGCTTGAACACTTTAAAAAATTATTTTTTGTCTCACGAGGTTAATGGTGTTGTTCTTACGGAGTTAGAAAATATCGACAAAACACTTTATAAAGTCGAAACAAAGCACTATCAAGGATTTATTTCCAAAGTGCCAATAAGTATGTATGTAGTATTAAATTTCAAAAGCAAATAACATTAAGGAATTTAGATAATTTAAAAGTTGATCTCTTAACTTATAATTTTTAAGCTCGTAGTAAACAATTATCATTCTTTTTTAAATCTGTATATCTAAGGGTATTTTGTATTGATATTTTTATACCATACTTTTTACAAAAATTGATATTCGATTTAACGAA
This sequence comes from Maratus speculifer, assembly GCA_964019185.1. Taxonomy (NCBI): domain Eukaryota; kingdom Metazoa; phylum Arthropoda; class Arachnida; order Araneae; family Salticidae; genus Maratus; species Maratus speculifer. Next base: position 127,959,305 of record OZ025296.1, read on the forward strand.
TTGTTTCGATTTAACGAACAGATTTGTGGGATTAAAATTTGAATTTAAAATGGAAATAAATCCTCAAAAAATGATTTAATTTAACACGTTCGCTTGTCGATTACGTGACGATGTGATGATGGTTAATGTCGCACAGCAGAAGTGGGTTTTTCCCAGAAGCCGATTTACTTTTTATAACAAAGAATCAGAGAAAGATTTTCCCGAGCCAGCGTGTGACTGGCTATTGTAGCGAATGTGTTAAAAAATAAATTCAGTATGCACACCGGGAATTTCTAACGTACAGAATAATCTAAGAATATTTAAATCCCTATGAATAGTTTTTGCTCCTATAAAACTTTTTTAATGGAACAATTTTGGCCAACTTTAACATTAAATATCCCTTTAAATAATTATTTGATTTAAAAACTGTTTGCATCACCGTGTTAATCAAACATTTCTCTATCCCACCACCAATTTTCATTTTTTTTTTTTTTTTTTTTTTTTTTATGCACTAGTTTTCCCAATATTAGCGAAGATATACCCTAATTCACAAAAAAATCATTCTCAACGGCGTTGACACCGTTAGTTACTTTTTAGGTACGTTCGTAATTATGTAAATACGCAGCACCTATAGTTGTCGTTCAGTCCGTCTGTCTGTCTGTCTATCCGTCCGCATATAACAACGCAAAAACTACCCAACCAAATCGTTTAAAATTTAAAATATATAATTATTGCATCATTTTGGCGAGTCATTTCAAATTTTATGAAAATGAGATACATAGATTAATTACAGGGACAATCAAAAGTATTCTGTCACATTGCGGTCAATGTGGGAAAATGTTTCAAATGCATTTTAATGGTGTTACACTCATTCGAACATAATAAAATTGATATGCATCTATAAAGTACATATTATAATACATATATAATCATGGTGCAAAGAACATTTGTTATTGATTTACAAGGCCACACAAAAATATTCCATCACATAATGGTATAGGGAGAACATTGTTTGGTGCGCATTTTAGTTGTAATTAACCGTTTACAATTTTATGAGATTGATATATGAGAGTGCTATTTTTAAAACTTCGTTATCATACGAACGCACCTCGTTTGCTACGCTTCACGTGCAATTTACGACTTGTTTCTTTTCTTTTCTTTTCCTGTTTTTAGAACAGAGAGATAAATGATATCAAGCAACATTAGCATTATCATTTGCTTTCATAAAAAAAAAGAAAAAATCATACAGTAAAAAGAAATAAGAGATAAAGTATGGTGGCTGGGGATGACGCCAAATATATAACCCTAAAATCCGTAACATTCGGTCCCAAAAAGGGCGGTCCATAAATGATGCCACACATTTTTTCAATATTTTGATATCCCCTCCCTTTTGTCACAAAGTGTCACACTTCACCATACCTGTCCCCTCCCTTTTGTCACATGCCATCTATATTATATAAACATATTTGCATTTCAGAAACGAAGTGCTACGTTATAGATCCTTTTTCGAATTTTATTTTAAACTATGTGTTTTAATAATATTTGTGAGCATAACAATAAAAATGATTCGTTTACTTATTGTCTATGAAATAAGATTAAGGTTTACTACAAAAAACGTAATATACAATAGTAATAATGTATTAATATGAAAGAACAATTGAAAACAGTAATTTTTCGAAATTTGAAATGGAATTTAATAAACAGGCGAGTCTCTATATAACGAAATCCATCGTTCAGACAAAAAATTCGTTATATAGAAAAATTCGTTGAATAGAGAACGGCAAAAATGTTTCATTTAATGTTTAAATTTTGAAACAGGATTGTTTTTGAGGTGTTTTATTAAGTTTTTGAAATATTTAACGGAATTTTTTTTAGAGTCTCAAACATTTTCGCCAATTTCATTTTTTTCCCAGCGTCTTATTGATTATTTTCAAAATTATTACTTTATCAGAGAGAGTTGTGTTTAAACTAGAAGAGGTTTTATGCAAATGTAGTAGAATGATGACATTTAGTAACAATTCTTCATTCAAATGATCTCTCACAACAAAAAATGCTCAGAGTCGCCACAAACAACAAACATCCTCTCTAAACTCTAAAAGTAATGAGAGTTAATTTAGGTAAATGAAAACCTGCTGAAAAACGACCCTTTCTGCAATTCCTTCTTATTGCTGCCTTATTATCCAAACTAAGAGACAAACACCATTTTAAAGACAATAACGGAATAGTTTTATCTTTTAGGATGCTTTGTGATAGTTGCAAATCGCTCCACTAGTAAGCAAATGTTTCAATCTTTTCCAAGAACTCATGCTCATCTTGGCTAAAACAAAGTCAAGTGTAACCATGCAAAAATATGTTTTTCTTGGGGGGAGGGGGGGGGGAGTTGAATGCCTTTTTTTGGACACGAGGAATAAGATAGAGAATAATGAAGGAATAATGTAGCTATGAAATATTAACCTTAAATCAACGAAAAAAATTATTCTATGAATAATTTGAAGTGTTTTCTGAACTTATGATAGAACCTTTTCGAAAAATTCGTTAAATGGAGATATATATTTCGCTATATGAAGATTATTTTTAATGTAATCATGAAAAAAATTAATCGTTCCTATAAAAAATTCGTTAAATAGAGAAATTCGTTGGATGGAGTTTCGTTATAGAGAGACTCGACTGTATTTGGCTTTAAATCTTACCTTTGCTTTATGAACACAAAATGCTTTAATTTCAAAATAACTTCAAAATTTAATCTGCTGATTTTTAATGCTTTTATCTTAATCAAAATATTTCATGTCGCATTTTTTCTTACCCCCTCGTCACAAATTTACACAATTTCACAAACTCCCCTACCCCCTTCCATGCGTGACATCATTTGTGGACGGCCCCGAAGAGTAAAAAGAAAATTATTCTTATTACTCATTGGAAAAAAAAAAAAAAATCTCATCTGTATAATGTTTTATTTCGTCGCCAAAATACTTACAAGAATTGTTCAAGAAAGAATTTCCCAACATTTTTTTTTTTTTTTTTTTCATGTTCATTGAAATTATTACAAGATGTTTTGTAATTTAACGCGTGCACTGGTGCACGGCAAATGTGTCTCTTTTGTTATAAGAAGGAAATCATATTTGCTGCAAGAAAAAGCTTACCTTTTTGCCCTGTGACGTAATGTTAGAAATAGTGATTTTGATGAAATAGTGTCACAATGTAGAAAATAATTTATTTTAGGCGTTATTATTTGATTCGATGTATGCAGTTTTCTTTTCCCTTTTATCAAAATTTGAATAAAATTGAGATCGATGTTTTTTCACTAAAATCAATTTAATTTTTCAAAATATTATTAATTGATTCCCCAGCTGTAAATATTATTCGTCTGCATACGTAATATTTAAATATTGTATTACATTTTTTCCCCGCAACTTGGTTGATGCAAACCAGCACAATAATTGATTTTTTTTTTTTTTTATGTAAACGAATTAAAACTACTACTTCTTTATCAAAAATATTGTTTACCGCAACTGCTTTTTTTAAAAAAATCAGCGACAAAAAACTACTTTTAAAAAGTAACTACTACTTCGTTGCTTTTAGGTTTTTGTCGAAGGAATCAATATACAGTGAAACTGAGGATATGGATTAAGTAATATAATGCCCCCTCTTGATATCGTGTATGGTTGTTGTATTTTCTAAAATCTTAGTTTAAGCACATATATGCTGACCAGGGCAATTCAGAAGTAATTTCCTGTGACATAATATCAAATAATAATAGATATGTAAATAAAGAAATTCAAAGTTAAAAAAAAAGAAAATTAACGTGGTCGTAAACCTTGAAGATCTAGTTATGAGTGAGTAGAAAATGTTTCCAGTCAGAAGAATATTTTTTTTTACTTAGATTTCTCATTTGGATTTAACAGAAAGTGTCAATGGAAAAATCCATGACATCATATGAGACGTTTTTGAATTCGCAAATGATTGCTCAGAATACATTTGGCATAAAAGGGCAAGTTTCGATCATGTGAGTAGAAGAATGTCGCATTCCCCGTTCAAGTAGCGTTAAAAGCAGAGCCAGAGTTTGCTAAAATCTGTTAATTTTTTCTACCTCGCTATTCACTGCATTACATTTTTCAAAATGTAGTACGACGCTACGCTGCAAACTAAGGTAAAATAAAAGTAGTATAGTTTCACTACTTATGACACTCTACTTCCAACTACTGAACTAGCTTTTCTCCAACCATAGTAGTACGAAAACCATTAGTACTAGTTCTCAAAATCAGCCTTTATGGTCTAGATTTACAAAAAAATAAATAAATAAATAAATAAATAAATAAAATAATTGCATATCAGTTACTATAGCTGAAAATCTTATAGTTCCAAATCATTTATGATGAAAAGAAAATACACTGAACTGTACAATTACGGTTTAAAAAGTATAATTCAGTTTGATTCTATGTAACTATGTGAGGCAGTACGTTCATTACTCACAGAAATTAACTGATCTGAGACTTTAGTTTAACAACGCATATCCAAACATAGAGTAATTTTGGAAGATTTAGCATGCTCATCCATCTCAATAATACAAAAACTAATTTGTTTTTTTTTTTTTTTTTTTTTTTTAGATTACAGGATGATTATTATCAAAATTCTAATAGCATTGAATTATTAAAAACAAAAAGAAATGCTAATTTCCATCTATTAACTTAGCCACTTAATATCAAAATAAAATTAAATAGATTTTATTAATATATGTTTCTTTAAAAATGAATGAACAATCACTAACATGAAAAACAACACTAATAGAAATATCAATTAGCTTTTTAAGGGAACAATCAGATGCGGCAAAAGGTTTAAAAAGTAGAATAATTGTAATGCCTCGGCATACGGGACGTAGCGTAGGCAGGACGCGCGAAACGCGGCTATTTGCGAATTGAGCACTGGATGTCCATCGACCGCCAAGTAGAACGCCGCGTAATTAGCGCATTCCCGTGCCTTTCGTCTCTAAAAGTGCTATTACACGTAAAAATTGCAAGCGACAAAAATCGCCTGCGTTTTTTCGTTTTCTTAGCATTTCATTGGCTGTTCGGGAAGAGTCTTTACCATCATTTGGATTTCCAAGCATTTGATTGGCTCTTTCTGGCAACTCGCTTCGTTCCAGGCGTCAAAAACGCTCCGACACAAGAGAATCGCGCGCTAACCAAGGGACTCCCCTGGTCCCATAGGATAACATGGAGACGCCTGAAATTTGACGCCTGCAGCAGCACACGTGTAATAGCACTTTTATGTTAAGATAGATTTTTGCACGGGCCTGGTCCGGCCCGAACGATACGTATATTGACCCGGTCCAGACCATTTATATTTTCATAGTTTTTGCACTGATCTAGCCCGTACAAAGTTTAGCGAAAACAGGCCCGACCCAATCTGATCCGACTGAATTTTTACATTGAAAAAAAAAAAAAAAGTTTTTTTAAAAATCTATAATAAGGGATCCTTTAAAGATTATATGATACATATTTTAAATTTACAACATGCTCGCAAATCAGAAAATACACGATAGCAACATTAAGGCGAAGGTGGACCTTCAAATCGACAAAAATCATACAAAATTTCGAAAAATCCTTTTTTTGCCCCAACTCATGAAGCGCTTATTATAAGTTTATCATAAGTAATATTCATTTTTTATATGGTATTTAATGAAATTTTTTATTGAAATACTAATAGTTCTAACTTAAAAATGGATTTTCTCAAAATGAAAATTTCGAGATAAATGTCAATTTTCAAAATGTTCCATGCGCATCCTTAATTTTCTGAGTTTTTCAAAATTTGTTATGTAATTACCTTCTGGTACATAGAAGAAATGCTAGTTGAAATAAATGTGATTTGAAACTCATAAGCTGTAAATCCTTTATCGAAAGAATGATTTACAGTGTTTTTTCACTATAAAAATTGGTTTTTCGTCTTATTATTATCATTATTAATTTTTATTTTCTATTTATGTTTAGGATTTCAACTAAGCTTTACTCTTAGGTCTGAAAATTATCTCATAAATAAAAATTATTATTTATATGCAAAAGAAATACGCATGGAGCATTTAATATTACTTAATTATTTCAATAATTAATAATTAATAATTACCAAAGTAATTAATATTTTTCCTTAAAATTTTAGCTTTTCTCAAATAACTACAATTGTAATCACATGTTTCATTTTCAAGCAAATCGGTTCAAAAGAAGAAAAAATAAAATTTGAGAGTCCACCTTCGCTTTAATGATTACAAAAATTCTTAGACTTTCAACATTCAAATAAGGATTTATTTTTCAAAAAATGTAACTTAGAATAAAAGAAAAAAGGAGGGTTAAAAACATCATAAATTTTGAAGTTATAATAACTATAAAATAAGTTTGTGAAAACATTTCTTTGTCATTTATTAAGGCTTCCCGAGAAATGCATAAGATTGATGGATGTTCTTATTCAGAAATTGTATAATCAAATGATGTTACACATTTTTTGATAAAGATAATGTACCTTTGAGAGAAAACTGTCAAAATGAATGTTTTGTATCGAATTTCCGGGGAAGAAGCACAGGAAAGAAAAAAAAAACCTGCAACCACATGTCAAGAATCCCTTATATCTCGACAAGTGATTTATTTATCATAAATGGAAAACGCTATTCTATTTTAAATCCTTGATGTTGCCAAATTAGCATCGGTTCGTGACGCACATCTATACTTATTCTCACGAAAGTAATATTAATTTAAATTATTAATTAAAATTTTCATATTTTATTGGCTTAGTTGAAATTGCAATATCGGGCAGATAATTCTGCTAATTTTTTTAAAGATCCGGCCCAGGTAGCCCGTTCCATTCTTTTTGCCGGTCCGACCCGTTGAACAAACTGTCCTAATTGTGCCGGTCCTGCCGGACCCTTTTGAAAATTCGCCCACATTCTGCTGGACCGGGTACGAGCCTTGGGTTAAGCCCCGGCCCGTTCCACCCACTATAGTTACCCCCAACATCTACTACAATGGGAATGTTGCCCGTGCAGACCTCTATGCTGAGACAGTAGCCGAAGCTGGGGAGAAAATAAAAAAAAAAAATTGAAAATTTGAAACTGTAGACATTTAAAAGGGGAATTCGTCAAAATAGTCATCGAAGCCATCGGACGACTCTTGGGGCTTAATATTGGGTACAGCAATGCATGCGTGTATGACTATGACGTATGATAGCTGCAAACAATGATTATAGCAATGAAAAAAAACATGTGAAAAACCTCGTTCAGTGGAACATAAATTAAACCAATTTATGGAGGATTTACGTATTTTTAAATTGTGGTCTTGTTAAAAGCCTCCATGGCAGAATTTCAAGTTCCTACATCTCAACTTTTTTACAAGCGAGTGGCAAAACAAAAAAATGTCCCAGAAACCTTGTATAATAACTGAATACTTAAGGGTAAAACGTTCGTGTGTCTTATTTTTATTTTCTTCTATCTTTACAAAAAGAAAGTATTAGATTCGTGAAAAAAATCGGCTTCCGGTTTTGATGGATTTATATATTCTAGAAGGTCCTGAAGACGATTTGATGATTTTTAGAAAATGCTTACATGTGAGTATGTCTGTCACTGTGTCACTCTGTGAGTCTTCAAGTGTCAAAAATTTGTGGGCGCTCTATCTCAAGAACTAATGCATGGGATTTCAAAAAACTTTAATTAGACCTTGAAATGAATTGGAGCTGATTAGTTTTGGGTGGATATCTCTCAACAAGTGGGGCTGCTGCGCTACCTTATTCATAATTTCCTCAATAGCTCTATCTCAAGAAATAATGGAAGGATATCCATAAACCTTTAGATTCATTTTGTACTTAATATAATTTGGTGTTTACTATTTTTGGTGCAAATCTCTCAACAGATGGCGCTGCCATGCTGCATTATTCATGATTATCGTAACAGTTATATATCAAGGATTAATGCACAAATTTTCATCAAACTTCAGATTCAGTTAGTCCGTGAGATAGATTAGTTTTTTTTTTAGTTTTTGGTGAAAATCCTTACACAAATGGCGCTGCTATGCCGCCTTTTTCGCGACTGCGCAATTGCTGTATTTCGAGAACTAATGGATGGATTTTCATCATACTTCAGATTAAGTTATTACCGGATAAAAGTTGATACTGGTTAGTTTTTGGTGTATATCACCCAACAGGCGGCGCTATTATGCAGATTTTTTTTAAAGATTTTGCAATAGCTTTATCTCAGAAACTAATGCACGGATTTTCATCCAACTTCAGAATTATTTAGAAGTTGACATAAGTGTTTGCTTATCAGATTTTGGTGTAAACAACCTAAACGGTGGCGTTGATATTCTGCATTATTATAGGAATTATTGACATGTATAAGAAAGTTCTGGGATTGCCACATCTGACTAGTTTTTTACATCGTTTTGAGTTTGAAATACAGGATTAGCAAGAAATAAGTTATTCACTTCAGAGTTTTCGAGAATGCATTCGATTGGTCCAACTGAAATCAAATTTGAACTATAAATAATTCAAATAATGCGCTTAAAAGTCTTCAAAAAAAATAATAATAATAATAATAATAATAATAATAATAATAAATACAAAAAAAAAAAAAAAATACAAAAATTAAAAATACAAGAATTCGCCGCTAGAGAGAGCTCTAATACACATAAGTGTTTAATTTGCTTTAAAAATAATAAATAATAATAATAAAAGTTGAACTGATCAAAAAAGATGCAGAATCCGCTGTAAGATTTTTCGTGAAGAGGAATTTGGCATATCCAATACTCGGGAAACAACTGGCACACTCACACTAGCATGTGAAGACTATAAGAAATAAGATTCCCATTTCAGAACGCTCTAGGAAGCCAGCGATCAATCTCTGTATGGTAGTGTGAGCCTGCCAGTTGTTTCTCAAGTATTGGATATGCCGAATTCCTCTGCACGAAAAATCTTACAGTGCGATTCGGAATCTTTATTGATCAGTCAACTTTTATTATTATTATTTATTATTTTTAAAGCAAATTAAACACTTATGTGTACTAGAGCTCCCTCTAGCGGCGGATTCTTGCATTTTTAAATTTTGTAATTTTTTTTCTTTGAAAAATGTAGAACGCATCATTTTATTTATCTGTAATTCAATTTTTATCTCATTTGGATTTATAGAACGCATTTTAGACCCTCTGAAGTGGGCAACTTATTTCTTGCTAACTCTGTATTTAATTGGCCGCTATTTTGAAACAAGGTGGTGAATAAAGATGACCAACGATCTCAAGTGTCCTATACTCTTGCTCAGTCATACCCAAATTGGTACATAAATACAAGTGATATCGCATGACAAAAAATAGATTATACATAATACATACATAAAGTAACTTTTTTTAAGTGAACGTGGTTTTGGGGTTATGGGGGTTTTGATTGGTGAATAAATCGAAATTACTTCCCTCCAAACGGCTGCAATAGGTAGATTTTTTGCAGCGGAAGTTAACAACAAATTTGAGTGATCTCGTAGAGAGTGTCCTTTGAATATGCGGATCATCGGGCCTATTCCAAGAGTCCTTAATTAGAGAGGGACTTTGGAATAATAGAATTTGAGTTAATCTGAGCAGGATAGTGTTACTTCATGCTTGAATATTTCAATATTTTTTAATACATATTAAAAAACTAGTCGTTGGGGGCCACCGTAATACTTATTCATCATGGATATGCATACTATATTATATGAAAATAAAACATGTCTAAAATACTTATAAAATGGATTGCAATTCGAAAACAAAATTTAAACGTATATTTAAATATTTTTAATATATATAGTAATGCTCTATTAATGAAGTGCTGATGAATCGATTTCGACAAATTATACAAAAGGCCAAATTACTCAAGTAGTACCGAATTGCATAAAAGAAACATCCTTATAACTCCAAAAATAATAATCATAATTAATAACAATTTACTGGGTCGGATTAAGAGTCTCATTTCCAATTTAAATATATATTTGAATGAAATACAGGGTCATGAAAAATAAAAGAATGTAGAAAACAGGATTACAAATATCTAGGCAACTGATAATCCGGTGACTTCGTTCTTCATACAAAATTCATGTTGTTTTATTGTCTTTTACATCCATCCCTTAAAATAAAAAAAATCGAAAATTTTTATATACCTTTCATCTAAACAAATATTTTGAGAAACCTAAAAAAATAGTTCCGGATAATCAGGTTATTAATATTAAATAGACTTTGTTAAATTCATACATACTATAAATACATACAAAATTTCAAGTCTCTATCTCAATTCGTTCGGGAGAAAGGTAGTTTACAGACATGCAAACACTCAGACAGAGAGACGGACGAACGGCATTTTTTTTTTTTTTTTTTTTTTTTCTAAAAATATTTTTCGGAATCTTAGGTGTCTGAAACGTGTAAATCCGTTAAAAAAATTCTTTTTCGATTTTCAATACGATTGCAAGACTTACCCTATATTACATATGATGGGTAAGTAATATTCTAGAAGCAAAGGACCGTAAAAAACTCTAATAACTGAAATTTAAAAATGCATGAAGTTATTTCCTTTTTTTTTTTTTTTTTTTTTTTTTTTTTTTTTCATAACAGCCGTATTTTCTTAACAAAAGAGCATGTTTAGATATACTTTTGCTACATAAGTCAATAATATTTATTTATAATATCAATATAAATAAATTCGATTTCGTAATCAGATGGAAATATACATTTCTACTTATTTCTACTTATCGCTATTATACGATCGTATAATATACACAGTTCATGATTTAACATACTGAAAATAAATCCTGACAATTTGAGAAAATGACGTATTAAAATTTATGGTACAACAATTAAATAATTCTTTTTACCGTTCACTTAAAATATTACTAATTCAGTTTTCAAGCCTGGAGTCTCATTCACTTTCTAAATGGAATCATGCATTTGTAAAAATAAAGAAAATACTCTGTGAGGAAGAGCAATATTAAAGGCTTGAAAGTACTAAGATGTTTTTAAATAAAATTAATTATTAACATCTATATTTGATTATTTTATTCGCCTTTTAAGTAAACTTGAACATTTTAAAGTTCATATTACATATTTTGCGTTCTTCTGTATTATATTATCTAACTTATTAATTTAAATCGCTTTCTTACACAACAACAAATACGAAGCAGAGTGCATTTCTTTGAATTTAACTTGGAGTTATAGTGGCCAGAATACAAAAGACAAATTCATTAGCGTCTCATTTTGAAAATTTAAATTCGAAATAGAACCAACATATGAATTTTTAATCAATAACCTCAAATATGAGCTGTTTGGTATTACTGAGTAATAGAAACTGAAATACCGCTTTTATGTTGCCATCAGAAACACACACGTATACGTATTTTTTATAATTTTCGTGTATCAGGAAGTGAGTTAAAAAAAAAGAAAAAAAAAACTATTACAAAATAAATATATATAGGACAGTTGCACCATAAAATTTAACTAATAATAACACATTGCTCAGTGGTGCACAAAACAGGAATTTTAATATACATTAGTACATATTAAAATAAAATAAAACTTTCAACGTTTCGCGCCGTCTTCTGCGGGCGTCTTCAGGAAAATATGAAATGGAAGGACTACGTTTGCATCTTGATCGAGAGAGAATATTTCTACTAAATTAAAAACTAAATGAGTTAAAAATTTTTATCAATATTTTATCAATATTTTTATTTTTTTACTAAATGAATTAAAAATTTTAATTCATTTAGTTTTGAATTTAGTAGAAATATTATCTCTCGAACAAGATGTAAACGTAGTCCTTCCATTTCATATTTTCCTGAAGACGCCCACAGAAGACGGCGCGAAACGTTGAAAGTTTTATTTTATTTTAATTTGTACTAACGTATATTAAAATTCCTGTTTTGTGCACCACTGAGCAATGTGTTATTATTAACTATCACAAAATTTTATCTTTCAAATATGAACAAATTCAGCTAAGTAAAAGACTAAAAATGTCTTAAATGATGAACAATGGGTTATGGGGATTCTCCCTAGCAAAAAAAAAGTGGGGGAAAGGGAGAGTGTGGCGCGGTTTAGTGCACTTTCGAAAACTTACCCAACATACGCTGCAAATTATTAGCACATCTCTTCAAAATTTTTTCCATCCCAGACTTCGTTCTGTCAGCGAACATGGAGTAATCTATTATGTTAAACTTGTGTAAAAATATGTGTTGTTTAGATGTTTTCTAGTCAGAAATTACCTACATACATGTAACTATATAAGAATATTTCTGAAGCAATTTTTTTCTTTCTAGATGCTACAGAAAGTGTTTGAATCTGCGAGAATAAAAAGTGCTTCAGAAGATGAACTTTCTCCAGTGAAGGAAAATTTGGCGCCAAAAAGTTAATATGTACCTCAGTGTCTTTTTCTTTATCGTAAATGCAATCCTTATTAACCCATCGGAATGTTATCATCATTACCGAAGCAAACTTCATCGCCGACAAATGTCTCAAATTCCTCAGCAAATACCCCAACCTTATAATTCATTAAAGCAGCCAAATTCCCAGTTTCCAGTTGCTTATCCAGTGTATCCTCCTTCATTTGCTATGAATAGACTCCCCGATAGAAATTTTGGATTATCTTATGGAAACCCTTTTGAACCTCCTGAGCCATATTTTGGTAATGAAGCAATGCGAAATGGTAATGTTCCAGTACCAAATAATAATGTTAGATCATTGCCGGCTAATAATGAAATTCCGTTTCATAATGTCACAGCTCCTCCAGCTAATATTTCAATATCCCTTGTGAAAAATACAGAACTTTTGATTCAATCTTCACCTCTCAAAAATGCTGAAATAAAAACTAAAGCGGATAACGTTTCACCTTTTCCAAAATTTGGGATATTCCCGGAATTTAGTTCTACTTTTATGGGTGATACACAGCCTGCATTTTCAAACTATGGAGTTCCTATTGAAAATTATCGAAAATCAGTATTATCAGCTCCATCTTATTTAAAACCAAGCGGTATTGATGGTTCGAGACGTAGAATTACTGGTTCAAAACGTAGAAAAAAGAACATTGGGGAATACGATGACTCTTTAATGAAAGTTTTTGAGAGAGGGGAGAAATTATTAAAATTGTCTACGGCAAGTAATCTTACGACTGAAAATGGTGTTATAACTGACGTTACAACTGATAATTATTCTTCCGAAACTGACACTATAGATTATAGCACAACATTGGTTCCGCTACCCAAAGGGATACAAGTAAAGTCTGTCCAAAAATCTGCTGACTCGTTAGTTCATGCCACTGTAAATATTTCTTCGAGTACACAAAAAATAGTAACTTACGATAATAACACTGAAGTTGAGAATGTAATTGAAATGGATATGGAAAGGAAAATAGAAGATGGAAAAGGAGCTGATAAAGGGTATGAAGAAATTCAAATAATAGAAAAAGAAAGAGTAAAGCCAATTGTTATAACGAAAATTTCAAAAGCTCGTAGGGGGAAAAGGAAGAATCAAAAAAATAACTTTTTTGATAAAAGAAATAAATTATTAGAATTATCAACGCTAAGTGATCTTACAACTGTAACTGATCTTACAACTGATAATGATTTTACAGTTGATTATTATGTTACAACTGATAATGATCTTACAAGTAATAAGTATGACACAACCACTGATAATCATTCTGACCAAACTGATGAGATAGCTGAAACGGAAAAAGTAAAACCATTATATACATCGGAAACTTCAAAATTTTATAGAAGAAAGAAAAATCACAAAAATAATTTTGGGGGGAAGCAAAAGAAACAATTAGAAGTACCTACGGAAAATGATCTTACAACTGATAATGATGTTACAACTAATAATGATTTTACTGCTGATGATGATTTTGCAACTGATAATGATTTTACAACCGATAATTATGGTACAATAGATGATCATTCTGACGAGACTGGCGCCACAACTGAAACGGAAAAAGTAAGACCAATCCTTAAATTGGAAAGATCAGAACTTCCTAATAAAAGAATGGAAAGCAAAAATAATAATTTTTATGAGAAAGAAGCACTATTCGAGCTATCTACAAGAAGTGATTTTGCAAAAATAGCTGATATTACAACTGATAATGATGTAAATACTGATAGTGAATTCATAACTGTTAAAGATCTTATAACCGATGATAATCTTACACCTCATAATTATTCTGACGAAACTAAACCCATAGTTGAAACGGAAAGCGTAAAACCAATGTTTACATTGAAAACTTCGAAATTTCATAATACAAGAAAGAAACGTAAAAATAATAATATTTTTGAAAAACAAAAGAAACTAGTAGAACTATCAACTTTAAATGATCTTGCAACTACAGATAACAATACAACAGGTAGTTATCTTAAAATTGATAATGATGTTATAACTGATAATGATTTTATAACTGAGAATGATCTTATAATTGATAATGATGATACAATTGATAATAATTTTGCCGGAACTGGCGTTATAAGGGAAACGAAAAAAATCGAACCAATGTTTAAATCTGAAACTTCAAAATTTCATAGTAGAAGAAGTCAAATGGAAAAAAATAATTTTTTGAGGGGAAAAAAGAAACTGTTAGAACGGTCAATGAAAAGTGATCTTGACACTGTAATTGATAATACAATTGATAATAATTTTATAACTGATAATGATGTTATTTTTGATCATGATCTTTCAGCTGACAATGACTTTATAACTGATAATGATGTTATAAGTGATAATTATTCTGAGGAACCTGGCGCCATAGTTGAAACAGAAAGCTCAAAACCAATGCTTGAATCGAAACTTTCAGAATTTAAAAGAAAAAGAAGGAAAAAATACAAAAATAATTTTTTTCAGAAAGAAAAGGAACAACTTAAAATATCTACAGTAAATTATCTAACTAATAATGATGTTATAAGTGATAATTATTCTGAAGAGCCTGGTGCCATAGTTGAAAAGGAAAGTGCAAAACCAATGGCTGAATCGAAACTTTCAAAATTGCATAGAAGAAATAAAAATTACAAAAATAAATTTTTTCACAAAGAAAAGAAACGACTCAAAATATCTACAGTAAATTATCCAACTAATAATGATGTTACAAGTGATAATTATTTTGAAGAGCCTGGTGCCATAGTTAAAATGGAAAGCGCAAAACCAATGGCTGAATCGAAAGTTTCAAAATTTCATGGAAGAAGAAATAAAAGTTACAAAAATAATTTTTTTCAGAAAGAAAAGAAACAAATTAAAATATCTACTGTAAATTATCCAATTATTAATGATGCACAAACTAATGATAATTCTGTTGAAACTGACACCACAAACTATAGCACATCATTACTTCATCTACCTGAAGGGATCCAATTAAAAGCGGTCACAAAATACGATAACTCAATAATTCATGCTGCTGTAAATATTTCTTCGAGCACTCAGAAGATAGTCACTTACGATAATAACACTGAACTTGATAATTTCATCAAAATGAACATGGTAGAGAGAATAGAAGATGAAAAAGGAGCAAATAAGGGATATGAAAATGTTCAAATAGTTGAAAAGAAAAAAGTAAAACCAGTGGTTATGTCAAAAATTGACAGAAGAAGAAGAAAATATCACAAAAATCGATTCTTCACGCATCACCGTTCTAAGAGGAGTATCCTGTCGTCTGATGAAGTTCCTAGATCAAAGTCCCTGTACAACAAAATGGCAAAGAGATTCTTACTTGCGTTAAAAAGGAAGGAGAGAGTTGTTGAACCAGATGACATCATGAATAGAGGTGTGATTCCAGATTTCCAAGAAATGAATCAGAAGACTTCTACGGGAAATAAAAAACAGAAAATAGATCATTTAATATATGATAAAAAGGAAATGAGCAATTTAATAAAATTACTTTTAAACGAGATGAAAAAATTCCAAATATCTCGAGAGAATAAAAAGAACATTAATACGCCGCACAGAAGAACATGTAACGGTTGCACCGGTTTCAAAATTTTACCACATAAAATGAAAAAACTAAAGATAACTTCGCCAAACCCGAAACCTATGAATTTTATTATGAATATATGGGATTCTAAAATGAAGGCTCGTGTAGCTAAATCTATAGAAGTACTGAAAGAATACAAAACTGTAAAGTATGAAAACACTTCTACAGAATCTACGAGTGAACTAAATTCAATGACCCCTAAATATGTCGAGGAAAAGCAAAGCGCAGAAATGCTGACAGCAGTTTTGTTTTTCTCGGTCATGACTTGCTTTGTCGCAGTTTTATCATTAGTTCTATCCAAATCTTGTAAAAGGCTTAAGGTAAATCGCATGAAATCAGCAATGAAAAATTATCCATTATACGACGCCTATCCAAAAAATAGAGCCAAAGAAATTGAAAGCAAAAATCTTTTACCCCAGGAAAATCAAGAATTAGAATGGCAATCTGAAAATGGTAATTGGCTGTCAGAAATATAGTCCGAAATTAAAAAGTTATCTAAAATTATGTAAGAAATAAAAGTTTCATTTGATTATAAAACAATTTAATACATTTTTTAAACTTTGTGTCTTTTTTATACAAGATCCAATTTATGCAGGGGCATGCGGGGCAGTTGCCCCGGACCCTCATGAGAGTAATTAGGATTTTCACTAAAAAGTGCCAAATGATTAAAATTAGCTAAAATGGATCAAAATTCATATATTTTTCATACACATCCTTCCTATCTTTGCTTTCAGAACCACATTCATCTATGCGAAAAACAAACTGCATTAGAAAATTAATAATTAAAGTTGTATTATAACAATTTAGTATTCTATTGTTTTCAAAAGAAATATTTTATCAACGTTTTCCTCGTAGTGTAACAAGTTAAAACCATTAGTTATGGCCAATTTGCGACATTTTCTTTTACCCATCTGATAACGTACGTAGATAAGCAAATAAAAAGTTTGCAAAGAGATACTTATGTCGACCAATCTATCAATTTTATCTACAATTATCCTGCCTATCTTTTTGTGATACCTTGTATACAGATGTGAACTTCACCGAATACAAAATTTATAAATACATACAATACATATGAAGTTTAGTACTAGCCATTTCCACGTTATTCACGCACACACACACACACACACAAAAAAAAAAAAAAAAAAAAAAAAAATCGATAGACGGAAGTTTCTCTTTCTCCCTCCCATTACCTTAGTCGGGCCCTGATTTTATATATATCTACATATGACTTTTAATACTTTTTTTAAAGAAAATTATTTGAAATAATAAAGTAATAATTAAAAGCGATATGAATAATCTTTATATATAAAAATCTTCTGTGCGTGTGTATGTAATTGAATTCCTCCTAAACGACTGGACCGATTTTGATGAAATTTTGTGTGTACGTTCCAGTAGATTCGAGAATGGTTTAGATTCACATTTCGTCGAAATTGATTCTGTACTTTTTTAGTAATTAGGCAAAAACTAATAGTTAGTGATTTTTCGCTAATTAAAAGTGCTATATATATTACAGAACGTCAGGATTTCATATTAATCATAGCACAAAAAAATCTACCGAACCAAAAATCTTGAAAATTAGGGTAAAAATACTTCTTATAACATCGAGTGCCGCTAAAAATGGATTTTCGAAAATTCCACCCCTATGATGAGTAGAAAAAAGAACGAACTTTTAAAAAATTCCTTTAAAATAAGCTTTTGTAGTTATTTTTCAACTGATAACATATTTTAGTGCATTTTTTCAATCTGAATCGAATGGTACTAAGCAAATTCGTTTAAATCCAGTAGTTCGTGAGATAATTCACATTTTCCTAATTTGGCGGTGTCTTCGGCGCAAAAACCTGAAATTTTCAATGCTCATCTTTATATATAAAAATCTTCTGTGCGTGTGTATGTCTCTGAACTCTTCCTAAACGATTGGACCGATTTTAATGAAATTCTGTGTGTGTGTTCCAGTGGATTCGAGAATGGTTTAGAATCACATTTCATCGAAATCGATTCAGTACTTTTTTAGTAATTAGGAAAAAACTTATAGTTAGTGATTTTTTGCTAATTAAAAGTGTTGAAAAAATTTGCTGACTAGGGCACGGACGGATTGGCCAAGCGGTCTAAAGCGCCAGGTTTTAGCTATGCTTCTAGAAGAAAGAGATCGCGTGTTCGAGCCTCGCTCCTGACAAACGTGTATGCTTTACAATAATATTTCCTGCATTGTAATTTTGATTAACCGACTTCAGAAAATCGTTAACTTTTAACTAAAATGAGAAAAATAAACTTTTTTATCAAAAATTGAACAGACTTCAAAAAATACTGAAGAGTGAAAAATAATTTCCTTACATAATTGTAATAAGAAGTTAAATTAAGAGCGTAGTGTTTATCGTGCGTATTACCATAGTTACGTACATTTATTTGATTTCCTGGAGTCGGTGCAGGAAGGACAACGTCTGTCGGTGACAGGACGACGTCTGTCGGGTCCGCTAGTATTTATATAAAATTTACCATCAAATATTAAAATAAGAAAGTTCAAGCTTTTACATGACAATGTTTTCAGATAAAAACATCAAGATAAAAAGAATATGGCCCTGGTAAACTGGTGGCATAGAGCTCACAGGCTATGCACACTAATTGTATATTACAGCCTTATATAATAACTAGAAGATAGCCCGTCAAAATGACGTGTTTGCATTTTTAAAGGATGATAAAAAATTACAACTGTGGTCAATCATAGCCACTTTAGGCTGAAACAATTTTGATAAATACAGCGATTAAACTTGGGGCGTGTTCAGCACAACTTACCGGTTACTTACCGGTCACTTACCGATTGTAGACAAATACGAATGAAAATCAAGGCGAAGTGTGACGTCAGCTACAATTCAACAGGATAGTTTTCATTGGTATCACAATTAGCTTTCGTACTGCCCTACAATCGGTAGTTAACATTGGTTACTTTGGTAAGTTTCGCTGAACAAGCCCTTAGAAAGGAAAAATCTAACAAAAAAGAAAAAAAAAAAAGAAAGAAAAAAGAAAATTTCAACAGAAATCTGCATTTAAAACTATAGCAAAACTATCTGGTAGATGGGGGTGGGGATTACAATGAAATTTAAAACGTATCCGCGGTTTGCTTAAATAAAAAGTTTTAATTAAATAGTGTTTTTGAAATCGTGAAAAAATTTCAAAGCGAAGTAAAATGTAGTGACGTCATTTACAGCTCCCACTGTAAATCTGACCATTGAGAACGCTCCATTACGACTATGGAACGGTTTCATTGGTCCGAAAATAGATTGCCCTTAAAATCGGAAATAACTTTTCACAATGTTTTTTATAGATTTGAAATTCTCAAGAGTCATTCACGGCTGTAACGAAAAAAAAATTAAAGCAACCCGAATATAAAAATTTTAACAATATTGCATTTAAAACGCACCTTCGCTTTCCTTTAATAAAAGGTTTTAATTAAATATACACTGTAAAAAATTTGACTCATTTGCTACAGCGTCACTCCACCGCTTTTATAGAAAAAGGGTTACTTTACTGTGTTATGGAGCATTCTCGTTGGTCATAAAAGAGATATTCTATAAAAGTTGAGAGTGCCGCTGCAGCAAATGGGTCAAATTTTTAACAGTGTACTTTTTGAAATCGTGGAAAGATTTCAAAGCGAAGTAAAATGTAGTGACGTCATTTCCAGCTCCCACTGTAAATCTGACCAATGAGAACGCTCCATTACGATTATGAAACGTTTTCATTGGCGAATGAGTTTCTTTTTCTCTTGGATAGGTTGACCCCGGAATTGTTATACACGGAGGGGTTTTATATATATAATGCCATTCGAAAAACAAATTAAGGAAGAAAATAGCCCCTTCCCCACCATTTCCTTTCTTTATACTTAATCATTGAACCTCCAAAACTAATCAGGGATATGCCTTATCGTATAATAAACCTGCATCCAAAATTCGAAGCAAGTCGAGTAATTCTACATAAAAACTCATTTATGTAATTTAAGTAGCTTTGTCCTCCGTTCTCTCCTTTATACTTAACTATTAAATCTCCAAAACTGTTCAGAAATTCAATTTATCAGAAAGAACCTACATTCAAAATTTGAAGCAAATAGGATAAATCTCCATAAAACTCTATTTATCTAATTTAAATGGGAGGTAATCGCCCGTACCACCCCCCCACTCTCTTTATACTTAACAAAAGAACACCACAACTAATAAGGGAAGCTTCTAACCACTTTGATCCTGTATCCAAAAATTGAAAAAAATTGGTTAATTTTGCATGATAAATCATTTATCTAAGGTATGAAAGGTAGTTCCCCTTATACCCCCTTTATACTTATCCAATGAATTCCAAAAATAAATCAGGGAAACGCGTTTTCACAATGAACCTCTATCCAAAATTTGAAGCAAATCGGTAAATTTTGCGTGAAAAACCTATTAACCTAAATTAAGAGGAGGGGATTACCCCCTCTCTTTAAACTTATCCAATGAACACCGAATACTAATCACGGAAGCACCTCATCAGAATGATCCCATATCTAAGATTTGTACGAAATCTGATAATTCTGCATGAAAAACCAATTTATACAGTGAAACCTCCAAATAAGGGACACTCCGAATAAGGGACACCTCTATTTAAGGGACAAAAGTTCCGGTCCCAGTCCTTTCGTATAGGAAGTGTAATGTATTTACCTCTGAATAAGGGACACTCGATTTAAGGGAAACTTAAAAATGAGATTAACCCTTTTGACTTGAAAAGTTTCCTACAAATACATTTTTTTTTCAAAAAAATTTTAATTAAATAACAAATTTTATTTTATTTTATTACTGGTATGACAAAATTAAATTTTGCAAAGAAAAATTCTGTCCAGTCTTACTGGACATACGAGTGCAAAATGTTAAAGTGGTTGATTTTCGCATTTGAGATAATGAAATAGTCTGTGATGAAAATGAAAAAACAGAATTTTGGGAACTTATCAGATAGGCAGTTATATTGGTACAGAGGTATGGAACTCAATTGATGAGTATATATTTATCCACAATTCAGATGAAGACATCGAAATATTTTTATTTCTATTAGAGCCAGAGATGGCAGTGCAGACAATAACTTCATCGAGTTCACAGCTGAAATTTCAGAATAGGTTAAAACTCGATTCACATATTGAAATACAATTGGTCTGCCAAGTCATATCTAAGTGTAAAACACATATAAACCTGATTTTAGTGGTTGCTTCGTAGGTTTATCATTAAAGTATCCTGCAGTCAGTCTCCATATTTTCATAGATTTGAGTGCAAGAAAATTAATGGTAAATCTACGAGTCAAATTTCAGATTTTTACGTGTTTTAGTAGACCGATTGCGTTTTAACATGCATATTGAGTTCAACTAATTCTAGAATTTCTGTCGTGAACTTGATGAGGTGATTGTCCATGCTGCCACCTCGCAGTTTATATTGAAAAGAATGCTGAAAATTGTGAGAGATGACTCTGAAAATGAAAGAGAAAGGAAAATTGTGAAATAAAGAACTTCACAGATGCTTTAAAATATGCAAAGCAGTTGAATACTTTTTCGTAAATACTGCTTATAATGAAGGACTAAAAGTTTTAAGTGTGGTAAATGAATATCTGAAAAGTTTAGTATTAGAAAAATTGAAATTTGCAAAATAGTCACTTTTTTTATTGATTATTTCGCAAGAAAGATTTTTTAAAATATTATTGGACTTTTTGCATTGCAGAAACATTTACGTAAAAAATACAAATCAATAACTCAACAAATCAATTACTAATTAAGTAATCAATTAAAAAATTAATTAATTATCTATTACTTTTGTGCCTAATTAATGTAATTTATAACCTTCGGATACATTTAAACTTCAATTTTAATATTTTGTTATTTTTTATGTCCTTATGAATGATTAATTTAAAAAAATGTAAAAACTCCGAATAAGGGACACCTCTATTTAAGGGACAAAAGTTCCGGTCCCACGGGTGTCCCTTATTCGGAGGTTTCATTGTATAAATTAAGAAGAGGAGCAATAGCTCCCGTTCCCCTTCTTAATACGTATCCAATGGACATCCAATACTTATCACGGAGGTGAATCATCAGAATGATCCTATATCTAAAATTTGAACGAAATCTGATAATTCTGCATGAAACACCCATTTATATAAATCAAGGAAAAGGGCATTAGCCCCAGTTCCCCTTATACTTATCGAAAGAACTCTCAAAGCTAATCAGTAAAGTGCCTTATCAGAAAATGCCTATATCCAAAATTTCAAGTAAATCCGATATTTTTATCATGAGTTATCGCGTTACGTAAGTATGTACGTACACATGCACGTATACATGCATGCATACATACATACAGAATGGGTGGGCACATAAAAGTGAGCTAATAAAAAATCAGTAGCAACTTAAATTTCATTTTTCCTGACGAAAAATGTCTCGAGTAACACCACTAGATTTTCCGAACGCTACCAAATACTATGCTTTCATATGAGGACGAAAATTTCAAAACTCGCCTTATACAGAATTCAACAAGTTGGAAAATGCACGTAAACGTGGTAAATGAGGTGCGTTCGTACGATAACGAAGTTTTAAAAATATTCAGATCTTGCTGATGTAGTAGAGCGTACTTCGGATACAGTATAGAAGTCGAAATCTTTGTGTTTCTGTAAATATGCAGAAAGTAATTTTTATTACACCTCAGCAATGTTTATCTTATTCATAAAATGTGTAATAGTTGAATATAATTAAAACACGCCTCAAACAATATTTCCCCGTATAGCATTATGTAGTGGAATACATTTGTGTGGCCCTGTAATTTAATAATAAAAATTCTTTGCATCACAGATTGTACAGAATGCATATTTTAGTATATATTTCATAGTTTCATGCCAATTCTATTATGTTCGAACGAGTGTAACATCATTAAAATGCATTTGAAACTTTTTCCCCATTGGCCGTAATGTAACGGAATACTTTTGATTCTCCCTGTAAATGATCTATGCATCCGACTTTCATAACATTTGAAATGACTCGACAAAATTACGTAATAATTATATGTTTTAAATTTCAAACGATTAAAGTGCATTTGAAAATTTTTTCCCCATTGACCGTAATGTAACAGAATCCTTTTGATTGGCCCTGTAATTGATCTATCCATCCGATTTTCATAAAATTTGAAATGTCTCGACAAAATTATGTAATAATTATATATTTTAAATTTCAAACTATTCGCTTGGATAGTTTTTGCGTTGTTATATGCGGACGGACTGAGCGACAACAATAGGTGCTACGTATTTACATAATTACGAACGCACCTAAAAAATCGGGTTATCTTTATCAATCTATTCTATTGTTGAAGCTGCGTCGAAAAAGCACGTAGTGTCTGCCTCTAATCTAAACTAGTTATAAACTAGTCTAAAGTAAAGTCTTGGTTTTCAATGAAAACCAATGGACGCAGCGAGAGGTTTTTCGTAATTTCCTAAAATTTGATTTTCTAGATTAGTCGAATTTTGAAACTCACGTCCTCAAATAAATAATTGAAGAATTCGAATGATAAAGGTGTTAATTGAAATTTCAAAATTAAGTGGAAACATATTTTGGAACCACTTTTATCTTTTAATTAATTTTTTTTTTCCACTGTCAGATTCCTCTTTTATTAATTAAAATCTCTGTGAGTATTGTGTTTTTTCAAATAGGAATTTAATATATGGTAGAGGATCATTGATTATCTACAATTTCAATGAACTCTTTTTAAATGTATTTTTATTTATATAAGTACGTAGCATCTATAGTCGCCGTCCATTCCGTCCTTATATCTGTATATAACAGTGAAAATCTACCCAACCGGAATAGTTTGAAATTTAATGCACATAATCGCTGCAGAATTATGTCGAGCCATTTAAAATTTTATGAAAATTGAATCAAAATTTAAAAAGATTATTAATAAAAGTTTTCTTCATTCTATTAAATCCGATCATACGTAATTAATTCAGTAATATCTTATGATAAGTAATAGGTAATGATCCTAGGTTGCCTTGCTGATTATGTCCTATTTAAGATGGAGCTCTATTACTTCCGCATTACTGAATTGAATATATGTAATCGTAATAAATTTGTATTAAATGTAAAATTAAATTTTTGCATAAGAGTGCAAGGAATATATTGCATTACGATCTGAATATTTATAAAACTACTTGTAGTATGAACGCACCTGATTTGCCATTTTTTACGCACAATTTCTATTTTGTCTTTTTTTTTCTTTAATTTTGCCACCCTATTTCACTTTTTAGGTAAATTTTACCTTAGCATGCCAAACGAAAATTCAATCGTTAGAGCCATGAAGTGGTATGTAGACTGGGTGCAGAAAATACAATGAGAAACCTACCAATCAACTCGCTGTTAAAAATCTTGTTGTGATTTGAACCAAATTTTGGTGCTCAGTAGCTGCCACCATAAGATGGTGAAATAGCGTACAAATATTTGGAGTTTCCTATTCAAACCTAGTTCTAATTATTGGAACTTTGCTTCAACAGAAGCTCCAAATATTGGTTCAGGATTTTACCATCTTACAGTATGGCAGCTATTGAGCACCAAAATTTGGTTCAAACTAGAACAAGATTTTTAACAGTGACTAAAATTTAATCTGGAGGTGGTTTACACAAAGAAACGAGTTAGCAGACCAGTTGCATTTTAATATGTTAATAGTGTTGTAACTAATACTTGAATTTCAGCCGTGAACTCGATGAATGATTGTTTGTGCAGCCGCAACCCACACTGCCAGAAATAATTACACAAAATATAAGAACTTACATATTAAATAATTATTACTTATGCTATAAATGGTACTGCCAGTTTAACGTGTTTATTGATTCAAAAAATTTACCACAATTTCCAAATATCATTATTTATTTATTCTCAGAATATCTTCCATTAAATAAAACAATGATTATTATTTGAAAATTCTGGTAGATATTTTGAATTGAGAGGAAAATACTAAAATGCAGCGTTGATTGCGATTATATTAGATTTAGATCAAGGATATTAGATTCAATTAATCTCTTTATATTCGTGAGTTTTGATTATTTACGAAATAGAAAATAAAAGACATTTCAACATTCACGAATACTTCACTTGGTTATTGTTTTGCAAAGAATTTTTTTTTTTCCCCAAAGTAAATTAGCTTTGACATTGAACAGCTGTATTTTGCAGTGTAGACTAAGTTTCCATAATTTCAGTCGTTGTATTGAGGCAAAATATAGATTGGTCATTCCGTGATATTTGTAACATGACTTGCAGCTAAAAAATATAAAAATCCTAATTTTTCTAAAATACAAAATTTTTATTGGAAGTGGAAAATTTTGTGTAAAAATTGTATGAAAATTTTTAAAGTTTCAACAACAACTTTTTGAGAACGCAATAGAATGCGATCCTTCTGTGATAAAAAGTTTAAAAAACAGAAAAAGGAAAAAGAAAGAAAAGAAAAAGAAATCGAGCTTACAACTTTTCCTGCTATGGAAATCCATAAACAAAAAATACGTTCTTACAAACAATCGTATCTTAATACATTTTTTCAGGCATGATGCATGAACTAGCAGTTAAACTTTGTACAATAGGTGCAAGTTATTCAAATTTATTTACAATAGGGTAACATCCCCAGTAATTGGCACATTAAGAATTTGTCTTTAAATTAACTTCTATTTTCATAACCAAGAAATAAAATATTTACTTGCAAATATTTTTAAGTCAAATAGTGCATATCTGTTCATCTATTTTGCCCACTGAAAGCAAAAATATTTGAAAAAGTATGTTTATAAAAATATATTTATAAAAAGTTGCTGTAATCACCAGTAATTGGCACTTAGACTTTTGCGCAAATAAAGTAACCCTTTTCAACTAAACAAACCTGTTGTCAATTAAAATTTAAAATATTTTATAAATCAGATAATCAAAAATTGAAATGCAAGCCTTTCTTAAGTCAGAGAGGAAGCATTTGCATCAAAAATGGCTAATTTGATACAAGCCATAACTGTTTCTCTTTCCTAGGCACTATTGTCATCTACTAGGATAAATCAGAGTTATAATCTTTGAAGTAAATGAGCATATAACTGGTATATGGTCTTGCATTTTTAAAAGACTAGATATAAATCTTATTTTAGGACATTTTTGTAGGATGTGCCAATCACTGGTGCATGTCAATTACTGGGGATGTTACCCTATGAGTTTTTTTTTTTTTTTTTTTTTTTTAATACTTAATAAACATACTTTTACATTTCAATTACTTTTTTCAATAGAAAAGTTTATAAAACTTAACCCCTTTTTATGCATGGAAAGATGGTCTCAATAATCACGATTTTAGCATTCTTGGAAATTTTCGCGAATGTTAAGGGATTCATTAGGATATCAGAGTTCATGAAGGTCTCATTGTTACCAGGTGAAATAACTATTTTCAGGCCCAAAATCTCATTTTAATCCCTCACACCATCCAAGTTTTGTGAAATATTTATTATTTCTTGATACAATGAAATTCCCTGTGTGTCTAAAATACTGACTAAAATTGTAGTCAGTACAGACTCGTTATTTTCTTAAGTATCAATCTTTTACATTATATTTTTAATAATCTTGACAAGATGGCAGCACTAACTTTTCATAAGTAATAAAAAAATGTTCGTTCAAAGACTAAATAGCTATTAAATGATACTTCTAAATTTTTGTAATAAGCAAAAATTATCATTAATGTAAGAAGAATGTATTAGCAGAGCCGTCCCTAGCAAAGGCGAGGCCGGGTGCGAGAACTTTTGCGAGGAATTTTTCTTCTAGAGTCTCATATCGAATCAGGGCTGCAACTAGAGGGGTGCCAGTGGATGGGTGGTTGGCACAGCCCCCCCATCCTAAAACATTTTGGGCCTTCTCTGGAAAAGATTTTAAAGTCATTAAAGGAATTTTTGTTCCAAAAATCTAAATGAAATTCTGTTAAAAAATCGAATTTAGTTTTGAGGCCCATGTTTTGCAGAAGTACTAAATTGTAGCATTTGTACAAAAAGTACAAATTAGTGTGTTTCACTTGCACATCCTTTTTGCATATATGAAACTAAGAGGATGCATAATTTTGAACTAACTGAACACTTGAATTTTTCATTCTGCATTCTATTTTTTTAATTAGCATAAAATGAAGTTATTACAAACCGTTTAATAAGAAACATAGTGCTTAAAATGTGCTTGTGCGTGCGTTTGTCAGAGTGAGAAAGAGAGAGAAATGAGCCCCTCTCCTTACATTTTCTTGGACTCCCATGAATATGTGGAACAAAATTGGAAAATTTTATTCCAAATATTCTGTAACAATGAGGCAGCATGTTCACAAAACTAAACTATGGAAACTAAACGACTACAAGGAATATTTTTTGCTTTCGAATATCCGCGCCTAACTTTTGATTGATAGAAGTTTTACATGTTATAAATAACCATTTTTAAATATCTAAATTTAATCATAAAATAAATAACTTGCAGAAATTTTAAAAAAAATGTTTAGATATTTAAAAATTTAATTGTTTTTCTCTTTTCTTTTTCTTTTATCCCAGCGCGAGGCCTTTCTAGGCGCGAGGCCCTGTGCGACCGCACCTTTCGCACACCCCTAAGGACGGCTCTGTGTATTAGTATATCTTTGCAGTTGTTATTCATTTAAAAAATGGGAAGACGATTTGATTTCATATTTTTTAATTTCCATCATAATAGATGGCAGCATCAAAAGCAGACTTTTGCGATATAGGTCGTTGCATTGGTGAATGTATGCCAAATAAATGCACATGACACCTCCCCGAACACGTGCACACACAAGGTCCTGGGCTCCCTTTTAATCTACGAAAAAAATTCTAAATTCAACATACATCCACTTAGAAACTCATCGTGCTGCAAATATTATTCACCAGTGGCGTAGCTATGTTTTTTGGCGCCCGGGGCCAGCAAGAAATTTTGCGCCCCCCACCCCAATATAGATATATAACAATTTCTCTCAATTTGGCGCCCCTAGGCCTCGGCGCCCGGGGCGTACGCCCCCCTTGCCCCCCCTTAGCTACGCCACTGTTATTCACGGGGTTGTCTTACAAGGAAGGTCTCCATACGGGCATACGCTGAAAATTCTGAAAAAAATACAGAATGTTCTTCTCATGTGGATATATATGTTTGTAAAAAAAATTTTGGCAGAACCCCGAAAGAACGTTCGTAAAAAAATAATGAACATTTCTTTTATTTGGCGATTTATCATCGGTTGGCGACAAAATGAAACTTCGAAAAACACTTTTTTTTTTTTTTTTTTTGCCAAATTCTTTTTAAGGTAAAAATGTTTCATCTTGAACTTGTTTAAAAAAATTTTATTTATATAAAAAAAATTATTAGTTTTGTCAGCTTTAGTTTGTTTTAACTATATTTTTGTCATAATGTATTTAGAATGAAAATTAACTGTGAAATTTTATGAATTAAAACAAAATTTAAATTAATTAAAATTGTTTCTATCTCAAAATTAACTCCAATCTAATTGAGCTCTGTCGATTCAATTTTGTTGCTATGAAAACAAAAACTTCACCGATATTGAAATGCATTACTGTAGCATTCTTTATCTGGCCTTTATTTTGTTATACGCTTAAATATATGAAAAAATACTTTTCTATATGAACGTATTTTTTATATACGAAATTATTTTTTAAGTGATAAAATTAAATAACTGCAGCAAAAGCAACAGAAATATACAACATAAAATACATCTATGTATCAAACTCTCTCATTATTCAAATTTAAATTCATTAAATGCTATTTACACGTCTTCAAAAATTTAATTGACAAGAATTTTTGAGGTGAATTAAAATCATTTGCTTTTGGCGAGGGAAAATGGTGCTCGCCAAATAGCGCGACGCTTTAGTCTTTTCGCGCCAAATACTCGTATTATTTTATTATTTTACTGAGTTTCTTCTGTATTTCCGCCGCTAAATTTGACTGATCCTTTATTACATACATGAGTAGTTTATCAGTATTTTTTCAAAAAATTTTGAGTATGCCCAGTATGGAGACCTTCCTTGTTAGTCTAGTTAACGTACACATAATTCATTAAATACTGCATACGCTTTCAACTTTCAAAAAATCGATTTTTTTAAATTTTTGACAGAAATTAAATTCTTACAATGTGTATACTTACGGACAAAGAGATTTAAAGTGATATCTCAATTATTAAAAAATATTTGAGCAAAAATGTGAGCGCGCGCATAATCAAAATTAAATAGGGTGAGGCAACCCTACTAGTAATTAATACCCTTCCAGTAGTTAGAGATGTAAATTTTCCGGAAAAATATAAGTGGCGGAAAAAAACTGGTTTTTTATCAGTTTTTTTTTTTTTTTTTTTTTTTTTTTTTTCGGGAAAATACGGAAAAATTTATTTTTCTTCATTGTTTCTCCCAAATAAATTATATTTTCTTAGAGAATATTAAATAAACATTTTTTTTCATTTATTTGTATTAAAAGAAAATTATTTTCACTTTATATTACAAAATGAAAAGAAAGAAGTAAAGCCTCCTTATAAAAATTTAGTTTTATTTCCCAGCCTAAGAATTTTTATTAAACGCTATTGTTTTTTACATCACATCTCTGTTGAAATGACTTTCCAGTTATATGTTTAACTACCAATTGACCTAATGTAAAAACCTGAGCCAATATGCCAACAGTTTGGAATGAGATAAATTATGTATCCCATTTACATAAGTATAGTTTTTAAGTAAATGATACTAGTTTAATGAAATAAATTATTGCAGTTTTGTCATTATTATGAATATCAGTATTAAAAAATTCCATTGTTTGTTTAAAAAATGTATATTTTTACAATATTACATTTTTTTTCTTACAACCATAATTTTATTTCCTTTAAAAAATATGTTTAGTTTTGGTATAACTTTCCAATTTCAACTCAAAAAAGTTTCGATTTAGTTTTATAATCTAAATTCAAACAAAACTAAATTTTGGTTTGGCTTACTCAGGTCTGCAACTAAAAAACAGCATAGGATTTATTAACTGTTAGATTTTTACTCACCAAAACAAAAAAAAAAAAAAAAATGTTTTAAGTTAAATTAAACGTATTTTTTTTTCTTTTTATCCTGAAATCTGGTATTCCATTCTTGAGTAAGAAACCATATTCAACAATATTTCCATATGGTAATTTCATATTTCTAAGAGTGGAACTCAAAAGTTATGAAAACAGAACACTACAAATAGAAAATGCTCGCGAGGAATTAACAAAAGCAGTTACACACAGAGATAAACTTCTACTATGCTTTAGAAAACTACTAAAATTCAAAGTTTAATCAAGAAGGAAAGTACAATTTGGAACGTATTTACTTGTAATAAAATATCATTTTTTTTTCATCGCAATTGTATTTTTCCAATGCTAACTGCCCAAGTTTTGCAACATTACTGTATATTATGGAGGTAAAGTGGCGGTCAATTTTATATTTAACACTTTGAAAACACATTCAAATAATCAGCTATAACGAAATCTTGAAAAACACAGCATAATAGTGCCACCTATAGGGCAATTTACACTAAAAACTAAACAACATGAATATATATCAGGAACTGGCTGACTCTGTAGTTGGATGAAAAATCGTCTTTTAGTTCTTGAAGTAGAAGTATTGTGGAAATCATGAGTAATACAGCATAGCAGGGCCATCGGTTGAGCGATATACACTAATAACTAAGCATCTCGAGTTTATATCAAGATGTAACTGAATCTAAAGTTTTGTGAAATTATGTGCATCAATTCTTGAGATAGAGTGCCCATAAAATTTTGGTCACATTCACTCACAGAGTGACAGATATTTTCCAAAAACCACCAAATTGTGTTCAGGATCTTCTAAAACGTTTAAATACACCAAAAACTGGAAGTCAAAATTTTCACGAATTAAATACTTTTTGTAAAGATAGAAGAACGTAATAAATGTATGCTTCAAATTTTATGTTAAATTTTTAATTTTACCATTCCCATTAATCGGCATATTATTGAAATAATTTTGGCAGATTAATTCATTTTTAAAAAGAGAAGTTGCATTTAATGATATATCTAGATTTTTTTCTTGTAATTCTGTTTTTGGGAAATTGTGAACTTCTTGTATATACTTATACGAAATATAACCAGAATTTATGATTTAGAAATTATTACTATATATTTAGATTCTTATTTAGACCATTTTTAATAAGGTTATTCATACATATATACAACTTGACAAGATTCAGTTGCTGTATGGCATGAGATTTTTTTTCTTCAATCACTGCATTTGTAAAAGATTCAATTTGAAGATTAAACTTTTTCTAAAATGTCTATTTTCCAAGAGAAATGTTGCGAAGGATATTGTGTTTCAAACTAGAAAAAAAAAATTGTGAAAGATCCTTTCAAGTCTTAAGTATATAAGTGAAAAAAAAAAAAAAAAAAAATCACGCCATAACACTGGTGGCAGCATGGAGTAATGTTACACAAATGTTTTACAGTGTGAACAACAAAAGAAGAAAAAGAAAAGGTAAAACCTTGCACATTAAAAAGAACATAATTAAAAAATAATATTTATTGTTAACATTAAATATAGGGCAGAAACTTCAATATTAATATTACAATACATGTGTTACAGATAGACAGTCAGACAGTATGTTGTGCAGATCTTCTAACGCCAAATATTCCATTCTCTTGTCTTCGCTCTATAAAAAATAAAAAAATGTTAAGCATAAAAAAAATCTTGAATGAAGGCCTTATGATGTAATTCTATCGTATAGCAAATTTAAAATACTATGATTCTAATCAATCTTGAAGACATGAAATATTTCTTTTAATATTGATTATAATAATTTAAATAATATTAAATTTTAATATTTTAAAACCTAATTTTAATTGGGATGGCCTATCAAATCTCAAATTCCACTGGCTATTGTTATGTTTATGAGTGTCGAATGCATTTTTATTTTTAAAAAAATTAATATTTAAATTTTTTTTTTTTTTTTTTTTTTTTTTTTTTGCTTGTTGTCCTCATTTAAGATATTTTTTTAAGTTTTCAGTTGACGAAATATTTCTAAAATATAGACTTAATTTTATTTGAAGTGTTAAAAGCTTACTCACAAGCCATTCAGCGTCACTAACAAGGGGACCACCAGACATGGTGCTCACAGATTTTGATGATTTCAAAGTATGTTGTAGGGGTCATACCACTAATTATTCTGGTGAAAGGGTTCCTTCAAATGGACCTTAGTTTTTGAGAAATTGGGGGTCAAAGTTTACCGTATGTTTTAAATACTTAATTGTACAACATGTGAATGTCGATTCGTGGTGTCGTGCCAAAGCATGTGTTTGTGAGTCGGAAGATTGTGCGTTCGAATCCGTCCTCGGTTTTATTTTTTCTTATATTCATCTTTTTTACACGTTACAAATTTTAAGAATTTTTATTTCTAGAGCAATTGCTACAACTTTTATATTTTCTTAATATAAAATTTTTCTTAATATGCATTTACATTTTTTAATTTTTTCATGAAAATTTATTTTTTTCTGCAATTTTTAAACTAATATTTCTTTTGATAACACAGCAAAACTAATTTAAGCCTATAACTTTTTTTTCTTAAATATTATCTATATTTTTTACTTTGTGCCTTTAAAATTATTCTTATAAATGCATAAAGTGATTTAGAAATGTTATTAATCATTTTACGATAATTTTTAGGACTTGATAAACACAGAAATGTCATCACGAGGAAGCAATTAGCAGTCGCTTACGGAAATTTAGTATAAATGCCGAATTTCATAGAATGTTTGACATTTTTCATTTGATATATTTTTCAAAACATTTTTCAATCTCATAGTTTCCAAATAACTACACTTGCAAATTTCACGAGATTAAAATTGCTTTCACAAATGTGTCACATGTTACCTAATTTTGATTTCAGTAGACCTTTTTCAGAATCAGAAAGATTCCCATTATTGAACAAGGGGGGGGGGGGGATAAGGATTTAAGGTATGTTTATTTTTTAAAGTAATTTTTAGAATATTTCTGCTGTACAGCACGTGTGTGTGTATGTGGGGGGGGGAGTGATGAATCCGTGGCCTCATCTTTAAACCCGCTATTGAGCTACGCAGATGAAAATATGAGCTTCACCCTACATTTTCTTGAGCGCCCCCCCCTCCCATTACACATTTTTAATTATAGCCCTGTGTACAATTATGCATTGCATTTTAATCAGGGGCGTAGCTAAGGCGGCGTCTCAGCCCCCTAAAACTTTTTGAGCCCCCCCCCCCCCCCGAAAAAATTTCAAAGTCACTAAATGAATTTATGTTCCAAAAACCCAAATGAAATTCTATTGAAAAATCTAATTTAGTTTTGAGGACCTTTCATCGTTTTGAAAAAATACTAAATTGTAACTAAAACAGGTGTTTCAACACTTGCTCATTTTACTTGCACATATGAAGCCAACATTATGTTTAATACTGCACTAGTTATGCGCTCGAATTTTCCATAATACTATTCTTTTCTTAGCATAAAATGAAGTTATTGCAACAGTTTAATCAGAAACATTGTAACTAAACTGCAGTGTAAATATGCAGTAATTTATCTTTCTGCGTCACAGAGAGATAGAGAAAAAAATATATGAGTCATCCCACTACATTTTCTTGACCCCCCCTCCCCCCACACACCCTAATTATTGACTTCTCGTTAAGGCCCTGGTTTTAATATTCTGTTTGCATTTTTAAAATAAAAATTCAAAATTTCAATAAATGTAACTTTTACGGATATATGGCAGCACTAACTAATACGAATTCTAGTGAAAAATATCGTAATCACTGGCGATAAATTGATAAATAAACTAAAAAACTTTGTAAAATCACCATAAAATGAAAAATTAAGCAGGACGCGTTTCGAGCTACAACAATAACAGCATGGTGATTTTACAAAGTTTTTTAATTTATTTATTAATACGAATTCTTCCAAAGATTATTCTATAGTCTATACGATGTATGCCGTATGCTCGATGATTGCGAATGCCCAGTTTCTGAACAGTAACGACTAGCGAAACGAATACTTTTTAACGGGTAGAGAATTCTAAATCAACGTTAACATACGGGTATTCATTTAACCGTTATTTTCACAGCACTGCATTACATTATCTAAAAATCCATGCACAGTATTGTGTAATATACATTTGAAAAAAAAAGTGATTGATTAATCAAAAATATTATTATTTAAAATTGTGGAGATTTTAAAATATTAAAATTTTCTTATACTTTTTCAAAATTTTAATTAAATACGCATTTTTATTTAATTATCTGTTGCAAAATGTACTTTTAGTTGAACCCTGAACTGCAGTCAGTTCACCAATTGAGCCGTATTTTTTGAAATAATAGTAATAATAAAATATTGAAAAAGTAAAGTGCCCTCTTCAGAAAATATCAAAAGGTCCAAAGCTGTAGAATTCCCAATTCTGCTTAAAATCTATATCATGTAAAAAATATAAATATAAGTAAAAAAGAAAATAGAAGCCGAGGATGGTGTGACGAATCCATGTGATTAAGTTTCCACTTTAACTCCCGCCTAAAATTTCACAAGAGGCTATCGCAACTGTTAGCCTGAATGCGGAATGCTTCTTTTGGTTTTGCCAGACGGCGTTAATGTTGAATTGAGTGATGGAGGCGAAGGGAGACGAAGGAGTGTGTGGGAGGAATGGGACGTTGACTTGAAGAGAGACTGGTGATTTTAATGTTTAAAATTTTCAGTTTTTTTGATGTGTGTGAGGTTTATTTGTATTTTTAGAAAGTAAATGTTGATGTAGAGTATTGTAATAAAGTGCTGTTGGACATTATAATGAGGAATTATTGTGCTACCCTTTCACAAGTGAACCAGACTGGAGACAGATTCGTTACAGTCATAAAGTGGAGGTTCCACCGAGATTGGACTTCGAGTTGCAATGAGAAGGAACGTAGAGTCACAGGTATGTTTTGATTTCATTGCAGCATGTTATATGATTTAAGCTTAAGGTATTGGGAATGTTCATTTGATTAAAATTTGTTGGTTTTCTTTTACAATATTATAATTGTATAATAATTGTTGTAAAAATTGTTTTTTTAATATATATAGCGGCCGCAATATCAGATTTGTATTTTCTGGTTTTTATAAAAGGTGTGAATGTGAAAAGGATTATTTAAAACCAAGCTGGTTTATCGATTAAATTAAGTCAAGCTGACTTTAAGTTAATATGTTTTGTCTCGAAGAGTGTATTTTAAAATCAATCTGGTTTGAGTAAATGAAATTAAACTGATTTATTGTATTTTGTATCGAGATACTTCATGTTTAAAATCAAACTGGTTTGATTGAGGTCAAACTGATCTTATGTTTATTATATTTTGAAAAATAGTGTTTTAGACCAGGCTGAGTGGTGGAAATGTGACTTTTCAAAGGTTCAAAAAATTTTTTTTATTAAAGTTGTGTATTATTTTTGTTAAACAGAAGGTATGCAAGTATTGATGTTTTGAACCGGTATATAGATACATTTTTTTTGAATAATTAATTATAGTTATTTGTATAATGTATATTTATCTATTGTTTTGATATAGTGAATATATAGATTATTGGTGTATTGATTAAATTTGGTCAGTTGGTTGGGTGCCGGTCGCTCTTATAAAGTGTTTAACCGGCGACTTACCCGTCGGTGAACGTATTTGGAAATGGCTTTCCTGGGGAAAGGCCGAAGAGCAGATTTGAAAATCGTTGCTCTGGAATTGGGGGAGGAAGTCGATGATAGTATGAGAATAATTGATTTACGTAATTTAATTACAAAGAGTGTTAATTATGAAGAGGAATTTGTTAGAGAGATTCTTACAACTGTGATAAATGAAAGAATAGGTCGAGAGGAAGTGGCCGAGAGAGAGAGGGTGGAGAGACAAAAAATAGAGTTACAGTTGAATGAGGGAAAGAACTTAGACTCTGTTCAATCTAGTATAGGTTTTGAATCGAGAGTGGATATTCAGAGATTGATGCCCAGATTCAATGTGAAAGAGGATGATATTAGTTTATTTCTGGAACTGTTTGAGAGGCAGGCTAAGGTGCTTGGGATTTCCCCCCAAAGATGGGTTACTCAGTTAATTGGTGTTTTACCAACTGAAATTTCTCAATTAATAGCTCGTGAGCCTGAACAGCAGGCTAGTGAATATCAGTATGTTAAAACAATGTTGCTGAAGCGGTTTAAATTGAGTCCAGAGAGGTTTCGTCAGAACTTTGTGAAAATTCAGAAAGCATCTGATAGTACGTGGTATGATTTTTATTATGAGATAAAAAATTATTTAGAAGGTTGGTTGAATGGGTTGAAGATAGAAACTTATGATCAGTTGAAAGACTTGATGATAGTTGATCAAATAAAAAAAAGAGCGCCGCCTGATTTTAGGGAGAGTTTTTTGGATCGGTGGATAACTATAGTTTCACCCACTGAGCTTGTTACTAAAATGGATGAATTTGAAGATGTAAGAAATTGCATTCAGCGTAAAACTTCGATAAGTAATAGGGATCGAGGTGATAGGAATCAATGGCAAATGTGATCATGGAAGGGAAATAACTTAAGAAGTGAATTTATACAAGATGTAGAGGATAAGGGAAATTATTGTAGGGATAGAAAGCCTGATCCCAGTTTTGAGAGGAGGAAACAGTTCCGTTGTTTTGAATGTGGGGATTCAACGCACTTTAGGCCGATTGCCCTAAGCTTAAAAATAAGAGCGGTTTAGACAGCGTAAATCACTTTAAAAATAAGGTTGACGAGGATTTGTTGGCACCATATACAATTTTTGGGAAGATTAATGGAACTAGTATTCCTATTTTAAGAGATACTGGAGCAACTATCGATGTGGTGTGTCAAAAGTATGTTCCACCTGAAAACATGATAGGAGAATATGTGTGGGTGCAGCATTTGTTGGACCAGCGGATGTCATGTTTGCCTATGGCCGAAATTGAGATTGAGTGTGAATTGGGCCATGTTATCACTAAAGCAGCCGTCCTGGGAAATGAATTAGATTAGGGGAGGTATATCCTTGGAAATAAAACTGCGTCTCTATTAAAGGAGATAGAAGCTGATGGTGATAAGAGAAAAGAAATTGTGAATGTGGTATTGACACGATCTCAGAAGCGGTTACAGCCTGCTGAGAAGGAGGCGATAGAGGGTCAGGAAGAAGAATTAATATTAACTGAGAAGTCGCGGGAGGAAGAAAATGATTGTTCCGGTGCAGACTGCAAAATTTTGCCGGAGGTTGAAGAGACTGAAACTATTTTTGACTTGGTGAAAGTGGATTCGGATACATTTGCAGAAGAGCAGCGGAGGAGTAAAGAATTGGCTCCCTTATTTACTTTGGCTAGGGGGACAGAAACAGAACCTAAGGATTTTAGAATAGTTAAGGAAAAATTATTGGTTAAGAGGAAAATCAATAAGATGGGAGAGGAAATGGACTTACTTGTGGTTCCTGAATGTTTCAGGGACCAAATTAAAAGAATGTGTCATGAGGAGACCTCGGGACATTTAGGTGTCGCCAAGACAAAAGATCGCTTGGTGAAGCATTTTTTCTGGCCAAATTGTTTTAAGCAAATTGAGGAGTTTGTGAAAACTTGTGATGCTTGTCAGAGAGCTGGGAAATCTAATGACAGAAAGAAAGCCCCATTAACTTTGGTGCCCATTGTATCTGAGATATTTAGTAGAATAAATGTTGATGCTTGTGGACCATTGCCTATTACACCAAATGGAAATCGGTATTTGATTACAGCTATGTGTATGTCATTTTATTATGTATATTTATGTATATATTTTATTATTTTATGTGTATGTAATTTATATTGTAACTGGTATTGCGGGGTGCTATATTGCCGCGTATTCCAAATTTGTAAAAAGAAAAAGAAAAAAAAATTTAATAGAATTAGGACAGTTGGTCAGGGCAGTACCATGCTGTGATGAATTTTCGGGAAATATGCCTGTGGCACATTGCAACTACTCGTGGACACTGTGCTTTGAAAAGACTTTCTAGCGTTCTTTGGAACTGGCACATTATTGCTCCTTTAGTGGGGACTTTGATTGGACATGTCCAAAATTTGGAGGGGGGAGGAGTCTGTGACGAATCCATGTGATTAAGTTTCCACTTTAACTCCCGCCTAAAATTTCACAAGAGGCTATCGCAACTGTTATCCTGAATGCGGAATGCTTCTTTTGGTTTTGCCAGACGGCGCTAATGTTGAATTGAGTGATGGAGGCGAAGGGAGACGAAGGAGTGTGTGGGAGGAATGGGACGTTGACTTGAAGAGAGACTGGTGATTTTAATGTTTAAAATTTTCAGTTTTTTTGATGTGTGTGAGGTTTATTTGTATTTTTAGAAAGTAAATGTTGATGTAGAGTATTGTAATAAAGTGCTGTTGGACATTATAATGAGGAATTATTGTGCTACCCTTTCACAAGTGAACCAGACTGGAGACAGATTCGTTACAGATGGATTCGAACTCACAACCTTTCGACTCACAAACACATGCTTTGGCACGACGCCACGAATCGACATTCATGTGTTGTACAATTAAGTATTTGAAACATACGGTGAACTTTGACCCCCAATTTCTTAAAAACTAAGGTCCATTTGAAGGAAAACTTTCACCAGAATAATTAGTGGTATGACCCCTACAACATACTTTGAAATCATCAAAATCTGTGAGCACCATGTCTGGTGGTCCCCTTGTAAGATAAAATATTAATTTAAACAACATTTTAGAAATATTTTATCAACTGAAAATTAAAGAAACGTCTTCTATAAAGAATGCATAGAGAAAGGGTTTTAAAAGATTAACTTTCTGGCGACTAGCGTCTTTATTTAGAAAGCTCCGAATGTTATTAAATTTTTACATTTTTTTTTTTTTTCTGATTACTATGAAAGCATCATAAAATAATGAATCTATATACGCATACATACATATGTATGCATGTATATATATATATATATATATAAACATTAATTATAAAACAATATACATCAACAAAAACATGAAATAAATTAACCAAAAGGAGTATATTCGAAATTTGAAGAACCACAATAGATTCATAAGACCTCAAATGCTATGGAACTACAAACAAAGTGTGTGGTTTCATCTTCGTATCAGCCATGAAAAAACAAAATAATGCGAATTTGGGGTTAAGAACACACATATTACCAAAATAAAGTGATTAAAAATATTAAGAAAAATTATAACAGCATGATTAAAATTGATAGAAATGGAAAAACACATATCGGACACTAAAATTACTCCTAACATGATGTAACAAAAATTACTGTCATGATTTCATGCAAATATTGCCAAAAAAAAAAGGATATTGTAAAAAATAACCAAGAAGTGTATCTCAATTTTAAAGATACAAACTTCATTATACTGGAAAGCACCTTCTAGTACAGTGAAACTACCTTATTATCCTAAAAAATGATTTAGTGCTGCCATCTCTTGAGAAATGATTAAAATAAATACAATTAAATGATTATTTAGTTATTTTTTATAAATTAATTAAATGCATTACATATATATTGGAAGATGTCTTTGGCTATTCTCTCTGTCGATATAAGTAAAATTTGAAATATTTTATTAAATGAGAAACATTATAAAAAATAATATGTAATTGATTTATTAAATATTAAAAATATGTAAAATTTGATCTGAATTATGGATTATTATAACGATTTAATAATTAAATGTACAAAATATAAAATATCAATAATTGAACCATTCTCATATATCTTATCCTAATTACTTACTAAGTAAATAATATAATGTTAACTAATTGATAACCATCCAATATCATAATGTTTAGATAAATGAAAAATAAAAATTGAAATTAATTTCATTTAGTGTGACATTACTAAACTAAACTTAAATAATGTAATTGTATAAAGTAAAACAAGGAATAAAATAGTTAATTAATATATGCATTTCATACACCTAGAAATAATATTTCAGATATTGTCCAAATTGCTAAAAGTTAGATACAAGTTAATCATCGTAGGTTGTCACAAAAGTTTTTTCCTTTTTTTTTTTTTTTTTTTTTTTTTTTGATAAAAAATTACCCATGCAAATTTCGATAATAGTGAGATTTTATTGAAGAATTTATGTGCTATTCTGTTCAACACTGAGATCTTACCAGGAATCTCATAATGCCCTCTTTCCACTACATTTTTTATTTGAATCCAAAATACTTGCCGAGGGGATTTTTTATGTCATTCAAACAGTTAACATTTTTTGTGAAAAGAATTTTTGAAAGATAAAAGCGAATAATAATCGGACGGTGCAATGTCTAAAGAATAGGGAGGGTGTATCAGAATGGCTCAGTCGAACGCAAGAAATTTGCTTATCCCATTTAAAGATTGCCTGAAAAGTTTCTTTTGCTATTCATGTGCTATTTTTTAATTCGACTGGCTCCACTTTCTGAAAATAGAAATCTTTTACTCATTTTTTAAATACCGGTGCGAATGGAATATAAAAATAGTTGATGGCGGCCGACCTGTTGGAGTGGAAAATTATAGGCAGCATATTTAACTGCGAAAAAGATCCTTTTGTGAAAAGATTGGTCTCTATAGATGAAAGTTAGATACTTTATAACAACCAAGAATGCAAACAATCCTGATCCATCTGGGATAAAGGCCCGATTCCTGTCGCTAAAACCGGACTTATATAAAAGAAAGTTTTGGTTTCTATTTGGTGAAATTGGATTTACTACAAGATACTTCCACCAAACCAAACCATAAACTCTGAAAATTACTATTTGCAACTGGACGAATTGAAGGCAGCAATTGCCAGGAAATATCCCGAAATAGCAAACAAACGCGGAAGTATCTTCCATTATGATAACTCCATTCCACATGGCCCCACCAGTGGCCGAGAGGTTCGGGCCTCTCAACTGGTAGACGGCAGGTGCTGGGTTCGAACCCAATCGCGGCTGTCGGCTTAACCGTTCGGAGTTTTCCGTGGTTTTCTTCGAACCTTGCGTAAATACGGGTTAGGTTCCCTTAGAAAGACCCCCACGGAGGGCACTCCCCCTGGTCCTATATCCCATTAGCGTAGATAATCGGACGACAAAAATCAACCAACCAACCATTCCACATGTATCTTTGACAGACGGAAAAAAATTCCTTGCGTCGGATAGACGCATTCTGACCCATCCTTCCTACTCA
Organism: Maratus speculifer; assembly: GCA_964019185.1. Classification (NCBI taxonomy): domain Eukaryota; kingdom Metazoa; phylum Arthropoda; class Arachnida; order Araneae; family Salticidae; genus Maratus; species Maratus speculifer. The sequence continues at coordinate 128,000,491 of OZ025296.1, forward strand.
CTGGAGATTGTTCCATCCGACAATTATTTGTTTCTTTTTTTCAAACATTATCTTCAAAAAAAAAAAAAAAAAAAAAAAAAATGAACTTTTTAATTGACATAAAAAAAATTATCTCCATAAGTATTTTGCCATCAAATCAAAAATGTTTTTGAAAGAAGGCATTATTAGACTGCCGGAAAGATAGAAAAAGGTTGGTTCAACAGATTTTCACAAATATTCTTCAATAAAATATCGCCAATATAGAAATTTCCATTAGTTCCAATGGTTTATTTTTTGAAAAAAAAAAAAAAAAAAAAAAAAAACTAAAGAAACTTGAGGGACAACCTTGGAAATTGGGGGAATAATACTTCTTATGACATAAGCGCACACAAGACCGGATTTTTGAAAATTCCCCTTATAACGGAGTTAAAAGGGACGGGTCGAAAATTTAAGCATCTGGTCTTATCTCAATTACCGTTTTAGGTAGGAGCGTCAAATTCCAGAAATTGTATTTACTAAAAAAGTAATTCAACAGATATTTTAGCGATTTCTGAAAATCCTCCCCTAAAAGGGTTAAAGAAGGAGTCGAAAATTTCAGAATATTTTGTATATCTCAGCAACTGTTTTAAAAAGAGCGATAAACTCCAGATGATAAATCAATTAAAAATAATTAAACATGCACTTCAGCGATTTTAGAAATTAAGGGGGTTAAAAAGGGGTTGGGGATTGAAAATTTTAGAACATTTGGAACGCCTTAGTAGCTGTTTTAGGTTGGAGCGAGAAATTGAGTACTAAAAAATAATTAAACACATATTTCTGCGATTTTAGAAATTCCCCACCTAGGGAGTTCAAAAGGGATCCCGAAAATTTTAGAACATGTGGCTATATCGCAGCAGCCATTTTAGGTAGGAGCGTAGAATTCCGGAAAATAAATTTACTAAAAAACAATTAAACATGTGTTTTAGCGATTTTCGAAATTCCACACATAAAAAGGTTAAAAGAGGAGAGGGTCAAACATTTTATAAGCTTTGGCATACCTCAGAGTCCGTTTTTAGTGGCGTGAAATTCTAGAAAATAAATCTCATAAGAAATCATTAAGTATTTCAACAGTTTTAGAAATTCCCTCACCTTCAAAGCTAAAGGAGGGGAAATCGAAAACCTAAGAATGTTTGAATACCTCAACAACCGTTTTAAGTAGGAGGGTAGGAGTGAGACATCCCAAAAAATAAATCTACTACAAAAATAATTAAGTCCATATTTCAGCGATTTTAAAAATTTTCCACCTAAGGGGGTTTAATGGGTGGTCGAAATTTTTATGTCATTTCGCTATATCACAGCAACTATTTTAGATAGGAGCAAGAAATTCAGAAGAACAAACTTATTAAAAAATATTTAAACACATAATCAGCGTTTTTTAGAAATTCCCTCCATAAGGAGATCGAAAATTTTAGATTATTCTGCCATATCTCATCAGCAATTTTAAATACAGACATGAATTTCAGAATTAACTAATTTATTAAAAAATATTTAAAAATGTATTTTATCGTTTTAGGTAAGGAGCGAGAAATTCAGGAAAACAAACTTATAATTAAACACGTAATCAGCGTTTTTAGAAATTCCTGCCTAAAGGGGTTTAATATGGCGGTCGCAAAAGTCATTTCGCCATTCTCATGGTGGCCATACTTCAGCAGCAGTTTTAAGTACTAGATCCTAGCGAGATTCCTAACTGCCGTATAAGGCACCCTCGTTTCGTTCGGTGTAGGTTGTTTATTTCGGTGAAAATTCTTTCGTTTAGCTAGTGGGGCAGATTATGATATTTGCCGTGTTACATATCTTTCATAGAGTTAGAATTTTCGCCTTTCAAAGTTTAGACATTTAATTCAAATGTTACTTTTTTTTTTTTTTTTTTTTTTTTTTGTTTACTTCTGAAGTAAATTAATTAAAAAATAACGTTATTTATATTTTTATTATCTATTTATTTATTTTATTTTATTTATTTATTTTATTTTATTTTATTTTATTTTATTTTATTTTATTTCATTTTATATTTATTTATTTATTTATTTATTTTTGTAATTTTAATGCATGACTCTTGAAATTTTCAAGCATAATTTTTTATCTTTGGAAGTCTTTATTTTATTTTTTGCTATCTTTATTATTATTATTATTATTTAAATTGAGGCAAAATTACTATTTTATAGGGTAGCAGTCTTGCTTCTGCCTCAAATTTTTTTTTTAAAGATAACGTTTTCACTTTTTCTGATCTATTTTTTATATTTCCTATCAAACATGTACTATTTGTAAATCTTTATTACGGTAAACAAATAAGTTATCTAATAAACTTCACTCCTTCCAAGGAAAAAAAAAATCTCTCCGTTTGTTCATCCTCCCCCCCCCCCTTTCCTCAGCTTATCAAGTTTAAAATTATTAAAAGGCATAAAAAACCTTTTTTGTTCTATTTGTTAATTTATTGTAAGGTATCAATTTTGATCATGATTTTTAATTGAAAGAGATCAGTCCGCATCTGCTTTTTCCCAGTGTGGCGTTCGTGTTGCGCCATTTCTCACATGGTTTTATTTTTTTACCTGGACCTGTTTAAACTCTGGTTACGAGAGTAGCCTGCACGGTAGTTAGGACTCCTGCTACAGTCTATAGTTTTAAGTCGGAGCAAGAAACTCGTGATAATAAATCTATTTAAAAAATAGTTAAACACAGGTACTTCACTGATTTGAGAGCTATTGTAGTCCAAGAGCCGACAACACAAAAACCTAAGGTATTGAGCACAAGGGGGGGGGGGGGCCTTTATTTTATGGAAGAGTAGTAATAGGGAATCTAATGATCCATGTCTGTGAGAAGTGATGTCTGTGATGTGGCGCAAGAGCCAAAAATTAATACTACTAATGCTTTGCTCGTAGGTTTATCATTGTGCTTGCCGTACAATCAAAGGTATGAAATGTACGGCAAACACAATGCTAATTTTACGAGTAAACCCCTACTGGTATTAATTTTTGCTACTAATTAATTGCTACTAATTTTTGCTATTAATTTAAACTACTTCGCTTCCGACAGACATGGATCAATAGATTCTACTGTTACTACTCTTCTATAAAATAAAGGGATTTTTCCCCCTTTGTGCTCGACTCCTTATGTTTTTGTGCTAATACTTCATATTTATGTGCTTAAATAAAGATTTTAAAAAAATGTTCAAAGATTTTTCATGGTTTAAGAGGGCAAAATATAAAAAGTAAGTTATATACACTTTTTATAGTATGGATCCAAATGAATAAGTTATAATTTTAGCTAGACTTCTTCAAAATAAAGTGAAACTTCTATATCACAAAGTCTCATCGTTCTATTTAAATATTTCGTTAAGAAGAAAATTAGGTAAATAGAAATCAGCTCATATTCACGAAAATTTTATAATAAAATGCACATTTAAAAAAAAAAAAAAATACACAAAAAATGAAGCTATTGGAAAATTGGTTTTTGCCTAATAAACATACTTGAGGGATCTCAGGAGTCTTACCTGACGGTACAATTTAGCAAGATGTAACATTTTTTTTTTTTTTTTTTACTCAGTCCCTATAAAACATAGATATGCATAAAAGTTTTACTGTAGAAAAATTAATGCCTCTTCTGTTTAAGATATTTCTTTTAAATATTCTATCTTGAAATTTTATTTTACTTTATTTATGTTTACCCTTGATGTAAATTTGAAAATTATTATTTTTTTAACTTTCCCCCACTGCTTGCATAGTTGTAGCAAAAATATTGATTTAAGAGCCTAGCAAAATATTAATAATGATTTAAAATAAATGTATTTTGAAAATATATTTCATTTGTAAGCAATTTATTTATTTAAAATTGGTAATTTTTTTTTTTTTTAAAATGATTTTTTTTTTAATTTTATAATTTAAATTTAAATTTTAAATAAATAAATAGATTGCTTACATATGAAGTATACGTTCAAGATACATTAGTTTCAAGTAATTATTAACACTTTCGAGAGCTCGTGAATCAATAGTTTTGCTACAATCTTGTGCGCACTGGACGCAAGTCAAAAAATAATTTTAAAGTTTTCATCGAAATTAAACCTTTAAAAAAAAAAATTATTATAGAAGATTTAAAAAAAGTATTTAAAATAGAAATGATGTTAAGTTGTTCATATTAAAAATTTTATGCATTTATGTTTTATAGGGACTGAAAGAAAAAAAAAACATTAAATGTGGCATGTTGTTAAATTGTACCGCCAGGTATATATAAGACTCCTGCGATCCCTTAAAAGACTATTTAATACAAATCTAGATAAAAGATATCCTTATGCATATTATACTATCATAAATATTATACATATTTTCATATTTAGGACGATTAAATTTTTGAAATTCTTTTAGAATATATATATATATATTTTTTTTTTAGTATTTTTTCAACTTGTTTTGCGACATTTTAAAGGGATTTTACCACCGGATTTGAGAAACCATAAAATAAGTCATAAATGGGTTAAAATTCAAACTAAAATAAAGTTGAAAGCATACGTTACTCACTTCCATTGATCAGCATTGCACTTCTATTTTCTAATAAATGTAGTCTAATTCATCAGTTTTGTATGGGTAAACGACAGGATAGCCGTAATTGTAAGCACTGGGATAGTTGTGGCTATTCACGTAGGCATACTTGCTTATGTACGATGATGGTATGTAGTTGTTGTAGGTTCTGTAAGCAGCAAAACTGCAGACGATGAGACAAAATAAAAGAGCAGTTGCCTGAAATGAAAAGGTCATCTTAAAGCTGTTAACTAAAATATCATCAGATTAAGAATTTATATAGAATAGTTATAGAATGACAATGCATGTATTGTCAAATAAAAATTCGAATATGCTACTTTTATATATGTACAGTCGGCTCTCGTTAATTCGAAATCGGATAAATCGAATCTTTGTTTAATTCAAACTAATCATGAGGCCCCGAAGTTTTCAAAGGCATAATAACCTTAAAATTTTTTGTTTATTCGAACTCATTTTAGTTTGACCTCGTTTAATTTGAGCTAACAAGAATTCCGATTTTTCATTTTTCCTTACTTTCTCACGATTTCAGATCCTTGAAATAATTTTCTTTCATTTTTGTCAGAATTGTTCTGAACTAGTAACATATAATCCCATGTATTTCATATCCAATTTCTTAGTCCCCGTCTGTCCATCAATCCCACCCGCACTCCTTCTTCTATTGTTCTTGCTCCTAATCCCTTAACTAGTTTATGTATTTATATACCATTTTAGTTTAATATTAAATATAATATAATGATAACAGCCGAAATAAATTTAAAAAATATTACAACATTAAATCCTTTGCAATAGTATAGTATATCTTTAAACATTCTTAAATCTCCTACCTTCCATGATTCCAACTCTGAATAATTCGAACATTTCTTGTCGTCCCGACGAGTTCGAATTCACGAGGGCTGGCTGTATATGTATTTGTCTAGTGTCATATAACGCTCGCTAAGAGTAATTTTTTAAAAAATCCAAAATTTGTAATTTAAAATAGAATGAGAGGAAAACCTTCAAAGTATATTCTAAAGTCAATTTATTTCGAGTTAATTTTAGATTTTCTCATAAATTTAAGTTTGATGTTCCCTTATTAAGCTTATTCAAAAAGGATTTAATTAGTAATTTTTGCATCATCTTTAGTAGTATCATTTCATCTAACAGAAATACGCATACAAATACCACGTACTTATTCCACCAACTAAGCATGAAAGCCATGGGATAATGCTAAGAAGACCGGGATTTGGCACAGGCAATCACCTCATTGAGTCCACGGATGAAAATCTAGGATCAGTTAAATCTCGATCCGTATATTAAAACGCAATCGGGCTGCCAAGTTATATCTCGGTGAAAAACACCTAAAAATCCGATTTTATTGGTTAATACGTAGGTTTACCATTGTGCTTTCTTGTATACAAAAGTATGGAAACATAATTATAAACCTATGAGTCGATCACTAAAATCGGGTTTTTGGATGTTTTCCATCAAGATATGACTTGCAGACAGATTGCGTTTTAATATGCGAATCGAGATTTAACTACCATATTTAGTATAAGGCGCACATTTTTTTCAAAAAATTAGGGCAAAACTCCTAGGTGCGCCTTATACACGGAATATTTTTTTACTGTTGGATGCAGTCGAACTATATACATATGAAACAAGAAATTATTCAAAGAAGATATTAAAACTCCTAAAATGTTATTTAATTGAAGTATTACTGCATATTTATTTCACTCCTTGCAATTTTTTATACAACAGAGCTAGTAACATTATCTAAACGCTAATTAGCAATTCTATTTACCGTCACTTATTCCTATTTCCCGACATGCCCTATATCCCCCTTCTTCTCTTACAATCCGAAATTTAAAAATGCATTTTCGTCTTGTTTTCTGGTCTGGTGTAATGTTTGTTTCGACTTTTTTTTTTTTTTTTTTTTTTTTTTTTTTTTTTACATAAATTTATATGGTCATTCTTCATTAGCGTATCAAATTTCTGGTGCGCGTTATACACGAGATTTTAAGAAATCGCCATTTTTACTTAAGTAAGGGTGCGCCTTATTAACGCGTGCGCGCTATACACGAGTAAATACGGTAATTCTAATTTTTCAACCGTGAATTCGATGAGCTGATAGTCTGTGCTGCCGCCTCCCAGTATATAGTGGTGTAATTAAAATATTTCACAGTAAAAACTATGACTAATAAGGGATCAAACACTACTTTTGTATTAATTCTTTCAAGGAAAAAAAATCCTAAAGTTGATACATTTTTTTGGTCTGAATACGGCAACCTTTATTTTAGTAGTGTATGTGCTTTTATATAATCGTCAGAAATATTTGTGTATTAATGCGCACGTCAATTTACATCTGAGATTTTGGATAAAAGTGTAATACGAGTATATACGATTAAATGCTGTATATGTATGCATATATATATTGTTTTTCATTCGAGTTTTTCACCGATTTTACTCAGAATATTCTTATTTAGAATTCATAAAAAAAAAAAAAAAAAAAAAAAAAAAAAAAAATCGGGATGCACGTTAAAATAGCTTTTATTTATTGAGTGAAAATTTCTAAATTTTTTGTCATGGTTAACCATGTTATTTTCAAACAAAATCACATGATTAAACTGATAATTTTTTTTAAATTTAAATTTATTAAAAAGTGGGGTAAGGTCTTAAAATCGTTATAACTCATAAAGTTGTACCAGTTGTAATTTTTTTTCACTTAAATAAACAGAATTATATAAACTTTAACTTTGATTCAAAATTTTAAAAAAAAATAATTTTAACAAAAATTAAAAATATTTAAAGCAAAAATATAAAAAAATATTTAAAAAAAATCCTATTTGCAAAAGTAAATATTTTTTCAAATTTGCTGAATCAAAACTAAAATAAAAAAAATAATTGAAAAAGACATGCTCCAAACCATTTATCTTTAACAGTTCTTGATTTATAACAATTTAAATACAATACATGGTTTAAAAAAATTTTATTTATAGTTTTATTTATAGTTTTATTTTTAATATATTTGATATTGCTATTTATTAATTAATAAGTTAGAAATTGTTTCTTATTAAATTAAGGATGTAATAAAGAAGAATAAACCCTTAAAAATATCTATTAAATTTTCTTGATTTTTGTTATTTTTCTTATACTATAAAACTTTCCTTTATGAATAAGCAAGAATATATTTAAAATTGTCAAATGTTCAGTTAACAGCTAGTTCTTTCTATTGCCTTAACTCAAAGCCGCCTGGAGACTTACCTGGAAGTCTGCAGGCGGATTTGCTTAACTACAAGCTGATGCAATAAAAACTGCAACTGTACTCTGTCAAAAAAAAAAAGCTTTGAACTACATTTATAATCGAAATCAAAAGCTTGTGATCACCCCATATGATTACTCTGATCAACCCAATTTATCAATGAAAATGCATAATAATTGTTACTTACCAAGACTTTCATGATGGAAAATGAAAATTATCCTAAACAAGACGCGAAAAAAGTATTTAAGAAATGATTGTAATGATATTCTAGAAGTAACCTTTACTTTATATACTTTACAAGTAAACCTTGGAATAAGAATAAATTAATTTTTCATTTAAATAAGAAATATAAAACTTATTTTGATAGTAAAAAACAAAACATTTCAATTTATTTTACATTGAAAATTATCTTCTGCGTAGTTGTTGAAAATAATGGCTGCTTATTCGTCCAAATACATTCACCAATTCTATTGGTGAAGTTCAAAACCAACAAAAATATTTTTTACGTCATTCTAAAGTGTACTTGAAATTTTTCAAAGAATGGTTGGAATAAATTAATTTCTGTAATGGCTATAATAGCCTTTAAAACCCTTTCATTTTTAAATTATGTACTATATACTTTGCAGCTGTTTCTTACACATAATTTTAAGTGATGAACCTTGATATCTGTACGTGATCTCGAAAGCAAAAGTGCAAAATTTCACTTTATCTATTGTACGTGCAAAGATTATCATATCTTTACAAAGAACTTTATGGTGCGCATTATTTACATACTCTGCCTAAATGCAGAATTTATAAAGGTCGCGACTAAACGAAATAGATTAACAATTTTAGGAGCAGGGCATTTACAATAATTTATATTTATTTCCGCTTACCTGTGTTGCGAAATGTAATTTAAGGAAATATCTAGTAAATATTCTAAAGTTAACTCCATATATTTTTAAATATCTTGTTGTTTAAATTCTAAAAAATATATTTGCTTCTAAATAATAGTTTCAAGACATCATTTGAATAATATCAGAAATTTTAATTGCTTAACCCTTACAGGACCATAAGATGTCCAAGACTAAATATGCCAATACAACACAATATTTTAGCTATTGTGGGTGTAAAGTAAGAGAATATCACAAGAAAAACACAACAGCGTGTATAGGTTTCCTATAATTTCATGGGAAATATTTTTCCCTATGGACCATAAAAGGAAATAAACGAAGAGTTATGTTTATTATATCGGTATTTTTTTTTTTATTGCTTTCTAATACAAAAAAATAATAAAAATTATCAGAAAAGTAAAATACAGTGGAAAAATACAGTTATTTTGTTTTCTCAAGTCCAAAACACTTTCAAGATATTATTAGTTCAGCCCGCGAATGTTTTGGTTTTGGCGCAATAAAGTTTGACAGTTCTTTTTTTTATATTATTCGTTCAGAAACACATTTGCGCCTTGGGCATACGTTTTATTTTGACATTCAGTAAAAAAATATATCGATTCAATAATAATTAAAGAATCGATAACGATTTTTATAGAAGGGAAAAATATTTCCCTTGATCGTGAAAGGGTTAACCCCATCGCTACGGAAGCCTTTTATGAAATTTTTAATGTTTTGTCTCCGGTTTTTAAAGAACAGAAATGTGCAGCTTATTAGATTGAGAAAATGCTCCGATTAAAGATGGTAATTTTACAGTAAAATGTTACTTGTGGGGATAAACGAAGTTTCTTAAGTATTTTTGCGTCACATATATGTATTACTTATCCCCAGGGGGTTAACCCCTTCGCGGCGGGAGCCTTTTACGAAATTTTTAATGTTTTGTCACCGGTTTTAAAAAACAGAAATTTGCTTCTAATTGAATCGAGAAAATGCTCCGATTAAATAAGGCAAATTTTACTGGTGGGGATAAACGATGATTCTTAAGCCTTTTTGCGGCACGTATACGTGTCGCTCGTCCCCAAGGGGTTAAAAGGCATACAGCTAACACAGTGAAAACGTGCCCAGGCGAGACTCGAACCTGAGTTGTTAGGGAATCAGCATTATTTATTCGTTATTTTTGCTCAAAATCACGCGATCAGCAATGAACAGTGTAAAAAAAAAAAGAGAAAAAAACATTGAGTTAAATTGACATTTTAATATTTTGTTTTATTTGCGCATTCGTATGTGATTGTCTCGTGTTAAAAATAAATTGAAAAAAACCAAGTTTTGGTGTATTTTGTGGTAAAAGGCTTTTTTTTTTCTTGTATTCGAAGATAGAAACATTTTAAATGTTGTTAGTTTTTTTCATATACGTTTTTATTGTTTAGATTTAGTGTTTTTCTCACCGTAGGTGTTGTGATTTTGTTGCAGCAATGCGAGTACAAAGGTATTAATTGTGAGTAATATTTTCTATTAAAATTTAAAGTTTATCAAAAGATATTTAATAGTAAAATTAAAGTCGATAACAGTTACTATCGTGTTACTTATAGTAGATTGTACATACATAAATTAGTGGCGTCCGAGACGAGGACCGAGTTTAAACAAAGATATCTATCATATTTATTTTAAAAGTATTAATAAAGTTTAAATGAAATAAAGATTTCCAAGATTTAAAGATTTTAAAAGAGAAGATTTAATCTTTTTGGCTGAGAAATTAGGTGAGAAAGTATCGTCAACGGCTACACTTGCGACGCTTAAGGATCTAATTTTGAATTGTAAAGAATATAAAAATGATCCAGAATTTCTGCAAAATGTTTTAGAAAATGCAGTTTCAGAAAGAAAGGAAATAGAAAAACTCGAAATACAAACAAAGAAAGAAGCTGAAGCATTGAATATGCAAAAAGAGAAATTTGAATCAGAAATAAAATTAAAGAAAGAAACTGAAGCGAAGAAAGCTAAAGAAAGAAACTGGTGCTTGTTATTCCGCATTGAATGCGGAATAACAAGCAAAGATTGAATGTGAAAAGTTAAAATTGGTACATGAATTAGAATTAGCGAAACTTCAATTACCATTAAACAGCCAAGGTGAAATTCTTAATCCAGTTATCGATACTTATGCAATGAGAAAAAAGTTTACATTACCAAAATTAGAGTTTAGAAAGTTTGGCGGCGAAATCATAAACTGGTTACCGTTTTGGTGTCAATTTAGACAAATTGATGAAGATTCGGAAATTGCGCCAGAAGACAAATTTCAGTATCTCGTGCAAGAAAAGTAGTAGAGAGTTTTCCGCCAAGTGGTGATAACTACGACGAAGCAATTGAGAGTTTAAAAACCTGTTTTGGCAGACAAGGTATATTAGTAGAAGACCTATGTGAGAGAATTACACAAATTGATAATATCAGTACAAACGAAGGGAACATTCTCGTTGACATCCTTATATGATAAGTTGGAATCATATTTACGGGCTTTAGATTCCTTAGGTGTTACAACTGACAAGTGCGCAATTTCCGGTACAATTTCGAAGTACGGGATCAAGTTATAGTCCATTTACTTAACGGAGGCGGTTCAGTTCTCCGACTGGCCTTGCTTGCTATGGTCAAAATCAGCGTGTTACCGCCTCTTTTCTTTTTTCCCACTGCAGTTCCACTCTGACAGTTCGGTCAGTCGGGATTCGGGAGGAAGCATTTTTTGGTGTTAATTTCTCCGTTAAATTTTGTGCATTAGCTCAGGTTTTACCCGGGTTTGAGTGATGTTTATTTAATGGATATGCAGTGCTGTAATTGGGTGGGAACACCTTTCCCAAAAATATTTGGTTTATTACTGTAAAGGGCTGATGCATAAAATTTAATTAGGAATTAGCACCAAATATGCGTCTTCGCGGCTCCCGACCGAACTGTCATAGCGAAACAGCAGTGGGAAAAAAGAAGAGCGGCGAGTGATTTTCACCATAGCAAGCAAGGCCAGTCGGAGAACTGAACCGCCTCCGTTAAGTAAATGGACTATAGCATATGCGGAGATATTCAACCTGTTACACAGGGGCCATGGTTAGAAGAATTAAAAAAAAAAGTGGCATCATGTTAAGCGATGTGAGTCAGTGTTGTGGTGCCATAGAAGTTTTAATCGGAGCTGTTATTATGGGGGAAATGTTAACTGGACTAAGAAAAATGTTGTCTTCTGGTTTAGTTGCAGTGGAAACGTATCTTGGATGGACATTAATGGGAAAAGTACCATGTGAAAAGGCATGTTCATCCGAAAACTTGGCAATGACAGTAACATCGATGTTCGTGAAAGAAGCAGATATTTCAAACCTATGGAGGCTTGATTTAATCGGAATTACAGATCCTATAGAGAAGGAGTCAAAAGAAGAGATAGATCGCCAAACTAAGGAACATTTCTTAGAAACAGTACAGGTAGACGATGAAAAGCGTTACGAAGTTTGCGTTCCTTGGGCTGATGACACAGCAACACTTCCAGATAACTTTAATTTGCCGATGAAGCGTTTAGAAACACCATCTCCAAGTTAATCCCCTAGAACATGTTTCAACAATACGAGAATGTCTTTAAGGATTAGATGAACGAAGGAATTATAGAAAAGAAGAAGTTCCTTCTTGCGAAACGAAATTGTACAGTAATTATTTGCTGCATCATCCAGTCATAAAAGAGAATAGTACCACAACTCCGATTCGTCCTGCATTTGACGCTTCAGAAGATTAGCGAATCATCCATCACTGAATCAATGCCTACAATGTGCACCCAACTTGATTGAGCTAATTCCAGATGTTCTTCTACGCTTTCGAGAAAGAAAGCTCGGTTTAATTGCAGATAAGGTATTTTAGGATAATAACGCCACGTTAATGTTCTACCAATTTTCACGGCTTAGTTTTAGATTGTAGTTTTCAAACAAATATATGATTTGATACAGCAACTCATTGACTATCTATATATAAAAAATAATTTAACAGATATGTATTCGTAAAATGTAATGGCGTGATTTCTTGACCAATGCTATTTGGCGTTATTACCCGCCTATATTGGTAATAACGCCATGCAAACAGAATTATAAAATAAGATGGAATAATGACATGTAGATTGCTCAATTCTAAAAATACAAACTCTACAACTCTAGAAATTGACAAATTGCATTCTAAGTTAATGAAAATGTTCATTTTTTTTGTGAAAGTGTAAGAAAAAGGAAAATGGTGGGGGAGGAGGCAAAATAATATCAGATTCTAAGCTACTTTTTGCTTAAAAAGGATCGTTTAAACTGAATTATTAGAAACATTGCACGGTTTTAACTGTGTTTATTTGAATCAGTATTTACATTCCCATATATACATTCTATGCGATAGAAAATATTCAATCTTTTGTGAAAGTGAAAGAAAAAAGAGTGAGGGGGAGGTTCAACAGAATATGACACCCTGTGCCTCTCTTTGCTTAAAAAGTCCCGCTTAAATATAAGAAGCATTGCATGGTTTTAACCATTTATAATATAATATATTAATCATGTGAAATTTTATAATAACTAGAGTTATATATAATAAATATTTTTGTTAATATTGTTATAGTAGTCTTGTAAATAGTTTTTAACCCATAACTCCACACTAATGCGGATTCTCCAAACCTAAAATTAAATTGTCCGCATTATATAAAACATACTTTAATAAATTTTTAATTAATTAAATAAAATTTTTGATAAAAAATATTATCCCAATGAGATTTCTTATTAAATTTTATACATAATTCATGTAGTTATGTATCATTATCTCTATATTAGCAACAAAATTAACCTTAAACTGCTGTTAGCAATGTCACTGAACGCTGACCCGTCCCCCCCCCCCCCCCAAAAAAAAAAAATAATAGAGTTTAACTTGTATTTTCCCGTTTAACTGTAGCTACAACTAAAATTATCTTTCGTTTAGAGTTCTCGTACTATTCTTAGAAATATTTAAATAGATTAAATTTAATTAGAATTAATTCTGTGCAAAAAGTTTAGTGCAGGAACATATTCCTATGATTTTTAATCATTGATCGCCTTTTAACCTTTAACTAATGACACCGTTCTCGCAGATCATTGTTTTTCTTTTATTTTTATAGTTTATCCTGTAATTTTCAGTTTAACTACAAACACTACCAAAATTTTGTTTCATTTGGAACTTTAGTACTATCAGCATAGACTTTTAAATAGATGAATATTAAGTATAAAAGTCTTGTATAAAAAGTTTAGTACAAAAGCACAATCCTATGAGTTATTCCGGCCTTTTATTCATCTTTCAATCTTGTGGTATATCACAAACCTCTTCAATTTCTGTCACATCGGTTAAAGATTAAATTTTGAAAATTTTGAAAAACCGAACGCCGAGAAAGTGGACAGTTAAAATTTAGAATTCAATTGAACAATCCAGTGAAAATTTAATAGAAACCTGATTTTGAAGATGTTCGAATTAGAATATCGAAAATATTTTGATATAGTTTTATTTATAAGTGCTTAAAATTATTTTTTACATTAGTATTAAAAAAAGAGAGATAAGTTTTAGGTATTGGACCCCCAGCCTTTAATCTTACCATTTCAACAATGATAATAATGCTGTCCCATATTAATTATAAGACCTCCAGTCGGCGTTGTGTAGTAGCGGGTCGAAAAATAGCGGCAAGAGGCTGGATCAGATTTCACTAGAATTTATTTAGTTCATTACAAGGAAATCTATTCCACTTATAATAAAATAAAAGATGGGTTCTCCACAGCAGATTGAAAATATTGTTCGTACACCGTTTGAAATAGCTTTACCGCCACTCGTTAATATAATAAAAGTTTATCCGGAGTTGTTCTCCACAAGTCCTTTACCATAGGCATTTGCCGCCTATTAATTCGTCTCCAAGAGTAAGACAACGGTCACTACTCTCTCTGTGTCCGAGGAGCCAACTCCTCCGTCTCTACGCTCAGCATCCGAACAGAACCAGTCTTAGAGCATCTCCTCGCTCTATTTATCCCGTTTTCCCTCATCCATCATTCCTCGGGATGATCCGCCTCTTTCTCTCTTGCACAGCGGTCACCTTTACTGGAGAAATATCTTTCTCCTACTTGTGGAAATCATCGCCATAGCGGTCTTTCTCAACACTTCAAAGCTCCATCTTCCGTGGGGTCTAAAATCGGCGGAACGACCATATGCCTTAGTCGAAGAGTTCACTTTAAGTGCTCTATGGAATTCGGCTGACTTTCTTATGTCTACTCTGAGAGTGGAGAAAGATATATTTCTCCTTTTGAGAATTCTCCGGGCTTTCCCGACGTGGGGGGGTAATTTTGGAAGCGTGGGAATGAAATTCATCACAACACCCCTTCCGCCAGTCTGATATTGGGCTGCAAGACACAATATCTGTAAGGGAAAGGTTAGCTCATTAAACTTGGGTGGCCCCGATATATTTTTAAATCTTTAAAATCCCTTTAGTTTGTTTCTGTTTTTTTTTTCATTTAACAGGATCTTTCCCTCGGTATCCGTTTAATTTATCTACACAATAAAGTACACAATTATAAATTACAAAATACAGATAATTAACATGAAAACATATATACAATTGGATTTTCTGATAGATTTTACTCTATCCTACTTAAATAATCCACATGGGGTATGTCCTTTCCTGGACGATGTTTTATAGCGTAATGATAGGGTTGCAGGGTGAGTGTCCAACGTAAAAGGCGTGGGTTATTGCCTGCATTATTCTTTAAGAATATTAAAGGATTATGGTCGGTCTGTATAGAAAACGTCTGACCGTCAATATAATGTCTTAGCTTCTTTATTGCAAAAACTATAGCGGCGCATTCGCGTTCTGAAGCGCTAAAATTCTTTTCTACGTCTGTGAATTTCCTACTTAGAAAAAAGTATCGGATGATCTTCTGAGCCTTGTCTCTGGGCCAGTATTATACCCATAGCCCTTTTTGAAGCATCCGTTTGTATTATAAATTCTGATTCATAATTGGGGGCGTATAGCACGGGATCTTCAGTTAATTTCTTTTTTAATTTCTCAAAAGCTTCCCCCATTTCGCTGTTCCAAACTATTTTTTCCCTTTTGTTTTTTCCTTTTAAAGCACTCGTAAGAGGTTCAACGATGTCGGCATAATTTTTGATGTACCGAGCATAATAACCTGTCATTCCCAAGAATCTCCTTATTTCAGTTTTGTTTCTCGGTGTTGGCAGATCTACGATAGTCCTGATTTTGACATCTGAAGGTTTTCGTTGCCCCTCCCCGACAATATGTCCGAGATATTTTACTGTCCTTTGTGCGAATTTACATTTTGCAATTTTAATTTTCAACCTAGCCTCTTTAATCCTAATTAAGACTGTCCTTAAATGTATGAGATGTTCCTCCCAACTGTTGGAAAATACTGCTGTATCGTCCAGATAAGGAAGACAATATTATTCTAGTCCGTGTAACATTTTGGACATGAATTTAGAGAATCTATACGAAGCCCCTATTAATTGGTTCGGGTTACATCGGTCCTTCAAATTCCCGTCTTCCACTATTTTCTCGAAACTGTAACTGTTTGAATCGACGGATGGAAAATCTATTTCAAGATCCGGGGATTCTTCAGAGTCGAAAACTTTGCTAGGCAAAATATTTACTTTTACTATGCGTCTTACGTATGGTTTCAACAAATTAACGTCGTAGATTTGTGATTTCTCGCGTCGCCCTGGGACACTCACTAAATAATTTGTATCTGAAATCTTCGCGTCGATTTTTCCCGGTCCGATCCATTTAATAGACATCTTATTTAATTTGTTCGTGGCTAGTACTAAAACTTCATCGCCCGGCTCGAAACTTCTTTCAGTTGCCTTTTTATCGTAATAGAATTTCCTTTTCTCCCGGCTGTTCGTCATGTTTTCGACGGCAAGTTCCCGGCATCTTTTTAATCTATTTACCAGATTGAATACATGCTCCGTAACTAATTCGTGTTCGGGACCTTCCCCCATCCACTGCTCGAACAACAATGTTTCAGGCGTTCTGAGATTTCGGCCGAAAACAAGTTCTGCCGGACTGAACCCGGTAGATTCATGGACCACCGTCCTAAGTGCAAAAATAGCGTGAGGCAAATTTGACTCCCAATCCTCTCCATTTTCTAAGCACAAAGACTTTAATAATTTTTTAACGGACCGGTGAAATCTTTCTACCATGTTTGAGCTAGGCCTACACACACTAGAATGTCTTAGTCTTACTCCGAATTTATCTAAAAGCGTAGTCGTTAGACTGGAGATAAAACTGCGTCCTAAATCAGTTTGTATTTCAGTTGCATATCCTATTCGACTGAATACGATAATTAACGCTTCCACAACCGTCTCCGAAAGCATGTTAGGAATTGCAATCGCTTCCGCCCATCGCGAGTATACACATAAGGCTTTTTTCACTCCCGTGTGAGA
The DNA here is from genome assembly GCA_964019185.1 of Maratus speculifer. Lineage (NCBI taxonomy): Eukaryota > Metazoa > Arthropoda > Arachnida > Araneae > Salticidae > Maratus > Maratus speculifer. The sequence goes on from OZ025296.1 coordinate 128,017,593, forward strand.
AGAAATCCCTTCATGACAAGCCGTTAAAATTCCTTGTCTAAATTTCCGGGGTATAATCAATTGTTTTCTTACATTCCCTCTATGGTTAGTTGACTTTCGCACAATAATAGAGTTATGAATTTCGTAATGCGATTTATTTTTTTTCGCTTTCTCGCGTACTTCATTTAATTCTACATCATCTTGTTGAGCTTTCACGAAATCCGCCTTTTTGACATCCCATAAAATTGAACACGCGTCTGGTTCCAGTTCCGGAACAATCAATATATATTCTTCCGTTGGAGATGTCTCCTCCCCTTTTTTCAGAAGAGCTTTCTTACAATACGGTAGCATTTTCAATGGGAAATTTGGGGTTGTTCGATACAATACCTTCCCTTTCTTCCCCTTCCAGAGTCCCCGATTTTTTCTCTTTCAGAATTGATTTAGTCTGATTGCGGGTGAGAACGGCATTTAAAACTGCGGGATTATTTTTTTTCCTTCCTCAATTAATTTCTGAATATAATTTTCCAAAATATAGCAATCCATGTCAATTTCCTTTTCTGCTACTATAGCTTTAGTTCGGATCGAACCTGCCCCCTCAATTTCTAAATTTATTATCGCCGTAGGTAATCTCAGGTAATCTGTCTGGTACAATCTCAGCTGTTCCAGTGTAAATTCCCTTTCCTTCTCTTTATCTTGTCTTTCTCTCTCCTCTCTTTCCCATTGTTTTTCTTGTTCTAACCTTTGTTTTTCCTCTTCGCGATCCCTAACTATATATTCAGCTTGAGCTAAAGCAAGAGTTTGATCATAATCGCTCGCGGATTCAATTTTCCTAATAATAGCTGCCATATTATCATCCGGTTCTATTTCCACGCCTAGGACTTCTGCTAAATTTTGTAAGTCTGCCTTCCTACAATATTTGAGTGACGTAATTTTCGCCATGATTCCGTTAAGTTTAATTCAGTTAACAAGAACCCAAAAAAAATCAAATGCGTTTAACTAAATCGTTAACAATTTCACAATCGAAATTTTATGCATGTATAAGAAAATAAAAATTTCTAAACACAATTCAATAGATATATAAGGATTTCTAATTCAGAACATTTCTTCAATTCTGTAATCTAGTCTCAATAAAATAAACTTTTCCTAAACTTAAAGATCCCTATGCACACAAAAACACAAATAATAACTAACTTTCTGAAATGTCACAGAAAAACAACTTGGATTTTTTTGGATTGGGCACTCACACAGATTATTAACAGAAACATTTACATTTTTACCAAAACCTGTTCTAACATACATCAGTCAACAGAAATATGTTACAGCACTAACCGTTAATAAAATTTTAAATTTATTAACTAAGTTATTAAATTTTATAAAGGCCTTTCTACTTTTTTTTTTTTTTTTCAAGGGACTTTTTTTCACTCACTGGCCTATCAAATGTTTTTAGAGAAAAAAAAATAATTCTAACTCGAATTTTTTTTACAGCTAGATATTACTTATTTATTAAATTATTTTATGATTAGCTTTAATTAATTTGACCTAAATCAAAAATCGCTAAAATAGATTTTTTTTTAAACTTAAGTTTAAGTTTAGCATCATGACAATATTTTACTATAAATACACTAAATTTTCAATCTGAGGCCACTCAAAGAAAAATGAGCCTACCTTTTTCTGCTTGGCACGTCTTTCTGAAGAGGTCGGTCCCGGTTGCTCCTGGGTCTGGCTCGGAAGGGTTTCTTTTCTCGGGCTCCACTTGTCAGCGGTCAGTGGTCCTTGATTTCGAGGAACTTGAAGCTTGGCGCTCCTTGGGTATAGCTGAAGGACTCTGAGGCTCCTTCTCAATTTGCTGGGGTATGGCTGCGGCGCTCCGATGGCTTTTCTCCAGTTGCTGAGGCACGGCTGAGGCACTCCTATATCTTTTCTCTGGTTGCTGAGGCACGGTCAGGCTTGATGCTCTTCTATCGGCGTCGTCTCTCTGGGCGGGCGCTATTATGACACACTGGGGCAGACTAAAATGTCCAAACAACTTTTCTTTTCTGGTGTAAGAATCCGCTAAGCTGCCACCAGTTATAAGACCTCCAGTCGGCGTTGTGTGGTGCGGGTCGAAAAATAGCGGCAAGAGGCTGGATCAGATTTCACTAGAATTTATTTAGTTCATTACAAGGAAATCTATTCCACTTATAACAAAATAAAAGATGGGTTCTCCACAACAGATTGAAAAGATTGTTCGTACACCGTTTGAAATGGCTTTACCGCCACTCGTTAATATAATAAAAGTTTATCCGGAGTTGTTCTCCACAAGTCCTTTACCATAGGCATTAGCTGCCTATTAATTCGTCTCCAAGAGTAAGACAACGGTCACTACTCTCTCTGTGTCTGAGGAGCCAACTCCTCCATCTCAACGCTCAGCATCCGAACAGAACCAGTCTTAGAGCATCTCCTCGCTCTATTTATCCCGTTTTCCCTCATCCATCATTCCTCGGGATGATCCGCCTCTTTCTCTCTTGCACAGCGGTCACCTTTACTGGAGAAATATCTTTCTCCTACTTGTGGAAATCATCGCCACAGCGGTCTCTCTCAACACTTCAAAGCTCCATCTTACGTGAGGTCTAAAATCGGCAGAACGACCATATGCCTTAGTCGAAGAGTTCACTTTAAGTGCTCTATGGAATTCGGCTGACTTTCTTATGTCTACTCTGAAAGTGGAGAAATATGTATTTCTCCTTTTGAGAATTCTCCGGGCTTTCCCGACGTGGGGGGGTAATTTTGGAAGCGTGGGAATGAAATTCATCACATAATAAATAACCCCCCTTCGGATGTAGTTCAGTCACTGTTGGGAATTAACCGGGGATAATAACGCCAAGGATTGGCGTTATTACCCCGCTATGCTTATTGCACAGTATATTTTAAACTACAAATTATCTCGAGAAGATATCCAAAATCTTCTACAACATTTTGAAACTACATGAAATGCACTACAAGTTTATGTAATAAACAAAGTGTCTCCGGATAAAAAATATAGTCTTCACATCACAAAACTTATCTCTCAAATTTTAGATCAAGTGTTAATTTTAGTTGCTTGTAAAAGCAATAGAGCCTACAAATGGAACAAATTAACTTTAAGCTGTTTTTTGCGATTTATATGACTCAAAACCCTTCTGCGCAGAGCACATGGATGTCATTTACAGGATTAGTTCATAATTATGCATAATATTAGCACTTGGCGTTATTACCCCGCCTGGCGTTATTACACCAGAACACCTTATTAAGAAAGCTTTTTTACAAATCAGCATTTGTGAAAAAGCTCGAATTTTTTTATGTTTTTTATGGTGGAAGGACTTAAAAGAAAAAAAATTAATGATCTTCAGGCATACCCGAGTTGTGTTTGATGTGAAATGCAGTCCATTTCTTCTTTCATCAGTTATCGAATATCACATCCGAAGGACTCCAGGTTTTGCTGAAAGTTTTAAAGAATAGATTGTTGCATAGTTTTTATGTGGATAATGTAGTAACCAGTGTATATAGCGAAGAAAAATTGAAAATTTTTATCGAAGATGTTAAGATGCTTATGGCGAAAGGTAGTTTTGATCTAAGACAGTGGGAGTACACAGGTGATCGCCAAGAAGCACGAAACACGAATGAAACCAACGTTTTAGGTCTCAATTGGAAGAAGGATTCCGACATGTTAAAGATCAATTTAAGTTGGTTACAAGATTTCGACATAGAAAAGATCACTAAACGCAGTATGTTATCAGCTGTGCATAAAATATTTGATCCATTTGGTTTTACGTCGCCAGTCACGAATTGTCGGAAAATAATCTTGCAAAGAGCCTGGAAATTAGGTTTTAAATGGGATGAAGAGATAACTGGTGAGTTACGTAAAGAATTTTTACTGTGGTTCGAAGAATTATCAGTTTTGAAAGATATGGAGATTCCAAGATACATGAAAATGACTCTAGGAAACATAGGGCGTGTTCAACAAACACCATTTTTGCGCGCGCGCGCTTAGAAGATTTTGCATGGTGTAGGTATTATCGAAGAAGGGAATTTTAAAGTTATTCAATTATTGCATTATCTTTATGGTTCAAAATTGGTAAATACAAATACTATATCCTTTTATCCTTTCAAAACATGATTCTCGTAACAGAAATACATACCTGTGACCACTCAAATAAAATTAAAAATATTCTGGGAAAGTATCACGTGACCTATTTCATGTAATTAAGCCCGATCAGCATTTAAAATATGACAACCAATCCTGCTCAAAGCTGACGCGCGCTACGCAAAAAAAACTGCTGGTCGATTTGATCACGTGATTATGCATTTTGTGCTTATCTGTTATTGGTTGCACTTTGTTTTGCAGGCAAAGTTGGTAGGTTGACTGATACAATTTAAATTTTTTAATAATTTTCTTTTTATTTATTTAAAAATCATTTATCTGTTCCTTTATACTTTTCGTATTAAATAGAATGCTTTTAATAAACCAAGGTTGAGATATCCACACAAGGGCCTCGCTAAGGGGGGGGGGGGGAGCCAACCCCCTCCAAAAATTCGCAAATATTTTTACACTTCTCAAATTTAAAATTTTTATGTCAACTTTAATTAAAATTTTAATAAAAACTGCAATACATTTCCTATTTTTGATAGAATTTGCAAAAGTTACAATTCTAATTGGGAAATTATTATTATATTTTTTACAAATAAGAACTGTAATACATTTTCTAAGTGCGTTAACTTAGCAAAATTATAAAACGGGTTGGCAAATATGAAAATTTGACTTGGCAATTTAAGGTCTTCTTCCCCACCAATAAAAAGTCTTAGCGATGGCCCTGTATCCACATATTACAAGACTGATTTGTAATCTACAATACTCGATGGATTTCAATGGAATTTGCACTGTTAGTTAGACATTTTTTCAGAAAAAGTTTTAGTATGTATATATTTATTATTTAATGATTGCATATTTTAATATCGTGTGGATAACAGGCCAAAATATATCATAAAATATGAGAAACAAACGACATCCGAAATTATGTTAGTATAAGCAAAACACTTATTTATACTTTCAATGGAAAAATTATAAACATTCTAATCATGCTTTATTCATTACAAAACTAGAAGGCAAACACCAAATATTTCATCTTTTTAAAAAATATGTATGCAGATATTTTTAGTTAAAAAATGTATATATTTTACATTTTGTTTTTATAATATTTTCCATTTTGATTTTAACACCGTAAAATATCGACGCATGCATTGCATTTGCATCCTAATCTCAATAAAAACTTGCTTCTAATTTTTTTTTTTTTCTTTTAAGAACATTAAGAAATTATTTTATGCGTATACGGACATTTTCGCAGAATGCTTTTTTTATCCATTTGCTTAATATATATATAAATCACTTTGGAACGATATTTAGAATATTAAAAGGGTTCAAATATAAAACTCTCATTTTATGCTTCCCCTTAGCGTCCCCTTAGCTACGGCCCTGACTGTCGGTGATGTTGTATTGATCGGATCAGATAGCAAAAAGCGAATTGCTTGGCCTTTAGGTCGAATCACAGAACTTATACCTGGGAGAGACAAGAAAGTTCAACTCGTAAGAGATCAAACATCACAACACGAGCTTTTACGACCTGTACAAAGAATATATCCACTAGAGTTAGCTCCGCCGCCTGACTGTTCGAAACCAAAGATTGCCCACAACCCAGTGAAAATACTAAACAAAGCTACAATTTTGGATGTATCGTCAAGCAAAGAATCGCCTAGACACAGCAGAGCTGGAAGCCCCCTGAAAATTCCTGAAAGACTGATTTTAAAACAAGTAACTTTGATCATATCCTCTAACTTTAGAATTAGTTCTGATTATACAAGGTAATCAGAAGATGGGAGGATGTTAAAGAATCAGCATTATTTATTCATTATTTTTGCTCAAAATCACGCGATCAGCAATGAACAGTGTAAAAAAGAAAAAGAGACAAAACATTGAGTTAAATTGACATTTTAATATTTTGTTTTATTTGCGCATTCGTATGTGATTATCTCGTGTTAAAAAGAAATTGAAAAAAACAAGTTTTGATGTATTTTGTGGCAAAAGCCTTTTTTTCTTGTATTCGAAGATAGAAAAATTAAAAATGTTGTTAGTTTTTTTCAAATACTTTTTATTTTTTAGATTTAGTGTTTTTCTCACCGTAGGTGTTGTGATTTTGTTGCAGCAATACGAGAACAAAGGTACTAATTGTGAGCAATATTTTCTATTAGAACTTAAAGTTTATCAAATGGTATTTAATAGTAAAATTTAAGTCGATAACAATTACTATCGGTAACGTGTAGTACATTGTACATACAAGGGTCATCTTATATACTGATGATTTGGCTGATTTTGCTGTAGAATTTAGTATGCACATAATTTATCGTTCATTTACAGGAACACACAAAAGAATTTGGCTGCAGAAGAAATTGAATGATAATTAAACTATTAAAGCCTATGAACAATAATTGCTGGCAGTGCAATTCCAGTTCTGGTACGCATTTTCTAACTGAACTATTTTTTAAACTATTATTTGGTGTGTACAAATTCTACAGATCCTAAACAGGATTGCACAAAATGTTCTCAAGTACATTTTTGTTTATTCCCGTAAATTTTTGAATGGAAATTTTCAACTGTGCCATTCGTTTAGCTGGATAAACTTTTAGCATATTATGTAGTATATATACAAATCTACAGATCATATGCAGAACTGCACAAAAAGAAAGTATGATATTTTTCCGATTATTGATTGTAGTAGTAGAAGTTGGTTTTACAAATGTCTTATGTGTTTTCAAACTGAACAATTTTTTAAATAATACTTGGTGTGTATCAGTTTTATAGATCATTTACAGGCCTTCACAAAAGTTCTCAAGTACATTTCCATTTATTTGCGGAAACTGCTGAATGGCAATTTCCAACTGCGCAGTGCGTTTAACTGAAGTTACTTTTAGCGTATTATGTACCATACATATACAAATCTTTGTATTATATGCGGGTCTGCACACACACACAAAATAAATAAATAAATAAAATAGAATATCCCCCCCTTTTTTTTAACGATAACAGCAGAAATTGGATTTCCAAATGCTTTATGCTTTTTTAGCTCACAAGCTATCATAGCCTGATAGCTTATGTGCTCGCCCGTTCTGTATGTATGTTCGTTCGTGCGTGCGTGCGTAATGCGATAACTCATGATAAAAATATCCACTTGAAATTTTGTATATAGGTATATCCTGATAAGGCGCTTCCCTGATTTGTTTTTGGAGTTCATTCGATATGTATAAGAGGGGGAACGGGGGGCTCATGTCCCTCCCCTTAATTGATATAAGTGGGTTTTTCATGCAGAATTAAGTTTTCGTTCAAAATTTAGATACAGGATCATTCTGATGAGGCGATACCGTGACTGTTATTAGGTGTTCATTGAATAAGTATAAACAGAGGGAACGGGAGTTCCAATTCCCCTCCCCTTAATTTATACTAGCAGGCTATGCCCGCTTCGCTGGTCCATATTTCCAAACGAACCTTGACTAAAAAAAAAAAAAGGTAATTTAAAAATTTTATTTTAAAGCAGTATATACTACCCTGGAATGTTCTTCCGTATTGCTGAAAATCATGCCAACATCATTGCAATATTGTACTATTGTAAGTCTTGGTGAAAATTTGGGCAATTAAGCACCATCTCTTTTATTTTATCATTTATAGTAGAGTTTCGTATGAACATGAGACCGTTATGACAACAGGAATCACAATGTTCTCGAGTCATCACACTATTACATTAGAGGGCATTGCAATGATTAGTGAGATTGATTATCAAACTCTATTAACTTTCGGATTGTACATTATCATTTCTTAGTTCTTAAAATCCCGACATCTGAACTTGCACTATGTGTAGTTCTGGTAGCCTACATACAATGTCATTTCATGTTCATGTTACATTTTTTAATAAACGTCCTCTTCTAGTAGGTCTACTGTAGTTTCCTATCTACCTTAATCTGTTCCAGCAAGAATACATAGAGTAAAAAATGTAAAGAATTATTGACAGATAAAGAAAAGTTTTTGTTTGTTAGTATTTATGACGGCCATTTATCTACACGTGGGATATAGGCCCTAAGGAAAGGATGCCCTCCGTGGGGGTGGCAGACGAAGAAAGGTGTTTCACTTATATATTTAGTAGAACAATGAAGCATAAAAAGTATGTTTTAAAGCTGTATTATTTGAATAACATTAAAATTACATCAGTTTCACTGCCTCTTCCTTTTATAAAACAGTTGCTAACATGTAGCCGTTAAATCAGAATAATCTTGATGACTAAATTTTGTAGAAAAATAGGTCTTTAGTTTGCATCTAATAAAATCTTTCTACCTTCTGTAATCGATTCCATTATGATTTTTAGTGTCAAACATTAGAAGTGCTAGAAACGATATTGTTACAAATGTACCAGACTTATTTCATGTTTGTCCTCAAATAAATGTGAAATTTACGATCATCCATTATTGGCATTTAATGTTATAGCTTGACGATAGTTTTTTTTTTTTTTTCGACTACTTGATTATTCCGTCGATCAATTTCGCCAAATTATACAAATGGACATAATTTTTATTTTAAATAACCAAAGAATCAATAAATTACTAAAATGTTAATAGAAATACAAATAAACATCGAATTAAAATTGGTTGATGAAGTAACAATTACGTATAATAGGGATGCACAACCTGTGGCCCGCGGTCCAAACTCATACCACTAATTTTATGCAGAATAATTTTCTATATAAGAATGACAGAAACTTTGCTATGAAATAAAGCAAACGTCACTTTTCAAATATTCTGGTGGCAAACGATTTTCTGACAAAAAGGTTGTGCATCACTAACGTATAACAAATTTAATGTCAAATGGTCGATGGGATTATCAAGTATTACCAAATTATATAAACAATAATATTGCCAATAATATGTAGGGCAGGTGTCATCTACGGATCCCGTTGGCGCGATTGCAGCAAATTGCGATTTTATGCCTCACGTGGTAATCCGGTAATAGTTGATTATTTTTGAGTAAATTATTTCATTATTTTTCTTTTCTCTTTTAAAATTATATAAATTGTTTTGTTCCATAATTATTTATTGACTTAGTTTATTATTATTATTATTTCCTTTTTAAAATAATAGAAAATAAATAAGAGTAATATAAATGTAATTGGTATTTGAAAACGCAGTGTTCTCCAAATTGGCATCATAAAAAAAATCACGTCAAGGTGATGCGTGTATAAAAGTGGAAAAATGTTTGCAATAATATAAACAAAAAAAGTAAACAAATAATTAAAAATTCGCCATTTCGATAGTTTTTTAAAATAACATCAAGGTTAATTCTCCAGTCGGGCAGCAATAGTAAATTTTCTTTTCTTCGTCTGTTTCATAATAAAAAAACATAAATTTAATAACTTCTAATTAAATAATCTGACTAATTTTCTGTAATCGGATTTATGATCTAAAAGATCGATAGTTATATGATCGATAATTTTTGACTAATTTGGCGGAAAAATCGTTTTCGAATACCAGTTTCATATATATATATTTAAATTATTTTCTATTATTTAAAAAATAATAACAATTAGTATTTAAATAATAAGTATAGAACAAAACAGTTTACATAATTTTAAAGAAGAAAAAGGAAATAATTTTTTTTTTTATTAATAACTAAATAACAATAGTCGGGTTGCCATGCCAGGCAAAATAACATCAATTTAGTGTCCATTAGTTACCTCGGTGTGTATATGATATCTGTGCAAACAAAACTTCCGATAATATAATAAATGACGTCATATTTATTTTCCTTTGAATTTTTTTTAATTTTTCACGTGGATACTGTTCAACTAAAAATTAATTGCCGAGGAGAAATTATTTTCCATATTTTGATTTTTTTGGCAACGGGAAAGAAAATGGTTATTTTTTATCGGAAAAATTTTAATTGATTCTGTATGAAAAATAATGAAATTTTGAATTATTAAGGAAAATGTTTGAATAAATCAATTAAAAATTAGCCTATGTTCACCGGAAATAGTGTAGCTTTCCAACGGTGAAAGAATTTTTCAAAACCGTCAAGTAGTTTCGGAGCCTATTCAATTCAAACAAACAAACAATCAAATCTTTCCTCTTTATAATATTAGTATAGATAAATGGGTTTTTCAAGCAGAATTGTCAGATTTCGTTCAAATCTTTGAATAGTTTTGGAAGTTTAATGGTTAAGTATAAAAGAGGGGGATAACTCCTCTTAAATTGTATAAATGCTAAATGGGTTTTGATTAAGAATTATCCGATTTGCTCTGAATTTTGGATATAGATTTTCTTTATGATAAAGCATGTCCTTGATAGTTTAGGAGGTTCAATGATTAAGTATAAAAAAGGGGAAAGGGGAGAGCTGCTTCTCCTTCTTAATTTTTTTTTCGAACGGAATTAACCCTTGAAAATATAAGTGTACAATTAGTATGCGTAGCCTGTGAGCTCAATGCCATCAGTTTAACTGGGCAATATTCTTTTTATTCAAATTGTTGATTTAGACATCATATTTCCCCTTAATAAACTACGAAGTTTTATTAGAGTGTTCTGAAAGTGCTGGAAAATGTTGCAGAATCTATGCCGGACGCATGTTTTTCCGTTCTTGTTTTGTTTAACATGTGGATTGCGACTCTGTTTTCTATACAAGAAATTGTTTTTCTTGACACGCATTGTCATATCTGAAATCTTTCTCCAATAGCTTAGAGGAGACCCTGTATAACTTATTTTGGTTACGCACACAAACTTGGTAAAATGAATAAAGAAAAATAGTTGACGTTGAGGAAATATATTGCTACAAAATGCTCAATTGTTTCTAAACAATTGTTTCAACTGCTGTTACATTTTAAACAATTCCGAAAATACGTGACCTGAGTAATTAGTTTAAAACAAATTAATTGAAAACCGCTTCCTTTTTGCAAGCATATTGCTTGCACTGTTATTGATAACATCAGATTGCAAAACGAAATATTATTTAAACAGAACACGTTAATTCGTTGGACAAATATTGATCATGTCAAGGAAAAACTATGACAATGAAAAACAATTTTTTTTTCTTTTAGTTGAACTGCATCACGTTTTTATTTATAAAGCAAAAATGTATGAACACGATATGAAAGTTTAATTTTCTGGCAGAAGTAGCAAGACAATTATAGCTTTAGAAAGTATAATTTTTTTTCTTGTTGTTGTTATTATTTCCTTTCTTTTTGCGCCACGTAGCACTCAAATTGAATCAAATATAAAACGTAATATAAAATAATAAATTTAATATTACATTTGGCGCCCTTTTAAACGAACAGTAAAAGTCAGCACGGCTCGAAATTTGCAGGCCCTGGCCAGAGCAAAAAAGTTATTGGCCCAGCGAGATATAAATGCTAAAAGTTCGGTTCCAGCTCGATTCGTCCCTACTTGACCGAATTAGTGCAAATCATGCTGATATTTCTGAAGAATTAAATTATTCAAATAACACACTTATCTATATACATAAAAGAAAGTCTTGATTTCGTATTAATCAACACACAGAAAAAACTACCGAACCTAAAATCTAGAAAATTGGGGTAAAAATCCTTCTTATAATATCGTGTGCCACTAAGAAAGGATTTCCGAAAATTCCACCACTAAAGGGAAGAGGATAAGAAACGAACGAACTTTAAAAAAATTCCTTGAAAATCGGATTTTGTAGTTATTTTTCATCTGACATATTTTAGTGTATTTTTCTATGCTGAATCGAATGGTACCAAGCAAATTCTTTTAAATCCAGTAGTTCTTGAGATATTGCAATAAACAGTGTATGTGGAAAAACTATATATTTTATCACACCATATTACAACCATAAAAAAAAAACATTCTTGTTTTATCGTCAGTGTTAAATTCAGTCAGTGTTAAAGTCAGTGTTTTGCATAATACTATACTGATTTTGCTATTTTTGCATATAGTCATTTTCTTAATATTAACAGAGAAGATAGCAATGCATCATTAACACTAAATAGATAAATAAATAAATAAACATAAGAAATCTTTTGATTACAGAAGAATACTAATATTCAGCATCTAAATTATTCCCATAATTCGCAATTTAGTAATAATCGCATTCGAAATATTTGAATTTTTATTCATGTAGACATAGATGTGTAATGAAAAAATAACCTTGAACTATATCATGCATTAATTGTTGTTTTGATGCAATAATAGATTCTTGTTTGCAAAACAGTTCTTCTCTGAGAGTTATTTAAAATTTGATTACGTTTAACCAGATGTTCCCGATTAATCAATTCTTCTTCAAGTGTTTAGAATGCAACAAGTAAGAACATATTTGTACGCCAGAATAGTTAATGTAAATCGATAAATACTTCCCTATTCTGTCATATTGCAAGATGGATTTTTTTCAAATATGTATACTGCATTTTTATCACAAAGAGGTAGGAAAGTATTAAATAAAGGAAACGAAAAAGGATCATCTTCTTTGAAAACGTTTTTTGACAGAGAAATGGGAAAATGTTATAAGAAAAAGAAAAAGGAGGATATTCTTTCAAATCTTCTCTTGATAATATAAAACAATTTTTTCTGAATAATACGAGTTTTCAATGTTTATAGAGTCCCATTTTTGGGACGTTTCGAATTTTAATATATTTTTATAGTTTCTTTCTTTTTTATAACATGAAAATTGTATAAAATAATTATTTATAAATGCCATTATCTATTACCGAAAAATGTCGGCATAAGATAGATATTTATTTGCTTACATGAAGGCTTTTTTCGGAGTTAATAGATTTTTCATTTTACAAGATAGCGAAATGTAAAAAGTAAGTTTATTTATTTATTTATTTACTTATTTATTTTATTTATTCATTTATTTATTTTTGAATCATGGATCCAAATAAAGTATAATCTTAGATTGCAGTCTTCTTTGAAATATGTATTTTTAGGTCGATTTCGTATGAAATACTACCTGTTGCGGTCGCTCCTATGTTGGAATTTCTGAAAAAAAAATTGCAGATCTACACCGATCATGACCCCTAGACGCCAAAAATTACCTTCAAAAAGGAATTTTATCTATATATCTATATATACCATTTTTTATAAACATGATAACATCTACATTTCTCCTCAAATTTCTTCCAAATTAATGTATAAAATCAAGAGGCATAAAATCTCGGTCAAGCTCAATGGGCAAATTCGCCCAAGGGTGTGGAAATAGGGAGGGTTTTTGTAAAAACAAAACAAAATGAAAAAACCATAAGGGGCTGTCCATAAAGGATGTCACACATGAAGGGGGAGGGGAGGGTTAGTGAAATTGTGACAGTTTGTGACAAGGACGTGGGAGGGGGGATAAGAGGAAATATGACATCACACATTTTGGTTAAAATAAAAACAGCAAAAATCTGCAATTTGAAATATAGATTAGAATTTTGAAGTTACTTTGAAATTAAAATATTTTGTGTTGCTGAAGTAAAAATAAAATTTAAAATCAAGTAATATTAAATTCCATTTTAAATTTCAATATACTACTACTTTCGATTGCTCTTTCATGCTAAATTTGATTATTATTGTATATTAGTTATATTTATTGTTGTAAAACTTAATCTTATTTCATACAAAATAAGTACACGAATAATTTTTCTTTTGCTCACAAATGTCATCAAAACACATAGTTAAAGTTTTTAAATAAAACTGAAATATGATTTATAACGCAGTGCTTTGTTTTTGAACAAGTATATGTATATATAATATAGCGTGACATGTGACAAGGGGGGAGGGGGTTTGGTGAAGTGTGACACTTTGTGACAAAGGGGGAAGGGAGGGGTGTCAAAAATATTGAAAAAAGTGTGACATCATTTATGGATTACCTCTAATTTCTTAGTTAAAATAGATATCGAATCAGTTTAAAGATTATATCACTTCTAAAAAGTGTGCTAAAGTTTATGCATCAGAGATTTTTGATAAAGTTAAAAATGGGCTCAAGGAGCGAAAAAAATAGGGGTTTTAGGAGATAAAAAATTCATAACTTCGTCAATTCTCAAGATATCAAATCCAGTTAAATTTATTATAATTTTCTTAACACTATCTAAAACTTTTGTATTGACAAGTGTTTGATTGGCGCAACTCTTATCGAAAAAAAAAAGGCTGGGGGTGGGAGAAGAAAAAAATTCATAACTTCGTCAATTCATAAGATATCAAATCCGATTAAATTTATTATAAATCTTCTCAATAATATCTACAACTTTTACAGTGATAAGTTTTTGATAGGATTAATTCTTATAGCAAAAACTAAATTAAACAAAAATGAGAATTGAAGAAAATATCGTATTAAGGGTGTACTCTAGTCCATATTGCTTAAATTCTGACTCATTTTTTTAAATTTATTTTTGCTCTCAAACGCATTCAGTTGGCAGGTTCTCAAATTTAGGAACTGTATAATCTATCGTATTGGTCATTTTTTTTTTTTTTTCATAAAGGCAGAATGTATTTTTAAAAATGCTATCAAATGGGGCATTTTGAACAGAATTTCCCGAAGCGATCGTGATTGAAGAATCGAAAATGTATTCAAATAACAAATTGGTGATTTTCTGACTCATTTTTAAATTAATTTTTGCTCTCAAATGCATGCAATTGACCGTTTCTCTTATTTAGAATTTTTATATAATGTGCCGTATAGCTCGATGTTTTCATAAAGGCAGAATCTATTTCAAAAAATGCCTTCAAAGTGGATATTTTGAACCGAATTTCCCTTAAGATGATTCTGATAAATCCAGTTCTTACAGAAAAATGAAATTAAAAACTCTTCAAAAGTGGCCAGATAAAGCTGTTAAACTGGGTTTATTTCTAATCATATTTTACTTTTTGTTGGTGAAATGAACACTTAACTTCAAAATTTACCTGCTCCTGTAGGCTGAGCCGACGGGATTTTTATTTTTCAATCTCAGATGGAAGACGTTTGCAAGTGCACTTATTCAGAGCAAATGTAATTGATTAGCAATATCCATTTTTCAATAAAGGCAAATAATTTTTCGGAAAATCTCCATAAAATTTAAAGTGGGTTTTAAACTGAATTTCAGACCGCGACAACCAATTGCTCCCTCATGACAAAATGTTTTGGTGCTATCAAGTCCTAAAAATTTGCATAAAAAATACTCAATTTCTGGAATGATTATTTGTTTTTATCGGAAAATTCTTCAATTTCTTGGTATCTGAATAAAATGTGTATATTTTATGTTTTTGCGAATATTACTGCAATTATTTTTTATTTACGAACGAAAATAACTCTCCCAAACATAAGAAATATAGCCATTTTGGATGGGGGAACAACCTTCAATACAAAAATTTATTATTAAGAGCTGCGATACCCCCTCCAACGAACGGTAAGGATAAACGTGAAAATGAAATCGATTACGAGTTTAATTGCAACTTAGAAAAAGGAATGTTGTCATTTCTGTTATTTCTGAGGTTACTTTATGTCGTAACAATAGATGCTACGTGATATTTGAATTAGATGCAAGCTCGAAGGAAAAAGGTGTCGTCGTAAGTAAGTTTTCATCGATTAAATATGCAAATAATAAACAATTATATTTTATTTGGGATTAAAATTAAGTACGTTTTTTATAAAATGCAGTTTAAGAATTTTTCAATTTTTTGAAGGCCTTTTTATATATTTATTTATTATTATTATTATTTTAATGACAATAAAATTAAAAAGAAACTAATCGTCTAAAGAATTTTGGTTGCTTTAGAGCATTTTATAAAGTAGCTTAATCTATTATTTTGTAAATTAAATTTAAGTGCAAAATTATTAAAGTAAATAAAATTCTATTATTATGATAAAATAGTTGGGATATTTGCTTTACGATATTATTTATATTGATATGCCCTATGTAATGACGAAAATAATATTTATTTACGAATTAATTAGTATGATATATATATAACTAACAGTCTTCGCCCGCTACGTTAGTCGGTTTCTCTAAAGAAATCTTGAATCAAACAAAATACATCTAGTAAAGAATTAAAAAAAATTAATATGTAATCAAACATCCATAATTGTTGTCTTTTTCGTATAATTTTACATTATCCTTTTCAAAGTCAATATTGATGGCATAATAGACAAAATATCTCTACAATGACTGAAGTAACTATATTAACTATTTTTTTAGTAAGTGTGTTATCTTCAATTTCCCGCTTCTACCTAAATCTGCTGCTGAGATATGGCGAAATATCCTAAACGTGTGACCATTTCATTATACCCACTTAGGTGGAAATTTCTAAAATAGATAAAATATATGCAAGTTTTATGTAGTAGATTAAGTTGCTTCAAATTCATGTCTTTATTTAAAACTACTCCTGAGGTATTGCGGAATGGTCTAAATTTTCGTACCTCTTGTTAATTCTTTTGGAAGGGAGAAATTTCTAAAATCGCGGCATTAAATATTTAGTAATTTTCAATAAGTTTATTATTGTGAATTTTAGGCTGTTACCTAAAATCATTGCAAGGATATCGCTAGTGATGGGCGATTCTCAAAAATTTACAAAGAAAAAAAAATGTTATCATAAAAAATGCAAACGATACAGACATCGATTATTTTCAAGAATCTACAATCAAAATGTCCTACAATCGATCATTAAAATAATTGTTTTAACATGCTTAGAAAGGATTTTAGTAAATACATGGCTACTAAAAACGATAGAATTAAAAAACAACACAGTGAAGAAAGGCTAAAAAATAGCCACAATAGGCGAAAACTCATGTGACGATATTACCTGGTTGCAAAATGTTTAAAAGGCGCGAGTAAGTATAAAAAGATAAGGAAGTTTAAGTATCAAAAATTTAATTTTTTCGACAATTAGCAGAATTAAAGGCATTCCTGATGGAAAAAACAGGAATTAAATGAATGATAAATGGAATCTACTTTTTTATTGATTTTTCTACGTCATTGAGATCAGTTCGATCATTTTCCCATTATTAGAAAACCTCCTGATGGAATACGATAACAGAACCCCAAAGAGGAGCAAACTGAGGGGAAGGAAACATGAAGTGCATAACAAGAATAAGTGGTCATAGGGCTTTCCAACAATATAACATATGAGGAGTGTTGACTAAATTTGGAAGAGTGTTTCCATTCCCCCTCCCCCGCGGGGCAAAGTGGAGGGAGAAACGCGGAATAATAAGAAAAAATAGTCAGAGATTTTTCCAATGATCTATCACATGAGTGGTCAAGGGCAAATTTAAAAATTTTCCCCCCAGAATTCCTATTATTATGCCTCCCCAGTATAAAACATTCATAATATGAAAGAGCGGTCCGAGAGCTTTCCGATGATATGTCACATGACGGGTCAAAAAAAAGTTTGGAATTTTTCGACCTCTACTTCAACACCCTCAAGGGTGGAAATTTTAAAATCGCTGAAGCATGTCTTTAATTATATTTTAATAGATCTATTTTTTGCCGTTTTACGCTTCTAATCAAAACGACTACTGAGATTTGTCACTTGTTTCATCCATTTTTTAACCCCCTCAGGGGAGCAAATTCTAAAATCGCTGAAATATGTGTTTAATTATTTTTTAGTAGATTTATTTTCTGGAAATTCACGCTTAATCTTAAATGGTTAAGCGTGATGGCGTTATTGAGCGTGCTTTAAATGGTTGCTGAGATAGAGAAAGATGTTCCAAAATTTTCGATCCCCTGTTTGTCTCTTTTAGGACGGAAGTTTTCAAAAATCCCTTCTTAGTGCACGCTTACATCATAAGAAGTATATGTTCCCCTATTTTTATGTTTCTATGTTCAGTAGTTTGGACTGTGCGTTGATTATCAGTCAATCAAGATAAACTATTTTATATATATATAGATATAGTATCAAATGTAGTATGCTACACGCTATTGCCAGTACACAATATTGCATGAAATAATAGAATACTGTCCATCATCTTTTTGTTCCTTTTTGGGAGCAAAGGATTTCGAGCTTATTCTCGACGATAATTTTCAGAATTTTCAACCTTTAATTTTTGATACTTTTACAAAAACTGCTTTATACATTTAGCTAATATGTTACGAACATTTTATTTTGATTGCCTTCGCGAATGTGTAGTGAAACATATTTTACTAAACCTTCTCATTTTTCATCCGATTTTTATTATTATTTTAATTTTGATTAAAAATTATTATGTATAGTGTTGTTTGTCATAGTTTCTGAACAGAGCTTTTTTTTTATTACAAAATCTACAAATTATAAGTAAAAAACTGAAGTTTGGGACTGATTTAATAAAAACCTTAATTTCTCTAGGAACATACATGCTATTCTCATAAAAATAAACACAGGATATTACAAAAGCCTCTTAATGTATTTTTTTTACAGTTTGAATGATTTTGCTATATTTGTTTTTACAGGGTTATACAAGAGATATTCGTTCTGTTTCAATTTCTTGACAATCCCTTATAGCGTTTCATGAAAAAAATCTTCACGGGGATATAAGACTATTATAAGTATATAAACAGATTCTATTCTGTTTACATACCTGAAGCTTCAGGATAATTCTGGATATTTAACAAATGCCTAAATTCGAAAGTGACTGGTCATCACTGGCGATCTAGTGTAGAAGAAATAAGCAATTTTTTCAAAAAGTATACGAAAAATACATTATTGCAATCTTGCAAAATCTTACTATAAATCAAAGCCGCTATACAGTGCTCAGCAAAAGTTTAGACACTGGTGTTTTTTAACCTTTAAATAAAAAATACGAACACGTGAGTTTTAGAAATGCTATACTTATTTTCAAATATATTTTAAACAATGTACAGTAAAAATAATGGTTATAATGTAAGATAACATATAATTTAACTGGAAAAAGTAAAATTTGCATATTGCAAAAGTTTCGACACTTTTTTGATTTTTAGCCAACTATTCATGGATAAATGCAAATTTCCAAGTTATGATGTCACATGTCTGAAGTATTTAATTATACCTCGATATAGCATCAGTTAGTGAAGATGCCACGAGCTAAAAATATTAATTTAGATGAGGTAATCGAAGTAGGGAAGTTGAAATGGAAAGGGAATTAAATGATTAAAGAAACAGGTAAATCAATTTACATGACAATAATAAAACAATCAGCTTTAAAATCTGGCTATAAATTGTCCAGAATTCAATTAACTTGCAAACATAGGTCATATGGACCCAAATGGTACGCTATGATATTCAGTAACGAAAAAAAAGTGGAATTTGAATGGCCCAAACACGTGAGCATACTATTGGAATGACTTAAGCAAAGATCCTGGGACTTTATTAAGTCGACAAAAAGAAGGTGAATTTTAAATAATTTGGTCCTCACTTAGTTTTAACGCTCGTGCATCTGTGGAGTTATTCATTGGTTGCCAAGCAACACAAGACTATACGTACATACGTTGGAGATTAATTTTTAGTCATTTGGGGAACTTTTGCTGATCTAAAGTATGGATTTTAGCATCTATTCATGTTGCATACAAAAGAAGAACTCCGTCTAACTCTGAAAATACTATTGATCTCAACTGGCCGGCGTGTAGTTCTGATCCGGACCCAATCAAAAACTTTTGTAACATCATAAGTCGTAATGTTTATGCAAATTTTTGTTATAGTTTTTTTTTAATGAGTTTCGAGCTGTTGTTGAACATGTTTGGTACGAAATAGACCCCTAAGTGACGCAGCATTTAGTTTTTTCGATGAAAAGTCACATTCTTTCACTAACTGCAAACAATGCGGGTGCAACTCGATTTTAATTTGTAGTTATTTTTTCTGTAAATACACAAATTGTCTATACTTTTGCCACAATGTTAATTTTATTTTTTTGTTATTATATTTTATGTAAAAGGTAAAATTCAAAATTTATTGTGTGTGAATAAAGGATAAGTCACAACTAATATTTGACAGAGGAATTACAAACATTCGGTACATACTTCAGAAAATAGAAGCATAATCGATCATTGTCTAAACTTTTGCTGAGCAGTGTATTATAGCTATGAATTAGTTGAAATCCTTAGGCATTTCTTAGGCTTCCTAGTTGATGACAACTTTAAACTTTGTCTAGGAGAAGCTACATTTTCTGGCCTTAGGGAGCCATAACAGAGAAGAAGCCTTATTATATGTTTAAAGAAGTCAATATGTTTAAAGAAGTCTAGTTTAGTATAACTATAATTAAAGATTAAAAAGTGTTTGGGATAGGATTAAACATGAAAAATTACGCATCTAAATTCATGAAACAAAATATTAATTACAATTATCATGTAATTTAAGTAAAATTACAAAATGTTTAAACGTTCAAAACATTTGAGATTAAGAGGAGAAAGACCAATAAGGTACTTTTGAATGATAACTTTTTTTTTTTCTTTTTTACTCTTAGTTGTTATATTATGCATATGTTACAGGCCAAACCCGATTTTAGGTCAAACTAGATTGTCATAGGCCAAACTAGTCTATCCTAACCCCCATCGGATAAACTAGTTTTCTCTAGGCCAAACTAGTCTATTCTAACACCCATCGGATAAACTAGTTTTTCCTAGGCCAAATTAGTCTATCCGAACGTCCATCGGATAAACTAGTTTTTCCTAGGCCAAACTAGTCTATCCGAACGCCCATCGGATAAACTAGATTTTCCCAGGCCAAACTTAGTTTGGCAGAACAGTCATTAGGATAAATTATCCTGTTATTAATTGGTTTGAACTACTTTATCCTAGGCCGATCTAGATTGTCCTAGGCCAATTTAATTTGGCGTGATTTTATTGAATCTAAAGACAGTCGCGGCGCCAACTTCCTATAGTTTTTATCTAATTTATGTTAGGCCGATGCAATTTGACGCGATCTTAGCACACAGACTATCAAAGCCTGAGAGCTAATGTGCTCGCAGATTCTGTGAGTGTGTATGCAACCATGTACGTACATATGTACGTATGTACGTGCGTATGTACAAAATGCGATAACTCCTGACAGAAATATCATATTTGCATTAAATTTTGGACATAGATTTATCCTGATAACGAACTTTCCTGATTAGTTTCAGGAGTTCATTGGATAAGAATAAGGGGAGGGGAACAAAAGGCTAATCCACACCCCCCCCCCTCCTTAATTTAGTTGAGTCAATTTTTCATGCAAAAGTATAAGATTTTATTAAAATTTTAGGTATAAGATCATTTTGATAAGGCACCTCCATGATAAGTTGTGGCTGTTCATTGTTTACGTATAAAGTAAGGAGGAATGGGGGTCACCCCTTAATTTATGTAAATAGGTTTTTCACGGAAAAGTCTAAAAGTTTCAAATAATGGTAATATTTAATTAGCAGTTAAAACGTTAAAAAACGCTTTTTAAAAAAATTCTAGCGTCCACTTACTCTATTCCCCCACATCCTAAATTTCAAGTGTCATGCTTTATTTAAGCTTTTTCTTATTTTTAAAAGGGGTCGGATATTTAGTTTTTTAATATAAACATTTTCGCGTGAAGTGGTGTGTGCGAAAACCATTATCTGTTACGAATTAAAAATATTTTTCTAAAACCAAAAGTTTTTATTCGATGGAAAAAATAATCCATTCTCCCTTATATTTAACCTCAGAACCCCTAAAATTAATCAGGTAAACGCCTTATCAGAAAGAACCTACATCCAAATTTTGAAACAAATCGGCAAATTCTCCGTGAAAAACCTATTTACATAAATTAAGGGGGTTACCACCCATTCCTCCTTTCTTTATACGTAAACAATGAACACCCACAATTAATCATGCAGGTGGCCTTATCAAAATGATCTTATACCTAAAATTTTAATAAAATCTGATACCTTTGCATGAAAACCGGCTTTGATAGTCTGTGAGCTAAAATCGCGACAAATTGCACTGGCCTAGGATAAATTAGATCAAAACTAGAAAGTTGGCGCCGTGGCGGTCTTTAGATTCAATAAAATTACGCCAAATTGAATTGGCCTAGGACAGTCTAGATCGCCCTAGGATAAACTAGTTCAAACCAATGAGTAGCAGGATAAACTAGTTTATCCTAATAACCGTTCGGCCAAACGTTTGGCCTAGGAAAATCTAGTTTATCCGATGGGCGTTCGGATAGACTAGTTTGGCCTAGGAAAAACTAGTTTATCCGATGGGCGTTAGGATAGACTAGTTTGGCCTAGGCCAATCTTTTCAGATTCCGTTAGAACTTAAAAATAAGTAGTTGCTGCTTAGATTTTGGTGTAAATTACCTATCCGGTGTCGCTGCTATGTTTAACTTTTCTGGAAGTGTTAACCTGTTTGAGATAGAAGAAAGTTTTAAAATTGCCACATCCAATTAGATTTTTATTTTATTTTATTTTATTTTTGTTATTGTTAGAGAATAACGGTAAAGGTCTTAAGTTATTATCAGCAACAGTTTTTAAAATCTATAAATAAAGTAAAAAGAGTTAATTAAAAAAAAAGTATGAAGAGATATAAAAAATAGGCAAGTGAGACTGTGAGAGAGCGTTGAGATATAAATTGAGTTACATCTCATCTTTTTTTCTACATACAATTTTCTGGTGATAACACCTATTTCTTCTATCAATTTATTAATGGGTTTAAATTAATGATCGAGAATATTGAGCGAATTCCTTTACCTGAGAAATGGTGTGCATTTACCGAGAATCTGTGTGCATTTATTGTGTTTCTGCTGTTTTTTTTTTTTTTTTTTTTTTTTTTTTTTTTAAACAGCGCGTATGATGGTAGGGGATTCCCCTGATGTTTCGTAAGATGACTGCATAAACAATATTATCTCACCTCCTGAGATAATTCTTTTGTGTTATGCTTTATCGCCACAAGTATAACAGAGTCAATAACACGGTACTTTATTTATCAAGATCCTTGGCTGAAAAATAATTTAAATTTTCAAAACAATGTTGTGTCTGATTTTTACTTTCTCCTATCTTAACAAGAAAGTATTGGATTCGTGAAAATTTTCGAAATCCGGTTTTTGACGGATTTGCACATTTTATGGATCAGAGAACCCGAAAAACATGTTTTTACAAAGTGTCTGTCTGTGAGCCTTTCTGTCAGTCTGTATGTAACTAATATTTTGTAGGCGCTCCATCTCAAGAACTAATGCACGGAGTTCCGCAAAACTTTAGATATTAGACCTTGATATAAACTAAATCTTAGTTTTTGGTGTATATCGCTCAACATGTGCAGAGGCGGATCCAGAGGATCGATTTGGGGGGGGGGGCGATACTAAGGAACATAGAAGCAACATAGTCATAATTTCTGTTCATGAAATCATTCCTTGTACAGTTATTATTAAATGAATGATCAAATGAAACGATTTTCAGCGATCTTCTGACGAAATACGCTTTTTTCCGAGATCTTTTGACTAAATTCGCGCTCTTTTCGCGACTCATTGACGGAATTCGCATTTTTTGGCATTTTTGACGAATTTCGCGTATTTTCCCGCGATACTCTGTCAAAATTCGGGTTTTTTCCGCGATCCTTTGGCAAAATTGGCTCTTTTCTGCGATACTTTGACTAAATTAGCAATTTTTTGAAATCCTTTGAGAAAAATAGCTAATTTTCCCGCGACCTTTTGACGAAATTGAAGTTTTTTCCGCGACGCTTTGACAAAACTCGCGTTTTTCCAGCGATCCTATGTCGAAATACGCGCTTTTCAGAGATCCAGTGTCGAAGTTCGCGTTTTTTACGTGATCCTTTGTGAAAATACGCGTTTTTCCGCGGTACTTTGACAAAATTAGTACTTTTTCAGCAATCTTATGTCGAAGTTCGCGCTTTTTCCAGCGATCCTATGTCGAAATTCACACTTTTTCCGCGATTCTTTGCCTACCTTTCTTCCAATCCTTCAACAAGATTAGCGCTTTTTCCGCGACCTTTCGACGAAATTCGCTCTTTTCCGCAATACTTTGACAAAATTAACACTTTTTTTGCAACCCTTTGAAAAAAGTAACTAACTTTAGACAAAATTCGAGCTTTTTGCGTGACACTTTGACAAAAATCGCACTTTTTTAGTGATCCTATGTCGAAATACGTACTTTTCAGTGATCCTACGTCAAAGTTCGCGTTTTTTTCGCGATCTTCTGTCAAAATTCGCGTTTTTTACTCGACCCATTGACGAAATTCGCGCTTTTTCTGCGATCATTTGACGAAATTCGCACTTTTTCGCGATACTTTGACAAAATTAGCGCTTTTTCAGCAATCCTATGTCGAAGTTCACGGTTTTTCAGCGATCCTATGTCGAAATTTGCACTTTTTCCGAGTTCCTTTGGCTTCCCTTTTCGCAACCTTTTGAAAAAAGTAGCGCACTTTCCACGAACTTTTGACGAAATTCAAGCTTTTTACACGACACTTTGACAAGAATCGCGCTTTTTCAGCGATCCTATGTCGAGATTCGCGTTTTTTATGCGATCCTCTGTCAAAATTCGCGCTTTTTCAGTGATCATTTGACGAAATTCGCTCTTTTTCACGATACTTTGTCAAAATTAGTGCTTTTTCAGCGATCCTATGTCGAAGTTTGCGTTTTTTACGCGAACCTCTGTCGAAATTCACATTTTTTTCTGAGGCCCTATGATGAAATTCGCGCTTTTTCCGTAATAACTTTACGAAATTCGTGCTTTTTCGTGATTCTTTGACAAAATTAGCGCTTTTTCAGCAATCCTATCTCGAAGTTCGCGCTTTTTCAACGATCCTATGTCGAAATTAATACTTTTTCCGCGATATTTTGCCTTCCCTTTTCCAACCCTTTGACAAAATTAACGCTTTTTCCACGACCTTTTGACGAAATTTGCTCTTTTTCCGCGATACTTTGACAAAATTAACGTTTTTTTTTTGCAAACATTTGACAAAATTCGTGCTTTTTCCTCGATCTTTTGACGAAATTCGAGCTTTTTCCGCGACACTTTGACAAAACTCACGCTTTCAGTAATCTTGTGTCAAAATTCGCGTTTTTTAGCGATGCTTTGTCGAAATTCTTTTTTTTGCGAAACCTTTGACAAAATTCGTGCTTTTTCCGCGATCTTTTGTCAAAATTCGCTCTTTCTCCGCGACGATTTGACAAAATTAGCGCTTTTTAGCGACATTTTAATGAGATTCGCGTTTTTTCCGGAACAATAGAATGTCTCGGACGGAGTCGCAGAAATCCCTTCCGGAAAAAAGTCTGAATTGAACACTGGTTTGGATGGGGCGATCGCCCCGATCGCCCCCCCCCCGTGCATCCGCGCCTGGCCGCTGTTATGCTGCATTATTCACAATTTTCACAATAGCCATACCTCAAAAACTAGTGCATGGATTTTCATAAAACGTTAGATTTGGTTAATATTTGATATAACATGGTGCTGATTACGTTTTGGTGCAAATCGCTCAACAGGTGGCGCTGTTACGGTACATTATTCGTGATTATCGCAATAGCTCTGTCTCAAGAACTGATGCACCATTTTTTCTTTTATTTCAGATTTAGTTAGTCTCTGATATAGATTAGTGTTGTTTAGTTTTTGGTGTAAATCACTCTTCAGATGGCGATGCTAAGCTGCATTTTTCCCGATTTCGCAATAAATGTATTTGAAGAACTAATTCATGGATTTTCATCAAACTTCAGATTCAGTTAGTACCTGATAAAATAATGATCCAGATTAGTTTTTCGTGTACATCACCCAACGTGTGACGCTGTTATGCATTTTTTTTTTTTTTTAAGGTTTTCAATAGCTCTATCTCAAAAACTAATGCACTGATTGTCATCAAACTTCAGATTCAGTTGTAAGTTGACATAAGTTGCTGCTGACTAGATTTTGGGTTAAACGACCTAGCCAGTGGCGCTGTTATGCTGCATTTTTCAAGAAATATTAACATGCATAAGAAAGAAGAAAGTTTTGGGATTGCCACATCTGATTAGTTTTAAAATGTAATCCAGATAATCTACCGTTAAAATCAAGTTTTAAAGCAGATTGGGAAAAACTATATTTTTTCAAGTAATAAGTTTTTACAATTTATAAATTTTTCCAGTTACAATCTTTTACAAATTACGTTTACATTTACCATTAAATATTTATTAAAATCATATCTACCCAATATGTGGATTTATTCTCAATAAAGTGCACTTGTAAATTTTTACCTTTATCTCATTTTCATGGAAAATCACATATTTCCAGTACGAACAACCATTCAAGAAAGATGTAAAGACAATTCATATACTTATAATGAATCAAAATATTTCCTTTTGTGCAAAGTGCTTTTCTTACCATGCATCAAAGTATATTTTTGAAAATTCAGAGCGTACTTTTGCAAAACATTCTTTTCGCATGCAATACATAATATGTGTGTACTGTGCACAGTACTTTCATTAATTTTTTCGTCTTTTTACGTAAAGTAGTTTTATTACCATGCATCAAAGTGCATTTATGAAAAATTCAGAGATTTTACAAGACATTCTTCTCACATGTAATATATACATTTGTGCAGATTTCTGCAGTGATTAGTGCAGTTAATTAATTCAAGATATTACCGCATTAATTGAAACATAGATTGAATGTGTAAATTTACAATACATCTATAGCCAACTTTCTCAATAACCCAAGATACATAAATAGGCAGTATAATAATGTACAACGATATTGTGTTTGAAATATATTTGATGGAAAATACATATTACATCGTGATTTGAAACTTCTTAAAAAAATTACCTAATTTTTCATGAACTTCCAATAACATAAACATTTGACTTAACAATCTAAAAATATTGAAGAATCAACTTTAATTCTACATTACTGAAATTATTTTCAGGGACGGTATACCATTTCGCATAAGCGTACCAAGAATGTTACAAAATGTGGCCATAACGTGCAAAAGAGATGCAAATTTCTTGAAATTTAGTATATAAGGATTCAAAAATATATAAGTTACATATAAAGTTGTTATAGTTACATATATATGTTGGTATTATATTGTAATAGTTATAGTAACAATCACATTCCAGAAAGTAATTTAAAAAAAGTAAATGCTATTTCTGTTATTGAATCTTGGATGCCAAATAACTAATATCTGGTTCATACCTAGTTATTATTTTTATGGTTTCGTTCATCTGACGAAACCCTATTCGTCTTCTTCTTTCTGTCTATCTGTGCGTCACAAAGTCCGTACACAAAAAGTGTGTATGTCAGAGATTTCAAATTTTATGTACTTTTAGCTAAATACCTTGTATCATATGATAAATCATAAAATTTTGGAAAAAGTCTATTATTTTAATTAAATTTACTTTTTCAATGTCATCCGTTCCTTTTTGCGATTTAAGTTTTAGAAGTAATTTTAATTTCAATGCCTTTCGTATAGACATCATAGCATGGTTTTAAAGCATCTCGCCATTAAGCATGAGGTTCTTTGTTCAAACCCTGGTTCTGGGAGTTAAATTTTTCATATTACGATGGATTTAATTAAAAAATAGCTATTGTATTTTTTTGGCATTTAGTTTTAGAGTTTATTGTAGTATGATAAATAATCAATGATATTCACAATATTTTTTGGAATTCAATTTTCTTTCTATTTTTTAAACTATTGCGATTTATTAAAGATTCAACATTTTAAATTTCGTTTACACAATTTTTTTCATTTTTAGAATTTTAAAATTTTATGTATATCTCCCAAATTTTTTTAACCCATTAATGCCTGAACTATTTTCTTCGTTAAAATTCAAATTTTGCATTTTCCCACCACTTTTAAAACAAGAATAACTTTTATCTTAATTTATCGAGGACTTTGTCTCGAGAAAGAAAGTGTTTATTTATCCTCCTTTTTTACTGGTGTGAAATGTGCTTACTTGAATATTTTAAAACTGTCCCAAAAATGGGACGCTAGGCACAAATGCGTTAAAATTTGGATTTTCTAAAAGTTCGGAATTTTGGATTTAATTTAAATAATTTGATTTAGAAATTTTTAATTGGATTTAAATAAATAACTTCCTTTTATAATTATTTTAAAATTAAATTTACTGATGCTACCATCTAACTAAGATTTTGATAATTATAAAATAAAAATTTGGATTTATTAATTAAAGGATAAGTTGTTTTGAAAGAAATATCAAACAAAACCCCCTGTGCGATCTGCGATTACACTTACGCACTTGTTAACAGATTGCAAGCTGCATCGGATCACCTTGCATGTGGTTTCTATTTAAGTTTTTCGTATGAGCTATTTCGTGAGAGTAATAATTCATTGGCATCGGCGGAAGGTAAAATTGACGAAATGGGACATTTCATTCCAATTTGTCGTAATTTCATGTTGTCATTTTTGCTTAAAATACCTGATGATACTTCTTTTAGGTATTCTCGAAATCTTCTCGGCTTACATGCCAAACATCTGTTTTTTTTTTTTTTTTTTTTTTTTTTTTTTTTTAATTCTTAAAAATATTATTTAATGAGATGTTTCTTCTTCTATGTGGTGTCACAGTGGTTTACACGGTTTATATACTTTCGCGAAATGTGCATTTTTTCATAGATTCCAGTGTACTGAGTATGGGAAAATTGTTGAAAAAATCTGTCATGTCTACTTTAAATATTTATTAAATACTTAAAAAAATAATAACATGAAATATGAAAAGAAAAAAAAATCCCTGTCGGCTTGGCCTAGCGGATTTTCTAACGGGCCGGGCCGGGCCGGGCCGACAAACAACATAAACGGGCCGGGCCGGGCGGGCAAAAAATTGAACGGGCCAGACGGGCCGGGCCGATAGAAAAAATTTTCGGCACATTATATATAGTTCTGAAGATTTAAGCAGAGACGATAAAATATGAGCTATTTTCAACAAAAATGGCTTTAACGAGAATAAGTATAAATGTGCGTCACGAGCCATACTAATTTGACAGCATCAATATAAAAATGTACAGGTTAGAGATCGGCATTGGAGAACTACATTGTGTATAACCCGTTTTAATATTTTTTCAGCTGACTGATGCCTGGCCGAGATCAAGCTTGCATTAGTTTCTACTTATAGACTGGCTGGACCGAAACTAGACTTAATTTTTCTCAAGATCTGCAGGGTAGAAAACATGATTTGTAAAATTATTAACAGCGATAAAGAATTTTGTTAACTTAATCTTTGGATATATACTTCTTGGAGGTTTTTAAATTAATTTCTCAATAATACGAATGTTTGACATATTTTCCGATTAATTTTAAATTGTAAAAGTATAACAGTGATAAGCCTAACTGTTGAAGGGATTTGGAATCGAACAGCATTTTTCATTTTTGGTAAATAAAATACTTGTATAACCTTGTTGGCATATAATAGTTTCTCAAATGATTGCAGGTTTTTCTCCCTTCCCGTGCCATCGCTTCCGGAAATTCTATTCAAAACGCGAATTATGACAGTATTTTATTGCTTGCAGTATTCTTAAATTGTTTGTATTAAAAAATGGATAACGCCATTCGATTACATAGTTTCTGAATAAAGATGCCTGCTAATCTTATGCGTTTCTGAGAATAAAATGAATTTAGAAATGTATCAGAAAGGAGCTTCTTTGAATTTAAGAATGAATTTGGATTTAAAATCTTTAATAAAATGATATAGAAATTTTTTTATAAATCTTCTTTTATTAAACAGCTTCAAAAGTAATGATGTTTTTAGCTTTCTTTCTTTTTTCTTTTATTCTAAGTTATATTAATTTTTTAATGAATCTTTTTCCGAATGTTGAAAGCCTAAGAATATAAGTAATCATTAATGTTGTTAATGTTTATTTCCTGTAAAATATACTGTAAAATCATTCCATAGATATGTATGCAGTATTATGTAAAGAAATCTTAATTATATGATAAAAATCTGAATTTTTTGGAAATCGTAGAAATTGTAACGGGTCAAAACGGGCCGGGCCTGTTTTCACTGATTTATGTACGGGCCGGGCCGGGCCCGGGCCGAACTTTTGAGTATTACAACGGGCCGGGCCGAAATGATTTTCCTACGGGCCGGGCCCGGGCCTGGAAATTCCGGCCCGTGCAGACCTCTACTTGGCCTATAGGCGGAGGTAGATTTCGAAGTTACGTGCTCATTTCGACAACAAAAAATAAAATATGATTAGAGATCAACCCTGTTTAACAACTTTAGTTGGCTGCTTTTGAAGAACTTTTAATTTCATTTTTCTGTAAGACCTGCTTTTATCCAGAATCATCTTAAGCGATCTTCGGCACAAATGCCCACTTTGACAGCATTTTTTGAAATATATTCTCACTTTATGAAAAAATTAACCAATAAGGCACATTATATAGTTCCTAAATAACAGAAACTGTCAGTTGAATGCATTTGAGAGTAAAATTGAATTTATAAATAAGTCATAAAAAAAAGCAATTTTTCATTTGAATGCATCCACAATTCTTCAATCTCGATCGAATCGGGAAATTTTTTTCGAATTGCCCAATTTCTCAGCTTATATATATATATATATATATATATATATATTCTGCCTTTATCAAAAACCTAGACAATAAGGCACATTATAGAGTTCTTAAATAAGGGAACCTGTGAATTGAAAGCGTTTGAAAGCAAAAAAGGATTAAAAAATGACACAGAAAGTAAGTAATTTGTTATTTGAATACTTCAATTTTCAATCATGATCGCTTCAAAAAACTCTGTTCAAAATACCATTTTGACGGCATTTTTTGAAATATATTCTACTTTTATTACAAAACTGACCATTACAATACATTATATAGTTCCTAAATAAGAGAACCTGCCAATTGGGAGAGTTTCATAACAAAATACGTGAGAATATAAGCAGTTTTGATTTGGGATTTTATTCTACAACTCCTATTAATATTTAATTTATTTTTTAAATAAGAATTGATCCTAGGAAAAACTTGTCAGCATAAAAGATGTAGATATTATTTAGAAGCTGTATGATAAATTTAATCGGATTTGATATCTTAAGAGTTGACGAAGTTATGGATTTTTTTCTTCTTCCACTGCCCCCCTTTTTGTTTTGGTTTTTAATTTTTTTCTGCAATAAGAGTTGTCCCGATCAAAAACTTGTCAATAACAAAAGTTTGAGATAATATCAAGAGCATTTATATTTAAAAAAAAAAATAGTTGGATTTGATATCTTGAGAATTGACAAAGTTATGAGTTAACTCCCAAAAACTCTATTTTTTGCGCCCCTTGAGCCCATTTTTAATTTTATCAAAAATTTGTTATGCAGAAACTTTATTTTTTAGAAGTAATATAAACTTTAAACTGATTCAATATCTATTTTAATAAAAAAGTTATTAGGGGTTTTCGGTTTTCACAAAATCCCTCTCTATTCTGCCCCCTTGGTCCGATTTTGCCCATTAACGAACTCGACCGAAATTTTATGCCCCTTGATTTTATGTTTCAGTTTGGAAGATATCTGAGCAGTGCCCATAAAAAAGTGAAATATATATATAGATAGATAGATAAAAACTTGTTTACTAATGGTAGTTTTGGAGTCTGGGGGTCGTGATCGGTATAGATTTGCAAAAAATTTCCAGAAATTCCAACATGGGAGCGATCGCAATAGATAGTATTTCATACAAAATCAACCTAAAATTAGATATATTGATTTTAAGCTTCTTTTTATAATTTTCTTGATCTGTTTCTCTTAAAATAGACCAGTAGTAGTCCCATAACATATTTTGTCTCAAAACATTTGTGTATATCTTCAAAAAAATTAAGACCTTTGTTAAAAGACTCAGCCTATGCTCATCACTCACGACGCCTAAGTTTTCAAGGAAAAAATCCAGGTGTAAATGGAGAAAATGCATCTTCATAGACCTGTCCACACTCAGTGCATGAGAGTTTTTTTTTTTTTTTTTTTTTTTTTTTTTTTTAATAAAACAGAAATGTAATTTTTTTTCATAATTTTCATCTTTATATTTTCCTAAAAATCCATGAACGACCGATTGCATCTTGAGTATGTTGTGAGACAAAGGCCTTTTCTCAATCTGCCCCATGTTCCAATGTGTTCTCTTCTCTCGTACCAAATTTTCGCTGTTTATTTCCTTTTATTAACTTTCAAATTAAAGATTTTTTAAAAAATCTTTATGTGTTGGGTAAAAAATGAAAATCGATTTCGGATTCAATGATACAAAATACATAAAAATCTCTATCAAAAACAAAAAACATGATGTAATTAAATTTTTGAAGGCTAGTGTAATCTATAACATTTTAAAATGTGTATCATTTTGTAAAGAATTGAGGCTGTTAATTTTCATCATTTTATTTAATAAAATTCTCTTTTTTTATTATATGTTTGTTACAAATTGTATACTTTGCATTCATATGTTAAAATTATTAAAGATTTAAAATTTATATTGCAATATTACTTTTAATCGCAACTATTTTTTTAATATATCTAAGAAAATTATTCTACTAAATATGTCAATGACCCCTAATTTGCAGCAAAAAAAAATATGCTCCAACTTTAAACAGTTATTATTCGATCAGTTTAAATCGTAGAATAACAGGACTTATTATTTTTTATCTTATCTGTCAGTACAATAGGAAAAATATTACTAAATACAACTTATAGAACAGGAAAATCGTATAAAATTTAAATTTTTTAATTTTTTAATAAACTTTTTTATTGACTTAAATCGATTGTAAAATATTTCTTTACCTCATCTAAAACATTTTTGTAATTGAAAGTCATTGGACACCGATGAGAGTGAATACCCTTTATAGAAGAAATGTGACATAATAGATTTTTTTCAAATGCCGCATTTCATTAGTAAGAGGTAGTATTATGAGAAAATAGGTGTTTTATCAAAAGCATATATTTTTTTTTACATTTGTAAAGCAGTGTAATTAAACCATTTTACTTTGAATAGGATTTATACAGTCCCGTTAATACTTTTGAGGTAACAATTTAAAATCTGGGAATACTTATTAATATGACATATCTAAAAATACATTAATTTTAAGATTTTTTTAGTTAGTATTGTGTGTATGATACACAAATTTTAATGTGTTCTACTGTTTGTTTCATAGGTACTGTCGGACTCCCATTTCTTGGCATTTCGAGCAGAGTATCTCGGACGGTTCTATTCTAGATAATAGGTAAAACGCTATAACGCATAAGGGAGAATGGCATCCATAATTGGCGCGTTAGCTTAGATAGTGACAATCATCAGCAGAAATGTACTTTATGAAAATGTATTATTTATAAATGTGTTGTTTAAGCGTGGTCGTTTCTAACAGCAATATTTTTATTAATAATTATGATATTTAAAAACTCAAGCAATGCTTCTGATAATAAAAATGCTGATAATTATAGGAATGAACTGTAAAAGCACATAGCCATATTTTCAACAATGGAAATTCTTTATGTATAAAAATTAATGCAGACCATTTCATAACATTTTAATATGATTTTATTAGCAATTTTATAATTAAAAAGGTGTGTTTGAATTATGTATACATACGTCTATCGTTTGTTTTCTAAATGCATTTAAAATATTAGACCTTTATATAAATTAACAGCTATTTATTACGTGTGACTTTATTTACATAATGTTAAAAATGGTACAAAAATTCACTCACGATAATTAAAAACATATACAATTAATTAACTTTTTACAGTAGATAGAACTTACTTACAGTAGATAGAATTTTTGATTATCCAAGCTTTCATATTTTTGTTTTTATGTATAAGATTACATAAATACTTTTCAAGAGTTTCAAATTTTATGCACTTTCCCTAAGATTAACTGATGAATGGATTTATTTCCTTCCAACTTTATTTTATTGTTTCTGGCAAAGTTAGAATTATTTGGTTCCCCCCCCCCCCCTCTTCCGAACTTTTTGTGTGATAGTAATGACGTCGATAGTATAAATTTGACGCCCCCCGAAATTTCCGTGCCCGTAGTCTTTAAATTTGATTGGAATCAGTATTTTGAAAAATTGTACGGTAAAAATATATTAAACTGAAAAATTATGTAAAAGTGTCTTGTAACGCGTGAAATTTCAAGCCATTACTACTGAAATACTTTGACTTCAAATAGCTTTTTTACATTCTTATGAAACAAATAAATATTGACATAATTAATTCTTTCTCACTGGATATTGATCGGAAATTTGTTTTCGTTTTCGCTTTCTGCCGAAAATCAAAGTCTCCCCGAAAATGCAGCCGAACAGATACTGTCTGTATTCCAAAAATCTCATTTCTTCTTTTCGGAAATTTTTAACATTGTTCATTAATTTGAATTATAACGGCTCAAATGAGACACTTTCTATTTATTGCTATAAACTTTCTGCTTATAATTATCAGTTATAATTGTACGTGAGTACAAATTATAAAGTATGTAATACACATAAAACTAAACTTTGATGACGTTTTTCACGTGCTCAATAAAAGCTGTAGACTTACCGAAAATAGAAATTTTGTTGTTAGAAAACGCGAAGTATCTCGAATATTTGTCTTTAAGAAAGATGATCAAATTTTAAAAAGTTATTTTAAAAGCTAAAACGAGATATGCATACCTAAAACATTTTATAATAATAAGGATTAAATTCATATAATTAAAAAGTAATTTTGTGTCATTGATGAATTAATTACATCCTATTTTACACGAAAGTAAAATGTTTTGGTCAAAGGTACAGACAGTTCGAAGAAAACCTCGGAAAACTTCGAACGGTTAGGCCGACGGCCGCGATTGGGCTCGAACCCAGCACCTGGTCGTCTACCAGTTTCGAAGTGAGTGTCTTTGTATGAATAATGAAGTCTCTTAAATACGATTTCAAAGCAAGTGAAAGAAATAAAAGAAATAAATGGTCATAGATAAGAACTATTTGAATATAATATTATGAAGAAATTTTAAGAATAAATAAAAGAGAAGGAAAAAGACTTAAAGTAAATAAATGTGTTTTGTGATTTTTCTTTCTTTTAATTTTCGCCCTGAATAGGGCTTAGCCCCTAAGTTCAGAAAGAGATTTATTTTCTTACAACATTTCAGTATCAATTATGGTAGAATCACTGTCATAACTTATGTCAGATTCTCCAGTGTCGTTTGAAGTATCTGTTTCACTTTCATCTCCTATAACAAAACTGATCTTTTCTATTTTCTGCTCCACTATATTATCTGTTTTCCAGTATTCATCTTTTGTTTTTATTACACGCTCACAATATTTCGACCACTGGAATTTTGTTATGCTTGAAAATGCTTCGAAAGTTAATTTTTTCATTTCAGTTAAACTGAGTTCTGAATTAACGTTCCTGTCTTTGATGTAGCGTTTCGTATCCGCCCATGCAAATTCAATAGCATTTAAATCACAATGGTATGGTGGTATTCTCAATACATCGTGGCCTCTTTCTTTTAAAAATTCGTCTACACAATACCTTTTTGTGGGGGGTGCATTTGCGACTACCAAATCATACAGATCTATTTTTCTCATCGAAATATCATGAGGAATTTGGTTTTCTGTTAGCCATAAAGACAGCTCCTTTTTTGTGGCATATTTAGACGGGGTTTTGTTTAAAATTTTTGTATGGTAAGGAGCATTGTCCATACAAATAACGCTGTTAGCTGGGATGTTCGGAAGCAATTTTTCTTTCAACCACTTTGAAAAATTGTCAAAATTCATTTGCCCGTGGTAATCGCCTGAAGTGGTTCCTGATTTAAATACTAAGCTTGCGCCAGGTATAAATCCATCTTCGTTTCCGGCATGTACCACGATTAGCCGGCTTCCTGCATTTTTCTTAATATAAGCTCCAGTTTTCCCAAGCTGCCAGCATTTTCCAAAACACATATTACTGTCAATCCATGTTTCGTCCAAATATATAATAGGTCTCTTATTATTTCTATGTTCTCTTATCTCTCGTAAATATTTAATTCTCCAATGTACAATATCTTGCCTTTCCATGCTAATTTTTCTTTTATCCTGGCAACGTTTCCACCGAAATCCGATTTTATGAAGTATTCGTCGCAAGGCTTCTTTTTTCCAAGGAAATTCCATTTTCTCTCTTATAGCGGGCAACAGAGTATCCAGGTAAGGCACCCTATTACTTTTATAGAACTCGTTAACTGTTTGTCGAATGACGCAAAGATTGAAATCATCTACATTTAATGCGACATTACGATTTTTATGCGGTTTCCTTCGTTTACCAGGGGATTGTAAAATGGGAGAAAGCATTGCTTCTTTTTTTATGCGTGCAATTGTTCGCACTGATATGCCTGTTGCAACAGCCGCTCTCTTCTGAGCTTGTTGAATCGGAATCAATGGATTTTTCGCCTTTGCTTCCTCCTCAAAAAATTTTAAAACTTTCAAAATCATATTTCGCTCCTTCGAATGAATAGTTTTCTTATTCTCTGACATTTTGTTAAGATGAATATGCCGAAAAAACGGTAATAATAGTAGTAATAATAATAATAATAATAATCAAAGAGGCAAAGAGATAGATGAACTACAGATACAAGCAATCGTACGCTATGATCTGAAGCAGTTATCAACTAAGAGATAACAGGTGCTGCAGAAGACTCGTATTTCCGGTATTTGGCGGATTGACCGTTCGCCAACTACGCACTTGGTACTTGGCAACCTTTGACCCTGGAACTCCTGGACAGGAATAGATTCTTCCAAGGTCATCTGCCGAGATATCGGAGCTAAACAGTAAAAGGAAATGGCGAGAAAATCTCAAGATGGTATCCGAGTAGGAGTTTTAAGCGAAACTGGAAATTTTATCTTAAACATAACTTCTGATGGCAAAATAAAAATAATAGGTGGTTATGAAGCTCGGTTTTTAAGTATGCTTATGGATGGATTACAATCACATCCTATTATACATACTCTCGAAAAAGATGAATGGGGAAAACCAACAGAGGATGGTGATTGGACAGGACTCATCGGCATGGTGCATCGCCAAGAAGTTGATATGGCCATTAGTTCTGTGCTTATAACGCAAGCAAGAATGGAAGTAGTGGATTTTTCTTATCCTTACTCAATAGAGGATGTTACATTTGCGACACGACTTCCAGGTTCTGTTCCAACAGCGACAGCATTGATTGATCCTTTTTCTACTGCAGTCTGGTTATGTCTCGCCGCAAGTCTGCTAGTATTTCCAGTCATCGCTCGTATTATGTTGCCAAAAAAGCAAAGTTTAGGAAAACGTATGCTTAGTTTCTTCGGATACATTTTGAATCAGCCCTTAGGAGGCAAAACTCACCATATAAAAGACAGAATTTTGTTAGGAGCTTGGTTATGTGGAGCAATGTTTTTGTCTAAAACATATAGTTCGTACCTTTTATCGTTCATAACTTTGCCAATTAGGGAAACTCCGATCAAAGATGTGAATCAGCTTTCAAAAGCAGTTGTTTCTGGAACTTTTAAGTGTTACACGACGAGAGAATCATCTATCCTAGAAAGTTTATTTTTAAGCCTGCAAGAAAACAGTGTAATTATTGCAAAAACTATGAAGGAAAACGACTGGCTCTTGGAATCGGACAACAGTCAATTTGTGAAATATGCTCTTGAACAAAACAGTGCAATAATAAGAACAAGACGGTACATACACAATATCCTACAAGATAATGTTTTTGTTTCAGATGATTCTTTCTATGCCGGTTATGCTGCTATAGTATTACCAAAAAATTCCCCTTTAAAGTTATTAATCAATAAACTGTTAAATAGAATAGATAGCAGTGGAGTATATCCCAAATCTAGTGAACATTACTTATTTCAAAAACATTTGCAAAGGAATTTACACATAGAGACAGAAAATAACGAGATAGAAAGCATTACTTTAGAAGATTTAGAAGGGGCTTTTTTACTTCTTATTTCAGGTTACTTACTGGCTGTTGCAGTGTTCTTTTTAGAAGTTACTTGGAGAAAAATGCGAGAAAAAGATTACGTTATTCGATCTTGGAATACAGCAGACTCTTGATAATTCGAATTCCAAAGAATCATGTAAAATGCCCCCCAAAATCTAAATATCGAATTTATCGAAATTTGCATATTAAACGAAATCAAGAATGTATACCACGATGAGCAATATTAAATACAGTAATGTAATAGCTGAAAATGTTCTGCCCTGGGGCACTTTTCCCACTTGATTTTTTAACTTTTCTAAATAAAGTATACATAAAATCTAAAATGAGCGACTAAATGCATCAATATAACCATTTAAATTGCATGTTGTAAACTATCCCAAGGTACAACATCATGTTGTATCCTGGGACATTTTGTAATGAGAACAAATATTATAGTATGCAAGCGTAAATAAACAAAAATTATTTATTTAAAGTAACAAATTGAAATGCCCAGCGTAATAGCAAATTGAATTAGAAAAAAAAAATTATGAGTTATCATTAAATTCGACTTGGATTGTAAGCTTTAAATCTGCCGGTTTGATTGACCTACTAAAATTGAACGTGACAGTTGACAATTATGATCTGATAAAAGAATGGCCTAAGTATGATTTATTTTGTGCCGTACTTACAACTCATTTGTTTATTCAATAGAATTATTTGGCTTGTGTACTTCGTTTATCTGCTGCACAAGAGCTTAAAAGTTCATTTCATCTTAAGGGAGACCCGTAAGAGAAACCCCAAAATTTTTATTATTGATTTTAAAGTAATGAATTTTGGTGTACCATTTAAGAATCTTTTTGTAAGGAATAATTAGCAAAAAAATTCACTTTTTATTAAAAAATATATTTTTATGGGGATTTTTATGATTTTTTTTATTGAAAAATACACTTTTTAAAATTACTACTCCTCATTCAATTTTCAATATTTTGGCATTACTAAAATTTCTTAAATAGTGTTATAGTATATGGAAAAGACCTAGGGAGAGATATTTTTAATTTTCTATTTTAATCAGCTAAAAAAAAGAAAGAAATTATGCATAGTAAATTTCCTTAAATTCGTTATAATTTTCATACTTATCAATTTATGTAAAATTTTCAGAAATAGTTTAAAAAATATCTCTCCTTACTTTTGTTGCAATTTTTTTTAAGATTCTAAAAACATAAACACTTTGTTTCTAAATCATTTTACCACTGAGCCTTAGTACTTTGAACTTAGGCAAAATATGGAAAAAGTCATTTTCAGAAAAACACATTTTAAAATGGCCGTTAATCCTTTAAACTCTAGTGACTACAATTAAAAAAAGCTCATTTGATACCTGTTCCAAGTGTCCCCGAGTTCTGAAATTTTGCATGGATATTCGCAAATATGTATTTTATCGTTTTCTGAGATAAAAAAATTTTTGAACTTTTGATGATTTTTGGCCGAAAATAGGGTTCTGGTCTCCCTTAATACGTTTTCATTTACTAGATAAATGTCTATTTCTTCAAATACTTTAACAATCTTAGATGGAGTGAAAACTTTGTAAAATTCATGTTTAGTAACTTCTGTCTCATCATCTATAATCTTATTAGTTTCGCGTGATCTAACATGACTCACTCATTTTCACATGTATTTCACAAATTAAAAAAATAGAAGATAAATAATTGAAAATTTTGTTACACAATTAAACGATAGAACCAGATTAAAACACGCATATATTTCTTACAAATTATATTAAACTTGCACACAAATCCATGTATAAGACGTACTTTGAAATATGTCTTATACTACAGCATGTTTTACAGTTCCAAGGCACAACAGATGTCATGGTTTGAATTGCAATAATATAGGGATTCACTTACATTGCATTGTTATTCATTAATTTTTGATACCTTCTCTTTTATATTGAGAAAGTTCAAAAATAATTACAAACAAAATAGTAGAGGAAAAAAATAAATAAATAGAAAGAATATCTATTCATTTGGAGAGAAGAAAACACATTTCTATTACTTTATAAAATATTTGATGGTGTCTTTTACTTTGCTCAGTATGTTGCTGATGTTATAACTAAAAATAAGAATAAAATGTACCTCTTGCAAATTGGTTCTTGCATTATGAATTATGATCGTAATTAACATCTTGAATTATGATGTATTTTTCCGTTCATCAATATATTATGTTAAATATTAATTATTAAAATTACGGCATAATTCAGTAAATCTAACAGTGGTATAAAGCACATAAATATGCTTTTATTTACATAATATAAACAATGGCTTGCCGCAATGAAAACATTCTGAAAACTTTTTACATATATAGGATAAAACTATCTCTAAAATCACTACTTAATTATTGATCTTTGTTCTGCCATTTACATACTTTTAATTGAAACACAAACACTGCAATTACATTTTGTCAATTTATGTAAATTTCTGCTTTAATTTTACTTATTGTCTTTTAATTCCACCAACATAAATTAAAAATTATCAAAGATTGTACAATATCTTCAGTTTCGTCACACCATAGGAGTTTTTCGGCAGTTCTATACAAGCACTTTGACAGGGTTGCTGTAAGTATTGGCGCGTTGTTTGACGCTGCCATTTCAGAACCAAATTCGAATAGCTTGATTATTTTTTACAGTTTTGTAGTATTTTTCATGGACTTTCATGTGATGTATCATGTATATATTTTCTATGTTCTTATGAAGCCTGGTTCATCGTTTAGTTATTGCCCAATTGTCGGAAAATGAAGAAAAGGCATCAAAAAATGCATCTCGTCTGAAATTTCGACTTCGAAAAGTGCATAGGCACGTTCACTTTCGAAACCGGTTTTGAAAGTGAAACTAACTTACAAAAAATATCTGCATTCAAAAGAAAAAAATTAAAAAGGAGCGATATCGGGACACACCTCAACTTAGAGATCTGCACGGGCCGGGCCGATTTCATTTAACAGCATTCGGGCCGGGCCGGGCCGGGCCGGGCTCGAGCTTTACTTCTGAATACTCAGAATGGGCCGGACTCGACCTAGTCACTAATCTTTTCGGGACGGGCTCGATCCTTAATTTTTTTCCAGGAGTGTCAGGCCGAGACTAACGTATTTTTTTCCGTGCGATGCCGATACTGTTTCATTCTTCCTAGTCTTCGCGGACCAAAATAATCAGTTGTTGAATCATCCTGTATGAAAATCCTTTTCTCGACGTGGCCAAGTCTGTTCACAGATCAGTAAAATTTGGCTTAGTCTAAAAAATTTTCGAAAAAAAAAAAAAAAAAAAAAAACGTTAGTAAGATTGTTTTACAAGATTTTTTAAAATTTTTATTTAATTCTTAGTATTAAGTATTGTGTTATCACATATTATTACAGTTATTATTCAAAATTGAAAAGATGGTTTTAAAGATAGTTTGTCCCCTTAAGACTCCTGTCCCGGCAGACGAAGTGCTCGCAAACTAATGCTATTCTTATGGGAAGGTTATTTTCTAATATCTGGTTTGCATTTCGGCATTTTAAAATAATTTTTTCTTTCGGCATTGGATAGTTGAGGTGAATTTCGACATCGCTCCTTTTTTACTTTTTCGATTTTGATTACAGATATTTTTTATAAAGTTACTTTCAATTTCAAAACCAGTTTCGAAAGTGATAGTGCCCTTATAAAAAATATCTGCAGCCAAAATTGAAAAAGTAAAAAAAGGCGTGATGTCGAGATGCACCTCAGTTATCCAATGCAATTATTAAAAAAGGCATTTAAAAATGTTGAAATTTAAAGCATATATTAGAAAATACTCCTCCCCATAGGAATATATATACAGTCGAGCCTCTATATAACGAAATCCATCGTTCCAGTAAAAAATTCGTTATATAGAGAAATTCGATGTATAGAGTATGATGTTAAAAATAGTATTTAATGTGTAAATTTTGAACAAATATTATTTTTGATCTTTTTAATTAAGAATTTGAAATGTTTAAAGGTATATATTAACCTAACATTTTATTTCTTATACTTATTTAAGCAGTTTCAAAAAAGAGAAAAGACATTTATTTGAAAGCTTAATGAAAATCAAATTAGGAAGACTTACATAAATTTCAGAGGAAGAAATCTGTAATTTTTTGTTGTTTTGATTTTAAAATTACAA
Organism: Maratus speculifer; assembly: GCA_964019185.1. NCBI lineage: Eukaryota > Metazoa > Arthropoda > Arachnida > Araneae > Salticidae > Maratus > Maratus speculifer. The sequence goes on from OZ025296.1 coordinate 128,059,513, forward strand.
TTGTTACACTCTCAAAAAAAATTCTCAAATTTTAGCAAGGAATGAAAAATTGTAGTTGATATTTTCCTCCATTTGAAGGTCTCTCTTATGTGCTCTCATTGATTCCTCTCTTATATGTGTAACAATTCAATTGACTGTGTTTTGAGAAGGATGTTGAAAGGTGTGTGGGAGGTGGGATGAACTTGTTAGATTTAAAGAATAAGGAGAGAAGTAATATTTATAAAAAAAAAATCTCTCCACTGAACGATAAATCAAAAATAAGTGATGGAAAATTGATTCCATATGATTTCGAAACTTTTTTAAAACTGAATAAATTAAGATCAATTTATGAAAAAATTCGTTATATGGAAATAGATATTTCGCTATATAGAGTCTGTTTTTAATGTAATCATGCGAAAAGGGGACCGTTCTTACTAAAAATTCGTTATATGGAGAAATTCGATGTATGGAGTTTCGTTATATAGAGGTTCGACTGTAGATTAGTTCTTAAGATCTTCACCTGACGGGGACAGGAGCCTTAAGAATGCATTTTATGATACTGTCAGAAAATTGCGACTCATATCTTCTGCATCATTTCTTTGTGAACAGCCAAACGTTTCAATTATAATTACACGTATATAATGGAATTTATTTATATATAATTTACATGAGCGTTAAAAAACTGCATTGTAAATTTTAAACTTAAACCGTAACTTTTCAGATTCGTGATGAAGTTCGTTTGATAGACCATTGTTTTTGTGAATTATTCATTCAACTTTCTAGCGACATCTATATGTCAAACATATTTAGTGCATAGTTGTTTAAGGAAAAATAACTTCAACTTCTATACTACTACTATAACATAATGAACAACAAGTGTCAAATGTTGCAAAGTTTATAGGTAAAAGGTAATCATTAAGTACCCACAACTCAATGGTAAACTCAAAGGTAACAATGGTTTTTTGGGGGGCAAATCAGAAATTTTAATTACAGTCACACCTCGCTATTCCACCACCCGGTTTTCACGTCACTCCGCTTATCATGTCAATTTTTCAAAGTCCCGATTTCCAGTATACGATTTTAATGAAAATAAACTCCGGATTTTACGTCGCTGAATAATTTTCAACTCCTGATATCCCGATGGTTTCGAACAATTGTCCATTTTTCACAATTCATCTTAGGGCTGTGCAAATATAACTTTATCAAATTTTTGGTCATTTTGGACTTCCTCTCCTCCTTTTGATATCATATGTTATCATTCCTCGACCCCCCCCCCCTTCCCCGCCCGGTAAAAATATCATTTTCAAAGTGCTTTTTTTTTTTTTTTCGAATTTAGTTCGTTTCTTTGGAGTAATATACAAAGCAGATCAAATTTGTTTTTCGTATACTTTATTGATTCAAATGAAGAGAAGTCAATAAAATATATCTTTATTCAAATAACACTTAAAAGAAATAGTTATTATTTAAAAGTATTTTAGAATAGCTTTTTGTTATAAAATGCATTCAACAGTAATAAAGTCTTGATGTGCTTTTTTATGAAATTCTTGTCAACAAAACAAGTGGACGTCATTCTTTCTCGTTTATTTATTAGTAGACATAAGCATCATTTCAAATATACTTCATACGTGGTTTGTCGAACCATGATTACATATGCAATATGCATACTCATATGAAGATGAATTGGAATGTCAAACGTTACGGTATCCCACATTTTAGAATCACAGATAATTTTATAATAACTTAGTAATTTTAATAACTTAAAAAGATAGCATACTATTTTCAACATAAGACCATGTTCAAATAAAAAGAGACAATTTTCATTGGATCAAAAATGATATCGATATCAAAAAGCAACCCTTCCCTCCCCCTAGATTTATCTTACTATATCATGTGCCAGACCTCCCTTCCCCCCTAAAATGATAACGTTATATACGCACAACCCTTTACAAGTTTATAAATTAAACGGTAAGAAATGTCTTAGCCAAACTTTTCCCAAAAGGTTTTAAATACCCATAGACATAAAGGAGTAACTTTATTTTAATCGTTTATCTGGATTTAAAAAAAAAAAAAAAACCCTCAAACACTATGAATGACAGAATCAGCAGGAAAGATTTCATCCTGCGTGCTCTCTATTCTCCAATTCACGATTCCTCACTCAATGTGTTTCGCACTGAGAATGCAATACTTATTCACTTAGGGAATGATAAACATTTCATTTCCACACTTTATTCGTAGTGTTTTAAACTGTTTACAGAAAAGTAGACAGTCTATTATAGTCATAACTATTTCGAACATGCTGGTTTTATCCAAGTTCATCAGATCTCGAATGTATAGAAGGTAATAAAGAAGACATCCTTCTTCCAATATTGTTTAAATGGTTGTTAGATCGTGAAATGATCGTGAGAATGATTTCTGAAATTGTAAGAGAGAAAAAGACGAAAATTTCTTCAGACTCTGGGATCAAAAGTGATATGGAGCTAGAACAAAATAAGCCTCCAACTACAACTGAAGTATTGCATTTCATTGAAATGATCGGAAATTATCTAGTATTCATTTTCAAAATTCACTACATAATACAGAAATAGAATTTTAGGAAGCACAGCTAGAGATTCGCAAATCTTAATTCATCAGTATTTAATGAACAATGGAAAAATAAGTCCACAAAAATCGGGTTTTTATTCTTCTCAATTTCGCTTTTGTATTTATTTTGTTTAATAATAATGTTTTATTGCTTAAAAATGCAAGAATAGTTGTAAATTTAACATTGACTTAAATTAATTAAAAATAAAGCTTTTTACAAATATATTTTTTTTATCTCCAGTTAACGCAACATTCCGCTTATAACGATACTTTTTTCTGCCCTGAGAGTGTCCAGATAAAGAGGTTCGATTGTACATCGATTCAATGTTTCAAAACTAGAGGTTGTCCGAAAATTCATTTTTGACCTGAAATCTGAGTTTCGGCAAAAATGCTTTCAAAAATTCGGTCGGAACGAAATTATCTGTATTTCATGAATCTCATTCCTTTCTTCAGAAATTTTCAACATTGCTCATTGATTTGAGCTGTATTGACTCAAATGTACACTCTTTATTTAATCCTGTGAACATCACAGATTATTATAATCAGTCATGACTGACTCCAAGACTTGAGTGCTAATTATTAAGTAAGCAATGCAAAGATGACTAAACTTTGAAGATGCTTTTCATGTTCTCATTAAAATCTGAAGACTTAATATTAATAGGAAATTTTTGATTTGAAACCACAGAAGTATTTTAAATGCTCTTAGAAAAAGTTCCATCTCTTTGTGCCATTGATTAATTAATTGAATTTTATTTTATATGAAAATAAAAAGCTTTGATCAGACTACAGGAAATAAAATTTTAAAGAAGTAGCGTTATTTCAAAACCTTTTTAGGAAATCAGAAAAAAGGGGGGTTATAGATCTGCATGAGCCAAAATTTTCAGACATGGGCCTGGCCGAACCCTAACGCAAGCTATCTTGGCCCTGCCCGGTGAGGCGAAGGGGCGCTCGGCCTTGCCTCAGGATGACAGCCGCTGTTGCATGGTAAAGAATTTAAGAAACTGGGGAATGTCTCGGCTCTTCAAGAAAAAAAAGTGTGGGGGGGGGGGCAGAGATGGAAAATGAGGGTAAGGCCTACAGAGGCTATCATTGATTAATTTAGAGTTGGTTAGTATTACCTTAGATAATTTGTTGTACTTAATTGATGGTTACTTTAAATTGTCTTGATTAAGTATATTAACCTAAATTAATTAGATTACCTATTTATGGTTTACTTTAATACGTTTTGTTAAAATATTTTCGTTTTATTTATCCGGTGATCTATTGTTTTTCTTGGTTTGTCTTCTTTAGGGTATTTTTCTCATGTTTCATGAGATGTTTGTTTCTGTCGTGGGTTTTCTTTAAGTCTTTATTAATTTGTTATGATACTGTGCGATGTGCGAAATTTAACTTTCCATAAGAGTTTTAGAATTAGTGCAAAATCTTGCAATTCCATTGGCTATCGAGCTATTATTTAACAGAACTTTTTTTATCTGAAAGAAGAAAATCTGCACAATGTATTTTGGTGAAGACAGCGTATGAATGTATGTATCTAGTCCAGTACATTTGCTTGTTCTGTCCTTTTTAGATTTTTGATTTGATCTTTATTAAACTAATTAATAAAGATCAGTCGATCTTTATTATAAGTACCTTTGAAATTAATTTATTGTCATTTGATTTTTTAAATAATTAAATAAAATAGTAATAATTAAATTAATCTATTCACTTAATCGATTTTTTAATAATAAAGTAATTATTATTTTTGTAGTAAATATTTATTAAAATTCAATAATGAATCTCATAATTTCTGATTAAAAGTTTTTTTTTAACTTTTTAAAACAAATAAATATAAAATTACATTATTATTATTATTTTATTATTATTATTGATACATAAAAATATTTATTAATTTAAAACATATTACTTTGTAATTCTTTTATTTGAAGTATAATATAGTTAATTAAATCCCATTTTAAAATTCACATGGCTTGTAAGGTATTTTCTTAATAAATAAATTTCTCTAATACAATTAAAATGCAGTAAATATGTTTTCTTATTTTAACTTTTTTTTTTTTTTACTTTAGAAATAAATAAATATAAAATTATCAGAATTAGTATATTATTATTTTATTATTATTATTGATACATAAAAATATTTATTAATTTAAAATACGTTACTTTGTAATTCTTTTATTTGAAGTATAATATAGTTAATTAAATCCCATTTTAAAATTCACATGGCTCATAAGGTATTTTCTTAATAAATAAATTTCTTTAATAATTAAAATGCAATAAATATGTTTTCTTAATTTAATTTAAAAATATTTTTTGTTGTAACTTTAGAAATAAATAAATGTAAAATTATCAGAATTAATATATCAAAGTTTTTTTAAACAATTATCGTTGATACATAAAACATATTTATAAATTTGAAATATATTCTTTATAATTCTTTTATTTTAAGTATAAAAAATATGTACTCTTTTTTTTTTTTTTTTTTTTTTTTTTTTTTTTTTTTTTTTTTTTAAATGCAGCTAAGACACTTATCAAAGTATTATTATCAATAAATAAAATTCATGAAATTAGTAGCAGTACTGTTACTTGTAAAATAGACCTTTTCCTTTCAGGCAAAGAAGTTCAGTTCACCAATAGCTAATGAAATTGCAGGATTTTGCACTAATGCTAAAAGTCTTATATGAAGTCAAATATTGCGTGCGATCTTGTCGCGCTTTAGTTTGGCTGTTTTTAGGTAGATTTCGTATGAAATACTACCTATTGCGGTCGCTTCTATGTTGGAATTTCTGAAAAAAATTTGCGGATCTAAGCCGATCATGACCTCTAGACCCCAAAACCACCATTAGTAAAAAACTTTATTTATCTACCTATCTATCTATCGGTGTATATCACTTTTTTACGGACACGATAACTTCTTTAATTCTGCTCAGATCTCTTCCAAACTGATACATAAAATCAAAGGGCATAAAATCTTGGTCAAGTTCGTTAATGGGCAAAATCGGACCAAGGGGGTGGAAATAGGGAGGGTTTTTGTGAAAACCGAAAACCCTCCATAACTTCTTAATTAAAATAGATATCGAATCAGTTTAAAGTTTATTGTACTTCTAAGAAATGGGCGAAAAGTTTATGCATGACAGATATTTTATAAAATTAAAAGGGGGACTCAAGAGATGAGAAAAACAGAGTTTTTGAGAGAAAAAAAAAATTCATAACCTCGTCAATTCTCAAGATATCAAATCCAATTAATTTTTTTATAAATTTTCTAAAAATTATCTAAAACTTTTGTATTTACAAGTTTTTGATAGGACCAAAATTTTATAGATAAAAAAAATTAAAAGAAAAGGGGGGGGGGTGGAAAAAAATCCATAACTTCGCCAATTCTTAAGCTATCAAATGCGATTAAATTTATTTTACATCTACTCAATAATACCTACAACTTTTATACAGACAAGTTTTTTATAGGACTGATTCTTATGGCAAAAATAAATTAAATAAAAATTGGAGTTGAAGAAAAACCTCAAATCCAAACTGCTTATATTCTGACTCATTTTTAAATTCATTTTTGATTTTATACGCATCCAAATAACAGATCCTCTTATTTAGGAACTATATAAGGCGACGTGACGTATTGGCCAGTTTTTTGATAAACGCAGAATATATTTCAAAAAAGAATGCTAAAAAGGGTATTTTGAAAGGGAATTTCCCGAAGTGATCTTGATTGGAAAATTGAAGAAGTATTCAAATAACAAATTGCGTTTTTTTTTTTTTTTTTCTGACTCATTTTTAAATCCATTTTTGATCTCAAACGCTTCCAATTGTCAAGTTCTCTTATTTAGGAACCATTTAATGTGACGTATTGGCCATTTTCTTTTTATAAAGGTAGAATATATTTCAAAAAAGGCTGCCAAACTGGACACTTCTCACAAAATTTCCAGAAGCGATCGTGATTGAAAAATTGAGATATTCAAATAACAAATTGCGTTTTTTCTGACTTATTTTTGAATTCAGTTTTGCTCACAAACGCATCCAATTCACAAGTTCCCTTATTTAAGAACTGTGTAATGTTCCGTATTGGTCAGTTTTTTGATAAAGGCTGATTATATTTTTTTTTTTAAAAGCTGTCAAAGTTGGCACTTCCCACAAAATTTCCCGTAGCGATCATGATTAAAGAATTGAGGATGTGTTCAAATAACGAATTGGTTATTTTATGACTCATTTTTAAATTCAATTTTGCTCTCAAATGCATTCAATTGACAGTTTTATATTATTTAAGAACTATATAATGTACCGTATTGGTCGAATTAATAATAAAGATAGAATATATCTCAAAATATGTTGTCAAAATGGACATTTGAGCCGAATTTCGCTTAAGATGATTCTGATAAATCCAGCTCTTATAGAAAAATGAAATTAAAAACCCTTCAAAAGCGGCCAGATAAAGTTGTTAAACAGGATTTATTTCGAATCATATTTTATTTTTTGTTGTTAAAATGAGCACTCTTTGAAATATACCTCCGCCTATAGGCCAAGCCGACAGGGATTTTTTCTCTTAGCGAGATGGTTGCTGGTGGGCTCTTGTTCCAGTCGTATCTTTGGTTTATGACATTTTAGGATGCTACTTTGGTATGTGCGTGCACTCTTAACGATCAATCCATTGACTGTTTTCACGATTTATTGCAATATCGTTGCGAGATAAGTGGATTAGCTTGTGCACTTCTGGGGTGAAGCAAGTTTCTTGGTCTTTAGTCCGTCATTATATTTTATAAAATCTGTTATCATAAGATGAATAGTTGAGTTTTTTTCGTCTTATTGTGTTATTTTCTTTTGTTTATGATCTTGCTTTATTTGTATTGGAACACATCTTTTCCTTACCACTTAACTATCATGATGGTTCGGTGAAGTGGTGTGAATAAGTAGAAACTATCAGTTCATCTTAAATAATTACCACCACTCAGCAGTGCGAGAATATGATTTTTTCTTGCGGGTGAAAGGTTCCTTCACCAGCGCCCTCAGTTAACTTAGTCACGTAACTCGGGACTTTTTTTTCCTCTCCTTAATAATAAGGCAGTTAATTAATTGGGATGATGATGTCCACTATGGGGGTGGTTTGTTTTTAACTTAATTCGTTTTTCATTGTGATATTGTATCTATGTTTTTTGTTAAACCATCTGATGAATGACTTTGTTTCGTATGTATTTATTGTTTGCTAGTTGTTCATGCCAAAGTTTTTCATTATTTGGCGTAATTTGTGCCAGATGGTGTGTTAGCGGGCAGGCCGTTAGATAGTGTTTTGAGGTTCCGATTCTCCGCATGCACAATGTGGCGCGTGTTTGCTCTTGAATTTGTTTAAGTATTTTCGGAAAGCTCAATGTCCTGTATAAATCTGGCTCAGAAGTTTGCAGTTGACTAATTTATCTGTACCTTCTTTTTGGAAGTATTTGTGTGTAATCCTGCACGTGTCACCATAATACCATTCGAATTGCCACTGTTTGGTATTAGCTCTTTTATTGTTCTTTTAAGTTTTGATATTGGGCTTTCCAGGTCGTATGGTATTTGTTTTATATTGTTTTCTGCTGCTTGTTTGGCTAAATAGTCGGCATTCTCATTGCCTTGGATGCTCACGTGTACTTTAACCCATCTAATTTTAAATTTGTTGCCTGAGAGTTTAATCATGTCTAATATAACATTTACTAGTTGTGTTGTGTTGAATGGTTTTCTCAGTGCTTCAATTGCTGACATGCAGTCCGAACAGATGCTATAATCCAACCTTGTGCTCTTACCCTATTTTGCTGCTATCAGTATAACCTGCTGGCTGGCTTGAAAGTAAAACCACATTAATTATATGAACAATATAATATTTAAACTCTGTAAATTTTAGATACATCAAGATGCAATTTCTTGTGTTTAATTTAGGAATGGATAGAGAATTTTTCCTAATTTGAATTTCTACCCTGTACTGTTAAAATTTTGCCATAGTTTGAACCAAATTTTGATGCTCAGTAGCTGCCTTCATACGATGATGAAATATCGTATCAACATTTGGAGCTTTTTATTTCAACTTCGTTCCAATTATTGGGACTATGCTTCAACAGGATCTCTAAATATTGGTTCAAGATTTCCCCATCCTACATTAGTAGCTATTGAGCGCCAAAATTTGGTTCAAGCTAGGACAAGATTTTTAACAGTGTTCGAGGGTCGTATAAAAATTTAATTTTCGTACTTTTTCAAAGGAGTTGCAACTTATGTCAGCATATTTTGCATCTTTTTTATGAAGCGTTGCAATTGAACATATGGGTCTTCTGGCAATATTTAAAGAAATAGCCTGTTGTTTCGATCTTTATGAGTCACACTGTGTACTTAAATTTTCTGATTGTTTGCTCTTGAATTTGGGTTAACGTTTACACTTCGAGTGTTCAAATATTCAGGTAACCCATACCAAAGCGTTTTACAAGTATGCTAGGTAAAGATCAAATTGTCATTTATCTGTTATCAGTTATGTAAAAATGATGCGTTACTGGATTACGATTCAGTTATTTTTAAGCATTCAAAGACAAAAGGTCATAATCAAATACCATTATCTTTCAAGATGTCACTGAAAAAAATACAAAAAAAAAACATGATAGATGTTAAATTTCAAGTGTCAGTTTCGATATTGAATTATAAATACATGCTATCGCCATAATATCTAGTATTTCTTCTTTAGTGACTGATAAACTAAGGTCTGCGAGACATCTTCTTTTATAAGGTAAGTGAAATAATCTAGATTTCTTTGTTGGTATTTTTTCAGTTTTATGAGAGTTGTTTTTAAATTCAAAAACCTTTTAAGGGATATTTTAACGGGCAATTATTTCTAATATTAGATCGATAATTGGTAGAACCGTCTTCTTTTCAAATATTTAAATGGAAAATAAGCTTTTGACACCTGTGTTTAAAAAAAAGTTTTTAACTCAGCAATATTAATAAAAAGTATTTTGTTTTTGGTTTGTCAGTCTACCGATTGTCGTCTGCGCATGCTCTAATTGTCATAAATGTATTCTTAATGCCATATAATAACGACATATGCTATTGAAGTTTAAGATAGAAGTTCCCTTCTGAAAATGAAGAGTTTATAATTCAATTGCATTCAATATACAGGGTGTCCATTCACAACGGTGGCCAATGGCTAATTCCTTAACCGTTAATCATAGACATATAGTTCAAGTTTGAAAAATGTTCTAAATGAGCAAAGGAAATATTTAAAAAGCCATTTGGGTAAATATTTTTTTTTAATTACGAAATTTAAATTTTTATACCCCTTCCCCTGATTCCATAAGTTATATTTTGTAAAATTTACACTGACAAGTAAGACAAAAAAGTTCCGTTATTCTACGATTAAAATTGGCCAAGTAATAGCTTCTTAAAATTGGAACATATTTTTTGCTGCAATTAGGGATCATTCACAAATTTAGTAGAAATATAATTTCGTCAGAAATATTAAAAAAAATGGTTGGAAATAAAATTAAAATTACAATATAAATTTGAAATATTTAATCGTCTTAAAATATTTATGATGAAAATTAACAGCAAGCAAAGTGGTAATCCTCTCTTTAAAAGTCTTTGCATTTATCGCCAGCTATTGCTAATGTTTTGTTTGGCATTATTTGATAAAAAAAGAAACCCACATGAATCAGAAATTTTTTTACATTGAACCTCTAACGTTGCTTCTTGTAGCAATGGTTCAGAAACTGAATAATTCATACCACACATTTTTTTTAACCATTCTGACTTACTTTAAAAAAAAAACCGACTTCTATCCAACTTTTAGACCATTTTTATTTTCTTCAAATCTTTATAGATTTTATTTAAAAAGTATTGCTCAAACAAGTTTTATTGATATGAAAATTAATAATTTCAATTATACTTTAAATACAATTCTTTATATTGTTTAGATTTTTTTCAGATTTTAATTCTTTATTTTCCATACATTAAGAAGAAAAATAACTACATTAAAAATAAAAACTTGAAAAAACTACCAAAACAATAAGAAAACTACAACTAAAACTTAATGTTAATTGTAAAAAATCTTGCAAGCAATACAGTGAAAGAATATGTGCAATTTTATTCTTAGAATTTCTGAAAACATATGACAAAGTAACCCTTTTATGGAGCTTTCATTACAAAAAGTAACAAGTTGGAAATTGCACGTGAAGCGTAGCAAATTAGGTGCGTTCGTTCGATAACGAAGTTTTAAAAATATTACTTTCATATATCAATCTCATAAAATTGTAAATAGTGAATTACAATTAAAACGCTCATCAAACAATGTTCTCCCTATACCATTATGTAATGGAATACTTTTGTGTGGCCTTGTAAATCAATAACAAATGTTCTTTTCACCACAAATTATGTAAGATGTATATTATAATATGTACTTTATAGTTGCATATAAATTTTATTAAGTTCGCATGAGTGTAACACGATTAAAATGCATTTGAAACATTTTTTCCCACTGACCGTAATGTATTGGAATACTTTTGATTGTCCCTGTAATTGATCTGTGCATCCGATTTTCATAAAATTTGAAATAACTCGAAAAAATTATGTAATAATTATGTATTTTAAATTTCAAACGTATAGAATGTATTTGAAACTTTTTTCCCATTGACCATAATGTAAATAAATACTTTTGATTGCCCCTGTAATTGATCTATGCACACGATTATCAAAAAATTTGAAATAACTCAACAGAATTATGTAATAATTGCGTATTTTAAATTTCAAACGATTAAAATGCATTTGAAACTTTTTTCCCCATTGACCGTAATGTAATGGAATACTTTTGATTGCCCCTGTAATTGATCTATCCATACGATTTTCATAAAATTTGAAATGACTCGACAAAATTATGTAATAATTATGTATTTTAAATTTCAAACGATTCGGTTGGGTAGTTTTTGCGTTGTTATATGCGGACAGACAGACGGACAGACGGACGGACTGAACGACCACTATAAGTGCTACGTATTATATAATTACGAACGCACCTAAAAAGCGATCTATTTCAGCCGTCCGGAGGAAAGCACTGGCGAAAAATTTTGGTATATTTTCACCGATCATGACCCCCAGACCTTAAAACCACACTCCGTTCAAATGTTGACACATACACACACACACACACACACACACACATGTATATATATATACAGTGGCGGTCAAAAGTTTCCGGCCAGCAAAAAATTTTCAGTTAATTTGTAAATATACCCATATGAACAGGAATCTCAAAGTGATATTTATATATTTTATTGACATAATAGTTAGGAACTTACTTATAGAAGAACATGTAAATATCAATAAATTTATCTGACAAAATTAAGTATAAAGGAAAACGCATGTTCTCAAAAGTTTCCGGCCACCTTTACAAGTTTGTAAAAAAGTGGTATTGTAATAGAAAATTACAGTGATCAACAACATTTATAATTAGTGTTTTATCGTATTACTATTTTATTAGCTTTAGTAATAAGTACTGCGGCACAGCAACATGACATTCATACAATCAACGGTTAAAGATCGTCTATGGTACATTTCTCCCACATTTCTTGCAATTTTGGCGAAATTTCGGCTGAGTTGGAGTATTTATGTTTCCGCAGACTTTTGTCAACTTATTTTCAAAGATTTTCTATTGGATTCATGTTGGGCGCTTGGGCTGATCATTTAAAAAACGAGATTTTTTTGTGCAAAAACCATTGCTTATCGAAGTTTGCATACATTATTTATGTCGTTATCATGTTAGGAAAAATAGTTGCGACGAAATTTTTTTCTCTGATAAGGCAGAAAATAATATTGCAAAATATCCTTATACATTGTATCATTCACCTGGCTGTGGATTTCAAATAACGGACCGACACTTTTTTAAGAAAATACTCCCCACTGCATAACGTGTCCTCCGCCATGCTTCATTGTAGGAATAACATAGGTCGAATCATATCTTTTGTTGTTAGGTCATCGGACCTTGTGTCTGCCATCACTTCCAAAACTGTTTCGAATTCGATCGATGGAAAAATAGAACTTTTTACCAGGTTTCACTTGACCAGACTGTGTTTTTTTTTTTTTTCGAAAACGCCAGTCGGGTACGTTTGTATCTTTTAGGTAGATTTCGTATGAAATACTACCTATTGCATTCTCTCCCATGTTGGAATTTCTGAAAATTTTTTGCAGATCTACACCGATCATGACTCCTAGACCCCAAAACTACCACCAGTAAAAAAGTTTATATATATATATATATATATATATATATAATATCATTAAAAGTAGACAAGATTCACCAATGGATTTTATCAATAAAACATTAAACCAAAAACGAAGAATTAGATATAACATATAATACATGATGAAACGATTAGCAACTCTAAATGGAAATCCTATTAGGTGGTAATTGAAAACTACATTGTAGAAATCTCACAGACAATACACAAAGGTTATGCGGATAGCAGCAATTACCTATGCGCACCATATTTATAAAATTGCTGATTAGCATCGGATGTTATATATAAATTATATATAAGATACCACAATAGGAAAAAATTCATTATGATTATTCAAAATGAAAAGATATCAATTTATATATATATATATATATATATATATATCGGCGTATATCACTTTCTTCTGGACACGATAACTTCCATAATTATGCTCAGATCTTCTTCAAACTTTTACATAAAATCAAGGGGCATAAAATCTCGCTCGAGTTCGTTAATGGGCGAAATCGGACCAAGGGGGTGGAAATAGGGAGGGTTTTGTGAAAATCGAAAAAACGTCATAACTTCTTAGTTAAAATAGATATCGAATCGGTTTAAAGTTTATATTACTTCTTAAAAATAGGCCAAAAGCTTATACGTGACAGATTTTTGATAAATTTAGAAATGGGCTCAAGGGGTGAAAAAACACAGGGTTTTTGCGAGAAAAAAAATCATAACTTCGTCAATTCTCAAGATATTAAATCCAACTAAATTTTTTATAAATGTTCTCAAAATTATCTAAAACTTTTGCATTTACAAGTTTTTGATAGGACCAACTTTTACTGATGAAAAAAAAAGAAAAACGAAAAGAAAAAGGGGGGGGGGGTGAAAAAGAAAAAAATCCATAACTCCGTCAATTTTTAAGCTATCAAATCTAGTTAAATTTATTTTACATCTTCTCAATAATATCTACAACTTTTATATTGACAAGTTTTTCAGAGGACCAATTCGTACAGCAAGAATAAATTAAACAAAAATAGGAGTTGGAGAAAAAACCTCAAATCCAAACTGCTTATATTTTGACTCATTTTTAAATTAATTTTTGATTTTAAACGCATCCAAATGGTAGATCCTCTTATTTGGAAACTATATAAAGTGACGCATTGGTCAGTTTTTTGATAAAGACAGAATATATTTCAAAAAAGGCTACCAAAAAGGGTATTTTGAACAGAAATTCCCGAAGTCATCGTGACTGAAAATTTAAGGAAGTATTCAAATCAGAAATTGCGTTTTTCTCTGACTCGTTTTTAAATGCATTTTTGCTCTCAAATGCATCCAATTTACAGATAATCTTATTTAGGAACTATATAATGTGACGCATTGACCAGTTTTTGATAAAGACAGAATATCTTTCAAAAAAGGTTGCCAAAAAGGATATTTTAAACAGAATTTCTCGAAGTCATCGTGATTGAATATTTGAGGAAGTATTCAAATAACAAACTGCATTTTTTCGGACTCGTTTTTAAATCCATTTTCGCTCTCAAACGCATCCAATTTACAGATCCTCTTATTTAGGAACTATATAATGTGACGCATTGGCCAGTTTTTTGATAAAGATAGAATATATTTTTTTAAATGCTGTCAAAGTGGGCATTTCGCACAAAATTTTCCGAAGCGATCATGATTAAAGTATTAAGGATGTATTTAAATAACAAATCGGTCACTTTATGACTCATTTTTAATTCAATTTTACTCTCAAACGCATTCTATTGGTAGTTTGTTTTTATTTAGGAACTATATAATGTGCTGTTTTGATCGATTTTTTAATAAATTCAAAATGTATTTCAAAATATGTTGTCAAAAAGGGCATTTGAGCTGAATTTCGCTTAACATGATTCTGATAAAACCAGTTCTTGCAGAAAAATGAAATTAAAAAATTTTCATAAGCGGCCAAATGAAGTTATTAAACTGGGTTTATCTCTAATCATACTTTTTTGTTGTTGTTGTTGTTGAAATGAGCACTCTTCGAAATCTACCTCCGCCTATAGGCCAAGCGGACAGGGATTTTTTAACTCTGAAAAATTTTTAACACCGACTCTTCCATAAAGTTATGCATCACGTCAGTATGTTGATACGGTATACGGACTTATTTCAGCAATATTTTCATTCCGTAAATCGCAGTATATTGCAGCGGAATTTTTATGCGGATTATCAATTGTTTTTCTCCTGTTAATTCTGTCCACAGGAATTTTAATTTCCGGGATCTCCCGGACCTCTGAAAGTCCTGAAAGCCACGTCCATCTTTATATAATTTTTAAATATCGTTTACGGTCGATTTTACCGATCGATAACTTTGCCGCAATATCTCGAGAAGATTGGCCTTTTAGCGACAAACTAATCACTCATTTATGAACAATAATTGTTGAACTTTTCAATTTTGAATCAAGACTATGCTATACACGTTGATTCATTCATAAACACAACCAAAAAACAGTTTACCGATAGAAAAAAACTAAAGAATTATAAGTGGCCGGAAACTTTTGCACACGCGAACTTCGAATTTTATCCCTTTGCATGAAGCATCTTCAGTATCTAATCAAAATAATCACGTGGTCAGAGATCATTCACATATTCCTAACTTTTGAAGCAAGTGTGCTTCTTCTTTGCTGAAACCTTTTGGTAAATAAATCGAAGAATCTAACTGGCCGGAAACTTTTGACCGCCACTGTATATAGATATATATATATCCGATCTTTGTCATGCTGTAACTATCGTATTTATGAACCGAATTGAATTAAATTTGGTGTGTACATAGTAAGTACAAATGTCTCGACCGAGTTCATTGGCCAGCATCATCCGCCATCTTGTTTGGAATGGCGGCCATTTAAAGTTCTTTAAAAAATTTAAATTTTTTTCACTTGCAAGTGCGAAAAAAATTAAAGGTTGAAAAAAATATATTTTATGTGTTAGACCTTAAAACAACGATTCCAGAGCACTTTTAATTTTGTCTATATCTTAAAATATGACTGAGTTATAGAACTTTGAATTTCTTTTGTGGCTGACATTTTGAAACGATCTGATATTTGTCACGTGATAACACGCGTATTTATAAATCGATTTGGATGCAACTTAGTGTACACATAGTACATACTGAAGCCTTGAACGAGTTCGTCAGCCAGTTCCATTCGCCACCTTGTTTCAAAATGGCGGCCATTTAATTTTTTTTAATTAAAATTTAAAATTAGGTATAAAAAAAGCAAGAAATTGAAAAAGATTTTTCTTTTATGCACTTGACCTTGATACAAAGATTCCAGAGCATTTTTTGTTTTGTTTGTATCTTAAAAAATGGCTGAGTTATAGCACTTTGAATTTCTAGTGTTGCTCACATTTTGAAATAATCTGATTTTCGTTACGTGATAACACGCTTATTTATAAATCGATTTGGATGCAACTTGGTGTGTACATAGTACATATCGATGCCTGGACCGAGTTTGTTTGCTATTTCCATCCGCCATCGTCTTTCAAAATGGCAGAATATAAACTATTTAAAAAAAAAAATTAGGTACAAACAAGTAAAAAATTGAAGAAGATTTTTCTTTCGTGTGTTTTACCGTATTATAAAGATTCCAGAGTATTTTTTGTTTCATCTGTATCTTAAAAAATGGCTGAGTTATAGCACTTTCAATCTCTAGTACGATTGACAGTTTGAAACGGTCTGAATTTTGTCATGTGATAATACGCATATTTATAAACCTTTTGGGGTATAACTCCGTATGTACATAGTACATAACAATGTCTTGACCCAGTTCATTGGCCAACGTCATCCGCCATCTTGTTTCAAAATGGCGGTCATTTAAGTTTGTCAAAAATCTTTTAAATGTATAATGATGTACAAACGAAAAATTAGAAATTGAAAAAACGTTCTTTCTGAAGTGTTTGATTTTAATACATGAATTCCGGAATATTTTTTGTTTTGTCTTTATCTTAACAAAATGCCTGAGATATAGCAGTTTGAATTTCTAATGTAGGTGACATTTAAAAAAAAATCAATTTGCCCACGACAGTTCTCGTATGTATTAATCGATTTGATGTGAGTGTGCGTGTGCAAATGAATTAAGATTTCGACCAAGCTCATTGATTTGTTTTATCATTTTGTTGTTTTAAAATGGCATGCATTTCATGATATCGTGGAGTTTGGCTACCCTATAAATCGCTTAAAATAAAACCAGCTTGAATAAAAATGACAAATTTCTAAAAATTCCCATTAATATTCAGTATTGACAAAACTATTCAATCCTATATAATCGGATTCCACTAATTTGAGCTTCGCATATTTGAATAATATAACTTAATTTAAAATAAATAAATAAATAAATAAGGTATATGAAAGCTGCCTCTTCCTCCCGGAACTGCAGGAAGGAATTTTTAAAACAAACCTGAACAATCGGAAAGTCGTCTCTTCAGATAAACGTAATACTAACACATGACTTAGTTAGCCAATGACTAGCAGGCGCAAGCATTCCTATCCTAGTATTCGTCAATATGTGTGGTAGAAATATTCTCCATTTCTTTCTCACATCCAGAAAAAAATGAGAATTGAGGATCACCTTAGACAAGTGCAAATATCATGTACAATAAAGGACAATCTGGTCACTTTACAAATTAAGCATTCAGTCGCTATAGGAGTTAAATTCCTGTACCTTTTTATGAGTGAAAATAAAATTTCAGAAAATGGCTACTTTAATATTTTAGTTTGAAAATTGTCGTCAACGGATGGTCACATTTTACAGTTTCAAATAACATTGAAAATGGCAGGCTAACTGGTCACTTTACACAGGTTGACACATTAGACAGCTGGTCACATTACCGGGCAATTAGCATATTATTTTATATGAACATGAGTAAAATTTTCCAAACGCGGTCACTTTAGCTAAGTGACCACATTACCAAGGTGGTCACTTTAGCAGATTCCACTGTACATGTCTATGACTAATGCAGGAATTAACCTTCGGTCACCGTTGAGAATTGACATTCTGTATAATTTGATTACAGAGACACATTCTAAATAATTCTGTTTCATTGTGGTCTGTGAAAAAAATTGTTTACTGTGTAGGGGAGAGAGGGGCATCTTTGAACAATTTTTTAAAAAATCAAAACATTTTTAATTTGAATTATATTTTTTACGCTTTAAGTATTACATAATGAAAACAATGCATTTCTACATCATATGAACCAGAAATTAAAAATTTTCCATGTGAATTTAAAAAGTTGTGAGGATTTAAAAAGCTGAAAGATTTCTGTTCAAACCTGCCCCATGTAGGGGTATCTTTGAACAAGCAAGGGGCACCTTTGAACAAATGAATAAAATATGAAAATATTCAGAGTTTTCATATAAAGTAGCATATGTTTCAAAAATATAAAGTAATATGAATAAAATTAAATAAGTATATTTGATTCAAACTAATAATTTTTCGATTATTTAACCAAACTTAAATCCATCAAAGTTAATGTCAAAAATCATTGTTGAAACAACACAGAGTATCCCTCCAGTTATGTTTGGTTCTGAAAACTTTTTTACAATAGCCTTGAAATACACCAACATGACATCTGATGCCTCTGGAAAATTAAAATTTTTCATTCACACTTTTTATGAAAAAAACCTGACTTAAATTCCATTTTATCTAGCATAAAAACCAAAAATAAAATTTCGGAAAGAGTAAATGAAAGAGTATAGGCTTTGTTAGACAAACCTTCTAAATCATGATTCATTATTGTGTATCCGGAATTTGCAATTATCAAATAAATGAAGGCCATCATCAATTTAGGTTTGAAACTTCCCATCACTGATACATCCAGAGATTGTAATGCATGTGTGCAGACGGAGGAATTGTTAACAGTATAAGTCCATTGATATTCTTAATTAACCTCTTTTCACATAGGAAAAAAAATCAAAAATTATAATATTTAGGTATGCCAACTCTTTACTCCATAGATGTTTTAGATGTTCAAAAGTGCCCCAGCTTTTTTGTTCAATGGTGTCCCATCACACGAAGTTCACCATTACAATCGTTTACTCAATTCGACTGAAAAATTTGAATAAAACAAAGGTTTTAAACTAAAGACTATATCTTTATTTAAGTGTTGAACAATAAATAAAGATTTTAGGAATGCAAAATTGTCAACAAAAATCTTACAACTTTATTTTCTTAAGTTTAGATTCAAGAGGGAGAAAAATACATACCTTGCTTAGACAGTATTGTGTATACAAAATGTTTCAGCTTTGAATACTTATTGCCCTGAAGCAGTAGTAATGTATTGCCATATACATTTTTTTAATAATTTACTTGAAGGAAAATATTTAGAACGTTCAAAGGTGCCCCCAGTTCAAACGTGTCCCCCTCTCCCCTATTTCAGTATTGTTGCACTATTTCAAACATTTTGAAATCGATTGACGGACAATTATGCCGATAAAGTTTATAACTCCTAATGTTAACTTTTTTCTTCATTAAGACAAATTGTTAGCGTACTAAACAAGACAAACTGCAAAGCGGTTTATTTTCTTTAAGCTAAACTCAAAGATATACTTGCCATAATGAACTATGGATTTGGATTCGCACATCTAAAGTGATTTCAGAAGAATAAATGAGTGTTGATTACAATATATATATATATATATATATATATATATATATATATATATATATCGAAATTTGTGTATTTTGATATTAACATTCGAAAAAAATATCTAGGGTAATATCTATACAAAATTTAAGAGAAATCGATTTCTAAAAGCTATATGCAAACCTAAAATTACAGCTCGTTCCGTCATGTAATTTTTAAACTGTGCTTTAAAAACTCCCTAGTTGAAATTTAATCTATTTTGCAAAGATTAAAAATAAATTTACTAAGAATTCCAAACTTTAAAGCTGCATAGTTTTTAAAGTATTTGTTTGAATGACTTCTCGCTTGGTATTCGAAAGTAAAATTTACTAAAAAATACAAATAGGATATTAAAGTTAGGTGTTAGTATTAAAAATTTTAAAGTTTGAAACAATTTTTATATGCATAGTCTATCCCCGAAGCATACTTTAAATATAGCATCCACTTTTAGACATTATTACTAATCAATTGATACCGGACATCTATTATACAATTATTTTAGAGTAGAGTTTGTTGGGGATATTTTTTTTTTTACCACAAATGTTACCACATAAGTTATGTTAAACATACGATGATGTAAGGATGTTGAATATAACAGAATTATCATAAGACAATGTAACTTTATCCTTTTTCATATTAGTTATTCCAACAAATGATCAAATGTGTACGCGTATCATACATTTTTAATATGAAGAAGTGTTTCATATTAATAATGTATATTACATTATTATTTCAACGTAAGGGAGTTAAAATAGAGATTTATTAAAAAAGTTATATTAGGGAAATAATTTTTGTTGTTGGGCACATACAATCCGTAAATGTACGTGCGATAGAATTAATATAGTTTTTTAAAGGCTGTACATATTATTTTCTTTAAATAATAACCTCTCAGCCAATTAAAAAGAAAAAAAGAAAATCAAGAAAAAATCTAAATTGGTAAACTGTATGGTTCTGCCTTCTTTGAATTTTAAGATTAGTCTGTTGGATAAAAAATGTATCAAAGACAGTATTAACATCCTTAAAAATGTAATCAAAAGCTTCGAGTCATTGCAGTTTTTCCTCTTTCAAAACAGGTTTGTAGCGTCCTTTTAAACGCATTCACTTACATTGTGTATACTAAAAGGTAATGTTTTGAAATGGTAAGATTTATTTAAAATTAATGGACATTTTGTAATCTTCAGCTTTAACATTTTAAACTAAGTGCTGATACTTTATATTGAAATATTTATTTATTTTTATATCATAATTTTAGGTTCTGGGGGAAATTATTTGATTTCATTTGGAAATAAATATTTAAATATAATGTTATTTGTTAAAATACTTTTGCGCCTTTCAACCTTAAATTTTAAACTGAGCAAAAGATATATTAAAGTACCTAATATATTTTAATTGTTTACGTAAATTTAAAATATATATATACTATATTTATATGCACATATTGGAAAAAACATCAAAGTAGAAACGGGGGAATCCCCGTTTCAGAGAATATTTACGCGTAAGTATGTTCACTTCCATATATTTTTTCAACAGTAAAAATGTTTCTGGGGGGAAGGAGGGGGATGACAATAAAGTATTAAACATCAGACAGCTTCTTAAAAGATTGAAATTATATAAAATTACAAATAAATAAATAAATAAACTTTAATAAAAATATGACATACTATCATTCTGTTCTGAGTTTAATTTGAAAACCCATATTTTTCAATACATAGTTATTTGTCAGCGACTCCCAAACTTCCTTCTTATACAATAAACTTTAAAGTTTGAATATTTTTATTTCAGGAATCACCTAATACGTATATTATATTACGGGTTTTGCATAATCTATCTTTACGAAAAGACGAACTTTTGGAATAGCTTATACAGCTCATATTCAAAATATTAGAATAATTACCTTTTTTTTAGAAATTGAAAATATCGTTTGGTAATTTAATGTCTTTTAATGAAAATATGCAAACGATATTTTTATTAAGAACTTATTGTTGATTAAACTTACTTGTTATCTTAAATTTAATATCATTTTTGAAAAGATTAATTGCAAAAAAAATTATTTTGAAAAGTCAAAATATTAGAATATTTATTCAAGTGGTTCAAAATATTAGAATATTTCACATTAATTCTCCTTTAATTATTACCAATTCTTAACTGGTGGCATCATGGATTAAATTCAGACTATTTTATTTAAAATCAGTATTCTTTTTTGCAGTTTGTTTCTTTTTCGTCTTAAAATGGGCCGTGTGAGTGATATTCCTGAATCTACTAAACTTCGTATGGTTGATTTGTATCGGCACGGTAAAAATCAATGTTTTATAGCGAATTATTTACATTGTTCGCAATCGAGCGTTAGTAAAATACTAACACAATATTCAAAAATTGGAAAATTTCAAAATAATCGCCGAAATGGTGGCCGAAAACCAAAAACATCTGCTTGAGATGACAGGAAACTGAAGCGTATAGTTAAGAAAAACCGTTTTAAAAGTGTGCGATTCTTGCACCGAAAATGGAAAGAAGAAGGAGTTGAAGTTTCTACATCGACAACATTAAGACGTCTCCATAAATTTAAATTTGAATCTCGTGTACCGAAAACAAAACCTCTCATGACTGCAAGACAAAAGCGTATAAGATTGAATTGGTGTAAATCAAGACGTTTATGGAGCAATGAAGATTGGAAAAATATACTATTTAGTGATGAAAGTATGTTTTGTGTTTCATATGGTAATCAAGGTATTCGAGTTTGGAGAATGAAGCAAGGAGCATTTGATAAAGAATGCCTTAAACATTCCATAAAATTTGCTGCTAGTGTCATGGTTTGGGGTTGTATGAGTGCAGAAGGACCTTGAAAGTCATGCATCGTCTACGAAAAGGTTAACTCTCTGATATATCAAGAAATTTTAGAATATTACATGATTCCATCATCAGAAGATTTATTTGAAGATGATTTCATCTTTCAACAAGATTTAGCGTCCCCGCATACATCGGTGTCAACTACGAATTGGTTCCGCCAACGCAACATTAAGGTACTTCCTTGGCCACCAAATTCACCAGATCTTAAGCCCATCGAAAACTTATGGTGTATAATGAAGAAAAAACTTCAAGAAAATCCTCCTTCAAGTAAAACTGAGTTAGTGGCACGTATAAAGTCTATTTGGGCTAATACTGATAGAAATGTTTGTAAACACCTTGTATATAGTATGCAAGATCGATTGTACGCTGTTATGAAAGCTAAAGGGGATGCTACAAAATATTAACTACCATTTACTTCATATTCATAAGGTAATATTGTTGCGTAAAATAAAATATTCTAATATTTTGAACCAATCTAAATTTTATTCTAATATTCTGGTGTGTTTAAGGAAGCTGTATACCTAATTTATTGTGCTGTATTTTATATTTTATAAATGTTAAAATCTTATCTAAACATTCCAGATTTAATTTATAAGAAATTTAATTGCATTTACTTAGTATAAAAAATAAATAAATGACAAATAATTTTTTCTTATTACTTTTTCTCAATTATTCTAATATTTTGAATATGAGCTGTACATGAAAGCAATCATAAGCAAGACATTCTTAAAATGAATTATTGTGATAATGTTTATCCAGTATAATCATAAAATGCATCTTTCTTGTATTACAACACGTGTTTAAAACTTTAAATAATGTATCTTTAAATAATGTTTATTAAATAATGTATCATTGAGAAAAGTCGATTTAAAAGTTAATGCTATGTATAACATTTTTTGTACCGACAAGTATAAACCTTAATCAAAGTTAAAACTTATTAATTTCAATAACAAGTCACTCTCTGTAAAACTTTAATAAAACACTGTCTTTCCGCAAAGTTTTTTGCATATATATTTTCACATCCCGTCTTCTCCCATTTAAAGAAGTAACATAATGTGTTCTTTAAACTATTACCAAAAGTAAAATCTATACTAATAATAAATAATATATTTTTGAAGAACTAGCTGATCATTCTGCTGTACATTCACATGCGTGACCCATAGTTTAGGAACCGGTATATTATAATTTTTCTCTTTTGTCTGAATTTCCATATACGAATTTTTCTTTTTTTTTTTTTTTTTTTTAATACCGCTTAAAATATAAATTTGAGAAGGAGGAATTATAGAGGAATGAATTAGCAGCTGATTTTCCTCTATAAAACAGTAAAGCAGTGGTTTCTTTTAAAAATCATAAACGACACCACTTTTTTCCGGTCACTGAAAAATTAGAAAAAAAACCAGTCGTTTAAAAATTATATCGTTAAAAATACTACTCCTTTTGCTAATCGGAACTTATCTATTTCATTTCATTTTTTTTTAATTATTTTTTTTTTGGGGGGGGGGGAGGAAATGCGAAGTGTTTGTAAAAATTCATATGCAATATTTTATTATGCACAATATTACAGTATTTTATTGTTGTTATCGATGATGATGATGATACATTAAAAAAGTTGCTCGCACAGCTGATGGGCGAGAGCATAATCAAACAATGTTAACAGTAATTCATCGTAAACTTGACCTAGAACAATGAAACAGCAACAACAATAAAGTAAAAAAAAAAATGATAGTAATAAAAAAAAACTAGTTATATCCCCGTTTGGAAAGATGCGTAATTTTAGGAAAAATACACTGATTCAAAATAATTTGTAAACATTCGATTAAAAATTTCGTTACTTGAAGTTACATAGAAAGGTATAAGTAAAAAAGCGTGCAAAAGGTATAAGTAAAATATATAGTATTAATATTTCGACAAAATCCTACATGTTGTACCAGAAAAAGTGTGACGATTTATTTTCAAAAAGTTTGAAATTGATTTACTGAAAATTGGTAATGCTAAGTGCCCACCAATTTTCGAAAAATTGTTGTAGGAAAATAGCGTTTCAATATTCCGTTATTTAAGCGCATTCTATTGCTATAGCTCTAAAATTGCTCTTTCACTTGCGATATCGATTTCAAACTAAGATAACAAATAAAAAATACACATAACAAATAAAATATTAGTTATGTGTGTTAAGAATAATTTAATAAAACTAAAAAACTATGTGGTATAAATTACTCTTTTATGTATGCAATCTAGGATAGTCTTTTAATTGTACTAATTTTAAAAATTAATTTTTAAAAGCTATATGGGACAGCAAGAATTAATGTGGTTATACTTAAAACTTAAGGTGATCAAGCATAAAACAAAAGAAAAAAAAAGGCCGCATTTTTACTTTTTATTTTAATTACATTCCCTCTATTTCTGTGATAGGTACATCTAAGCACGAATGATATGGAATTTCGCCAAACTTAATATGCAAGTTTTTATGAAAAAATATGTTGATTTGATATTGTCTTAGATCCCTCAAAAGGACACATTGATATACAATAGTTATTGGCAATAAACATTATGGTTCTATCTCAATTAAATACGGCAAATTTTATGTTTTATATTACTAACTAAAATATATATGTCAATCGAAATTTAAATTTTAATATTCAACCAGGGGGAACTGAAATCTATCATGCTGTGCTTTTCTTTATTCACGAATCACTTTTTAAATCCGTCTTTAACGGTGCTAATCATTCAGCGGCCGAATTCCCCTCAGTAATGTTCAGTTTATGGGTGTTTGATGCTTTTTTATATTCAAAATATCTCCTTGGAAAATTAATATTTTTAACTTCTTTTTTCAGGGTTTTTGGTCTTAACCCTTTTGCGGCGCTAGGTCAAATTCATTGCTTAAGTGTTGAAATTAATGACTGACTCCGAAATTTGAAAACAACTTTATTTGTAAAAAGAAAACGCTATATATTTCACGCATTCAATAAACCGTAATTTTTTTTAAACAAAATTCCGGCGCCAATGTGGCATTTGGGAATTAAAATCAAGTGGTATTATCTATGAAACCACTGCGCCGCAAAGGGTTAAAGGACGTCTCTTTTTTTTCTTAGTTTTCAAAATATTTCTAAAATTTATGCATAATTTTATATGAAGTGTTAAAATTTTACTTCCAGTTTATCGGTTTTTAAAACATAAAATATTAGATTGAGCATAAATTTTAGAAATATTTTGACAACGATGAAAATAGTGGCTTCCTTTAAGAAGAGAACACTGAAAGAAGAACTTAAGAATATTAATTATCTGAGGAGATATTTTGAATACAAGAATGCATCAAACGCTCATAGACTTAACATTATGGAGGGGAATTCGGCCGCTGAATGACAAGCATTCTTAACACAAAGGAATGCACAGTACTTCATAATTGTTAGTGTATAACCAGGTATAATGTATATAATGTATGGTGTAATGGTGTAATGGTGTATAATGATTACTGCACAGGCGAACTAGGTCGTGGCCTTGGGCCCACTGCTGTGAAGGCCCAAATTTATACAAATGATTTCAAACAAATTCTTTTTATTGCCTATTTTGGCAATTATTTTCTCAAAAACCAAAAATGATTTTGGTTAACTTGCCAATTATATGGTAATTTAATGATGCCTTTAGAATACTTAGGGGGAGAGGTGGATCTGGGTAATATTTTGGTGCGAGGAGACCCTGAAAAAGTGCTGAGGCTTGGGCCCCCTACAACCTTCATCGGACTCTGTGTATAGACCGGCTATTCAAGTAATGTAATGATATAGAGGAAAGTTTTGTGATGGCAATTAATTTAAGATTTGTATATTATTATTATTATTATTATTATTATTATTATTATTATTATTATTATTATTATACTAAAATCATTTGAAACCTATACAATCCCTTTATATTTCAAATGATCGTGCATATCGAGACAATGTGTTAACTTTTCGTTATTATATTATTTGGTTATTATACTTTTTATTAATTAAAGCTATCTTTACTTTTTCTTTTCCAATAATTATTCTAATTTTATAATGCATTAATTTTCCAACAGACAAATACAATGATGTTATTAGCGCTGTTACTCTCTTTGGTGGGTTTTTCTCTGGCTGGATCTCCCTGTCCACCCAGAGAGAATATTTATCCGTGCAGCTGCGTGGCAGTTCCTCTGACTAAAAAGATTCTGTTCACGACAGTGACTTGCCATCGCCTTTCAAGCACCGATGCCTTGAACAGCATATTTCCTACGCTGAGGACGATGACCATCGACCATTTATATCTCTATGATTCCTTTTGGGAAGCAAACAGTTTGGAATCTGGAGGCGAGGACAAACGGGTGAGTTATGTTATATATGTGTATATATAATGAGTGTTATATAATGAGTGCTATATGTTAATGAGTGACCGCATAACAAAATCAAGTAAGGCGCAAGATTTTTGAATAGTCCATTGATATCACAATACATTTTTCTTTTTTTTTTTATAGAGAGTATAAATATGGAAAAAGCTTAAACGAAGAATTTTTCTCAGAATATCTCGTACTAGACAGTATATATATATATTAAAACATAAAATAACAATAAAAAATTAAAAAGTTAAAAACTATATAAAAAATGTATATAATAGGATGGCTGGATGGGTAGAAGTTAGAGTACGGAGAAGGGTGGTGTTGTCTGGATAATACGCAATGGTTAATTACACAAAAAAATGAGAGTGGGTAATGCATTTGATAAATTGGAACACATATTCTAATGGATTTTAATGGACACTAATGTATCGATAATTGTATTGTTAAAAATTAGAGGCCTATAATACTACTAAGTATATAGGATTTATATAATAATTAGCTATTTTTAAATCTTATATCATCTTAAATCAAGATATTGTGTTTAGCTTAGCATAGTCAAATTAAATTATTATTTTAAATCTTAACAAGTTAAACTATGGTGTATGGTTTATTTTTCTTTTATCACATTATTCTGCTTTTAATTAATTTATTAATTTATTATTATCATGTGTAATAATTATTTTTATTTTTATTTCTCCATTTCAATTTTCAGTCCAATTTAGTAATTTGTCCTTTGTTTTTGATGCTATTTCTTGTCACATTGTAAATGAGACAATGTGATATTTTCATTGTTTTTGCGGTATGACGTCTACACGTGGTTATAACTCTTTAAATTAAACTTATTCTTAACTATTTTTTGTAAGTTAACATTAATATTAATTTCATTGTTCCCATTATTCAGCATTTTTAAGAGCCTCTAATTCTAATATGATGTATCCCTTTCATTCCTAGCTCACTTGGGTCATATTTTGATCCCTCGTTTGCGCGAGAGCTAGTTTTAATTATTTTTCTCAGCTATTATTGCATATTTAAAAAACCGCCATTATTAACTTCGACCCGGGAGATGTAAATTTCCCGCGCTACGAAGTATTGCCGCGTGCTGCTATTGTGTTCATTTATCGCTCTTTTGGCGACTGTTGCCAGCTATATTTTTGCCACGCACGCATCAGATTCGACGATTCCGCGCACGTTGATTGGCCATGTTAGTGTAGACTGGCATATTGCCTAACAATAGATTATTCCCTGGAATTTCAACGGTGACCACGTGCGTTTTCAGGGTTAAGCCTTAACATGTGGGACTCTCTTCCACTATAGTACTTTCTTGTTACTTTCTCTATATCTACTATAGTTTACATGTTATTTCACTATTTTATTTTCCTTTTACGTGTGTTGGTAGACCCAAATTCGTATTATTTTGCTTTTTCAGGGCTAATACGATGATGAAACCACACACTTCATTTGTAGTTCCAAAGCATTTGGGGCCTGACGATTCTGCTTTGGTTTTACAAATTTGATTTGTATTCCATTTTATTTATTTATTTAGTTTTTCCTCGCTTCAATGGGTTTTTTTCCATTAAATTCAAGTAGTTTAAATTGTAATACAATTAATGGTCTTATATATATATATATATGTATATATATATATATATATATATATATATATATATATATATTTATTTATTTATTTATTTATTTATTTATTTATATATATGTGTGTGTGTATGTGTGTGTATACTGGGTGGTCATAAAAAAAACTTTGCCGATATATGGGAGCTCTAGCGGCCAGTCCGTTCAACCGATCGAGGTGAAATTTCAGATATAGCTATTCAGAGGTATGAGCTCGAGATTCTGTGAACAGCAACAAATTTGAGCTCACGGTTACGGTTATAGTTACAGAAACTCGAAATTTTCCCAAAGCAACACCCCTTTTTTTTCATCGTAAAATGCTCAGCGCATGCGAAAACCCTAAAGAGCGTTGGAACGGTATGGTTATTGCAATAAACGGATGCATTATGCTCGTACAAAATCAGCTCTACGAACGGCTCCAAAAAAACACGACTAAGGCGCACGAAGAAAATTTGAATATGACAGAGACAAAATACCAATCACGGAACATCGTTTGCCAGATAGTCAGCGTAAAAAACGGATAAAAAGTAGGGTGGGAATGTTAGTCCTTCGGTCGGAGCTCACAGATGCCAACAAAATGACTTCGTTCGTGGTGAGTTGGTAAAACTATTATCAAAATGAGATGAATGCTGCAAAATCCTGGCGCATTTACCGTCGAAACCATCGCCAAATACGTGGCCTATGCATTTCACAAGCTCTTCGTTATTTAGCAATGAAATTCGAAGAAATTGGCTGCACCTGTGATAGTCTGCGATCCGGACGACCAACTGTTAATGAGGATACTCACTCCTATGGATTTCAGGTTCTGGGGTATCTAAAATCTAGAGTGTACATGTGCAATCCGCAAACTTTGCCGGATTTGAAAGATTCTATCAAACGTGAGATTGCAAACATCCCTCATGCGATGTAACGTTCGGCTGTATTTTCCACAGTCGCCACCATGCAATGTGTAATTGCCTGTGATGGCATCCATGTGCAAAATGTGTAATAAAAATAAAAGTTTCCTCTGATCTGTGTTGTAATCAGAGATTAGTGTAATGACTCTGTGTCATATGCAAATTTACTCCTTGCATTCCAATCGAGTTTTTTTTATGGGGGGGGAGGATTCGCAGAACGGTTTTTTGTGCGTGCATAACATGTCCGTTTCTTACGATACACGTACGGTTCCAACGCTCTTTGAGCATTTTGCGATGAAAAAAAATGGGTGTTGCCATTGGAAAATTTCGAGTTTCTGTAGCTATAACCGTAACCGTCAGCGCCATTTCGTTGCCGTTCAGAGAATCTCGAGCTCAGACCTCTGAATTGCTATATCTGAAATTTTACCTCGATCGGTTGAGCGGACTGGCCGCTAGAGATCCATATACCGGCAAAGTTTTTTTATGACGACCCTGTATATATATATGGATAGATAGATATAAGAATAAAAAGCAATACAGAAATATAACATTCAAATCCAAAAGTAAGCATCTGCCGGCTTTTCCTTAAAATGAAGAATTGAAACAGTTTATTATCATTTTTATCAGGAGAGGCATCTGGGAATCTTTCTTCTTAAATCTTTTATTTATATATAATTTTTAAATGCATGAATATGAAAAGAAAAACAGAACTAAAGAATATCTAGTGTGCAGAACAGTACCCCCTCCTTCCCGCACAATAAAATGCAGTACTTTTTTAGAGGTCTATTATTATTATTATTATTATTTTAATTGGCTTAAAAAGAATAAATTTCCATTAAACATTCAAAGATTTTTTTTTAGCTAATAAAACTTGAAAGGCGGTGTAGGCAGCTCATCAAAGTTTCTCAAAATATTGAATTTGCATGTCTTTCTAGGAATGTTTTCCGACACACAGGGTCTTGGTACTCCAGCTTCCGATGAGACAATACATGTAGGGTCTTACAACGAATACCTATAAATTTTGACTGAAAATATCGATGCCTAATAGTAAATTTAAAAGAAAAGAAAAAAAATAGTCACAATGTGGTCTTTGGCCTGTCCTACTTAGATATCAGACATTCGCGACTCAGAGAAGACAAACACGATGCAGTGATGGTTACAGTTGAGTAGGTTACACACCTCATGCTATCTAGTTTAGGTGTTTGCCATTTGTTAGGCACACGAGTTTTAAGTGAGGACGTGGTAAATGCTTTCTCGTGCAGTACTTTTTCATACTATCTACTCCCTCTAGTCTCAAATTCTGGATTTTGGAGATTGTTGGATCCAAGAAAAAAACATTAAAATCCCACACTATTAATTGAAAAAGACCCGGATGACAATGTTGAGTCTATGGGGGTGTTCTTTTCAAATATCTCGCTCAAATTTTAATATATTTAATGTTTTTTTTTTTTTTTTCATAGAATAGCTGAGGATGATCTGTAACCGGGCTAACTTTTACTTTTTCGAATTTGGTTATATATTTTTTATATTATGATAGTTTCAATTTCAGAACCGGTTCAAACCGGTTTCGAAAGTTAAAGTAATTTTTTAAAAAATTTTAAATTAAAATTAAAAAAGTGAAAACTAGCCCGGTTGTAGATCGTCCTCAGCTATCCTATGTAAAAAAAAATGTAAATATATTAAAATTTGAGCGAGATATTTGAAAAGAACGCTTCCATAGAATTAACGTTATCATCCGGGTCTTTTTCAGTCAGTAGTGAGGGCTCTTAAGCGAAAAGTGAAAATTTCTCTTGTAATATTGTAAATTGCTTAATAAGGTTAAGAGACAGATCGGGCGGAGTGACTTCGGTTTAGAGTGTGATTTTTCTTGCAATAAAAAATATATGACTTCCCCCTGGCTCATGACAAGTGGAAAATATATACGTCTAAGGCAAATATTTTCCCAACTTGTGTAAATGTGTTGGATGATTTTAAAAGTTTGGTTGAGTGTACGAAAATCTATTGAATCGAATCACCTTGAATTTTTCGAAGGCAGCATTAAGTTCGGCTTTGGTACAATCTTTCTTTTTCGATAAACTCCTAATGCTCTCTTAATCCGAAAAGTTTTGAACCAACGATGAACTAGATTCGTACTAAAGTCTTACTCGAATCGAGTTATATCCAACCCTAACCCGAAAGTTCTATTTGATGTCAATCTAAAATCTATAACAAATCTGACACAAAGAAAAGATTGTCAGTCATGAACTCGATACACTTCTACCCAGAACCGATCCTTATTGTAATACAGTTATGAAAAAATAATCTATAGTATATTTTTGATCAATCTTATCATTTATCTAGAATAACGAGTATAAAAGCATTCACTCATTATCGTTAAAATATTAATTTTTATTCTAAAGCATTTTTCTGGATTTATTTTTTATTTTTTATTTTATTTCATTTTTTGATTGTTTATTTATTTTTATTTATTTATTTTATTTCATTTTTTGTTTATTTATTTATTTTATTTTTTATTTATTATTTATTTATTTATTTATTTATTTATTTATTTTTTGAAAAATCAGGTGAACTTTTATCAGATAGGTAAAATTTAAATCCCAACCCGAAACAAAGAAAGTCAACCTGACACGAAAGAGAATCACAGAAGAGAGAGATAGAAAAAAAAAAAAAAAAAAAAACGCCAACCTAACCAGAACCCACCTCGTCATGAAAAAAATTAACGTTAACACGTCCCAAACAAAACCGCCGGTCGTGTCGGGTTTGTATAAAATTGGGTTACCCGTACTTGTACCCTAATACTAATTCATTAAGTTGTTACATTTCAGTTTTTTCAGTCAATGTAACCGCGAGAATCGAATTTAGGAAAACTCACCTAGTCTAAATTCATGCATTTTTATTATTATATTTTTTATTTATATTATATTATATTTTTTATTATTATATTTTTTATTTATATTATATTATATTTTTTATTATTATATTTTTTATTTTGAATTGGGGTTTAGTTTTATGATAAGTGATCTTAAGTTTAATTTAGCTTCCGCCTAAATTAAAGGTGGGAGTATGTTAGGAATTGATAAATTAATATATCATTTTATTCACAGAAAATCGTTTGCAAATTTTGTTACTCGGATATTTATTTTATTTATAAGAAGCGACTCGTTACTATGGCAGCGAAACTGTTTTTTCGTCTGCTTTACTTTTACATTTTTTATCTTACGAGATGAGGTTAAAAGTTTAGATAAAAAAGTTGGCATCAATTTTTGATGGAATGAAAAAAAAAAAGAATTTTTTAGAGAGAATGTTTATATTTTTTGTTTGTCGTGCGTGTCTTAAGTTTTTATGAAAGAATTATGCTATTTTTATGAAAAGGCACGCATAAATGGATATAAGATCATCTTTCGAGTTTAAGTACGATGATCAGAAATTATCAAGGTAAAAAGCATTTATATTTTGTACATATTATACATTTTGTACATAGTATGTAAATAATTTGAATTCAATATTTCTTCATGCTATTATTCTACGTATGCAATAAAATTTATTAAAAGAAAATTCAAGAATATTTAGAAGATTTTTGAACCCAAATAATAAAGTTTTGATATGTTTACAAAACATCTGGCGCCCGAACAGGGACATTTGAATAATAATGTTGAGATATTGAATTGTTTTTATAGCGTATAGTGTTTTTATAAGCTGTGCATTACTACTTAATTTTTCTAAGATGAATAAGCTAAAGAAAAAGCGTACACCGCTACGTTCGTCATTTACCAGAACTTTAAATGTTTTGAATGAAGAAATTAACAGCGAGTCATTAGATAAGGATAACATTTCAGACGATTTTAGTAAATTAGAAAATTTGATTCATGAAATTAAATCTATTGATGAAACTATAATTGAGCTCATGTTAGATGATGATAAATGCAACGAAGAGGCTATTGAAAATGAAGTAGTGGAAAATGAAAGTTATTCAGATCAATTTATTACCATTAAGCGTAAAGTTAGTGAAGCATTGGGTACAAATAAACGTAATCAAGATGATAGTGAAAAAAGTACAGATTGCGGTTATTCCAAATCAAAGCATTATAAATTACCTAAACTAAATATTAAGCCATTCGATTCACAGTTAATAAATTATCTTTCTTTTTGGTCCCAGTTTCAGAAAATTCATGAAGACATAGATTTGGATAATAGTGACAAATTTCAGTATCTTATACAATCGGTAGAACCTGGAACCAGTGCCAGGCGTTTGTTAGAGAGCTATCCAATGACCGCAGTTAATTACCCAAAAGCTGTCGAGGCATTTCAAGAACGTTTTGGGAATAAAGATTTACTAATAGAAGTGTACGTTAGAGAATTCCTAAAATTGATTGTAGCTAATGTACAAGGGCACGGCAAAGATAAACTTCCCTTATCAGATTTATTTACAAAAGTCGAGGCATATTTAAGATCGTTAGAATCAATGGGTTTAAGTTTAGAAAGCAATTCGGCGTGGCTCTATCCCATGATAGAATCTAGCTTATCGGAAGATGTATTAAAAGCATGGCAGCGATATAATATCCCAATTACATCAAACGTTGTTTGTAATAATAATGCATTGTCAACAAAAGCAAATATAGTAAGTTTGATGGAATTTCTGAAACAAGAAGTTGCAAACGAGGAAAGATTCAAATTAGCCAAATCGAGTTTTATAGAGCTGAGCTCTAAAGACAAACCTAAAGAAAAATTAAGAAAAGCAGAAAGTAAAATACCTACTGCAGCAGGGCTATTTAGCACAAAAGAACGCCTTTGTTTATTCTGCAGTAAATCTCATGAAAGTAAGGACTGTCTTAGGGCTAGATCTCTTTCCTTTAATGAACGGAAGGCCAAAATTAAGAATAAAAATTGCTGTTTAAAATGTCTTCGTTTTGGTCACCACGCTAAAGTTTGCAAAGTTTTTATTCGTTGCCACGTTTGTTCTAAACCCCATACCGAGTTATTATGCCCTGAAACTTCTATGTGTAAAGAACCAGAAAATACAGCTAAGACCCCAGAAGTAATTCAAAGCACCATAGCAAATAAGCAGTGTTCTGCTGAAGTAGCCCTTATGACTTTAGAAATAGTTATTAAAGGTCGAATAACAAAGAAAGTACGAGCGTTACTTGATTGTGGGTCGCAAAAGAGCTATATTTTAAAAGGTACAGCGTACAGCTGAAGAGTTAGGTTTACATCCCATTTCTTCTGAAGCTATTGTACACACTTTGTTTGGTGGTACGCAAACAGAAGCTAAATCTCACAATAAATTCCAAGTTGAGTTAAGTTCTTCTGATAGACAGAAACAAACGAAAGAAGTCTTAGAACTTTTGGATCAAGATATAATTTGTAATAATATTCCTCGGATACCGAAAGAATCAGTAATTAAAGAGCTTAAACAAAATAAACTATGGATCACATATTTAGGAACAGGAAGTCCAAAAATTGAAATTTTGATTGGAAGTGATTACTACGGACAACTTCTTACAGGTCGAGTAAAACAGTTAAAGAGCGGTCTTACAGCAATAGAGACAAAGTTTGGATGGACACTTTGTGGTCGTTTAGAAAGTACATCACAGTCTTGTCTAAATTATGGAAATATGTTTGTCACGAACCTAGCGTTAAAAGATATGAAGATTCCAGAATTATGCAAGTTAGAGACAATCGGTATAACAGATCCCTGTCAAACTTTGTCTAAAGCAGAAGAAGAAGAACTCTCTCATGATAATTTTATAAAAGAAGTTGATAGAAATATAGAAGGTCGCTATATTGTAGGTCTTCCTTGCATTAACGGCAAACGTGAGATTCCCTCGAATAGACACATAGCTGAACGAAGATTGATAAATTCAACAAAGAAATTAAAATCAATGAAAATGTTTGAAGAATATGCTAAAGTATTTTATGAATGGGAAGAAGAAGGCGTTATCAGTAAAGTACCAGATGAAACACTCAAGATTCCAGGACATTTTTTACCTCATCATCCCGTCATCAAACCAGATAGTCTAACTACAAGTGTTCGACCAGTTTTTGATGCATCGTGTAAGGTAGGGAGGTCTCCTTCTTTAAATGATTGTCTCTTCAAAGGACCAAACCTCATCGAACAAATTCCTGCAGTGTTAATAAGATTTCGTGAGAAAATTATTGGGGTAGTAGCCGATATAAGAAGAGCATTTCTTCAAATTGAAGTCAAAGAATCAGATTGGCATTTCTTGCGATTTTTATGGTGGAAGAGTCCTGACGAATTTCAAGTTTATCAAAACAATAGAGTAGTTTTTGGAGCAACTTGTAGCCCATTTTTGCTAGGTGCAGTTATAAGATATCATTTGAGTAACGTTGATGAAGAAAATAAAAACAGATAGCTGAGAAGCTTATGAAATCATACTGTATAGATAACTGCGTTACTTCAGTCGACAATGTGCCTGAACTAGAAAATTTTATTTTAAAATCTACAGAAATCATGGCTGATGCGAAAATGGAATTAAGAATGTGGGAATTCGGACCAATTAAAAGTGAAGACAACAGTTTCCTTAGCGAAAAAAAGATGCTCAGCAAAAATGTAACCACGATAGTTCCGGTTTTAGGGTTGAAGTGGGACATAATGGAGGATAGTTTGAAGATCGCTCATAAATTTAGTGATGAGATAGAAAATCTGTCGAAAAGAAAGATATTAGCTGTAACCCAGGGGATCTTCGATCCAATGGGATTTTTAGCCCCAGCATTGTTGCCAGCCAAACTGATAATTCAAGACGCCTGGTCAACGAAATTAGATTGGGATGCTCCACTTCCAGAAGAAATTCGGAATAATTTTCAAAAATGGTATGGCGAACTCAAGTATTTAAATGACGTGAAGATAAATAGACGTGTAGGCTATGGTTGTAAAGAAAAATGGTCTATTCATACATTTTGTGATGCAAGTACCAGAGCTTATGCAACAGCAGTTTTCTTACGTTGTGAAGATAAAGACGCAGTCTTTGTACAACTTTTAGGAGCTAAGTCTCGTCTTGCACCAAAGAAAAATATAACTATACCACGTTTAGAGCTTCTTGCTTGTATTTTAGGAATAAGGTTGACTAAATTTGTTTTAAAAGCCTTTAATTGTATTTCCATACCAGTAAAGTATTGGACCGACTCTTCGACTGTTCTCGCTTGGATTCGAAGAAATGATCAATGGGGAACGTTTTTAGGCAATAGAGTTAGAGAAATTTGTAAATTTTCCGAATCTCAACAATGGAACTTCGTACCTGGTCATCTCAACCCTGCTGATCTACCTTCTCGCGGATGTAGTCCTAAACAACTGCTGAAGATGAGATGGTGGGAGGGACCAGAATGGTTGAAGTTATCAGAAGAAAATTGGCCACATTCAGAAACAAGCCCCAACGTAGAATTAGTAATGATGGAAAAGAAGAAAACTGCAGTACCTACTCTTTTATGTTCTAATTCACATGAATTTATGATATATAGTAGAATTTCAAAATTTGGTAGATTTATTAATGTCGTATGTTAGACATAATAATAATGTCGTATGTTAGTCGTATGTTGTATAGAAGAGATTCATAATGAAGTGCAGAAATCGAAATATATGTTTTCCATCAGAATTGTCGATTGAAGAAAAGGAAGATGCGGAAAGGTCGCTCTGGTCAATAATACAATCTGAAAGTTTTGGTAATACTACTGATGCAATAAAAGGATTAAAGGTTATGAAAGATCAAGAAGGATTGTTGATAGTAAAAACAAAGATATTAGAGCGGGATGACGAGTTTTCTTTCAGATATCCAATTTTATTACCATCGAAACATCATTTAGTGAATTGTCTGATTCAAGAATGTCATTTAAAGAATTGTCATGCTGGACTTCAAACAGTTGGATCCATTTTAAGAGAAAAATATTGGATAATTTCTTCTAGACGCAGCATTAGAAGTCAATTGTCTAAGTGTTACAGATGCAAAAGATACTCTGCAAAACCATATACTACACCTCCAATTCACCTGCTTCTAGATCGAGTCAGAGATTCCAAAGTTTTTGAAGTTGGAGCTTATCTTTTTGGTCCTCTTTTCGTAAAACAAAGATCCAAAGTTTGGGTTGTACTTTTTACATGTGCAGTATATAGGGCAATACATTTGGAACTTGTATCCAGTCTCTCAACAGAAGGATTCATTCAATCATTTCGAAGATTTATATGCAGGATTGGAAGGCCATAGTTTCTTCGAAAGAACTGTCTCCTCTTAAATGGAAGTTCATCCCTCCAGCAGCAGCTTGGTGGATGGTGGGAGCATCTGTTTATATGTGTTAAGAACTCCCTTGATCAGAACACTCGGTGCTTCATTTCTCACTTTTGAAACCTTTCGACTGTCCTATCTGATGTCGAAGCAACAGTAAATAATAGACCTGGGAAAATACTTTTTCTAGAACTCTGAACTGATTTTTTTTTAGAACTCTGTGTTGCTGATTCACGAAGCAGTTCTTTTGTGTCTTTAATTGTAAATAAATTCACACTAATATATCTTTTTTGTGTTATATTAACAACTTAAAGAAACATTTAGTAAATTGAGAAAACAAGATACAGGAATGCAGTTTCCTGCTGCGGTTACTGGATTAACATATTATCCAAGTATGCGAAACCGTAAGAGAAATACACTATATTGCCATTGATTATGGGACACTTGTGATTTTAGACATTTTACTAAATATCTGGAAAAATACATGAGGAATCATCTCGAAACTCTTAGTGTATAAATATAATAGTATACGTCATACATCTCCGTGAAGATTTTTTACCGAAACTCCACAGGGGACCGTCAACAAATTAAAAAAGAATGAATGTCTTTTGAATAACTCTGTCAAAACTAATGTAGCAAAAGCGCTCAAACTCTAGATTATGATTGAATGCCTTATTGTAATACACTGTGTTCATTTTTATGCAAATAGCATGCTTACTTGCAGAGTAATTAAGGTTTTTATAAAAATGGCCCCAAATTTTTCTAAGTTTTTTCCTTATAATTTTCAGAGTTCTTAATATAAAATAATATTTTTTTCAGAAAATATGACAAACAACATTGCACACAGTACCCTGTAATCAGAATTAAAAAATAATAAAAATTGTATGAAAAATGAGTAGGTTTACTAAATAATTTTTTACTGCGCATGCGTCAAAGATATCAAAATTTCATTTGCATATTATGTTAGCTAAATGTATAGAGCAACTTTCGTAAAAGTCTCAAAACTATAGCTTGAAAATTCTGAAAGTAATCGTCTATAGAAAAAGGACAAAATCCGTTGTTTCCAAAATGAAGCAAAAAAATGAGGGATTTTATCCAAAAGTAGTCTTAACATCCCGTATTGTGTATTCTATATTGACACTAATCAATGAATATATGGATACAACCCCTCTTGTTTTTGCTTCATTTTGAGAATAACGGATTTTCAACTTATTCAATTGACGATTATTTTCAGAATTTTCAAGTTATGATTTTGTGACTTTCACAAAAGTTGCTCTATACATTTAGCTAACATAATATGCAAATGAAATTTTGATATCGTTGACGCATGCGCAGTAAAAAATTATTTAGTAAACCAACTTATTTTGTATACAATTTTCATTATTTTTTAATTCTGATTACAGGGTACTGTGTGCAATGTTGTTTGTCATATTTTCTGAAAAAAATATTATTTTATATTAAGAACTCTGAAAATTATAAGGAAAAAACTTGGAAAAATTTGGAACCATTTTTATAAAAACCTTAATTACTCTGCGAGTATGCATGCTATTTGCATAAAAATGAACACAGTATATTACAATAAGGCATTCAATCATAATCTAGAGTTTGAGCGCTTTTGCTACATTAGTTTTGACAGGGTTATTCAAAAGATATTCATTATTTTTTAATTTGTTGACGGTCCCCTATGGAGTTTCGGTAAAAACTCTTCACGGAGATGTATGACGTATACTATTATATTTATACACTAAGAGTTTCGAGATGATTCCTCATGTATTTTTTTAGATATTTAGTAAAATGTCTAAAATCGCAAGTGTCCCATAATCAATGGCAATATAGTGTATAAGCACCGTGTGTGCTTTACAAAAACATAAGAGAAACTGAAGTGAGTTCGTTCACAGTAAAATATTGTCCTTGAAGTAATCAACAAAAATGATTTCGCAATCATGTGCAATCATCTACTTATGAATTGCTTTATATAAACAATGATATTAAATATATCTCATTAATGTCACTTTTGAATTATGGATCAATTTATAGTTTATAAATATTATAGTTTTAAAATAAACAGTTAAGGTGATTAATGTCACTTCTGAAATATAAAGTAATTTAATGTTTATCAATATTACTGTTTTAGAATAAATACTCTAAGCATTCGAACACACTCCCACCCTATCAGGCCTTAGTCCTGATATATAGGGAGGAGAGCTAATTTGTGGACTGGTCGTCTCAAAAAAGATCCTCTACACTGTATGGTCACAACACGGACATGTCCGTCTTTTCCTGGATGCACCTCTTTTACCCGGCCCAATGGCCAAGAGTCTGGTGGCTGGGCATCATCAAGGAGTAGCACAACTTGTCCAGGTTGAAGATTACGTTGCTCGACTCTCCATTTGCCTCTTTTTTGGAGCGAGCTCAAATATTCCTTCTTAAATCGATGATAGAATCCTCTTTTTAAATTTTGCAGCAGCTCCCAGCGATTTCTAGGGTTGCTCGTAATAGATGAGGTCTCCTCAGGTAGCGAGAAAATTACATCACCTGTAAGAAAATGTGAGGGTGTGAGAACATTTATGCAGTCACTATCATTGTCATTTAAATGTATAAGAGGTCGCGAATTCAGTAAGCCTTCGACTTGGCTAAGTAGGGTGGCGAGCTCTTCGAAAGTTAGAAGTGTCGCTCCTATTACTCTTTTGAGATGGTATTTCGCGGATTTTATTGCAGCCTCCCAAATTCCGCCAAAGTGGGGGGAAGAAGGAGGGATAAAATGCCATTCAATGGATTTTTCAGTTAAATATTGAGACATGATTTCATTTTTAGGAAATGACAACCATGCCCTCTGTATTTGGTCGATTTTTCTTGATGCCCCGACAAAGTTCTTCCCGTTGTCACTATAAAGGTGACGTGGGGTACCTCTTCTTGCACTAAAACGTCGAAGAGCTGCTATAAATGCTTCAGTTGTTAGGTCACTTACAGCTTCTATATGGACCGCTTTCGTAGCAAGACAAATAAATAAGGCAATGTAACCCTTAGTTGTTTTTGCACCCCTACCCTTGCTAAATTTAATGGATATGGGGCCTGCATAATCAATTCCGCTGGCGAAAAAGGGGCGTTCAAGATTTACTCGAGGTTTAGGTAAATTCCCCATTAATGGAGGAGTTGTAATAGTTTTCTTATATCTGAAACATTTTAAACATCTATTAATGCATTTGTTGATGAGCTTTTTTCCACCAACTATCCAAAAAGATTGTTTTATGATGTGCGATAGTAGAGAAGGTCCAGCATGTAAAGTGGCAATATGCTGTTGTATTATCAATAGTTCACTCATTTTATGTTGTGATGGAAGTATTACCGGATGCTTGTGATTAAATGCTAACTGTGAATTTTGCAGGCGTCCTCCCACCCGTAAGATACCCTTAGCGTCAATAAACGGATATAGGGAGTGTAATTTGCTTTTCTTAGCTAGAGGTTTATGTTCCTTGATACATTTTAACTCTTCTTTAAAGTAAGAACTTTGAATCCAAAGAACGATAATTTCTTCAGCAGATTTTGTTTCGTTAGATGTAAGTACTGTTGAAGGGATTTGATATTCATTAGAATTTTTGCATTTTTTAATGAATCTTAGGCAATATGCCAGAGTGCGGATAATTTTTGAAAGTGAAGAATGCTTTTGAAACAAATTATCTAGTACATCATTTGAAGCATGCATGTGACCTGAAAAAATGGGATCCGACCTTTGCTCGGATTTGATTTGTTCATCGAATTCATCAACATTTAAGTCGTCTTTCGGCCAATTAGATGGGTCTAGAAGTAGCCAGCTTGGCCCTTTCCACCATAGCTCGCATTCTGGCAAACACTTTGGGTCAATACCGCGAGAAGCGATATCTGCGGGATTTTCTTTTGAGGGAACGTGTCCCCAGTGCTTCATAGGTAAAACTT
The DNA here is from genome assembly GCA_964019185.1 of Maratus speculifer. Lineage (NCBI taxonomy): Eukaryota > Metazoa > Arthropoda > Arachnida > Araneae > Salticidae > Maratus > Maratus speculifer. Next base: position 128,100,821 of record OZ025296.1, read on the forward strand.
CTGTTATTTGAGAGGTTCTGTTCGCGACAAATGTTTTCCACTTGAGGGGGTGTGCGGATAACCATGAAAGGACTACTTTAGAATCAGTCCATGCAAAAATATCGAACTTGTAATTCTTTAGTGTGTCCATAACTGTGCGGAATAATTTAGATAACAAGTGAGCACCACAAAGTTCTAATTTAGGGACAGAAATTTGCTTGATTGGTGCAACTTTTGTTTTAGAAACCAAAAGAAAAGCATTGGTTTTTCCATTGCAAGTTTGTCGGCAATAAATTGCGGCAGCATAAGCTAGTGTTGACGCATCGGAGAATCCGTGTAATTCGAAGGCATTCTCGGATGAAAGCGTAACACATCTTGGTATCGAAAATTGATTGATTTCATTGAATGAATTTTGAAATTTGAATAATTCCTCGGTTAGATGTTCTGGAATAATAGTGTCCCAGTTCCCTTTTGTCAACCACAGTTTTTGATAAAATATTTTTAAAGTCACACTGCATGGTGAAATTAGACCCAGTGGGTCAAAGATTCTAGCAGATTCTGCTAAAATTTGCCTCTTTGTAAGAGGTGGAGTGAGATTTAATGAAACCTTGAAAATAAAAGTATCTGAAGAAGAGTTCAAGCTTAATCCTAGAACTTTAGAGCTTCCGTTATCACTAGGAATTATTTCAAAATTCGATTCGGTATTGGAATATCTTCAAACTCTCTAAGAAATTCCTTTGAATTTGAATTCCATTTTCTTAAGTGGAAACCATGCGCGTGCAAAACATCGGTAATTTCTTTACAAGTTTCTATTGCCTCGCTAACAGTGTTTGAGCCTGAAAGTAGATCATCCATATAAAAATCGTTCTCTAATGTTTGAGAAATAACAGCATTTTTTGTATAATCATCAGCAATTTGTTTGAGACATTTAGTGGCTAGATAAGACGCTGGAGCTAACCCATAAGTAACCGTTTTTAATTTGAAATTTTTTATTTCCTCATTAGAGTTAAACCTCCAAACTATTTTCTGATAATTTTGATCTTCTTCAGAAACTAAAATCTGGCGGTACATCTTTTCTATGTCAGCGCAAAAAACAATTTTCGGAACTCGAAAATTAAGTAAAATTTCAAATATGTCCCGTTGTAATTTAGAACCTACTCCCAATATTGAATTCAAGGAGTTTCCTTTTGAAGTATTACATGATGCATCAAACACAACTCTCAACTTGGTAGTAGTACTAGAAGGTTTAATAACCGCATGATGAGGAAGAAAATATTGTTCATTTTTAGAATCGTTAATGTCATTTTGTGTTATTAATTCCATATGGCCTAACTGTATATATTCGTGCATAAAATCCTTGTATTGCTTTTCGAATTCTGGATTTTCTTTAAATTTCCTTTCCATTGCCAACAAGCGAGAAATTGCAGCAGGTCTAGAATTACCTAATTCTGTCGTAGGTTTAACAAAAGGTAATTTTACCACAAAACGACCCTCGGAATTGATTGAGTAAGTTTTCTGAAAATGTGATTCAACAAATTGTTCTTCTGGAGACAGAATTTGAGCATTATTATTGAATACTTCTTCCATTTCCCAAAATCGTTTTAATTCATTATCAATATTAAGTTCATAAATATGTAAATTATGCATTGAATTAGGAGTTGTGTTAAGATGCGGCATTTTTCCCGATACGAGAAAGCCAAAGATGGAATTTTGCGCAATTAAACTGCTCTGAGCACATGTTATTTGACCAGGAAGCAAAATAGAAAAAAAGTAATCTGATCCTAAAATAACATCGATTTTATTTGGAGTCCCAAAATGTGGATCTGCCAAGTTTACATTTTTTAAGTGTGAATAATGCTCTTCACTTATTTTCTCAGAAGGTAATGGAGCTGTTAATTCGTCTAAAATAAAAGCTTTCACTGACAACTTACTGTCAGCATTATGAATTGATATAAGATCAATCATTACGTAACCCTTTGTTACTGCAATTTTTGAATTAGAAAGACCTTTCACGGGAAATCTGGCATTTTTCCTTTTGAATCCTAACACTTTCATGCATGATTCTGACACGAACGTAGATTCTGAGCCACTGTCACACATAATTCTTAACGTGTGCTTTTGACCCATGCAATTATAAATATATACTGTAGCAGTGGGCAAAAGTGCGAAAGATGTTTGAACAGAATTTATTGAAGGAGAAACTTCCTTTTTATTATCATCAGGAATCGAAAGGTCCTCTGAATCAGATTTGCTTTTCCGACTCTGTTTTTCATTCGAACGTGAAGTTGACATCGCATAATTTTGTAGTTTATTCTCGCATAACAGCGTATGGTGTTTAAGCTGACAATGATGACAGCTAAATGTAGAATTACATTGATATGTGTAGTGTTTGTCAGACAAACAGTTGCTACATAATTTCTTTTTTCTCACAAATTGTTTTCTGTCTCTTACATTTAATTCCTTAAATTTAATACATTTGTACAATAAGTGATTAGCTTTACAAAATAAACATTTGAAAACGTTATTGGCGGGAGCTTTGTGAAAATTAAATTGTTTCTCTTTTTTATGTAACCCTGTATAATCATTATTATACAATTCTAAAGATAAACATCTGTCATTAATGAACTGAATAAATTGATCAAAAGAAGGAAAATCATCCTTTGATGAATATTGAGCCCATTCTTCACGTGTTTTATTATCAACCTTTTGAAGAAGAATATGAATTAACCAAATGTCTCTCTCTGATGCTTTAACATCGATTGATTTGAGAGCACGAATTACCTCGTCAGAGATATCTGATATATTGCGTAAGTTAAGTGCATTAGCGTGAATAATGGGAGGTATATCCATAAATGTTTTGATAAGAGCTGCGACAATTTGTTTTTTTTTTTTTTTTTTTTTGTCGTATCTTGACAATAATTTTTCCCATGCTTCTGCATAACTGGTTTCAGAAATGGGAATATGTTTTATAATTGAAGCTGGCTCTTCACCGAGCAAACCTCTTAAGTATTGAAATTTTTGAATATTTGTTATACTAGCATTATTATGCACTAACGATAAATATAAGTCTTTAAATGACATCCAGTTTTTGAAATTACCATCAAATTGCTCAATATTCAATCTGGGTAATTTAAAATTATTAGTTGTATTAACTATAGGTAATTGTTCATTAACAACTTGAGAATGTGCATTCATACTATTTATAGAAAATTTTTCAAGTTCTGATTGCAGTTTGGCTTTGGTTTCATAATATTTTGTTTCAAATTCCTCCATTTCCGAGGATTCTTCTGGTAATTGTGCATCATATTTATCAAAATCGAAATAAGCTGTTTCTAATTTTTCTAATTTATTCAATAAATCATTCTTTTGAAAAACTTGATCAGCGTCAATGAAGTTCGTGATACGTGTTAATGCAGATTTAGCTCTGCCACGTAAATTTATTGCTGCCTTTTCTAAATCTTCTTGACTCATTATTAAAATAATGAGGGAACCAAGTTAAAAACAAAGCCAAACTGATAATAAACCAAAATCTACTTATCTGAAACAGCTGGGCTGTAGGGTGCTCCTTTACGGCGACTTTGAAACGGCGTAATCCATAAAAAGCGATGTGTGCAGGCACTCTTTATCTCGCCGGTGCCTCCATAATGTTGCTGTCCGAGATTCACGAAGCAGTTCTTTTGTGTCTTTAATTGTAAATAAATTCACACTAATATATCTTTTTTGTGTTATATTAACAACTTAAAGAAACATTTAGTAAATTGAGAAAACAAGATACAGGAATGCAGTTTCCTGCTGCGGTTACTGGATTAACATATTATCCAAGTATGCGAAACCGTAAGAGCAATATAAGCACCGTGTGTGCTTTACAAAAACATAAGAGAAACTGAAGTGAGTTCGTTCACAGTAAAATATTGTCCTTGAAGTAATCAACAAAAATGATTTCGCAATCATGTGCAATCATCTACTTATGAATTGCTTTATATAAACAATGATATTAAATATATCTCATTAATGTCACTTTTGAATTATGGATCAATTTATAGTTTATAAATATTATAGTTTTAAAATAAACAGTTAAGGTGATTAATGTCACTTCTGAAATATAAAGTAATTTAATGTTTATCAATATTACTGTTTTAGAATAAATACTCTAAGCATTCGAACACTCTGAAATGACTTTTCTAGAACTCTAAATGTTTTATTATTGTTTAGTTATTATCTTTATTTATTTTTATATTTTTTATTTTGAATTAGGGTTTAGTTTTATCATAAGTGATCTTAAGTTTAATTTGGCTTCCGCCTAAATTAAAGGTGGGAGTATGTTAGGAATTGATAAATTAATATATCATTTTATTCACAGAAAATCGTTTGCAAATTTTGTTACTCGGATATTTATTTTATTTATAAGAAGCGACTCGTTACTATGGCAGCGAAACTGTTTTTTCGTCTGCTTTACTTTTACATTTTTTATCTTACGAGATGAGGTTAAAAGTTTAGATAAAAAAGTTGGCATCAATTTTTGATGGAATGAAAAAAAAAAAAGAATTTTTTAGAGAGAATGTTTATATTTTTTGTTTGTCGTGCGTGTCTTAAGTTTTTATGAAAGAATTATGCTATTTTTATGAAAAGGCACGCATAAATGGATATAAGATCATCTTTCGAGTTTAAGTACGATGATCAGAAATTATCAAGGTAAAAAGCATTTATATTTTGTACATATTATACATTTTGTACATAGTATGTAAATAATTTGAATTCAATATTTCTTCATGCTATTATTCTACGTATGCAATAAAATTTATTAAAAGAAAATTCAAGAATATTTAGAAGATTTTTGAACCCAAATAATAAAGTTTTGATATGTTTACAAAACATCCAGTAACCTCGATTATTCGGAACTATTTTTTTCGGACTCTCGAAAAATTCGTTCTGATGAAAGGTATATAAAAATTTTCGAAATTTTTTATTTTAAGGATTGATCGTAAAAGGCAATAAAATAACACAAATTTTGCATAAAGAACGAAGTTGATCTAATTATTAGTTGCCGAGATATCTGTAACCCTGTTTTCCACATTCTTCGATTTTTCATAACCCTGTATTTCATTCAAATTTCAATTCAAAGATATATTTTAATTAGAAATGAGACGCTTAATCCGACGCAATAAACTGTTAGTTAATAAGATTATTATTTTTGGAGTTATCAGGATGTTTCTTTTTCGCAATTCAGTACTACTTGAGCAGTTAGGCGTGTTGTGTAATTTATCGAAAGAGATTCATCAGCAACTCATTAATACAGCATTACTATACACAATCAAAATATAAATACACGTTTAAATTTTGTTTTGGAATTGCAACCCATTTTATAAATAGTTTTCAAATGTATTATTTTTATATATTATGTATGCATATCCATGATAAGTAAGTATTACGCTGGCCCCCAACGACTAGTTATTATTCATACCCAATTTAAAGCGAGTTAGATATTTATCTGACTCATTAATTCAATTTTTGTACATGATTTAAAGAATGCTGCTATTATAAAAATAAATATAATAATATCTCAGCTTATTAAAAAGATTTGTTCCAAAATCACATTCGTTAGCCAGTTATCGGTCTTCATTCAAGTGAAATGCAGCTTGCTGCGCTATGTTAACATACGAATATAATAACACGTTCATTAAACGGAGTTAGAAAAACAAAGAAAATATTCGCCAAACCATTCGTTTGCAGAAGCAAGCGGGAATATCATTGTATTTGTAACTAATCTAATAATCGGAATTTGATGTGATAAGCTCCTTATTCTATGATGCATATTTCTCCTATTTTTAGGTTCTTCCTGCAGACTGGTTAACTATGTTGAAAATCAAAGAAATAGAGATCGTTGATACGACACTGTCAGAGTGTTTTGCATGTAACTCAAAGATAACATGTCGAAACGACGTAACTACAAGGTGAGATTTTTGCTGTTATTATTATTACTAATGTGTTAATTAAGAATTTCGATATTTTTGTAAAATTCATATTTGTATTAATTCATAAATAAAGTTAAGTTGATATCGGTTATAATTACATAATAATAACCAGCAGAGAATACCAAGTTATGTATACCGATTAGTCGATAAAATTAGTTTTGTATACCCGATATAATAACAAATTATCGCTGTGTTATTGTTATAAAGAGTTTTATTTTGTAACATTATTATTTTCAGAAACTATTAATATTAATACTATGTACATATTTCTAAATTTAATTTCCTTCATGATATTTATAATAAAAGGACGTCATCCTAAACTACATTTTTAGACTTTTCATTACTATCTTTGGGTAGAAGAACTCTTAAGATTGAACGCCTTTTTACACGTGAGAAGGAACTATACAGAATTCCGTGCATAAAGACGGAGATCCTTAAATCCACATCTACGGAATCGAAAGTTTGTTCAAATGGGATTAATTGCGATAAATTTTCATATATCGTAATTGGTTTAATCCTGTTTTCGAAAACATTCTATACACTCTGATTGGTTGAATCATATATCTCAGTTCCTATTGGAAATTTGTTAGGAAATTTCTTCAGATTTTGAAAGCCTATTTTTCGCCAAGTGTTGCAAACATGTCGCAAAATTTGGAGAATTTTTTTTATTTTGCGCCAAGCATATATTTTGGCATTGATGAAAAAGGATTTTCCAGCACAAATTGGGCAAAAAGTTGTCCAATTAGTGACTTTTTTTAAAAAATCTGTAATTGTTCAACTTCTTATAATAACTGTTTCAAACTTCATTCCCATTCAAATGAATTGGCCCTAAAATGACCTACTAAACGAAGTTTCTTGAAAATGTGATTTATCCCAATGGTCTTCTCGTACTTCAAAATGATAGATTACAAAATTTTAGTCAAAATCGTTCGAGCCATGTTTGAAATAAAATTTGCATGCACATGTACACTTAGACACAGAGACACATACAGATTTGCTCGTATTACAATCATATAAAAAACTGATGAAATCAGAGAAAAAAGTAGAGCTCGACTTAAAAAAAAATGTTACAATAAAAATTGGGAAATATTTTCAATCTAAAAATGTGCGTAGAAAAGAAATGGAATCAGATGATCTGTAAAGCTCATGAAATAACCCAAATTTTTGTCAGCTGAAAATGAGGACTGTGAACTTTACTGGTGAATTAAAATCAATCAGGGAAAAAGAGGCATTTTTAACTCACTAGGTATTTCAATCATCTATAACCAGTCTAAAAATTTGGGTTTATAACTCTATGTTAAAGGCTGATGTAATGAAGTATGAGAACGGTTCCTGTTGTGAAGCTGAAATGTTTATTGAAAATGCAAAGTTATTAATGTCTAAAGGGTGTTTCAATTTGCGTTGTTTTGAAAGCAATGTAGCTAGCAAGAATGTTGATAAACATTCTGGGGATACTTCAGTTTTGGGGATTATTTGGAATTTAGATAATGATTCTTTGAAATGTTGTTTAGATTTAGAAACATTAATGTGTGAAAGGAAAATTACTAAGAGATTAATTTTGAGCATTGTGCAAAAGATTTTTGATCCTATCGGCTTATTCTCTCCTGTTACATTGCTTCCAAAATTATTGCTACAAGACTTGTGGAAACAGAAAATTCCATGGGATCGTGAATTACCTTGTAACATTGTGAGTGCTTTTCTGAAATGGTTGAAGAATATTGATGTTTTAAAAGAAGTAGCTATACCTCGATACTTAGAAATTAATGCTTCATCTGAACTTCATGTTTTTGTTGATGCGAGTAAAGGGGCATATGCAGCATGTGTCTTCGCTAGATCAATAATTGATTCCGAAGTCAAGGTCACGCTTGTTAGAGCGAAGTCTAGGGTTGCTCCTCTCAAAACTTTGAGCATGTCGCGTTTAGAGTTAATGGCTTGTTGTATAGGTACTCGACTTGCGAGTTCTATCGTCAAGGCAATAAATATGCCAGGTCTAAAAATCACATTCTGGTCAGATTCTACTACCGCAATTTGGTGGATAAAGGAACATGGAAATTGGTCGGTTTTCGTGAGCAACAGAGTCAAAGAAATTCGGCAGATGTCCAATATAGAGTCATGGAAGCACGTTCCAGGAAATTTGAATATGGCTGATATACATTCACGTGGATGTTCTCCACAGAAAATGCTTAGTTCGCGATGGTGGGAAGGTCCTAAGTGGTTAAAAGAAAATCTGGAATGTTGGCCAATTGGCGCGATTGACTGTCAGCCAAAAGATGTTGATTTAGAAAGAAAAAAGGTCGAAATTACGAATATTGATCTAGCTAAAGACGCACCCCTTTGGCTCTTAGATAATATATCTAATTATGATAAGATGATAAGAATATTTGCTTGGATTCTTAGATTTGTAAATAATTGTCGAAATGTTTCTAATAAGTGTAAATATTCTAATCTTACTCAAAATGAAATTGAAAATTCTGAAAAATATCAAATCCGTTTAGTTCAGAGCTGTTATTTGTATAATAAAAGGTCATTAAATGATATTGTAACATTCACAGATGATAATGGAATTTTAAGAGTAAAAACTAAAATAACTGAAAGAAATGGCCGAGGTTCATTTTTGTATCCAATATTGTTGCCAGGTAAATGTGAATTTACCAAATTATTGATCAGATCGGTACACCAAAAGAATTGTCATGCAGGAATAAGAACAATGCAATCTTTAATAAGAGAAAGATTTTTGATAATTAGAGCTAGAAGAACTATTAAAAATGTATTGTACGATTGTATTGCATGTAAACGTTTTAAGGTAAAGTCTTTGTCAAGCGAACCAACACCTTTGCCACTAGATCGTGTAACAGATTGTGCTGTCTTTGAAATTATTGGAGTAGACTTAGCCGGGCCTTTATTTCTAAAAAATGACGAGAAAGTTTGGATAGCATTGTTTACTTGTGCCGTTTATCGCGCAGTTCACCTTGAACTAGTAAATTCGCTATCTTCTGATGCTTTCCTGTTAGCACTTAGACGTTTTATAGCTAGACGCGGTAGGCCCAGCACTATTTATTGTGATAACGGAACAAACTTTAGGAGGGCTTCCAATGAACTTTCAAAATTAAATTGGGATAAAATTTTAAAAGAAACCATGACGCATAAAATTGTTTGGAAATTTATACCTCCCACCGCAGCTTGGTGGGGAGGCTGGTGGGAAAGGTTAGTTTGCATTGTAAAAGAATTGTTAGTACGTACTTTAGGTAGATCTGTATTGACTTATGAAGAATTGAATGCACTTATATGTGATTGTGAATCTGTGATTAACTGCAGACCTCTAACCTATATCTCAGAGGACCCACTGGAGCTAGTACCTCTCACACCCGCTATGTTTCTTACTGAAAACCGAAGTTTCAGCAATTCGGATATTATCGAATTAGATTCTCAAAGTTTAAGGAGAAGGTTGAATTACAGAGCTAAACTTCTTACCGATTTTAGGCAACGTTTTAGAAAGGAATACCTCAGCGAATTAGTTCAAAAACATACTGAAAAACATACACGTGAACCGCGAGTGGGAGAAGTAGTCTTAGTTGGAGATGATAACAAAAAACGTTTATTTTGGCCTTTAGCAAAGGTGATTCATTTAATTCCAGGAAGGGATGGTAAAGTTCGTGCTGTTAAGTTGAAAACTCAGCACGGCACGGTTTTACGTCCGGTGCAGCGCATTTTTCCTTTGGAAATATATTCGAATGAAATGATTGAAATTGCATCCAAACCGTCGGGTGAAGAGAAAACTAGTTCCAGCGAGCATGATGATCATGAAAATGTGTCTTCTCCTGATAGTGTCATACTTAAGAAATATACCTCTTCTGGAAGATGTGTAAAAGCTCCAAAGAGGTTGGATCTTTTTAATAATAATTGTTATGTATTTGAATCTCTCCCCAAGTTTCAAAGGGGGGAGGATGTTGTGAAATGAAATGAAGTGAAACTAATAGAACGCGCTGTGCGTAAATTAAGAAAATGAAAATATCGTCTGATTTTATTTGTTATTATTCGAAGAACTTTGATAAGTGTATGAGAACGATTGAGTTCTCTGAATGTAATGAAGGATGTGGCTTTTACATGGAATTAAACGACATTTTTTATAATATATGGACCTTTAGATTAATTTGAACTTAGAATAAGTTTATCTTAACAGATGAGTTTGATTTCAATTCAAGAGCTCCAAGCATCGCGTAGATGCAACCCGCAAAATGAAGACATGCATGGTTAGTAAGTAATTTTTAAACTAACCCTATTCTCGAATTCTAACAGTTCCTGTACAAAGTGTGGACATTCCAGCGGTTCCATTCCAGCGGTTTTCATAAGTGGAAGATCAAAGCTCCAGGTAAACTAAAAACCTTGAACAGATACGATTCAACCATAAACTAAATATCTGTGTGTGTGTTCACACATATTTATCTACATCAATTCCTCAACAACCTGATTATATTTATGTCATAATTTAATTATTACTTGGTGGTTTATATTCGTTTAGCATTGTGGAGCTTTGTGACAACACAACAATATATTCTATTGGCTACTTTCCTCAGTAATCATTCTGAATGGATAATAGTATATAATTCTGAATATAAGGCACCAGTAAAGCTCGTTCCACATTTTCAGCTAACAAAAAATTGGGCAATTTTATGAGCTTTACAGATCATCTGATTCCATTTCGCACATATATAGCTTGAAAATATTTCTCAATTTTTAGTGTAACATTTTTTAAAATCGAGCTCTACTTTTCTCCCTGGTTCCACCAGTTTTTTATATAATTTCATAGCCTTTTCAGATCCTTTCAGGAACTTTATTAATCGCCTTCAACTAACAAACCTAAACTATTATTAGTATTGGTATTAGTAGAGATATTAGTTTGTCGAAATTCCAGAAATAACGCAAAGTTGGCTTTAATTGGCGAGTGATTTTGGGCGCCGAAATTCGCGATATATCGCCAAATTGGCGAAACACTGGGCGACATTTGACGACAGAACCGCCCCCTCCCGGATGGTAGTCCCATTACAGTTTATCGGTATCTACGCAAATTTTTTTATGACCATAGGTATATCTACACAGATTTTCATACTTCATTTTCAAATCGTTATTATTATAAATATAGAAGATATATTTTTTTTTTTTTGTAAATTATCCTTTTTTTAATTAAAATATCTGTATTGCGTAGTAACTGTTTTGACGTCGAAAACACTCAAATAAAGGTGCTATGTTGTTTTAACATACATTTAATTATAGTTTCTATATATGTTTATGAAAAATATATATTTTCTGTATCGAATGACGTCAATTTCAAAAATTAAAAAAAAATTATCATGAGAATCAGAATTTTTGTTGCCTTCTAAAAAAAAAGAACATGAGTTATCATTTCTTTTTTAAATTGTTGAACTGTTTTTTAGTTGGCGGCAACTCGAAAGAAATAATTGAATTAGCAATTAAAAAGGAAAAATTACTATAATGTTAAATTATTGGAGGTATAGCGTTATATAATTTTTAAATAGATGAAACTTCCTTAATATTGGATATTTTTTTTTTTACAAGACTTTCGAAAGGCACATCCCAAAATTAAAAGCTTTCGAACAAACTATTACACGTCGCTGAATCTTTCCTGGTTCGGGTTATAATTGTCAATATTTTGTAATGTCTATGCCATGAGAAATCAAAACTTATAAAAATCAAAAAGTGTTTCAACGAAATATTGACGAGTTGGTCATAATAAAGTGGCTACTCAGCGGATCCTAAGATATTCAAACTGAAGTATCAATTACGATTAAACGGAAATTTTATGATCTTGATCTGTAACAGAGTTAAATGAGTAATTTTTAGAACAGAAAAATTTGTTTATTTTAGTAACTTAAAAACAAAATAATATCTACATGAAACATGGCCGACAAATACTCGAATCAAAGAATTACCACACAAAATAAAATCTAGTAGTACAAACACAAAGTTTTAAAATTGTCTCTGTTTCATTATGATATCTTATTGTGTACAACTCTTTCTCTAAAACGTAAAAATAAATGTAGTTTTTTTTTTATTATTATTATTCCATAAAAATGCATATATTTTTTTATTTCGAAAGGGGTGTGGTGGTCAGAAAAAGGACCACCTAGTTTTTTCAAGCACAAAGACTGATACTTTATGTATTTTTGTTTATTTTATTACTGTACGTACGCATATTGCTTAAGCATTAAAAAAAATGTTCTCATGGGATTCTCGAGGGACCTCCCAAGTTTTATGACCATTTTAAAAGCAGGACTGTGCAATTAAATAAATGCATTTGGACAGCAAATACCTGTAAATTTATGGGGTGTACAATGACCAGCCCATAAAACTACAAGGAGGTCTGAAAGAAGAGAGATCAAAGTGGACCTTGGGAACTTTACGCCCCCCAGAGAAGCAAGGCCTCATCTTTACCAGATTCCAATGCAATTGGTTGGGGTCAAGAGGAGGGGGAAAACAAGTATTTTTAGGCCCCTGTCTTTTTTCGAAGAGAGGAAAAAAAGGTTGCTCTCACAGATGCATTCGGGATGCGGTGCTGACAGCGTGCAGTAGTTTTCGATATGCGCCTACTTCAGATATAGATGCCCAGTATCCCACATGCCGGACGGACCGCTGAAAGGAGATGCCCATCGCCTTGGAATATGCAGATTACTGAGATTCGTCGACGGCTCGGACAGGGACGCTTAGACTAGTCCTGACCTCGCAGAGTATGCTGAAGTTGCTCCAGGTATGCAATTTAAATTTCTCCACTATGTAAATTTTTCCAATGGTTAGGGAGGTCGTCGAGAGTATGAGAACGAGTCCTAAATTAAATGTATTTGTTTTTTTTTTTTTTTTTTTTTTTTTTTTGAATATTGTACAGAATTAATTTTTCATTGATGTGAATTAATATTCGGAAAAGTGTGAGAAAACACCTATTAACTAATGGGTATTATAATATTTTCTATCTTTTGTAAATAAATGTAAAATAATGTAAATAAATTTGTATTATGTTAATCCTAAATTCGTGTTAATTCCTTTAGGGATTACTCCCAGTTAACATCGAGTAGACTCCTTTTCTTTAATTATTTTTTTATTATTATTCACTAATGTTGATTTACAGGATCGGACTTCTGAGTGTCCAAGTGTTTAACGCTTAGATTAGTCCTGACTTCATACGAGGGGGGGCAGCTTAAATCACAACGCAAACCAACAAATATTTATTTATTTACTCAATCATTTATTTTGTTATTTAGTTATTAACTTTTTTTTATTTTTGAGTAAATTTCACCCCTTCTAGAAGTTACGATCACGTGTTTTGCTTATACCTGTAGATTCAACACCCATGAATCTCGGTTGGTAATGACCCTTACCAAAAATGACTTAATGTAAGTGTAGTTATGTTAGTGGCTGTAACCTCTCCAATCAGGAGGCCTATAACTCACCAGCATTAGTACCGGGAATTCTTTTGGTGCCAGACCTCTTAAGGGCCTAGGTTATTTTATTATTTGTTATATGGTTACAATAGGGGTTTTTTTCTAGTATTATTAGTTATAGTAAATATTTCCTTTTTCTTATATATATTTTTTTTTAGTTGAGATATTATGTATTTTCTACTCGATGTTTAAAATTTTAAATAACTCTAAATTAAACTTTCTAACATTTCAGCATATTTTATTTATATTTATACAGTAGATTTTTTTATTATTATTATTATTATTTCTTTCTTCTCGCTGCAAGGACAAATTCCATATTCTCGATGCCAAGTATATCGCTGGCACATAGTTGTTAACACAGTCATGAGAAGTTATATTGAAATATGTATGTAAAAAGAAAAAAAGTATTTGTGTATACTATATATATGTTTTGATAGTACTTAAATAGTATATATTTGTTTTATAACTACTGAGGTTTACAAAAAATGAAATCTCTATTGGTATTTTATGGCTAGATATTCGAATAGAGAAAAAGTATTTGTGTATACTATATATGTTTTGATAGTACTTAAATAGTATATATTTGTTTTATAACTACTGAGGTTTACAATGAAATCTCTATTGGTATTTTATGGGTAGATATTCGAATAGAGGCAGACGTACCTCAAAACAATTTAACACATTTTTAGGTGAAGCGAGAACACGTCTTCAAAAATCTCAAATTAAAAATATTCCCAAGAAAAACTCCATTATGGAGAACTTAATTAATTATATTCCGGCGTTTGACGCTAAAAAGGAGACTAACATTAACTTTTATATTGCTCAGTTTGAAGAAGCAGCTACTCATGCTAATATTGCTAAAGAAATAAGATTAGTCATATTAAAGTCAAAGCTAACAGGCGTAGCCCGCGAAAAATTGCAGGCTGATGCTGAGTTACACTCCGAAACTGATTATGAAAAATTTAAAGAAAAATTGAGGAATATTTTTGGCTCAAAACTTTCTTTCGGAGAAGCTCATGACAATTTTTCAAAGCTAAAACAAAGTCCAACAGAGACTATTAACGACTTTATTACTCGTTTTAACACCGAAGCGGCAAAGGTTTTTGAAATTTCTGGTCTAGCAAACAAAAATGATGCTAAAAAACTTTTCGAACTTATGAAATTGCATAAATTTACCGATGCTGTTAAATCCGACATCGCTTTTGAAATCCGAAAAAAAAGATATCCAAACTTTCAACGAAGCAACTGAAACAGCTCGAGTTATAGAGGCGGCAATAAACTCTACAAATTTTGCAGAAGTAAATAATATAAATAGAAATGATACTACTGAATTTTGTCAAAATTTAATTCAACAAAATAAATTGCAAGCTGAAAATATGGCAAAACTACAACTGGAATTAGAAAATTTAAAATTAGCACAACAAAATAAAGAGAAAAAAACAGTTATGATAAAGAAAAATATTGTGAGATCTGTAAACGTACAAACCACACAGTACAGGATTGTCGTTATAAAAATTCTAATCAAACATTTCGCCGAAATAATTTTCGACCGAATTTTCCTAAGTTCAAACAATTAGAGTTTCCGGGCGCATCAGCGGGAAATTTTGCAAGAAACTTTCAAGGGTATGGATATATGCCAAATTGGAATTCCCCTACCCCTCTACACGTCACACCACCTCCCGTTCAACAATTGTCTTACCCCAACGCTCCCTTTCCTGCACCACCACTTCCGACACAACAACACTTCGCTCCAAACTTTTATCCTTATAGTGGCTTTCAAAACTGCGTTATGCAGAATGCGGGTGCGAATAACCCGAATTTCGGGGGAAATTTCCAAAACCAATCGTCGGACGATTATAATCAACAAATTGGAAAAATCACCAAAATAAAAGAAGAGCAGGGAATAAATATGAAAACAATACCTCTGATAAAAATGAAAATTATCAAAAAAGGGGTTCACGCTCGGGAAACGGAAAAGGGGGACTGTAATTAGTGATGAAATGCCTCCGAACAGTACCCCAGATACACGAGTTATCGCTAGTGTAAGGAGTGCATGGATAAATAATCTTCCGATTATTAATTTCCAAATTGAAGGAATTAATGTCGACGGGTTAATCGATAGTGGAGGAGCAGTTTGTTTGATCTCAAATGATTTATTTAATACCTTAAAAGAGAAAAAGGTCAAAATGAAATTTTAAGGTAATAGAATTCGAATAAATACTTTCGATGGAGGAAACATCCCATTCAAAAAATGTGTTAAGATAACTTTTAAGCTCAATAATATATTTACAACCGGCACTTTCTACGTAACTAATGAGAATTTTAAAGGAAATTACAAAGTGTTATTAGGCTATGATTATTTAAAAAATAACCATATGATTCTTGATCTACAACAAAGTTGTTTAGTTGTAAAAAATACAAAAATTCCATTACATAACGGAGATCATAGAATAAATACTTGTCCAGTTAACGTATCGACCATAGCGGAGCAATCGGAAAGGGAAAATAATGATATAAGAGTAAAAAAAACAAATAATAATAATAGGAAGAAAGTTACAGCTAAGTTAGCGAATAGAATATTTATAGCACCGGGGCGTGAAAAAATTGTTTCACTAATACTTTCTGAGAATTTAAATCCGGAAACGACAATTCTATTCGAACCAGTAAATCTCAAAAGGGGACTTCTCTGCGGAAACTCTATACATCAAGTAACGGATACCAATACCATTAATATAATTCTGAAAAATAATGATACAAAAAAAATTGTTTTACAGAAGAACACAAAAATGAGAAATATTGATTCAGAGGTTATTTTCAAAACAGAGAAAGATTTAAATGATATAGAAAATGGTACTCTATACGAAATAAATAATTTGAGTTTAGAAGAGGTACGAAAACTACAGGAAACAGAACTCAGTATAGAAGATTTCGATCTTAGACACTTATCAGGGGAGGTCAAGCAGAAAATGGAGAGCTTATTAATGCGACACGCTCACGCATTTTCGAAGTCATATAAAAGTTTAGGGCAGACATGTCTGGTGACCCCACGCATAAAACTTCATCATGATTATCCATTACAATGTAAACCTTATAAAACCCCTCATACAATACGAGAATACGCTAGGGAAGAGATTAAAAAATTACTTGAGGCGAATATTATTGAGAAAAGTAATTCTAATTATGCTTTCCCCGTATTATTTGTGAGAAAAAAATCCACGGACAAACAAAAACAACCCAAATATAGGATGGCAGTCGATTACCGTATGTTAAATGAAATTTTAGAAGGGTACCCATACCCGGTTCCCGATATTAAAGAGCTATTGCAAAGGATTAGTGGCAAGCAGTTTTATATGGTCCTCGACCTTCATAGTGCATTTTTCCAGATTAATTTATGCCCAGAAGATAAGGAAAAACTTTCATTTGTAACCGAGGACGGAAAGTATACCAGTACAAGATTAAATTTTGGATTAAAGGTGAGCCCCACCGTTTTTTCCGAATTAATGGATAAAGTTCTAGGACACTTTAATAAAAACGAAGTAGGGTGGTATATTGACGATTTGATCGTCTCTGCGAATTCCATTGAAAGAATGATACAATTACTAACAGAGATTTTACAAACGTTGATAGATCACAATCTAACTGTTGAACCTAGTAAGATGCAAATATGTCAAGAGCAAATTGAATTTTTGGGATACAAAATTAATAAACAGGGATATTCACCATCATCAAAAAATATAGAGAAAATTCAAAAACTCGCAAGACCTAAAAATAAGAAAGGGGTCAAGTCACTTTTGGGACTGTCTAACTACTTCAGATCTCTTATTAGGAATTATTCAGAGATAGTAAATCCTTTGGTAGAATTGACAAAAGAGAAGAGTAAATTTCAGTGGAACGAGAACACTGAAAGAGCATTCTTAGCTATACAAGAGGCTATCGTACAAAATCCCACACTTAATCCCCCTGATTTTAATAAAGATTTTTTTGGAATAACAGATGCATCGAAAGTAGCCATCTCGGGAGTACTTGCTCAAAAAGAGGGCGATGAATTTAAACCTGTTGAATTTTATGGCGAAAACTTAAAGATTCTGAAAGGAAGTATCCTAGCATTAAGTATGAGCTATTGGCTATTCATGATACAGTAAAACACTTCGAGCATATATTACTTGGAAGAAAATTTATAATATTAACCGATTCGAAAGCACTTACGTATCATTTAAATCTAGAGAAACAAAGTGATATTACGGCAAGATGGTTAATGAAATTAGCAGACTTTGATTACACTATAGAACATATAGAAGGGAAAAATAACCCTAGTGACTTCATATCTAGACATATTAATTCTATTACTTCCCAAAATGAGTTACAAAATAATTTATTCAAGGTAAATTTAAATCTCTCAGAAGAGAATGTTAAAAATGCACAACGTAGTGATTCAAAACTTAGTGTAATAATAAAAAAGATAGAAGACAACAAACAAAACAAAAACACTAGAAAATTCGAGCTAAACCACAACAATACATTAATTTTAAAACAGAAGTACAAAGATAAAGAATTACTGATTGCACCCAATAATTTAATACTCGAAATCATACAAGAGGCTCATAAACCACACTTTGGATTTCCAAAAACGTACGAGACGGTGAAGTCCCGTTTTTTTTGGTATGGTATGTACAAAGATATAAAGAGTTATTGCGCAAGCTGTATTGCATGCAATAAAGCTAAGCAGCACCAAACTATTAAGGTACCCGTGCAAAAGGTAGTGAAAGACAAATCCGTGGGAGAGGCCTTGCATATTGATATAGTAGGCAAGCTTAACGTGACATTCAGGAAAAATGCTTTTATTTTAACTATTATTGATTCGACATCCAGATATCTTGAGGCCATACCTTTACGTGGGGTAGATTCCCAATTAATCCTCAACGCGCTAAATAACTATTTCAGTTCTTACGGAATATGTAAGACAATAATCTTAGATAATGGGCCTTATTTTCGAAGTGATGTTTTCAAGGAATATTTAAAGGCTTTAAATATTGAACTACACTTCTCAACCATATATAAACCTACCGCGAATGGAATTTTAGAATGTCAACATAAGGGGTTAAAGGCTTCATTAAGGGCGATGTGTAGGACCACAACGGAATGGGATATTCGTTTACCATTTTTTAAATTAGCTCATAACACTTCTATTAACAGAGCTACAAAATATACTCCTGCAAAGCTTTTCTTTGCACGAGAAATACCGAATCATTTCACGGTTTTGGGTACATCGTATGAAAAATGCACTCACGAATTCGTTAAACAACGCATCAAACATATAAAAGAGGTACATAAATTAGCTTTAGCGAACCAGGAACTCATTATGAGTGAATACGTAAATGATTTTCAAAAAGTAAAAACATTAAATCTTGGCGATCAGGTATACCTAAAAAAAGATATAAGGCCTCGTACTCTCGAAGATAGATTTGAGGGCCCATACGAAATTATAAAAGCCTGCCGCAACAACACGTACCGAATCAAACATATGATAGACCATAATGCGCGAACAATGACACGACATATCACACAGCTTTTTCACCCAAAGGCTAAAATTGACTCATCTACAACGGAAGAAAACGATACTCAAAACGAATAGACATTTCGTACAGGTGAGCATTAGGAGGAATTGATAATTTTAATATGTATATATGTCCCAACGTTATTCAAAAATGCTATGTAAAAAAAAAATTGCTTAGTTTTTTATGAATGAACTAATTTTAACGATGGCAGGATCTAGGGTAGATATTAGTAATTACATAACTAGTGCGTGGCAGAAGACACCCAGCACCGTAATAGAAACCAAATTCGTACGATCCTCTTTTTTTATGTGGACGGATTCAGCGACCCCTGCTCTCGCTCACTCCGTACGCTCCCTCCGACAAGAAGAGTCAGCTTGTTTTTTTATGCAAATGAACTAACCAATTCGACTACGTCATAGCGCTTCGATTCGTTGACCCTGAAATTCGCTCCTACAGTAGTAGGGAGAGTAGCGAAACCCGTTTGTTTTGGTTTTTTTATAAAGGGATAGGGGATGGAGCGCTATTTTATGCAAAGATGTCGTCAGGTAGGAAGTGCTCTCCGTTGGCTTTATAAATCTCAAAATGTACTGCACACATTTATGGTGTGATATTTTGATATTAAAATACTGATGTTGATATCGGATTTCTGAGCAAATAATGTGATAATTATGTATAAATTTACCATAAGTATATAGCGTGAATTGTTTTAGTAAAGAGTATTGATAAACGATAGATATATATTTGAAAAGAAAGCTATTTTTACTTTCGTGTTTTTTTCGGGGGAGGGGCATGGATTATTTGGATAATTTTTGTCTCTTCTATCTTAATAGAATTACTTACTAATAATATGATATATTGTGCTTTAACAGGAATTTCAATAAATACCTAAGAGTAAAAAAATATATATATAATTTTTCCCTTACTAAATCTTACAATATTATAGACAGTAAATATTTGTTTATTCTTAAAGGTTAGTAATTTGAATTTTTTTTTTCCTGTGTCTATTTTGAAAGACAGGTACAATTGATTTACATAGATAATTAAAATACTTAAATTATAGAATAATTGTGATGGGTTAGTCGAGGAGGTTTTTTTTTTCTTCCTTCTTCCTTCTTTCTATCAAGTTTCATGGTTGCTGGTCAATCAAGGGAACACTGTACTATTTTACTACACCTGAGGCCAAAGGTGACTCCTCGATATCTCATCCATTATTGCCAATTTTTATTAACACTTTTTTTTCTCTTTTTCCATCTACTTTTAAGTAAAAAATAATAAAAAAATAAATAAAAATAAAAAAAATAAATAAATAAATAAAATAAAATGAAATAAAATAAAATAAAATAAAAAGTAAAACATAATTTGGTTACAATTATAGCACGTAAAAGATATCAAAACAGTAAAATACAATCATTCCAATATAAAAACAATAAAGTCGCTTTCATAAGTCTTTTGTTGGACTCAAGGTATACGGGTAGTATTTTCGAAAATAAATTGACTGTAATTTTGTAAGGGACAGGAGAGTAACTGACGCAATTGTGCAGGTTGATTTTAAATATGCGCAAATTTAAAGGTCAGCCGAATGGCCGAAATAGCCGAATGGAACTGGGTACCATGCTACCTGGTCGAGACAGTGGCTGCGCTCCTTGAAAGACGAGGAGAGGCGAACGCATCTTCAGATGCTCCTTAGTTACCTTGACAACGAGGAGGGGAGAAGGGTGATTCAACCCCTCATTCGCTAAAGATATCTCCATGTCGGGAGTTGCTCTTCGTTCTCCTTAGGGGAGAGGAATTCTCTCTGGTTTAAGGGATAGAAGAAACATCGTCCTGTTATATCTTAGGGTACAATAGCCATAGTTGTAATTGATATATATAGAGGCGGATTAATGCAGTCTCTACCTCATATTATATAATAATATTGTAATGTGGTGATTATTTTATAATATTTATTTATATCCAAGAGTTGTATAAACGAACTAGTATATATATATATATATATATATATACATAAAAATGTTTGAAATATTAATGATATTGTATTTGTGTTGTATAATAATCTGTTCATCTAGATTATCATTTTATGCTATCTTTTATTCATCTGATAATCTGTGTCGTAGGGCTACCAATTAAGACATGACTAGTAATTCCAGTGTAAAAGTATGTGCCAGTCTTATACTATTTTCAATTTATAGGATTTTAGGCTGTAATTTTTTTCCTTCCAAAATTTGATTGGCTTTGTATCAAATTTGGCTTTTTTTTTTTTTTTTTTTTCAAAAAAGTGTTTTTCAAATTTTTCATACATAGTGGGGAATGAGGTGCAGGAAAGGACCTCATGTTGCTGGAGATTAACA
Source organism: Maratus speculifer (assembly GCA_964019185.1). NCBI lineage: Eukaryota > Metazoa > Arthropoda > Arachnida > Araneae > Salticidae > Maratus > Maratus speculifer. The sequence goes on from OZ025296.1 coordinate 128,122,126, forward strand.
GAAAATACATCCTTGTTCCAAAATGATGGAAGGACAATAATATGGAAAGTAATATTGAACATTCGTGCATATGCTCCAGTAAAATAATGTATAGGACATTCTATAGAAATTGACATTAAGGACGTTCTACAAGTTTTACACCTAGTCCTGATAGTTGAAACTCTATGTGTTATATATATATATTCTTTTCTTCTTCCAATAGCGAAAGCGAGGCTTTCAGCTATCTCTGTTGGAGGGGAGGATGGTGGTCAGAAAAAGGACCACCTAGTTTTTTCAAGCACAAAGACTGATACTTTATGTATTTTTATTTTTGTTTATTTTATTACTGTACGTACGCATATTGCTTAAGCATAAAAAAAAATGTTCTCATGGGATTCTCGAGGGACCTCCCAAGTTTTATGACCATTTTAAAAGCAGGACTGTGCAATTAAATAAATGCATTTGGACAGCAAATACCTGTAAATTTATGGGGTGTACAATGACCAGCCCATAAAACTACAAGGAGGTCTGAAAGAAGAGAGATCAAAGTGGACCTTGGGAACTTTACGCCCCCCAGAGAAGCAAGGCCTCATCTTTACCAGATTCCAATGCAATTGGTTGGGGTCAAGAGGAGGGGGAAAACAGGTATTTTTAGGCCCCTGTCTTTTTTCGAAGAGAGGAAAAAAAGGTTGCTCTCACAGATGCATTCGGGATGCGGTGCTGACAGCGTGCAGTAGTTTTCGATATGCGCCTACTTCAGATATAGATGCCCAGTATCCCACATGCCGGACGGACCGCTGAAAGGAGATGCCCATCGCCTTGGAATATGCAGATTACTGAGATTCGTCGAAGGGCTCGGACAGGCACGCTTAGACTAGTCCTGACCTCGCAGAGTATGCTGAAGTTGCTCCAGGTATGCAATTTAAATTTCTCCACTATGTAAATTTTTCCAATGGTTAGGGAGGTCGTCGAGAGTATGAGAACGAGTCCTAAATTAAATGTATTTGGTTTTTTTTTTTTTTTTTTTTTTTTTTTTTTTTTTAATATTGTACAGAATTAATTTTTCATTGATGTGAATTAATATTCGGAAAAGTGTGAGAAAACACCTATTAACTAATGGGTATTATAATATTTTCTATCTTTTGTAAATAAATGTAAAATAATGTAAATAAATTTGTATTATGTTAATCCTAAATTCGTGTTAATTCCTTTAGGGATTACTCCCAGTTAACATCGAGTAGACTCCTTTTCTTTAATTACTTTTTTATTATTATTCACTAATGTTGATTTACATGATCGGACTTCTGAGTGTCCAAGTGTTTAACGCTTAGATTAGTCCTGACTTCATACGAGGGGGGGCAGCTTAAATCACAACGCAAACCAACAAATATTTATTTATTTACTCAATCATTTATTTTGTTATTTAGTTATTAACTTTTTTTTATTTTTGAGTAAATTTCACCCCTTCTAGAAGTTACGATCACGTGTTTTGCTTATACCTGTAGATTCAACACCCATGAATCTCGGTTGGTAATGACCCTTACCAAAAATGACTTAATGTAAGTGTAGTTATGTTAGTGGCTGTAACCTCTCCAATCAGGAGGCCTATAACTCACCAGCAGGGTGTGAACCACATTGTTACGCTCCCTGCACGTTCAATACGAGTTCATTTAGAAGAGGGTTCTATATACTCTAAAGGCAGGCTTTCATAAGGTATAAAAAAAAACTCATCATAGATTTTCTGGAATTATAAGATACCATATAAAAACTTATCCTCAGAGACATAATTTTTTCCATCAAAGCTTCTAATTCACTGATTGCTAAATATATCTGAGTTATGTCAGAAAATAATATAAATACTTATAAAATGTATGCATTGCAGATTTACTGCAGTCAATAGTTCCTCCCATGAAAAAATCTGCACTCTGTGTGATATTAAATCCGGAGGCACCGCAAGAAAGTTTTCTTGGACAGGCTGCATGAACAAACTGCGACAGTTCCACTTTCGACACGGGAAGCTGACTGTACTCAAGGCCGATCTGTTTCCACTGAGAATGAGACAACTCACAGAAGTCGATCTCTCATACAACTCCATAACTAAAGTGGAAAGCAATGCTCTTTCAAATTTGATTAAACTCAAGTTACTGAGACTGTCACACAATGCCCTTGAATCTATAGCGACAATTGCAATGACGAAATTGGAGGAACTAGAAGAATTGGACGTGAGGTAAGTTCTTTTTTAAATAATTTGTGTTATTTCTGCATAACCTAGCGCAAATTTCAGTGAATTTTCATGTTTTATGAATAATTTAGGTTAGAATGAATATTTTTATTTGCTAAAATTCATCGTAAGTTTCTTCTAAAAGCGCCCAATATACATTTTAAACATTTAATTATTAAAAGGCGAGAGAGCTAAGATAGTAATGTGTTTTACTCTAATCTGCTTGGTAATTGAAATTCAAAGTAAATATACACCTTTCGTGTGGAAATATACATTAATAATAACACCAGACATAATAATATGGTACTTTAAATTAAAAATAAATAAATAAATAAAAATATATTAACTGTCGAAAGATCCATTGTATTTTAAATAAATAAAACTTTTTTAAAAATATGTAAAAAATAACTTAAACTAGCAGGGGAGACCGAGCTTAGCTCCGTCAAAATTAACTTTGTGTTCAACTCGATATAGTATTTTCACTGTATCATTAACTCTGTATTATTACTGTAAAACATGTTTATAATAGTATTATTTAGAAAAACAATCAATAAGAAAACTATGTTTTTATGCGCATATTTATAAATTTTATTTTATTTTAAATTTTACAACGAAAGGACATCGATCTAAATCACTTTTTTAGCTCGACTCTGATTGGTTTAACCATGCATCTCGAATCCTCTTAAGAATGTATAAAAAAATTCTTTACATTCTGAAAGACAATACATTTTGCTAGATACAGCCAAATTTGGAGGCATTCTTTCATTTGGCTCCAAATACGTGTTTTGGTTTTCGTAATTTTTATAGTCGATTTTTTGGCCATATGTCGCCAATATTTTGTCAAATATCACCAAGTTATTGGCTTTTGCCATATTCTCGTGACCCTGACCCGTATTACCCAAAATGAGCCACTAATCAAATTTGATCAAGCATGTAACATAGCTCAATCGTCTTCAGGTAATCAAAAACAGTAGAATATAAAATTGAATCAAAATCGTTCAAGCCATTTTTTAGGTAAAATTAGCTTGGCAGCATTCAGCAATGAAGCGAAATGACCCACTAATATAATTTTGTTTAACATGCGACTCAGCCCAATAGTCTTCTCGTGACAAAAAACGTTTTGTTTCAAAATTTAGGTAAAATTGATTGAGTCGTTGTTATATATAATTAGAATGACCCTAGCTCATTAAGACCCAAAATGACCCACTAATAGAATTTTCGCGAGCATGTGTCCAAGCCAAATGGTTTTCTCTTGCTCAAAAACGATATAATACAAAGTATAGTCAAAATGGTGAGTACCATTTTCCATATAAAATTAGCATGACCCATCATGACCAACAAATGACCCTTATAATCGAAATCTCTTAAACGTGTGGCCTAGCTCTTTAGTTTTAGCATGCCGAAAAACATAAGATACAAAATTTAGATAAAATCGATTGAGCTGTTTTTTAGATATAGTTGGTTTGATCCTGACCCCTTATAATCCAAAATGACCCATTGATCGAATTTTCACAAAAATCTGTCCTAACCCAATGATTTTCTTGTGACCGAAAACGATAAAATACAAAATTTAGTCGAAATTGTGCAAAACGTGGTCTAGATAAAATTAGAATGACCCAAAAGTGGCCCACTAATCGAAATTTCTCAAACATGTGACCTACCCCAATGATTTTCTCACGCCAAAAATATGTTGTATACAAAATTTCGTTAAAATCGACCCACCCATTCTTTAGATATAGCTTGACCTTGACCCATTAAGACCCACAAATGACCCTTATAATCGAAAGCTCTCGAATATGTGACTTAGCCCATTAGTTTTCTCGTTTCTAAAAATTGTTACATACAGAATTTCGTTAAAATTGATCCTGCCGTTCTTTAATTATATATAGCTTGACCCAGACCCTTTATGACCCAAAATGACCCATTAATCGAAATTTTTCGAACATGTAACCTAGTCCAATGATTTTATCGTGCCAAAAAAATGTTGCATACAAAATTTCGTTAAAATCGATCGACCTGTTCTTTAGATATAGTTTGACCATGACCCATTATGACCCATCATGACCCACAAATGACCCTCATAGTCGAAATCTCTCAAACATGTGATTTAGCGCATTAGTTTTTTCATGTCAAAAAACTGTTACATACAAAATTTCGTTACAATCCATCACGCCATTCTTTAAATATAAATAGCTTGACCCGGACTCTTAATGACCCAAAATGACCCATTAATCGAAATTTTTCGAACATGTAACCTAGTCCAATGATTTTATCGTGCCAAAAAAATGTTGCATACAAAATTTCGTTAAAATCGATCCACCTGTTCTTTAGATATAGGTTGACCATGAGCCATTATGACCCACAAATGACCCTCATAGTCGAAATCTCTCAAACATGTGATTTAGCCCATTAGTTTTCTCATGTCAAAAAACTGTTACATACAAAATTTCGTTATAATCCATCACGCCGTTCTTTAAATATAAATAGCTTGACCCAGACTCTTAATGACCCAATATGACCCATTGAAATTTTTTCTCGAACATGTAACCTAGCCCAATGTTTTTCTCGTGCCCGAAAACCATAGAATGCAATTTTTAGTCAAAATTGCGTGAGAAAATCGCTAGATAAAAATAGCATGACCCACAATGACCCCAAGAATGACCCACTTACCGAATTTTCTCGAACATGTTACCTAACCCAATGGTCTTCTTGTAATCCAAAACGATACAATATAAAATTTGGTCAAAATCGTTAGAGCCGTTTTTTAGATAAAAATGGCTTGACCCATAATGACCCCAAAATGACCCACTAATCGAAATTTTTCGAACATGTGACCCAGCCCAATAGTTTTCTCGTGCCAAAAAACGATTGGATACAAAATTGCCTTAAAATCCATCCAGCCGTTCTCTAGATATAAATAGCTTGATCCTGACCCATTGTGACCCAAAATGACCCAGTAATCGAATTTTCCCGAACATGTGACCTAGCCCAATGGTCTTCTCGTGCCCGAAAATGGTAAAATCCAAATTTTTGCGAAAATCGTTAGAGCCGTTTTTGAGATAAAATTTACCCACACACACACACACAATTTTTGCTCGCATTATAGTATAAGATATAAGATTTAAAATAAATTATGCTTATTAATAGAAAGGAATAATGCAAGTGATATTCAGTTACAATACGTTTCGACAAATCGAACATATTGTTACATATCGAAAAAATTTCTTTTATCTTGAAGCGTGACAAGAGTTATTATTTATCAACCTCAGACGGGCGTAAAATAAGGATAAATGTGAATAACAAAATGGTTTTATAACCAGAAATCAGATATAATCATAGTTACTTTTTGGCATGGTCACAGTGAATGTTGAGACATCTGTCATGCTGTTGGACGCGTTTTTCAATACCGTCATCGTAGAAGGTTGCCGTCAGCTTCAGCGTGTTGAGATAGGTCCCCACAGTGCGGCGTCTTGAAGAATTTCAATCTTGCAGAAGTGCTGGCCTTCAATTCTCAAAGAAACTGAAAGTCACTCGATGCCATACATGGGTTATATGCTGGGTGATCGAACACTTGCCACCGAAATTGTGAAGGAAGCTGTTGCTCCACCAGTTCGGTCTGGCACCGAGAGATTGTGACTTTTTAGAAAAGTTTAAGATAAATCTGGGAGACAGCATTTTCACCCCTACGGAGATGTCCAAGACTTCGTAGAGAGCTATTCTCAAGTGGAGGCAACCTTCTATGAAAAGAGAGTATTGGAAAATTAGTTCATCGGTGTACCAAATCCCTCAATCTTAGCAGTGACCATGTCGAAAAGTAACTTTGCTTGTACTTGACTCCTGGTTATAAAATCATTTTGTTATTCACACTTCTCTTTATTTTAGTCTCCATCGGAGAATTAAAAAAAAAAAAAAAAGCTATCGTAATTTATAACATACTTATCTATTATGAAGCAAATATTTATTATTCGCACTGTTACTATTTAAAAATAACAATAATAATTTATGTGTTTTCAAAATTTGGAAAGATTTAACTACATAACATTAAAGAAACATGCAGCGGATTTTCTTTTATTATTCATACTAGCAGGGGTGACCGAGCTCAGCTCGGTCAAAATTAACTTTGTGTTCAACTCGATATAGTATTATTACTGTAAAACATGTTATTAATAATAGTATTATTTACAAAAGCAATCAATAAGAAAACTATGTTTGTATGCACATGTTCATAAATTTTACTTTATTTTAAAATTTACAACGAAAGGACATCAATCCAAATCACTTTTTTAACTCGACTCTGATTAGTTTAACTATGCATCTCGAAGACTATTAAGAATGTATAAGAAATTTCTTCACATTCTGAAAGACAATATTTTTTGCCAATATAACCAAATTTGGACACATTCTTTCATTTGGCGCCAAATATGTGTTTTGGTTTCGTAACCTTAATAGTCGATTTTTCGGCCAAATTTCGCCAGTATTTTGTCAAATATCGCCAACTTATTGGCTTTTGCCATAGCCTCATGATCCTGACCCTTATTACCCAAATGATCCACTAATCACATGTGATCAAACATGTGACTTAGCTCAATGGTCTTCAGGTAATCAAAAACAGTAGAGTATAAAATGAATCAAAATCGTTTAAGCCATTTCTTAAGTAAAATTAGCTTGACAGCATTCAGCAATGAAGCGATATGACCCACTAATATAATTTTGTTTAATATGCAACTCAGCTCAATAGTCTTCTCGTGACAAAAGACGTTCCGTTGCAAAATTTAGGTAAAATTGACTGAGTCGTTGTTATATATAATTAGAATGACCCGAACCCATTAAGACCTAAAACGATCCATTAATTGAATTGTTACGTGCATGTGTCCTATCTCAATGGTTTCCTTTTGTCCGAAAACGATATAATAGAAAATATACTCAAAATGGTGAGAACAATTTTCTAGATAAAATTAGCATGACCCACAAATGACACTTATATCGAAATCTCTCGAAAATGTGACTTACAAGGAAGGTCTCCATACGGGCATACTCAGAAAAATCTGGAAAAATTACAGAATGTTCTTCTCATATAGTTATATATGTGACGATTTAAGGAGAACTCGAATTATTTCCACTGGTTAAAAAGAAACACACAGTCATGGCAAGCGAGGGAAAAAACAAAATAAATAAATAAATGTAGAAGATCCAATAATTAGTCATGGGCTGCTGTAAATTCATTTATTAAATTCGTAATAATGAGGAAGTGAAAGCTCCTTTTGCAAAAATTCCATCATTATTTCAGCGAGCTGTCCTCATCGAAGAAGCAACCCAAGAAATCTTCTTTTTCATCCCGAGACTTCCACCTTTTTAAACTAAAAAGAAAGTTCTGGAACATTCTGTAACCTCAAACCATCATTCTTTTATGTAAACAGAATTCTTGTCCAGCTACGAGGCTATTTTCCACAGACGATAAATTTATTTTAAAAAAATATTATTTAACCAATTTATAATTGACTCAGAATTTTAAATATCTTAGGCAGACGATTTTTATAAATGATTAATTTTAAGAGAAAAAGAAAAGAAATGAATTTATTAATATGCACACATCAAAGGTTGACGTAGGAAAAATAAATAAATAGATAAAATAAAATAATGATATTTTTTGAAAGGTATGGTTTTGGAATAAATTTAATAAGATTTTCTTAAAAAGGGTTGATAAAAACATAGAAGAAATCAGTTTTATTTGGAATATTAAGAAATAAAGTTTTAATTAAGAATATTTTTAATTTAGAGCCATCTTTTTAAATTTACGCATACTGGAATAATGTTTTTTAAGGCAAATTAAGAATTTATATCGTCTGCATAAGGATTAACAGATTAGATTTAGAAACAAGATTTTAATTTAATAATTTGAAGTAAGTACGGAATATTATTATAAAAAAATTAAGATAGTATAAAGGTTAGTTTTGGCGAAAAAATTTTAAATTTGTAATATTATCCCCCCTCCCCAAGACTTTGTATGAAATTGATAGTTAAATAAAACTACAAGTTCAGACAACAGAAATATAATAATTTAGAAAAGTTAAATTTTGGAATAAAACTGTCAAACTCAGGAAGCCAAGAGATGGAAGAAAAGAAAATTAACGCAATATAAAAAATATTAGCGATTAAAATAAAATAGTTAAGAGAAAATAATTCTGAATTAAATTTAGGTAGGAGCATTTCCCTGAAAGAAATACAATAATGTTACAACATCACTTACCATTTGTAAGTGCATAGGAGATAATACATATAATAACAGTAAATAAGTTATGAATATTAATAAGCAAGAGATAAAAATATAATAAAAACAATAAAATTTCGTTCTCATGGAAGTTTAAATAATTACAATGACTTAATGCATAGTTTATTTTAAATAAGTCCTTTAAATGAAACAAGTATTTCAATAGTATATATAAAAGAGTCTTTTCCAATGTTCTCTGAATACAGTCTCTTTAATTAAAAATCTTCAAACCTAGTTTAATCTTTGGTTTTAATGTTATGTTGGATCCAACATCTTTCAGTAATATATCAATTTTTCAATAATAAATAGCATCACTCTCAATATCAATAATAAATAATATAGAAAAATTTAAATAATAACAATAACAACAATAATAAGTAATAGTATAATAAGACTCCATATCCTAATATTTTTCAATAAGAGTATAATTAATACTAAACTTCATTATAGAAATCATAATAATAATAATAATAGTAAAACAAGAGTATAATCAAAAGAAAATATCACTATTTGTTTATTATTGATAGGGAAAATATTGGTTGAGGATAAAAATAATTACATAGCAACTAAATAATTTTCTTATCTTCTAATAGCATAAGAAAGTATTTTTTGCTAGCCGAAAGTATAAATAAAAAAAATCATAATAATTCCAAAATCCAAATTAAATTAAATCTAACTATTTAGAAAATGGACTCTCAACCAGTATTTCCTTACAATAATTCCTCTCTGATACTCTTTTACAAAATTGTCAAATTTGGTTATAAGTTTTCAAATGCCAAATGTAGAATAATGTTTTATCTACACATGGTTTATAAACTTTAATAATAAAATACAATAGGAATAAAAGGTGTCATTCTTAATTGAGAAATAGAAATAAAAATAGTGTGCTTTTCTGAAAAACTCTTAATATCTGTAGTTTTCACAATCACTGAAAATCACATATTATGTTATAGGTTTGAGTAGAATCATTAGATTTTATAACTGTTATAACATAAATATCTGCTGAATAAATAGAATAATACTAATGTCAAATACATGAGTAAATATAGTTAGACTTAAACACCCTTAAAATTAATTTATCAACATCAATTTGAAAGCTTTTACAATCAAAGTGTACACCTTATGCCTGCATAAGGAGCCCAATTTAACCCCAAAAACTCCCAAAAACAAGTAATATTCTTGTAGGCCTCCAAGAACATACCTGCTAATGTTGAAAATTATGGTGATAAACTATTTAAAGAATAAGAATTAAAACTTAATCTACTGTCTTGACTTTAGTTTGATCTAGTGATTGTGATTGTATCTGAGGTTTTGTTTGTTTTTTGGGTTGCTCATGAAACAGTTTAAAATCTTCTGGTGAAAAATAGGGTCTTAATTTAGAAACATGCACAATAACGGAATTCTGTCCTGTCTCATAATTAAATTTATCTATTTCATAAGTTACATCAGAAAGTTTATTTATAATTTTGTATGGTCCAGAGAAAGTAGGTTCTAATTTTCGAGTGTTAGGGTATTTAAATTCTTCATAAATTACAGAGTCTTGTATTTTTAATGGGCATTCGACAAAATTTTGATCATAGAGCCTTTTACTTTTAAGGTGAAATTCCTGAGTTCGCGCTTTCGCAATTTTGAGGGCTTTGTCTACTGATGGGTAATAGTTTTGTTTTAAAGGAGATTCATAAGGCAATTGACCATAAAATAAATAGGCAGGTGGGAACTTGGTGATAGAATGGGGCGTATTGTTGTATTCTTCGATGACTTGGTTTAATAATCTAGTCCAAGGTATTTTAGAAGAAGTGGAATTAACTTTACATTTAAGCCTGGTAACTATAGTCTGATTAACGCGCTCTACCTTTCCATTGGTCTGAGGATGATGTGCGGATGTAAAACGCTGTTGAACATGATGATTTCTAAGGAATTTCTTAAATCTTGGAGATCTGAAAGATTTATGCCTGTCACTAAGTATTTTTTGAGGTGCTTTGATATTGAAAATTTGTTTTAAACAGTTAGTGTATGTTTCAGTGGTAACATTTTTGGAGGGAAAAGCCCAAACAAATCTAGTTGCATGATCTATTATTATGTGTAAGAATTTTTTGTTGAGTTGTAATAGTTAAATCCACCAACAGTATCAATAGAAAGACATTCAAAAGGTTGATCTGTTGCTGGCATAGCTTGTAATAAGCCGAATCTTTTCTGTTTTGGTTTTTCATTTTTCTGACAGGTATCGCAATGTTTAACAAATTCTGTAATGTCTATTGTCATATTAGGCCAATAATAGTTGGGAGATATTAAATTAAGCATTTTTTGAATCCCTAAATGTCCAAAATTATCATGAGCAATATGGAGTAATTTTTTTCTTAATGACATTGGTACAACAATTTTTTTGAATCCCTTTTTCTGAACTATAATAATTCCATTTTCTTTTTTATATTTTTTGTCACAAACATTGTCTTTGTCTTGCATCTCTATAATTTCTTTCCTATCTAGCAATAAACTAATATGTTGATTAAAATGACAAACAGGATTTCGTGACAACATGTCTGCTTCGACATTTGTTGAACTCTTTTCATATTTTATCTCATAATCAAACATACTAAGTTTGAGCGACCATCTAAAAAGCCTACCTCTTAAGTTTTTAACACTCTTTAACCATACTAGAGATGCGTGGTCCGTATGAATTGTAAACTGGACACCATGAAAGTAATGATAGAATTTGTCAAGAGTATCTATAATAGCTAAACATTCTAATTCAGTTATGAAATAATTTTGCTCATAACTCTTCAAAATTCTAGAATGATAAGCAATAGGATGTAAGAAATTTTCTTTATCAGGTTGTTTTAGAACGGCACCTACTGCTATCTGAGAGGCATCTACAAACATATGTAAAGGTAATTTAGGATCATAAATTTTGAGGATGGGTTTTGCAATTAAAGAATTTTTTAATTTTTCAAAAGACTCCTGGCACTCTGAGTTCCATTCCCATATTGTGTCTTTTTTAAGTAATCGGTTCAGAGGATATCTAATTTCAGCATATTTATTTATGAATTTATGGTAAACATTAATGGAACCTAGAAATCGTTGTAACTCTTTCACATTTGAAGGAGGTTTTAAATTTTTGATGGTTTCAATATTGGCGTTTGCTGGCGTTATAGTTCCATTAGTGATTTCATAACCTAAGAAATTGATTTTATTTTGGCCTAATTTACATTTAGAAAGTTTAAGTTTAATGTTTTCTTGTTTGCAAATGTCAAAAATTTGAGCTAAATGGTTTAAATGTTCTTCTAATGAGGAAGAGAAAATTATAATATCATCAAAATAGTGGCACGCAAAGTCGATTTTATATTTATTATGGATTCTTCGAATGGTTCTATTGAATATGGGAGGGCCCGTTTTTATGCCAAAAGGGAGCACGAGCCACTCAAAAAGTCCAAAATTGGTTGCAAATGCTAATTTTTCTGTATCGGATGGATGTATTGGTATGTGCCAGTAGCCAGAGGCTAAATCCAAAGTTGAAAAATACTGAGCACTACTCAATTTATCTAAAATTCCATCGATACGGGGCAAGGGTTCTGCATCATTTTTAATTATTGCGTTTAATTTTCTATAGTCTATACATAATCGCGTTTTTTTACCTTCCTCTCTTTTCATAACTAGTGTAACAGGGGCAGAATAGGGGCTATTACTTTCCTTTATCAGTCCGGCTGCTAACAATGATTGAATTTGGTTTTTTATTTCTATTTCTTCTAGAGGAGATGTTCGGTAGGGCCTCAAAGATATAGGTAGGTCTGAGTTTAGTATAACGCGTTGTGGTTCAATATTAATCCTACCCACATCATATTTATGCTTTGCAAAAATATCACTATAAATATGAACTAATTCCCTTAAATTTACATCTTGAATTAAATTTATTTCCCCAGTTAAATCTGAATCCGAATTATCGCGAAAATTTTGAAGAGTCATGGAACCTCTATAATCAGGATGCACATTAATTGCGTGATCATATTCAACACAGTCTTCATTTTTCATAATATTTCCACAAGTAGATTGTAACTCTATATCATGATTACTTACATTCAGTGTTTCATTATCATAATTATCTATTGCTACAGTATTACCAGTATTTAATTTCATATTTTTTTTATATTCTGAGGTTACAAATTCATTAGATTGATCCCTGTTTTGTTGTACTTGGTCCATATTTACTGTATTGAAATGAAGGGATCTCTCATTATGTATGGATATACTGTTAGTTATAATTTTCCTTCCCTGCCTTACAATACAATTTTTACATTTTATGGTTAATTTAAATTTAGAACATTCTTTTAACCCCAAAATAGCATAATCCAAATTTGTATTGCATACTAAAAAGTTAACATATTTTTTAATTTTACCCACTTTTAGAAGAACACTACATTTTTTATTTATATGTAAAAATCCTTTTGCCTGACCAATGCAAACTGAGGGTATAGTCTCAATTTTAGCATTAAGTTTTTTAACAAATTTAATTGGCAATATTGCAATAGTTGAGCCAGTATCTACAACACATGGCAAATTATAATTATTTATACATCCATACACAATTAATAGTCAAATATTATGAGAATTATTTTGTGAGCTACTTGGAAGAGTATCAGAGGATGGCAACTCACTCCTAAAAATACATTCTCTTTCCCAATGAAAAGCATTATTCACACCCCTATTTGTGCATATCCTACAAGGTCTTGAAGGGTATGAATTTTGAATATAATTATTTTGACAAACTCTAGGTCTTTGAAACTGAGATTGCCTTTGGGGAATCCAATTCCTAAGTGCATTATTGGGCCTAACTGGCTGAATCCAGGGCCTAGTTGGTTGAAAAGGTTGAAAATTTTGTCTAGCTGATGTTTGATTTATTACTTGGTTTGAAACTAGTGGGGTGGAAACTTCCACGAATTGTTTGACAACCCGGTACCATTCTGTGGTACTACTAGGAGGATTTATAATAATATTGTTTTTGAATTCTGGTTTTAAACCATCAGTTAAACCTTATAATAGTATATTTTCACTAAGATGTAATTTCCTACCAATTTCCACTTTTTAAAGAAAATAAGTTTCTAAATTGTCTAAATTATCTAAGGAAGTCTAATTCAATGAGTCTTTCTATCAAAATTTTCTTAATTTGTTCATAATCCGTACAATTTAAGCATTCATTGATATAAATTTTTTGCGCTTCCCCTTTCAAATATTGCGCAATAAAATTAAATTTCCATTCTAGATTTTTCTTCTCCTTTTCACATGTTGTATCAAAATAAGTTAACCACGACAAAATGTTCATTGCAGAACTCGGGTCAAACGGTACGAACTTAGGATCTTCCATAATTTTTTTATTCTTACTCATTAGAATAAATGAAGCACTTCTATTTTCTTTATTAAATCCTGATCGTAAAATCATTCGCAATAAATTTCAAAGTTAATAATTTCTATCAATTACATATTTTTTTTTTCTTTCAAAATTACTATATCAGATCCATAACATACAATAAATAATAAAATAATAAATAAATTAGTAAATTAATAAATTAACTTCAAATTACTCTCATCAATAAAATAATAAATAAATAAATAAATAAATAAATAATAAATACTTTCCATCAATCATAAATAGAATAGGAATAATAATCAAAACATTTAATAAAATAACTTACAGTTCACGAAAAATCTTCAATAAAATCCATTCTTCATTAAATTCCTCATCAAATACCTTTCGCATACTCACCACTTTGAAGTCATTAATTTTCAAAAATTTTCAATATGACCATGAATACTGAATCAAAATTTATGCGCACAGATCAACATCAAGCGTCAGAAAATCCACATCAGACTCGAAGCAAGTACTATTCATTAGCAAGCTGAAAATACCATATAGGCTGTCCTTCAATCGAACTTCGGCGATAGCATGCTGTTCTTCGTTCCATCGCAATTTTCTTTAAATATCATTCATTAAAAAGGCAGCACAGATAACTAATCGGAATCCTGTCGACTTTTCGATTAGTTGTGACGATTTAAGGAGAACTCGAATTATTTCCACTGGTTAAAAAGAAACACACAGTCATGGCAAGCGAGGGAAAAACAAAATAAATAAATAAATGTAGAAGATCCAATAATTAGTCATGGGCTGCTGTAAATTCATTTATTAAATTCGTAATAATGAGGAAGGAAAAGCTCCTTTTGCAAAAATTCCATCATTATTTCAGCGAGCTGTCCTCATCGAAGAAGCAACCCAAGAAATCTTCTTTTTCATCTCGAGACTTCCACCTTTTTAAACTAAAAAAAAAGTTCTGGAACATTCTGTAACCTCAAACCATCATTCTTTTATGTAAACAGAATTCTTGTCCAGCTACGAGGCTATTTTCCACAGACGATAAATTTATTTTAAAAAAATATTATTTAACCAATTTATAATTGACTCAGAATTTTAAATATCTTAGGCAGACGATTTTTATAAATGATTAATTTTAAGAGAAAAAGAAAAGAAATGAATTTATTAATATGCACACATCAAAGGTTGACGTAGGAAAAATAAATAAATAGATAAAATAAAATAATGATATTTTTTGAAAGGTATGGTTTTGGAATAAATTTAATAAGACTTTCTTAAAAAGTGTTGATAAAAACATAGAAGAAATCAGTTTTATTTGGAATATTAAGAAATAAAGTTTTAATTAAGAATATTTTTAATTTAGAGCCATCTTTTTAAATTTACGCATACTGGAATAATGTTTTTTAAGGCAAATTAAGAATTTATATCGTCTGCATAAGGATTAACAGATTAGATTTAGAAACAAGATTTTAATTTAATAATTTGAAGTAAGTACGGAATATTATTATAAGAAAATTAAGATAGTATAAAGGTTAGTTTTGGCGAAATTTTTTTAAATTTGTAATATATATGTTTATAAAAAATTTTCGGCGGAACCTCCTTATAACGTCCGTAAAAAAAAATAATAAAAATTTCGTTTATTTGGCGATTTATCTCCGGTTGGCGAAAAAACGAAATTTTGAAAAATACGCTTTTACGCTTCGAATACTTTTTAAAGAAAAAACTTTCTATGTTCAATTTATTTAAATAAGTTTAGTTTAAGTAATTTTAGTTTTGCATTTTTACTTTACTTTAAGTGTAATTTTGTCATATACGTTTATATGTACTTATAACAAAATGAAATTAATATATTTTATCATTTAAAATACAATTTAAATTGATTAAAATTGTTCCAAATTGAAAAATACACTGTTAAAAATCTGCTGCATTTTGTTGCAACGCACTCCCTTGCTTGTATAGAAAACGGTTACTTGGCCGTGAAATGGAGCTTTCTGATTGGTTGGAATAGATATATTATATACAAGCGGTGGAGTGCGTTGCAGCAAAATGCAGCAGATTTTTAACAGTGTTGCACAAGCTACAACACCGCTAAAATCTGTACCATTTTCTGCAGCGTCACTCCACCACTTTTATAGAAAACGGTCAATTCACCGTGCTATGGAGCATTCTCATTGGTCAGAAGAGAGATATTCTATAAAAGTAGTGGAGTGACGTTGCAGTAAATGCTGCAGATTTTTAACAGTGAAGTCAATTAAAATCAATTTTCAGATTCGTTGAAATCGTCTGCTTTTGGCGAGGAAATGCACTGCTCGCCAAATCCCGCGTCGCTTTCAACTTTTCACGCCAATTATTCCAAACTATTTTATTTTTTTACATATCTAATAATGTAATTCCGCCGCTAATTTTCACTGATCCTTTATTACCTACATGAGTAGTTTAATTCGTTTTTTTTTTTTTTTTTTTTTCAAAAAATTCTGAGTATGCCCCCAATGGAGACCTTCCTTGTTAGTTCATTAATTTTTGCGTGCTGAAAAAGGTTAAATACAAAGTTTAGGTAAAATCGATTGAGCCAATTTTTAGGTATAAATAGTTTGACTTTGACCCATTATGACCCAAAATGACTCATTAATCGAGTTTTCTCAAACATCTGACCTAACCCAATGATTTTCTTGTGTCCGAAAACGATAGAATATAAAATCTAGTCAAATTTGCGCGAGACATTGTCTAGATAAAATTAGAATAACCCAAAAGTGACCCACTGATCGAAATTTCTCGAACATGTGACATAACCCAATGATTTTCTCGTGCCAAAAATATGCTGTATACAAAATTTCGTTAAAATCGATTCACCTATTCTTTAGATATAGATTGACCATGACCCATCATGGCCCACAAATGACCCTTATAATCGAAATCTCTCGAACATGCGACTTAGCCCATTAGTTTTCTCGTGTATAAATATTGTTACACTCAAAATTTCGTTAAACTCGATCCTGCCGTTCTTTAAATATAAATAACTTGACACAGACCCTTTATGACCCAAAATGATCCATTAATCGAAATTTCTCGATCATGTGACCTAGCCCAATGATTTTCTCGTGCCAAAAAATGTTGTATACAAAATTTCGTTAAAACTGATCCACATGTTCTTTAGATATAGCTTGACATGACCTGTTATGACCCATCATGACCCATAAATGACTCTTATAATCGAAATCTCTCAAACATGTGAGATAGCTCATTAATTTTCTCGTGTCAAAAAACTTACATACAAAATTTCATTAAATTTGATACTGTCGTACTTTATATATAAATAGCTTGACCCAGACCTTTTATGACCCAAAATGTCCCAGTAATCGAAATTTCTCGATCATGTGACCTAGCCCAATGATTTTCTCGTGCCAAAAAATGTTGTATACAAAATTTCGTTAAAACTGATCCACATGTTCTTTAGATATAGCTTGACATGACCTGTTATGACCCATCATGACCCATAAATGACTCTTATAATCGATATCTCTCGATCGTGTGACTTAGCCCATTAGCTTTCTCGTGTCAAAAAACTATCACTGGCAAAATTTCGATGAAATTGATTCTGCGGTTCTTTAAATATAAATAGCTTGACCCAGACCCTTAATGACCCAATATGACCCATTAAAAATTTTTTTTCGAACATGTAACCTAGCCCAAAACCATGCCCGAAAACCATAGAATGCAATTTTTAGTCAAAATTGCGTGAGAAAATCTCTAGATAAAAATAGCATGACCCACAATGACCCCAAAAATGACCCACTAACCGAATTTTCTCGAACATGTTACCTAACCCAATGGTCTTGTAATCCAAAACGATAAAATATAAAATTTGGTCGAAATCGTTAGAGCCGTTTTTTAAATAAAAATGACTTGACCCACAATGACCCAAAAATGACTCCCCCTAATCAAAATTTTTCGAACATGTGACCCAGCTCAATTGTTTTCTTGTGCCAAAAAACGATTGGATACAAAATTTCCTTAAAATCGATGCAGCCGTTCTCTAGATATAAATAGCTTGATCCTGATCCATTATGACCCAAAATGACCCAATAATCGAATTTTCTCGAACATGTGACCTAGCCCAATGGTCTTCTCGTGCCCGAAAATGGTAAAATCCAAATTTTTGCGAAAATCGTTAGAGCCGTTTTTGAGATAAAACTTACACACACAGACACACACACACACAATTTTTGCTCGCATTATAGTATAAGATTCACTCTTTCTTTTCTCCCTAGAGAGATAAAAGTTTTTGTCCATTTTATTGCATGTGTTGGATTCTAGTGCCATTAGCCCTTTAAGCACCATATTCAATTTAGTGACAATATAGTGAATATCAAATATATTAAATTTCCTCAAAAGTTGTTTATATAATCATTTTTAAGTATTAGGTTGTCCCAAAAGTTTCTTCCTTTTTTTTTTTTTTTTTTTTTTTTTTTCAAAAAATAAACCATGGCAATTTTGATAAAGGCAATATTTCATTAGAGAACGCTTGTGGCAATCTGTTGAACAAATCTTCTTCTATCTTTCTGGTTGTCTAAGAACACCTTCTTTCCAAAAATTTTTTGATTTGGTGGCAAAATACTTCCCGAGGTGATTTTTTATGTCATTCAAAGAGTTTGTTTTATTTATTTATTTATTTATTTATTTTTGTCGAACAGAACTCATACGGTCATATTCTCTGCTTTTTTTTTTTTTTTACGACTACACCTCGACTACACCTCGTTTGTTTGCTATTTCGGGGTGCTTCATGGCTATTGCTACTTTCAACTCGTCTAGTTGCAAGTAGTAATTTTCAGAATTAATGTCTCGTTAGGTAGAAGTTGCTCGTAGTTAATTCAATTTCGCCAAATAGAGACCAAAACTTTCTTCTGTAAGAGTCCGGCTTTAGTGACAGGAATGGGATCTTTATCTGGATCAGAATTGCTTGCATTACTAGTTGTTTTAAAATATCCAAGTTTCGTCCACGGGGACCAATCTTTTCAAAAAAAGGATCTTATTTTGATGTCGAAACTGAGATTTACAAAGTTGCTCGCAAATAGATTAGGTCATGTGTAGGTCGTTCACTAGCAACTATTTTTATATTCCGCACCAATATCTTTTAAAATACGTTTTATAGTACTTTTGTTTTGCGAAAAATTTCTCAAAGAATGAAATGTAAGTAAAAGATTTTTATTTTCAAAAAGTGGTGCTAGTTGAATTAAAAAATAGCACATGAATTGCAAAATAAGCTTTTGGGACAATCTTTGACTGGGAATAATCAATTCCCTGCGTTCGATTAAGATGTTCTGACGCACCCTCCTACTCTTCGGAAATCGCTCTATCTGATAACTTTTTGCTTTTTTTCTCACAAAAATTCTATTCAGCAAAAAAAAAAAAAAAAAAAAAAAAAAAAAACACCAAATTAATTTACCAAAAAAATTATGTTTGAATGACATAAAAAATCATCTCGGTAAGTATTTTGGAATCAAACGGAAAAATATTTGGAAAGAAGGCATTATAAGACTTTTGGAAATGTAAAAGAAGGTTCGCAGAACAGAATAGACAAATATTCTTCAATAAAATCTCGCCATTTTATTCCAGCAAATTCTCGAAATTTGCTTGGATTATTTTTGGCAAAAAACGGGAGAAACTTTTGGGTCAACCTAATTACACGTAAATTATTTAATTACATGCAATGTGAAGTGATGAAGTAAAGGTTTATTTATGTTACAATAATCTGTATCTTTTCAAACGAATCAATTAAAATTACAGTTATTATACTGAAATTTTATCTGTAATCTGGACTGTAGTTACATAAAAAATTTTAGGAATTCGTTTCCTAAAAAATTCTTAGTAACCTTAGAGATTTTTTGATTTTCAGTGCAAATCTGTATCTGTTACATAAATTTTTGCTGTTGCCGTTACATAAAAAGTTTTAGGAATCCCAGTATCCTAGAAAACTTTTCGTAACTTTACAGATATATATACATATATATTACTAAATAACGCAAGCTATTAGGTGCAAAAACAATCATTGCTATAAAGTAGTACAAAATAAATCATAATAGCGACGCAAAAAAAAAAAAAAAAAAAAAAAAAAAAAAACCTTAGATGATTAGAACATTGTAGTCTGGACTTTTAAGTGATAACATACGCACATACGTCTTACAAGGAAGGTCTCCATACTGGGCATACTCAAAATATTTAAAAAATATATACTAATTAAACTATTTATGTATATAATAAAGGATCAGTCGAATTTAATCGGCGGAATTACAATAGAAAGTCTGTAAAAAAAAAAATATTTTCGAATATTTGGCGCGAAAAAAAGAAAGCGTCACGCGATTTGGCGGACCGCACTTTTCCTCGCCAAAAGCAAACGATTTTATAATGTAACTGAAAATTGCTTCGTAAAAGATTTTTAGAATGCGTGTAAATAATATTGATGACTTTAAATTCAAACAATGAAAGAGTTTAATATATATATTATTTTTGTATTTCATATTTATATTGCTTGTTGCTGCAGTTAGTATTCAGTCTTATTACCCTAAAAATAATTTGATGTATAAAAAATATTTTCATATGAAAGGTAAATTTTTATATAGTTAGGCATTTTCCAAGATCAAGGCCAGACGAAGAATGCTACAGTAAATACATTTCAACATTGGAGAAGTTTTTGTTTTCAAAGCAACAAAACTGAATCGGCAGTGTTCAATAGGACTTAATTTTCAGACTGAAACAATTTAAATTAATTTGAATTTTGTTTTAATTCATAAAATTTCATAATTAACATTAATTAGAAAAATATATACGACAATACTATAGTTAAAACAAACTAAAACTGACAAAACTAAAATTATTTAAAAAAAAAAAACTTTTTAAACAAGTTCAACATAAAACATATTTTTACCTTAAAAAGTATGACATAAAAAATCATTTTTTGACATTTTATTTCGTCTCCAACCGGGAAAAATCGCCACATAAATTAAATATTCATTATTTTTTTTACGGACTTTAAATCGGGGTTCCTCCGAAATTTTTTATAAACATATCTATCCACATGCGAAGAACATTCTGTAAGACCTTCCTTCTGTGAGACCTTCCTTGTTAGAATTTAAAATAGAAGAGTTTGTGATGTATTTCGCGGTGCTTAAGAGGGTAAACTCAAAACATTAACTCTAATTATGTACATTTTTAGCTCACAAGCTATCAAAGCCTGAGATCTTATGTGCTCGCCTGTTCTGTATGTATGTACGTTCGTTCATTTGTACGTGCGTACCGCGATAACTCATGATAAAAGTATCTAATTCATTTGAAATTTTGGATATAGGCTTATTATGATAAGGCGCTTCCCTTATTAGTTTTGAGAGTTTATTCGATAAGTATAAGAAGGGGAACGGGGGCTAAAGCCCCTCCCCTTTAACTTATATAAATTGGTTTTTCATGAAGAATTATCACTTTTCGCTCAAATCTCAGGTATAGGATCATTCTGATGAGGTACCTCCGTGATTAATATTGAGTGTTCATTAGATAAGTATTAAGAAGGGGGACGTTAATTTATGTAAATGGATTTTTCATGCAGAATTATTAGATTTCGTTCAAATATAGCTTGTGAGCTCTATGCCATCAGTTTAACTGGACAATATTCTTTTTATTCTTTTATGTAGCTGGAACCAAATCAGTACGTTGAGTAAAGATTTCATTGCATCCTTTCCAGTACTCAAAACACTAGTGATGAATAACAATTACATCGTGAACTTAAAATTAGAAGACTGGAAAAATTTCCCACGAAAGACTCTGAGAACAATCGATCTTAGAGGTAAGGCATGCTTTGAATAATTTATTTTCAATAAAAATTAATATTATAGCGTAAGAAGTTGACATTTAGCGTTCGCATTAAATTAAAGAAAAATATTTTAGACCTACAATATAGAGTAATTAATAGCGAATTATAATCATATATATGTATACGCTGAAAAATGAGTCATTCTCACGAAAAGGTGCAATTTACGATTCCGAAGGGATAAATATTTTTTAAATGTTGCAATTTTTCTAATATTTTCATTTATAGGGGTATTTAAGTTTTAACTAAGTTATTAAATACATTTCTGATAAAACAATTTTAATACTAGTTAATCTTTCAATGAATGGAAGTCGAAAATCTCCGTGGACGTCTTTACATTTAAAACACAACTTTATTTTCACTTACGTTTAACCCCTAAACTATGGCATTGTTTTTAACAACACGAATTAAAAATAGGGGCTGTAAACCACATTTCCCATACTAAAATAGTTGCTTTACTTAATCGAAAAACATCTGCCAATCAATAGAGATAAATTTTCAGTTAAAAATTAGTGGTGTCAAAAAGCTTTAAGTAACGAAGCGTGCAAAGAGTTCCTACCCAAAGTCAGTTCGGGCAACACAGTTAAGGGGTTAAACAATTTAATTTTTATTTACATTTTTTTTCAATAATAACTAATTAAAAGTGTTTCGTCAAGTTCTAACTTAATATTAAAAAAAAAGAAAGAAAGAAAGGGTGGGTTTCATTTTTACTAAAGAATTAATTTATAAATTTGTCCCTGACCAAAATAATTTCACTGTGAAAGGAGGAATAAAATAAATAAAAAACAACCCTAGATAACAGTCTAAATCTTCATTAGATAATTTGGGAGAAAGAGAGCATTTTTGTTCTTTCGTTATAATTCTTTGTTCGGTAGTGAAAGTATTGAATCTTTTCCAATTTATTAGTTCCATTTGGAGTTTTGGAAAGTTTTTAGTACATATTCCGTAGACATCATAAATAAGGTACAAAAGTGCTAATTTATGATAACAATACAACTTTTAGACAGCTTTAACAATGTATTTAATAAAAAGAAATGCACCTTTTAAGCAACCTGGAAAACAAAGTGTTACAAGATCAAAATTTAATTTTTGTCTCCTCAATGGACTTTGTCTTTTTTTCTTTCAGTCTTTTCAGTGTGGTTTCCATATTTGCTGATATTGTCTAGTTTATCAAACTTTTTGTGCAATATAAAGAGATTTCGAATACAAGGGGGAAATTAAACTAATTGAACGTGCCAGTCCCAAAACTTTCTCCTATCTCATACGTATATTTAATATTTCAAAAATTAGTTACACGTGTTAATACTTAAATATTATTAATTCAATACTATACCAACTTTGATTTTCATTTTAAATTTCTGCTTCAATCAATTAATCGGAGTAAAAACGAGCTAATGTGGATCATGATATTTATTAAAATCAATAGTTCTTCTTTATTTCGTTATCATCAGCTGTTTGTAAATAGCCGGCTTAGCAGGAAGCGAGTTCTCGTCTCCGCACGAGGGGATGGATAATAGAATGACGAAGAATCGAGAAAATGATACAAAAAACGCCAAGCTATCACAATGCTCCTTTCCCACGGAATCTTTTCAAATTCGAGGAAAATCAGTTGCCCATAAGCTAAAAACACGCACAAAAAATTAGTTCTAGTCTGTACATAACTTTATGCACTTTTTCGATGGTAAAATAATTGAAATGCACGGAAATCGCTTTTACAGCGCCCCCTTCCGGACTATGTTTTTTAAATTCATGGTGGACCTGCTTGCCATGCCCAAAAATAATCCTACACAAAAAAATTAGTTGAGTTCTATGCATAACTTCATACACTTTTGATGGTAAAATAATGAAAATGGCACAGATATCGCGATTATAGCTCTCCCTTCAGACGGATTTTTTTTTTTTTTTAATTCAGGGAGGGTCTGCTGACCATAGCCAAACACTTACACAAAAAATTTGGTTCAATTCTATCCATATTTTCATACATATTTAGGCGGTACAATATTGAAAATGACACAAAAACCGCTATTGCAGCGCCCCCTTCAGACGGAATATTTCAAAATTGAAGAAGGACCTTTATGCCACAGCCAAAAATATTTTTTAAAAAATTTGGTTCAATTCTATGCATATCCTCATACACTATTTAATAATAGAATGACGACATGCAGACACAGACACATACACACTGTTAAAAATATCCCTGTAAAATTACGGGCAGAGACCGGCAGCAGAGATTCCAGCCATACACCGTAAAAAAAAATTCCATGCCCATCATTTTATGCAGCCCGTAATTTTACGGGGCTAAGTAATACGGCATTAACTGTATAATTACGGTCCTTAAATGTTATTTTATGGTTTGCCTTTTTACGGTCAAGGCGTAAAAAATACTGTAAATTAACAGTGCGTGATCGTATATGTTTAACCATAATCTTACGGTCCATGAATGTAATTTTATGGTCTGTGCTATTACGGTTAGGGCGTAAAAAAGACCAATTTAACAGTGAGTGATCGTATATGCTTAACCATAATCTTACGGTCTTGGCACATAATTTGATGATATGTTAGCATGCATTTAATGGACTGGCCATATATTTACAAAAAAGATAATATTCTTGGTAAAAGCAGCATGACTTTACAGCAGGAAATTTCACATAAAAATGAACTTACATAATAAGAGTTCAACCAAATATTTTAAAATATTGGAGGAATGTTATAATAGAAGTTCATTTACACTTTATAAAAGCCTTCATGCATTTTTTTTTCTTTTTTAAACAATATATAATTGGGCAGTTTAACAGTAAAATATAAAAGTCATTCATTGTAAATTTATAGATTTAATTTTTATTTAATTTTAAATTTAAAGCAATGTAGTTTGATAAATTTGTCAGACATGGTTATTATGAAAAAGAAGCAAGGGATAACTTACATTTCTGTAACAACTTAAAGGTGCATAATTTTAAAATACTGCACACTACTGTTCAAAATATACTGTGTTCTCAACACAAGTGAACATTTATTCATGGATGTTTTGTATTTCAGGCATCCAGCTAAAATGTTCATATCAAAAGTTCATAAGAAGCACACACTTCTAATAATCCAAGAGCTGACAGTTCAAAAACATATATTATCGAGCACAAGAAAAAAATCCTTTAATTTATTGAAGAGAAGTACTGTTGAAAATATGACCCTTTTAATGCATCGTCACTCCACCACTTTTATAGAAAACTATTACTTAACCATATTATGGCGCATTCTCATGGATCAAAATATATTCTATAAAAGTGGGGGAGTGACGATGCAGCAAAAAAGGTCAAATTTTTAGCAGTTTAATAGGGGAATGGAATGATCCATGTCTGCCGGAATTGAAAAGGTGCATAAGCCAAAAATTAATATTAGAGGTTTACTCAAAGGTTTAACATTGGGTTTGCCGTATGAAAACATGGAAAACTGGGAGCAAGAAAACACAATAATAAATCTACGAATGAGCCACTAGTGGCATTAATTTTTGGCTTACGCACCTCCTATTTCCAGCAGGCATGGATCATTCCATTCCCCTATTATCATTCTTCCATAAAATAAAGGTTTTTTTTCTTGTGCTCGATAACATAGGTTTTACTGCTGTCGGCTCTTGGACTATAAAATACACAATAGTTGTTGAAAACATTTTCCGGTTATTAAGCAAAGAGTCATTCAATTAACCCAATATAACAATAATGAATAGAAAATAAGCATATCAAAATCAGAAATGATTCACTTAGTGTTTTCAAAATGAGTTATTTTCCATAATCAACAGACATGTAGTCAAATGTTACTTTGTATTTTATTTTGAACATAATAAAAATCTAAAAAACAGCCCTTTCAATACATTAATGTTGTGGAAAAAGCTTCATTGCAAAAACTTAATTTTACACATTGATTAGAATATTTTCAGTAATACTGTGAATATTGATTCTGAGAAAAGTGTGCCTAATTTTTAGAATCAAAACAATTTCAAATGTATTTCAAGCTATTTAGAAAACTTAAAAAGAAATTTGAAATAATAAAACAAATCTTTATAATAGTTTGCAGTTCTATATAGCATAAATCTGAGATATTTCTAAAATATAAATTTATTCTTGTTTTATGGGTGTTTTAGGGATTTTGTAATTACTGTTAATTCAACAGTAAATAATACTGTTTGTTATGAGTCAATTTTAAATTTCAAAATTGACCAAGCTCACTTGAAAATAAATAATGTAGCATTCAATTTAAATTCAGATTTTTTTTTTTTTTTTAACCAAATGTTAGCAAATTTCCTGAAATTTCATTAAAAAAAATTAAGCATCTACATACTTCTAACATGATTAAAATAAAATGCAATGTGCTACATTTTATAATAATACAAATGATATTAAATATTTCTTTTGTTCAATTGTAACTTTAATTTGATGCTGGCTATACTATGCAAGTAAGATATTGCAAAGTATTTTAAACAATTCATTAAAAAAAGTACAATAGTTTTTTTAAGGGACAAAAAATTTTCATCATCAATAAAAGTGACAAATTATTATACTATTATCAAAATCATTAGACATAAATGCTTCAATTAAAATATACTTTAATACAGTCAGTTATTTGCAATAAGTTATCAATGCGTGCTTATAATATATATATATATATATATTGGCGTCTATGTGTCATTTAGTAAAATTAGACAACAATTACCAATTCATATTTGGGAAGCCAATACTGCAGTTAAAAATCCCCATTTCTTTTCCTAAATGAATTCCCTTACCTTGCATCACATCATTTTGTTAATATTATACTATCATAATGCAGTTTTGGAGTAGATTGACTGGCCATTTGACCAGTAAAAATTAGACAGTTGCATTTTCTCTGACATTTCCCTACCTTATTATAAATTCTATAACTTTTAGTACCTTTCATATTAATTGCCCATTTTTTTAAATTTATGCTGAATTCTCTGACTTTAGGAACTGAAATTGGAACTTAAGATTAAATGAATAATCTGCTTACAATAACTACAAAAATTTATCAATAAACATAAATTTTATTTTTATGAATTTACAATTAACAACTGAATACATATAGAATATAAAAACAAGTCACTTAAAAATCATCACACACATAACATTTTCATGAGATCTGGCTTTTCGATCCATTTTCTGGATTGATTCCAAAGAAAGCCCTATTAAAAATACAAAACATACATATTAAAAATAATTATGCAAGTACAAAAAAGTAATTTTGTTCTAACACATAATTAAATCAGTAAGATTTAAACATTTTCTATTAATATGACATCTTGAATTAGATTTCTTCCCTGTTTAATGTTTCAATATATTTTATTATATATTAGAATGGCTTAAGGCCCCACATTAGGCACAGAAAAAGACCCGGATGATAATGTAAAGTCTATGGGAGCGTTCTTTTCAAATATCTCGCTCAAATTTTAATATTTATACATGATTTTTTTTTGCATGAGATAGCTGAGTACGATCTAAAACTGCCCTAGTTTTTACTTTTTCGATTTTGCTTTTATATTTTTTATATTACGATAGTTTCAATTTCAGAACCAGTTTCGAAAGTTAAAGTAATTTTTAAAAAAAATCAAACTAAAACTGAAAAAGTAAAAACTAGGTCAGTTGTGGATCGTCATCAGCTATCTTGTGCAAAAAAATCATGTAAAAATATTAAAATTTGAGCAAAATATTTGAAAAAAACACCCCCATAGACTTTACATTATCATCCGGGTCTTTTTCGGTGCCTAATGTCGAGCCTTAATATTGTGAAATGTTTCACATGAACATTTCTCATTATTAATCCATTCTTAATGTGTATTTGAAAAATATTTTTTCATAGTCTGACTTAATCATCCCTTTATAAATTTTTAAATAATTAAAGAAATGATGAACGGTAATACCTTGCATTTTTATCAACATCTGTTAAATTTTTTTCACTATTAATAATCACGTGTTCAAAAATTAATACTTTACTGTTTTCACAAGCTTGTTCCTTTATTGATAATAGAAACTCATTTATATATTTTCAAGAACACAAAAAACTTATAAAATTTTATTCTTTAACTTTTTGTGAAACTATAAATTTTTTATGGGGAAATACATATGTATAATTTAAAAAATATTAAAAAAATTTAGTGTTCTGGGAATTTCAAATATGCATAAATTTAAAAAATTCCACTTTGTAAATATTTTCTGATGTTTACAAATAAAAAGGTACAAAAAAAAAAAAAAAAAAAAAATTTGTACCTTCTCTTTGTAAAACATCAAACAATATTTACAATTTTTTAAAAATCACAGATTTGAAAAGGCCAAAACAATTAAAATACAAAAAAAATTAAAATCCAGTGTATATAATCAAATGTAGTCTCATGCATCTTAAAAAAGCATGTTCAAAGTTTCTTCACAAGCTTCCTTTTATAAATTAAGACTATTCTTATAGAAGCTCTAGTTCACACATTTTTAAATTTATTCAATGTTAAATATGTGTAAAATCTACTTTCTCTCTAAATGGAACAGCTAATTATTCCAAAATAAAATATATGAATAAGCTGTATATATACATATTTTCATGCCAAATTCAAATAACTTTCTATCATGCACTTGGTCATAGTTGCAAAATAAAATTTTATTTTTTTATAGTGAAGACAGAGCTTAAAAAGATAAATAGCTTGATAAAAAATTATGACATAAAAATATATTTAATTCTACCAAAAAAAAAAGGGGGGGGGGTCCAGTTGAATGCATATTACAGTACAATCTTTAAATTCGACACTTCAAAAATTCAGCATCTTAGGAAATCTGTGTGCATTTCAAAATGTAAACAATGAAATCGGCAATTAAAAAGTATTCTTCCAAAAAGTAGTTAATGAAAATAAGATCATTTTTAACACAAACTGATAGGAAAACAGAGCAAAACTTCATTATTTAGACAAATAATTTACTGCCCATAACCAAATATGAATTCCAATATTTTTGAACAGCCCTGTATTTGATCTCTCTGTTGATATGCATACTATATAATGAGGAAATTTAATTTAGCAAGAAATTGTCTAACAGGTTAAAATTTCTCTTTCAGCAATTTATACTAATAGATGGAAAAGATACTTTAATACTTTTGTTCAACCATGTAGTTTACTTAGTACCTTTATTACACACCATATTTAGCTAAAATTTAATCCAAACTAAAACACTCCTAAAAGTACTAAAATAACCCTTTTCAGAAATTATTATCCATAGGCAACCATGTATCAAATTATTTGCATGACCTTGTATATATTAACCTATTTTCTAGAAAAAATTTCTTGGTAAACTGATTATTTTTAATGTAAAAATGCATAACTTATTTTAAAAACACCTTTAAATAATTCACGCTCACATTCAGTAAGCTTTATGAGCTATTTTGTATAGCCCTGTATATCAAATATAGCATTTATACACACCATATAATATGGATAAATTTAGTTTAACTTAAAAGCGCATATCATAAAAGATAAATGCATTTCATCCATCCATCAGCCATTTAAATAAGATACAGAATACTTCGGATAGAATATTCTATTTTAAAATGTTATGTATGTCTTTCTAAATGCCATGCACTTTGTATTATGCATGAAATAACTTATATTAAGCCTCAGTAAGATATATAAATTTTATTATACATGAAATAGTTCAATATAATAAAAATATGTCACATACAATTCCTCTCCCCTTTACCCATTATGTAATGGAATTGTTTTGGGTGGCCCTGTAAATGAATAACTATTTTCACCGCACATTTAACATAATGCATATTTTAGTGCACTTTGTAAATGATAAATTTTAATGTTTGACAGGGTGTAACATACTTAAAATTTATTTGAAACATTTTTTCTCCACCAGACATAATGTAGAGGAAAACTTTTGACTGTGGATGTAAATAAACAAATCATGCTAGAAACTTCATTTAAAAATAGTAGGGGTGCACAACCTTTTCAAGAGACGGGCCACTTACAAATATGAAAGGTCGTCGAGGGCCACAGCAATAACATGGAGATATTTCGATGAGGTTATCTGTGGCCTATAATCTGATAAATATGGTTTCAGAGGAAAGTGGGGAAGTTATACCTTTAAGTTCATTAACCCAATCAAAAAATCCAATTCAATCTGTAAGGATGTATCAGCAGTTTTTATGTTTGTATATATAACACATACAGCAAGGATTATTTTCTAGATGTAATGGTATTCCTCGGTTTTATTCAGGAGAGTAAATTTTGCTTTATTAAAATTTCTAAAAAAAACAAAAGTGGTTGGTGCCGAAAAAAATGTGAATTTTATCAATGAAGGAGAAGGAAGTAGATGATCAACGAAGTTCCGATTTTTCTGCACCTGATCAACGAAATTTGCAATTTATTGACGCTTGATTGACCAAATTTGCACTTTTTACGAAATCGATCAATCTAACTTTTACGAAACTCATCGACGATATTCACAAATTTTACAAAGCCGATCGATGAAAATCTCGATTTTTACAAACCTGATCGATGAAATTGTTTGCAAATTTTCCTCACATGCTCAATAAAATTTGCAATCTTCTCACTCTTGATCGACATAATTTGAGATTTTTTTCCTTGCCTGATCAACAAAATTCTCGATTTTTACAAAGCCAATCAATGAAATTCACGAAGTTTAGAAATCTGATTGACAAAATTCATGATTTCTAATTGCATGATCGACGAAATTCATGCTTTTTTCGAGCTTGTCAACAAAATTGACGATTTTCTGAGTCTGGTCGAAAAAACTCGTGATTTTTCTGACTCTGATGGACGA
This sequence comes from Maratus speculifer, assembly GCA_964019185.1. Taxonomy (NCBI): domain Eukaryota; kingdom Metazoa; phylum Arthropoda; class Arachnida; order Araneae; family Salticidae; genus Maratus; species Maratus speculifer. The sequence continues at coordinate 128,152,633 of OZ025296.1, forward strand.
AACTCGCGATTTTTCCGACATTGATGGACGTAATTCACCATTTTCTGAATCCAATCAAAAAAAATTTTAGATTTTTATGAAGCTAATAGAGAAAAATCATGATTTTTATGAAAAACATCGAGAAAATTTACGATTTTTCTGCCCCCGATCAACAAAATTTGCAATTTTTACTAAGCCGATCGCTGAAATCTGTGATTTTTGTATAACTGATCGACGAAATTCACGATTCTTCCTCGCAAGACCGATAACATTCACATTCCTTCAGGACCAGATTGATGAAATGCATGATTTTTCTGTACCTTATCAACAAAATTCGCTATTTTTATGAGCCTTATCGACTAAATTTATGATTATTATAAATCCGATTGACAAAATTTGAGAATTTTACGAAAATCATCGATGAAATTCTCAGTTTCTACAAAGTCGATTGGGGAAATTCGCGATTTTATTTGAGCCTGATTGACAAAATTTTCGATATTCCTCTGTCTGACCAACGAAATTTGCAATTTTTCGTGACCCCGTTGACTAAAAATAGTGATTTTTCCATGTCCGATCGTCGACATTTATGTTTTTTCGGCGATAATTGACGAAATAAGTATTTTTCCATGCCCAAGCAGCTAAATTCGCAACCTTGAACTAATTTTGATGAATTCTGCCATTTTTTATGCAACAAGATGGTAGTCATGAATTTTTTCTCTTGATAAATCGAAACTCACGATTGTTTCGCAGCCGATGTAGAAATTTTAAATTTTTCTTTACATCATCGCATTGCATTTTCTCCATGCCTTATCAACTAAATTTGCAATGTTTTTGTCCCCGATCGACAAAATTCATGACTTTTTTTGAGCCGGTTCAACGAAATTTGCGTATTTCTCACACGATAATCCGAGAAAAGAAAACATGAGATTTTTCCGCAGCCGATAAATTTAATGCAGGTTATTACCTATGCTGATGATTTTTTCTTACTCGATCAATTGAATGTGCGACTTTTCGCGTTCGATCCGCGATCGGCAATATTCGCGATTTTTCAGTGCCTGATCGACAAAACTTGCAATTTTTTTTCGTGCCTGACGACGAAATATGCTATTTTTTCCGAGCCTTATGGACAAAATCAGCAATTTTTACGAGCCTCACCAACGAAATTCGCTATTTTTCCGCAATTGATCAATGAAATTGATGATTTTTCTGTGCTCAATTGCCAAAACTTGAGATTCTTGAGTGACTGATGAAATTTTGTATTTTACTGCGGCAATTTAACGAAATTTAGGATTTTTTTCTGCGACCTATGCACAAAAATTGCAATTTTTTCCAGTTGTAAATTGATGAAGTTCGCGGGTCACACGTTAACCCATCGAGGGCCAATTTTGGCCTGCGGGCCACATGTTGTGCATCCCTAAAAATAGGGTTAGTCTTAGTGCTAGGGTAAACATTAATAAATTTTTAAAAATTTCAGGATAATATGAACATATTTATGAGAGTTAGAGCGAGGAAAATTGGACAGACAAACCAAAATCACAAACAATTTTCAATTTTGTTCGAAAGTGTTAAAAAGAAGAAGTTGGAAAAAAAAAAAAATCCAAATTTACAAAACTCTAAAACTTGCAAAATTCTGAAATCTGCACAACCTTTGGCCCCAAGCTATGCACATTTTTGATACTCCATTTAATTTTGTTCTTTAGAGAATGGAAATTAACAAAAAATGCTAATCGGATATTTTAAGCATGTAGCCTATAAATAAAAATGTATACTATGTATTAGGAATGGTGCTGTGGCTCTTGAACTTTGTTAAAAATCTTTGAAAAATCTCAAATTTTGTTGATCAGCTCCTCCTACCCTTTGTATTCATAAAAGTTAACTTTTTTTTTTTTACACTAGCCACTTTCATGCTTATGTTGTTTTAGTAAACAAAGTCACAATATTATCATTCCTTCTAAATAAATCTTGCTGTATCACTGTTATATGTACAAGTATAAACTGTTGATATATCTTTGCCAACTGAATTGAATTTGTTGATTGGATAGGAGAACCAAGGGCACCCCCCCCCACACACACACACACCAATCTGAAAGCACATTTAAAAAAATATAATTATAGGTTAAAGATTACCTCCCAGAGATAGAATTTTCAGGTTGTTACTGATGCGGCCTTCGAACACCCAGAAATTTTTGAAAGAGGCCTTTCTCTTAAAAAGGTTGTGCAATCCTACAATGTATGTATACACATGCATACACATGATACATAATACAATTTTAAAATAATGGACTTTATAAATAAAATTTAAACATAAGTTACCTTTGCGTAAATTCTAATGTGGCAGGACAACCACTTGAGTACTCCAATCCAAATACAAAAAGTGTTGACTCTTTTCACATTCGTAAATTCTGGTATAGCAACACTATTTTATACAATTTCTTTTATTTTGATAAGGATCACCTGAAACAAAAAAATTAAATTTTAAACTTGAATTATATGCGAGACAAAGTTGTTAAACAAGTAAAATATACTGATTTTGCACCGAGTCGTACTACTTTGGTCAAGTACGGATACCAAATACTTGTGTGTAAGAAAGAATAACAAATTTGCACATGAAGTTAGCTTAGGTTAACTGCCACATGTGTGTATATACACCAGGGCTGGCAAGTTTCTGCCGGGATGGTTTAAACCAGCGGTTATAACCGGTAAAAACTGGCATTGCAGAAACTAAGAACTTTAACCTGTAGTGATTCATAATTCACACATGTATTTAATGTATAAAGAATTTAGTTAAAATAAAGATTATGAATGTTATTTAAAGTAGCAAAAAGTTTCAAAAGGATCATATAAGTACATAACATCATAACATATATATAATTCTGAGAAAGGAGCTTATTTTTCTAAGGAGTTATTGTATACAGCACAAAATTTAGATGAATATCAAAAAGCAATTTTCTTTCTCTTTATGCTCAAATGTCAATTTTGATCCCATATACTTAAGATGAATTGAATAAGCTAATTAAATGAGATTTGAATCTTGCATTTGTGTGTTTCCATAATATTTCCATCATTGAGTAAATTTTATGAGCAGCTGCAACAGAACACTCATGTTTTTTAGTTTTATTTAAAGCAACAACAATAGATTTTAACAGTTGCAACAAGTATTTAACTCTTTATAAATCATGATATTTATTTATAATTTTAACAACTGCTATATCCTTAATATCATTTTCATGATTTTCAATTATCTGCAAATAACATGGATCATTCTTCTTGAAAGATTCAGAACTATTAAATTCTAATACTAATTAATATATTTTTAAAATTAAAACTTTTCCCACTATTTTATTTATTATTTATCCCGAATAAATTATATATTAGCTAGCATCTTAATATCACTAAAAAAATCTCCGATTATGTCATAAAATGAGTTTATGCCAGTTGTTGCCAGTTTCTGCCGGTTACAACCACTTTTTGCCACTGGCATAGCAGAAACCATTTTCTGCTGTCTAAAAGCCATCCCTGATATACACATACATAATTTACATCTGGTTAATAAGGTGAGATGTGGGAAAGTGGGCCCATGGGGTAAAGTGATGTTACATTGAAAAACATTTTTTCTTTTTAAATTAAGATATTTAGTCAATTTCTTTTTAGTGACATACGTACAGATTGTCGTAAACATTTTTACTGTATTTTTAGAAACTAGCAACAAGTTTCATGTTTACAATTTACCTTGTTTATTCTCTGTGTTAACTTGATAAATGACAGATGTTCTATACTTAAAAAAGAAAAAAAAAGGGAGGGGGAGCCCTTTTTCCAAAATACACAAATAAAACATTTATTTTTCTTTTTTTAAACCAGGTTTTTTTTTTCTTTTTTTCCTTAATTATCATATTCTATTACATATTTACTATGCATGTTTGTGTATAAAAATAAACGTTATTGGATATCATATTTGTATTCTAACTTCATCATTTCAAAATATTCAAATTAAATAATTACAATTGGTTATGTAGATAATTGAAATCATTTGCTAAATATTTTTAGCAACAGTAGTAGTATAGTGTTCAAAGAATAAAATGTTCTATACAGTGATTCATAGCTATCTTGAAAATGTTATCCAGCATCCTTTGATTAGTAAAAGATTTGTTTAAAAAAATGTGTTCTTAGTGGGGAATATAGATAAAAAACAATTTATTAAAGTTACTTTTAAATATGGGATGCATGGTTTACATAATATGATCTCAGAAGTAAAAATACAGATTTTTGCATTGATCTATTTGTATTATAATACAAATAGATCAATGCAAAAATCTGTATTTTTGCATTGATTCATTGACATAAATGTCAATGAAAAATTACTTGCATCTTAAATTAATTAATAAAAGTATAAGATTTTTGTATTTAATACATGCTTTCTAGAAATAAAGAATTTCCTGTGTCTTCATGACTTAAAAAACAAAGCAAAAAAAAAAAAAAAAACACCCAAAATATCTAACCACTTTTGATTACAATATCTTCCTCTATCAAAGAAAGTAAAAATAGCGATTACATATGACTATAAAAAAATTATGTAAGCAACATAATATTCAAATTTAAACATTAGGTAACAGAAATGAAACCCCACACTCACCAAAAGAAGCAATACATGGAGATAAAGGTATATTTTCATCTCCCAGAACTTCTTATAAACTTACTTCCTCCTGTAAAAATGAAATTGCAAAAACATGAGGATTAAAAAGCAGAAAATTGTAAAATAGTATAAAACAAAATTTTTTGTAATAAAATATTAAAAAAAGAAAGATTGCTCGCATCTGATGATGAAGATGATGCTCAATGCTCATACTTTGAATACAAAATGCTCTCTGAGTATTTAAATGAATTATAATATGAAATGAATATAATTAAATGTTTTTTAAATCAATAATTTAAAAGAAGATAGTTTGTTAAATTCAATATTCATTCATATATATCTTCATTTTATTATGTTGGTTTTAGTTTTATTATTAAGAAAAATTTGTTTACGTTAAATTTTATTTTTGTAAATTATAAAATAGTCTTTTTTTCCCCTTATTTAAGCATGCTATTTCAAGTTTTTAGCTGTAAGTTTAGCTTAATCATTTTATGTGATAAAATCTTAGAATGGGACTAACATTTAAAAATTATATAAATATATGTATATCATTCATATGTAATTTTACACATTAAATTATACAAGTATTTTCACCATGAACTTTCATCTTTAAAAATTAAAATATTTCATTTGATTTTTTAAAAATATTTTTAATATAAAGATACTTATTATACAGCTTATTATATCTATATTTAAAAATAGAAAATATAGAATAAATATAAAGTAACGTGTTGAACAAAAATATGTTTTGAGTTCAATCGGGATTAATGGTTTATAAAGTCTAAAATTGTCAAAAAAATTATGCAAGTTTTTAAAAATAAAAATTTTTTAATTTAATATTGTCTTAAAAATAATTTTAAACAGTTTTGACTCAATTTTAGGTTTTCGACATGACTGTTAAAATTGGATAAAACCGTCACACTGTCATAAAAATGCCAACCCTGATGATTTTACTTACATTATTTACTTTATAAAATGGATAAGTTTATAAATATTTTATTGTAAAAAGAAGCTTGTTTCATTTTTAACATTCCTGTATTCATTAATAAATTAACATAGTAACTCAATTTATACGTGAAAAAGAAAAATATAATCAAATAACCAGCACATTTTCTTGTCGAAATTGTGAATATTAGGAGTTCATTAATACATAAAATATAAAAACTAATTATGCAAATTTAGAAAAAAGTTAATACATTTTACCTTGAATAGTCTCAAACAATCCTCCATGCTTTTAGAGAAATAAAACAAAGCTACAGCAACCTTCTCAGGTAAATCTGACAGGTCTTTTTTGAGCCCTTTCTTATTAAAGAAAAGTCATTATTCAGACTTGCTACAGGCTCAGCAAGAAAAAAACTGAACTTTCACGGCCTCACGGACTTTTGATGAAATTTGTATCTTCTTGCAGCATTTTGACAAAATTCACGTTTTTCTGCAATTTTTTAAAGAAATTAACATTCTCCCTCGATCATTTGACGAAAAATGCACTTTTTCCAGTCTTTTCATTGAAATTTGCATTTATCCATGATCTATTAGCGAAATTAATTATTTTTCTCAATCTTTTTCGACAAAATTCACCTGTCGGCCAAATATTCAGCCAAAATCACTAGTCAATGCATCCTTAATTATGATATAAGGTGGGGGCCACCAATTATTCCGAAAAAACGCTGATCAGGAAATACACACATTCTCCATATATTAGAGTTAGGGTACTACTCTGTTATCCCGTTGACCAGTTTTGCCAAATGATACAAATCACCAAACTAATAGCCAAATGATACAAATTGACATAATTTTTATTTTGAAAAACGAAAAAACAAATAATTAGTAGAATATTAATAAAAATACAAATAAAAAGTCTAAATAAAAATCACTTAATGACATTTTAAACACGTGAATCGTTTTTAATGTCATTGAATGTGACATTCACGATCAACCATTAATGGCATTTAATCTTACAGTTTGGCGATAATTTTTTGGTCGACGGGATAACCTAGTAGTACCAAAGTTAGTAAATATGAATCTAGTAAATCTGCAAATTGGTGGCCTCAAACATAAGTTCTGCAATTTTATTTGGATTTAAAATAAAATTATAATATTAAACTTGCAATATCATTTATTTCATCAGGGTTCATACTATCTTTCTGTGATAAAATTCAAGCACCTAGCTAGAAGTGAAGGGTAGGGGGGGGTCACAATTTTTTTTTCTCTCTCTCTGACGCAGAAAAATAAATTAATGCATATTCATATTGTAGGTACTATGTTTCTTATTAAATTGTTGTAATAATTTTATTCTATGTTAAGAAACGTATATGATGATGAAAATTTTGAGTGTATAACTGGTGCAAAATTAATCATATTATCTCCATATGTGCAAATAGGATGAGCTAGTATTGAAACACTTATTTAGATAGTTTAATAATTCTGCAAAATTATGAAAGAATCACAAAACTAAATTAGATTTTTGAACAGAATTTCATTGGAATTTTCGGAACAGAAATTCAATTATTGACCTTAGAATCTTTTCCAGGAGGGCTCAAAATATTTTATGGGGGGGGGGGGGACTGAGCCGCCCATAGCGCCCTGTTAGCTACGGCCCTGTGTGTCGCTCCCATATTAAGAAGGGACTACACTAACATGTGGCAGAATAAAATACATTCTACCGAACTTAATTTAACATAAATAATTAAAACTTTAAAATAAACATTCAATATATGGATCGTATAGTTTTACTCATGAAATTTTTCATGAAAACTATTTCAGAACAAATATTTTTGCGTGATTAATTAATCTTTTTCAACACTTGGAGTTTTAATTTTGAACATCTGAATAAGAAAAATTAAGCACCTATAAAAACAAATAACGAAAATCAAGCACCTTCATTAAAATTTAAATAAATTTAAGCACTTTCAAGGACCTTTTTTCTCTCCTAAAAATTCAAGGACTTTCAAGCACAGTATGAACCCTGTTTCATATTTGTAATACTAACTATTATAAATGATATATCAAACAGCCTCTGGAAGATTAGTTGTCTAAACTGTACACTAATATTCAAAAAATCCCTCACTGTCTTAATAGTTTGATTGTTTCAATTCAATTACCTAGTGTTTAATAGTTTGATTGTTTCAATTCAATTACCTAAGTGTTTAATATTTTAAACCATCCATCTAAACAAATTAAAATATCGATCTTCTATTAATTATAAGTGATGCAAACAGTACACGATTATCACAAATATTTTATTAATTATTAGTATCCTAGTCGTTAAATTTATTTGTTTCATTAAATTCTGGTTCTTAATGCAATCATAAATATGATGTCCATTACTGGACTCGGGAGGCTTTTGATATATTTATATTAGTTAAAATTAAATTCTATTCATATTGAGCAAAAAAAAAAAAAAACTAAGAATGGGAATGGTTAAATATTGTTAATAGATTAACATAATATTGCAAAAAATTGAAATAGAATAGCTTAACTATTAAAAATAATTTTAAAAAAATGAATTAAAAAAACGTCCCTTAAGAGTGTGTATTAGTGGCAACTGGCACATCTACCCTATTTAAATACTCTTAACTTGCACGTATATGTTAAATAGAAAACATTCGAAAATAAACAATTAAAAAATTTTAGATTTATTAATGAATTAAAAAAATGAATTAACATTTCTTGTCATTTTGCTGCAGGAATTTTTTGTGCCAGCATAAACCTTGTATTTTTCATGTTTAAATGAGAAAACAAAACAAAATTAATGTAATCAATCATTAAGAAGGTAACAAAATATAAATAAAAAGTCATTCTGCATATTATAAGAGTGATATCGTTATAGTGCATTTATTTTTTTTAAGCATTATTATTATTGTAATATCTATTCTTTCAACGTAAATTTTTGATAACTAATATATATACTCGGAATAAATGGCATAATTAATGTTTTTGCAACTAACGATATCTGTGATTATATATAATCTCAGAAAACTGACACATAATAATTACAAAATGATTAAATCTTACCGTTTTTGTAAAATTTACTCTTATTAAAAGGATATTTTAAAACATAATATTTGAAGTTGCACTCGCGGTATATATACCGCGATTGATTGTTTTGTTACAATTGCAAATGCAAAACATAAATTACATAAAACTATGCGTTTATATGCGTCCTTTATCTTAAAAAATATATAATACACTTTTAAAAACAATAATAATAACATATTTTACTTACTCGTTCTTTCGTAACTCGTTCATAACACCACACGATCATAGAATCGCTTTTTCCCATGGAACAATCTTCCATGCTTTTTCCTTTTTGGCGGGTTGAAAAACATGTTACGGTTGCGGTCGAAATATGACTAAATTACGGGGGGCATCCTAGCGGAGGAAAATTAACGGCGACGTACCGTCTTTTTGTTAATGATGGGACAGGGCTGTAAAAACATGTGGATTACCCTTAACTTTTTGAGTATCTAAGGGATAAGACCGTTTATTTAGTGGATCAGACCGTTTTCCTTCAAATAAGGCTATTGCCCGTGAAAATTGAAGGGCAAATGCTCATAAATTTACAGTTTTTTCTGAGAGTGCACACGGACAGACAGACATTTTGTAAAAACATGTTTTTTGGAATCTCTGACACCCAAAACGTGTAAATCCGTTGAAAACTTGTAGTCGAAAAAAATTTCGTTAACAATACTTTCTTATATTGAAGATAGAAGAAAGTAAAAATAATGAAATCCTAAAGAGCATATTTTTTCAGATAAATAACATTACATAAATTCAAAAGTTTAAAACTTATTTTTTCTTTGGTCAAACTTGCCTTTTTTTGTGTGAATAACCCATAATAGTTTTAACTATAAAATATAAATATTATCTAACTACGTCTAATAATTTCTCAATCATGTCTTCATTTAAATTTTTTAAATGTGTAAATGTTTCCTGTCAGGGCTCAGTGGCCGTGTCAAAATTTAAAAAAAATCAAAAACTTCTGAAAAATAAAATAGAAAACTTGACTACTAATATAAGGTTATTTAGTGGGCATCCATGCATTTTTAAAATTTTTGTACATACGTTATATATATATATATATATATATATATATATATATATATATATATATATATATATATATAAATTCCATTTTGTTGTTTTGCACTTTTTTGTGAGAATGATCCATGTAGAGATCAAGCTAGACTCGCGCATGACTCTATTTCACACATTTTTCTTTCTTAGTTCCTTAAGAGGTAAATTCAACACCTGTAAGTAATGTTGAATTCATAAACTTTTTTCCGGGAGGGATTTCTAAGACTCCGGGTTAGGACAGTATAGAGTTCCGGGAGAAAAATTTCATTTTTTGACCATCGAAAGCACAAAATCTCAAATCTTTAGGGAAGGAACATCTCATTGCTCCGAGGGGAATGTCTCTCCCCTCCCCCGGGCCATTCCTTGAATTCAACACTGCCTATAAGTATGCATAGTTTTTTTTTTTTTATTAAATGAAATTTTCTCTGGTAACACTAGTCAACAAATTTTAACTTTATTTCTGTGTTGTTTTGTAAACTGATACATTTAACTAACTTTCGCATGTTGAATTCATTAAAATAATGCGCTTCTCTCAATCATATCTCATTTATTAGATAGGGCAGTTACATAAAGGCAGAAATGAAATATTTGACCATTTGAAATTCAAACAAAACATAATATTTATCAATGAAAATGTTTTGTTGAATTACATAAAAAATACGAGCATGAAATTGTTTCAAAATAATCCTTAGTGTTAAATATTAACAATGTTATTTTTCAAAATAAGACGATGTCTTTCTTGATGACGATGTAAGAATCAGGTCATTTTCCCGAAACATAAACCAACAGTAGTCGACCACCGTTGCAGGGTCACAACGCCCTTGATAAAGATGTTACATATTAAAAATATCTTGGTAAAAACATTCACCCTGTTCGTCACCCATCGCACCCAGGTTTTCTGGAAAAAAGTTTAGATGGGAACGTAAAACAATAACGTTTTGTGACATTTTACAACCTATATTCTTGTACTTGTCTAACAGACCAGTCATTACAGAAGCATATACAGTGAAACCTCCAAATAAGGGACACCTAAGGGACCGGAACTTTTGTCCCTTATTCGGAGTTTTTATATTATTTTTAATTAATCTCTCTGAAGGATATAGAAACAGCAAAGCATTAAACATGATGCGCCATAAATGACCCAAAGTGTATAAATTATGTTAATCAGACAAAAGTAAGAAAAGAGAATTAATTAAAATTTTCCATTAATTACTAAATTATTAAATGATTTGTAGAATTATTGATTTGTATTTTTATGCAAACTGTGTACATGCAGCAAAAAGTATAAAAACATTTGAAAGAATTTTACTTGAAGTAGCAGTGTGATCGTTTTGCAAATTTCAGTGTTTCAGTATAAAACTTTCATATGTTCATTTACCATACTTATAAATTTTAGTTCTTCATTACCAGCCGTATTCACCAAACAAGAAAAAAGTATTGAACTCTTTTGCATATTTTAAGGCAACAAATCTCTCAACTGCTCTACTTAGCAAGTGGGAAACGTTTTGGCGCATTTACAAATTCATTTTTTAATTGAAAGGTATAAAATTGGAATGCTTGACTATGGAAGCAATTTGCAATTGAACTGTATTTTAAATTTTTTGAAAAATAAATTACTTGTAAAAACCTGTATAAGTGATTTTGATCACGTGACAAATACTTTTTTAACTCTTTCTTGAGTACTTATTTTTCTTTCCGATAGAAATTCGTTTCAAGACGCCCACATTGATTTTCTCTAAAAAATCTATTCCACTAACAAAAAAAAAAAAAAAAAAAAAAAAAAGAGGTCGATTATATATTTTTTGAACCACACTTGCTAGTTTCAGACATTTCCGGATAAAAATTAATTAAAACAATATGTCTTAAAAGTTGCCTTTTTTGGATTTGAGAACAGCTTAAAAGCATATGTAAACTTCTTTATTTTACAATTTTCTTTTATTCTCCATTTTCAGAATCATCCTCACAATTTTCATCATTACTTTCAATGCGGATAAAAACACTAATGTTGAATCAGAATTGTGGGTAAATAAATGGCAGTTAATAGTGTCATATGCCTCTATATAAACATGACTGTCTGTTTGATAATTTCATAAAAATCTGTATTTTCATTTTCATCACAGGCTATTTCATTATCTGAAATTCAAAAACCAGTCTCTCTAATCTCATTTTGAAGTGTCCTTTATTCAGAGGTAAATACATTACACGTCCTATTCCAAGGGACCGGGACCGGAAGTTTTGTCCCTTAAATAGTTGGTTGTATAGGGTTTAATGTCCCTTAAATAGAGGTGTCCCTTATTCGGAGTGTCCCTTATTTCGAGGTTTCACTGTATATCTACCGTTATTTTATTGTCGTAAAAATCGAGAACAATGTCTCTGAAAGGTGACCAAGCAAGTAATTCTAGATTCATGAGCTTAGCATGATACGTTGGGTCTTTCAGCAATTTTCTGATTTTTGGCCCAAGAAGTACACTATCTACCAAAAAGTATTTGTACACTTTCAGTTTTTGACATTTTGTCAAATATTTAAAAATATACTGGTCGGATTCTTCAGGAACTTCAGAAATATAAAGATTATGTTTCACTTTATATTTATTTACATTCATTTGTTAAGCGGGTAATTAGGAGGCCGGCAAAAAAACAAAGAATAATAGAAATATTTGGGATCGCCCTGTACATGAAAATGCACGAAACGACTTATCGCTTTAGAATACAAATATATGAATACAGTAGAATATGTACACTAATTTTTGTGAGAATAGCATGTATATTTATGGCGATAGAGCGATTTTTTTGAAAAATTCAAAAAATTCTGGTATGTTTTTTGTTTATATCATGCTGGGTTTTTGACCAAATTTAACGCAAATTTCAGAAAAATTGGCAAAATGCAGTAGAAAAAATGTAGCGCAATTGGAATATAAATATATTAAATATTTTATGAAATATGAGTAGTTGTATAAAATAATTTTTATCTGCGCATGCGCGAACTAGAAAAACATTTTTTTTACGTCATTTAATAGTCAATTCTATGGAGTGACTTATAAAAAAAATCCAATCAAATATCGTGAAAATTCAAAAAGATATCATTATTTTAGTGAGATGTTTTTACTCTGCTCTCTAAAAACGGCTGAATCTTAAGGGATTCTCAAAAAATTGACATTTTTTATAACTGATTTAAAAAAAAAACTAGTATTGAATTAATACAATATCTAATACAATATTGCTGCTAATAAGTACTTGTCAATTGTGATAGAAAAGAAAAAGAGCTTTATTCACATTTAGGGCCAAAACTAAGAGAGGGTTGGGGGAAAAGAGCATGTGCCCCGGGCGCTAGGATGAAAGTGTCCCAAATGTACATTTTGTTTGGCAATTTTTTCCATGTCTATGTTTAGCATGATATTGTCAAAATCGCCCCATTCAAAGCATTTCTCCTATACCAAAGCATAGAAGAATCTAATGATGATGGCATAAAGATCCCGCATAAAGCAGATTTTTTTTTTTTCGTTTTGATTCGGTTTCACGATTTTAAGGTATCATTTTTTTTAAGCTATCACAATGCTTTTTTCCCACGGAATCTTTTCAAATTCGAGGAAAATCAGTTGCCCATAGCTAAAAACACGCACAAAAAATTAGTTCTAGTCTGTACATAACTTTATGCATTTTTCGATGGTAAAATAATTGAAATACACGGAAATCGCTTTTACAGCGCCCCCTTCCGGACTGTTTTTTTTTTTTTAATTCATGGTGGACCTGCTTGCCATGCCCAAAAATAATCCTACACAAAAAAATTAGTTGAGTTCTATGCATAACTTCATACACTTTTGATGGTAAAATAATGAAAATGGCACAGATATCGCGATTATAGCTCTCCCTTCAGGCGGATTGTTTTTTTTTTAATTCAGGGAGGGTCTGCTGACCATAGCCAAACACTTACACAAAAAATTTGGTTCAATTCTTCTGTATTTTCATACATATTTAGGCGGTACAATATTGAAAATGACACAAAAACCGCTATTACAGCGCCCCCTTCAGACGGAATATTTCAAAATTGAAGAAGGACCTTCATGCCACAGCCAAAAATATTTTTAAAAAATTTGATTCAATTCTATGCATATCTTCATACACTATTTAAAAATAGAATGGCGACATGCAGACACAGACACACACGGGCAGACAGACATTTTGTAAACACATGTTTTTTGGAATCTCTGACACCTAAAACGTGTAAATCCGTTGAAAACTTGTAGTCGAAAAAAATTTCGTTAACAATACTTTCTTATATTGAAGATAGAAGAAAGTAAAAATAATGAAATCCTAAAGAGCATATTTTTTCAGATAAATAACATTACATTAATTCAAAAGTTTAAAACTTCTTTTTCCTTCGGTCAAATTTGCCTTTTTTTGTGTGAATAACCCTTAATAGTTTTAACTATAAAGTATAAATATGATCTATCTACGTCCAATAATTTCTCAATCATGTCTTCATTTAAATTTTTTAAATGTGTAAATGTTTCATGGCAGGGCTCAGTGGCCGTGTCAAAATTTTAAAAAAATCAAAAACTTCTGAAAAATAAAATAGAAAACTTGACTACTAATATAAGGTTATTTAGTGGGCATTCATGCATTTTTAAAATTTCTGTACATACGTTTATATATATATACATATATATATATATATATATATATATATATATATATATATAAGTTCCCATTTTGCTATTTTGCACCTTTTTGTGAGAATGACCCATGTAGAGATCAAGCTAGACTCGCGCATGACTCTATTTCACTCATTTTTCTTTCTTAGTTCCTTAAGAGGTAAATTCAACACCTGTAAGTAATGTTGAATTCATAAACTTTTTTCCGGGAGGGATTTCTATGACTCCGGGGGAGGACAGTATAGAGTTCCGGGATAAAAATTTCATTTTTTGACCATTGAAAGCACAAAATCTCAAATCTTTAGGGAAGGAACATCTCATTGGTCCGAGGGGAATGTCTCTCCCTTCCCCCGGGTCATTCCTTGAATTCAACACTGCCTATAAGTATGCATAGTTTTTTTATTAAACGAAATTTTCTCTGGTAACACTAGTCAAAAAATTTTAACTTTATTTCTGTGTTGGTTTGTAAACTGATACATTTAACTAATTTGCGCATGTTGAATTCATTAACCCTTTGGTGGTTATAAGCGCGCACACGCGCCCGAAGTATTGTAGTTGTAAATGGTTAAGAGCGTCTGTGAACGCCCAGACTCATATGCTCCTAAATGGTTATAAGCGCTTGTAGACGGTTGAGTTTTTCTACCTGGAAAAGGTTAAGAGCGCGTGAGCGCGGTTGTGCTTTTCCCCCCATTGCCCCATTGTTCCTGCCGGGGAGTAGAGTAGGCGTGTAGCTGCTCCTCCTTCTTTTCACTGCACAATAGCTGTTCTTAGGTAAATTACCTGTCAAGTAGTTTATTGTAGTTGAAAGAATTTGTGCTTTGGAAATTTTGTTAAAAAATGCTTAGAGTATGATGTTTTCTGTGTATGGTTAAAAATGGCATTGTACCTCAAAACAAATATTAAGGTGAATCTAAAGATTATATGTAGATGAGGTGTTATAAATTCGTTCTAAGCAAATTCATGAAATATTATTTTAATGTTTGCTTATTTTATTTTATCATTCTTTTCCAGAACATTGTATTTCATTATAATAAGTATCATTATTTTAAGACATTTGCACGTTTCATTTCTTTACTATATTGTTTCAAAGAATAAATATTTATTTTCTTTTAATTTTTTTTCTTAAAATTTTTCAGTGTTTTTCACTTAATTATATTACTAAATACTTAAAACTTTTTTTCTTACATCACTTTTGCTGTATCACTTTTGTTAGTATCAGGAGTGCCATTTCAGAACTTTCTTTGGGGCGAAGGGGGGGGGGGGGGAGATTTTATAAGGATAGGTTCTGGGGTATAACTCCCTCTCCCCTTCTGAACAGAAAACGTTTACTGAATCATATTTACAAAAAAAAAGTCAAAACTACAAGAAACAAATACAAGAAACAGAAGAACCGTTAAAATATTTCATTTTAAACAGGATTCCGTCTTAGCACGTGAAATTTAACATATTGAATATTAAAAAAAAATTCCTTTTTTAGGCAATTTCCATTTTTACAGGTATCTTCAGATGTTGTTAAACCGTTCACTTTGTAGTATAGCACTGTATTACTGTAAAACTTGTGTAAACGAAACTTGCCTATAACAGAATTTTTCAATAAAAGTAAAAAAAATCAAATTTCGACAACAAAATATATACAGTGAAACTTCTGAATAAGGGACACCCATGGGACCGGAGCTTTTGTCTCTTAAATAGAGATGTCTCTTATTCAGAGTTTTGGTTGTTGTTTATAATTAATCGTTCAGAAGGATATAAAAATAACAAGTCATTAAAGGTGAAGCTTAAATGTGTAAATTACGTTAATAAGACACACAAGGAATAGAGAATAGAATTGGAGGCACAAAAGGAACAGAAATTAAAATTTTCAATTGATTACTAAATCTTTAAATTATTTGTACAATTATTGTTTTTTAATTTATATGCAAATATATATGCAAAAAATATTAAAACATTTAAAAATTTGTTTAAGTAATTCATCAAAAGTAATCGTTTTGCAAATTTCAATTTTTCGTTCAAACCTTTCAAGTGTTCATTTACCATACTTATAAATATTAGTTCTTCATTATTAGCAGCATTTACGAAAAAGTATTCAACTACTGTGCTCAGCTAGCATATTGGCTAGCTAGCATATATAAATATTTTGACACATTTAAAAATTCATTTTTTAACAGAAAGGTATATAACTGGAATGCTTGATTGTGGAAACAATTTGGAATCGAGCTGTGTTTTCACTTATTTAGTAAATAAATTACCAATTGAATTACAAGTGATTTTGATCATGTGACAAATAGGTTTTTTACACTTATGAGTAGTTATTCTACTTTCAAGTAGAAATTCGGTTTAAAACGTCCACTTTGACAATATTTTCTGCATGATCTATTGCGTTTGCCCTCCCTCCTTAAAAAATAATAATAAATAAAACAATTCGATTACATAGTTTCTGAACAATAGCTAGTTTCAGGCATTTCCGAATAAAAAATAAATTAAAACTTATGTCTTAATAGTTGAAGTGACCACAAGCACTAATTTTCCTTTGAGACTTGGAGTTAAAGCAAATTACAACTTTGATATAGCTTTTTCGTGACTGTTTATAAAATAACATCCCCCCCCCCCCCCCCCGTCAAAAAAAAAAAAAAAAAAGCTTGCAATACAACATGAAATTTTCGGGACAAACGTAACGACATAAAACCACGGTACTTGGAAATATAACTGCTGTTTTTTTTTTTTTTTTGGTTAACTTATTGATAGATGAATTGCATCTTTAATAATAAACGATTGTTTTCTCAAGGTGGATATTTTTTTCTTTTTTAGTCCTGTTTCAAAGGATTAACTTCGACAGAGTTCACTGAAAAAATATTCTACTTACACCTAAAAAATGAAAAAAAATGTTCGACTTCATTTTTATTAAAAGCATCTACGCACTTTCCATCAGTTGCTCTTTTTCGTCCTGGATTTTACTCATTTAAACACAAACAAGATAATGACTGAATATAATATCTTCTGATCTATTTATCTGTGACCGGAAAAAAGTGAAAAAAAAAAGAGAAAAAAGGTGGCAAGGAATTGATTTTTTTTTTTTTTTTTTTTTTTTTTTTTGTATTTAAGTACTAAGAAGTGACGAAACACCAAATATTTGGTTTGTATAATTTTCGTAGATGAATATTTCTTTAAAATCGCTTGAATAATCACATACGAGAACGCTCGTTTTTATCAATACTCAATTTCTGGCATTAATAAATTAATTCTTAGGCATCATTTTTTGTACCATGTCAGAAATAAATAAATTAATTTTTAAGTATGATCTTTATGTCATTAAAAAATAGGATAAAACTTTACTATCCCTGTTACATATTCTAAATTCCACAAGCAAAACTTTATCTTTTCTGTTATGTATACTATTAAATAAATGCGATATTTCTCTTTTTTGGGAGTATATGTGTGTGTGTGTGTGTAAGAGGGGGGGGGGGTGCTCGCTTTTATCCATTATTCTAGTATCTTATAGGAGCGTTTATTTTATTTCATATTTTAATATTTAGAATAATATATCTGGAAATTTCATAATCTATAACCAAAAAAAAAAAAAATAATAATAATAAATTGCTTTTATAACGCGTCAAAAAAAGGGGGGGGATAACAAACTTTGCAAATTTCCTTATTTTAGGTGTAATCTCAACAAAGGCCTTGTTCAAGACCATACATAAGGCGATTCTGAAGGTGACTCATCCCCCCCGCCCCCCCGCCCTAGCATCACTGATATTTTGAGCCTTTCCTGGAAAAAATTCCAAAGTTACCCAATAAATTTCTGTTCCGAAAATCCAAATGAAATTCTGTTCAAAAACCAACTTAGTTTTGAGGCCCTTTCACAATTTTGCAGAAATACTAAATTGTAACTAAAATACGCGTTTCAAAACTAGCTCATCCTATTGCACTAATATGATGTTTAATATTGCGCTAGTTATACACTCTATTTTTTAATCATCCTATTATTTTCTTTGCATGAAATTAAGTTATTACAACAGTTGAATAGGAAACATAGTATCTAGAGAATGAATATGCATTAATTTATCTTTCTGCTTCGGAGAGAGAGAGAAAAAGAAAATATGAGCCGTCCCCCCCCCCCCTATTATTCCCTTCTAATTACGGCCTCTAATCTTGTCCCTAGCTTATTATCATTTTTTTTTTTTTTTTTTTTTTTTTGTCTGTTTGTTCAATTAGCAATTAAAAATACTAATGCTATTGATCAAAAAATTTTATTATTTTTAAAAATACAATTTTAAGCTAATAAACAAGCATTTCAAATAATTTAAGTTTTTAAAAACCCTCATTTTTATTTTAATTAATTTCTTTAAAATTATATATGTAAATAAATAAAAAATAAACAGAAAATAAATAAATAAGTGAATTTATACACGCACAAGCTTAAAATGAAGTAGTTATGTAAAGAGCATTCTTGTATGCAAACATTCGCACATTTTCCAGTTTTTGCATTAGTAGACATTGACTTAAAATAAACATTTCTACATATAAAATACATATAAAATATATGACGGAATAAAATTTCGCCTTGCTTTTAATATAAAATGAATAATGCTTACTTAAAAGGCGATTAAATAAACAATTATAGATGTTAATAATTATAGTATTAATCTTGTATAGTTATAGACGATTTTTAAATAAAATAAAATAAATAAAATAAAATTTTAACACCTATTATTGTTTATTTAATCGCCTTTTAAGTAAGCATTATTCATTTTATGTTAAACATTTCTATTCACATAACTGTGTTATAATGCCTTTAATATGTGTTATAATGCTGAATTAAATATAAGCATAGCATTTTTTTTCTTTCGTGTCCTGTTTTTTCCTTGTCCCCTCTTTTTCGGTCACATTTTTTCTTTCTATTTTTCTCCGCCCTTCTTTTTTTCTGTCTTTTTTCCCTTTAAATAACACGTTTTTTTCAGATACACTTTTCAGATGTGTGTTCTCCCCCCCTCCCCCTGTCCAATTTATTTAGAATTGAGAATTATATACTCTAGAGGTCTGCACAGGCCCGGACTTGGCCCGCGGGCCGGCCGGGCTGATAAAAAAAAAAAAAAAAAAAAAATTCGGGCCTGCTGGTCCGTTCTGAAGATTTCAGCAAAAACAATAAAATATGAGGTATTTTCAACGAAAATGGTTTTAACGAGAATAAGTGTAAATGTGCGTCACGAGCTATACTAGTTCGACTACATCAATATAAAAATGTAGAGTGTAGACATCGGTATCAGAGAGTTACATTGTGTGTAACCCGTTTTAATATTTTTTTAGCTGACTCATGCCGGGCCGAGATCAAGCTTGTATTACTTTTCTACACATAGACTGGTCGGACCGGAACTACACTTAATTGTCCTCAAGATCTGTAGGGCAGAAAACATGATTTGTAAAATTATTAACAGTGATAAAGAACTTATGTTAGCTTAATCTTTGGATATATACCTCTTGATGGTTTCTAAATTAATTTCTCAATAATGTGAAAGTTTGACACATTTTCTGATTAATTTTAAATTGTAAAAGTATGAAAGTGATAAGCCTAACTATTGAAGGGATTTGGAATCGAATAGCGTTTTTCATTTTTAAAGTAAATAAAATACTTGTATAACCTTGTTGAGATATAATAGTTACTCAATGATTGCAGGTTTTTCTCCCTTTCCATGCTATCGCTTCCAGAAACTCTATTCAAAACGCTAATTATGACAGTATTTTATTTGCTTACAGTATTTTTAAAATGCTTGTATCAAAAAATGGATAACACCATTTGATTATATCGTTTCTCAATATAGATACCTGCTAATCTTATGCGTTTCTGAGAAAAAATGAATTCATAAATGTGTCAGAAAGGAGCTTCTTTGAATTTAAGAATGGATTTGGATTTAAAATCTTTAATAAAATTACATAGAAATATTTTTATAAATTTTCTTTTATTAAAGAGCTTCAAACGTAACGATGTTTTTAGATTTATTTCCTTTTTCTTTTATTGTAAGCCTTATTAATTTTTTAATGAATCTTCATTCGAATGTTGAAAACCTAAGAATCTAAGTAATCATTAATGTTGTTAATGTGTATTTCCTGTAAAATATACTGTAAAATCCTTCCATAGATATGTATGCAGTAATCCTTAAAGGAATCTTAATTTTATGATAAAAATATCAATTTTTTAGAAATCGTAGAAATTGTAACAGGCCAAAACGGACCGGACCGGGCCTAAAATATAAACATTTAAACGGGCCGGGCCCGGAAATTCCGGCCCGTGCAGATCTCTAATATACTCATGTGTACATATTATCTTGATGTGATGGAAAAAAAATAAAGTTTTAGATCACTCATTTTATTGTAAAATTTCCATTCTTGAAATTTAAAATTCAAGATATAATTTCAAACTTATGGGGTTTTTTGTGTGTGTTTTACTTTATATCAGAATTATTTAATTTCAAAGCTTTGTATGAATTCAAATTTTTAAATTTTACTCCAGGGAAATGCATGAGAAAGTGTGTTCATTATGTCTCGAATTTGACACCATCGCCCCACCCCTTCTTAAAACAAAATCATGTCTGTGCTGCTGTATGCAAAATTCAGTAATAATAATAAAAAAAAAACTGTTAAAATTAGTTCAAAGAACACTCCCAGTTGAGTTTCCTTTTCTATAAATACAGAAATATAAATTCTGTCTTTGTCATTTATTAAATACTTAATAGAAATATTAGTATGATTAATTAGATTTAATATTAGTAAATTTAAACGAAAAAAAAAAATCATAGTAG
Source organism: Maratus speculifer (assembly GCA_964019185.1). Taxonomy (NCBI): domain Eukaryota; kingdom Metazoa; phylum Arthropoda; class Arachnida; order Araneae; family Salticidae; genus Maratus; species Maratus speculifer. The sequence goes on from OZ025296.1 coordinate 128,173,764, forward strand.
AAAATAAAATAACCGTTAACTTAAAACTATTTTAAATTTGAGAATTCCTTTATTAAGGCATTTTTTTTTATAAATGTAATTATTTGTAACGTATTGCAATAAGAGAAATATTCTACATTCGAAGTATTCCTATAATCCAAGCTTTCTTATAGAACATTTCAAGCAAATATTTGTGTAAAAATATCACACCTTGTTACTTTAAAGGAAATGGCTAGTAAAAAATCCTGAATATCATTTTAATAGCAGTTAAAATATTCTTCTGCATCAGATAGTTTGCATTCGCTTATATTCCTTTATTTTTTGTTTCGGTGAACACAACCCCGATTTTTTCACCTGATGAAAGGAGCTGTTTTAACTATCCTGGAAACTACATACATGTATATATATTTTATTTTTTTCTGAAGTATCACGAAGTTCTTTTACATAGTTTATAAGATCTTAAGGTTTATATTTAATGAAGTTTTGTGTACATTGGTACCGCTAAAGATAATTTTTATCCCGACAAAAAAAAAAAAAAAAAAAAAAAAAAAAAATACTTTGTTCTAAAATGTTTTTTCAAATCACATTTGAAAAAATTATTCCTATATTTTGCGATAAAAAAATTTAAAAAAACAAATTTATCATCATTTTAGTATCGATTTCCAAACTTCTGCAAGAGAATAACATTACATCCTTTTGTAATCTTAACTAAATCCGATATTATGTTGTAAATTGTAATTAAAAACATTAGTTAATGATTTTTAGTTGGTTATTAGTTCAAACATTTTTCATTTTATAAATTTTGAAATCTAAAAATACATTCTAAAATCATATTTAATTATTATCTAATATTGTTACATTCTTTGTCTGATATTTTAATCGACAAAACAGTATAGGGTTTTCTTTCGTTGTTTTGTTATTTTCTATTTTTCATAGAATTTTTTAAAGCATGAGTTTCTTTGATAAATTTATCTATGGCGCCTCATCTAGTTCAAAAATCTATTCTTTAGAGGCTTGATTTAGTAAAGAAGTGAAACCATATATGAATTTAAATATGAAGTTAAAAATTCATTTTATCTTATACGTTTATAATAGATCTGAATCAATATTTAAAAATCTTAAATTAATTTTGCTACATTCTTGGGTTTTGATAAAATATTCTTGAAATCCTGCTTTTCCTTTTTAATTAATTATATATTTTTTAACCTTCTAAAATTATACTTTGCAGAAAGTCTTTAATCTAAGGTATCTTGTATGAAGAATAATTCCTAATAATTTTGTGTAATTAAAAATATTAATAAGTTATATCTGAATTTAACTGCATGTTATATCAAATTAAAAAAATCTGCTTGGTTAGGTTATTAAAAGTGATGTTTTTAGCTAATTAAATTAAATTTACTTATACTTGTAAAAAGCATAGCAATGTTTAATTATATCTTTTTTTACTGCAGTAAAAATAAATAAAACTATATTAAGACATGTATATTAGCTACAACTAATTTATATCAAGACAGTTTTTTACAAAATAGTTCATAAGCTATAACTCTTAAAATCAGTGCGAAAATATCACGTTTTCTATTTGTCTTTTTTTTTTTTTTTTTTTTTTTTTTTCTTTACTTCAATGCGATTTACCTGTTTTCAAGAATGCTTGCAATCAACACATGTTCCCTATTACAAAAAGATTCCCCAATTTCTTCTAGAGGAGATTATACAGGGATTAGTTTCTTCAGGTGTCCAAGGGTGGGAGACCGGTTGTCAGGGGAAGTAGAAATTGAGTGTCCTTGCTAGACACACACACAATGGTCTTGAATAGATTATTGATTACCCGCAAATATTGCAGGGGGAAAAGCAGTTTTTGGAGAAACACATATAATGACTTAGCTTTCTCAAAGAATGAACATTTACAGAAACACAAAATATATTTTCAGTAAACCTTTCTGAAAGGTTTTGAATGCAGAGAGCTTGACTGCCAATGGGTTAAAATAATGAGATTCTCTCAATCATATCTCATTTATTAGATAGGGCAGTTACATAAAGGCAGAAGTGAAATATTTGACCATTTGAAATTCAAACAAAACATAATATTTATCAATGAAAATGTTTTGTTGAATTACTTAAAAAATACGAGCATGAAACTGTTGCAAAATAATCCATAGTGTTAAATATTAACAATGTTATTTTTCAAAATAAGACGATGTCTTTCTTGATGACGATGTAACAATCAGGTCATTTTCCCGAAACAGAAACCAACAGTAGTCGACCATCGTTGCAGGGTCACTACGCCCTTGATAACGATGTTACATATTAAAAATATCTTGGTAAAAACATTCAGCCTGTTCATCACCCATCGCACCCAGGTTTTCTGGAAAAAAGTTTAGATGAGAACGTAAAACAATAACATTTAGTGACATTTTACAACCTATATTCTTGTACTTGTCTAACAGACCAGTCATTATAGAAGCATATATATCTACCGGTATTTTATTATCCTAAAAATCGAGAACAATGTCTCTGAAAGATGACCAAGCAAGTAATTCTAGATTCATGAGCTTCGCATGATACGTTGGGTCTTTCAGCAATTTTCTGATTTGTGGCCCAAGAAGTATACCCTTCCTTACTTTTGCTTCACTCAATTTGGAAAACAACTTCTGCAAATGCTTAAAGTCGTATCCTTTTTGTCAGGAGCCTTCACAGTGTTTTACATCCATCCCAACTTTATCTAGAGGGGCGACAAAATGATTTTATTTCGCGGAACCAATGGTGTGTTTTTGACATTTTCCATCTTCGGGAATACATGATTCCCTCAAACCATTTTTTGTCTTTGTAGTGGTTCATTACTTTGGCAGTCCCATAGGCACGAAAAACCACAGAATTTTGTAAATTCGCCCAGTAAACATAACAGCACTGCCACTACTTTGAAATCGTATAGCAAATCGGCCATTCATGATGTGTATATTTCACTGCCGCCAGCAATAGAACCATATTTTTGTAAGTTCCCTTCACGCTCACTTCATGAGCTGAAAGTACCGATGGTAGTTTGTTGCCATTATGCAAAAGCAGGGCCATCGCGAAGACTTTTTATTGGAGGGGGAGAAGACCTTAAATTGCCAAGTCAAATTTTCATATTTGCCAACTCGTTTTATAATTTTGCCAAGTTACCACACTTAGACAATGAAATACAGTTCTTATTTGTAAAAAGTTTAATGATATTACCAATTAGAGTTGTAACTTTTGCAAGCTCTATCGAAAATAGGAAATGTGTTACAGTTTTTATTAAAATTTTTAATTAAATTTGCCATAAAAGTTTTAAATTTGCCAAGTGTAACAACATTTTCGAATGCTTGGGGGGAGGCTCCCCCCCTATCCCCCCCCTTAGAGAGGCCCCTGTGCAAAAGCACTGTTTTGAGGCTAGCGTTAGAGGAATCTATAAAAAGTCTTCATTCGTTGGAACCATATTGAATTCCCAATTCTGCTATTAAACCATTTACATCTGTAAATGGTTTACATACACATTGAACACACACTGAATTTTTCATTAAAAAATACACTTAAAGATACATGTCTTTTTCTTTAAATTGAAATTCTTGTACCTTCAGCAAGTAAATTTCATTGTTGCAACCTAGAGCCTTATAATTTTAACTGTTGTTTAGAAAATTTTAAGTGACGTATTAAATCATTCAAGTCCTTCTATTGCTTGAGGCGAAGCGATCTCGCTTGTATTTATGAAATATATTCTATCACTGGTTGTGCAGTTTCTGACACTCACTTTCCTCTGATGATGGTCCTGCATTAGTGTTCTTCATGTAACATTCGTATTCACTATCAACTTGGACCTGGAGTTACCATGAAGTTTCGCCCGAAACCCAGGTTCAAAGCAATATCGGTATTCTTCATCAACCTGGCAGAACCGGTTCAAGGGGAAAACACAAGGTCAAGTCGATTAACCTAACCAAGCTCTCCAGTAGGTTCAAGTTCGTTTCTCATAACCGAGCATGCGTAGGTTACGAAAAACAAGCAGGAAGATAGAAGGAGGAGACGGACAATTTACAATGGCGATTGCCGTATTTTCGTACTGAATATAGGTGCTGTCAAAATATAAAAGTTTTACAGTCAAATAAAACAGGAGAACATTATGTAAAGGTATGTAATCTCATATATGTGTATTACGTTTAATATTTTTATTTGATTTATTTATATTTACGTATAAATACTCTATATATTATGCGTTGAATTGTTTGTTTACAAAAATACGCGTGATCGCGAAAAAAATATTTGCTTTAAAATAGCCAACAGTAATAACTGATTCGTCTGTCTAAAGTTTGTTTAAAGTCATTTACATTTTGCAATTTTGATGTTTAAAAAAAAAAAAAAAAACTAATATTTTAACAGTGCCGAAATAAATGTCGTATTTACATAAGGTCTAATTAAAATGCGAGATACCTTTCTGATTTGCATTTTTGTTAAAGTAGAAAAATACGAAGATTATTTTTAAATATCCGTACATTCTCTGTAGATTTTTTATCCGTACTTATAGTAAGTTTGAAAATTAAATTTTGGTTTTATTGTACGAAAGATTTATTGTTTATGTACAAACTTAGATAAATGTATATCAGATCTATAAATTAGATTTTTTTACTTAAAATTTAAACAATTCATTTGGATTTTATCGGTTTATTGAAGACTTTTAGAAGGTTTGTTCTTTTTAAAATTATGAATCGTATTACATGAAATACCTCCGATCATTAATACTATAGCATTGTTGTTATTATTTGTATCCGAAGTTTTGTGAAATTTCAAGTTTTTAATTTAAATACATCTATTTTTCAACTGCATTTTAATTTTAAAATTATATATAGTATAAAATATTTCATTAGAAATGCTATTTTATACGAAAATAATAGTAATAATAAATCCTTTTGGCTTCTTAAAACACGAGCCTCACAATTTTTAAATAAAACTGAATTACCTCCTGAAATTGTGAGATTTCTTTTAGAGATCACTTATAATTATTACTCCTTAATTAGCTTAAAAACAATAAATTACTAAAAAATTGAAATACAATGATAAAAAACAGCTTTTTTAAAAAAACAACCCCATACCAAAAATAATTTTATCAGCTCTTTCAGTAATGCTGACTATTTTAAGGCAAATAAATTGTTGGCGACTATGATTATTTATGAAAACAAACAATTCAACATATAATGTTGGGAATATATGTATAAATATAAATAAACTAGTTAAAAACAGATAACATATATGTATATATATGAGATTACATACATTCTTCTATTTTTGGTAGCATTTTAAATTTAATTTTTATTTCTATATCTTATACAGCATCTTGAGTACTTTAATTAACACCTGACACATACACAAAAATAAATAAAAGAATAATAATAATAAAGAGGGAATGGGTAGGATGGTGCTAATGGGGACCCATTCTTCTCCACAAATTCACAAACAAAAGACAACTTTTTTATTTATTATGTAATGTAAAATTATATGAAATTATTAATAATGAATTCGAACTGTTTTGATAGATTGCTATCATTACTTTACCAATCTAGTCTAGAAATCTTTCATTAATCAATCATAATATATATATAATAAAATCTCTTTTCTTTCTATACTAAATAAAATTCTTATTACATCTAATTAAATGATATTTAAATGAGTAAAAAATATAAAATAATAAAGCTAGAAAAAATATATAAAATAAAATATGATTTTTTATAATTTACTTAGAGAAGTAAATACGTTCTCTCAAATGGAATACTGGATCCAAAAACAGGTGCGTGTGTGCATGTAATAATATTTCACAATTATTTATTTAACACTAATTTAGCAAAAAAAAAAAAAAAAAAAAAAAATAGTCGAAGAGAATCAAATGAGCTTAACTCATTTGATTCTCTCTCTCTCTCTTTTTTCTTTTTTACGAAATCAAATTTGATCTTGTATCTGAGAATGACAATTCTCATAAACAAAGAGTAGAGAAGGGGGGGGGGGGGGCTCTAAAAACTGGTCAATGAAAAATCAACTTTCTGTAATATTTCACATTTATTTGACAGGTTAGTGTTCGGAATTCATTTATCATTGTTTTTAAAAGGACTTATTCGATTCTGTGTGTTGAATGGAAATTCATATGCTAGTAATTTTAAAAGGTTTAAATTTTTTCTTTTCCTTAAAATAACTTCTTATAAAATATCGCACTGTATACAGTTTAAAGTTACAAGAAGTGTGGAAATTTATTTAACTATTGGTTAATTGAAAAAGGTTGATCAATCAATCGGAATTGATAACTATATGCGCCCATGTGTCGTGCCTCTGCGGCCTGGTCCCTAATGCCGGGGCAGTGCCAGAATCTCCAGCTCATCTTTTTCTGCAGTTCTCTTAATATTATTTCACTACTTTTTTCCAGTCTATTTGGAATATTAATAGCTATCTAGCTCAATTAAAATTAACCGTTTTAGCTGAAAATCCAAACAATAAAATTATTACATTTGGATAACATCTATACTGATATACAGGCTACCTTTTTCATTTTTTCCTTTTTTTTATTTTAATATTTTCCTTATTAGAAATTACTTAATTACTAATTAAAGCTATTAATAATGGAAATCAAAACATAATAACTGTTGGAATAAAATTTTAGTTTTTATTCAAGTCAAATTTCATTAGTTTTTATTCAAATGAAATTCCATTTTTAAGCAAATATGTAAAAATTATTTCGAAAAAAAAAAAAAAAAAAAAAAAAAAAAACTAACTAATGAAAAAATACTAAATAACTAATTTTTTTTTTAGCCGTTACACGATTCATATCATTTACCTAACTCATTTATCAATTGAAAAAAGAAAAAAAAGTAATTGAATCAATTGTTTAAAAAATATTAAAACTTTCAATAAATTAAATTTCCATATCTAGTGGCTGCAAGTTTTAATTTCTTCCGTATATTTTGTAGAGAAAAAAAAATCGCATTGAATCTTTGTTTTTCCTTCTTTTTGAACCCCTCCCCCCCCCTTTTTTTTAAACGCTTTTCATACAAAACAAAAACAATGTCGCGACGCGAAACCGAAAAAGACGGGAATTTTTAAACCAATAGGCATACTTCTTTCAACCGGGGTCCAGGAACTCTGGGTTCGGTAACTTTTCATCCGAAGTCGATGGCGAATACGAGTTTTCAACTCTCGGTTAAAAATCCCAACTCGGAGTTACTGGACCTGTGGTTTAACTCTCGGTCGAAGTTCTTTATGAATACGACCGTAACATTCGTATTCACGATCAACTTGAACCTGGAGTTACCATGAAGTTTCGCCCGAAACCCAGGTTCAAAGCAATATCGGTATTCTTCATCAACCTGGCAGAACCGGTTCAAGGGGAAAATACAAGGTCAAGTCGATTAACCTAACCAAGCTCTCCAGTAGGTTCAAGTTTGTTTCTCATAACCGAGCATGCGTAGTTTACGAAAAACAAGCAGGAAGAGAGAAACAGGAGACGGACATTTTACAATGGCGATTGCCGTATTTTCGTACTGAATATAGGTGCTGTCAAAATATAAAAGTTTTACAATCAAATAAAACAGAAGAACATTATGTAAAGGTATGTAATCTCATATATGTGTATTACGTTCAATATTTTTATTTGATTTATTTATATTTACGTAAAAATACTCTATATATTATGCGTTGAATTGTTTGTTTACAAAAATACGCATGGTCGCGAAAAAAATATTTGCTTTAAAATAGCCAACAGTAATAACTGACGCGTCTGTCTAAAGTTTGTTTAAAGTCATTTACATTTTGCAATTTTGATGTTAAAAAAAGAACTAATATTTTAACAGTGCCGAAATAAATGTCGTACTTACATAAGGTCTAATTAAAATGTGAGGTACCTTTCTGATTTGCATTTTTGTTAAAGTAGAAAAATACGAAGATTATTTTTAAATATCCGTACTTTCTCTGTAGATTTTTTATCCGTACTTATAGTAAGTTTGAAAATTAAATTTTGGTTTTATTGTACGAAAGATTTATTGTTTATGTACAAACTTAGATAAATGTATATCAGATCTATAAATTAATTTTTTTTTTAAATTTAAACAATTCATTTGGATTTTATCAGTTTATTGAAGACTTTTAGAAGGTTTGTTCTTTTTAAAATTATGAATCCTATTACATGAAATACCTCCGATCATTAACACTATAGCATTGTTGTTATTATTTGTATCCGAAGTTTTGTGAAATTTCAAATTTTTAATTTAAATACATTTATTTTTCAACTGTATTTTAATTTAAAAATTATATGTAGTATAAAATATTGCATTAGAAATGCCATTTTATACGAAAGTAATAATAGTAATAATAAATCCCTTTTGGCTACTTAAAACATGAGCCTCACAATTTTTAAATAAAAATGAATTACCTCCTGAAATTGTGAGATTTCTTTTAGAGATCACTTATAATTTTTGCTCCTTAATTAGCTAAATAAAAATAAATTACTAAAGGGTTGAAATACAATTTAAAAAAAAAAAAACTTTAATTTATAAAATGACCTTATACAAAAAATAATTTTATCAGCTCTTTCCATAATGCTGATTATTTTTAAGGCAAATAAATTTTTGGCGACCATGAGTATGAAAGCAAGCAATTCAACAAATAATGTAGGGAATATATGTATAAATATAAATAAATTAGTTAAAAACAGATAACATACATATATGAGATTACATACATTGTTCTATTTTAATAGTATTTTAAATTTTCTTTTAATTTCTATATCTTACATAGCATCTTGAGTACTTTAATTAACGAATGACACACACATAAATAAATAAATAAACAAATAAAGTAAAATGATAATAATTAAGAGGGAATAGATAGGATGGTGCAAATGGGGACTTATTCTTCTCCACAAATTCACAAACAAAAAACAGCTTTTTTTTTTTTTTCTTTTAAGATAATGTAAAATTGTATGAAATTATTAATAATGAATTCGAACTGTTTTAATAAATTGCTATAGTACTTTAGAAATCTAGTCTAGAAATCTATCATTAATCAATCATAGAAAAAAGTTTCTTTTCTTTCTGTACTAAATAAAATTTTTATTACATCTAATGAAATGATATTTAAATGAATAAAAAATATAAAATAATGAAGCTAGAAAAAATATAGAAAATAAAATATGATTTTCTAAATTTACTTTGAGAAGTAAATACATTCTTTCAAATGGAATACTGCATCCAAAAGCAGGTGCTTACTTGCATGTAATAATATTTCATAATAGTAGACTAATTTATCAAAAAATAATAGTCAAAGAGAATCAAATGAGCTTAACTCATTTGATTCTCTTTGACTTTCCCCCCCCTTCAAATTTGATCTTGTATCTGGGAAAGACAATTATCAAAAACAAAGAGTTGGAGAGGGGGGGGGGGGGCTCTAAAAGTTGATCAATAAAAAATCAACCTTCTGTAATACTTCACATTTATTTGATAGGTTAGTGTTCAGAATTCATTTATCATTATTTTTAAAAGGATTTAATCTATCCCGCTCATGTTTTTCTGCAGTTTTCTTAATATTATTTCGCCACTTTTTTCCAGTCTATTTGGAATATTAATAGCTATCTAGTTCAATTAGAATTAACCATTTTCTCTGAAAATCCAAATAATAAAATTATTATACCTGGATACCATCTATACTGATATACAGGCTACTTTTTTTCATTTTTCCTTTTTTTTATTTTAATATTTTCCTTATCAGAAATTACTTAATTACTAATTAAAGCTATTAATAATAGAAATCAACATAATAACTGCTGGGATAAAATTTTAGTTTTTATTCAAGTCAAATTTCATTAGTTTTTATCCAAATCAAGTTCCATTATTAAGCAACTATGTAAAAATTTATTTTGAAAAAAAAAAAAAAAAAAAAAAAAAAAAAAAAAAAAAAATTCTATTTTTATATTATTAGCCTTTAACACAATTTATATCATTTACCTAACTTATTTATCAACTAGCGGCCTTCGCCCGCTACGCTGGTCGGTTTATCTAAAGAAATCTTGAAGAAGTAGTTAGATAAGGTTCAGACATACATTAAAAAAAAAAAAAAGCAAGTCGATCATTCAAAAAACGTTGGGAAATATCAAATATTTACTGTAATTTTTTAAGAAAAACAAAGTTTCGAAAAAAAAAAAATTAAATCGAAAAAAAAATTACACTGACATATTAATGCAAGGAAATTTTCCCAGAGAGAAAATTCGCCTTGAATACAATATTTCAAATTCTTTTAATTGCTTATAGGCGTTAATGCCAACATAGTGAAAAAAAATTCCATGCTGGGAATCGAACCCGGGCCATCAGTATGGCGCACTGACGTTCTACCGACTAAACCACATGGAACGACAGCCAGCTTGAAACTTTCTCATACTTAAGTAGACTGGCGAAAACATAACGATAGCGCGTTTTAAAATCGCACAGTGACATCTATTGGATTTTATATGTACTAAAAAACGTTATGTACTAAAAAACGTGAGCAGCGCACCTAATAGTTTCTTTTGTTTCTTTTTGTTACTTTTTTGTCTGTTGTCCGATTTTGATGAAACAAAGCCTATACACTGCCCGGGAGTGTGCATTCTTCATTAGTGAAAACCGCATAAAAATCCATTCAGTAGTTACGAAGATAACCTCGAACAAACAGACAGACAGACAGACAGACAGACAGACAAAAAATTCAAAAAAATTTTTTTTGTGTTTCATTGGTTTTCTTTTATCGCCCTGACTCCATTTTTGTCAATTATCTTCAATGTACAGACACACCGGGTCCTACTGTTTTATTATATGTATAGATTTAAAAAAGAAAAAAAAATTAGTTGAATGAATTATTTAAAAAATATTAAACAATCAATAAATTAAATTAAATTTCCATATTTATTGGTTGCAAGTTTTAATTTTCTCCATACAGTTGGCAAAAAAAGTATTTGTACACTTCATTTTTTTAAATTATAATGAAATTAAACAAAAGATTTAAGCAAAAAATACTGTAATACATTAATTTAACGCATTATAATATTATAGAAGCAAAAACAAAATTAAACGAATCGATTTTTTACATTATAATAAACAAATATACAAAAATATAATGCAAAAAAAGTATTTGTACACTATATTAACGTAATATAATTAATGAAAATTTAGTAAAATGATACAAATTAATATTTTGTGCGAATTCATTTAGCGTTTATGACTACTTCTAGATGTTGTGACATGGATTCCATCAACTTTTTTGTATTGGTCTGGTTAATGTTATTCCATGACACAATAAGAGCTTCTTTAAAACTGTTTTTTACCAATACATATTTTTTTTTTCGGATTTTTGCATCCAATAGCATCTGCAAATTTTCTATTGGATTCAAGTCTAGAGATTTTAGAAGAATTACCAGTCGTCTTGGAGTATTGTCGTAAGCATGTGCTGATGATTACAGCAGTATGCTTTGGTCTTTATCCTGCAGAAAGTGAAAAGCTTCCTCTATGCATAATTTCTTGGCACAGTTTAATAAATTATGGCGCGACACATCAATGTATGTTAAACCTGTCTTTCCATTGTCAATAAATTTTAAATGTCCTGCTCCATTAGAAGCTATGCACCCCAAAATTATAATATTCCCCCCAACATGCTTGATAGTTTGAAGTATACATTTTGGATCTAGAACAGTTTTATTTTTACGCCAATTTTTTCGAATGCTTGATGGTAAGAAAATTTCGAATTTTCCCTCATCAGAAAAAATTACTGTTTTTCAAAAATCCAATGATTTACTTCTGTATGCGAAAGCGAATAGTATGCGTTTTCGCCTATTTGTTTCGCTGATGAATGGATTTTTCCTTGAGGTTCTTCCTTTTAAATCTGCATTGAGAAGAATATTTTTTATTGTTTGAGGTATTACTCTGATGCGAGAAGATGTCGCAAGGTCTCCAGCAAATTTTTGAACCGAACGCATAGGATTTTTTAAAGCTTTTTTAACAACACTCCTTTTTTCCCTCATTGTTAGTTTGCTAAGAAGTCCTGGTTTTCATTGAATTTCGATGCTTTTAATTTATTCATAGTTTCTCACTATACATCCAATAGTTGTAAATAGTAATTTAATAGCTTTTACAAATTCTTGTTGCGAATTTAAATTTTTATTATGCTCAATCATAGGATTTCATATATCTAGAGGTGCCTCTCTAGTATTAGGTTCTATACTCAATTATTTCAAGAGCAAATTAGATTAAATGTCAAAAAAATATAATATGAACTCAAAAATTATTATCAGCTTCTGTAAAAGTAGTCCTTTGAACCATAAACACTATAAAACACAGTACATATCAGGATGGAGAAATCTATACATATAATAAAACAGTAGGACCCGGTGTGTCTGTACATTGAAGATAATTGACAAAAATGGAGTCAGGGCGATAAAAGAAAACCAATGAAACACAAAAAATTTTTTTTTGAATTTTTTGTCTGTCTGTCTGTCTGTCTGTCTGTTTGTTCGAGGTTATCTTCGTAACTACTGAATGGATTTTTATGCGGTTTTCACTAATGAAGAATGCACACTCCCGGGCAGTGTATAGGCTTTGTTTCATCAAAATCGGACAACAGACAAAAAAGTAACAAAAAGAAACAAAAGAAACTATTAGGTGCGCTGCTCACGTTTTTTAGTACATAACGTTTTTTAGTACATATAAAATCCAATAGATGTCACTGTGCGATTTTAAAACGCGCTATCGTTATGTTTTCGCCAGTCTACTTAAGTATGAGAAAGTTTCAAGCTGGCTGTCGTTCCATGTGGTTTAGTCGGTAGAACGTCAGTGCGCCATACTGATGGCCCGGGTTCGATTCCCAGCATGGAATTTTTTTCACTATGTTGGCATTAACGCCTATAAGCAATTAAAAGAATTTGAAATATTGTATTCAAGGCGAATTTTCTCTCTGGGAAAATTTCCTTGCATTAATATGTCAGTGTAATTTTTTTTTCGATTTAATTTTTTTTTTCAAAACTTTGTTTTTCTTAAAAAATTACAGTAAATATTTGATATTTCCCAACGTTTTTTGAATGATCGACTTGCTTTTTTTTTTTTTTAATGTATGTCTGAACCTTATCTAACTACTTCTTCAAGATTTCTTTAGATAAACCGACCAGCGTAGCGGGCGAAGGCCGCTAGTGTACAAATACTTTTTTTGCAAGAAATTTTTAAACTTTTCCTATTAGAAAATTATTTTACATCTTTATCGAAATTTTCTGTTGTGTAATTTAAAATGCACGATAAACAGACTGTATTAAAACCATTTTTGACAAAATATCTGTTTTTATTTAGTTAAAAATTAAAAATTTTAGAGTGTACAAATACTTTTTTTGCCAACTGTATATTTTGTGAAGAAAAAATAAAAAATCACATTGAATCTTTGTTTTTCCTTCTTTTTGTTCCCTTCCCTCTTTTTTTAGCGCCTTTCTTCCAAAACAAAAATAATGTCGCGACGCGAAACCGAACAAGACGAGAATTTTTTAACGAATAGGCATACTTCTTTCAACCGGGGTCCAAGAACTCCGGGTTCGATAACTTTTCATCCGAAGTCGATGGCGAATACGAGTTTTCAACTCTCGGTTAAAAATCCCAACTCGGCGTTACTGGACCCGTGGTTTAACTCTCGGTCGAAGTTCTTCATGAATACGACCGTAAGTGTCAGGAAAGGTAATTTTCTCCCATGAGGCACAGGTTTCGGTGCTGAAGACACATCGAAATAATTGATACTGCTATATTTTTATTTAAATATCCTGTAATATTAGTAATATATTACCAGTTTTACAGCAGAGTGCATCTAAACTAAGGTTTTAACTTGCAAAATCATTCATTTCCTTAGTGTTTGACCAGAAAATGTAAATTAGAATTTACATTTCATCACGTATTTTACTATGTATGTAAAAATTAAATTCTAAACTTTTCTAAAACCCTTACGTGATAGAAAAATCTGATAGCAGATTCGGACTCTACGTTCAATAATGCATTAAAAAATTTTACTGCAAATCAGATACAAAATGGCTGTTGACTAGTCATAATTATAATTTGAAATATTTCTGTTTTCTCATTGAACTTCCTTGCAAATCTATCAAGTCATCATTTACCAAGCTTTTACAATGTGTGAATAAACTCAATAACGAATTCAGGAAAACTTCAGAATTTCTTTGATGATTTTGATAACAATATCTTCCATTAAGTCCAGATAAACATATCATTCAACTCGCGGTCTTTTTGTTCTGGTCAAAAATCTAGTTGTTCGGGTCAGGTAGTGCTATTGATCTTTAATAGCTTTACAAACTTATGGACACCCAACAGCAGGTAAAAGTTTTCTTCAAATTCGATCTAATCTTCTTATCGCCTTTGCATTATTGAATCTCCCGACGTTTTGTGAAAAACTATTAGTGGGGTTGTAAAAGAAAGGCCAGTTTACACTTTTTTTTTGCTTTGGAATGACAAAGAATTTTTTCATTTCCTTTTTTTCTAAACGGAGCCTTAAAATCCAGATAGATGTGTCATTCAACTTGCAATCTCGTTGTTCTGGTTAGGCGATGCATTAATCTTTAATAGCTTTACAAGGAATCTCACGGACATCTAGCAGGAGGAAAAAGCTTCCTTCAAATTCGATCTATTTTTTTTATTGTATTTGCATTGTTGAATCTCCTGTCTTTTTATTAAAAACCAAAGTATGTTGGAAAAGAAAGGCCAGTTGACATTTTTATTACTCTAGAATGAGAGGGAACGTTTTTATTTTCTAAACGCAAACTTAAGATGACAAAAAGAACAAAAAAAGCAAAGCCTTTCCTGATCGGAATAGTAGGGAATCGCTATCTGTCTTTTTCTTTTGTTAATTTCTTTCTAACGCATCCAAAGATGTCTTTATGATTTGTCCTGACAAAAGTGCATAGCCATAGCAAACGAAACATGCCGCGTAGATTTGGGACAAACTTAAAACTTAGGGCGGATTTTTTGCGTTAAATTCGCCCCCACATCTACACGACGAAAAGCGATTATTTCATTATGTAAAAGCGCTGCAAAAGGGTGCTATGTGCTACTTACTGCGGTGGAAGGCCCCTGACAGTATTTATCATTTTTGCTCTCCCGGGAGAATTCCTTGTTGATTTTGTAAGCTTCATTTCCAATTTTTTGAAGAGAAATAAACAAAAGTCACAATTGACTACAGAGCCTTCAGAAAAGAAAGCCCAGAGAGATATTTTATGGCTAGTGGCGTAGGAATTTTGTAGAGATAGGGGGATCCGGGGCATATGGACGCTATTTTCCCTTTTGGTTCAATGCTATAAAAATTCCGATTTTACTCAGTGACGTATCTAGACATCATTTCGGAGGGGATTGATATTTAATAAAAGTTCTAAGAGGGAATCACAAGAAACGGTAAAGATTCCGCTTTAAACGAGTTTTTATCAAAGCAGGTAATACATATCATAGCAGGAAATGCATTGTACAATCAAACTTGCTAAGATGGAATAGAATGCGACAGGGAAATTTTTCGATTTACGCAGATTTCCGTCTTAACAAGTATAATTCCATGATTATACCACATTTTTAAAAATGAAATACTGAAAATTACTAAAAAGTATTTCAATAAATAGTAAATAAAACTAAAGTAAGCAGCAAATTTAAAATTATTTAAGAACGTTCTCACTCTAATCCCCCCCCCCCATACACACACACCTCCTTCAACACATTTCAGAACTCATTTTGGAGCATACATGCTCGACATTTTGTAATACTTAAATATTGAATAGCGTTTTTTATTTTCTTATAAATAGGATACATTTGAAATCCCCTCTGATGACTTTTCCGAGACACACCAATCAACTACTTGGCATATTTAATAGTACTTCCTGAATTCTTTTTTATGATAAATTGTGACTGAATGAAAGCATTTTGTATATTCGAGATTCAGAATCATTCAATTATATTTATGATTCATTTTTAATGTAAATGACGTTTATTTCTAATCAAAATGTTATACAGCCGTAGAACCACCTTTTATGTCAATATTTTGTAATACTACATAAATTATATAAACATCTCTGTGCTACCGCTACCACAAGCTAAATAACAAGTTCATAACATACACTAACGGAAAAAAAATCCCAACACCAAGAAAAACTTATTGTAGAGTAATGAAATTTGGACAGTGCATTTGTCTAGTTAACATGTTTAATTGATTAGATTTTCGAGATCACAGGTTAATTTAAGGTCAATAAAATGCATTTGAAATGTGAAATGCTGTTACATTAATAGTTGCTATAACCGCCCGAATTTTAAATGCAAGCCTGCATACGTGCATGCATTGTGTCATACAGGTGCCATATGTCACTTTGTGGTATGGAGTTCCATGCTTGTTGTACTTGCTGTGTCAATACTGTGATGGTCAGTGCTGGTTGGGGATGACACCGAAGTTCTCATCCAATGATATTCCATACCTGATCAATGGGAGACAGATCTGGTGATCTCGCTGGCCAAGGTAACATGTCGACACTCTGTAGAGCACGTTGCGTTACAACAGGGGCATGAGGGCGAGCGTTATCCTGTTGAAAATCTCCTCTTGGAAGCTTTTCTTGAATGGCAGCACTACAGGTTGAATTACCAGACTGACGTACACATTTGCAGTCAGTGTGTTTGAGAGACCCATGAGAGTACTTCTGCTGTCATAGGAAATTGCTCCACAGACCATGACTCCAGATTGTAGATCCAGTGTGTTTAGGCCGCAGACAGTTTGGTTGCAGGCGTTCCCCTGGCCTCCTTCTGATCAGCACACGGCCATTATTGGCACCAAGCTAGAACATGCTTTCATCAGAAAACACAACAGATCTCCACTACATCCTCCCGTGAGCTCTGGCTTGACATCATTGGCGTCGCAAACTGCAATGACTTTGAGTCAGTGGAATGCATGCCTTGCATCGAGCTGTTCTTGAAGTAACCAATTTCTAACAGTTCGTTATGTCACTGTGGTACCAACTGCAACTCACATTTCTGTCGCAGACGCAATACGATGCTCCACAGCCGTACGCCGAATACGACGGTCTTCTCTCTCAGTAGTGCCACGTGGTCACCCGGAGCCTGGTTTTCTTGAGGCAGTACCATCCCTTGACCCCTGTTTCCAACAATCATGCACAGTGGATACATTCCGTCCAAGTCTTTCTGAAAAATCGCGGAAAGAAAATCCACATTCTCGTAGCCCTACTTTACGACCTCTTTCCAACTCGGGGAGCTGATGATAATAGCTTCTTCATCTTCTTAAAGGCATTCATGATCAATCTCAACTCAATCCGTCAAATTTTGTAGATAAATAATGCTCACGAACTTTACAGCACACATTTAAAGCAAACCTGGTTTTAAAGTTGAGAGTGGAGCTACTAGCGCCACACGTATGCGCGAAGCATGAAATTTAAATCAATGTCGTCTTTCAGATGTATAAACACGCCTACAAAATTTCGTTTAGCTAACACAAGTCTTTATTGGTGTTGGGATTTTTTTTCCGCCAGTGTACTAATATTTAAATAAATTGAAAAATAAAATAAAAATAAAGCTTCAAGGCTGCCTGTTTTATACTGAGAAAATGTCTCAATCTATGTGTTACTTAAAATCACAGTGATGTTGGTGTTGTTTATTACAGCCGATTATCTGTACTAGGGATATAGGCCTGACGGGGATGCCCTCCGTGGTAGTATTTCTATAAGGGATTCTAATCTGTATCAATAAAAGGAAATCAGAATCCAAAGTTCGAAGGATACCACCCTAAAATCACAGATTTTCAACTGATAAATAGCAAGTGATAGCTTTTGACAGTTTTAAAACTAATAAAAAATAATAATGCACTTTTAATCAGCACATTTCATGTTTTACACAGTAAAAGGCGTGTAAAGCAAGCCTATATATAACAGATATTTGGTTGAAAATGTTATTTTCTAATATCTGCAAAATAATACATTTTCTAAGAAAACCTGTTTAAAACGGAATATTTTTCTGGTTTATTTTGAATTCCACCCAGTTGTTACGTTTTGCTAAACATTCGTGATTAAATTTTAAATTTTCAACAATTTTCGGGAAGGAGGGGGGCAGCTGTAGCCCCATCAGACGACCTTCTGAATAACCCACTGATTTTACAATTGTGACGTCCACAATAATACTATTTATTGCACTTACCGCATGCAAATAATTACAAAAAAATTAGTTTACACATAAAAGTACATAAATAGTTTAGCATTTGCTTCCAGTTAATAATCCATAAACAAATAGACCCTATTGTTCCTTTCGATTCGAGGCTATAAAAATCGCCATTTTATCAATTGTGACATCATAGGAATTCAGTCATTGTGGAAACTGGTATCATTTCGTTCATAATTTCATTCATTTCGGAAGATTATTTCATACTACTGCATTTTTACAAGCAACAGCATAAAATAAAAGCATATCAAAAGATCACCAATTCTTTAATCCAATTAAGATATTTTTCATTAGATATACTTGATACACAAAAACTTATTTTCAAGATGTGTGTGTGTGATCCCGAATAAAATATTCAAATTTAAGGCTTCATTCACTCCCATTTTCTAAAAGTTAAAGTTATTTCGGTTGTTTTGCTTATAAATTCTTTACAATTATCTTCAAAATAAATTTTAAAAGCCTCCTCTATATAAATATGCAGTAGCATCGAATGGAATCTATTGACCCATTGTTGTTCAGAGTTGTGTTTGAAGTCGGTAACGTGTGCTGAAAGATCTCTTAGCTGCTGCTGCTAATGCTGGAATCGCCAACATAAATTCTGCCAAAACGCAAACTTCAGAAAATATTTTCTTCACTAATTACTGCGATGACATAGTTTTAATTCCGATCACAATTAATTTCTGTCCAGTCCGTGCGGGATTAGTATCAGAAAGAGAAGAGTTTTTTTAATTCAACAACAACAACATATCGTAAATAGATGTAGTGCGAGAATTTCTCTCGGTGGAGTTGAGCCGTCTGAAATATTCCAGGGGAACCGGAGCTCCCCCAGCTCCCCCGGTTCCTACGCCTATCCTATGCTCATCGCATAATTTGATCGGCAAGCGGAACCTTAGGCGCAGTGCTGCCTACAATGCATACTACAGCATTACAAGCAGCTTGACTATTAGAAAACGAAATACTGATTTTGTACAAAATAATTAATTTTAATAAAAGTGATCCTGTACAAAATATATTTTTCTTTTCCCAACAGAAAACCCCATCGAATGTGACTGCAATATACGCTGGATCAACGGTACATTACCCGTTCATACAGCTATTCAAGGGCACTGTACTAGTCCAGAAGAATTCGAGAATTCATTGATCAGAACGGCCTCCAGATTGTTGAATCAGAGATGCACAGAAGATGGAAAAATAGGTACCAGGAAGAAGACAACTAAGGCCCCTGTCACCAGGGCTATGGATGAATCTTAATCAAATATTAATGGGTATAATATTCTCAAAAGAACATTAAAATTTAACTTGATAAATACAAAATGTGTCTCGGAATGTGGAATGAACAAAGCTATAAATAATCAATTAGAGTCATTAATAGTTAAAACATTCCTAGTCAGTCAGACCTCAAATTCACCTCTCTAATGTTAAATTAAACTTACGAGCATAGGATATATTAGTATTTTTCGAATTTCTTTTAAAATAACATTTTTTTTCTGTATATTACTACTTGAAGGATGACTCCTAATGATTTGTTTAATAATATATTTCATTTAATTTTATTTGGCGTGAAATGTTGAGTTGAATCTTTAAAAACTTGTCTGCAGGGCTGTTTGAATAATCCTTGGATTATCGCACAACCCTGTAAAATATAAAACATCTATTTCAAATATATATATAATAACAGTAAGAGCGATTTTTAAAGAAGAATATGCAAAAGAAATATACTAAAATCAATTTTCTAATGTTAAATTTTAAAAATACAAATGCATTTTATGCTCATATGTTTTAATCACTATTGTAGAGTACAAATTGAGATGAATTTGAGATCATGATGTGCTTTAACCCGTTTGCGCCAAATATTCATTATTATAAAGATCATACCTTGGATGTTATTTTATTCTATTGATAGAAATTCATTGATGTAGTTAAACTTATTACACTCCCATCTGCTTCCTCTGTACAAAAACTTCTATTCTTTTATAACTTTGCTTTGCAGATGCATGGCTGCCTACGATCTCTTGTAAGAGATCGTAGATAGACATGACAGGTAGTATGATTATGACCCAGGCAGAGTATTCACCTGGAGGGAATTTTGACTCGTGAATACAAAAGAAATGAAAAAGTGCATTGTTTTACATGCTCACAAGGCAGATTTTAGTAAATGTTTAACGTGCAAAAAAAGTATAAAAAGCACCAACAACCAAAATAACTAACTTTCGTGACTGTTTGAAGGATTGGGTACCAGCTAAGTCATAGAACATGACTGTAAATCATAACAATAGCTTCTTCATTCTTCAGAGTAAAGTAAAATTAAGAAGTAGAAATAGCAACAAAATATGCACTTATTTCTGTTGTTCCTCATTCTTATTTCAATCATTTTGCAAAGAAAAAAAAATTAGTTGCGCAGCCTTGAATCCTTTCTATCCTAAATTTTTGGCTATTTATGTTTTTCTTTGCGATTTTTACACATCATATAATCAACTAAGTATAGTATTTTATGCATCTCCTGAGTTCTCATACTCTTGAAATTATCTGGACTGGAGGGAATTATAATCCCTAAATCATCCTTTCAGTATGCCAGTGCTTGATGCAGATAATTTGTCACTTCAACCGACAAAGACATATAAATATGTTATGAAAAAAAAATGAACGAACTTTTATGTACATTTCAAAAGCACTGAAAATATTAAAATAATTTTAGTGAGTTATAACCTGTATTTGTACATATATATATATATATATATATATATATATATATATATATATATATATATATATATATAATTTTCTGTTATGCTTATCTATTGAAACAATAAATACAGATTTTATTATTCTTATGTTAGTTATAGTTTTCTGTTGTACACCCCTACACAATAGGATACAATTTATTTTTCCTGAGTATGATTAAATATGCATGGTTTGCATCGGAACAATGCTATGAAGGGAAAATATTTTCGAAAGAGAATAAAATTTGTTTTCCTCTTGAAAAACTACAAAAATATTGCGGGTCTGCATCTCATACACTATATGGCCAGTGATGACCGGCCACTTGCGGTTTTAGAAAATCGCAAACATAGTTTTGTTAAATATCTAGAAAAATACATGAAGAATTATTCTGAAACTTCAGGAGTGTAAACAGCATAGTAGACGTTATGTTATGTACTTCTGCGAATTTTTTTTCCCCGAAACTCCATAAAAGGCCGTTAAAAAAAAAAAAAAAAAATCTTCCGGATAGCTCTGTAAAAATTAATGTCGCAAAAATATTGAAACCGTAGAAAATAAATTGGATACTTTTTGTAGTAAAATGTGCTCATTCTTATGATGATCACACGTATACTCGTAGAGTTTATTGTTATCATTATTATTAAAAATAATTCCAAATTTCACCAAATATTTTGCATATAATTTTCCGAGTGCATAATATGGTCTTTTTTTAGGTGCCGTGACAAACGACATTGTACATAATAAATTACAATCAAAATAAAAAAAAAATATATTAATAATTGGATGAAAAATCAGCAGGTTTACTAAAAAATGTTTCACCACGCATGCACTCAAAATATAATGTTCATAATGTATTTATTAGCTAAATGTATAGGGCAATTTTTGTGAAAATCTCAAAAACATAGCTTGAAAATTCTGAAAATGATCATCGATAGAATAAGCTCGAAATTATTCAATTCCAAACGGAAGCAAAAAGACCGGGGGGGGGGGGGCTGTATCCAAATATAGTACATGTAATATGTGTGTGCAACAGTATGTAAAATACATTATATTTGAATAGTCTTTCGGTTTTTTTTTTTTTTTTTTTTTTTTGCTTTTTGTTAAGAACAACAGATTTGAGCTTATTCTATCGATGATCATTCGGAATTTTCAAGTCATGTTTTTGAGACTTTCACAAAAGTTGCTTCCATATGTTTAACTAATACATTTTGTGCATTATATTTTGATTGCATTTACGCATGTACAGTGAAACAATATTTAATGAATCTGCTCATTTTTCATTCAATATATTTTTCTTTTTCTTTTTCTTTTTTTTTTTTTTTTTTTTTTTTTTTTTTAAATTTTGATTGCAGGTTATAATGTAAATGTAATTTGTCATGGTTCCTGAAAAGAACATTATTTTATATTAAAAACTCTGCAAATTATATGCAAAAATCTTTGTGGAATTTGGAATTGTTTTTATAAACAAACTTAATTTTTCAATGAATATACGCGCTATAAAAAGAAGCAGTTTACTACAAGAAGTCTCCTAATAATTTTTATCATTTCAAGGCGATAGCGACATTAGTTTTTACAAGGTTATCCAAAAAGCATTCATTTTTCTTCAGTTTCTTGACGGTCCCTTATGAAACTTCACGGGAAAAAAAAATCTTCACGGAAATATATGGACATGGTGTTTATACACCTGAAGTTTTAGGATAATATTTCTTGTATTTTTCTAAATATTTTAGAAAATGTCTAAAATCGCAAGTGACCGATCATCCCTGGCCTATTTAGTGTATTTCATATGTTGCCAAGATTTCATGAAAATTTTGTTTTTGGCATTGATAAAGAAAATATTTTTGTATTTAGCTTAGATTAAAATGCTTTTATTTTAGAATAAATGTATACTTGAAGCGCATGACTATAACTACAACATATTATTGAAAACATAAATGAAAAACTTACATACTTATTCAAACATGTTGAATTATAATTGATGTTATGAATTATAAAAAATAAATTTAAGATTCAGAAAATCAAATAAGCATGAATTATTTCTACACAATCTTAAGAGAAAAACTACGGATGCCGAAAGAAAAGTACGAATTTTAGAAATAAAATGGATTCAAAATAAAAATACTTTTGTAAAATTCCAAGTCAATAAATACTAAGAAATCAGAAATAAGCTAGACTCATTATGAAAATTTTAAAAATTATAATACACAACAGCAAAAAAAAAAAAAAAAAAAAAAAAAAAAAAAAAAAATACATTTTTAAAAATTAGAGCTACTTGTAATTTAAAAAAATCACGAATATCATTTATTTAGAAAAGTAGTTTCTTGGAATATCCATTATACACCAGGGCACAAAATATTAGGAACGATAATGTAATTGTCTAAATAAAAAATATATTAATCCACATAACCGTATGAATTTAATTTATCGAACTAAATAGTCAATATAAACATATAACAAACATTTTGAAACAATTTTTATAAATATCATGTATACATATACGTTGAATTTTTATTCGATATTCACCGGAGCAAAATAAGAACGGAACAGATTTTTTTTTTATTCTACTATTCTTGCCCTTTATTCTTAGTATTAAGTACTTCGATGATGTGTGTAATTAGATCTAATAGTCTATTAGTATTAATAAATTTTATGAATGCACTTTTTCAATAAAATTTCAGTTTCAAATTTAATATTTTGTCTTTCCAAAGCTTTTCTAGATATTTGCGAATAAATTCATAGCAAACTTCAACAAAGTTTCCAGATATCAAACATGAAATTTCAGTTTTTATTTGAATAGAAAAAGGATTGTAAATTGACTTTTGATAATCTGTGATGTAATTACATAATATATAGTATAACGTGTAATAATTATAGTATAATGTTTAACAATGACACGCTTACTAACTTAAAAAATGAAATTAAATTCATGAGATAAGGGTCGTATGAGCAAGAAATTTCTACGGTACCAGTATTTTCTTTTAGAAAATATCTTAAAAAAGACGAAATTTCGCCTATTCAATAAAAATTTTGTTAATTTTAATCTATTGTTAAAATCATTAATTTTAACCTATTCTATGAAAAACAGAGATACAGTGGGCTCCCTCTATTCTGAACACTCATGGGACCGACCAAAATTGTTCAGATTTTGGGGGTGTTCAGTATAGAAGGGAGATAGGAAATACCTTACTAAGTATGATGACTGAGCTGGTAGTTTATCAAATAAGGTCGGTTTTACAGGATTTTCATTATATTTACTTTCTTTTAATTTTAAAAGTAAACAAACATGATTTCTACATTCCTTAACCTTTTAAGCGTTCTGCAGAATTTTGCATGCAAGTTTAACAATTCATAAAATAAAAGCTACGGAAAATATTGATATGGAGATTTGTGTTTTATAATATAATCTTAGAAATTTTTTTATCATATGCAGTTCAAAAAATTAGCATTAATATAGACTTTGAGTTAAATAAACCTTTGAATCTAAACACTATGCGCGGAAAAACCCAGTTAGGCCGCTTAAAGGGTTAATGAATGTCCTATCATGGGCAAAAATGAAATCTGCGGAAATTAAATAACAAAATTATAAACAAATAGCTTCTTTAATTGCCATTTTCTCAGTAGTGGATTAATCAAAGAAATCAGTACAAAACTCCAATTTCAGTCTAAAATTCAAAAATTAATCTTTGAAATATTTTAAACTGTTATTAAAAATATTTCATATAGAACTATTATTTGAAATAAGAACGATGGAAGTGAATTATTTTAACTTACCGCAATTGTCTTCAACTAATCAGAAACTAAATTTTTACATTTTCTAATGAAAAGTCATAAAATGGCTTCTGTTACAGCAGGCAGCTGACAAGAATGTGACAACAGAATTTTTGAACATTTAACTTAAGTTTCTATCTAACAAATTTAAGTATTCAAACAAATTGCAATTTCAAGTACAGTAAAACCCCGATAATTCGGATTAATTGGGACCAGACCCAATCCGGATTATCCGGAGAATAAGAAAAAAAATGAAATAAAATAAAACATACGCACAGAAAATCACCTTCATGTTTAACTTATTATTTTATTTACAGACAGTAAAAATGTTTACTTTGTAATAAAAAAGTTTAATTTTTTGCTGTGCCAGTTTTCTATACATTTTGTGAGCCATACGGTCACGCTTACCCACTTGAGCATAAGTAGTTCGTTGGGTGTAGTTTAAATAGCAGTTTAAATAAGAAAGCTTAAGGTAGTCTTTCGAAAAGATTTGAGAAGAAAGTTTTTTTTTATTCAGAATACGATGATGAAACAAGTTTATGCTATGGAAATTAACCAAATCGTTTCTCAATCGCTTGACCAAACCGATCCGGATTATCCGGAGATCCGGATTTACGGGGTCCGGATTTGCGGGGTTCTACTGTATGTACTTAAATCTAGCAGTGATTTTGTCTGTTTATTTTTTAATCAAGTTTGTTAAACTTTTTATTCATCTATAGCAGTTTCTTTGAATTCCCATAATCAGAATTCGAATTCAGATAGCAAACATGCGTTCAATTTACGGAGATGGAGTAGAAAGGGGGACAAAAGTAGCGTTCATAATAGTGGGGTGTATGGATTACAGTATGTTCAGAATACAGATAGTTAATCTTTTGTTAAGTCTATGGAGTTTCGCCTAGACCGTCAGAATGTGTTCATAATACCAGGGTATTCAGATAGAGAAAGTCCACTGTATATTACTTGGAGAATTCTATGAAAAGCACGAACTCTGAGCTAATACCCAAAAAGCTCGTGTTCGATAATGTATGCAACCAAATGAAGACAGGGCAACATTATTATTATTTCAACAGACGACAAAATCATACATCTTCACTTTCAATACTATTTATTGTCGTTTTTTTAAACATTTAATCATTTATGAGCACTGTATTTTAATAGGTCTTTTTTATATTATTAGCACTTTACAAATACTGTACGTTATTTTGTGATGTTATGTAAATCAAAGACAGCAGTAAAATGACGCATTAATTTCAACATAAAACACATAACAAATTATTAGGAAAAAAAATACCTATAAGATAGTTATAAATTTTTAAATTAGAAAATCTAATCTTTTTAGCTTTTTGATTAGTTATTTTTGCATCTTCTATCTTTTGGAACCGTAATTAAAAAAAAAAAAAGGAGTCAAATTTGGCCATATCCATATAATATTAATTCTGATGTTTGCTTCTCCTATGCCTTGGCAATATTGTCAGATTTTTTATTTTTTATATCCAAAATAGACAAAAATATTTTTTACTAATAATCTTCTCTTTGTTTAATCACAGAATTTGTATGATTAAATATAGCAAAGATTAATATTCTAAAATAGTGTTAGATATTTTGAAAGTATTCTCAAATTTTGCAACACTGCAACATTTGTAAACGTGCTCGTGCAAAAGTGCATTTTCTGCATGAAACAAGAACTGAATCAGACATAGGAAAAATATCAAAAGCTTAGCGCACCGAAGAGAAGTTATCAGTGAGCCAAATTGCAGCATATAGGAAACGAGTTTGACATGCCTGCTTTAATTTTTCTAGTACACCATGTTCTTTTTTATTATCATGAAATGTGTAATTTTCATAAACAAAATCTTTCATTTCTTCAGTCACATTCTCTGTAAACTTTATAGTTTTCATCTTAACCAGAAGAAAGATAGTCTAAATGTTTAATTATGACAGATTGAATTTTTGTAAAAGAAAAATATATCATCATCATCGTCTGAAAAACTAAGCATCATTTGTAAAGATATGTAAAATATCATTGATGAAAGCAGTCACAGCAACAAATTGGAAACTTGTAAATGTTCTTGCTCAACAACACTTCTGTCTTCCATCAATGCACAAACCAGTAATGGGCAGTTTTTTCTAATGAATGATACACGGATAACCATCTTGCCGCATGCACTTGTACAAATTTATTTTCCTCAATATCTAATGTTTCAGACATTTCTTTCAGTAGTCATGTCCACTAAATGAAATTTCACAGATTCAATTTAGAACATGGAGTGTTAAATAAGGTATTTTTCTAATTGATGCCAGCCTGTGTGCAATGCAGTGAATTGCTATATATTGTGGCACATCATTTTTTAGGTAGATAGTAAACAGACTCGAGACCTAGTATTATATATCTAATCTGTGGTTACCCTAAAAAAATTCTTCAGTAATTTATATCCCTTCAATATATTCAACAGGGGTGATTCTGGATGAAAATTTTTTTTCGGAAATCGGCGGCGGGGGGTGGGGGGGGGGGGGGGTCGTGAGTCCCCCCCCCCCTCCAGCGATCTTCGCACAAAATCGGCGTTTTTCCGCTATCTTCAGACGAAATCAGCAATATTTTAGCAAAATCGGCGATTTATTGCGATCTTTTGCCAAAATCGGTGGTTTTTCCGCGATCTTTTGACGAAATCTGCGTTTTTCCATGTTTTTTTAAAAGTGAAATCGGCGTTTTTTCGACGATCTTTAGACAAAATTTGCTTTTTTACACGATTTTTTACACGATTTTTTCACGACGTTTTATTCCCGCGATCTTTTGACGAAATCGACGTTTTTTCCGTGATCTTTTGATGAAATTGGTGTATTTTTTCAAATATTCTTTTGACAAAATATTTTTAAGCGATCTTTTATCGAAAACGGCGTTTTTTTCCCGCGATCTTTTAACGAAATCGGCGTTGTATCCGCAATCTTTAGACGAAATCGGCGTTTTCCGGCCGTCTTCAGAAGAAATCAGCGTTTTATCTGCGTTATTTGGTGAAATTAATACACATAGTAATGCTATATTAAAGAACTGCTGATGTACCAATTTCGACAAATTATATAAAACGCCCAACTACTCAAGTAGTACCGAACTGCGTAAAAAAAACATCCTTATAACTCCAAAAATAATAATTCCATTAACTAACAATTAACTGCGTTGGATTAAGCGTCTCATTTCCAATTAAAATATACTTTTGAATTGAAATTTGAATGAAATACAAGGTCATGAAAAATCGAAGAATGTGGAAAACAAGATTACAAATATCTCGGCAACTAATAATCCGATCGACTTCGTTCTATATGCAAAATGTGTGTTATTTTATTGCCTTTTACGTCCATTCCTTAGAACAAAAAAATTCGAAAATTTTTATATACCTTTCATCAGAACGAATTTTTCGAGAGTCCGAAAAAAATAGTTCGGGATAATCGAGGTTGCTGATATTAAATAGGGTTCGTCCCATTCTTACATACTAACTACATACAAAATTTCTAGTCTCTATCTCAATTTGTTCGGGAGATAGAGCGTTTACAGACAGACAGACGGACGGCAAATTTTTTTTTCTAAAAATATGTTTTTCGGAATCTCCACTATCTAAAACGTGTAAATCCGTCAAAATTTTTTTTTCGATTTTCAAAACGATTGCAAGACTATACTACGTATGACGGGTAAGTAAAATAAGTGATGGAAAATTGATTCCATATGATTTCGAAGCTTTTTTAAAGTTAAATACATTAAGACCAATTTATGAAAAAATTCGTTATATGGAGATAGATAATTCGCTATATAGAGACTGTTTTTAATGTAATCATGCAAAAAGGGGACCGTTCCTACTATAAATTCGTTATATAGAGAAATTCGATGTATGGAGTTTCGTTATAGAAAGACTCGACTGTATTTTATTAAAAAGTTCAAAACGCTGATCTCAGGTTTAACATGTGAAACTATATAAGAAAAATTATGAGATTTCAACAATCTGCTAACAGATAGAAAAAGTTTACTACTGAATGCATACAACTAATAAATAATGGTGAGCAGTGTATGTTCTCAATAGCTAAATACCTTAAAATGCATGTGAAAAATTCAAAAGCATATGAAAAAATAATTTTTATTAGCATACATTTACTCATACACTTAAATATACAACATCCAATTTCAATAAAAGACAAGCTTCAGATAGTGACTGATAAAGGCAGTTGATATAATTTAATGTTTTATAATACACAACAGTGATGAAATTTATACATCATGAATACCACAAACATGGTAAAGAATTGTGCAAATGAAAGAGAAATGTTTTAATTTAAACAAGAAAATATCACATGATGAAGAAACAGGGAAAGTAACAAATTCACTAACAGAAAAATCAATAAGCATACATATAGCAATAAATAAAATGAATGGTTGATATAACCTAAATAACTGATAGAACCATGTATAATCAAATTATTACATTTAATATACTTACAATTACTATAAAAAATAATTTAATAAGAAAATTTTCATCTGGAATATCCAAAAAAATAAATTAAAAGGAGTCAAGCAATAGATATAACAGAAATAGACCTGCCTCCTAATCAATTTCAAAACTATTTCTGAACATATATAAACTCAGAAATGTATTTTAGAAAGAAACAAAACCAAATATAGTATATCCCCTCTAATCCGCACACATTGGGATCAAGGGGTTTATGGCTTATAGATCATTTCTTCATTTGCATTCAAATATTTGAAATTTATTACCAAATGTATTAAATCCCACTGTAAATAAATAACACAGAAATGAACAAAAATGCTTTAAAAAAAATTAGATTGAATATTAGAAATTTAAATGACATACAGTTGAAGATTTTTATAACACAATTCCATATAATGCAATTCTCGATATAACACACAACTTTTCAGATGTAAACAATGAATTTTTCTATGAAGAAGCACCTGAATTTCGAGATTGTAAAAAACTGCTACTGTCTAGAAAACTAATGCAATAGTTCCATTTTATCTCCTTAATTTAGAACTTTTTAATGAAAAAATTTAGTATTACAATAAATGTTTTTGAAAATGATCGATATAATGCATGATTTGAAAAGCACATTTAACAAAATGTGGAATGATCTAAATAATACAAAAATTGATAATCAGGATAAAGAATGCAGTATAAAGATACTCTAATGCAGGGCATGAAACTTCCACTCGCCAGCTCGCCATTGGCGAGTAAATATTTAAGGTTGGCGAGTAAGTTTCGTCTTTTAAAATGTTGTGCTTCAAATCAAACTATGCACAGCAATACATGGAAGTATTTCAAAATAAAACCATGGTATTTAGTTTCCAAAAGAAGTAAAAATGCTCTGTCACTTTTATTTTATTTTTATTTTTATTTTTTTTAAACAGAGGAATGAAATTCCCCTGTCTGCATTCATTGCACCTCCCCCCCCCCTTCACACACACACACTCTCATACCCCACAAGAACCAATATCGAATCAGATCACTGACACTTAAAGAGATGCTGGAGGAAGTTTACACTGAAAAATGTTCAGCAAGATTTGCCAAATTTCTCCAGATCCAAATATTTTGTGCTGTTTTACCAGTAAGCACAGCTTCATGTGAGAGAGGGTTCAGCTATCACAACAGACTCAAGACAGCATACAGGAGCTCTCTGAAGACTGAGACAATGAATTATTTATTCAGAACTAGCTGACCCGCCCGGCGTTGCCCGGGTCCGTATTAACAATATTAAACGAACTTGAAATTTGTATGATTTTATCATTAACTCGTTATATGCAGAAATGCATTGTCTGAAATACGTAACCACTGACTGTGTGAAAAATCGGTTTTAAAAACAACTAATATTAAGCTCTAAAAATACTCAAAATGAGCAATGAAAAACGCGGGAGGGTATATGTATCCAACGATTGCATGATTTTCATGTAAAAAAGTTGATATTTACCCATAAAAATCACTGTTAAGTCACGTAACTAATTATTATTTTCACATACAAATCCCAAGTGAAATATTTTGAATTTCAAACTAATTATATCACTCTTAAATCTGATTATACCATGAATGAAATCGATACACGATGGTAGCTAAAAGGTTGGTATATAATACTATAATTTCAGAGCTATTTAACAAAAGTAAGTGTTATTTTTAATCAAATCTTGCATATAGGTTCACTCTGTGTATAAATTCCTAACCTTAAACTTTTATACCGTAACCAGAACCTGTCTGTAACCTAACAGCGACTTAACAGTACCCTACCGTAAATTAAATATAACAGAAATGTAACCTAGCCTAAATGTATTCACTTTATTGTAACATATCCTTATTCTAACCATAACATAAATGCAATTTAACTTTAACCTAACTTTAACCTAAATAATATAATAGAAATTTTTTTTTTTTTTTAAATTACTATTTCTTCGTAAAATATGCTTCAGTTGTAATTCGTTTCTTTCAATTCGTTTTATTAATACAAAATTCCTTCCTCGTGCTTTTGTTTGAGACATTAAAATTTCAGCGATAAATGGTTTAATATTGCAAACCACGGAGTAAGACACTTCTTACTCGGTGTTGCAAACCTTTTATCGGTTTACTTCGACTCCACCTATTTTTTTCTCCATGGTGAACAGCAGCTGTGATTTAAAAAAAAATCCTCATTTAAACTGGCAGTTTGCCAGTCTATGAATTTTAAAGGTCTGTCCCAGCTTTTTTAATTATTTCTGCGAAAATTTTATGCAACCAATCAACCATAAGAAAATAAAATGGAAAAAAAAGGCGAAAAAAGGCGATTTTTTATGAGAGTAAGCTTTGGAATTTAATTAATTACTCAGTTAATAAATAGAATTTTGAAATTCTGAGCCTCAGGTGCATCAGGAGAGACATTGGGCTACTCTCAAAAAAATTTTGAGCTTCGTACTTTTGCTAGCCATCGCAGACACACAGACACACACACAGACAGACAGACAGAGCGTTTTGTTCTTTTATTAGTATAGATTTCTGTTAATAAACCCATTCTGACAGAGTTTGACCCTACAACTGCAATTGATAACTGGTATTTCAATGCAGAAAGACAGCGCTATGCAAAACTGAAGTCTGAAGTGCTAATAGTACAGAAACTTTGTATCACTGGTATATATTCTGTAACCACTGAAATGTTATGGCAAGCTTATTTTGTATTAATGCTATTTTTTTTTGCAGTAAGTATGTTTCGTTTTATCAATTTTTGCATTTTTTCGGTCAATAGAAATTTTTCATACTACAACATTTAATATTTAAAAAATATCCCATATTTTTCATAAATGTAAAATATTCTGGATTTAACAAACAGCTCCTTCTAACTGTCGTCAATTTACATTAAATTTGGCATTATTTCATTTTCTGTGCAGATGTGGGGGGCTGACGTTGTTGTCTGACTGAATGTAAAATAGAGGCGAGTAAAATTTTAGTCCAGCAAGTATCTTTTACGCAGAAATTTCATGTCCTGCTCTAATATATTTTGATATGTTTCAGACATATTTGTCTATATTTATGAGGTAAATTTGATGACCATGCTTTTTTTTTTTTTTCCCAACTATGTGTTTTTAGGTTTGCTTTATACAGATCTTCTACTGAAATACAAAATTAATTAAAAACATTTTTACATATTTTTAAATCAATCAAACATTGTAGTGATAGTGGCTTGCTCTATAGTTTTTACTTTAGGCCCTGTAATAAAATCTTGAAGCCTTTTAAGAGTCAAAATTTCTTGATCAATAACAAAAGTTTTTCTTAAAAATTAAGATATCTATCCTCCTGAGCTAATGCTTTTTTAAAAGCAATTTTATCTTTTATACACAGCAACAAATGAATTCAGAAATAGTCTAATAGTTATTTACAAGATACATAAAACACTGTCTTCTATTGAATGTAGAATCCATTAAAAATTTCTTAATAAATTCATCAGTTAATAAGTTTCAAGTGCACAATATCTTGCTCAAAAAAAAAAAAAAAAAAAAAAAAAAAAAAGGGATTTAAACCATTTGTTTACATCTGAAATATAGCGCAGATTATAAGCTTTTGAGGATTATAGAGTTGCGGAATCGAGAGAATTGACTGTAAAACCTTAAGGTTAAAACTAAAGAGTGTCTGTATAGGATGAAATATTTAGGTCTAGATTATAATAAAAGCTATAAGTTAAGATTGTGCTCAGCACAATTACATTTTTTAGTTCATGGCTCAGCCCATATTGAACAAAAAATCAGTAAAATCAAAGTCAATTCAATATTCATTAAAAAATGAAAAGATTTATAACTAAAATACTTTTGCAATTAAAATACTTTTAAGGGGTTCCAGGATTCTTAAATATCTGATTTTTTTAGATGATAAACTTCTATTTTTTTTTGAACAGTTTGATATGATAGTTCCCTTGAAATTCCCATTAAACACTAGTTATGGCTTATAGAATTATACCCACTCAATAACTGAAGTGGCCTTTCCAAAACTAAACAGGATATTTTAAAAACTTCAAAATATCTTTTCATGAAATTTTCAAAACGTGTTATTTTGTATAAACTGGACCTAAAATTTTGTTTTTACTCCTTAAAAAATACTTTTTTATGTAATTACACTGCTGAAATTTTCAAAAATCTGTATTAGCTAAATACAACTTTGTAATAAAGATATAAAAATGCTTTAAAAACAAATTTATTTAAGTTCAGGGTAATTATTACAATCTGAAGTATAATCAGGAATAAAAAATTTCATTTTAATTGCAATTTTGTAACTGTGCACATAAGCTATTATACCAATTTTCTGCTAGACAAATATCTGACACTTTGGAGTCCCCTATAAATATTAATTCTACATCTTGCAATTTTTTAAATACATGAAATGAAAGAACATAATTATATTTCTCATCCCCCCCCCCAAAAAAAAAAAAAATTGTTTTTAAATCATACATTTTAAGATATTAAATGCTGAAAATGGTCTCCCCCCTCTTTTTCCCCCAATTTTAAGAGTCCTGAGACCCCAAAAATACTATCTACATACTTGAGCAAAAATTTTTAAGCACAATATTTTTCAGATTATGATTATAAGTCCTAGAACACAGAATTACACAATTAATGACTACTTATAAACACTTGGAAAGAAAATTAATGTGGTTTAAAAGGAAAGAAAAATTGAAAAAAAAAATGGAGTATAAATAAAAAGATACAATAGATAGAAAGACAAAAGAAATATTTTTAAAAAAATCTTCAGAAATGTATTTTAATTTAATAATTTTAAAGTTTTGATTAGTAATATACATTAACATAACATATATATATATATAAAAATCCAGCATCCAGTATGGTCATAGTCTGCAGAAAAAAAAAGTAAGTCGGTGCCAAGTCTGAAAGAAAATAGTCCAAATTGTCCAGGTTTATGCAGACCTTTAGTTTAAGCAACAAATAACTTATTTCAGTAGCTGTTTTCAACAGGACATACTATTTTAAGTATACTGAAAACTTTTTTTTGGGGGGGGAGGGGGGACTGTTTCTCAAAAATGAATTTCAAAATGTAGCAAAATAATGAAATAAATAATTTTAAGCATTTCACTATGCTTGAATTATTGTAAATATTTGAAAGAAAATAATGCAAATAAAGAAAATGCAATAAAGAAAATAAATTACAAGACCTGAGATTTGAATTATTTTTTCCTTTAATGCTAAAATTAAGGAAATATTTAGCACACAATAAGCTACAATAACTGTAATTGATTGGTTAGCACTCTTTAAAGTTATCTTCAGAATTAAATATCACAATTAGCAGTGGTGTAGTCGTAAAAAAAAGTAGAGGATATATGCTTGAAACAGAGTGTATACTCTAGGGTGTACTTACTGTAGCTTTCTAGAGAAACAGAGGCTATACAGTATTCCTTAAAAAAATGTATCCTGTATATTATGCAAGGGCTCTTAAAAAGGAATTAGGATCAGAATACACTTTGTTACTTTTCTATTTCATTTATTCATTTATGTTTTGTATTGAAGGGGGTAGCTCCAGTCACCTTCAAACAACTATAATGCTAGTTTCTTAAATTATTATTACTTTTAGATATGAAGGAAATTACTAAATATTTCCATTTAATTCAAATATATATATATAACTGAATGTTCACACATAACTTTTAAATTGAATTTTTATAATATTTGTTTAAAAAACTTATTTACTTTTTTTTTTTTTTTTTTTTTTTTTTTTTTTTTTAAAGATTATAATATGTCTGTGTCCCTGTGTTCCAAAGTTTCATCAATATTCTTGTGCCATAAAATTTGGGTATGGTGATATAGACAACAAGCAAAGGAGCACTTCCATTTTGTGTTCAGTAATTTCCCCCTCTCTAAATATATCAATATATCAACCAATACAGTAGAGCCTCAATTAACCAGGTTTCGATTAATTGAAGTTTCTGTTAACCGAGCTGATAACAAAGTGCTACAAAACTCTTTTCGAGGATTGCATAGGCATGGGCGACAGAATTAGGACAATCTTTTCAATAGGCCAGCAAAAAATTGAAAAGACCTGCTAGAATGAGCCAGTAAAAAATTAAGCAGACCTACCAACACGATATAAAAAAAGAGCCATTTTTATAGAATATGATTTTTCCATGAATAAGTATAAATGTGTGTCACAAGCTGATACTAGTTTGACAACATCAATATAGAAATATATGTCCTATGTAGAGATCAGCATCGGACAGTTACATGGTGTCTGAGCTCAGGCTCAATTTTTTTCAGCAGACTCATGCCAAGCTGAGATCAGGCTTGCATTTTTTTCTTACGTAGTCAGTTCAGGCTGGAACTGGATATAATTATTCTCAGGATGTGTAGAACAGACAATATGTTTTGTGAAAATATTAATAGCAACTTTTGTTAATGGAATCATTGAAAATAGTTTTTATTTGTTGTGCTGTGAAACATAGCTTTATATATGCTTATTTTTATCATTTAAAAACATTCTATTTTTTTTTTTAGTTTAAGAAATGTTAAATTTACAAGCACAGCAAGTTTTTATACACAATTTCTATTAAGTGAGATTTCCAGTATCCAAGGTACTGGCAGTCCCAATTAACTAGGATAATCAAGGCCACACTGCATTTCTATTAAAAACTTTACATCAACAAGATACTTCAATATATTTATAAACATATTTATAATTTTTTTTTTTAAAGGCAATTTAAACTTTTTTTAAAAGAAAGATGCATCAATATTTAAATGTAACATAATTTGCAATATTAGTATTTCAATAAATTGATGCTGTAATGTGAATACAAAAAATAAAATATTTTGTATTTTAATTAAAAAAGTGCATGGGGAGAATTAATGAGTTGTGTATGATTGGATATTGAAATAAGTTGTATATTTAAAAAAAATAAAATAATAGCTGCATTATATCTCTTCACACACATTAAAATATTATCAATAAGTGTATAACATATAGTTATTTATTGTATTCTTTTAAAATTTGTAGACTAAAAAACTAACAAGACATTAAATTTGACTGAAAATTAGCACCATTTACTTAATTTAAAAAAAATAATAATAACACCTAAATAAATGTCTTACTATAAGGAATAAAAGTAGACGACAGTACCAAAAAAGCAAGATATTTCATTTAAAATGTCCTATAATTTTCATATTTTTAATAGGAATGTCTAAATGTCAATTTTCATTGAAATACATAGAATTTCAGTAAAATATGCAAATCAAACATTGAATAAATAGTATAAATACTGAACAATTTGCTTGAGTATGTTGAAACAGTGAAAGTATTTTTGAAAATTTTCTTTTTTCTGCTAAGACCCCTTTTAAAAGGAAACACAATCCTAAATTCAAATATCTCATAAAAAAGTATTTTTAAAGGAAAAAGAAATTTAATCATTTATAATCAATCAAAAATAGCCATTTTAAATAAATAGAAGTATTAACATAAGCATATGATGTGTTAACAATGAATTTAAGCATAAAAAACATTAAAAAAAAATTAGTGAAAATGTTATGAACGTAAGTAGAACATATGACAAATGTATGGTAATATTACAAAAAAGAAGAAAAAAAAAGCTTTTTTATAACTATGAACACTCTGTATGCATAAAAAATGAACACAATGAAGGGGAAATATGAAAAGTGATTAATGTTGAATATATACAATAACAATCTCTGTAAATAATCAAGATGAATTGGGATGTGTTTTGAAAAACATATGTATGAAGCAGGGCAGAAGATAAAGGAGAAAATCAAATCTTTATTCATTTTCAGCAAACTATAGTACAAACTTAATAATTGTTTTTGAGTTTTATCCAAGTTATGATGAGGATGAGATAAGATGAAAAAGTATATAAATTTCTCAACAGAGATTTAACAACAACTCATTTATTCTTTGTTAAAAATGAAATTATATTTGGAAACAATAACATGTTTGAAATCTAAATTTTGAATTCAAGAAAACTTATATGTCTTAAACCTATTCAGGACTAAGATTAATACAGTACAAAAAAATACTGTACATTTAAATGGACTTGAACATAATATATTTATTAATTAAAAAATTATGATATAAAAGTAATTCATTGTAGTAGTCTAGTATTCAGTTGTTTCTGACTGTCATACAAATTTATAAAAGCATAACCATGTTTAAAAATTCTATAGCAAAATCTTAGAATAATTGCTTTATAAGGAAGTGTTAAATAAAAAGGAAAAAAAGGAAGGTAACAAGTGTTGAGGTTAGGCAGCAAATTAAGTAAACATAAAAATCACAGACTGACTTAGTTAACTTAATAGCAAAGGCATAGGAAAGGGATGGGCTCATATGGTTCAAGCACACCCCATGTATTTTTTAAGATAATACAAGTTAAATATTACTTTCTGCATTCAATGTCAGATAATTCTTCCCTTAAATGGGAAGAGGGGGGATGGAAACTTTTCTACAAAATGAAGGTAACTAGTTAATCTCTAGATCAGGGGCCTTAATGTTAGCTCTGCAAGTCAGTCATTGCTTTAAGTTTATTTTAATTAATATTTTTTAACTTTTAACTCTTACTTTAATTTAGAATTGCTGGACATAAGATTTCAGTAGCTTCAAAAGATTTAACAATTATAAATTTTAACAAGAAATACAATTAGATGCACTGATTTTTGAGATCTTTTTACTTTCTGTTAAAATTTTTAATTATATGAGGAGAGTGTGCCTTCTTGAATTGTTCATTTTCTCAAATTTTTTTATTTTAACTTCTCTATAATTTTTAGTATATTAATCAATTAAAATGCTGATTTTGATGATGACATTAATAATTAAATTGAATTATTTATTATTCTTATAAATATTTTACTAATTATTGATAATCCTATTACTCAATTTAACAATTTGTACTTGACCCCTCCCCATGCTATAATGTTTTAACTAATATGTTACTGCTTAATAATTTTATTAAATGAGTTGACACAGTAATTTAACTGTCAGTGGTTCTTGTGTCTTATTGAAGTCAAACATTACTGCATGTTTATAATTTCTTTCAATTTTCCTATTTAATTCAAAATGCATTGAAACAAACAATTAACAAAATGTTCAAAATAACAAGTATTTAAATCTCCATTCCAATTAACAAAGAGCAGTATGAATTTGTTTATAATAAAGCATTAAAAAAAAACATACAAATTAATGTATTTCGTTAAATGGTATCTCTAAAAAGTTCAATGGCAAGTTCAATCACATGGTAACTTTTGTCCTGAAGAGGTTCATATCTAAATTGCATGACTTAAATTTGCTGGAATAAAATAAAATGCTATGCGCTGCAAATTTATCTTGCCACAAAAAGTTTAAATGATTAAATTTTACTTTAAAAACACATAATTGATATCCAAATAATGAAGCACTATATCAATGAGATCACAGTCTAAATATTATAAATCCTGATACAAACAGCATACTTTATGCATAAATCATGATGATATCCAACAAATAATTTATAAAAACTTTTTTGACTAAATGCTAAAGCCTTCATCAAATGACAAAGCGTTCAGCTGTCATAAAATGCAACGAGTTTGAAACTACTTCAGGCACTGATTCTCCAACTTGTTGTCTAGAGTTTAAATCCTTTTGAATACCACCAAACATTATAAGTTCACCTTTACCTAAAACCAAAGAGTATAAAATTATTTCTTCTGGGGCAGCAGGAGACTGTTTTTTAATCATACGCCAAGAAACATGGCCGTTTGATACTGCTTGACTAATATCCAATACATATAAGCACATAGGATTTTTTGTAGTTAACACAGAGGGACTTTTCTGGAAAATTTTTGGAAAATATGCAGGCAAACTGAAATTAAAAACAAAAGTTTGATTAGTTCCTTTTATCAAAATACTTTGTGTTCACAAAATAAACATAAATTAAAATTGATTTTAAATAAAAGAAGACAAACGATTGTTTTTTCATTCAACATTAAGTTGGTTAAGACTATAAATTGACGAACAATGCTAAGTGAAATAGAATAAACATTTTAAGTATAGCATATATATTTTGAAATAGGAATATAAATAAACAAAAGTTTTAAATTTACAACTTAGAGAATAAATGCTGTTTACATTATGCCGTTTTGAAAAAGAAAAAATTGTGTCTTTTGAAAGATCCTTCACAATTTTTTTCCTAATAATATTTTGCTATCTTCTTGTAATATTGTCACATTAAAAATCAGATGCATATCATTTTATCAAGAGTTTCTTTCTTTTGTTTTTTATTTTTAAATCTTAAGAGATGTGTTCTTATTGATAAGATAATATATGAAAAATACTTATGATATTTATGTACTTATGATAACAGAAAAATATACTTAAGAATGGGAAAATTAAAATTAGTAGACTCCCTCAAATTCGAAAAGCTTGGGACCAGGACTTGTGCAGATTTTAGAATTTTGCAGATTTCTGGTCATTGATAGATTTGTTTACATTTTTGAAACAATTTCATTGGTAGTTAAGCCTTATAATGAATGCATATAATAAATTCAAACATTAAAATAATTAAGTAAAATATTTAAATAAATAAATAGTTAAAAAGCAAATAATTGTTACAAAAAAGTTAAGTAAAATAAAATTATAGAAAAATATTAAAGTAGATAATTAAGATACAATACTAAATATAAATAATGATTATGAAAAATCAATCATTTTTTTATAAAGAAAAATATTTTAAATTTTTTAATAAACAAAAAAAGCTTGATTATTTTTTAAATATTTATTTTATACAACAAAAAATATCCTGCCTCTTGAATTACAAACACTACCAAATGGTCATTGAAAGTTACATTACACTGGGACTACGATACGATAATGATTATTTTGATTAAATATTGATCATCCTAATTAGTAAACTGGATGTAGATCCCAAATTTGTTTCATAACTAGCAGGGATAGGAAAATAGTAATAGAACATTAAAATAATAATTTTATATAGCAAAAATTATCCTGTCACACGAATTACAAACACTACCAAACGACCATTGAAAATTATATTACGCTGCAACTACGATAATGATTATTTTGATTAAATATCGATCGTCGTGCGTCTAAGAAACATTATTTAACACTGCAGAATTCAAATTAAAAGACATTAATAAAAAAGGAAGTTGAAAATGATTTAAAAATAGATATTGTTATAGAATTATTTGTATTTCATTAGCCACTGACTTCAGCACCATCTTTAATTTCATTGTTTACATCTGAAAAAATTATGCAGATTTCTGGCGTTCGCGGATTCAAGGGAGTGTACTGTATCATATCAAATGCAGTATTTAGCAATGATGAATACAGTAGAGTTCCTCAAATCTGCAACTCTAAAACCCACAAACGCCTGAGATCCACACATCATTGCAGATATAAACAATGAAACTTTCAGCTCAGATATAGGGACAAAATTAGAGAATTTTTCAGTTTTATATTATTTTGCATGTATTCTAATATGCAATCCTTGATAAATATGATTAAACTCTTAATTTTTCACAAAGAATTTTTTTTAAATTAAGATTTGATGATATTACTGGTAATTTATCTTTTTACCAAATAAATTTATGTATTAATCAAGCTTTTCTGGTTAGAGACAAGCTAAGTAGAAAATAAAACTTCCTTACTTTATGATTTTGGTGTAAATTAATATATTACCTTTATGAGAAAAGTTTCATTGAATAATTCAGTGAAAATTTATCACATTTTTTTATACATAATTAATTGTACATTCTTAATTATTTACTTATCCTTAACTTTTAATAATTCAACACTTTTTTTAAATTATCTTATTTTAATATTTCTTAAAGTTATTTTAATCATTTTAGTTTATTCCTTTACTTATTTTAATATTTTACTATAAAGAAAGCATTCATTATAATTTTGATTGCATCATACATTCAAATTACTGTTTTAAAAATATGAACAAAGCAATGATTTGTTTAGTTCTAAAATCCACATAACCACTTGTCCCAAGCTGTATGGGATTTGAGAGTACTGTAATTCAATAAAAAATATATCTTACCTAACATTTCTAGCTCGAAGATCCTTTATTCTTTGTTCCATTCTATCAAGTCCTTCTAACTGACGTTGTCTATTTTTTCTTATCATATTATTGGGCCGAAAATTCGATTTTGAGTCATTTTTTGAGGCACTACTTTCTGAATCTGCGGTACCTACACCATCCACAGTTGCAGAAACACTAGAATGAGCTGTTGCTGCTGAGGCAACTTGATAGTTCACAGTACTTTCTTGAACACCAGATGTCGATGGCACATCTTGAGGCATTTGTGCAGAAGAGTTATAAATAGGAATATTACTTTTCTTTTTGGCTACATCTTGCAGTTGACAATCATCTTCATCACTACTTGACATTTGACATGATTTATTGTGCTGGCGGTCCATCTGACGTTTAAATACACCACGTTTACCATTTATACAATGTTCAACGTCCACTGACATAGGTGATGTTAGTCTCGATAAGCTGAAAAATTAAAATATTTAAAAAATTATTTTGAAATAATGTAAGATAAACAACAAATAAATAACTATTATGGCTTATTAGGATGTTGTCAAATCTAAACTTACTGTTTTTTGTCACAATCAAATTACTTTAGATACATAAAATTTTCAAAAATTCTCATGTCATTCATGTATTAAAATTTCAATACTATAACTAACTTTTGTGTAAAATGAAGCATTTTTCAAAGCTATCAAGAAGTAAAAATCACAGAATTCACTAGAAAGAAATGAAGTGTATTTATACTATATAATTATTATTATTATTATTATTTTTTTTTTTTTTTTTTTTTTTTTTTGGCATCCAAATACTAATAGCTGAATTTTTTTTATACATGTAGAAGAAATCAAATTCATTTTGTATCAGGCATAGGAGATTTGACCATTTATACCAGAGCAGAGTGAAACAGTAGAAGAATAATCAACTATATCAGTTCTAGTAATATACTATATCAGTTTTCAGAAGTTTATAGATTTTTATTACTTACCCATCATATGTAGTATAGGGTAAGTCTTGCAATCGTTTTGAAAATCGAAATTTTTTTTTGACGGATTTACACGTTTTGGACACTGGAGATTCCGAAAAACATATTTTTAGAAAAAATTTTTTGCCGTCCGTCCGTCCGTCTGTGTGTCTGTCTGTCTGTCTGTCTGTAACCGCTTTATCTCCCGAACAAATTGAGATAGAGACTTGAAATTCTGTATGTGCTTAGTATGTGAGAATGGGACGAAGCCTATTTAATATCAGTAACCTCGATTATCCGGAACTATTTTTTCCGGACTCTCAAAAAATTCGTTCTGATGAAAGATATATAAAAATTTTCGAATTTTTTTATTTTAAGAAATGTACGTAAAAGGCAATAAAATAACACAAATTTTGCGCATAAAACAAAGTCGATCGGATTATTAGTTGTAGAGATGTTTCTAATCCTGTTTTCCATATTCTTTGATTTTTCATGACCCTGTATTTCATTCAAATTTCAATTCAAAGCTATTTTTCAATTGGAAATGAGACACTTAATTAGATGCAAGAAACCGTTAGTAAATATGATTAATATTTTTGAGTTATAAGGATGTTTCTTTTATGCAATTCAGTGCTACTTGAATTGTTTGGCGTTTCATACGATTGGTTCATGAGAAATGAACCAGCATAAATGAGCATAATTATATGTTAAAAATACTTAAATATACGTTTATATTTTGTTTTGGAATTGTAATGCATTTTATAAATTGTTTACATATGTTATGTTTTCATATATTATGTTATGCATATCCATGATGGGTAAGTGTTACGGTGGCCTCCAACGACTAGTTCTTATATTAAAATTGTGAAAATAGACATCTTTCTCAATCTTCTTTAATCAAAATTAAACTCATTTAACTAACAATGATCATAATGGTATTCCAACTAGATAATTTCATCTTATTTTAACTGTAGAAACCTATAAGGACTTCATTCAAACCTAATTGCATTTTCACTCAATATACAGTAGACTCCCTCAAATTCGCACAGCTCAGGACCAGAGGTTTTGCAGATTTTAGAATTTTGCGGATTTCTGGTCATTGCTTTATTTATATTTTTTAAACAGTAATTTGAGTACAATTAATAGTGTAATCGGAATGAATGCTTACAATATAATAAAATATTAAAATAAGTAATAAACTAAAGTAATAAAAATTTAGATAATTTTTAAA
Organism: Maratus speculifer; assembly: GCA_964019185.1. Lineage (NCBI taxonomy): Eukaryota > Metazoa > Arthropoda > Arachnida > Araneae > Salticidae > Maratus > Maratus speculifer. The sequence continues at coordinate 128,217,202 of OZ025296.1, forward strand.
ATGTTTAAAGTACTAATAGCAAAGGTCAAGTTAATAATTAATAGTGTATGATTAAATATTCATTATAAAGATTAAATGTATTTTTCCAAAATTATTCAACAAAACTTGCCTCATAAAAGTGCATTACTAATTCACATCAAAATCATAAAATAAGGATTTTTTTTTCAAGTTTAGTCTGGCTTAATGATTAATGCATAAATATATTTGGTAAGAAGATTCTGATTACCAGTGATATTAGTAATATCTTGAATTTTTTCCAAAAAAATTTATTCTTCCTTCGTGAAAAAAAAAAAAAAAAAAAATATTAATTTAGTCGTATTAACAAAAATTATAAATTAAAAAATATATGGAATTGATATAAAACTAAAAAAAACAAATTTTGTCCCAATACCTGAACTGAAAATTTCATTGTTTACATCCATAAAATATGTGCAGATTTTAGAGAGTTGCGGATTTGAGGGAGTCTACTGTATATAGTACACATAAGGAAGTAAAGTTTATCTTTGAAATCTTAAAAATACCTCAGGCACTAAAATAAATAATACACATCACTATCAATAAGATTCTACGAATTGAGTAACACTATTATTAAACAAATAATTCTGTTTGTCAATTCGACAGATCTTATTGATAGTGGTATGCATTGTTGTTTGTGTTTGTAAATAACAAATACAAACAATTACTATAAAACTTTTCAGTGCAGCACTAACAAAAATAAGACATCCAATTTCTGCAAAAATCAGGGTGATATATCCATGATTGCCTTCAAAATTTTCACCTTATGATCTCTGTGGCAACTCTTTCTTTTTTAGTTCAAAAAGTTCGGCTTTGATGAGAGTTCACTGTTTGGCAAGTGCCAATAACTGTGCTTTGCAAATTATTAAAATTACTATGATTTTTACACATTCTTCAAAATAGTGAAATTATCAATTTGTTTTAGATTAACTTATAGTATAAATAGTACTTTTTCATTATACAGATGTCAGTGTCATATATATATAATTTCCAATGCAAATATATATATATATGCATATGTATGCATAGATATATACAGATTATGTATATATATACACATATATGTAACTAGCAGTCTTTGCCTGCTACGCTAGTTGGTTTCTCTAAAGGAATCTTGAATTAAGCAGAGTACATCTACCAATGGTGGAAAAAAAAAAAAATTAATATTTAATCAAGCATCTATAATTGTTGTCTTATTCGTATAATCTTATATTATGCTGTTCATAGTTGGCGTTGACAACATAATAAACAAAATATATCTAAAATGGTTGAAGTACCTATGTTTAAGTATTCTTTTAGTAGATGCATTATCTTGCATACATTTCCCGCTTCTACCTAAACCTGCTGCTGAGATATGGCCAAATATTACAGAGGATCTGGAGATGTATCATTTGAAATTATGGTTAGAGAGCTTTCTAATAATACTAGCGCACCCGACAGACGTTGTCCTGTCACCGACAGACGTTGTCCTTCTTGGCACTGACTCCAGAAAATCAAATAAATGTACGTAAATATGGTAATACGCAAAAAAAAAAAAACACTACGCTCTTAATTTAATTTCTTATTACAATTATGTAAGGAAATTATTTTTTACTCTTCATTAGTTTTTGAAGTCGGTTCAATTTTTGATAGAAAAGTTTATTTTTCTCTTTTTAGTCAAAAGTTAACGATTGTCTGAAGTCGGTTAATCAAAATTATAATACAGGAAATATTATTGTAAAGCATACACGTTTGTCAGCAGTGGGGTTCGAACACGCGATCTCTTTCTTCAAGAAGCTGAGCTTAAATCTGGCGCCTTAGACCGCTCCGACATTCCGTTCGCACTCCATTCTGATGGAATTCCATCAACAGGGCTCCCAACACATTTTAGTCCTCAAAAAGGGGGAAAGGGGACCATTTTTATTTAAAAAGGGGACTTTGGGGGACCATTTTTGCTTAAAAAGGGGACTTTGGGGGACCAATTTTTGCTTAAAAAGGAGACTTTGGAGGATCATTTTTGCTTAAAAAGGGGACTTTGGGGGACCAATTTTATTAAAAATGGAATAATAATAAAAAAAGGATCATGTGTGTAAAAATATAACACAAATTTTCCTAAATAAGAAAGTAAATATTTAAAATTACCCCAGAAAATATGTTAGATGGTTATCTTTATAAGATTTCATTAAACAATGTACACAATTTTATTTAAACGCATTTAAATATCCTGTTGAAAAAGTATATAAAGCATTCAATATTTCGGCATTCACCTTGATAATTCTCATAACAGGTAAAAAATAATAGCGATCAGTTAGTAAAAAAAAGTGAGTGGATAAGTATGATCACAGATCACACAGAGGATTTAATTTAATATTCCTTTCAAAACGTTCTAACCTTTAATTAATAAACCAAAATTGTTAATAATTAAATTTGTTAAAAATTAATTGTTTATAATTATTAAATCCTTACATAGATGCGGATGATAAAGGGCAGTGAGAATGGAGGTAGAAAGAGAGTGAAGAGTAACATTCATAACCTGGCCTTTAATTTAAGATATTACATGACATATTGTAGATTAATTTTTTATAGAATTTTTTTCAATAGCATTCCCTGGCGAAAGAAAGGGATAAAAAGGTACTAATTGTTGAGATATGATGAGATCTTTTTCTTAATTTTTTAAAAATTTTATGGAGTGGTAATGAACACAATTAAACCATCTGCTAGTGGTGAAAAAATGAGTTAAGACGGTGGAAAATGGATGCTTAGGCCAAGAGTTTTAAAAGGATGTGTGAAAAAAAAATCAATTTTCTTATTCCCCACCCCCCACACAATGCACATGAAGAAATGCCCGCAATTGTCTGGGGTCAAAATAGACCCTAGCAAGATGTTGGGCTTGATGAGATACCTCCTTCAGTCAACCCTTCAAATGAGATGAATCTCGCTATAGTTTAATTAGGGGTTGAGTTAGAAAATTGCTTAAAATACTTAGGTTAGAGCCTGGAGAAGTAAAAAAGAAACTCAGAAATTTAATCCTACTCTGCCCCCCCCCCCCACACACACACACACTTCTTAAAATTTTTTGTGTTATAAAAAATATCTGATATTTTAAAATCAATAACTTGATTAGTTTTCTTAATTTTTTTCCCCCATAAAATTAATATTTGGATTAGTGCTAACTACTACCACTCATAAACTAGTCATTGGGGGACCACCATAATACTTATCCATCATGGATATGCATAATATAAAATATGAAAATAAAACATGTGTAAGCTATTTATAAAATGCATCGCAATTCCAAAATAAAATTTAAACGCATATTTAAATAGTTTTAATATACATAGTAATGTTCTATTAATGAATTGCTGATGAGCCAATTTTGACAAATTATATAAAACGCCAAAATACTCAAGTAGTGATTATAGAATGAATATAAAACAAATATAAGTATAAAATGAATATAAGTAATCCGGTACTCAAGTAGTAGCGGATTGCGTAAAAAAAAAAATCCTTATAACTCCAAAAATAATAATAACTAACAATTTACTGCGTCGAATTAGGAGTCTTATTACCAATTAAAATATATCTTTGAATTGTAATTTGAATGAGATACAAGGTCATGAAAAATCAAAGAATGTGAAAAACAGGATTAGACATATCTTGGCAACTGATAATCTGATCGACTTCGTTCTTTATGCAAAATTTGTGTGCTTTTATTGCCTTTTACTTCCACTACTTCAAATAAAAAATTTTGAAAATTTTTACATACCTTTCATCAGAACAAATTTTTCGAGAGTTTGAAAAAAATAGTTCCGTATAATCGAGGTGATTGATATTAAATAGGCATCGTTCCATTCATACATACTAAGTATATACAAAATTTCAAGTCTCTATCTCAATTTGTTCGCGAGATAGAGTGTTTACAGACAGACAGACAGACAGACGGACAACAAAATATTTTTTCTAAAAATATGTTTTTCGGAATCTTCAATATCTAAAATGTGTAAATCCAGAAAAAGAAAAAAAATCTATTTTTAAAACGATTGCAAGACTTACTCTTAACTACGTATGATGGGTAAGTTATAAAAAGGGCCAACAAATTCATTTTATATAACCTATAATAACAAATCAGACATAAAATAATGATTGATAATTAGTGGAGAAACGTTTAGATTTAAATAACATGTCATACAAAAGCATTTTTTTTTTTTTTTTAAGCAATAATTGAATAAAATAAAATCTTAATTTTTTACGAAAATTACACATTCAGAATTAGTGTAAAAAATAGGCATATATGCACAAGTTTAAAATCTATAAATGCAGCACATGTAAAAATTCTGTACCCCCAGGAACAATCCTTGTCAAACTAATCGGATGTGACAATCCCGAAATTTTTTTCTACCTCACAAATGTTAATACTTCAAAATTGGCTATCCCAATCCTAAAATTAAATTGCAATCTATGCCCATCATGAGAATTCTAAATATATGAAATTTTGTGTATTAGTTCTTCAAATATGAATGACTATCACTAAACTTGTGCAAATCCAACAAAATGCAGCTTAGGAGCACCATCTATTGAAAGATTAACATCAAAACCTAATCATTAACAACTTGTGTCAATGTCTAAAGGAATCCTAAGTTAGACAAAAATTCGTGCATTAAATCAGATAGATCTACTGCAGAAATCCTTAAAAAAAAAAAAAAAAAAAACATCATAGCAGTGCTACCTGTTAATGAATTTACATCAAAATGTAAAAAAAAATGCCAATTCATCTTAAGGACTAATTAAATCTAAAGTTTGAATTCCATGCATTAATTCTGGATATATAACTATTGTGGAAATCATAACAAATGCAGATTAACAGTGCCACTTGTTGAGAGATTTATACCAAAATATAAAAAATGTCAATTCATGTCAAGGTCTAACCGAATCTGAAGTTTGATAAAAATTTGCATTGGTTCTGGAGATTGAGCAACTGCAGAAATCGTGAAAAATGCTGCATAGAATTGCCACATGTCGAGCGATTTACATCAAAAACTAATCAACACGAATTTATAGTGGCGGTCAGAAGTTTCCGGACAGCATAAAATTTTTCGTTATTTTGAAAGTATACCCATATGGAGAGGAATCTCAAAGTCATACTCATACATTTTATTGACATAATAGTTAGGAATTTTTTTATGGCATAAATATGTTGCATAGCAGTACCACCTGTTGGGTGATTTACACGAAAAACTAAGGAACATTAATCTATATCAGGGAGCAATGAAATCAGAAGTTGATGCAACACCATGTATTAATTTTTGAGGTAAACCTATTGCAATAATAATGAATAATGCAGCATGGCAGTGCCACCTGTTAAGCAATTTACATCAAAGGACAATTAACACCAAATTATATTAAGAACTAACAAAATCTGAAGTTTTATAAAAATCCGTGCATTAGTTCTTGAATGAAGCTATTAATAAAATTGTGAACAATGCAGCATAACAATGTCATTTTTTGAGCGATATACACTAAAAACTTATCAGCTCTATTTTATATCAAGGTCTAAGTGAATCTAAAGTTTTGTGCATTATCTGTACATTAGTACTTCAGATACAGCGCCCACAGAATTTTTGCCACATACAGACATTTTCTAAAAGCCACCAAATTGTATCCAGGACCTTCTAAAATGTATAAATCCATCGAAAACCGGAAGTTGAAATTATTTCATTAATTCAATATCTTCTTCTTGTAAAGATAGAAAAAAGTAAAAATACGAGAAAAGGCATTTTGCTCCAACCATTTTTTTAACATGATTCAGAGTTGTGACCTTTCATTTTTCTTTAGTTTTAATCGTCTGTTTCCCCACAATCCAATAATTCTTTCCATTCAAAAAGCTTTATTTTATTTATTTTTTTTTGGGGGGGGGGGGGGGAGGAGGTGAAGCATGCCAAGGCTCGTTCAGGGCCGTAGCTAGAAGTGATCTATAGGTAGGGCTCAAGAGATTGTAGGGGGGGGGGGGAGCTCAATTTTTTTTCTCATTCTGATGCAGAAAGATAAATTAGTGCATATTCACATTGTAGGTACTATGTTTCTTATTAAACTGTTGTAATAATTTCATTTTTTACTAAGATAAGCATATGATGGAAATTTTGAACGTATAACTAGCACAAAATTAAATCTTAACTTCATATGTTCAAATAGGATGAGGGAGTGTTGAATTACTTATTTTAGATGCAATTTAGTAATTCTGTAAAACTGAAAGGGTTTCAAAGCTAAATTAGATTTTTGAACAGAATTTCATTTGAATTTTCGAAGCAGAAATTCATTTAATGATCTTGGAATCTTTTCCAGAGGATGGGGGGGGGACGCTCAAAATATTTTAGGGGGGATTACTGAGCCACCCGTAGCACCCCCTTAGCTATGGCCCTGGACCCGTTATTGATGACTGATCAAGCAATAGCTTAATAAAGTAACTTTCGTGTTCAGCAGTTTTTTTATTTTTAAGAATTTTAATGAGATTCTTAAATTTTGCCTGTATTCTGTGGTGATTTTTTAACATTTAGATTCATGAAAGAATTTCAGTTACAACGCTTTTTTATACCCATTATAATGCTTTTTTTATGCCCGCTTTAATAAATTTTGTCTTTTTGGATTTTTAAGCTTTTAGTGATTTTTAGAGTTTTTATTTTTATTTTGCAGAGATTTTTTTTCAGACACAGAAAAGGGGACTTGGGGGACCAAAATACAAAAAAGGGGACTAAAGGGGACCTTTTTCTAAAAAGGGGACTTTTGGGGGAAAAAGGGGACCATTTGGGAGCCCTGCATCAACAGATGGTTTTCTCATCGCCTCCAATATCCTTTTATTCATTAATTCATTCACTCATAATTTATTTTAACATTTATTTATTTATTATTTCATAATAACCATATCCAATAAATATTAACTTACCTTTCAATTCCTTTCCGGCCGTTATCAACTTCATAGCCTTCAATAATCCATTTAACTTCAATAGCCTTTCATAGTTTGTTCCACGGACTCCATCTTTAATTTCAACCTACATCGACAATAACTTAACTCTGACTAATCATACTTTTCCGTAACGATATTTTCCCCGCCAGATGGCGACTTGGAATATCATAACATTAATCGAATCTTTCATTCGTTTTACCGAATCGATCCTTCGATTCGTACACATGTCGTCTTCTCATTGGCTCGTTTCGTGGGCGTGCTCGCAAACAATGTTTTCAATCCGGCTAGCTTAGTATAAATACACGATGTTGATTTCTGTTCTTTGCCACTTTTATCTTCCTACAAATGGAAGGATATCAAGTAACTGTATTGAAGCTGGACTTCAATCTGGACGTATAATTTACTTATACTTGTTTTAATTAGTTTACTTTTAATTGTTTTAACCTGCATAATGATGTCAACTATAAGTTCAACTATCAATATGTTCATCTGTGCTAATGTGATGGAGTTCGCCGTATTAAGTCATCTGTAATGCTGATTCAACTTCTCCAAGTAATTAAATAAATATTTTAGTTTTATTTTTGACTTTTGTTTGCTGTTAATGAGATCGACATTTACACTGCTCAATTACATTTTTGACTTCCAAGATTATGTTAGGTGCCAGCTAAAGCTCCACAGGCGTTATTCTGCTAGTGTAAGGACTTTTTCAGCGTATATAGACCTCTAAAGGCTATATTACGCACATTACATTCATCGAACTTATTCAACACTTTTAATTAGCGAAAAATCACTAACTATTAGTTTTTGCCTTATTACAAAAAAAGCACTGAACCAATTTCGATGAAATGCGAATCTAAACCCTTCTCAAATCCACTGGAACACACACACACAAAATTTCATTAAAATCGGTCCAGTCGTTTAGGAGGAGTTCAGTGACATATACACGCAAAGAAGATTTTTATATATAAAGATATGCATTGAAAATTTAAGGTTTTTGCACCGAAGACGTCGCCAAATTAGGAAAATGTGAATTATATCATGAACTAATGGATTTAAATGAATTTTCTTAGTACCATTCGATTCAGAATGAAAAAATGTACTAAAATATGTTATCAGTTGAAAAATAACTACAAAAGCCGATTTTTATGGAATTTTTTAAAAGTTCATTCTTTTTTCTATTCATTTTTGGGGTGGAATTTTCGAAAATCCTTTCTTAGCGACAATTGATGTTATAAGAAGTATTTTTACCGAAATTTTCAAGATTTTTGGTTCGTTAGATTTTTTTGTGCTGTGATTAATATGAAATCCTGACTTTCTTTTATATAACTAGCACTTTTAATTAGCAAAAAATCACTTATTAGTTTTTCCCTAATTACTGAAAAAGTACTGAACCAATTTCGATGAAATGGGAATAGAAATCATTCTCAAATCCACTGGAACACACACACAAAATTTCATTAAAATTGGTCCAGTCGTTTAGGAGGAGTTCAGTTACATACACATGCACAGATTTTTATATATAAACATTGAAAATTTCAGGTTTTTGCGCCGAAGACATCGCCAAATTAGGAAAATGTGAATTATCTCACGAACTACTGGACTTAAACGAATTTGCTTAGTACCGTTCGATTCAGCATGAAAAAATACACTAATATATGTTATCAGATGAAAAATAACTACAAAAGCCCATTTTTAAGGAATTTTTTTTAAGTTCGTTCTTTTTTCTACTCATCTTAGGGGTGGAATTTTCGAAAATCCCTTTTTAGTGGCACTCGATGTTATAAGAAGTATTTTTACCCCAATTTTCAAGATTTTTGGTTCGGTAGATTTTTTTTTTTTTTTTGTGCTATGATTAATACGAAATCCTGACTTTAATATATATAGCACTTTTAATTAGCGAAAAGTCACTAACTATTAGTTTTTGCCTAATTACTAAAAAAATACTGAATCAATTTCGACGAAATGTGAATCTAAACCATTCTCGAATCTACTGGAACGCACACACAAAATTTCATCAAAATCGGTCCAGTCGTTTAGGAAGAGTTCAATTACATACACACGCACAGAAGATTTTTACATATAAAGATATCACATGAGGGATGTAGGCCATATTTAGAAAATTGCTTTTGCAGCCCACCAATTTATTTTATTTTATTTTCATGCTTATTTATTTTTCAATCACTAAAAATAAATTATTTTGTTGATGTTCATAAAACTATTTTAATTAAAACTATTTGGCTCCTCCCCCATTCACCCTAAAGACGTAAATCATATTTTTCTCAAAAAAGAGTTTTTCTGAGTATACTAAATTCCCATTTTCAGCATTTGCCATTTTTGCAGTTAAAGGATCTTTCACAAAACGCATATAAAGCCTTTAAGACAATTTTTAAACATGTGTCAGCTCAGGAATGGTTGACACGAGACATATATAAATTATAAGACTTTTTTTTAATGAAAAATGCTTTGATTCCAAATTACTTCAAAAATCATGTCAACAAATTTCATGCTATTTACATATAAAAGTCACTCTATGAACGTGCGAGAAAATTCAGACTGAGGGAAAAAAACTAATTTGGGATAACTTTAACAGAGAATGACTTTTAAAGATGGCCTGTAACCCTGTAGCCCCATACCCGGCCCAGCAGAATCAGGGCAATTTTTTAACAGGCAGGGACGGAACAACAAAATAGATCAGCAAACTGATAAAAAAAAAAAAAAAATCAAGAGAACCGACCAGCCTTGAATAAAAAAATAAATAAATGAACAGATGTAAAATTTTGTAAGATATTATTATGTTTTACCGATTCAAGATGTAATCAGTAGAATTGCTTGTATGAAACATGCTTTGAGTATGGTAATTTGACATAGCAAAATAGAATTTTGAACACCACAAATAACAAGCATCTGCTAGTGTTGAACTATCTATATACACTGGTGTGCAAAATTTAAGAACAAATCCCAAAATACCAATTTTCAAGGGATTTCCAAGCTATAATTTTCACGCAAATATTCAAAAGGAAGTAATAATTCGAATAATTACTATCCCTGCATAACAGCTAATCCATATAACATCTCATTCAGGTCACACATGGTCACAAGAGTCACAGTTGCTACAGCAAAACAAAAAAATAGGAAATTCTGTAAGTCTCTTTTATGAGTCTTAAATGACTACTATATGTGACTCCACTGACAGGTTATTGTGACTGCTGCTTTGTGGCGAATCACCAGGTGACTTTACAGTGTCCTTTCATTGAGACTCATATGACCTCTTATCTGGAGACTCAATTTCAAAGTCATTGTGAATGTTGCATTACGATAAATTACCAAATAATGTCCCATTAAATTCACATGGTGACTTTTCTCCACATTTCACAGTGGTTACTTTACAGTAGGGTCTCTGTCACCATTTGACAAAGTCTTGTGACTGAAAGTCACCATGTATCTTTAATATGACATTATTTGGTGATTTATCATAATGCAACATTCACAATGACTTTGAAATTGAGTCTCTGAATGACAGTGACATGAGAGTCTCAATAAAACGACATTGTAAATTCACCTGGTGACTTGACACAAAGCAGCAGTCGCAGTGACCTGTCAGTGGAGACTCATAAAAAAGACTTATGGAATTTCCTATTTTTTGTTTTGCTGTAATGGCTGTGACTCTTGTGACCATATGACCTGAATGAGATGTTATATGGACTAGCTGTTATGCAGAGATAGTAATTATTCAAATTATATTACTTCCTTTTGAATATTCGTGTGAAAATTATCGCTTGAAAATCCCTTGAAAATTGGCATTTTGAGACTTGTCCTTAAATTTTGCACACCAGTGCATATATCTTTATATATAAAAATCTTCTGTGCGTGTGTATGTAACTGAACTCCTCCTAAACGACTGGACCGATTTTAACGAAATTTTGTGTGTGCGTTCCAGTGGATTCGAGAACGGTTTAGATTCACATTTCATCGAAATTGATTCAGTATTTTTTTAGTAATTAGGCAAAAACTAATAGTTAGTGATTTTTCGCTAATTAAATGTGCTATAAATATAAAAGAAAGTCTGGATTTCGTATTAATCACAGCACAAAAAAATCTACCGAACCAAAAATCTTGAAAATTGGGGTAAAAATACTTCTTATAACATCGAGTCCCACTAAGAAGGGATTTTTGAAAACACCCCCCACCCCTAAGGAGGGTAAAAAAAGAACAAACTTAAAAAAATTCCTTTAAAATCGGCTTTTGTAGATACTTTTCAACTGATAACATGTTTTAGTGTATTTTTTCATTCTAAATCGAATGGTACTAAGCAAATTCGTTTATATCCAGTAGTTCGTGAGATAATTTACATTTTCCTAATTTGGCGATTTCTTTGGTGCAAAAACCTGAAATTTTCAATCCTTATCTATATATATAAAACAAAGTCTGGATTTCGTATTAATCACAGCACAAAAAAATATACCGAAGCAAAAATCTTGAAAATTGGGGTAAAAATACTTCTTATAACATCGAGTGCCGCTAAGAAGGGATTTTCGAAAATTCCACCCCTAAGAGGAGTAGATAAAAGAACGAACTTTAAAAAAATTCTTTAAAAATCGGCTTTTTTAGTTATCTTTCAACTGATAACATATTTTAGTGCATTTTTTCATTCTGAATCGAATGGTACTAAGCAAATTCGTTTAAATCCAGTAGTTCGTGAGGTAATTCACATTTTCCTAAATTGGCATTGTCTTCGGCAGACTTGTATAAAACCAAAAGCTTTCTGCGCACATAATATTGAGTCAAAAACTTTCTGCAAATTATTTTAATGTTAGGTGTAATTCACGTTTTTTGCATGATTCATGGCCGTAATTTGTTTTTTTTTTTCGCGATTTATGAATGTAATTTGCATTTGAGCGTTTTATGGACGTAATTCGCGTTTTTATGCGATTCATGAGTGTAATTCTCATTTGTTACGCGATTTATTGATGTAATTCGCTATTTTTATGCGATCTATGGACGTAATTGGCGTTTTTTAATGCGATTTATGAAAGTAATTGGTGTTTTTTTTACACGATTCATGGACGTAATTCACTTTTTTATGCAATTTATGACCGTAATTCGCATTTTTTACATGATTAATAGACGTAATTCGCGTTTTTTAAACGATTTGCGGGCATAATTTGCTTTTTTGTACGCGACTCATGGACGTCATTCACGTTTTTGTGCGATTCATGGATGTAATTTGCGATTTTTATGCGATTTATGAATATAATTTGCATTTTTTGAGCGATTTATGGACGTAATTCGCATTTTTATGTGGTTCATGAACGTAATTCGCATTTTTAATGCAGTTCATGAACGTAATTTGCGTTTTTTATGCGATTCATGGACGTAATTCGCTATTTTTATGCGATTCATGGACGTAATTCGCTATTTTTATGCGATTCATGGACATAATTCGCTATTTTTATGCGATTTATGGAAGTAATTTACATTTTTTGAGCTTGCTGCAGAAGAAATTCGCATTTTTGAGCGATTTATGGACGTAATTCACGTTTCTTATGCGATTTATGAACATAATTTGCATTTTTTTCACACGATTCATGGACGTAATTCACATTTTTTGAGTGATTTATGGACTTAATTCGCGTCTTTTAAGCGATTGATGGACGTAATTCACGTTTTTAAAGCGATTCATGGATGTAATTCACGTTTTTTACGCGATTCATGGATGTAATTCACGTTTTTTACGCGATTCATGGATGTAATTCATGTTTTTTACGCGATTGATGCAAGGAATTCGTGTTTTTTTATGAGACCCATGCACAAAATTCGCATTTTTTACTCAGCTTTTGGACGAAATTCACGTTTTTTACACGATTCTTTGTTGAAATTCGCGTATTTTTCGAGGCTTTTTGATGACATTCGCGTTAACAGTAAATAATTCGTTCATAAAATTGAGCGAATTTTTTTATTTTTTGGTACTAAAAAAGTTACAAAACTAAAAATTGTTTCTTTCTTAAAATTTTCTGCAAATTGCATAAAATTTTCTGCGCACGGTGTGCGCGCGTATGTCTATATTATGCGACTCTGGTCTTCGGCATAAAAACCTGAAATTTTGAATCCTTATCTAAATCTTCTGTGCGTGTGTATGACACTGAACTCCTCCTAAACGACTGGACCAATTTTAATGGAGTTTTGTATGTGTGTTCCAGTGGATTCGAGAATGGTTTAGATTCACATTTCATCGAAATTGATTCAGTACTTTTTAGTAACTAGGCAAAAAGTAATAGTTAGTGATTTTTCGCTAATTAAAAGTGTTGAATAATTTCAATGTATAGAGTGCGGACAGAATGTCTGAGCGGTCTAAGGCGCTAGATATAAGCTCTGCTTCTCGAAGAAAGAGATCGCGTGTTCGAACCCCGCTCCTGTTAAACGTGTATGCTTTACAATAATATAGCCTGCATTATAATTTTGATTAACTGACTTCAGAAAATAATTATGTTTTAACAAAAAAGAGAAAAATAAACTTTTCTATCAAAAATTGAACCGACTTCAAAAAATACTGAAGAGTGAAAAATAATTTCCTTACATAATTGGATTTTTAAATTAGGAGCATAGTGTTTATCGTGCGTATTACTATATTTAAGTACATATATTTGATTTTCTGGTGTCGGTGGCAGGAAGGACAATGTCTGTTGGTGACAGGACAACATCTGTTGGGTCCGCTAGTATGTATATATTACACTAATGTATGCTGCACAAAAATCATGATTATTTGTTAATTGTTCAATGGCAACAGCTAAATAAAATGCAAATCATCGGTTATTGTGTAAAAGTAATTTAAAAGAATTTAGACAAATGTAAATCTGATTTATTTACATTTTTCTCTTTTGCTGCAATTATGGAGTTTTAAAATATTATTATTTAACACATTATAAAAAAAATATATATACATATATTTTAGCTTAAAATTAAAGTTATGCATTATAAATGAAATGAGTATGTACTAGCCGGTATTACGCTATTTCTATTTACAGCATATTAAGTAATTAATTAAAATCATTCTATTTTACATGTATCAAAAATTAAATCATTTCACTATATTAAGTTATTTGTAAAATAAAAATAAATAGAACACTTTCTGCATAATAACAACAAACACTAAAATTTATTCTTTTCAATAACAAAAATATCGTTTGGCTTTTCATTGCCAAAATAATAAAATTAATTTTGACAAGTTCATGGAGGCTACAACTGAAAGGATTATATTTTAAATAAAATTAATGAAATACGAAAAAATGCCATGGGAAGATTATTTGGCGAATTATCACCTGTGCACAGTCAGTATAAAAATACTGAGTTTTTTAATTTTCTAGAAGAATTTTCTGATTTGGCACACAATTGAACAGGTAAAATTAAATTATGAATAAACATATTATGATGCAATGTTTAGTATAAGTTTAAAGGAGACCAAAGTGGTCGCCAATGGCAGCTAGCCAATCTGAATATTTATAGAGATGGGGAATATTCAGAAAATCTTACCAGCCAAAGATTTATTTTACCAGTCAGCATGATTCAATAATGTACAGTTGAAAATTATGACAAAATAGATTGCAAAAATAGTTAATCACTGTTATTAAGAAATTATTGTTATAAAAAAATATATGCAACAGAAGAAAGTTTAGTATAAGATAGAATTTATTATTACAGTAAATTTGAAAAGTTAAAATATAGCCAACTATTAAAAAAATAAAGTTTAATTATGGGTTTTCCTACTTCAAAAAATTTCAGTGATTAAAAGTTAAATGAATCAACTATCTCAATGCAAACATAATAGAAACCTTTGCTCATTCTGCTCATTGCAAAAAATATTTTTTCTTTACTCGTGGCTGAGTAGTTAAAGCACATTGGCCACGATCCAGATAAATTTTGCTCCATCAACAAAACCAAATTGACCTATCAAAAGCCTGCACTTTTGTGAACTTTTTGATGTTTTAAGTACGCAAATTTTCTGATTGGTCAATCTCGTTTCGCTAGCAGGACAAAATTTATAGTATAATATCAGCTTTTTAATTTGTAGTCAAATTTATGGCATAATTGTAAATAAAGTGCAACACCACTTATACATTTCTCCTTTATACATTTTTATCATTTATATGTTTTTTTAATGGCCTTGGCAAAATCCTATGGATATTAATGTAAAATAATTTCATTTTTATGTTTTTCCTTAAATAGCAAACTTCATTTATACTTTTTTTTTTTTCAACAAATCAAGAAGAGGGAAAATGTGCATTTCAACCTCAGATTTCCATCTTTGGGGGTTTTAACACCATGCCAGAATACCTCATTAGCAGTGACATGAATGATAATGTTAAGATGGCACTTTTAACTGTGAACAATGAACTTTTTACTGTGCATTCCAAAAATTCCATGCAACCTAAAATAACAAAGTATTTTGTACATGGTGAATGATTATGAATAGTGGTAAGTTGTAAATTATATCTGAACTAAGAAATTTTGTATTACATACCGCTTGTATTTTTAATTTATATCTGATTTTTTTTATTATTGGTAATTATAAATATGTCCCTTTTTTGTGAACTTCGTTTATACGTTTTTTCATTAATACTTTTTTTTTTCCTTGGTCCCTTGAAAAACATATAAATGATGCTTCATTGTATTAGAATCCATAAAATTATGTCACCAATGAGAATATAACTATTTTTTTAGGAGGCAAATTTAAATTCTACTCTAAAAAAAAATTTAGTTTATTATTTGAAATATCATCTTTTCAGAAACCTAAACAAAAAAGAAAAATGGCAATTATTTTACCCTAAAATGGTTTTGAGCAAACCAAATATTTTCCAAAAGTTAGCACCACTGTTTATATAAATTATATCATCATTGAAGTTAAATATAAATTATATCAGCATCATTGAAGTTTGACATTGTCCGATTTGATTATAGAGGATTAGCTATTATGTATTTTATTTTAACTTTTCCGAATCTTTCACAATCAGGAAAGTCTAATGACTGAAATACTTTAATGCACTTTCTTTTTTCCTGATACATTATGAAATAGAGTTGACAGGTAACTGGTGATGCGAAAAATAAAAAATAATTACTTATTTATGATAGCAAAAATATGAAATTGAAAAGTTAAAATGTTTTGTATTTTTACAACAGATGCACAAAATTCCAACAAAAAATATTTAGATAATTCAGAATGACTAAAAAATCTGAGTAAATTATGACTTATTAGGAAATTTTATCATCCATAATTTAACCTTTAAATAAGTTATTCAAATGTGTCTCCTTTCCCCCTTTTTTTAAAAGATAAAATTTAAAAATTTGAATTTATTGAGTAGATTATGATGTACGTAGGTTGATCCAAAAAAAAGTTTACAAGCAGAAGCATTTGAAATGGAATAATTGTGGAGTAAATATTTCCACCCAGGATGGTGGACAGATGGCGCTAGTTGTCCTACAGCGGTTATACGAGTAAGTAGCGTCAGTACGCTGACACTTAAGAGCGACAGTAATGTCACGACATCTAGAAAAGTGGTCTCGCATAGAGGTGCAAGCCGTAAATCGATTCTTATGAGCAAGAATGTGGCCGAATTACTGAGCAAAGGCGTCATTCTTCTGCATGACAATGCCAGGCCCCTTGCAGCTCGCCAGACTCAGGAATTGCTGCAAAGGTTCAAGTGGGAGGCCTGAAATCACCCCCCATACAGCCCCGATTTGGCTCCAAGTGACTATTTCCTTTTTCCGGCGTTGAAGCGAAACTTATCCAGAACACGGTTCACCTCAGACGATGCAGTAAAAACAGCTGCCGAGAAATGGCTCAATGAGCAGGGCTCTAATTACTACCAAGACGAGATAAATAAGTTGGTCAAATATTCTGACAAATGCCTAAACAGGTTTGGCGACTATGTGGAAAAGTAAAGGCTAGATGTGTCTCTTGATTGCCATTTGTATCTTGTTTCTATTGTTAATAAATACTTTTTCTTTTGCCTTGTAAACTTTTTTTTTGGATCACCCCTCGTACCTTTATTTCTCAAATGAATGAAACAAATTTAATTAAAAACTTTACAGCTAATGTGTACTACCTACTCAAAGCAAATCTATTTAATTACAAGCTAAGCAGATGCTTTTTGCAAGTTATGTTTAGTGTAGAACAGACAGACTAACAGAAAAATTAATAACTTTCCAACCTGTTTCATGACCCTCAAATAATGCTTTGGCATTTATTTTTAAAAAGTTTTTAAATTAGTTGCCTTATAATAATAATATTTAAGCAATCTGGTATCGTTGAAACATGAACAATTACCAAGTTTTAAAACTTTATCTTTAGAAATTATTAAAACACACTTATACAAAACAAACAGAATAAAAAACCAGAAGAAATGGAATACTCCACCATGATCTAAATCAATCCTTCCAATCACAAAATACACAATATGAACTTTAAAAAGCTCAGCATTTTCCTTAAAAGGTGAGACAAAAATAAATTAGATGTTACAAGTTTAAAATATACATTTTGTTTAAAATTTATTACTGCAAAATACCATTAATTCGCACCCCCCAAACGGGAAGAAAAATAATCAGAGGGGGCATTTACATGACATTTTTCAGCAATCTTTTCACAAAATTTGCAGAATTTTTTTCCCCAATATTTGATGAAATTTGCAGAGTTTAACGTGATGTTTGACGAAGTTTGTTGGGGTTTTTTGCCATATTTGACAAAATTTGCATTTTTTCGCGATTCTTTAACAAAAATCACACTTTTATCACTATTTGTTGACAAAATTCATGTTTTTTTATGCAATTCTTTTACACAATGCACATTTCTTTCATGATTCTTTAAAGAAATGGACCTTTTTTGTGATTTCTTAATGGAATGTTTTTCAGCATTTTTTTCTTAAAAACAAAATTAGTGGGGTTTTTTGACAAAATTCACGTTTTTTTAAACAGTATTCCCTTTTTTCTCTGATCGTTTGACTTAATTCGGATTTTTACCATGATCCTTATATAACATTTGCATTTTTATCATGATCCTTTGACGAAATTTACATTTTTTTCCATGATCCTTTGACAGTGTTTTCTTTGTAGATCTGACATAATCACGATTTTTTCCTGTAATCTTTTGACAAAATGTGCATTTTTTGGCAATCCTTTAAGAAGTTCACAATTTTTCCATGATCTTTTGATGTAATTTGTGTTTTTTTCAGAGATTTTTTTTTACATAATTTGCATTTTTCAGCAATCTTTTGACAGCATTTTTTTTTTAGATCCAATATATTTTGCACTTTTTCCTGCAATATTTTGACAAATTGTTCGTTTTGGCAATCCTTTGATGAAATACACATTTTTTTCACAATTCTTAAGAAATTCACATTTTTTTCAACTTTCATTAGATAATTTGCTAATTTTTTTTTTTTTTTTTTTTTTTTTTTTGATGTATTTTCTGTTTTTTTTAGCTCTCTTTTGATGTAATTTGTTTTTTCAATGATCTTTAAGAGGGAAAGGGGTGCGCTTTCTTAGGATTTTTTGAAAATTTAAATTTCTTTTATAAAGTTATGGAGGGGAGGGGGAGTGGATCGGAAAGGGCAGATTAATGGTATTTTACAGTAATCGACCTGCAATTCCTGCAGCTATCGTCAAGGAATATTTTTATTATTAATTGTATGAATGGAACTATAATTAAAAATATTCTTTGATGATGGGTGCAGGAATCACCGTCCAAAAGTACTAACAAATTTTAAATAAAATGCTTATTTTTAACTTGTAACATCTATTTTATTATTTTTGCTTACCTTTTAAGTAAAAGAATGAACTTTTTAAAGTTGATATTGTGTATTTAGTCAAACAAAATATGTGACTAATCTTTTTTTTTTTTTTTTTTAATTTATTTATTTTTAAAAAATGTATATTTTTCTGAGAATTTAAGCACTGAACTTAGCTGCATAACTCAACAAATAAATAAAATACATAAAAAAAACTACAAGTATCATTGAATTAACCTATCAAAACAAAAGTTGCATTGTTTCAATAATAAAAAATATTTCATAAGAAAGTCAAAAATTCAGATTTATTTATAAAACATATATAAGAGTAGTAATTGAAGGATGAAAATTAAAAATCTCAGTGCAAATTCATTTATTTTACAAAATGCTAAATTTTTATAAAATTCAAGGAAGCAGTTTTTTAGAAATTTAGCTGCAGAAGCTCCAAAGTAATGATTTTGACAAAAATTATTTTTAAAATTAACATTCTTTGTGCTGTACATGTAGTGGTAATGAAAGTTCTTTTAAAAATAGTTTTCCTCCTATGCAATAATGTAAACTTTTTAATGCAGTGCTTTAAAATATATATATATATATATATATATATATATATATATATATATAAAACAGCTAAATTTGAACATGGTTGAATAAAAAAAATATTAACTTTTTGGCAAATTTACATGTACCTGAACCCTTAAACATAACCATATTTGCTACTTTTAAATTTGTATACTCACGGGTCATCAGTATGTCGAGGAGGAATCCAAAGTCTTGTGGGTGCACGCAAAAGCTGAGGTAATGATGAAGGAGATGTTCGAGATTTTTGTGCTTTACTTAATACTACAACTTGGCTTCCAACCTGTTTCATAGAAAAATGATAAAATATAACAGATTACTGATGATAAGTTATCACAAATGTATTTTATAGTTATGAAATAAAAATATGATAGCAGTTTGTATTTCTGGAATAAAATTCATGTTTATGTTCTATTATAAAAGTTTTGAATCTCTAAATGATTATGACACTAAACTGAATTTTCATGCATTAAATTGAAAGAAATAATATTGATTATCAGTAACTAATTTTTTGTATAAGTTTGTAATTGCATAAAACAGTTCATGTGAGCATACAAGAACATTGTATCAATTTGCGCAATACAAGTGACATACATTCCATAGTTTATAGTTTACACCTTTCTGATCATATTTCACTGCCTTAGATTTCCCCCCTCCCTTTTATGAGAAAATTATATTTCAGTCAAGAAGTCTTACTTTGCAAGCAGGATGGAAAGCAAGATGAGGAGCTGCATTTTCTTTCATATGTACTTCCATTTCCTGCCATTCCCATACTTCATTAGGGTTGCCAGTCATTTTCAGTAGCCATATATCAGTATATAACTAGAAAAATAAAATTATGTCTATGAGCTAACAAAGGGTATGAAACAAACAAAAGCAAAGAATATTCTCATTGCAATTCTTTTTTTTTTTTTTTTTTCAAAGTTTGCATTATTTTACATTTAATAATATAGTTTTAATCTCTTGGGGGAAAAAAAGAGAGATGTGGTTTAGTTTTGCAAAGATTTAGAAAATGTAAAATATTTTTTTCATTTATTATAATTATTATTACTTTTAAAATGAAAGTAATTCAAAGTTTAAAATGAACACTAGATTCTAAAAAAAAAAAAAAATGCATGGTTATAATATAATTTATGCAGAAAATTGCTTCCCCCCCCCCCCACAAGAATTTATAAATATTTAGATAAAAAATATAAATATTAAAATTAAACATATGTTCTTACCTTATCAGTAACTGATATAAGTGATGTAATTTTGCACACAAATTTTTATTTTTAGTTATAATAGCATTTAATTTTTTTTTTTTTTTTTTTTTTTTTTTTTACAGATGACATTTTTGAGTTAACAAATTTACAACTAAA
This sequence comes from Maratus speculifer, assembly GCA_964019185.1. Taxonomy (NCBI): domain Eukaryota; kingdom Metazoa; phylum Arthropoda; class Arachnida; order Araneae; family Salticidae; genus Maratus; species Maratus speculifer. The sequence continues at coordinate 128,237,868 of OZ025296.1, forward strand.
TTTATGAATCAGAAAAGATACAAATGTTTTTGCTTCTTATGGAAGACACTGAATATGAAAAAGATATGCAACAAAGCATCAAAATGGAGTTAGAAAATTTTAAATATATTGTTTCATAAATCATTTTTTTTCAATAGATTACTATTTGTTCCTGAGATTTTTAATGAAATACCAGATATTTTTCCAGGATTGAGAATTTGAAGAGATTCCATTTATTTCTGCAAACATATTCCAGAATTGATATAAAAGAATTCCATAAAAAAATAAATTTGCAGACTTCCAAGATACTTTAAAATATGCTCATAGAAGAATTATAAGTCTGTGAAAAAAATTTGTAGGTCAAAATACATCACAGCATTTTTCTTTATGCAGGACTTTCTTATTCTTGTGAAATCGCACAATTCAGCACATTATTTTAAACCTTGCGCCTCAAAGAACTCAAACCCCCCTCCCCCCCCTTTCTCAAGAAATTTTTAAAATATCGTCCCTGTTTTTAAGGAAGAAAATTCTTGTATATATATTTACTAAAACATGTTTTGCTTGTGGTTCATATTCATTAATAGAGTTTTATGTTAAGCAGTTTGTTTTGTAATGATTTTTTTTTTTTTTTTTTTTTTTTTTTTTTTTTTTTTTCAATGAGCATTTTTTAATGTTTGAATTTTTGGAGTACTGACCAATTTTTTAAAACTTTCGAAATCAAGTATGTTAAAATTTTGGAAATTTCAAGACAGAATCGCTCCTAAAAAATATGCTGTGCGGGCTTAAAATCATAACTAGATTTTTTTTTTTTTAAATGCATTTTGTATTTTTTGCAAAAAATTGTAGTTTAAAACAGATTTTCGTAGCATGATAATTTATAAGTCTAAATTGTAGCAAGTATGATTTTTTCGTAGCAGTTGCCAGGCCTGCAATATGCACTAATAAAGATGGAACAATTCATTATGAGTTTCACAAACAAAGGAGAAACTGATTTGAACTAGTTGAAACAGGGTCCAACTACTCCTGAATGCATTCCAGGAATTCTTTATAATCTGATTTGTTATGAACAAACCAATTAGATTTGTTCACTACCATGTGTAACACAAGGGACATTTAATATTGTATCCTCTGTTACACATGCATTTTTAAAATGTTTATATATTTTCAAAATTATTCCATAATATGATTAGACAAATAGTATTTATGATAAACACTCTTTATTAAATTTAAGGCTTTTTTATATGATGAATAAAATCCCGGTAGCAGACGTACGTCTGCAGTACCATACTGCTACGTACGGTAGCAGATGTACGTCGCAGATTTATTTTTTTCCTTGCAGATAAATTTGCCAACTTGGAAAAGAAAAAATATTTAACTATTTTTAGAGAGGAAAAAAAAATGCAGATAGGACGCGAAAAAATGGCAAATTTCATCCAAAGATCACAAGAAAAAACATCCAGATTTCATCAAAAGATCTCGTTAAATTGGTATCTTTCGTCAGAAATCTTGAAAAACCGAATCTTTTGTCAAAGGATTGTGAAAAAAACGACAGATTTTGTCAAAAGATCGCAAAAAAACATGAGATTTCATCAATAAGCCATGACAGAACAATAAATTTCGTTTAAAAAATCGCGAAAAAACAGAGTTTCATAAAAGATCCCGAAAAAAAAAAAAAAAACGATAGACTTCATCAAAAAAGGCAGATTTTGGCAAAAGATTGCGAAAAAAGCAGGTTTTGTCAAATTGCAAAGAAATGGTAAAATTTTTGTTAAAAAATCGTGAAAAAAAATTTCATAAAAAATGAAATCTTTCATCAAAAAATCTTGAAGAAACTGAATCTTTTGTCAAAAGATTGTGAAAAAAAACAGAGAGATTTCATCGATAAGTCATCATAAAACAAATTTCGTTTAAAAAATTGCGAAAAATTGGTAAGTTTCATCAAAAAATCACGAAAAAATGATTGATTTCATAAATAAATCACAAAAAAGGGCAGATTTCAACAAAAGATTTTAAAAAAATAATAGATTTCGTCAAAATAACACAGAAAAACGGCAGATTTTGGCAAAAAATCATGAAAAAAGGCATATTTCGACAAAAGATCACAGAAAAAAAGGCAGATTTCGTCAAACAATCCCGAAAATATGGTAAATTTCATTAGAAAATCACGAAAAATGGTAAACTTCATTAAAAATATCGCGAAAAAGCTGCATATTTTGTCAAACAATCACGGAAAAAATGAAATTTCGTTAAAGGGGCGAAAAAAAAAGTTTAGTGCATTTTTCTGATACAAAATTCTTGTTTTTGCTGCTACAACATTGTTTTTTTTTTTCTTTCTCCAAAAAATGATTTTCTTGTCCCAAAATTGTTTCTTTGCTATTCCAAAAATGGATTTTTCTGCACCAAAATTCATTTTTTGACTATAAATTAGCACTGTAAATTTTAACAAAATTTTAAATACATCTCATTAAACACATCTGATATATTTATAAAAATTATCATTCAGAATTTTATATTTCTTTTTCATAATATTTACTTGGTATTTCAAGGCATCACTATTATAAAACTATAACATATATACTTTATGGTAAAGAAATAGTGACTTAAAATTTTTTTAATAAATTTTAAGATTTTGATATTTTAAGTAATATTTGACCCCTTGAAGAAAAAAAAAAATTTAGCACATTTTAATATTTTATTATAACATTTTTTAACATTTTATTATGATTTAGCAAGTAAGCAAATGATTTAAGAGTTTAAGGGGGCTCGGAGCTTGAAAACTTTTCAAAAAATTGATTTTTTTAAAATGATTTGTTTTATTACTCAATTAATTCTGAACTCAATGCAAAAAACCGCATAAAAATATTTGCATTTTTAACGGAGTTATAAGCATTTGTGTATCAACACTTTCAAAGCAGCACCCATATAATTTTAACTTTGAGTCTCATTTTCTCAAAACTTGATTTTTGATGTCTAACACCAAGATTTAAAAAAACTACTTGGTGGAATGTCTCCCCCCCCCCTTTTTTTTTGGCATGCATATAACATCATTATCTATAGAATGAATTAATATAGTTTAGATAGTTTAATATTATGAGAATTTTTCATGAAAAAAAAAGTTGTATTTTTTAGGAGTTTAAATTTTAAATTTGAGAATTTTTTTAATAATGTTGTTTTTGAGTGATAGTTACATCCTTAATTCATTCTATAGAGTAAAGTTTCTGGATCATTTTAAAGCAAAAATTAGGTTCTTATGTCAATTCAACGTTAAGATATCTTGGTGTTCGTGATATAACACATAATTTTTTTTTTTTTGAAAATTGTGTTACATAAATTTTGCTATATTTCTTATTATATTACATTGAAGTACTTCATTTTATAATTTTATAAGACTACAGACATACCTTTAAAATATCAGAAAGTTTAAATTAATTACATTGAATACTTCTGTTTTTATAAGGACTCGAAGCGAGAGATCTGTTTACATTTTTTTCCGCATCAATCAAGCCCTGAGCCCTCTTAAGGAACAAGTATACAGTATAGCATCTACTTTTCAATAGCATTGGAATTGTTTTCTTCATTTTATCATTATTTCACATGTAACAATATAAATGATTTTTTCCCCCTTTAATATCATTGTATTTATTTATTCTGTAGATTTGAATACTTAGGCGAGGTAAGAAACTATATATTGTTTTCAATAGATGCACACAATATTTCAATTTAATTTTAAATAGATTTAGCCTTAACTTCAAACTTAAAGAACCACTTTATGTATTCATTATTAATCTAATTCTTCAAAAAATATTAATTTTACTATTTGCTTATTCAGGTTAGATTATAATTGGAATGTACTTGTCTTTTTATAATACTGATCAGTAAGAACTAAGAACTATATTTATAATGTACATAAGAGAATTAGAACATGCCCTCCCACAGACAATTTTCATCCTGCTGCATTGCTGTCGTAGACACAACCATAACTTTCTGCTACTGGGAATAAAATAAACTTTAAAAAAAAATTGTAACAGAGGGACAAATAATAATTGTAACTAATTTTATTTTTAAGAAATAAGAAAAAAGTTTTTATATGAAGATCATTACTATACAATTATGACAAACCATTTAGCTTACTATATAGAAGTAAAAATATATATAAAATCAAAATATTTTAAATAAATATTTGATCTTTTAAAAAATAACATTTTTAACAAAAAAAGAAAAAAAATATATAACCAAGCATAATTTTCAAAAATAACTATTGAACCTATTAACTGTAATAAATTTCCTTTAAAATGATACCAAATACTTGAAGATAACTGAAACCAGTAGTGGATTTTTTAACATAAATTTGAAAAATCCACGACTGGTTTCATTTGGCATAGAATTCTATAAGTATTTATTGAAATTTTTATTTCGATTCATAGCGCACTAAGTCCCTTATACATATGAAATTACTTAAAGTAATATCCAAAATTGACTATGTTGAACACATTTAAACTAAAAAATGTTTGAAATAACTTAATGGTGTAGTACTTTTATAACATTAATAAGTCTCTAAATGAACATCACAGAAGGAAAAAAGAGTAAAAAAGAAAACACTTTATGGTTCTTGTGCTGCCCACATACACAATATATAAACATATATAAATCTATACATACCATAACATACAAATTAAATATACATAATAAGACTAATAATAAACAACATGTAGCTGGGGCTGTTTGGTAACTTCATTGCCCCAAGCCCGACCCTTCTCGCTTTTCAGTGCATTCAATTTATGTAATTTTGCTTTTAAATGGTCCGATATCAATTTTCTTTTTCCATTCCTCTAGAAAGTCAGATATTTGGGACGTAGGTAGGATTGCAAACGAAATTTGGCCGCTTTTGGGCAGTTGACCTACCCGTTCACCCCCAATCGCCTCCAAGACTAATAATAAGTGAGACATACAGCGTGTTCAACGCAACTTACCAAAGTAACCAATGTTACCGACCGATTGTAGGACAGTACGAAAGCGAATTGTGGCACCAACGAAAACTATCTTGTTGAATTATAGCTGACGTCACACTTCGCCTTGATTTTTATTTTATACTTGTCTACAATTGGTAAGTCACCGGTAAGTTGTGCTGAACACGCCCAAAGTTGGTGTTGTTCAGTAGCTTCATTGCCCCGAGCCCAACTCTTTCTGCTTTTCAGCATCTTTAATTTATGTCATTTTGCTTTTAAATATGTCTGGTATCAATTTTTATTTATTTTTTCCCCCATTCCTTTAGAGAGTCAGCCCATTCCTTTTAGAGAGTCAGATATTTGGGTTAAAGGTAGGGTTCGCAGATTCAATTTGCCTGCTCTTACGGCAGTTGAACCCAACCACCTTCAAGACTAACAATAGGCAAGGCATAACTGGGGTTGTACAGTAGCTTCATCACCCCGAGCCAACCCTTCCCATTTCACAGTATCTTTAATTTATCTAATTTTGCTTTTAAATGTGTCCAGTATCAATTTCTCTTTATTTTCTCCCAATTCACTTAGTAATTTATGCATAGTTATATGCATCGCTTATTATTATTATAAAAAACAACATGACAAATGCATTTTAAATTTTATAATATGACACATAGTGGCTAACTAACAATAATGACAGTAGGAAAGTCTGCTATTAGATATGTATCTTATGAGAATAACGGCTAATTAAAATTCATAAAATTGCAAATCTGGAAATGCTGTTTTGTGAGTTAGGTTATACATGCAGTCTTGGTGTTTAAAAATTTCACCTGTTTTTAATGAAGTGCATAAATTAGTTATTAAATGTATCAGTTTTATCAAATGCAATGTAAAATATGAGAATCTATTCAAGAATTTTCATGATGATAAAAATGCAGACTGTATAACACTATTGTGTTTGAAGAAAGTATTCAAAAAACAAAAAAATCTTTCAGATGTAAATGAGACAATATGACTGAAATAAGATTTATAGCGTTATGTTAAAATTAAATTTGTAACAAAATTTTTATTCCTTAATACTTTTGAATGAGAAATAATTCATCACACTTAATTACCTTTTTGAGGCTTCTTCCATGTGAATAACAGTTCATTTTTTTATAATAAAATTGTATGTTACAGAGAAGAGGAGTTGGGGACAGGGGACATTACGATTATAAAGATGCTCAGGTGAGGTGCGGCCAAAAAAGGTCAGGCAACACTGCACTAGATGTTGCCAAAAGATATTGGACTCCAGAAACTAAGTTAATTTGAAACACTATGCTGTCAAAAGTATGGGGTCCTTGAGATTAGGTTCATTTTAAAGTTTTCCAAAGATATAAAACCTACAAACTTGAGTTTTGTTTAAGGTTATTATAAGGGCCCCAAGCAATGTTGAGCAAGTAGCTATTATAGAAATAAAACTTAAATATCTTTTGAAGAATGGTAAAATGATAATACAACAAAAAAAGTCCTTCCGGCAATGCCGGGAGGAAGAGGTAGCTTCCATATACCTATTTATTTATTTTAAATTAAGTTATAAAAATCAAATATACGAAGCTCAAAATAGTGGAACACGATTATATAAGATTGAATATCAGTTTTTGTCAATACTGGATATTAATAAGAATTTTTAGAAATTAGTCATGTTTTATTCAACCTATTTTTTTAAGCGATTTATAGGGTCGCCAAATTCCATGATATTCATTTTAAAGCAGCATGATGGTTAAAAAAAACCAATAAGCTTAATCGAAATCTTAATTCATGTGAACATGCACACTCACATCGAAATCTATTAATATATACGCGTGCTGTCGCGGGCAAATTGATTTTTAAAAAACTGTCACCCACATTAGAAATTCAAACTGCTATATTCCAGGCGTTTTTCAAGGTAAAGACAAAGTGTAAAAATACTCCGGAATTCATTTTTAAGATAAATAGTTTAGAAAAAACCTTTTTTTTCAATTTCTAATTTTTTGTTTATAAATCATTATACATTTAAAAGATTTTTTTCAAATTTAAATGGCAGCCATTTTGAAACAAGATGGCAGATAAAGTTGGCACGTGAACTCGGTCAAGATATTGGTATGTACCATGAACACACGGAGTTATATCGAAATCAGTTTATAAATATGCGTATTAAAGCGTGACAAATTTCAGACCGTTTCAAAATGTCAATCTCACTGGAAATTGAAAGTGCTAAAACTCAGCATTTTTCAAGATAGAGATGACATAAAACATCCTCTGGAATCTTTGTATCAAGGTCAAAACACAAAAGAAAAATGTTTTTCAATTTCTTACTTTTTTGCACCTAATTTTAAAATTTAAATTAAAAAAAATATATATATTCCACCATTTTGAAACAAGACGGCGGTTGGAACTGGCCAACGAACTCGGTCCAAGCATCAGTATGTCTTATCTAAGCACCAAGTTTCATCCAAATCAGTGTATAAATATGCGTGTTATCACGTGACGAAAACCATATCATTTCAAAATATGAGCAACCCTAGAAATTAAAAGTACTATAACTCAGACATTTTTTAAGATACAGACGAAACAAAAAATGCTTTGGAATCTTTGTATCAAGGTCAAATGCATAAAAGAAAAATCTTTTTCAATTTCTCAATTTTTTGTACCTAATTTCAAAATTTTAAATTAAAAAAAAATTAAATGGCCGCCATTTTGAAACAAGATGGTGGATGGAACTGGCTAACAAACTCGGTCCGGGCCTTATTAAGTACTATGTGCACACCAAGTTACATCCAAATCGATTTATAAATGCGAGTGTTATCACGCGACAAAAATCAGATCGTTTCAAAATGTCAGCCATAAGAAAAATTCAAAGTGCTATAACTCAATCATTTTTTAAGATATAGATAAAGTAAAAAGTGTTCTCGAATCGGCTTTTTAGGATCTAACACATAAAATAAAAATATCTTTCAACTTTTAATTTTTTTGCAGTAATTTTTAAATTTTAAATTTAAAAAAAAATTTAAATGACCGCCATTTTGAAACAAGATGGCGGATGATACTTGCCAACGAACTCTGTCGAGATATTTGTATGTAATATGTACTTACCAAGTTTCATTCAAATCGGTTCATAAATACGTTAGTTATAGCATGACAAAAATCAGATAGTTTCAAAATGTCAGTCATAAGAAAAATTCAAAGTGCTATAACTCAATCATTTTTTAAGATATAGACGAAATAAAAAACGTTCTGGAATTGGTGTGTTAAGATCTAACACATAAAATAAAAATATTTTTCAACTTTTATTTTTTTTCGCATTTAATTTTAAATTTTAAATTTAAAAAAAATAATTAAATGGCCGCCATTTTGAAACAAGATGGCGGATGAAGCTGGCCAACGAACTCGGTCGAGATATTTGTATGTACTATGTACATACCAAGTTTCATTCAAATCGATTCATAAATACGTTAGTTATCGCATGACAAAAATCAGATATATATATATATATATATGGTTATATATGTCAACATTTGAACGGAGGGTAGTTTTGGGGTCTGGGGGGTCATGATCGGTGAAAATATATCAAAATTTTCTGGAAGTGCTTTCCTCCGGACGGCTGCAATAGGTAGTTTTTTACTTTTTTTAATGAAAGCTACCTAATATAATTTAACCACTAAAAGTGATACTTTTAATTCCATATAAATGCAATTTTTAATCCTAAATACAACTCAAACTAAAATAAAAAACATTAGCAGTATGAATCAAATCTTACAACATTCTTAATATTATAGTTATTTCAGAACTACGGTGTTTGTATCATAATTAGTAAACTGAACATTTTATTGAAGATAGTCTGATGCCAACAGACAATACCAGTGTTAAGTTCATACACTTTTCTCCAGGAAGGATTTCTGTGACCTCGTGTGTGTGTGGGGGGGAAGGGGGGGGATGCACATTTTGAAAATTGTAAACACAAAATCTCAAATCTTCCGGGAGGGGGGATATCCCCCCTGGACTACACTTGAATTCAACACAGGGTAATACTGATCAATTTAAAAATGTTACATGTAACAGCTTAAATTACTATACAGTAGATTCCCTCAAATCTGCACAGCTTGGGACCAAAGGTTGTGCAAATTTTAGAATTGTGCAGATTTCTGGTCATTTCTTTGTTTACATTTTTTCAACCAATAACTTGAATGTAATTAATAATGCCATTAAAATTATAATTAGTGCTTAAAATATAGTCAAATATTAAAATAATTAAAGTAATAAGCTAAAATAATAAAAAAAATAGATTTTTTTTATTTAAAAATTAAAAACAAAGGTCAAATTAAAAATAAATTATGTAAAATTAAATATTTATTATAAAGATGAGATGCCATTTTCCTAAATTATTCAATGAAAATTGCCTTAAAGATGCACTACTAATTCACATCAAAATTATAACATAAGGAAGTTTCATTTCAGATTTAGCTAGACTTAATAATAAAAAAAGCTTGATTAATGCATAAATAATACATTTGACAAAGAGATTGTAATTACTAGTGATATCAGCAATATCTCGAATTTTTTTTTTTTTTTGAGAAATAAATTTATTCTTCCTTTATGAAACAGCCTGAATTCAATAATATTAATGAAAATTACAGATTAATGTATGTATAAAATTGATATAAAATAAAAATGTCAAATTTTGTCCCAATATTTCTTAACTGAAAATTTCCTTTTTTACATCTGTTAAGTATATGTGGTTTTTAGGGTTGCAGATTTGAAGAAGTCTTCTGTATTTGTGCAATAAAACATGCACAAAATGTAAGCAATATATTGAATTTGTATATTTCTTACCATATTTGGTCCACCACATCCTCCCATGATCAATAAATGATGCTTATCAATAAAAATCTGAAAAATTAAAAGAAAATTGAGCAAACTATTTTCTAATTAAATATTTTTACTTTTAGTTGATATATCGATCTGATAATTCAAGTTTAAACCAGTGAAATATGAACTTTTAATATTAATAAAAATACAGGGTTGTCACAGGAGAAAAAAATGATTTATCAGCTTAAAATCATTAAAATGCTAGTAATATCTTAAACCATGATTGCATGGTTAAAATGATTTTTTAAAAACCATACAGGGTTTTTCCTTTGCAAAAAATATTCTCAATATTCTACACTTACACATGTTAGTTTTTATAGTTAAATCTCATGAAAATGCATAGTTTCCTTTAATAATTAATTTTTTGTGCTCAATTTCTGATGATTATTTCAACATTGTTATTGCTGTTAATCTGCATAATATTCTAATACCAAAAAACTTTTATTTCCTAATTAAAGTATAAATTTGTGTTTTTCGAAAATTATTTTGCACTAATTTAATATAAGTAAAATTAAGGTAAATCCTCAAACTTCTAATAATGGCCAGTGAATAAACATATACAGTGAACTCTCTCTATTCTGAACACTCATGGGACCGACTAAAAATGTTCAGATTATGGGGGTGTTCATTATAGAGGGAGATTGGAAGTACACTACTACTACTACTACGTTGGGTGGCAGAGTCAGTAGTTGATCAAATAAGGTCGGTGCTACGGGGGTTTTATTATACTTCCTTCATTTTAAATTTTAGAATTAAAATAATACGATTGCTACCACCTTTAATAAATGTCTTATAATGAGCAAAAAATGAAATTTACTGAAATTAAATAACAACAAAATTATAAGCAAATGATTCCTTTAAGTGCCATTTTTCCAGTAGTTGATCAATCGAAGAAATCCATCAAAAATTCCAAAATTAATCCTTAAAATATCATGCTTAAGCTATGATTAACAGTAATTCATATAAAACAATTATTTGAAATAAGCAAGAGGGAAGTGGATTATTATAACTTATCGCAATTGTCTCCAACTAATCAAAAACAAAATTTTTACATTTTGTAATTAAAAAAAAAAAAAAAAAAAAAAAAAAAAATCTTAAAATGGCTTCTCTCACAGCAGGCAGCTGACAACAGATACTCCAACATTTAACTGAAAATTTTATCTGAAAAACTATCTGAAGTAGTAAAACTAATTGCAACTTCAAGTACAGGTTTAAAATCTAACAGAGATTTTGTCTGTTTATTATTATTATTTTTTTTTAATAGAGTCCGTTAAACCTTTTTATTCTTCTGTAACAACTTCTCAGAATTTCCATGACAGGAATTCCGACTCTGATTGCAAATACATATTCAGTTTAGAGAGAGGTGGAGTAGAGGTGGGGACAAAAGCAGCGTTCATAATAGAGGAGTGTTCAGAATACAGAGAGTTCATCTTTCTTTAAGTCTATGGAGTTTTGCTGGAACCGTTGGAATGTGTTCATAATACTGGGGTGTTCACATTAGAGAGTTTTTAGATAGAGAGAGTCCACTGTTTATGTAAGAAACAGTAAAATACTGCTAATGTTACCATATTTTGAGACTTCTTATTTCAAAAAAAGGAATTTAATTCCATATGATTGTTAGGTATATTCATTGAAATTATTAACCAACTGTTAACTAATTATCAACCACTAATCCTGTAATGGCAAAGGAATTAAAATTTGTTTATTACTTTTAATTGTTGTTACTGTTCAAGTTAAACATACACCAAAATAAATTTTAAACTTTTATAAGATTATCAATAACTGTCAGCCAAAACATACATGCCCAAAATACTTATGACCAACTGACTCGAAACAATAAGATTGATTGCAAGTCTGGACATATGTATGTTCTATACCAAGAAATATTCAATTAATATGCAATTCATATAATAGACACTTAGCATAGAAACATAATATACCAAAACATGTTGTCCTATTCATAAATCTATACTTCTGTTCTCATATACTTTTTTTTTTTTTTTTTTAAATTAGCACCTAGTTCAAATAAATTTTCTAGGTTTGTAGATAAGAAATATCTTGATAAATTATAGTACCAGAAAATTATATTATGAATCAGTTTGGAAAACAAAAATTTTTAAATATTGTTTAACTAGAAAAAAAATGGCTAAAATACATTGAAAGGTGAATTAAAATATATATAGTCATACATGAAAAGCAAATTTAAAAATCTAAAAATAAATTCACAAATAAACAAGAATAACCTGAGAATGGCCATAGCGTGGAGGAGGTTGAACAGATGATATAGCCTGCTTCTGCCATTTATAAGTTTTCAAGTCCAATGTCCATACTTCATTGGAACTGTAAAATTAATTTTCATGACAATCCTATTTTTGAAATGTATATTTATAACATGATATAAACATTATAATATTTTTAAGTATAATATAGTATCAAATACTTATAGTGCTTAATCATATGAATTTGTTAATAGAAATACATATAATTAACAGCATCCTAAAATTCTAAATTTGAAGCTACTATATTAAACACTCTCAAACTTGAGTGTGATTAATTTTTAAATATTTTAGTATGCTGGTTATTATTTTCTAACCAATCTACCTAAACATGTGGCTGTCCCAACCATCTTCAATACAAAACACACAGATTTTATTTTGAAAACTACATTTTTATAGAGACATTGGGGGGGGGGGGGTGGAATCTGATATAAAAAGTTACAAATTTAATTTTTGCTCATGATTGATTTTGATTATATGCATGATCAACCCGCATCTTTTGATGAAAGAAAAAAAAAAAAAAAAGGAGAATAGATTTTTTAAATATATATATATATATAAAACAACAAAACAGTAAAATTACCAAGATTTTTTTTTTTTTTTTTTTATTCTAGCTTTAGCCACATGATTAATTTTAAAAGTAGACTATTTTCTTTTTTCTTAAAGAACATTTTTAACAGACAAGAGTGAAGCAATCTTAACTACAGCGAACTGAGGTCAATCAAAGCTTATTTATTATTGCTCTAAAGCGCTAATAAATAATAATATCTCATGTAATTAAAAAAAAAATCAGTTTCAGGTGCATTAAGCTCTTTGTTTATATTTAATCAAATATGTGCATATGAGTGATAGATTTTTTTCTAGTTATAGTCAACAAATAGATGCACAGACTATTATTTTAGATTAAAATTTTTGCAAAGAACTAAAATAAGCCTTTAAAATAAAGTGAAGAAATGTCATTACTGTATGATTTTGTTTTGGTGTAACAGTTAAAAATATGCAAAAGTAATACCTGCAATAGGTAGTACAAACTCAGAAACGTTGATTTAAAATATGTTGTAGAATTAAACTCATTGCTCAAATTGATTTTTAGGATTCAACTGCATATAAGCTTTAAAATATTAAAAGTCATGCATGTTCACATTAATTAAAACATCTATTTTTATGAATGTATTGGTCTTGGATAATTTTTATAATAGTAATGAATGACAATGTTAAGCTAAACAAACCCAGTATTAGATAATTTTGTGCTTGTATCAAACCTGATGCTCAAATAAAAGGCTATTGAAGAATTTTGCCCTGTTTCTGATAGAAATGTCCCAGTACCTGAAGTTCCACTTAACACTATATAACACAGAAAACAAATTAATTTTTAGGATAATTTAATTGTGATTAGCCAGACAAAATAATGAAAAAAATCTTATAAATTAAAAACAGTTAAAAATTACAGAAGATACTTTTTGAATAGCTACAATAAAACAAATTTTTCGCAATAATCACAAAACTTACCATGACTGTGATCTTGGTGATGTAATATTAAAGAGATTTTGCCTATGACATAAAATAAAAAATTATAGGCACAATCGCAAAATTTCAAATTAGAAGGAATAAATTGAAATAATTTTTTTTTTTTAGAAGAAAAGGGATTTTTCTTCCCTTCATTATACACCATGTCAAGAAAAATAACTTCATAAAAATATAATTCAATTTTCAGTGTAAATAAATATATATATAAAGAGAGAGTGAGAAGCATACATACATATATTTGAAATTGCATTTATCTATGTTACAAAACAAAAATATCTGTCACCAAGGCTAATATTCTATCGATAATGCCAATGACATGCACTATACTTTTGTTGCCATATATTTCCTTCAAAATATTATATAATTTGAGTTTCACACAATCAAATACATCAAAGTACTTTTAAATAAAATTTGCTTCAAAATTAACCCAATTTATTTACATTTTTAATAATTTTTGACCATGATTTTTTTTATTAATCTCAACAAATAATATTTGTTTGACCCTTTTTTACTATATTATTCAAATGAATAAGCCAAAATGGGGTGCTTGATAAAAACAAAATATTTAATTCTGTATCAAACCATAAAGATTGAAAAAACAAGTTAAAAGTCGTTAGCACTTTTCGAAAATGTAAATCTAACCACTAATAATTCATTAGCTTTGAAATATGTAAAGATGAAATAAGTTGCATGTTTATAAGATAGCTCATAAATGCTGCATACAGTAATTAAATAAATAATTGCAATTGTCGTCAATACTGTTTATTCAACCTGTAAGAATGCTCAAATTTACATAAATTTCTTTTCATCTTCAAGCAGATAAACAAAGTGAAGAGTGAAATGTGAATGGCTTAGATCCAGAATTACAAATTAACTTGAACCTTTTTTACAAATTGAGACAGCACACTGCCATCTACTGAGAAAAATTTGAATAATTTTTATTTCTCTATAAAGTCTGAAAAATTTATGAACCACCAAATAACCATGTCACTTATTTAATCTTTACATTAGTTAATAAATTATAAAGTATAAAGTTTTTAGGCACCTTTAGCTCCTTTTCAAGGCAACCTGTAAATACTAAACCTTTCTCAGAGTTTTAGCCCTGAAGCAGGAGAAGAGATATAACCTCATTATTTGTCAAAATTATTAAAATTACTTCTAAGACTATTCGATATATGGGTGCATATTATAAGTATTAATTTATCGACGGAAACATACTTGAGACTGTTTTAGGCCCATTAGAAATTTTTTTTTTTGTAGTCTTAGGTAATATTGGTCTTAGAATGAAGGAGGATAATTAAATTTATTAATTTACACAAATGCATTGTTTCAACTCACGGATCAATATGTGATTGTGTTCTTGGAGATCATTTCTTGAAAATTAAAAGTTATTTAGTGAAATTTATAATACTTTTTTGAAAAATAACATTTCGTAACAAACAATGATATTCAGATACTCAATTATGATGAACTTTAAGCAAACATGATTCTTTGATCCACAGATTATAGACCAGAAAGTACGGTATGTTGTAAAATTCATTATAAAATTTTACATTATTTTCTATAATAAATATAATGCATTTTTATAATTGAGTGATTGAAATGACTATTTGTCAATTCTTTGATCCACAGATTATAGACCAGAAAGTACGGTATGTTGTAAAATTCATTATAAAATTTTACATTTTTTTCTATAATAAATATAATGCATTTTTATAATTGAGTAATTGAAATGACTATTTGTCAATTTGTGCATAGACATTCTTTCACCCAACTACCGAGTTTGAATACATGTACTTTATTGAGAAGCAAATAATCTAAGAATATAAAATACAGAACTACAACAACTTTTATATACACACTAAATCCTAATTCGGGTCAAATTCAATAGTAAGAGACAATGCTTTTTGGATCCTAGATGGTCTGAAAATCTCACATTTTGGAGACTATAAATTCTAGAGAGAGTCGCATAAAAGTAAAGGCTTATTTTACATAAATACAGCATATTTTGTATATCTAATAATTAAACGCATTTTTTCAGTAATTAAAAACCAAGATTTTAAGTCCATACATAATGGTTAATAAAATAATAATTAAAGTCTGATATAAATCAATGTATAGATACATAAAACTTTGAACACAGATTAACATTTGATAGACAAATTAATATACAGTATAACATCTTTAATCCGGACATCTATAATCCGGAAACTTCTGTAATCCAAACATTTCGGTATGTTTATTCATTTTTGTTTTCAATTAGAGATAATAGATGATGCCATAGCTCATATATAACGAATTTCAGAAAATGAAAAGATTATGTCTAGATTACGTAATTACACAAGTTTTTTTCTATTTTAAAACTGTAAGAACTTCCTAAATTACATGTGTAATAATTATAAGCGTCTTTTTAGATATTAAATTTTAAAAATTCATGATTAATGGTAATTTCACTATTTTTTTCCAACGATAATAAGGTGTTGCGAAAATATCGCAAAATTGCAGTTTTATTATTGTTATTTCTCTTAAGTATTTAACTTGTGATTTACTTTGATATTTATAGTTGCTATATATTTAATTTTTTATAACATTAGCTTTAAATATTACAATTTAAAATGTATTACTGTAATTAAAAGATTAATTTTTAAATTATAATTGCAAGTCTTAAATTTCTCACTGTAATTTTTTGGGATTTAGAATTTAGTTTTACAATATTTTTAAGACAAGTCTATTATTCTTGTGATGTGCATTATTTATTAAATATTCAGAAATCACAATTTTTTTAAAAATCGTATTTTTTTTTTTTTTTAAGTTTATGACAGATGGCGACACTGCATAAAATTTACATAATTTTTTTAAAAACATTCGTGTTTGAGCATTTTGAATTGATTTTTCTCAATGTTTTCAAATTATCCAGTTCCTTACATTTTTGTATTGCCATAGTAATAAGAGATATTATTATCATTAATTTACATTCATTTTAGTTAGAAAACTCCTGTAATCTGGAATTTTCTATAATCCGGACATGCTGTAATCAGGACGATTCGAGATTAAAGAAGTTATACTGTATGACTAATATCTCAGATTTAGTGCAAGCTTTAAATCCACAATCAAACATTATTATACTACATACTAAAACCACTTTAATAAGTTCCAGTGCATGATATCATCACGATCCAGAAGTGAATGTAGAAGAGAATGATCCAGTATTTACAAAATTATCCCAGGAAAATATGAGCACATTTTCAGTGATTTTAAAATAAAAAAATTTGTAGATAGTTTTTTTTTTTAAATCCATCTCACAAACTTTAGAAATTCATAAAGATTTTCGCAGTTTTATAAAAACCGGAGAACAGACATTGGATATCTAGAAAAAAAAAATCAAAGTTTTTCAACTAGCTTTAAAAAAGGCAAACAAATTGGGATTTGTTAATTTTTACTTATTTATTTTTATAAACCTTAAAACACTTCTACTCAAACTTGAGCTATAAATTCAACAAGAAGATCCAAAAATTATTTCCTTCTCAACATGATCATTTCTGCACTGATGGCTGATTCACACAGTTATATTTATTTGTGTATGCATGTTAACACAAATTTTTAAAAACAATTTCATAAAAATAAAAGATTTTTTTTTATGAGAAAAAAAAGATGATTTCTGCTTTTCTGTGGAAAAATGGCAACCCTGACTGAATAAGAAAAATAACTAAATTAAAAATAACAATAAAGAGCAGAAGAATGGGCTAAGAAAGCTGAGTGGAATTTAAGCATTCTTTCAACTTTATTAGCAAACAAGCACTAATATACAAACCTTTGGAAAGGTCCATCATAAACCTGCCTCTGAATGCCTCCAAATACAACCATCAAATCTCCATGAACAGTAGCTGAATGACCAGCCATGGGAGGACAACTTGGCATTGAAATAACTAGAGTCCACCGATTAGTAATTGTATTGTAAAGATGAATTTGATTAAAAACTCTCCATTCCTATAAAAAGAAAATTATAAAATTGTTATATTTTTCAGAACAGTAAATAATATTAACAAACTTTTCAATCTTTTTTTCTTGTTAATACATAATAAAATTAACCATTGTTCTAAATATTATATTTGTTAATAAATAACAACTATTTATATTTTTTACATGAACAAAAAACATTGAGAAATCAGAATACTGCTCTCATCATATTAATTCATTTTATCTAGCAACAAATCTATTTTTGCAAAAAAAAAAAAAAAAAAAAAATGTAAAACACTATTTTAATTCAAAAAATCTTCAATATTCACAACTTTCAAATTTTAGGCTAAAATTCAGTTAAATTGAGTTTTTGAATGAATCAGGAAGTTTTGTATTGATGTGCTATAAAATAATCTTGATACATATATATTAAAAGATGATCATCTAAAGCTGTTCTTTTTCTTTTAAGTATAATTTTGTTAAAAATGAGCTCATCTTAAAAGATGAGTTTTTATGTAACTTTTCTAGCAGTCATCATTCCATCTTTTATAATAAGAGGAGCACATTTTCTGAATCAGCACATTATCTTAGATCAGACATATCAAACTCATTCAGCACAACAAGTTAAGTATATTTTATACAAAGCCACTTACAAATTTTATATACAAATATTTTTTAATTAATGTAATAAAGTTAAGATAAAAAAGAATTAGACATAAAATGTTTAGATCTATTGTAATTAATATTTTACCTGATGAAGTGGATAAGGAGCAGTATGAGTCCAACCACCAAACAAAATCAAGTTTTCACCATGGCTTACAAGAGTCGCACAAGCTTTAGGAGGAGGATATGTACCTAAAAAAGTGTTCAAATAAAAATTTACATACATAGTCATTCTTAATTTCCTTATTAAAAAGAAAGCAAAGTAATATATTTCATAAAATAAATAATTCTTTTCATTTTTTTTTTTTTTTTTTTTTTTTTTCCTAATTTACAGTGATAGCAATTGAAGCATAGTGTTCTAGGTGTATGAATCTCAAGGATTCAAAATCAGAAAAGGCAAAATAAGTTTACGCAATTATCAATTAATACTTTAATGTTATAATAACTTTAACTCTTTTGTCACCCTGAACCTTATATGAGGCTGCTACTTTAAATTAAAATAGTTGGAAAAAAAAAAAAAAAAAAGATTTTGTTTTTCTTTTTCATTTAGTAACACCATTAAAAAATCATTAGAATACATAGGAGCCTTCTAAATAGTTGCATTAATCATACTTAGATGTCAATACTAGATAGTTTCTTGCATTATTTACAATTGTTGGTTTATTATTTTAGAAGAAATATTAATTTTTTGAGCTGCTTTATTTTTTATGAGATAAAGAAGTTTTATCATTCTTTAACCTTCACTTAATATGTGCATGCTTTCAAATTAATTTTAAACATAAAAGATTCCTTTAAAAATATCGAAGTATTTTGGGTCTCGTGTTTCAGGTTTGAATTTAAAAAAGTTAAATCTTTTTTGGACACAATTTATAGTGGTATTTTCTAAGTATTAAAAGTTTGAAAAATTTTTTTCTTTATAAAAATATTGTTATAATAATTTGGTGATGAGAGGGTTAATAGTACACTTATTTTCATTTTCAACCTAAATTTTTGCTTCATGTTATTAATCAGAGTAAAATTGAATTAATCTTGATCATGATATAATAAAATCAATATTTTTGTAATTGTGATAAGTCAGTTGCTTGTGAATCACCCGATAGCTGGATGCAAAATAACCAGCACTGCACAAGCAGTCGATGTAAGCAGAACTTCAAAAAAATTGAGTAAATTGCTATCACAGCACCTCCTGGAGAAATATCCCAATTTACAACTGGGAACTGGCAGACAGAAAAAAACCTATGTACGAAAATAATTTATTTCTATGCATAATTTCATAAACTTTCTGATGATTCATAATGAAAATGGTACAAAAATTTGATATTACTTGATTATTTTGTTGACCAAAAAACTGTAGCCAAACTGTACGATTACATGCCAGTAATGGATGATTGCATATGTCACATTTACTTCACATTAAACATGTTACATGTGTTGTTACACTAGCAAGTTTTTTTAATTCAGCATTTTATTTGTATTTTTATTGTTTTACTAATTTATGTGTTGTCTAAGTTTTTTTTTCTTTCTTTTTCAAACATATATCTAATATTCATATACATTTTACAGTTATATCCATCTTTGTTTTTTGACTAAATAAAGAGTATTCAGTTCTTTACAATTTTCTGTTATTAACTATCAATGATATCAATTATAGACTATTTCAACTATTAAAAAAATAGCCTTGAAATTTTTTCTACTATTTTAAATAATTTACAGAAGTTGATCAAATATTGTCCATGCATCTGGGGTAAATCTTGATTACTGGGGTAATTTCTGGTCAATGTTTTTTTCATCATTTAATCCTTTTTTATTGTCATATTTAATGCTTTTAATTATCAGAAAATTTTTTAGTATTAACTATAACTACACTGTTCACCACATTTTAGTATTTGCAGTTTGTTGTTATGTAGTTTTTAATAAAATAGGGTCACCTGGGGCAGTTTTTGGTCACTGAGTTTGAGGTAATTCTTGATCATTTCTTTTTTCATTATCAAAATAACAATCTGACAGATACTTTGAACACTTTGCATGCTTTAATTATTCATTTCATTGAAATTTAATAATGAAAAAAAAAATCATAACTTCTACTCAAATTTCTGCAAAACATTATTCACCTTAATTTTTTTCCATTATTTTACAAAGATTTGTGTCATTCTTAGACTTTTAATTATTTTATTTCAACTATCATTAAAAGTGATTATAAAATTTTCCTCTATCATATTAAACGCTTCTACATGAGCAAATCAAACTAATCCCATATTTGTGAGGTAATTCATGGTCAGTGCTTAATAATGTAATTTTACAACATTTATGCTTGATATTTTATATTAACTGTGCCCCCTAAAAACTATTATCTTACAACTTTTTATAACCATGAATTTAAAGTAGCAACTTTGAATGCAGCTGTAAACAAGGAAAACAGTGTGTTCTGAGGATAAGACACACTCTATGACTGAACAATTAAATAGATATACTATCTCATTAAAAAGTGGTGCAAAAAAATATACATAATGCAAAAGAGGAACTTAATTGTTATGCTATATATTATTATAAAGATCCATATTTAAGTTTGTATAACATTTCTTGAAAAAGGAGCCAGAAACTACAGTTGACAAAACAAGGAATGTCTCCATACTGAGTACACACAGAATATTTTGGAAAAAAAGAAAAAAAAAATACAAATTAAAGTACTCATGTATGTAATAAAGGATCAGTCAAATTTAGAGGTGAAATAACAGTAGAAATTTTGTAAAAAATTAAAATATTTTCGAATATTTGGCGTGAAAAAACGAAAACGTCACGCCATTTGGCAAGCAGCATTTTTCCTCGACAAAAGCAAATGATTTTCATATAGCTGGAAATTTTTTGTTAATAGCTTTTTGGAACGTGTGTAGTTGGTATTAAAGAATTTAAACTTAAACAATAAGAGAATTTAATATAGATTATATTGTAATGCATTTATATATTGTTTTTTGCAGCAGTTATTTAATACTGTAAAAATAATTTTATCTATAAAAGATATTTTCACACTGAAAAGTATATTTTCATATATTTAAGCATATTCCAAAATAAAAGCTAGATGAAGAGCGTTGAAATAATGCATTACAATATCAGAGAAGTTTTTGTTTCCATAGCAATAAAACTGAATCGACAGCGCTCAACTGGATTTAATTTTGAGATTGAAACAAATTTAATTTTCATTTTAATTCATAAAATTTCATTATTAACTTTCATTATAAATATATATGTGACAAAACTATTGTTAAAGCAAAATAAAACTGAAGAAATTAAAGTTATTTAAATAAATATTTTTTTAAATAGTTCAAAATGAAACATTTTTACATTAAAAAGTATTTGACAAAAAGAACAGTATTTTTTCAAATTGTATTTCATCGTCAACCAGTGATAAATTGCCAAATAAATGAAATGTTAGTTATTTTTTTTACGAACGTTCTATCGGGGTTCCGCCAAATTTTTTTTATAAACATATATATCCACATGAAAAGAACATTCTGAAATTTTTTCTGAGTATGCCCATATGGATTCCTTGTAAGTGAGATAAAAACGAAAACAAACATTCAGTTTTATATTTTATGGGCCAGTAAATTTAAAAGATATTAATCTATTCATAGTGGATAAAGAAGTAATAAATACTGCTTATAAAGTGCTCTAAAAATGCTTAAAAATGCTTTGACAAGTTAATGCTTTGTAAAATGTATAAGAGCACATCAAATAACTTTGTATTTAAAACCAAAACAAAGTCTATGTTTAATTATTCCACAACAATGTGATGAACAAAATTTTTAAACGATTGTACTAACTTTAATACCCAGTCTTTAAACAATGAACTATACTACATTATTTGCATCTAGAAATGGGAATGCTCGGAAAAAAACAGTTTTTTTCCCGAAGGCTTATTTTTCAATTTTTCCGAACTGGAAAAATTGAAATTTCATGTATGAAATAATATATTGAAAATTTTGTAATAGCTACATTCTCATACTTTTAATTTTATTTATTTTTATGTTGAGTGCCCCACATGAAAACTTTAATGTGGGTAATCTGATCTCTGAGCAGAATTCTGTTTGAGAAAACTTGAAAGGATCCTTCGCTTTTTTTTTTTTTTTTTTCTTCTTGTTTGAAACACAAGACCCTTCGCGAAATTTCTCTTGAAAATAGACATTTCAGAAAAAAGTTTAATATACAAATTGAATCGTTCGCCAATGCAGTGACTGAAGAAATAAAATCTCATGCCATATAGCAGCTGAATCTTATCAAGTTGTATATATGTATAAATAACCTTATTAGAAATGTCTAAATAGGAACCCAAATATAGTAATTTCTTATTCACAAATTCTGATTATATTTTGTACAAGTATACCCAAGAAACTCTCAATTTAAAAAAAAAACAGGAATACATGAAAAAAATCTAGATATATAATTAAATGCAAAATTATTTCAATAATATGCCGATTAATGGAAATGGTAAAATTAAAAATTTAACATAAAATTTGAAGCAAGCATTTATTACTTTTTTTCTATCTTTTCAAGAAGTAAGTATTGAATTCATGAAAATTTTGACTTCCAGTTTTTGGTGTATTTAAAGGTTTTAGAAGGTCCTGAACACGATTTGATGGTAATAGAAGTAATTTATTCCATTTTTCAATATTGGGTGAAAAAAGTCCGGGCCAGGATTCGAACCAGGGATGTATTGGCTGAAGCCGCCAATGCTCTACCTGTAGGGTTTTTAATCGCGCTCGGTAAAACGGCCGTAAAGTTGTTTTTTCCCTCGAATCATTTCTCCCCTTGGTTCTTCATTGCAGCCGAACGTAAAGTTCGGAACATGACGTCATGTGACGTTGTGGCGCGCACCTTATGAGGAGTCCAATAGGAACTCCTGGAATGTTTATTCTCAACCAATAAGAATTTTTCTTGTATGCTGTACATATTTTTTTCTGTAAATAAAGTTTAGTTCTGTTCTGTGATTCTCCCGTGTCGGATGTGAGTTTTTTTTCTCTCATCGGCGAAGCGCCGATCGCCGGTAAAACGAAATGATAGCGCGTCCGAAGATCCACGGCCGCTACATATGGTAGCAGAGCGTGGTTGCGCGTTTTTTGTTTTATTTGTGTGAACTTTTTTTCGTAGAGAAAAAAATGAATTCAGCGGAAGAAAGTAGTGTTTTTCGTATACAAAAGCTAGATCGAGAAAACTATCGGCAATGGAAGTTCAACGTAAAGATGCTTTTAATGCATCAAGGATTATATGGACTTATCGAAGGAACCGAAAAGAAACCAGAAACGGGTGATACGAAAATTGCCGAATGGATTAAAAAAGATGCCCGCGCTTTATCAACAATATGTTTAAGCATCGAAGATGAGTTCAAAAACTTGGTAATGATTGTGAATCAGCGGAAGCTGCGTGGAACGTTCTAAAACAAAATTTCGAGCCAACTACCCGCGCTCGAATTGCATCATTGCGTGCTGATTTTATGAACGTAAAATTAAAGAAAAATGAGTCGATGTCGGTATTTCTGAGCCGTCTTCTAAGATCTGCAAAAGATTTAGAACTAGCGGGAAAAACTGTTCCAGATGATGAAATCGCGTATCAGATGTTGTACCAACTGCCATCCCATTATGATAACGTAGTTATTCAGCTTTACCAATTAGATGATGAGAGTTTTACATCAGAAAATGTGCGTAAAGCACTTATTGCTGAATATGATCGTCTTAGTCATCGTACAGAGACTGTTTCCGGATCGCATGACGGTAGTTCTACGGCGTTAGCTTCCGAAACCGAAAGAAAGAATAAAACGAAATTCGGTAACAAAACAGAGAATAAATGTTCCAAGGATCGAAATTGCTTTAAATGTGGTTTACCTGGACATGTTATGAAATATTGCAAGAAGAATACAAAGAATTTTCCACCGAAAGCACTTCCGGCCAAATCCAAAAGTAATCCTAGAAAGGGTGATGTGTTCTTAGCGGCAACGTCATCGGCGGTGTTTATGAACTCGAAACCAAAAGTGACTGAATTCGTGATTGATTCTGCGGCTACAGAACATTTTTGTAACGATATGAACTTATTTAGTACTTTTAGTGAACTCAAGAACTCTGAATCTGCGAACATTGCTGAAGGATCTACACCTATATGTGGATATGGTCAGGTAAAATTATTAGTTCATCAAGACGGAGGTAAGGTTCCTTTGATATTAAATAAAGTGTTGTATGCTCCAAAAATGTCGCGGAATTTAAT
The DNA here is from genome assembly GCA_964019185.1 of Maratus speculifer. NCBI lineage: Eukaryota > Metazoa > Arthropoda > Arachnida > Araneae > Salticidae > Maratus > Maratus speculifer. The sequence continues at coordinate 128,262,346 of OZ025296.1, forward strand.
TTCTGCACGTTTAATTGACAATGCTGGGTACAGTATAATTATTAGAAATGGAAAATTGGTCATTAGAAGACCAAATGGTTCTTTTTTCTTTGTGTCATTTTTGAGTAATAATTTTTATGTAATTAGTGCAAATGTAATTGAAAATATTGTTGTACCGGAAGCTTATGTTGCAAATGATAATATTATGTCTTGGCATGTTAAATTTGGGCATCAAAATGTAAAAGATTTGTGTACTTTAATGAAATCTGATGTTGTATATGGTTTAGAAAATGTAAAGGGTAAAATTGAAAGTTGTGATACTTGTAACATGTGTAAATCTCATAGGGAATCTTTTAAGCCCATAAATAGAATATCTACTAAGGGAATTCTAGAATTGTTGCATTTAGATATTTGGGGACCAGCTCCTGTAGAATCCATAGGGGGATCAAAATATTTCATGAGTGTAATTGATGATTTCTCGAGATATTCTACTGTTTATTTTCTAAAACATAAAAATGAGGCATTTGAGTATTTCAAACAATATCAGACAGAAATGGAGAGACAGACAGGGAAAAAGATAAAGAGAATAAGGACTGACAATGGCATGGAATTTTGTGCTAATTATTTTGAGCAAAATCTGAAAAAACAAGGTATTAGAGTAGAAAGAACGAACCCGTATTCACCAGAAATGAACGGAATTGCTGAGAGATTTAATAGAACAATCATAGAAGGGGTTAGAACTTTGCTATATCAGGGAAATTTGCCAAAAACATTATGGGCAGAGTTAGTAAATACCCAGAATTACTTAAAGAATCGTTTTCCACATAGAAGTCTAGGGGGAAAAGTACCTTTAAATGTATGGACAGACAGAAAAGTTTCAGTTAGACACCTAAAAGTAATAGGAAGTGTTGCATATTATCATACTCCCAAACAAAACAGGCACAAACTAGATGAAAGTGCACAGAAGGGAATTTTAATTGGGTATGCAATAAAAACCAAGGGCTATCGAATTTGGAAAGTGGGTACAAGAGAAGTAATTGAGACCAAACATGTAAGATTTGATGATTCTAACATTCTGTCAAAATTTAATAAATCAACAAATGAGAATAGTTCTGATTTCACAATACCGTTAAATTCATCAGATGAAAATGAAAGTTCCATAGAGGATCCTTTCGAAATCACTCCTCCCGACAATGATGTAACATCTGACGATAACCAAATTCATTGGGAAAGAGTTGTAAAAGTAAGAAAAAGTGGGAAAACAAAAGGGAAAAAGGATGTATATTACTATCCCGAGAGTAATGTTAGATTGCGAAGCCTAAATGATGTAAAGGAATATTGTAGAACAAAACAGATAAACTTCAAACCTGAGGACTTTAATTTTACTGAAAGGGAAACTGAACAAAGTTCAGATGAGGACAGTGATGCTGAAGCACACTGTGTTGAGGTGAAAATACCTTCATCATTTTTAGAATCTCAGACATTAGCAGAAAGTAAAAATTGGCATGAAGCCATGACTGAGGAAATTGACACATTAAAAAGCAGGGAAGTTTACGATATAGTTCCTAGACCTGAAAAGCATAAAGTATTGGGAAGTAAGTGGGTGTACAATTTGAAAAGAGATTCTAATGGGAAAATTCAGAGATTTAAAGCATGGTTAGTTACTCAGGGTTACAGACAAATTGAAGGCATTAACTATGTAGATACATTTTCACCGGTTGTTAATTTTACATTAGTTAGATATTTTATGATTTTATTAGTTGTACTATTGGGCTGGAAACACAATCATCTAGATGTAAAATGTGCTTATTTGTATAGTAAAATAAATGAAGAAATCTATGTCGAACAACCACAAGGTTTTACTGAATGTGACAACAAAGTTTATGTATGGAAATTGAAAAAGGCCTTGTATGGTCTACATCAATCAGGTAGGGAATGGTACTTAGAATTGCACAAAAATTTTATTGAAATGGGTTTTGAGAAAATGAAAAATTGTAATTGTGTATATCATTTAAATTGGAATGTTATTGTGCTTGTTTATGTAGATGATTTTGCTGTGTTTGCCAAGGATAGTTATTATATGAATCATGTGTTTAATATGTTAAATGAAAAGTTTGATATTAAAAATCTAGGTCCTATTTCAAAATTTCTTGGTGTAGAATTTGAAATGAAAAATGGTTTTTTGTTAATGCATCAAATGAGTTATATTAAGAAAATGTGTGATACTTTTAAAGACATTCCTATAACAAAATGTAAACTACCAATGAGTACAGGTATTATTGTTGAAAAAGTGCATGATCCAAGTTGTATTGTAAATGATGTTCCTTATAGATCCTTAATAGGAAGTTTATTATTTTTAGCATCCAGAACAAGACCAGATATTATGTTCGCTGTTACAATGTTATCAAAATACTGTAATGCACCTTCTGAAACTCACTGGAAATTACTTTGTCAAATATTTCAATATGTAGTAAATACATCGAATTATTGTATAAATTTGTCTAACGCAAAAGACTGTTTCATTACTGGATATTGTGATGCGAGTTGGGCTGCTGATAGAGATGATAGAAAATCTGTTAATGGTTTTGTAGTTATGATGGGAAATGTTCAGATTTCATGGTTGTCCTCTAAGCAACAATCTGTGGCATTGTCAACCATGGAATCGGAATTCATTGCTTTATCAGAATTGGTAAAGGAAATTTTGTGGCTCTCGCGTATTATGAATGAGTGTAAATTGAATTTAAACATTTCAAAACCTGTAATATATTGTGACAGCCAAAGTGCTATTTATTTTTCAAGAAATAATGTAGAAAATAAGCGTACAAAGCATATCGACACATGATATTTTTTTGTTAAGGACTATTTAATGAAGGATTTGTTTGTTTTGAACCATGTATCTGGAAAACAAAATGTTGCTGACATATTAACTAAGATAGTGTCTTTTGATAAGCTTGAATATTATTGTAGTATTTTATTTTCTTGTGTATAATTTTATGTGTCATATGTTTAAATATTTTTTTGAGGATGATTCGAGGGAAAGGGGGAGAATTGTAGGGTTTTTAATCGCGCTCGGTAAAACGGCCGTAAAGTTGTTTTTTCCCTCGAATCATTTCTCCCCTTGGTTCTTCATTGCAGCCGAACGTAAAGTTCGGAACATGACGTCATGTGACGTTGTGGCGCGCACCTTATGAGGAGTCCAATAGGAACTCCTGGAATGTTTATTCTCAACCAATAAGAATTTTTCTTGTATGCTGTACATATTTTTTTCTGTAAATAAAGTTTAGTTCTGTTCTGTGATTCTCCCGTGTCGGATGTGAGTTTTTTTTCTCTCATCGGCGAAGCGCCGATCGCCGGTAAAACGAAATGATAGCGCGTCCGAAGATCCACGGCCGCTACACTACCAACTGAGCTATCCCGGACACGAACATTGGAGGACTATTTCACCCAATTAACCTTAATGATCACTTTATCTGGTCTGATACTCTGGACCAGTTCAACAGAATTTTTTCAACCAATAATAAAAAATGGAATAAATTACTTCTGTTATAATTAATTTACCGATTGAACAATCGTGTTTAAAATTAATCTAACGATTTGATGGTTTTTGGAAAATATGTCACTCTGAGTCTGTATGTGACAAAAATTTTATGGGCACTCTATCTCAAGAACTAATGTGCATAATTTTACAAAATTTTAGATTCAGTTACACCTTTATATAAACTCGAGATGTTTAGTTAGTGTATATTACCAACCGATGGTGCTGCTATGCTGCATTATTCATAATTTCCACAATAGTTCTATCGCAAGAACTAATGTATGTATTTTCATAAAACTTCAAATTAAGTTAATCTTTGACATAACTTCGTGCTCATTACTTTTTGGTGTAAATCATTCAACAGATGACGCTGCTATGCTGTATTATTCATCATTATCGCAATATCTCAAGAACTAAAGGAGGATTTTTTATCAAACTACAGCTTCAGACAGTTCCTGATATATATTAATGTTGTTTATTTTTTGGTGTAAATTGCCCTAGAGGTGGCACTGCTATGCTACATTTTTCAAGATTTCAATATAGCTGGTTAATTGAATGCTTTTCCAAGGTGTGGAATCTAAAATTTACCTCCATAACGTACAATAATGTTGCAAAAATATGGGCAGTTTGCATTAGAAAAGTACAACTGAGTAAAAATCTAACAGTCAAAAAATCCTATGCTATTTTTTAGTTGCAGACCTGAGTAAGCAAAACTAAAACTTAGTTTTGTTTGAATTTAGATTATAAAACTAAATCAAAACTTTTTTGAGTTGATTGGAAAGTTATATGAAAAATTAACATTTTTTAAAGGAAATAAAATTATAATTGTAAGAAAAAATACAATGATGTAAAAATATGTATTTTTTAAACAAACAATGGAATTTTTTAATACTGATATTCATAATAACAAAACTGCAACAATTTAAACTAGTATTATTTACTTAAAAATTATACTTATGTAAATGGAATGCATAATTTATTTCATTCCAAACTGCAGACATATCGGCTCAGGTTTTTACATTACATCAATTGGTAGTTAAACATGTAACTGAAAAATCATTTCAACAGAGATATAATATAACAAACAATAGCTTTTAATAAGAATTCTTAGGCTGTGTAAAAAAACTAAACTTTTAAAAGCAGGCTTTGCTACTTTATTTTATTTTGTAACATAAAATGAAAATAATTTTCTTTTTAATACAAATAAATGGGAAAAAATGTTTATTATTTAATATTCTCTAAGAAAATATAATTTATTTGGGAGAAAGAATCATGAAAAATCAATTTTTTCAACTTTTCTGTTTTTTTTTTTTTTTTCTGAAAAAAAAAAAACAGTAAAAAACCAGTTTTTTTTTCTGCCACTTATATTTTTCCGGAGAATTTACATCTCTATTTGCATCAAAAAAGATACTGACCAATAATTACTCCAGAAGTGACCAAGAATTACCTCATAAAATGGGACAATTCTTAGTCACTTAAAAATGTTTTTTATTTCAATTATAAGTGCATATATACATATATATACATGAAACCATTAATTGTAAAACAATATATATCAACAAAAAATGAAAACTAATTTAGAAGAAATATTTAGAATTTGCAGAACAACAGTAGACTTGCAGACCCCAAATACTGCAGAACTATAAATAATGTGTGTAGTTTCCTCTTTGCATCAGCCATGAAAAGCAAAATAATATGAATTTGGGTTACCAACACACATAAAACTAAAATAAAATGGAGAAAAAATTTAAAAATAAATCATAACATTATTAAAATGGATAGATAAGAAAAAGCATACCAGAAACTAATGTTTAGATTTGTAAAAAGAGAATAAAAAACTAAACAGAAAAGAAATAAAAATTGAAATTAATTTCCTTCAATTTGACAATACAAACCTAAACTCAATAGCTTAATGCAAGATAAAAGAAGGAATAAAATAGATAATGTATGCATTTTATACACTTAGATGCATACAGTAATTAGAAATAATATATTAGGAACTATTCAAATTGTTGAAAATTAGATTCAAGTTAATCTTTAACATTACATATTAAATTATATTAATAGATTTAATTAATATAACTATATAATTATTCATACATATGTGTTAATTCAATATCCAATATAAGATGTATTATTGCAACTAAACAAATGCCCTACCTCCTTAGCTTTTTTTTTTTTTTTTTTTTTTTTTTTTTTTAATAATAATTAACCATTGTGTATTATCCAGACAACCACAACACCACCCTCTTCCGCACTCTAACATCTACCCTTCCAGCCTATTATATATATATTTATATATATATTTTTTAATTCTAAATTTTTTATAGTTATTTTTATGTTTTAATATTTTTTTCATACTTTTTCACGTAATGTGTTACCTAGTTTTAAGATCATGTAATTACTAATTATACATTAAAGAATATATGAATTTTTTAGGAAAATCAATATTTAATGCATCATAAATTAGCTTTTTAATACAGTGAAACCTCCAAATAAGGGGCACCTATGGGACCGGAACTTTGTTCCCTTAAATAGAGGTGTCCCTTATTCAGAGTTTTTGTTATTATTTTTAATTAATCGTTCAAAGGGATATAAAAATAACAAAACATTAAAGAGGAAATTTAAATCCACCTGAAGTGTGCAAATCACGTTAATCAGACACAAAAGGAAGAACAGAGAAATAATTAACTAAAATTTTCAGTTGATTACTAGATCATTAAATGAAATCATTAAAGCAATCAAAAGAGATTGTTTTGCAAATTTCAGTTTTTCACAACAAACTTTTCAACTGTTCATTTACCATACTTATAAATTTTAGTTCTTCATTATCAGCAATATTTACAAAAAAAAAAAAAAAAAAAAAAAAATAGTATTTAACTGTTTTGCGTATTTTAAAACAACAAATTTCCCAACTGCTCTGCTCAGTAAGCAGAAAATGTTGTGACAAATTTACAAATTCATTTTTTAATGAAAGATATAAAACTGGAGCACTTGACTATGAAAGCAATTTGGAATTGAACTGTATTTTAAATTTTGAGATAAATAAATTATCTATTGACTTATAAGCGATTTTGATCAGGTGACAAAGACTTTTTCAACCTTTGAGTAATTATTCTGCTTTCGCTTGGAAATTCTGTTCAAAACGCCCACTTTTATATTTGCTAAAAGATCTATTGCATTTAAAAATAAAGTTTGGTTACATATTTTCTGAACAACAACACCTGTTAATTTCAGGCATTTCCGAATAAAAAAAATTAAAACTTATGAATTAAAAGTTGCCCTTTTGGATTTGAGGAGCCTAGAAATATCTGTAAAGTTCTTTATTTCACAATTTTCTTTTGTTCTTTACTTTCAGAATCATCCTCACAATTTTCAACATTACTTCCATTGGGGATAAACTCATTAATGTTGAATATGAATTGTGGATAAATAAATGCTCGTTAATTGTGTTGTATGCCTCTGTATCAACATGCCTATCAACATGCTCTGTTTGATAAGTTCACAAAAATCTGTATTTTCATTTTCATCACAGAATACTTCATTACCTGAAATGCAAAAAACAGTCCCTTTAGTTTCATTTTTAAGTGTCCCTTAAATCGAGTGTCCCTTATTTAGAGGTAAATACATTACACGTCCTATACTATACCATGGGACTGGGACCGGAAGTTTTGTCCTATAAATAGATGTCAATTATTTGGAGGTTTCACTGTATTTGCATTAATAAGATGAGTAGAACATAAACATTTTATTCTATATAAATGATTAAAGAGTATATTAATGTATACAGAATTATGAAGTCAGAATTTAAAATTAGTAAATGTATTAACTTTGAAATTAAATTCATTGTGTTTCTCATATGCATCAGTTATTAATTTGTTTTCTTTTAATATAATTTTAAGATCTAAAAAGTTAATAGTATTGTTAGAAAGCAGGTTGTCCGTTAATTTTAAATTAGTTGGATAATTACTGGAAATATTTTTACTTTCAGTGGCAATTAAAATTATATCATCAATATATCGATATAAATGTAATTTATTATTAATATATTTACTTTCATAATGATAAGTATAAGTCTGATAATAAATGAGATGTGCAACAACTTTGTGGTATACCGACTATTTGTAGATACATTATATTATCTTGAAATATACAATTATTATAGGTAAAGAAATTTCTTAAAATATGAAAATAATCTGTATCAATATACATTGATAAATTTAGTACTACTAGGTTATCCCGTCCACCAAAGAAATATCGCCAAATTATAAGATTAAATGCCAATAATGGATGATCGTAAATGACACATTCAATGACATTTAATAGGATTCACGTGTTTAAAATATCATTAAGTGATTTTTATTTTGACTTTGTATTAGGACTGGGCGATGTATCGATATATCGCGTAACATCGATATAAAACACAAATCGTCACATCGATTTTCTGATCTTTCGTTTAGCGATGTATCGCGGCCCTACGATGCATCACAGCAGGACGATGATGAACACCGATGTGGACCGGTTTCACCTCCGATCTTCGAACACATTATGCATCACTAATACGGAGATCGTATGGATGATGAGCGAAACCTGTTTCTCCCCCAATCTTCCAACATTGCGCGACGATGATGAACGAGTCCGATGTATAAGACCGGTTTCACCTCTGATCTTCAAAGACTCACATGATGTATCAATGGAGATGTGATGTATCATGGAGATCGTAAGATGATGAGGGCAAGACTGGTTCCTTCTTTTTTCTGCGATCTCCGAAGTAGATCGTAGACATCGTACACAGAGCATGCGTGACTTGTCGCTAAAGCAGAGATCGCGAACGAATCTTTATTTGGACATCAGGATTATCTAAAATTGATGTCAACCATAAATCACCGCATTCGACTAGAATTTTTTTGTTTGTTTGTTTTTTAGCATGATCAACGAGCAGCATCACGATCATGATACATATGAGAAAAATTGGCGATGTGATATGTCAAATATACAATTTCCCATTGAATTAGTTATTATTTCAAAATGGTTATAGTGAATTAATATCATAAATTTATAGTAATTGAGGCTGTTAGTTTTAATAAGAAGTACTTCATAAGTTTCGTTCCCTACCCGTTTTCTCGTATTTTCTTTGTACCTCTCTCTATATTTATTATTCTTCTATTAATTATATTAATTTTTATATTTATTATTATTTTGTCTCCCCCTCCCTTCTTTTTACTCGGCAAAAACCACGTGGACTTTATAAAACAAATGTTTAATTGCTCCGTATGACTCGCGTACAAAGGTCTGTGTGTCATACTCATATGAAAAATTGATACAGCAATGCATACACATTGCATTTTTTATTTGAAAATCGTTCCAAAACGGCAGATGTTTTCTAAATTCATCTGGATTTCTCTTAAGTTTATGCCTTTAATAGAACCCATACGCCATTAACGAAAGATGATTCTGAATAATAAATCATTATTCTGCAAAAAGAAAAAAAAAAAAAAGATATATTTAAAATAAATATAAAAAACTTCCTACTTTAAATATTTTTTCTTTAATTCTTTGCTGCAGCAAAAGAAAACATTATCAATGAATGGAAAGTGGGAATTGCTTATCTTTCTCTTTTAGCGTCGAACTTCCCGGAGTTAAAATAAACAAATCGCGATCATTCGTTTTATTTTTTTTTTCTTTCTTGCTGGGACTTCTAATAGTGGAGATTTTTTGTGGGTACTATAATTTTCATATTACTCATTATATTTTAATAAAAGTTTAGTATTCAGCCTATTTTATTGTTATTGCAACTTGCTAAAAATTTGAAAGAAATCGGCCAAATATATATTTATTTAATACTAAGGGAAACAGGGGTTTTGCGTTTGGTTTATGTTCTTTTAATCTTTTTTTTTTTTTTTTTCTATTTGCTACTCACTTTTTTTTTTTTCTTTCCCCGCGAAATTTTGGCATTTTCTCGGAATGCTTCGTATACTAGGGAATAAAAATTTCAGGCCTTACAATTGAAATCATTTATTTCCTTTTTATCATAAATCAGGGCCGAAACTACAGGGGGCACGTGCCCCGGGCGCCACCAGAACAGAAGGTGAAGGGGGCGCCAAATTAAGATTTTGTTTGGTGTGTTTGATACAAAGAATGCATATATGTGGAGGGGGGGGGGTTCGTGCAAATTTCCATGTTTGCCCCGGACGCGAAAAAGGCTAGTTTCGGCGCTGCCATAAATATCTCATGTTTTTAATATTTAGAGAATGAAAATTGTGTAAAAATTCGCGAAAATAACTGGATTAGTTATACTAATGCAGAAAAATCGCAACAAAACGCGGATTAGAAAAAAAAAAAGAAAAAAAGAAAGATTAAATAAGAAAACATAGCACAATCCTTTTGCATCTTGTATGCTAATGATTATTTTTAATGTACATATATATTTTTTCAATTTTAAAAATCTAAATATAGTTTTTTTATATTTTAATTTCAGAAAGTGAAAGCATTAGTAACCTTTTTAAATGTTTTAAATCAACGATTATTTTTTATTGTACGCTTAATATTTTAATGCTTAAACATCTAAAAACATAAAATTTGTTTTAATTATCAAGGATAGTTCTGTATTATTTTTAAGTTTTTTTTTGTGATCTTTTGATGAAATTTGCGTATCTTTCACGATCTTTTAACGAAATCGGCGTTTTTTTTTCACGATCCTTTGAAGAAATTCACGTTTTATTGCAATTTCGATAAAATGTGTGTATTTTTTCGCGATTTTTTGATGAAATTTATGTTTTTTCTTGCGATTTGCTGACAATTATTTTTCTCATGAACTTTGACAATTTTTTTTTCTCGATCTTTTGAAAAAGGTCCTGTTTTTCTTGCTATCCTTTGCCGAAATTTGCATTTTTCCACTATCCTTTGAGACAATTTGCGTTTCTACGCAATCCTTAGATGAAATTCACGTTTTTTTTCACGAAATTAACGTTTTTTTTCACGATTCTCTGGCAAAATTCGGGTTTTTTCCCTGCGATTTTTTGACGAATTTTGCGTTTTTTCTCATTTTTTTGGGGAAAAAATGACATTTTTCTCACAATCATTTGCCGAAATCGGAATTTTCAGTTATCTTTTGATAAAATTTACGATTTTACGCTATTCTTTGATTAACTTATGATACAAAAAATATTTTCCAATTGACTTTAAAATATTAAACATTTACAGAAAATCTTAAAGAGAAAAATATTTTTATTTAATATTGTTAAACAATATCTTATCACAATATTATTACCCCCCACCACCACCACGTATATACAACAAAAATTCTGAAAACACAAAAGAGTAATACATAAGTGTATGCAAATTAAATTGTAAGTATAAGGTATGTAAAATATTTTTAATTAAAATATTTATTATATAAATTTTAAAATTCAAAATTAATATTTGAAACAAATTTGTTGTATATACCTCTATTTTTAAAAAAGTTTTCTATAGCATAAAATAACTTAAAAATGTAAGTAAAACTGGTACATTTTATAATAAATTTATTTAAATTTGCAATTGCAACAATGTGTGTAATACCAAGAGTCTAATATCGTGATGTATCGTGATATCGCGATTTAGCCTCAATGATACATCGTGATGTAGAAATCCTAATATCACCCAGTCCTACTTTGTATTTTCATTAATATTCTATTTATTATTTTTCATTATTTAAAATAAAAAATATGTTAATATGTATATTTTGGCTATTAGTTTGGCGATTTGTATAATTTGGCGAAATTGGTTGAAAGGATAACAGAAGGACCATAAATTCAAATCTTGATGATATTTTTTAAATAAAGCATTTATTATATTATATATAGATCTAATAAATTTATATTATTAAAAAGATCTTTGAAATCATATGTTGTTATATTGTTGATATGTTTAAGATTATTCATAATATTGACCATTTCATAGCTATTTTTTATACAATGTATATTATCAATGGTTTTTGTAAGTGTATATATTTGATTAAGAATTTTTAATAGAAGTTTATCAGTTGTATTATTATGTGTATTGTAATAGCTCTAAATTTATTTGGATTCTTATGAAATTTGGGTAATTAAAGTTTGTAGAGTTAATGATTAATAATTTGAAATAACCTCTAATTTTACAATTATGTCATCATTAGTTTTTTGGAAAGAATTATTAGAAGAAATACTGGATGTAAGTAATTAATGATAATAGGATTTACATATAATTGCATAATTATTTGGAGATTTGTTAACATAAAAAATTACAAAGTACATACCGGGTGTCCTAAAAATGACTGATGGATTTTAAAATTCAATAATTTGCAAACGGTGACAGCTATTTAAAAAATGTTTGCAGGAGGGTTATGTATAATGTCAGGAGTTTTTTACCGTAATTTTTTATTTTAGTTTGAATTTCAAACAATAGGTGGTGCTGACGGCGATTGAAGGCCAGGTCGACGATTCACTCAGCATTGATCACCTGGCCTTCAATCGCCTTCAGTGCCACCTATTGTTTGAAATTCAAATTCAAATTAAAAAATACGGTAAAAAAACTCCTGACATTATAATGACCCTCCTGCAAAAAATTTTTTAAATAGCTGTCACCGTGTGCAAGATATTGAATTTTAAAATCCATCAGTCATTTTTGAGACACCCGGTATATATAAAGCTAAGCATTTTATTATATAACCATCATAGAGGGTTTATTCCACAAAATATTAGGAACAATACCTAATAGTTTTTATAATAATTCGATGTTAATTATTTTTGACCAGGAATTACTCTGGATGACCATATTTTAAATTTAAAAGTACTGATCTTGTTACAACACAATAATTTACAACTTATAAAATGAATAAAACATTAATTATGCATCTTTTGAGCAATATTTTATTAAAAAAAAAAAAAAAAAAAAAAAAAAAAAAAAAAAAAAAGGAAAATAAACTTACCAGTAGCTAAAGGGCGTATCCAACAACGAGTTCCCAAATCTAATCGCCATAAGTCATTAAAAGTTGTATTAGCTGTGGTACAACCACCAAAGATATACATGGAGTTTCCATTACAGCAAGCACTATGAGAATATCTTTTAGAAATAGTTAATCCTGGTTCTGCAATAATATGACACCATGATACAGACATGCTACAGACAGCTTTATAAAAATCTCTTTGAGTTTTGCGGACCACATCTATAAAAAAAAAATAAATGAAAATTAATAAATGAAAAGCATTTATTAGCATAAAAGATTCCCAGTCATATTAACGAGTGAGCAACTATATCTATGTTGGTACACATACACATACTGCAAAATTAGAAAATATGAAGGTTTAAAAATCAATTTAGAATGACTAAAAGGATTAGAAGATGTTACATCTCCAATTGAGCTGTTAAAGGTGTATCAAACAAATTACCAAAAGAAGTAAACCAAACATAAAGCCCAACTATACAATCAAATCCACTCCAAATTTTTTAGAGTTAAACATGTGAATAGTTCAGCTGAAAAATCTGTCAATTATGAATACTGAAAATTCAATCATCTGATACTTTTCATGAAGATTTTGGATTTTTGCACAACTGAACAGAGACATATTACTGAGATGAGAGACAATTTCTTGAAAAGATAAAAATGTATAGCCAATAGCTTCACCTTTTCCAAACCACAGAAATAAAAAACAATTGAAATAATCAATTATTTTACATTTTTATGCTCCAAACAAGATCTCTTCTATATATGCATGTATATATAAGGTAAATGTGCCAGTAAGACTATCCTCAATATTTTGGGTTTATAAAAAAAAATAGATGAAAATTTAGTTTTTATTATGTTTTTCATAACTCCCCCTTGCATATTTTATAATTTTGAACCATTGCTGACACTCTTAATCAAACCAGGGTTTGAATTTCAGGACAGGATGATTGGATTTGCACCCAAAATTTTGAAATTCTGTCCAAAAAATATCGTGGATAGGAGGCTCCTGCTTAAAAAGTTTCCCCATTTTTCTGGAAATGTTGCACTTTGAAACTACACTGGTGGACAAAATTAAGAGATGGAAGGCATTTTCCCAAATATTTCGAGAAATACTGGATAAAAATAAATGAAAATTGGTATGGATATAACATATAGTATGACAATAATATGTGCAAAGCAAAAATTAAAGTCCATTCATTGGCAAGAATTATTGCCAACAGTCCAATGTGGACAGAAATTCATGATGAAAGATGGCAATGAAAGTGAGGCTTGTATGGTGTGTTGGTCAAATCTGACAGATAGACAGCATGCACAACGAGTATGCATGCTGTTAATAAGAGAGTTAAGGACTGATTGTGGAAAACTCTTCCATCAGAGCAGTTTTTAATAGGGATGCACCGGATAATGGTTTTTCCGGATATCAGATACCGGATATCCGATTTGTCTGCCGGATTCGGATATCCGGTGCTAAATATGTTTTTAGTTATGGTGAATGTTTATTTCTTTATACAATGCCATCTCAAATAATAAATTGCAAACATGTTTCACATACTATTATAACATTTTAAATGTATTGAAATATATTTTTCAAAAACTATATCTCTTTGACTATCAGAGCTTGAAATTCAGGTTTGCCCAGGAGGTGAGAGGTTCCCACATAACATTTGTAAATGCAGGGGAGTTAAACTACATGAGAGGGAAAAATGTTTTTTTAACCCTATTATTTTTTACATGTCACTTCACATTTACAAATATTCACAATTTATACCGACATGAAAAAATTCCATTGAAATAACTTAAATCAACAACTCAAGATAATTATTCAAAATTTTAATTAAAACAAAAGAAAAGAATCAAGCCTCATATATATCTATCTATTTTTCAATTTGCACTCAGTGTTATGGGCAATTAATAACTGAGTTGCTAAATGATTTTTTTTATTTAGATTTTATTCAATTTTGTGTGGTTGAAAATCTTTTACAGATTACACTTTTGACAAACAGAACAGAGCAACTTAAGAACACATTAAGTTATCCGAAACACTTGGTTATGCTTTTTCCATCAAATTTTTGTTCTTAATTTTATAAAATCTGATGTGCATTCATTTTTAATTTGCTTGCAAGAATAATGCATGTAGGTGATTGTATTGTCAATTTCTTTAGGTGATTGTATATCACTTAGTGGAATTATCGTCAATACTATAATCCCTGGCATTTTAGCTAATTGAATTAAAAGTTCACCTATGCATTGGAATTTGAAAATCTGAAAAGGACTTAGTAGGTTTCTTCTATTACATGAAAAATGGTTTATTTAAAAAAATCATGTCCTAATTTCTGTCAACGCACATTAACTATTTATTGTTTCTAAATGTGTTTACTTAAAGTTAATTTTTTTTTTTTTAATTATTTGGAAAGCGGTTGTTATTATCGGTTGAGAATGGACCTTGGTGTCTGCATTTTATTTTGCTTATGATTCGTCCAGGAATATTAATGTTTAATCCATGATTGTACGTAATATATATGATTCTTATTACATAAATCATGTTTTGATCATCATAAAAATGATGTTTTTACTGATTTTCAATAACTCAATGGGAAACATTTAAACATCTTGCTTTGGGCAATGGATGTCTGCATTTTATTTATTTATTTTATGAAATTCTTTAAATTTAGAAGAATTTTTATTTGAATAGTAAATCAAAATGTCATCAGAAGAGAGGAGAAAAGTTACAAAATGGGCAGGTGCAAATTATCAGATATAGAAAAAAATGAATATAAACAAAAACACTGTATGAAAGATCATCTTTTAAATAAAATAATAAAAGGAGATATGATTATTGAGCCCATTGATGACAAAATGTGCGATAAATTTTGAAAAATGAAAAAAATCTAATGTTAAACCATTAATTGTAAAAAACGTGTTTTTTTTTTTTTTCCCCCCAATGTGCAACACAAGATTTAATCTCATTTTGTTGTGTGCTAATTCCAGGCTCATGTGATAGAGCTCAGACTCTAAAGACCATTACTGCTTTTTTAGTTATTTCTTGCTTCGGCACAGGAAAAAAATTTGCAAAATACGTAAATCGGTCATAGAAAAAATATCGCTGATTTTGTCCACCATGACAAAAATAAATTTTTAAAAATTGTCTACTGGTCTGAAAAAATTTGAACTTTGAGGGAACTTAGGCAGTAGGAAAATATGGCGAAATTCATCAATCAATTACAGTAAAATTTCATGATATTTGGGAAAATGCCTTCCATCTCTTAATTTTGTCCACCAGTGTAGTTTCAAAGTGCAACATTTCCAGAAAAATGGGGAAACTTTTTAAGCAGGAGCCTCCCATCCACGATATTTTTTGGACAGGATTTCAAAATTTTGGGTGCAAATCCAATCATCCTGTCCTGAAATTCAAACCCTGGTTTGATTAAGAGTGTCAGCAATGGTTCAAAATTATAAAATATGCAAGGGGGAGTTATGAAAAACATAATAAAAACTAAATTTTCATCTATTTTTTTTTTATAAACCCAAAATATTGAGGATAGTCTTACTGGCACATTTACCTTATATATACATGCATATATAGAAGAGATCTTGTTTGGAGCATAAAAATGTAAAATAATTGATTATTTCAATTGTTTTTTATTTCTGTGGTTTGGAAAAGGTGAAGCTATTGGCTATACATTAACATTTTTATCTTTTCAAGAAATTGTCTCTCATCACAGTAATATGTCTCTGTTCAGTTGTGCAAAAATCCAAAATCTTCATGAAAAGTATCGCAAAGAAATCTGTCGCAAAGAAATATCATGAAATTCATCAGCGAATAACAAAGACAAAACACAAATTTTTCAGCTGGACACAGGACAATAATTGTTAATTTCATCAGAATGTCACAAAAACAAAAAGTGAAAATTTGCCAATCAGTCGCAGAATAAAATTGCTAAGTTTGTCAATCAGTTGAGAGAAATAAATTGAGAAATTTACCAGTTAGCCTCCAGAGAAAAAAAAAATTGCAAAATTTTGTGAGACGAGTAAGGAAGAAAAATTTGTGAGAAAAATTACAAAACTTTTTAGTCAAATGCAGAAAAACAATCATGAATTTTGTATAATTGTCGTAAGAGCAAACTGTGAGATTTGTCAATCGACAGCAGAAAATATCACGAAAATAGTCATTCAGTCCTGAGGCTCGATCGTCACTTCACAAAAAAAAAAAAAAAAAAAAAAAAAAAATCAAGGGTTTTTTTTTTTTTTTTTTTTTTTTTAAGGAATGTCTTACCTACAATATTTTTTAGGGAATGAATCCTGTCATCCCGTCCTGAAATTCAAACCCTATATTTGTGTATTAATAATATTGAATAAAAAGTGCAATTCAAGCATTTAAAAACTCTGCTTTTTTGTCAATGAACTGCTGATAATTGCTAATAATTTGTACAATGAAATGCTGATAATTTTTACAACAAATTTTACACATTTATTAATATGTCTATAATTGTAAAATATTTTCTCAAAGAAATACAGAGCATCTTTTTATGATGTAAACATAAAATGTCTTACTAATATACCAATGGTTGAAGAGTTATCTCCAACATATGTTTAATTGATGATTTTTGTTTCCATGTTTTAATTATTTAATACTCTTTAACCTTAAGCTACATTTAATTTTAAGTTGAAAATTATAAGAAAAAAAAAACTTAATTTTAAATATTTATAATGAAGTCACGAAAATAACTACTTGGATGCACCAATGCCAAAACTCTCTTCTATTTCATAAATCTCAATTTTCAAAAAATATTTACAAATAAATATTAATGTTTTTTCAATACTGTTAGTTCAATATTATACCAACTTTGATTTTAATCTAGAATTTTTGCTGCAGTCAATTAATTAGATTAAGAATGAGTTAATCTCGATCATGATATTAAAATCAATATTTTTTTGTTATTCTGCTATACATCAGCTGTTTGGAAATAGCCAGTTTTAGCAAGATACAAAGTGCCCATTGCTGCTCGAACCGTCAATTCTTTGTATAAAAGGATTATGAAAAAAAATTACAATAAACAGAATATTGCCCAGTTTAACTGATAGCATTGAACTCGCAGGCTACGCATACTTAATTGCATATTACAGCCTCATATTTTCAAGGGTTAATGCTGTTCGAAAAACAAATTAAGGGAAGGGGGGGGGTAGCTTCCCTCCCATTTCCCCTATTTATACTTAATCACTGAATTCCCTAAACTAACTGGGGATATGCTTTATCACATAAAAAACCTATATACAAAATTCATAGCAAAACGAATAATTCTTCATAAAAAACCATTTATATAATTTAAGAGGAGTTATCCTCCCTTCTTTATACTTAACCATTAAACTTCCAAAACTAGTCAGAGATTCGCCTTATCAGAAAGAATGTACATCCAAAATTTAGAGCAAATTGGATAATTCTGCATAAAAACTCATTTATCAAATTTAGGGGGGGGGGGGAGGGAGTAATCGCCTGTATCCCTTTTATGTTTAACAAAAGCACCCCACAGCTAATTAGGGAAGTATCTTATCACTATGAACCTGTATCCAAATATTAAAGCAAATCAGTTAATTATGCAAGAAAAATCATTTACCTAAATTAAGAGGATTAGTCCCACCGATCCTCCATTTATACTTATCGAATGAACTCCCCCCCCCCCCCAAAAAAAAAAAAAAATCAGGGGAGTGCCTTATCACAATGAACCTATATCCAAATTTTGAAACAAATCAGTAAATTCTGCATGAAAAACCCATTAAACTAAATTAAGAAAGGGGGAGGAGAGTTACCTCCCATTTCCCTCTTCTTAGACTTATCTAGTGATCTTGCAAAGTTGATCATGGAGGTGTCCTCATCAAAATGATCCTATGCCTAAAATTTGAATGAAATCTGATAATTTTACATAAAAACCCATTTATCTAAATTAAAGGCAGGGGATTAGCTCCCCCATTACCCCTCTTTATACTTATCCAATGAACTCCCACAACTAATTGTGGCGTGCCCTCATCAGAATGATCCTATATCTAAAATTGAATGAAATCTGATAAATTTGTATGAAAAACCCATTGATCGAAATTAAGGGTGGGGGATTAACCCCCATGCCCCTCTTTATACTTATCCAATGAACTCCCCAAACAAATCATTGCGGTGCGCTCATCAGAATGATCCTATGTCTAAAATTTGAATGAAATCTGATAAAGCTGATGAAAAACCATTATCGAAATTAAGGGTGGGGAATTAGCCCCTCGATTTGCCTCTTTATACTTATCGAATGAGCACCCAGCATAGGCATAATCTCTCAGGCACATAAGCTCTCAGGCTTTGACAGCCTGTAAACTAAAAATCATTACAGTACAGAACCATTTAACCGGAATAGTTGGGGTCAGATGTATTCTGGATAACTGGTTTTTCCGGTTAACTGGTTGGGCATTAAATTAGCATCCATTTGATAAGTTTTTATTGAATATATGTGGTTGTGTTATTACTTCTAATTTTAAATTAATTATTAGATTAATTGAGCTAAGAATCCGAAGCAAGTAAGATCAAATGTTATGAGTTTGAAAGGAGATAATTTATGGGAATTCCTTGAAAAAGAAAAATTCTTCTGTTTTCTGTGTGCAAAAGTTAAAACATCTAAAATATAACTAAATATGTTTCCATTTCAAATAATAGATGCTGTTATTGAATTATACAACTGTTTCAAGCAACATGTATGTCAAACTGGCAGTGTATGACACTTTTTTCTACAAAGATTCTAACATCCATTTGGTTCAATTGGTTCAAATTTGGTTCAATTCCACAGTCTATTAGAAATACCATTCCAGATAACTGGTTTCCGGATAAATGGTTCCATACTGTATTACAGTACCATCTTCTGGCAAAATATTTTCAAATTGAAAGAATACCCGACAACCATGCCCAGAAAAGTACCTATAGAAATTTGGTTCAATTCTATGCATAACTTTATACAGTGTTTGATGGTAGAATAATGAAAATGGCACAAAAGTTGTGATTACAGCCCCGTCTTACAGCGAAATGTTTCCATATTGAAGATGGACCTGCTGGATACAGCCAAAAACATGCACAAAATATTTGGTTCCTTCTATGTATAACTTCATACACTTTTTGATGGTATGATCTTAGGATGGCGACACTGGGACAGACAGAAGTTTTGAATAAACATAATTTTTGGGATATCCATAAAACATGTAAATTCGTCGAAATAGGTCTGTTTAGTTTTTTAACTTAAAAACAAACTAACCCTTTGTTTAAATTAAAAGAAAATTAATAAAAAATAGTTTAATAAACAACTTCAAATTTTATAAAGACTAAAGACAAAATACCAACGTTTAGAGAAGCACAAATAATGTATGTAAAGGTAGCAAACAGCCATTTCGAATCTACTATTATTCGCTCCCGTAATAAGCCTGAGCTTCTCTGTCACTTTACTCAGCTTAGCTTTTTAATCACGCTGAGTCTTGTAGTGATGAAGAATCTCGATAGTAGATTTGAAACGGCTGTTTGAAATCCTTTTCATGCATTATTTGTGCATTTCTAAATGTTGGTTTTCTATTTATACATTTTTTCAAAGACTTTTTTGCTATTTTGACTTCAAATTTTGTTTTGTAATCTGAAAATAAAGATACAGTTTTCTTAAAGATATAAACGTAAATTCTTGAATTCATTACAGAGTTTAAATATAAATAGTAGGAAAGCTGGCAATTCTTTAAACTTATGAGAATTACCTTTTACTCACTGATAGGGAAGTTATTATATTATTTCATCTTTTGCATTGTAAACAAAAGTTTTTGGGCATTGTTTGGGACCAAACGAATACTGTTATTCATTTCTATTTGTTATGTTGCATTCTGCCGGATATCCGATAGAGAAGTCAGATATCCGGTGATTGTGATACAGATGTCCGATATTTTGGATATTGAAAAATCAGCCGGATATGCCAGATATCCGGTGCATCCCTAGTTTTTAACTCCAGAATGGTTCTGGGTGAGGGTTGGCGTCTCGCAATAGCCCTTCCAAGAGCATCCCAAGCATGTTCAATGGGGTTAAGGTCAGGAGATTTGGCTGGCCAATCCATTCGATGAATATCCTAACTTTCCAGATCAGGGCCATAGTTAGAAGTGAACAATAGGGAAGGGTAGTGTTCATTCTAGGCCATTTTTGAAGGGTGCAGCACCCTGCCCTTTTTCAAATTTGCAAAATGCACCCTGCCCTTTTTAAAAGTAGCAAAATGCACTACTGGTTTTAGCCAGAGATTTTTAATAAATATTTATTTTATTCCGTACTATTTCTAAATTTGTATGTCCAAAAATGATAGAATTTTTTCATTTCTTTAAAAAAAAAGAACATCAAATTATTCAATCATAGTTTAATTGTATTTTTAATTTTTATAACAAAATCATTCAAAAATAATGTTATTTGTTTTATCTTACTTAAAAATTACATATTTTCCCTTCTAAAGGCAATAACAATTTTTTTTCTCGCTAAAGTGCCCTTTTCTGCTGCAGTTGTGCCCTTTTTAGCGAATAGCACCATGCCCTTTTTATTTCTAGAGTGAACACTAGGGTGGGGGGGGGGGGCTCATAATTTGTTTTTTCTCTATCTCTGAAACAAAAAGATAAATTAGTGCATGTTCACGTAGTAGATATTATGTTTCTCATTAAATTGTTGTAATAACTTCATTTTATGCTAAGAAAAGTATGTGATGGTGAAAATTTTGAGTCTATAACTGGTGAAAAATTAAACAGCATGTTAGCTTCATATGTACAAATAGGATGAGAGAGTGTTGAATCACTTATTTTAGATACAATTTAGTAATTCTGCAAAACTGTAAAGGGTCTCAAAACTAAATTAGATTTTTGAACAGAATTTCATTTGGATTTTTGGAACAAAATTTAATTTATTGACCTTGGAATCTTTTTTGGGGGAAGCTGAAAATATTTTAGGGGGGGCTGGGCCGCCCATAGCGCACGGCCCTGCTCCAGATACTTCTGAACCAGGCAAGCCCTATGTGGTCGGGCATTGTTGTCCATAAAAACAAATTCAGGACCAGCAGAACTCCTGAAAAGACGCACGTAGGATTGTAGGATATCCTACCTGTACCTCTGGGCATTCATGGAACCAGTATCAAACACATGGAGCAGTGTGCAGGTATCTTGCATGATCTCTGCCCAAACCATCAGTCCTCCACCAGCATAATGGCCCCTTTCCATGATGTTACTGGAATGGTATCAGGTCCCAGGTTTCCTCCATATGAATATTCGCTGAGAATCAGGTTGGACTGAATCTGGACTCATTTGTGTACAGAACATTAGCCCATTGGAGCCGTGTCCAGTGTTGGTGCTGTCTGCACCATTGTGCACACTCTCTCTTGTGGAAGGGAGTGAGTGGTAAAGGTTAAAATTCGCGGTCGCCACCGGCCACAGGGCGACTAAATGTAAGAAATTGGCGACTTTATGTTATACACCTGATCGCCATTTTGGCGATCAATCATTTCAGAAAATTTAAAAAAAAGTCGGTCATAAATCCGAAAATCAGGACATAAAATATATCGCAAATTTTGACAAAAGGTCGCCGAAAATAACCAATTTTGCCAATCGTTCGAAGAACAATTGCTAATTTCATCAAAGGATCGCGGAAAAACGCGAATTTAATTAAAAAATTTCGACAAATGGTAAAAAATCGCGGAATAAAAGTAAATTTCATCGAGAAATGATGAAAATACGACAAATTTCATCAAAATATCGCAAAGAAAAAGGTAGATTTCGTCCTAAAATCGCGTAAAAACGTCAGATTTCGTCAAAAAATCGCGAAAAAACGGCAGATTTCGTCAAAAAAAATCGCAAAAATCGGCCAATTTCGTCAAATAATCACGTAAAATCGGTATATTTCGCCATAAGATCGCGAAAAACGGCAGAATTCGTTAAAAAATCGCGAAAAAACGCAGATTTGGTTAAAAAAAAAACAATCGCGAACAAACAGAATATTTCGTCAAAGAATCCCGAAAAAACGGCAGATTTCGTCAAAAAATCTCGAAAAAACGGTAATCTTTATCAATAATTGGAAGGGAAAAAAAAGCTGAATTCATCAAAAGATCGCGGAAAAATGGCAGATCTCATCAAAAGATCATGAAAAATCGGCATATTTTGTCAAAAGATCGCAAAAAACGGCTGATTTCACCAAAAAATCGCGAAAAAAACGGTAGATTTGGTAAAAAAAAAAATAACGAAAAAACGAAATATTTCATAAAAAAAATCGCGAAAAAACGGTGTAATCCTTGTCAATAATTGCAAAAGAAAAAGCTAATTTCATCAAAAGATCGCGGAAAATCGGCAGATCTCGTCAAAAGATCACGAAAAATCGGCATATTTCGTCAAAAGATCGCGAAAACGGCTGATTTCGTTAAAAAAAATCGCGAAAAAACGGTAGATTTGGTTAAAAATATCACGAAAAAACGAAATATTTCATCGAAAAAATCACGAAAAAATGGCAGATTTCGTCAAAAAATCTCGAAAAAACGGTGTAATCCTTGTCAATAATTGCAAAAAAAAAGCTAATTTCATCAAAAGATCGCGGAAAAACGGCAGATCTCGTCAAAAGATCACGAAAAATCAGCATATTTCGTCAAAAGATCGGGAAAAACGGCTGATTTCGTCAAAAAATCGCGAAAAAACGGTAATCTTTATCAATAATTGGAAGGGGAAAAAAAGCTGAATTCATCAAAAGATCGCGGAAAAATGGCAGATCTCATCAAAAGATCATGAAAAATCGGCATATTTTGTCAAAAGATCGCAAAAAACGGCTGATTTCACCAAAAAATCGCGAAAAAAACGGTAGATTTGGTAAAAAAAAAAATAACGAAAAAACGAAATATTTCATAAAAAAAATCGCGAAAAAACGGTGTAATCCTTGTCAATAATTGCAAAAGAAAAAGCTAATTTCATCAAAAGATCGCGGAAAAATGGCAGATCTCATCAAAAGATCATGAAAAATCGGCATATTTTGTCAAAAGATCGCAAAAAACGGCTGATTTCACCAAAAAATCGCGAAAAAAACGGTAGATTTGGTAAAAAAAAAAATAACGAAAAAACGAAATATTTCATAAAAAAAATCGCGAAAAAACGGTGTAATCCTTGTTAATAATTGCAAAAGAAAAAGCTAATTTCATCAAAAGATCGCGGAAAATCGGCAGATCTCGTCAAAAGATCACGAAAAATCGGCATATTTCGTCAAAAGATCGCGAAAACGGCTGATTTCGTTAAAAAAAATCGCGAAAAAACGGTAGATTTGGTTAAAAATATCACGAAAAAACGAAATATTTCATCGAAAAAATCACGAAAAAATGGCAGATTTCGTCAAAAAATCTCGAAAAAACGGTGTAATCCTTGTCAATAATTGCAAAAAAAAAAGCTAATTTCATCAAAAGATCGCGGAAAAACGGCAGATCTCGTCAAAAGATCACGAAAAATCAGCATATTTCGTCAAAAGATCGGGCAAAACGGCTGATTTCGTCAAAAAATCGCGAAAAAACGGTAAATTTGGTGTAAAAAAAAAATCACGAAAAAACGAAATATTTCATCAAAAAAATCGCGAAAAAATGGTAGATTTCGTCAAAAAATCGCGAAAAAACGGTGTAATCCATGTCATTAATTGAAAAAAAAAAAAAAAAAAAAGCTAATTTCATCAAAATATCACGAAAAAACGGCAGATTTCGTCAAAAGATCGCAGAAAAAAGGTGGTTCTCCTCAAAAATTTGCGAAAAAACTGCAAAATCTGTCCAGAAAAAAAAAGCAAATTTAGATTCAAAACGCGGAAAAACAATAAATTTTGTCCAAAAATCGTGAAGATACGATAAATTTCGTCAAAAAATTGGAAAAAACAGCAAATTTCTTCAAAAGACTGCGAAATCCATTGCCCGATAGCGGAAAAAATTCATCAAGTGGTCGAAAAAAAAATCCCCATTTTCATTATCTGTAATAATCTGTAATGGGGAAAAAAATCTAAGTTTGAATGAAGTTATGGTTTTCTTGACATATAAAATAATTATTAACTATTTAATATTCTGATTAGAATTTGTACGATATTTTCTTTTTGGTGGCATCTATTATAGTAATTAGTGGCCACTAACTTGACAATAGTGGCTACTAAACATTCAGCCTCTACTGGCCACTGGCTACTAATACAAATATTGAATTTTAACCTTTAGTGAGTGGGATGCAAATGGTGGGCTTCCTGGCATACAATCCTATTTCGCCGAGCCTCCTGGCAAAACTCTTCCTTGAAACTAATGTTCCTGTGGCAGCAACGAGGTCCCTAGACAGTTGTGTCACTGTAAATGTCCTCTGGCACTTGACTGTAAGTAGCAAATACTGGTCTTCCCTGGGCGTTGTTGCTCTGAGACGACCTTGTCCTGGTCTTCTGGACACTGTCCCACTGTTTTGAAGTTGACTACACAAAGTCGAAACAACGCTTGGAGTTACACCCAATTCCTTAGCAACCTGAGCTTGGAACTCCACTGCCTCAATTCTACCCACAATTCTCCACCTCAAACCATCGTCTAAACGATGATGTTCACTCATTTCACATAAAAATCAGCAAAAAACATGATTATTCAAGAAACACTAACACTATACAAATCACTACTGTGTTGTAGAGTGGAGTGAGCTGAGCAGCTAGCTGCAGATTTTTATACCTCTTTCTGGCTTAGCAACAGTGCTGTAATTGGGTGGGAACGGGTGGGAACGCAGTTCCCAGAAATATTTGGTTTGTTACTGTAATAATAATAATAAATAAATAAATAAAAATGCGCACGAGCTCTAATTTTTTTTTTCAAGCGAAACAACAATTATTGTTACTTATTGTAACGATAATTATCAAGTTTATTGATACTGGATATGAGCCTACAGTGTTAAATCCCTTTTCTCCAGTCTGTGAAAGTTATATCCATTTGAACATCTCAATATGAAAAGTTCCAAACTGAATGTATAACATCGTGACCAACACGCGAAATTCACTCCTTATTGATAAAGCTAGTCCACTTACATTCATAAACCTTACAGAACCACTCTTAAGGGTGTTCTTAACTACTCCGCTCCACAAGCGCAAAACCTTTTGACACATTTACAAATTAATTTTTTAACAGAAATACATAAAATTGAAATGCTTGACTATGGAAGTGATTTCGAATCGAACTTTTTTTTCCATTTCATGTTAATTAAATTATCTATCCAGTTCTAAGCTATTTCGATCACTTCATTGCCCGTTTTTCTCCTGCTTTTTGAACCGGTTTCTCTGCTTTCGTCGGGAAATGTGCTCAAAATTGTCAACTTTAAAGGCTTCTATGAAAAAACTATTGTGTTAAAAAAGATTGAGTGCAATTAGACAGTTTCTGAATAATAACACCTGCTATTTTCATTCATTTCCGAACAAAAATTAATTAAAGCATGTGTCACAAAGTTGCCCTTTTTGATTTAAGAACACCCTTAAAAGATTTTTTTCCGTAACTATATATATGAAATGTTGATCGCGATTAGGAATAAGATTACCAGACGAGATAGCTTGTTGTAAATAAGAGAACACAGAAAACCAGTGTTGAATTCAGGGGGAGGCCCTGGGTGGAGGGTTATCCCCTTCAGAGCAATAAGATCTCCTTCCTCGGAAATTTTGAGATTTTGTGTTTTCAATGGTTAAAAAGGGCCATTTCTCCCTCCCCCCCCCGGGGAGTCACAGAAATCCCTCCTGGAGAAAAGTTACACTCAACACTACAGAAAAATCTCTCACTGTCGTTCTTTATAGAAAATTATGGGATTGAGTGCCACCGATTAGTATCATACATAGATTAATTTCTATTATTTCGATTAATTTTGATCCATGGTAGAAAATTTTACTATGAGATTGATTAAATGTTGTATTTAGATTAATGCTAACCAAGTATGGTACTATAAAATCTATAAAATCATAATTATAATGTTAAGTTTAAAAAAAGTCGGCTTTTAACAAAATGTTTTATACTGGAATTTGGCTTAGCAATAATTCGTTAGAATCAACATCTACTCTGTTAAAAAGTGAGTTCCCACAAATATTTTTTTCCAATTACAGCACTGCTTAGCAACACCCACAAAAATACATAACCTCATCTCAGCGACACCAGCACCATAGTGCCATTACATGACAATCAATTGTCGAGGTTTTGAGATATTTTCTGAGAAATGTGTGAAAATACCTCCCATCTCTTAATTTTGTAAATCAGTATATGATCAAACTCCTGTAAACGCTTTGTGAATTTCATGATATTTTCAGGCAACAGATTGACAGATTTTGGGAGTTTTTTACCACAAAAAATCATTGAAATTCAAAATTTTTTTCTGGGGATCAATAGAGAAATTTCAAATTTTATTTTTCTCCCCGAGATTGATTGACAAGTTGCCCATTTTTTTCTGCGACCGATTGGCAGGGGAGATTTCACTCTGAAACTTTAAAGCATTCGCTTCTGAAAATCATAAAAAATTGATCTTCGGTCTAGAAATTTGGATATAGAAACTATAATAGAAAAAGTACCATGAAAAATTAATTTTGTTGCAAATAATTGCATAAAAAACAAATTTCGTCAAAGAACCGTGAATAAAATGTAAACTTCATTAAAAGATTTTGAATAAAACAAAATTTCGTCTAAAGATTATAAAAAAACAATTTTTGTAAAAGAATGGTGAATAAAACGAAAATTTTGTTGAAGGATTGCGGAAAAAAAATGTGAATTTTATAGGTTCTCAGAAAAATGTTAATTTCATCAAAAAATTCTTTAAAAAAAATGCAGATTTTGTCAAACTATCGCGAAAAAAAATATTTTGTCAAAGGATGGCTAAAAAATGTTAAATTTCATCAAACAATCGCAAAAAATGCAATTTTCTTCAAAAAGTTCCAGAAAAAAATGCAAATTTCATTAAAAGGATCATGAAAGGACTCAACATTTGACAAAGAATTATAGAAAAAAAAATTTCGTCAAAGACTCAAAAAAAAGATAGCAGTTTAGACACAAATATTTGTTTATTATTATAAATATAATTTTTTATGTAAAATGACAAACTGAACTAATTTGTCCAGCAGCAGAGTTTTTTTCTGCAGTCTGCAACACAAGTGTAAACTTAAAAAACAGTCTTCAGACCAATCCCTCGCATTACATTATCTGCACTCCAACCTCCCAAGTATTTGAGATAGACATAAAAGAAAAGTATACTTTTAAAAAAAAGTTTCCTTTGTTCTCAGAATTTTTAACACCTCATATCTACATTGTCTGAAAGAGGGGGGGTGGGGTCTCCCCTTTGAGAAAATTTGCAGGTTTTTCACAATCTTTTTATGAGATCATCATTTTTTGTGATCTTTTGATGAAATGTGCATTTTTTTTTCCCTTTTTTTTGACAAGATTTGACTTTTTCTCAATCTTTTGATGAAAACTTCTGCGTTTTTCTTTTTGCAATCTTTTGAATAAATTTGCCATTTTATAGCGATCTTTTGGCAAAAGCTGCCATTTCTTCGCAATCTTTTGATGAAAACTGCCATTTTGTCACGATCTCTTGAACAAATTTGCCGTTTTTTTTCAAGACTTTTTGAAGAAATTTGCTTTTTTTGTAATTTTTTGAAAAAATTTATAGTTTCTTCATGATTTTTAACGAAAACTGCTGTTTTTTCGCAATCTTTTGAAGAAATTTGTCGTTTTTTCGTGATTTTTTTTTAAAAAGAAAACTGCTGTTTTTTCGCGATCTATTGAAGAAACTTGCCTTTTTTTCATGATTTTTTGAAGAAATTCACTGTTGTTTCATGATCTTTTGAAGAAAAATTATGTTTTCTCGAGATCTTTTCACGAAAACTGCCTTTTTTTCATAATTTTTTGATGAAAACTGACTTTTTTTTGTGATCTTTTAAAGGAACTTGCTGTTTTTTTTTTTTTTTTTTTGCAATGTTTTAAAGAAACTTGCTGGGTTTTTTTCATGATTTTTTGACGAAATTTGCTTTTTTTTCGTGATTTTTGGATGAAACTTACCAATTTTTTTGCGATCTTGAAATTCAAAAGGTTTAAAAATTTTTTAATCCTTGTTTTAGACTCCTAAAAGTACAATAAATTAACTGGTAAAGAATTAAATAAAAAATATTGAGCAACATGGTCTGGATGATTTCACATGGATTGACCCTACTCATAAACCTAATAACAATTTATTTCAGAACAAATAAAGTCAGATAAGTACATAATACTGACAGATAATGAAAACTTATCAGCTAAGCAAAAATCTTAATACATGTGAGCACATACTGTAGTTCAGAGATGGCAAACCTTTTCACATCCGTGTGTCAATTTTTTCCAAAAATATACTTTATATAATCTTGATGTGCCAGCAAGCAAAAAATATAATTAATCAAAACGTCTTATTTTTTCAATTAAAAATATGTGTATTATTTGGTGTTGTATTTTATAAAGCAAAATAAAAGTACTATTTCTGTTGTTCCATGTTAAAAAAAAAAAAAAAAAATAACAATAATAATCAAATTTCAATTTATCATCGATGTCTTATAATGAATGTTTCCTTTACCTTTTCTACACTCTCATGTCAATATTGAGCGAGAATGCTAATTACTATTTTTAGGGATGAGAGCGCTCCGACCCAAATGACCGATTACTACCACTAAATTTTATTAAAATTTCTGGCATTATTTAATGACAAAATTTCTGAGAAGTTATAAATCAAAGTATACTTTAAAAAATTTTTGGTAGTAATCGGTCATTTGGGTCAGAACACTCTCATGCCTGTATTTTAGTTTATCTTCAATCTGTATGACAACGACTATCAATTGAACTAACTGAATTCAGACAAACCTAGCTAGTCAAAATTTATGAATTTCCTTGAATTTAAATATTATTTTATTCGGAATGTTTTAATAACTTTTGATTTGATATATTAAATTTATGACATGCCAAAAATAATTGACCATGTGCCACAGGTTCGCCGACCCTGCTATAGTTTCACACATTTATTTTATTTTTATTTATTTATTTATTTTATTTTATTTTATTTTATTTTTTTTTTTTTTTGCAAGTCACATTTTATCAAAAACTAAACAAATGGGATTGTATAGGATAAAAGAGAGTTTTATTAAAGAGGAAGAATGCATATAATTTGCTAAAATCAATTTATAGCCTAAATAGGGGGTGAATCAATCCAATGTGGAAAAAACTGGAACATCAACCTTATATATATGTATACAAAATGAGCGTTGAATTCCAGAGAAAACAATTTTAAAAACATTTAGAACAGGATGCATGTAAAAATAAAAATACACAGTTACAAAATGATAAAAAATTTAAATTAAAATATACTACCATGTAAACATAAATAAATAATATAAAAAAAAACTGGCAGCAACTAAAAAGAAGAAAACGAAAGAAAAAAAGGGGGAAGAGTCATCCAAGCCAAATCTTAAATAGTTTCAACAAATGTACAACTGCTGAAATATTTTTTTGTCAAAAAATATTACATTCTATATTAATTAACAAACAAAATATTAATTGCATTAAAATTATTGCATCTTAAAAGTAACTACATTACAATCATTCCCATTTTTTTAAATATAAAATAAGGTATTTAATTACCACAAACATATCGGTACCACGCTCTGTTTACTTGCATACATTGCTTTAAATCTCTGTAAGGAGATAAATAACTGAAGATGTATTCAATTATTGGATCAGGTAAGTCTTCTATGGTTGCTGGCATTGTAAATTTCATTATGAGTTACGGCTCCTGAATGATTTAAGTACATAAGAATCTCATTTTAATCAAACAATTTTGACAACAGAATCGCAAGTAGATTTAATTATTTAAAGTTTACAATATATAATGAATACAATACAAAAAATATGGGGACTTTTAACTGTGTAAGGTTACGGGCTCAGTTAAATAGAAATTTGGGCAAAGATCTGGGTTCCGCAAATGTGAAATTATCACAGCTCAAACTAATCAATTTAAAATCAAAATCTTAAATTTATTTTCTAATCATCTAAATATTTTAATATATCATTAAACTAAGCAATTAAACTAAGTATTAATATTTTTTCGTTGTTTTTTTTTTCTTAAAAAAATTATAAGAACTTCAACTTCTATCATTGTTAGTGGACGATATTTTTTTTTATTTATCTTGTCGACCTCTGTGATCTGACGGTGAGTTTTCTAATAATTTGCAATAAGATTATGTCTAAGTATATTTTTCTCGTAGTTATTATGTTACATTGAAACTTCATGTTTTTTTCCATATCTTGTTGCATTTAATTTCGTATCCGTTAACATTGTAATCTATCTACAAACACATTTGCTTAAAAACCAATGAGTTTATATAGTCTGCCTAATTTTTCTGCTATTTAAAACTTAATTCAATATTATTTCAGTTTCTGATTGCACCGACTGCTTATTGATCAATTTTAAATCTTTTAAAAAATGTTTTTTTTTTCTTTTAAAAACACTTGAGGCTGCTGGTCTGGTCACTCCCTTTCCGAATAATATCTCTTCAAACATTAATATTTTTAACTTCTTCTTTCGGTGATCTCTTCTTAAACGATGTCACTTCTTTTCTTAGTTTTCAAAATATTTCTAAAATCTATGTTTAATCTAATATTTTGTGTTAAAAACTGACGAACTGGAACTAAAATTTTTTAATTTCATATTAAATTAAGCTTAGATTTTGATTTTAGAAATATTTTGTAAAATAAGAAAAAAAAGTGACATCCTTTAAGAAGAGATCACCGACAGAAGTTGATTTCCTGAGGAGATATTTTAACTATAAGAATGCATCAAACACCCATAGACTTTATATTACGGACAGGAATTCGGAAAGTGAGTGACCAGCAACCTTAATATATGAGATGAAATTATACTTTTAACAATGGACACTGGTACTAAAATCTTGAAAATAAAATTTTATAAATGTGAGCATAAGTATATAAAATTCTATTTTCTATTGCTGTCAATATACTAATATGGAATTTTTAAAAGAAAATGAAGCAGGGGTACACGAAGTACCATATTTTCGGGTGTATAGCCTGCACCCTGTGTATAAACCGCACCCCTAAATCGAGCAGTGCAGTAAAAAAAGTTTATGTATAACCCGCGGAGATGCATCAGTGTATAGTTCGTGGGCTATACACCATTTACGAACATATATTTCGACCAGGATTCAAAATTAGAAGCCATTAGTCATAATTTTTAACACAAATTTACCAAATTTTTTCGTGATGCATAACATTTACACTAATTGGGCTAAAAAATTAAGATTATCAGTACCGTAATTTTCGGAAGAAACGCCACAGCGTTTACGGGTTTTAAGATAAAATTTCAAGCGATGCGATGTTTATGCGCATTTTTTTTTCAAACAAGCGTGATATTTTATATTTTTTTTCCGAAAATTTAAAAAAAAATCGGTGATAAATTCAAAATTTCGGACATAAAATGTATACGTATCTTAGGTCATTGGTTCCCAAAAGGATCGAATCCTCGGAATCGATCCGAAAAGCACCAACTCCGAAAAGGAACGATTTCTCGGACTCTATCTGAAATGAAACGACTCCGGAAAAGTTCGATTCCTAGAACTGGTTCCGAAATGAAACGACTCTGTAAAGGAACAATTCCTCGGAATTGTTTCGAAAAAGACTGACTGCTCTGAATCGTTCCGAAATGACATAAATCACGCACTTTTTTTTTATTCTTTGCAACAGGGTAAGGTACCAACTCCGAAAAAAACAGATTCCTCGGACTCTATCTGAAATGAAACGACTCCGGAAAAGTTCAATTCTTTGAACTCCTTCCGAAATGAAACGACTCTCTAAAGGAACGATTCCTCGGAATCGTTTTGAAAAAGAACGACTACTCTGAATCGTTCCGAAATGATATAAATCACCCACTTTTTTTTTTTTTTCTTTGCAACAGGATCGGTAGATTATTTTTTTTGAAAAATAAACTAAAAATGATCTTAAATTCAGGTTTGTCGAGATTGGAAGGGTTCCGGATTTTGGATTTTGTACTCAACAAACACAATGGCTATTATATACATCTATGAGTGCAATACTTGGCAAGAGTTGTGACTGCGAGAGTTCTTTCAAATCCAGAAATAACTATTTAAGCAGTAAAAAAAAGCCTTTACAAACATGGGAGAACTCTCTAAATTTCGCGGCATAGCGAAAAAAATTTACAATTTTCAATGTTTTTTTTCAAATTTTTTAAGGTTTAAAAATTGTAGAAAAAATATCACGATTTCCAATTTAAAAAAAAAAAAAAAATCTTTGTATAACCCGCACCGTGTATAAGCCGCAGTGGCTTTTTGGAAGGTTTTTTTCTTGTATAAGCCGTGGACCATACATCCGAAAATACGGTAGGTCTGTGGCATCGCTGATACTTATATAAACCAAAAGTTTTGGAGAATGTTAAGTACTGGCATATTAACAATGTTTAAAAAAAAATAACCGAATGTTTAGTGCATTTAATAATTTGGTTTTATTCAATTTTTGTGGTCAATTTTATAGTGGTCATTAAATCGCTTCTCCCTCTTGACCCTTGTTCCTAAATTTTCAAAAAATGGTGATGTTTTGTGGGTAGGATTTGACATTTGAGTGAAATTTTGTCTGTATATTCCAACATCCCACACTTAACCCCTTGGGGATGAGTGACTGACATGCTACTTAAGGTGTTCAAAATCCTTAATTATTCTCTCCAATTATTTTTTAATTTAAAGTTTACCTTATTTAATTAGAATATTTTGATTCAATTACAAAAAATTTTCTGTTTTTAAAAATTGGTGTAAAAGATTAAAAATTAAGGAAAAGTCTCTTATTGCAAGGGGTTAATTTCTAAACCTGACATGCAAAAGTAATCAATATGTCATCAAATGTTTTTGAAAAGTTTAGTATTGTTATGTGACAAGACCTTTAATGTGCCGGTAGTAATTCATATTTTTTTTAATATTTTTGCAGTAATGATCATGTCATCTTTAGTACGAGGTGTCAAAGCTTTTCCTAGAGTCCATCTACAGAGGAACTTTGGAGTATGTTCAGTCTTGATGGTAAATAAGGCTGTCACAGACCCTATTCAAAAACTTTTTCTTGATAAGCTGAAAGAATATACTAGATTAAGCAGGTGTGTGAAGTAAATTTTATCTAAAAAATGAATTATCTTCTTAAGTTTTTATTTTTTTTTCTGTACTTAACATTAATTTTTCCAAATGTAGTGGCTACCCATTAAAGTAAAATTTTAGCTTTATAAAATTTAGTTTTTATTCTGTTTAATCTTGAACTGAAAACAAATTTAATGTTTTATGAATTTCTTATTTATTGATATTGGTTATGGAGTAATTGTTAATAAGTTTAATTTGAGGAAATGCTTGCTTGATTAATGTATGACTAACAACAAAAAGGGGGCTTTTCCTTTTCAAGTCCTTAATTACCATTAATTGTAAGATCTCACATGGGGTAACGTTTGGTTATTTGATGGGATTTTTCTCCCTGAATTCATCCTTTCTTTTAGACAGTAACTCTTATGATACCTGGTGCGAAATATATTGCTAGTTTTAGTTTTAGATTGTTAGTTCTGACTGTCAGTGCATCAGCAGTAATAAACAGTGTTGATTTCAGAAGGTGGTCCAAGAGGGGAAAAAAGGACATTCCATCCCCACCCCACCTCCCCCAGAGGGATAAAATATCCCCCCCTCCCAAAAAATGAGATTTTGGGTTTTCAGTGGTCAAAAGTGCGATTCCCCTTGCCCCCAGAACTCTCTAATGTCCCGCCGAGCCACGAAAGTCTGAATTCAACACTGGCAATAAATAACAAAACCATTGAAGTTTGTCAGTAGCTATCCTAATTGATGTCACTATCCAATAACTGATGATCGTCAATGTCACATTTGCTTGGCATTAAACATGATTTATGTGTTTGATATGTTGTCAAGTGATTTTTAATTTGACTTTTTTTTTGTATTTTTATTAATGTTTTACTAATTTATTTGTTCTTTCGTTTCTAAAATAAAATGTAAATTTTTATAATTTGCTAAAATTGGTGGACAGGATAATTAAGCAGTTTGGATTATGTTTATATAAACCACTATCCACATCACCTAAGCTGCACTCTGCTCTACTTTTGTTGTCTTTTAAAATGTTGATTGGCCATTATTTCCTATTTTATGCGTAGAAATGTGAGGGTTGTATTCGCAGATGAATAAACTATCTTCCTATGCATAAAAAAAGATTTTTTTTTTTTCATAGGAGAAAAAACATTTGTAACAAGTATATTAAGCATGTAAAAAAGTACATTCTGCATTGTTCCCATCATCTAAGCCGCGATTCTGCTTCTGAAATCTAAAACTAAACATATCTCTGATTCTGATACTTGAATTAAATAGAAACTAAATTAAACAATTTCTCGACATTTTAACAGAAATGTTTTAATAGTATATTTAAGGGTCATTCTATGGTAACTTTCATTACCTTTAGAACAATTTACTGCAATGATTTTAGTAATATAACTCTAAAAAATATTCAAATGTAAAATTAACCTGATTTGTCAATGAAACCTTTCTGAGGGTCAATTTGGATGAAAATTACCAAAAAAATGACAATGAAATTTTCACTTTATATGATAATTTACCTTCCTTCTTCAATAATGGCAGTTACCATCAGTGCTGCAAAAAAGCTGGCTTTTTCTAAAAAAGGCCAGGCCAGACGGCTGGCCTTCTTTAGAAAACAGCCAGCTTTTTTTTTATTGGAAAAAAGCCGGCTTTTATTGGCTTTTTTCCAGTGCATATCTTACTATTTATTTTTAACAATTTCTTTTGTTAATTCACCTTACTAATGGCCATTTTATATAAATTAAAACTAAATTCATATGAAATTAATTTAAAATCATGTTTCAGATGTCCACTTTTATAGCTAGTTAATATAATATCACAAAAACCTCATTAATAGCCAATCAGATTTAGATTTTAATTTGTTATGCAGTTTTTAGCAATTTCATGTTTTTTACATCATTAAAATTAATCTGATTTTAATCTTTTAGACCAGGCCAATATATTAAATTTTCTCTTGCTGTCATGAAAATTTGTTTGAAATTCATATGATTTTTGAATTTTTCACTAATTTTTGTAATTTGTTTTTATAAGAATTTCCATGTTTTATGTTAGCATAATATTCAATAATAAACAAAAAAGTCCTTGAATAATTCTGTATTCTTATTTCATATTTATTTGATATCTGAAATGTAAATATTTTATTTTTCCCTACTAAATTGCTATGTGTTTTGTATATTACATTTAGGACACAGGAGGAATGGGAGGGCATAATTGTTAGAAATTATCATTAATGTTAATTTTTTTTTTTCTTCTTGTTTGCAGTGGTGGAAAATTAGTTGATATCACTCCTGAAAAACAGAAAGAATACGATGAAGCATTAAATAATTTGAAGAAGGCATATGGAGCAGATAAAGATGACTTTTCCAAATTTCCAACCTTTAACTTTTCTGGTGAGATATGTTTAGTATTATTATTATTTTTTTTTTTTTTTTTTTTATTTAGTTCGCCAAAGTAATCGGTCAATAAGAAAATAGAATATTGTGAAATAAATATCAAGTGGGTTTGATTATTATGCAGTACCTGCCGCTTGATAAAATCAGCTGCTTAATCTGATCAAATTGTGAGGATCAGAATCAAATCAATGCAAACTTTTATTAAAACTGTTGCTTTATAAAATCAGTTTTACCTGTTAATAAACTCAAAATTTCTTCAGTGGCAAAATGTAGTCGATATGTGCAGGGAAAACAATCAGTTTAATTTTCATTAAAAACTTTTTGCTTTCTTTTTCAGACTAAACATAACAAAACAAAGCTAAAAGATTACAGCCAATATTTCAGAGAGTTGCACCTTCTCAGCAACAAAGGTGGCACCAACCAATAACAACCAATTTTTCTCCTCATTTTTTGTAGATTAGTGTTGAAAGAAAAAGGGGAATTTTAAGAGGAATGGGATTAAAGTGTGGTTGGATAGGCGAGAAGATAAATAAATGTATTCTTTCAAAGATTAATAATGCAAAGATAAGTTTAAAAAATTGTTGGTAAAATTACCATGTGACTTTTTTTTTTTTTTTTTTCCTTTCTGTAACTTTGAGAATTTATTTCTGCTTGAATCAGTTCTGTTTCATTTGAAACACCTATTGAGCGGGAGTCTAAGCGAAAGGATTTAAACTTGAAAGAAAAGAGAATTTTAGAGAATTATGATAATTTACTGAAATTTAGCCAAAGGGAAGCAGTGTCAAAACATGGGAACAGAGGCAATATTAAATTTAAAATTGTAACAAAAGGAAATTTGAGTCATTAACGGAAGCGAGAAGGAAAAGCAGAAATTGTGAAAGGAAGCACTTTTAGAATGGTTAAAAAAATGCCAGGTTTAAAAAAGTTTCCAATTCTTCTGGAATTTTGCATGAACCAACTTTTTGTGCAAATGATAAATGTTGAAAACTTCAGACTTGCTGATGGCTGGTTGTCATGATGGAAAGAATGAAATAATATTGTTTATCACAAAATGTATGGCAAAAAGTATGAGGTGTGATTGGACGCTTCAGATTACTGAAAACATTTTGTGTGATTTGTTGAAATACTTTGATTCTTCTCAAATCTTTAACATTGATGAAGCAGGATTGTTTTATTGAGCTTTACAAGAGCATACGTTCAAAACAGAGTCCAATGAAGGACACAAAAGAATTAAGCGTGTAAGAGTTTTTCTGACTTTCAACATGATGGGGACGATCAAGAAAACAATTTAGTGATTGGAGGAAGTAAACTGCAATGTTTTAAAGGAGTGAAAAAAATTTCTATGGACTACTTGCAGCAATTAGAAATAGCTGATGAGATCACCAATTTTCACTGATTTCCTTGTGGAATGCAAGGAAAATCTTCCAGAAAATATTGTCCTGGTTATGGACAATTGCACTGCACATCCTCCAGATTTAACATTTGAACACATTAAAAAAAAATGTTTCTGACACCTTATACCATCAGTGTTATACATTCTTTTGATCAAGGAATTATTAAAACTTTCAGACATATTTATAGAAAGGAATCTCCTCTTCTGTCAGCCCATAGTGAAAGCTGTCAGTTTAAATTGTCGCTACCTCTAATGGTAAGGATGAATTTGACCAGGATTTCCTTCAATATGTATAAATTGACAAAATCTCTCAACCTCCAGTGAAATATCTAACAAGCAAATGGTAGAGTGATTCATTCAGTGAAGCAAATTTCAAGCAGACCAGCTAGTGGAGATAAAGATTCTGATGTAGACCAAGAGTCCAATCTTCCATCCATTGCTGCTGGTACATACAAAGATCTTAATATGTTCAAAAGGGTACTAGAGTATCAGAATACAAAATAGGAATTGTATAGGCAGTATTACTCTCTTGCTAAAAATATTGAATGTGTGATTATTCCACCCAAACAAAGCACCATTGTTAAATTTTTCATAAAGCCTAATAAAGTAAGTAATAATGCATAGTTAAATTAATTTTATATGTATGGTGGTTATTAATTTTGAATGGATATTAACTAATTTTAAACAAAAAATAATCCTATTTGTAAATGTCATTAGTTGTCAAATTTTGCAATTTTTTGCCGAGTTTTGAGGCAAAAAAATAACCTTTTGTCAAGAAGAATGTCACTTTCTTTTTGGAAATCAGGAATGTCCACCGTATATAAAAATGAACCGCTTTTTAAAATCAATTTGGCTCAGAACGAATGTTTTTATAAAGCAGTGGTTGTTGTATATGGGTTTTAGCTATTATCCAAATACCAAGCATGCAATTAATTCCTTTAACTATTCAGCATAAATGATGGACTCTCTCCCTAAATTTTGAAATTTCTCCAGAAATTATTTTGCTGGCTTCAAGATATTGAACTTTATTTTTGTAACAATGCTCAAGTGAGAAAAACAATGGAATTACCATTATGAAATTAAAATTAAGGTTTTACTGAATTCCAAATAGTTGATTTGGCACGTAAAGCAATTATTCGGTTTTGTCTGAATACTTTTAAATATTTACCTTGTTCTGCTGCGTGACCCCACTCACACTTTCACCCTCTTTACTGGCAATGTTTTAATTGAGATTGGGTAGGATAATCTCAGCTGCAAGACTCCTAAAATTAGATTTGCATAGAAAGATTTTCATTGAAAAATAGTCAAAACCTGCTATATTGAACCCTCAAGGGACTGAAATTTCGGTCCAATAACTGGAAGTTCACTATATCTGTTCTGAAAAACAATTTTAACTAAACTGTTCCAAACTCTTTCCTTGAAATATGCATTATTTAAATAAAAGATCATTAAAATAAAATACAAAATGACTGAAAAATAATAACAAACTTGTTAAATTTTCTTATTTTTTACTCTTAAGTCTTGAGTAAGAAGAAATTTAGCAGTCTTTAGCTGATGAGAGGCTGATTCAAGAAAAATTTATCCATATTTCTGTCAAAACACCAAAATGTTTCCATCACTCTTGACTCTATATTTTGTGCACACAAAAATTTGTTCAGTACTTGTTGCTTTGGTGCTTGATTGCATACATTTTCAATTTTTCTTACTATCCCCCATTATATTACCTTGAATGGAAAACATTTTATGTTGATTGCTTACGATAGTTTAAATTTGCTTCTTTAACTAAATTAAGATTAAAAACAAGATGACAGGGATGCTTTTTCAACACCAATCTGTACCTGTCCTTTTGACTAATAATGAGTGCACATTCGTAAGTGTCTTCCCTGAATTTCTGGGAATTCACTGTCTTCTTACAGGTGCAACATCTGCCGAGGATGGCTTTTGTTTAGGGAATGTAAAAAGAGGTAAGAGTCAAGTAAGATAGCCAAATTCCTATCACTACAATTCAATCCATCGATGGTTTTGAAAATCAATATATATTTTTATTTTGATGTAGCAATTTCAAAATTATTACAAATGATTAAAAAATCAGTCAAAAACAGAAAAAAATTCATTATATCAAACTTCTCAATTTTTTGCGATCATGTATGTCCACAAAAAAATAATATGTGTATTGCACGGCGCGGGACTAAATAATTTGTTCATTATATTTGGGGATACATACACTGTGTTCACTATAGCAAGGTTTGACTGTGTAATCAAAAGAGACAAAAGCATGCATAGCATACTTGGTGTATGCTACCAAAAGCATTGAGGCCCAACTCAGGTTGTTTAAATAGATTTTTATTTACAAAACTATACAAGTTTGAATTTGTACCTCAAACGTGGCAAATGAGGTGTGTTTGTACTGTAATTAGGTTTCTAAGTATTCAGATCTTGATACAATAGCTGTTGCATTCTGATGCAAAAATGTATGAATAATGGCCGTAGCTAGAAGTGAACGATAGGGGGGGTGGCTCAAGGGAATGTAGGGAAGGGGAGGCTCATATTTTTTTTTTCTCTCTCTCTAACACAGAAAGATAAATGAATGCATATTCACATTGTAGGTACTACGTTTCTCATTAAACTGCTGTAATAACTTCATTTTATGCTAAGAAAAGTAAAGGATGATGAAAATTTTGAGTGTATAACTGGTACAAAATTAAACATCATGTTAGCTTCATATGTGAAAATAGGATGAGAGAGTGTTGAAGCACTTATTTTAGATGCAATTTAGTAACTCTGCAAAACTGTGAAAGGTTCTCAAAACTAAATTAGATTTTTGAACAGTTCATTTGAATTTTCGGAACATTTAGTGACCTTGGAACTTTTTCCAGGAAGGGGGGGGGGGCTGAGCCACCCATAGCGTCCCCTTAGCTATGGCCCTGGTATGAATACAGATATAATATATATATATATATTAAATTCAGTAATACAAAAGTAGAACATAAGATATCACCATAGTAACCTAGAATCATTACCTATCATAGGATTTCTTTGAATTAATTACATATGATTGGATTTAATACACTGCTCAAAACAATTAAAGGATATTGCAGTTTTAGGTGGATTATGTATCTGGGAAACTTTTTAGCTGATTGATACATGGTCGACAGACATAGTAGGTTATATGAGAATAAATTACACATGTTTGGCAGAAAAAAATGCATTTTATTGCGCATTTGTGTACAAAAGGAATAAAACACAATTTGTGCATATGAGAAAAAAAGAATAAGAAAAGGTGTTTTCTTCAAAGAAAATCATTTTCACTAGGGGGTATGGTTTCCACGGGCGGCCAGCAACGTTGAGCATCTTTGAGGCATGGACTCAATGAGGCTATTAATGACGAGTTGGGGTATTCTGCCTACTCTTCCAGAAAAGCTCTTTCCAGTTCTTGGAGAGTTTGTGGGGGTTATTGGTTAACGCATCTTCCTAGAGCGTCTCAAACGTGCTCGATTATATTCATGTCTGGAGAACACGCTGGCCATTCCATTCGAACGATTCCTTCCTTGAAAAGGAAATCCTCCACCAGTTTTGCACGATGTGGCCTGCAGTTATCGTCCATTAAAATGAAGTTATCTCCGATTGCTGCAGCGTAAGGGACTACAATAGGTCTGAGGATCTCATCCCTATATCGGCGACCAGTCAGAGCTCCATCTCGAATGATGTAGAGGTCAGTGCGCCTGTCAATGGAGATGCCACCATACACCAACACTCTTCCACCGCCAAATCTGACACTTTCGTGCACGAACACAGGATTATTCCTACTGCCATGGTCCCTCCAGATGAAAATACGCCTATTATCCGGATGCACAGAAAAACGGGACTTGTCAGAAAACAGAATATTGCTCCATTCATTTCTCCTCCAGTTGACATGCTCGGTTGCCCACTCCCTGCGGTCACAACGATGCCTTGATTTTAATCTAACACATACCATTGGTCGGCGAGCATACAGACCTACAGCATGGAACCGGTTTCGGACAGTCTGAGTTGAAATCGTTGTGCCTGTAGCCGAGCGAAGGTGTTGTTGGAGAAGAGTAGCATTCATGTTTCGGTGTCTCCGAGCTGTTAACGCTAAATATCGATCTTCATTGAGCGTTGTTGCCCGTCTACGACCTTGCCCTGGTCTTCGGCCTGCACATCCACTCTCCAAAAAACGGTTCCAGATCCTGGAAATGACACTTTGTGACACTCCAATGGCTTGCGCTACTTTGGCTTGAGTTTGGCCCCCTTCTAACCTACCAACAATTCTCCAAGCTTCTGAATCTGTCAAATGACTTCGCTGAGACATCGTACTCATCGAAATAAAGCAATCACTGAATGCCGATCATCCTTGTCTTCATTCTCTTTTATCCAGTTGAAAGTCAGATTTCATTCGCTGCCGCTGAAGCGACGTTTTTGACGTCGAACTCAAATTTTGCATACTCCACAGTTTGAAAATCAGAAAAATTTGCATTTGTGATTCTCTTCTTCTATTTTTGGCAAAAGAAAATTCGTTTATATCTTTATTTTATATAAAATTTCAAATATCCTTTAATTGTTTTGAGCAGTGTAGATTGAAGAAAGCTTAATATCTTGTTGATTCTTTATTAATATCTTTTTAAGTTTTGGTTTGATTTTCATAAAATTCTAAATAACTCTTTAAAAATTCTGCAATGATTATACATATTAATTTTCAAACCATTTTGTTGGGTGGTTTTTGCAATGTAATATATAAATAGGCATAGAGGACGGGTCGGGCAATGACTATAGGTGCTTAGTATGTATAAAATTCTGAAAGCACCTAAAACTTTTACGAATTTGAAGTTGTAGCTCTTCAACATTAGGTTCATTTGGGCATAGCATTTAGGTTGATGCATATAATGGTAATAATAGTCTTGGAAATAGGCAATATTAGCCAAATGTATTTTGGATTGTGTTTGTTCTGGAAATCTATCTGATGTACCTCTTCTGCAATAAATACTGTTTTCGGTTATTTAATTTTTTTTTTTTTTTTTTTTAACCATTTGAAAAATGGTTGTTGTTTTCGGGAGAATGGACCCGATGATGTTACCACTTTTGAATGATGTTACCACTTTTGAATGATGTTACCACTTTTG
Organism: Maratus speculifer; assembly: GCA_964019185.1. Taxonomy (NCBI): domain Eukaryota; kingdom Metazoa; phylum Arthropoda; class Arachnida; order Araneae; family Salticidae; genus Maratus; species Maratus speculifer. The sequence continues at coordinate 128,304,933 of OZ025296.1, forward strand.
AATTTAAATTAAATTCTTTATTTTTAGAAGAATTTTTATTTGAATTTAAATTAAATTCTTTACTTTTAGAAGAATTTTTATTTGAATAGTAAATTAAAATGGTTAAAATCATTGTAATAAAGGAGAAAACTAACAAATTTAAAAATGGGTAGACGGAAATTAACAGATACGGAAAAAGCCGAAGCCAAAGAAATGAATGAACGTGAATATCGCATTCAATGACATTAAACACAATACGCGTACTTAAACAATCATAAAGTGATTTTTATTTCTTCTTTTGCTATTTAAAATAAAAATTTAGTCAGCATGTATAAGTTGCTTATTAGTTTGGCGATTCGTATCATTTGGCGAAATTGGTCGACGGGATAACTGAGTAATACTGTATTTGGTTTGGCGCAAAAACGTCTTTCAATGCAGAAAATGATAAAATCAAAAGATTATTGAGCCGCTGAAAACCAATTACGTGTTGAAAGGCGATCACGAAAAAGGAAGCAATTTAATGCCGAACCGATTAATTGTAAAACATCATGTCGCCAGGGCGACCAATCCACTAGCCATGGCGTTTTACTATCGGTCGGTTCTAACCAGGAAAATTTGAGTGCCAATAGTGATTCTAACAAGCCGGAAAATGTTATAGCTATTACTCTTGATTTTCCACCACCTAAAAAGAAAACTAAAAAGCAATCGGCTTGGGAAAAACTGGGAAAAAACTTTTTTGATTCGATGTCTGATGGACCCATTCACAGATGCATGTGCTGCGATCGATTTTGGTTTAAAACCTCCATCACCAAAATTCTGCTCTGTAAAATCAAACAATATATGCCAAAGTCTTACAAGTATAACAGTATATGCCAAAGCTGTATTTTAATAATGATTACTTTTGCACCAACAATGTTAAATAGTTTGAAATGTTTCTTTCGTCGCCAACTTTTATGCTTGGCGACAATAGAGTGATATAACTTAAACGAACCGTACCTTCAAATTGCAGCATGTATAAAGTCATTTATAGCAGTGGCACGGATAATACACAATAAAACAACTGGTATTTAGCTTAAAATGATAGATGAATGTATCGAGTGAAACATTTTTCAAATGGTTGGGGTAATTTCTTAAATTACAATTTTTTTTTTTTTTTTTTTTTTTTTTTTTTTGTCATTCTAAATTAAGATTAAACTATATATTCCAAAAGAACAAAATTTTAATATTGATTTAAAAGAAAAAAGTCTGATTTTAACCAGTCAGATTTAATTTGCCGTACCCTGCTAAATGAAATCACTAACATAAACATGTCATTAAAATCTGTATTAATAATTAATATTTTTTCTTTATGTTTTTTGATGCAGGTTCTGCTTTATATTTTATTATTTTTAGTTATAATATTGATTAAAATTCCTCTTTTTTGATAGGGTGGGATGGAGGGTTTCTCAGGCACATATTTTTGTTATTGATTATTAAAAGATTAGCATCTTAACTAATATCTTATTAAGGATTTCTGAAAAATTGCATCTTCTAAATAATAAAAGTAGCTGAATTAAAACCAAGCTATCTCTAATTAATGAGTTATGTTGTTTTTTGCTGTAGTAAGTGCTCGTAATTGAAACAGATTTTTAAGGAATCAAAACAATCAGAAAGGAATATGTTTTTTTTTTCTTCATAGAGATCCTAATGTTTATTTTAATCTGTTTTCTATGTTTCTTCAAGAAGGCCATTTATTAAACAAATGGAGAGATTTTATTGGGTAGATAAATCTGATTCCATTAAGCAGTTACTGTAGGAGTGCAGAATATGTCTGATCCGGTCATTTAAGAATTTTGCAGTAAAATATACAATTGATTTCAATATTAACAATGAATTACTTACTTTCCTCAGAATTTTTTTTTTTTCACTACAAATAAAAAGATCTGTAAGGTGACCCTCATAAAATCGATCTCAGAATAATATGTACCATATTTGCATGCAAATAAATTTAAAAATTTTAGAAAAATAAAATTTTCTATAGCTACGATAATACAGTAAGTATATAACATATCATAAAATTTGGGAACTTTGTGGATTGGGGGAAATGTTGGGAGTAAAGACATTTTCTGTACCCCTGAGTGAATGTACTTAGTTGGTTGTCTAAAAATTATCTAAGTATAAAGTAAACTCTATACAACATCTCATATTAGCTCTACTGTAAATGCATGAATTCAGTGTATATTTTTATTTTAAATATAAAGCTTGTGTGATATTTGTAATTTGTTTCAATAATAAAAGCAATTATTTATTATATTTTAAATATATTTCCTTCTTTTTTCTTCTTTTCCAGAGCCCAAGCTAGACCCTATTAATATGGAAGAAAAAGCTTAGGAAGTTTGTTATTAGAACTGTAAAATAAAATTGTCTTAGAACTGTAAAATTGGTGTAATTTCAAAATTTAATAAATAATTAATATTATTTAGATATCTAATCATTTTATTTTGATTTTTGAAGTGATATTTAAAACAGGTGGGAAATCTGTACACTTAACTAAAAAAAATGAATTTAAATCTAATCCACTGTTTTTAGTAAAATATACAACAACCAGGGTTCATACTCATCAGACGAATATGGGATACTTGGGAAAATCAGGGGATGAAAAATAGTAAAAATAAGTATAAATTGTAAAAAATAAAAAAATAAATTGTAAAAATCAGATAATACAAAAAAAATTCCCAAACCTAGGAAAACCTGCCAAAATGAGTCTATTCTGGGAAATTGGGGGCAATTGTTACTGTTTGTGTGATTTATTATCATATGTAATATCAAAATGTCATTAATTGTTGATATGGAAAAATTGTACATCCTGGAAAATACATCAGGGGATTTTTTCCTGGAAAATGAGTATGAACCCTGACAACAATGTGTAGAAATAGGTTGCAGTCAATTAAAGAAGCTTAAAAATATCATTAGTGAAAGATCAGAAACATAATTCAGTTAACTCATAAAGTGATCAACAGCATCAATATAAAATATTTGAATTAAGAAACTCCAGTTTCCATTTAACCTCATAATACCAAAAAAAAAAAAAAGTGTTCAGAGTATGAATGATATTCAGGGAGTATATCAAGCAGGGTTGTTTCAAATAAGTTTATATAAACTGTTAGAAACAGGGGTAGAGAATTTTTCAAAAATCTTACCAGCCAAGTATTTATTTCACCAGCCCGCAAGATGCAACACATATGCAGTTGAAAATAGTTATGACAAAATCGCACGCGATTACAGACAAAATTACTATTACTACAATGATGCATTTTTATAATTCTTTTTTTCTATAATATTAAGAAAAATATAGATCAGAGTTAACCTTAATATAAGATGGAACTTAGCCCCATATTTACACTGTAATAATTTGGACATTTAATATATCTAGATTAAAAAAGTGTCTCTGATAATGTCTCTGTTGCCTATAGTTTTTCAAAAACTAAAAATGCACTTGTCTTACCAGAAAACCCACTCGCCACTGGCAAGCAAAATGATGTATTTCCCCACCCCTGGTTAGAAACATTCTTAAAGACAAATTGCAAGCAGAAGACACAAGATTGAGTACACAAAATCTGATGACCCTTTGTGCAGTGATAGAGTATAGTTAGTAGAAAACATATTACAAAGATAAAATGCAATATACAAGGAAGGGTCTTAAAAAAACATGCCCAAGATTATCCAATTTGGAAACTTTAGTACATAATCTGATAAATTATGCACGTTTCTGATTGATCAGATGATTTTTTATTTTTCCCCCCTCTATTGAATATTCTGATGTACATTCTTCAATATTTGTAAATTTAGATTAGAAACTTCTTTTCTAGACATGTATTTTTTTTTTTTTTTTTTTATTTCATTTTAATTACAACTCATGTTTTGCTAAAAACCACCTTTAAATCTACCTAATTAATAAAGATTAATGCCCATATATACTGGTGTTCAAAAGTTAAGCATAATTGGTAATTAAGTAAGTAGTGAAAGAAATATAAATCGAAATGGGGTGAAACTCCAGGTGTGTATACAAAATAGTACGTGTCATATATTTTTCCGAAGAGTTTTCCCCGAAATCAAACAGGGGACCATCAACAAATTGAAAAAGAATGAAGATCTTTTGGATAACCCTGTCAAAACTAATGTAGCAAAAGCGTTCAAACTGCACATTATGATTAAGTGGCTTATTGTAATGTACTGTGTTTATTTTTATAAGGATAGCATTCATACTTGTAGAGAAATTAAGGTTTTTATAAAAACAGTCCTAAGTTTTTTGCTTATAATTTGCAGAGTTCTTAATATAAAATAATGTTCTTTTCTGAAAATAAGACAAACATCATTGTACACAATACCCTGTCATCAGAATTTAAAAATAATAAAAATTGTATGAAAAATGAGTAGGTTTAGTAAATAATTTTTCATTATGCATGCGTCAACGATATCAAAATTTCATTTGCATATTGTGTTAGCTAAATGTATAGAGCAACTTCTGTAAAAGTTTCAAAAACAAAGCTTGAAAATTCTGAAAATTATAGTCTATAGAATCAACTAAAAATCTGTTATTCCTAAAAGGAAGCAAAATATCAGGGGTTTTATCCAAATACAGTTGTACGTGCAATATTGTCTAGGCACGAAACAATGGAATATGGATACAGCCCCTCATCTTTTTGCTTCATTAGGGAATAGCGGATTTTGATCCCATTCTATCAACGATAATTTTCAGAATTTTTAATCTATGTTTTTGAGACTTTCACAAAAGTTGCTCTACACATTTAACTAACATAATATGCAAATGAAATTTTAATAGCGTTCACACATGCACAGTAAAAAATTATTTAGTAAACCTGCTCATTTGTCATACAATTTTTATTATTTTTAAATTCTGATGGCAGGGTATTGTGTACAATGATGTTTGTCATATTTTCAGAAAAGAACATTATTTTATATTAAGAACTCTGCAAATTATAAGCAAAAAACTTAGGACAGTTTTTATAAAAACCTTAATTTCTCTACGAGTATACATGCTATCCTTATAAAAATAAACACAGTACACTACAATAAGCCACTTAATCATAATGTGCAGTTTGAACGCTTTTGCTACATTAGTTTTGACAGGGTTATCCAAAAGATCTTCGTTCTTTTTCAATTTGTTGACGGTCCCCTGTTCGATTTTGGGGAAAACTCTTCGCGAAAATATATGACGCGTATTATTTTGTTTACAACCTTTGGTGTTTCACCACATTTCGATTTATATTTCTTTCATTACTTATTTAATTACCAATTATGCTTAACTTTTGGACACCAGTGTATATTTGCATATATACCATAATTAAATGTAAATTATCTTTTTTTTTTTTTTTTTTTTTTTTTTGCTTAGAACTTTAAAATTGCAATTTCTTTGTAAAGAAGTATATATGTGTGCACAAAGAAGCATGCTTTTTATATTTAGCTTAAATTTAAATAATTATGTATCTACATACATATATATATTATTGCAGTTTGAAAATAATTAATAACAATTTTGTCTGTGGGAAAGAAAAAAAAATAATAGGTCTTGTCAAGTATTGAACGAGTGTAAGCTGAGTTCCCAAGGTTATATCTTTATCATATATTTATCTACTAATTATACTCAGGAATGAGATTTTTCTGCAGATCTACAATATTTCGCTTTTTTTTCAGTTTTAAAAGAGGTGATTTTTTTCTGAAATTTAAAAAGGTCAATCTGAAATTCTGACCTCCGCCGCCCCCTCCAAAAAAAAAAAAAAAAAGCCACAAATTTCAATGAAAGGTAGTCAAAAACAAGTTTGTTGAAAGAATGTGTATTTCATCAAAGAATTGCATTAAAAAAAAAAAATGTTCATTTCATCAAAGGATTGCAGAAAAAATTCAAATTTCATCAATGGACTAGTATATAACCCCATCAAGAATGACAGGATTATCACTTGCATTTCATTTTCATAATACTTCATACAAAGAAACAGAATGCAGATTTTATTATTGAAGAGTTTGTATTGTAGGAAAGCACATTTTAAAAATAGCAACAAATTTCTACAAATACAAATGATTTTTTTAATTGATATTTAATTTTTGAACATTTTAATTTCAAAACAAACAGCAGTATTTATTACAATAATAATTAGCAAAATAAAACTCAATTTCTGAAGATTTCACAAAACATTAAAATTAAATATTGAAGTTTTTAAATTTTAAAATACATTACCTTTATTAACAAGTAAGAAAAATCATGCGTTAAGCATAGAATATGAAACACTTTCCAACACTTCCTGAAATCTTTAACAAAACTTTATTTAGTGAAATAAGATGCTACTGTCCATAGCCAAATATGTATTCAAATACTTTTGAACAGCCCTGTATTTGATCCATCGGTTGATGTATACGTACTATATAATGGGAAAATTTAGTTAAGTGAGGAAATGCCTAACTGGTTGAAATTTCTCTTTCAGCACTTTATTCTAATAGATGGAAAATGCTTCAGTATTTTTGTTCAGCCCTGTAATTTATCTAATACCTTTATTACATGCCAGTTTTTTGTTAAAATTTAGTTCAAACAAACACACTCTTAAAACTACTTAAATCCAGATGATAATTTCCAGAAATTATCATCTATGGGTGACCATGTAGCTAATTCTTTATGTGACCTGTATATCATTTTATCTATATTCTACAAACATTTCTTAGTAAACTAAAAGCAGAAACAACGTAAAAATGCATAACGCACTTAAAAACCATATTTTAATTAATTATCTCATATTCAGTAACCTTTATGAGCTCTTTTGTGTAACTCTGTACATGAACTATAACATTTATTTGTCGTACACGTTATAAAAAATCTATTCAGTATTTTGACTTGAAATTAAACATAAGAATAAATTATGATATGTAGATTTGCAGAGTTTTTTTTTTTTTTTTTACAGAATAACCTTTAAAAAATATTATTTTAATAATTAATTTATTCTACATGTTTTCTATTATGGACGCATTTTTGCAAATAAAAAATTGAACTCTTATCTTTTTATTTTCAGAATGAAAATAAACCATGGGGTTAGTAATTATAGATAGAATCATGATTAATTAATTAAATAAAATATATTTTCATTATTCCTTCAAAATCGTTTGCAAATAAAAAATTGAGCCCGTATCTTTTTATTTTAAGTAGGAAAATAAACTATGGGGTTAGTAATTATAGATAGAATCGTGATTAATATATTAAATAAAATATATTTTCATTATTCTGCCAAAATTATTTACGCAGTTTAAACTTACGGATTTTAAAAGAATTACATTATGATTTATTTATTTAGGTATTTACTTTGGTAAAGTGGCAACAAAAAGAATCGTAAACATGTTAAAATTAATTCTTAATTTGGTATTTAAAGTGAATATTTTGTTAAATTTGGCAAGTTTCTTAAGTCTGGTATTCGAAATTAAAGATTAAAGAATAATTTAAGAATATTTTAACTGATTGAAGAATAATTCAATGCAACCAAATTAAATATATTAACTACGTTTATAAATAATTTCTGGGATGTATTAGTAATTTAAAAATGTCGAGAAAAAGAACACTTATTGGCCAGAACGAACGCCGTTACTGGCCACTGGAAAATGTAAATACATCTTTAAAACTTTTAGTTAAAAATTAAAAAATATATATTTTTTTAAATTGAATTTACATTTCTAAAATTTAAATGCGCCAAAACATGAGATAGCGTTTTTGCTTAATAAAGATGTAAAAATAATATAAAAAAGTAATGTTTCTTTCAAATATTTATCTAATGAAAAAATTCTTCGCGAATCCAAACAAAGCACGGCTTTTGCTAGTATAATCATATAATTTGCAGAACATTTGGTAAAACTTAAAAGCACATATCATAATTGAAAACGCATTTCAACCATCCATCAGCTATCATCGATAATGTACAGTAGGGGAGAGTGTTGTACTTTGGGACAGTTTTCACATTTTAATTTTTTACTTCAATGATTATATTCCGATTTAAAATTCAAAAGCAACATTTGAGCACACCAACATTTATCTCTATAATATATTTTTAGAAATTCAGTGAGTTTGAAAGTAAAAAATTGCCACTCATTTAAAGTAAGGAAGGCAAACTGTCTCAAGGTACAACAGAGTGTTGTACAGGGGTGATTCTCGTCCGAAATTTCCGAAAATTTAAGGCATCCTCTTCCGAAAATTTGAAATTGAGTTATCAGTTCCGCACAGTTGCCAACTTGTACGGTTTTGCGCACAAAAAAAAAAAAAAAAAAAAAAAAAAAAAAAAAAAAAACACTTGTATAGAAATGCAAATTTCGTGATAGGATCGCCGAAATAACATACATTTCGTCAATATTTCGTGGAAAACGACGATTTCGTCAATGTTTTTGTAAACGAACTTTGTCAAAAGATCGATGAAAAACGCGAATTTCCTGTGCGGATCGCGGAAAAAACGGCAATTTCACCAAATATCGCAGCTAAAACGCTGATTTCTTCTGAAGATGGCGGGAAAACGCCGATTTCGTCTAAAGATTGCGGATATAACGCCGATTTCGTTAAAAGATCACCGGAAAAAAACGCCGTTTTCGATAAAAGATCGCTTTAAAATATTTTGTCAAAAGAATATTTGAAAAATACGTCGATTTCATCAAAAGATCGCGGAAAAAACGCCGATTTCGTCAAAAGTTCGCGGGAATAAAAAGCTGTTTTCGAGAAAAAAATCGCGTAAAAAAAGCAAATTTTCTCTAAGGATCGTCGAAAAAACGCCGATTTCACTTAAAAAGACATGGTAAAACGCCGATTTCGTCAAAAGATCGCGGAAAAACCGCTGATTTTGGCAGAAGATCGCAATAAATCGCCGATTTTGGCAAAAGATCGCAATAAATCGCCGATTTTGCTAAAATATTGCTGATTTCGTCTGAAGATAGCGGGAAAACGCCGATTTTGTCCGAAGATCGCTGGAGGGGGGGAACTCACGGACCCCCCCCCCCCCCCGATTTCCGAAAATGCGATGCGAATTTCCGAAAAAAAATTTCATCCAGAATCACCCCTAGTGTTGTACCTTAGGACACACTATGTTGTACCTTGGGACACACCTTGTTGTACCTTATGGCATACTTCATAATTTAGGCAATAGAATACCTGCCAACTTTTGAAAATGGCAAAATGTAAAATAACACAAAAAGGTTATTTTAAGCAACTTTTAACAAGTCTCATGTAACATTTTTTTTAAAAAGAGCTCATAAAATGGCATCTTTATTTAGTTTTAAAAACATATATTGATGAAATTGAATAATACATTGATAATTGTTATAAAGATAATTTGGTGATAAAAATATTAAAAAAATTATATTCTCATTAAGAAACTGATTTAAAAAAAATAATTTTTTACTTGATAATTGCTTTTGAAAGTCTGAGAAAAAATGTTCAAAATATGACTTCTTTTTATATACAATGAAAATTAAAGCTTCTCTCTGAATGAATTTAGCAATGTAACCTCCATTCACTCATCCTTTAACAATATTAAATATATTATATCCACTAAACAGTTATTAAAAGCAGCTATAGTAAGCTAGAAAGTAATTCATAATTTAAGAGAAGAAAAATAAAAATACAAAGAAACTTTGTATAAAACTGTAGAATAGGGATGGGACGAATATTCGGCCACTATTCGGTATTCGGCCCTTTTGCCGAATATTCGGTTGGCCGAATATTGAAGGCTTGTTGACCGAATACTTCGGCCGAATACCTGTAGCCGAATATTTAGAGATATCTTGCCGAATACTGCTAAAATCTCACCGAATAGTGAAAGATATCTTGCCAAATAAATTTCGAATTTAAACAATTTCATTCTTGCAATTTTTTTTTCTCTAATCCAAATTGGCTACTTCATTTATGAAGTCATTCTCACTCTTACTTACAAAATATAAAGTTATTCAGATATTAAAAAATATACAGCCTTTCTGTATTTTCTATAAAAGTTAGTGATATTCTAGAAAATGCTTCCCAAGTTGGAGATTTAATTGTACGAGAAATGTCATCATTAGAGAATGATATATTACAATTCAAGATATAAAAACACTGCCTTATTCTAAAACGCTCGAATATTTATTAATGTCTGCAAATTCCATGCACATATAAAAGAGGCTCTTGTGAAATTCATAACTTATTTTCTATAAAGTAAGAAATGAAAAAAATTTATTCACTAGATGTGTTAACGAAGATTCATTTTCAAAATTAAATATAATATATCACCATTCCAAGTACAACGGTACATCTGAAAGCAGAACTGGTGTCAAACTCGATACACATTAGATGACACAACTTGCTTTATGAAGATAGTTTTATAAATATTTTAATATAAATTCTAAATACTCAACAAAATATTTTTTTCATTCTATAGTTTTTACATTTAAATAATTATTTGCATAATTACTGACTTAAATATGTAACATTATGTATATATTTTTAATTTAATCTTCCTTCCTTCATGTGGTTATCAATTTCTGTTTATCCTTTTAATGCTTGTTGAATAAGTGGAGTATTGAAGTTGAATATTGTATGTGCCGATTCAAATGTCAAAGATTTTGTTAACATATGCATTCTACTTTAAGCATAACCTTTTGCTTTAACGTAATTTGTAATTTAAAGCTTGGCATCTGATTTCAGAACAGTCTCAATCTTACAAATTTGCTTATCACTAGGGGCACAAACTCTAAATGATCAAATTTACTTCATTAAAGGTTATTTCAGAAAATGTGTCCTTGTGAGTTCTGAGAGAGAGAGAGATTAAAAATATTATTGATTTTGGATGCAAGAAGTATCAATTGATAGTAAAAGTGAAGTACATTCTTCATATTTTAATGGAAATATTTTCCCATCTTGACTTACTGAAAATCAATTTCATGTACATTAGAATAAAAGATATAATGCAATTTCATAAATTTTTTTTGTGTTAAAATAAGTTTTTCAAATTTAAAAATACATTTAAAAGCACATTTAAGAGTAATAATTACAGGCCTCGGAGCGAGTCGCTAAACTCGCTTTTCTCGCTATTTTTTTGAATTTGTCTCTTTTAGTCTATATTTTTCAGATTTAGTCTCTTTTTTCGCTTTTTTTTTTTTTTTTTTTTTTTTTTTAATCTTCTTACTTATCGATCGGTTGCAGGAAAAAGATCGTAACTTTCCTCATTTGATAGCGGGAAAAACATCGCGAAATTCAACAATTTGTCATGAGGAAATATCGGAAAACTTGTTAGTTTGTCGCAGGAAAATATCGAAATTTCTTAACTGTTCGCGGGTAAAAATCGTAAAAATTTTCAGTCAGAAACCGGCGAAAAATCATGGATTATGTTAATCTATCTTAGGATGAAACCATGAAATTCCGTGGAACTATAGTGAAACTTAATCGCGGAAAAAAATATACCAAATTTCACGGGAGCAGAATCGACGCTGCGACGGACGTCGCAGATTCTTGGGAAGGTCCGCAGACTATTTTTAAACTGTTAAAAATTTAGCAAAAATTAAAAAAATTTGGTCCTAAATTCAAAAATTCGGACATAAAATGTATCGCGAAGTTCGACAAATAGTCTTCGAAAAGAAATCTATTTCGTCATAGATCGCAAAAAACACGCGAACTTCGTCCAAAGATCGCAAAAAAAACGGCAAATTTCCTCAAAAAATCATTCAAAAGATCGTGAAAAAACCGGCAAGTTTCTTCAAAACATCGCAAAAAACGGCAAATTTCTTCAAAAGATTACGAGAAAACGGTAGTTTTCGTCAAAAAATCACGAAAAAAGGCAAATTTTCTCAATAAATTGCAAAAAACGGCAAATTTTATTTAAAAAACCCGAAAAAATGGCAAATTTCTTCAAAAAAGGAAAATTTCTTCAAAAGATCACGTAAAAACGTCAGTTTTCGTCAAATAATCACGAAAAAATGGCAAATATCTTCAAAAGATCGTGAAAAAAGGCAAATTTCTTCAAAAGAACACGAAAAAACGGCAGTTTCGTAAAATGATCACGAAACAACAGCGAATTTCTTCGAAAAAAACGGCAAATTTCATCAAAAAATCATGGGAAAACGTAACATTTCTTTCAAAAGTTAGCAAAAAAAGGCAAACATCTTCAAAAAATCGCGAAAAAACGGCAGTTTTCGTTAAAAAATCGCGAAAAAAACGGCAAATTTCTTCAAAAGATCGCAAGAAAACGGCAAATTTCTTCAAGAGATCGCAAGAAAACGGTAGTTTTCGTCAATAGATCGCGAAAAAAATGCAAATTTCGTCAAAAGACCGTGAAAAACCCCACAAATTTTGTCAGAGAGGCGCCCCCCCCCCTTCTTTAGGACAATGTATGAGGCGTTAAAAATTCTGAGAACAAAGGCAACTTCTTTTTTAAAGTATACTTTTCTTTTATGTCTATCACAAATACTTGAAGGTTTACGTGCAAATAATGTAATGCGAGGGATTGGTCTGCAGACTGTTTTTTAAGTTTTTACATGTGTTGCAGACTGCAGAAAAAAATTCTGCGGCAGGGCCAAATTTGTCTCTCTTTTGCTGGGGAAAAAATTCTAAATTTCGTCACTCTATCGTGGAAAAATGGTTACGAAATTAGTATATCGTTCGCGGGCAAGAATCGCAAAACTTTTCTGTCGGACACTGAAAAGAAAGTGAATTTGGTCAATCTGTGGCAAGATAAAAACGCGAAATTCAATAATCATTCGAGGGGTAAAAATCGTAAATTTCATCAATTGGTCGCGGGAAGAATATCACGATTTTGTTATTTTCGCGAGAAAAAAACGCGTATAATCCGTCAATCAGTGCAGAATCATTGCAAAATTTGTCAGTCGATCTTGTGAAAAACAATTGAGAAATTCGTCAAAGGAATGCAGGAAGGAATCTCAAAATTTTTATTTCGGTCATTACATATACAGGAATCACTTTTTCAAAAAACGGCTGAATTTCACGTTTTTTAATTTTTAAGAATCTGCGATTTTCATAAAATGATCACTAGTAAAACTGCGATTCTAATTAATTGATCACCGGAAAAAAGACTATTTTCATTAAACAATCACGAAATCAAGCCGCGATTTTCACCAGACGTTCCCAAAATAAAAGCGTTGTTATTTCCAAACAATCCCGAAATAAACTTGTGATTTCCGCCATACGATTGCGGGAAAAAAAAAAAAAAAAAAAAAAAAAACCCTGAGATTTACCTCAAACGATCCCGAAATAAGACCGAACTTTCGTCAAATGATCGTAAAATCGAAAAGTATATTCATAGATGCTAATTTGTACGGTATGGCCGTACAATGCACGGATTTTGTTCGAAGTGTACGGATATAATAATGAACAATACGATTGTATGATTTTTCGCGCGGAAAAAATAATTGCAGAGAAATGCAAATTTCGTGAAAGGATCGCCAAAAAAATTTGCGATTTCTTTATGTGATCGGTAGTCAAAATTTGCGATTTTTTCTGTGATCGTTTACCAAAATACAGTAAATGATAATTTTTTGGGCCATTGTTTTAGAAATTTGCTTTTTCTGCGTTTATATGACATTCATCATATTTTCCGCGATCATTTGCCGAAATTCACGATTTTTCGGCGATCGATTGGCAAAATTCAAAATTCTTTCGCGTTTATTTGCCGAAATTTATCTTTTCCACGATCGCAGAAAAAAATCGCGAATTTTGACAATCGATCATTTTTTGAAATTCGTTATTTTTTTTTCTTTGCAATTGCGATTTTGCAAATATTTGCAAATGATCGGAGGAAAAAAAATCACGAATTTTGTTAAATAAACACAGAAAAATAGTAAATTTCTGCAAACAATGGCAAAAAAATTGCGAATTTTGGCAAATGAAAGCCAAAAAAAAAAAAAAAAAAATTTCACAAATTTTACTGAAAAAAAATTGCAAATGTCAGCGAACAATCGTGGAAGAAAAACCGTGTACTTCCGTAAGCAATAGCGTGGAAAAATCATAATTTTCATATTAAGTTGCGGCAATTGGTACCGGGGGGGGGGGGGGGAATCGTTAATTTCCTCAAATGGTCGTGGAAGGAAATGTAGTATGCCAATTAAATGTGTCCTAAAATGTGTCATGTCCAAAAAAGTTTGTGTTGAAATATTACTTGGCACCAGTAATATTTACTTGGCACCCTTGATTTTACAATTTTCACCAACACCATTTGATAAATTTCGCAATTCTTTTCCTGAGATAATTTGACAAACTTCACTGTTTTATACTGTAACCGATTTTCACACATTTTAATGTAACCCCCATTGACAAGCGTCCTTGATTTTTTTATGGGTTTATTCTACGAAATTCGTTATTTTTCTGGTGACTAGTTGATAAATTTCACTATTTATTTCCGTGACCTTCGACAAAATTAGCAATTATTTGCATGATCGCTCTTGGAATTTCGCAATCATTTAATGAATTTTGTGATTCATCCCTCTCTTCAAGACCCATTTTATGAATTTTACGATGTTTAACACAAGATCCATTTGACAAATATCGTGTTTTTATTTCAAGGCCATCTGATAATTTTCGTGATTTTTTTTTTTTTTTTTTTTTTTTTTTTTTTTTTTTTTATCCTAAGAACATTTGACTAATTTCGAGAATGTTTTTCCTCAAGATTATGTGACAAATTTTGTGATTTGTTTTTTGAGACAATTTGATGAATTTCACTATATTTCCTGGAATTTCATGATTTTGTCCCCGTGATCATTTGGTCAATTTCTGGTTTTCTTTCATGATGAATTGTCGCGATTTGAGATATTTTTCTGCAACCAATCAACAATTTTTGCAATTATTTTAAAACCGACTGAAATGCATTGAAAATGTATTCCACAGATGGTGTTAAATCTTATAGTGCTTGTCTGTATACCAAAAACATTTAAGTGAAGAGAGAAAAATGTTTTTTATTTGGTCTCCTTTTAGTCTCTTTTTTTAAATTTTGGTCTCTTAGTCTCTTTTTCTTGCGATTTAGTCTCTTTTCTCTCTTTTTTTAGAGTGACTCGGCGGTCCTAGGCCTGTAATTATTAATGAGCTCCTATTTTTTAAATTATATATAATCAAAATTTGTTTTCTTTATTGGAAAAAAATTTTTACTATTCGGCCGGCCGAATATTCGGTATTCGGCCTAAAATTTGGCCGAATATTCGGTATTCGGCTATTCGGCCAAATCACTATTCGTCCCATCCCTACTGTAGAAATAAGTATCCTAAGTGTAAAATGTAAAACATTTTGAAAAAGTGTACATTTTACACCTAAAGTGTAAAAGGTGTCAAGTATGCAATAGATATATAACTCATTAATATTTTTGTACAATAACTAATGCAGTATTTTGTAGAATAAAAATTTTATACCAACAAAACTTTTCTTTCAAGGAATTAGGAAATAAAACTCAAGTTTTCATCATTGACAAGGACATTAACTAACTTTAGATACATGGGTCATTCCAAAAATAAAGGTCCCTTTTGAGAAATTTTTTTTCAAAAAATTTTTTCATTTAAAATGAAACAAAAATATCATTGAGAGGATTGTATACATATTCAAGAGTAGAAATTGAATATCAGCAGCACACTTTTTTAAAAATATTTATCTCTACACTTAGAAACACAGACACATTGGCTGAAAAATGTGCCCTGTGTTACTATATTTTAAATAATCTTCTCAATTTTTCTTATTAAAATAGAGAACTCCTTTTACAATATTAACACTTTGATATAAATGCTCTTTTTCAGTGCCATATAGTTTTTTGTTTATGTATATATTTTTTCATGATATAGGCATATTATGTCCCCCGTGTTACCCTTTTTTCATTCTCCCTGTATAAAACTTTATACAACTTGGTAAAAATTACTCTAATATAATAAAATTATAGTAAAACTTATTTATACATATTAGCCAGTGCAAATTATAAAACTAATTCATAAGAAAGTTTTTTCGCTTTTGTTCTGATAAAGGAAATGTCAGTAACATAGGGGACAACAAAGTAACAAAGGGGACATCCTAATTGAACATAAAAAGTAACAATTTTAAAAGTGTACTTATGTATTAATTAAAAATGTATTTCTGTTACAGAACAACAAATGCATTAAAAAACAGGATATTCTGTTGCATTTCATTTCTAAACTTGGGTTTTTTTGTCTCTTAACAACATATCAACTAATATCATGGTAACACAGGGGACTATTACTATTTTCATAGAAACAATGTAAAGTTAGATGGAATATTTTCTTTTAACTAAGACTTACAATTTAAATGCCAATAAACTAGAAAATTAATAATTAATCGAAATAAATCAATAGTAACACAAGGGACACACAAAAAACACACCCACCTTCAAAAATCAACTTTACTTAGATAATATTCTTCAAAATTTAAGAAATGAGGTAAATGACTACCTAGGATGAATGCTAACTCTAAAAGTACATGAATGACTGCTGATAACAACATTTAGCTTGCAAATTCTTATTTTAATAGGAAGATAAAAGTGGCAGTAACACAGGGGACAAAAATTAAGGGACACAGGAATTTTTCTTATAAAATGAAGAAAAATATTTACAAAAAATATTTAAAGTATATAGGGATAATATAAAGACAACAAAGACATAAAAAATATCCTGAAAGATAACTCAAACGATACATATAGTAAAAAAATAGGGTTTAAAAAGTAAAAATTGTTCTTGGGACATGGCTTTTTACAGGACACAATTATTATGAAAGTTATTTGAATAACAATAAATGAAATTTATCTCAAATTTAAAAATTGCATTAAAGAAAAATATCTTTAAAATATCTTTTCCAATATTTAAATTTGATTTTGAAACAAAATTTTAGAAAATATAGCAATACAAAGTGTCGGGACACCAAAGGGTGCTTTATTTTTGGAATGACCCACATAGAATCGTAGAAGAAAACAAAAATTTCCCAGATGCTTTTGCAAGAAAGTAATCTATTTTCTTGATTTCTTATTTTTAACACATCTGCGGTATGATCATAATCAATATTGTCACCATCTTTAGTACAAGATAAAACGAGTTTATCACTAACAAATATAAAACTATTATATCAGAACTGATCCATAGTATCAGACCACATTATATGATCGTTGAGGTTATTTAGGTGAAATAGTCTGCCAGTGTTCGTGTCCGGGATGGCTCAGTTGGAAGAGCATTGGCGGCTTTAGCCAATACATCGCTGGTTCGAATCCTGGCCCGGACTTTTTTCACCCTCATAGAAAACTTAAATCTGATATAATTAATTTACCGATTGAAAAATCGTGTTATAAATTAATCTAATAAAACTATTAGTTTGTTCTGGAGGTGGTCTTTTCATTTTCTTGCTACAGCAGTTTTTTGCTTGGCAATTTCAACCTTTACTAAAAAAACTCTTAAAATGTGAGATTTTCCTTTTCTTCTACACACATTTCTTTTACAAGCAGCAGCTATGAAAAATGACAATATCATTGTTGGGGGTTTGATATTTTGAGAATGTGAAGATAAACCTTTTATGCCTACATCTGGTAACACATTTGCTGCTACAAATTCAGCTGTTTCTTTCAACGTTTCAGTTGAAAAAGTTTTTAAAATGCATTTCCAGCAATTTCTACAACTATATTGTGATTGGCTGTCCAGGATGCGATATCAATTCATTACCATAAGACTTGTATGTTTTCTGCGCCCCAAAGACAGTACAGGCAAGGCTGTAGTTTAGGGGAAGAATAGATGAGAATTATAAACAAAATAATTTCAACTTCCCGGCATTTCTCTATTGTAAAAATGGAACTATGGCTGTTATGCTATCCATGATTAACAACATAATGCACTACATAAATGTACTTTTATAATTGGTTCAAAACCCAAAAAATACATCAGAACATGTGCTCTTTAGAACTTAGAACATTGCATTACATGAAAAGAAAAAGGTTTATTGGGAATTACCAGATTCATAATTGCAAAGTTCAGTCATTATAAATATGTATCCAAAATAAAGTTGAGTTGTTTTCATTATTGTGTGCGGCATGTTTTGTGGAATTTTCTGTAAAAAAAAAAGTAATAAAAATAAGTTTATGTATGCAAATTATCACAAACCACACATTTGTTACAATGTCCCAAGGTACAACAAAGTTTACTGTCTGAAGGTACAATCAACACATGGTTTAAATAAAATCAAGATGATGGTAAATCTAGAAGCACCATCATTATTTTCTCATTGTCAAAACATTTAAAAATCTTTCATAAAAAAAATGAGTTGCAATTGACTTCTTGTAAAAGTACATAGTTCAAAAATGAAATTTGAATGGAAGAAAATATTTACTTTGGTTTAGTGAAATTTTATTTTTTTCTTGTACAAGTCATTTATTTATTGCTGCTGTTGTTATCTGTTACAATGATAATATTAGTTGGTATAGGTCAGTATTAGACATAAACAAAAGTTCATTGTTGCCAATGGTTTTTTTAGAAATTATCAATGTCCCGAGGTACAAGCGTCCCAAGGTAAAGGTACAACACTCTCCCCTACTTTGGACAAAAATATAAGATTTGAAATATTTTGTGTGTCCCTGTAAACGCTATCTACTTATAATAAAAAGCGACTTCAGAGACTGTAGAAACGGTTCCGGCATGAACCACTCCAATTTGGATATCGACTGCAGCTAAACGCCACGTTAGGCTTAGCTAAAAACAAATGCTAAAATGATTGTTTTAAAATTTCTTCCATTTGAAATAATGTTTGTTCAACATATTTTCATATAAAACCCAATTATAATACATAAAGATGACAGCGGAAGTGTGAACTGATAAGTTTTTAATCATTTAAAAGTATGATTGTATATTATCGGCTCAAAGCGCCGTTTTTCTCTGATCTCACAAAACTTTAGTGCTGCTATCTATGAACTAACAAAGGACTCGCAAACCTGTTTTTAAACCATTGTGCTACTTAGCGGACTTTTTAAATTTAGTTTTATTAATTTTTTTAAGGTGCTAGCATACGACGCTGATTTTTTTAAATTTTGTTTTCTATAAATAAAATAAGCTTTTTTCCCCCTTCAAGTTGTAATGGATATATCACATACTATCATAGCTGCATTAGTATAATTGAAAATTATTTTTTCACATCCTCTTAAATCGAAATTTTATCTGCTTTGATGTAATTAATATATTTAGTGCATGATATGGAACGGATGACTTATAGATGTGCACCATAAACTTAGCGATTTTTTTCGCGCCAAAAAGCCGTTTTCGAAAACGATCGGCAAACTGAAACTGCATGAGAAACCCGTTTTCAAATACAACGATCACTTTCAAAACTTCTGAAAAATTGCATTTTTGTAAATATAAAAAATGAATAATTTAGACTATGTCATGGGGGGCGGAGCCCCGCTAAAGCCCACCCCCTTTTTTCAGGAGAAAAAATTATAAATACTTAAGTGATGGGCATATTTGAAAACGAATTATTTTACTAATAATAACGTTTTATTTTGCAAATTATTATTATTGTTGTAATAAATACTGCTCTTGATTTTGAAATTAAAATTTGTTCAAAAACTAAAAATTAAATTAAAAAAAAAAAATTTTATTATTTGTATTTGAAGAAATTTATTGCTATCTTTAAAATGTGCTTTTCAACAATACAAACTCTTCAATAATAAAATCTTCATTCTGTTAGTTTGTATGAAGTATTATGAAATATTTTAACTGCTTTGATGTAATTAATATATTTAGTGCATGATATGGAACGGATGACTAATAGATGTGCACCATAAACTTAACGATTTTTTTCGCGCCAAAAAGCCGTTTTCGAAAACGATCGGCAAATTGAAACTGCATGAGAAACCCGTTTTCAAATACAACGATCACTTTCAAAAATTCTTGAAAAATTCCATTTGTGCAAATATGGTTAAATATAAAAATTGATAATATGTATAATGCATGATATATAATGAATGTATAATGAATAATATAAATATAAAAAAAATGATTAATTTACACTATGTCAGGGGGGGCGGAAAACCCCTAAAGCCCCCGCTTTTTTTTTTTTTTTTTTTTTTTTTTTTTTTTTTTCAGGGGAAAAAATTTTAATTATTTAAGTGATCGCCATAAAAATCAAATAATAATAATAATAATAATAATAATAATAATAATAAAAAGAGGTTTTATTATTTGTATTTGTAGAAATTTATTGCTATCTTTAAAATGTGCTTTTCTACAATACAAACTCTTCAATAATAAAATCTGCATTCTGTTTGTATGAAGTATTATGAAAATGAAATGCAAGCGAAAATTCCGTCATTTTTGACGGAGTTATATACTAGTGCACTTCATATTATGCGTTAAATATTAAGTCTCAGCAGCGTATATCAATTTTATGATACTTGAAATCGTTCAACTTTATTAAAATATGCCGCCTTTATTGTTGTGTAATCGAATTCTTTTCAGTGGCCTTGTAAATGAATAATAACTATTATTTTGACTGCATATTTTACAGAATGCGTATTTTAGTACACTTTGCGAATCCATGTAAATTTAAATAAGTTTGACAGGGTGTAACACATTTAAAATTTATTTTAAACGATTTTTTCCCATTGGTCGTAATGTATCGGAAAACTTTTGACTATCCCTATAAATAAACTAATCATAGTTAAAATTCATTTTCAAGAGGGTTCGTGCTAGGGTAAACATCAATAACAGATAAAAATTTCATAGCAATCCGAGAATATTTAGTTTGAGAGCGGTTTCAGTTAGAGCGCGGACAGACGGACAGACAAACCGAATACATAAACACTTTTCAACTTTGTTGGAAAGTGTTAAAAATATGACTCGGCAGCGGTTTTAGTCATGGATATATGATAGATTCTTAGTTCTATGCTTTTAGTCATCGATTACAAAGCTTTGTGCTTTGTTTTTAAATTTAGATTTGACGCCATCTATACGCAGTTTATATAAACAAAACTTTTTTTTTTCTTTTTTAATTGTAGTCAGGGTTGGAAAAAAACCAGGTTTTTTTGAAAAAAACCAAATAAACCGGTTTTTTTGGTTTAAACCAGGTTTTTTTGGTTTAAACCGGGTTTTTTTAAAACACCCTTTCTTATTACATATACATGCATATTTATTGATAAAAACAGACATTATTGGTTTATAAGCAGTGTAATTTCATTTTAAAATAATTTAAATTAAGTAATTACAGTGCATTTATATAGAAAATTGAAAAAATTGATATTTTAATTTAAATAGTTTTAGCAAACAGTCTTATGTTCAAAAGAATTAACTGTTCTACACAGTGAACCATTGATGCCCTGAAAATCTCTATAAACAATCTTTTGATTACTAATAATAAACATTTTGATGTAGTTTGATAACTATTCTTTTCCATGATTATTCAAATAATAAATTTCAAATACTTCTTAGGATTTTTTCTTTTTGTGACATCTTGAGGTTAACATTTTTAGTCATTAGATTCAGCATCTAGCAGAGGGAAAAATTATTAAAATACTATAACTAGCAACCAGTCTTTGAATACTCTCTTATTTGGCTTCATATTTTGTTTTTAATTCTTCAAGATAGTCTCCCCAATCAAGAAAAAATTCTTTTACAGCTTGTGCAAAATCTTAAAAGATCATTGTGTTATGCTATTAATTACACTAAATAATCTACATGTTAAGAAAAATTAAAATATTTTATACTAAATATTTAATCCATTCTATCTTTGATCAATACATATGTCTAAAGTTTTTTCTTTAGAGCAATAGATAAGTTCACCAATGTGTACTGATTTTAGGCCTATACATAAAAAAATGATCTAAACCCACTACATCAAATGCTTATTGTTGAAATAAAGTATTAAGTAGAAATTATGTATATCCAATAAGCTGAAGCATGTAAGTTATAAAGAAAAAAAGAAAATGTCATTAAATTTCTTCTAAAATATGAACTGTTTTTTTAAGAAAAAACCAATTGGTTTAATCTTATGCATAAAAAAGTCCTAAATACCTATATCTAATGCTTATTACTGAAATAAAGTGTTAAAAGTAGAAATTATTTATATCCAACAATCTGAAATACGTAAATTATAAAGAAAAAAGAGAAAATGTCATTAGATTTCTTCTAAAAAAACCAATTGGTTTTTTTGAGAAAAAAACCAGTTGGTTTAAACCGTGGTTTAAACCATGGTTAAAACCAATTGGTTTAAACCGTGCCAACCCTGATTGTAGTTTCTTATAGAAAATAGCAGAATCGGGAGGCATTGATTTAAATCGAAATCAATTTTTAAAAACTTCAGCTATGCAACTTTAAAAATTCAATTCGTAAATTATGAAAACCAAAATTATTATTATTATTTCTTTTGTAAAATTTTAAATTAAATGTACCAATTTTTAAAAGCGTAGATTATATCTATTCGAAATTTTCGTGCATTGTAAACGAAATTTATATTTTTTTATCAAATGTCATTTAAATGTAAGGAACATATAATATCATGCACTAGATATATTAATTATATCAAAGCAGATAAAAATTTGATTTAAGAGCATTTGAAAAAATAATTTTCAATTTTAATAATGCAGTCATGTTAATGTCATATATATCCATTACAACTTGAAGGGAGAAAAAAGCTTATTTTATTTATAATAGAAAACAAAATTTAAAAAATTAAGCGGATAAATGCTAGCATCTTAAGAAATTAATAAAACTAAATTTAAATTCAAATCCTCAACCGCTGTGTGGCTCAATGGTTTAAAAACTTGTTTGCGAGTCCTTTCTTTCCCAAGATAATCGTCTGGAAAGGGGAATGTTTAATCTTTTATAATATTCCCAAAAATGCTTCTAAAATAGTCAGTGGCGGATCCAAGGGGGGGGGGGGGGCATTTAGGCAGGTCTCAATCTTATTCTTAATTCTAAATACTTTAAATTCTTTTGACAAGAGCCATAAAATTTATCAATTAAGGCAATATGCCGTTATAGAAAGATTTTGTTTTTACGGGCCCCCTTTTTTTTTTCTTAACCATTGATGTTTTTTTCTAAGAAATATTTTTAAGTTTGGAGTTTTGAAGGGATGTAGATGAATTATCATTGTTCTGTAAAAATTCCAAAACTTTAATAACATGCCACGTATCGCCTGCTCAGATGATATCAGCATCGAGCTCTTCATATTTATACTTAGCTCAGTAATAATCAGTAAAATTCTCAAAAAACGTTTTTTTTTTTTTTTTTTTTTTTTTTTTTGTCAGTGTGTTTAGTTATTTATAAAGTATATTAAATCTCCTTTTAAAGAAAGTAGAAATACATATGCAGTGAACCATGTGAAAACGAAACTTGTCTGTAACGGAATCCTTTCTCAAACCAAATTTTTTTTTTTTTTTTCTTGCACGAAGAATACGAGATGTTTTTAATTAGTGGTATACAAGCTAAGATTGAAATTGCCTAAAGCATGTTTCATTGTACCCTTCAATTTTGTCTTATCGGGTTTTCTATATTATATTTATATATTTAACTATGAAACACAAACAAAATTCCCTCACAAATCTGGATGACTCTTAATTTTATAGTATTTATATTACCATTGTACTTCACTTGCAACAATTGGAAGTGCAAAAGTGGTTTCATCATCTGATTGAAGAAATTATATTGGAAAAATAATTTACTACAGCAAAAATTTGGTAATATGGAATTTTAATTGACGGGAGGAAGTTCCGTTTTAGACAGGTCGGTTATAATTGCATTCTACATCTTTTTCGGGACTAACAAAATAAGATTAAGCTAAAATGCCGTTGCATACAAATTCCATTTTCAGGAGTAATTTTATTCATAAATTCAATAATGCAAGGTGTATTGATTTCAAAATATTTGAGCTCATGAATAAAATTATTTATCTAAACTAAAAAAAGGCAATCTCAACTATGGAATGTTTGCATGAAGGATGGCAGTTATCTTGCTTGTTTGAGTTAGAACAGGACCCAGGGCAGGCGATTTTTACATATGCAAGTTACAAGATTATCCCCAAGTTAGACTGACGCACCTGCTCTGCTGGACAATAATGGCCAATGTTTTTTGAGAAGCATCTTTTCTAATAGTCTAAGACAGAGGTTCCCAAAGTGTGCTCCGCGGAGCCCTTGGGGCTCCGCCTGAACCTTCCAAGGGCTCCGAGGCGTTCCAGGAAAATAAACAAAACATGAAAGAACTTAGCATATTGCAAGTGAACGATTTTCAAAAATATGTAAGAATTTTTGTGTGTGTGCCCGTCAAATTTGAATATACCTAATTACTGTGTTGAAAAATTCAGTAATACACTTAACTCTACTATTGAAACATTTGCATTATACACGTATTAATTTTTTGTATAATATTTTTGGTTTGAATTGATTTATTTTATGTGTATGCATTTAATGTGTTTTAAGAATTCAATTTAAAATGAGCTACAAGAAATACTAATCTCAATCGAATACACAACGTGAATCGAAACAGAAAAGGACCGTCAGCTCTGTTGACTGAACAAAAAGGAGAACAGTTTTGTTCTTTGGAGGTCCACCTATTCATGTATTTATTCTTAATTGCTTTTTGTTTAGTAATAAGGTTCTAACGTCTTAATGAAGAAAATGTGTTTCACATTGTCTTACTGAACAACGTCCCGCTTTTTTTACAAATAAGTTACTCAAACCAGAAAATTTATTGAAAGAAGTATTTTATGCTTCTGAATGATACTTAATTGAAACATACATGATTTATATAATAAGATAATATTTCCGATCTGAAGTGTGTTTTGTTAATTTGAAAAAAGCGAGAGGTTGGTAAGTATACAATGTTTATATTCTTTCTCTTTACTCTTTAAAATGCTAGTTGCAAGCCGTTTAACCTGCATAGTTTTTTACTGCATATCTGTTTTGGTGCAAAAATAATGACGAAAGAAAGTTCCTTTCAAAACTATAATTAATAGCCAAAAACTTTAAATAAAATGTTTAAAACAATGAACAATATTGCACCTAACAATACAACTTATAGATTTTTACCCGCCTTCTTAAATACTAAAACGATGATCTCTTTCTAAATGTATTTTTTTTTTAAATGGTTCAAAAAAAAAAAAAAAAAAAAAGAAGAAGAAGCTGAATTCATTTTCGTTGCATGTTTAAAAGTACAAGAAACTTAAAGAAGAACGAAAAAAATATTCCATAATTGTATGATTCTATTACTGATAGGCAGAACTAGCGAAAAAGCGTTAAATAATTACTCATGAGTGACTGGAATAACGCATATTTTTCCGCTAATAGGCCATTGTAATTGCACAGAAATATCTCTCTGCAAACGAAAATTGTACAACTTACCTTCTTTTTATTGTGTATGTGTGGTTTTCGCCATAAATAATAATAGTTTTACATACGCCTCAATGTAATGCATAATCCAAACTTGGTTACAATTTTGATTTTTAATTCCGAGTTCATGCTGTGGAAATAACAAAAGAATAGTTTTTATTTTAAAAATGGATGACATTAACCCCTTAACAGTATAGTTTGAAGATCGCTTGGGTAAAAAATAGTTTGGTTTCTTTGTTACTAAAAGCTTTCAGAAATTCCATTTTTTTTTCTATAATCTTTGTTGTATTTGAAGGAAATACCTCGATTATATAAGGTAGATATTTTGATACAAAAAAAGGGGGTTTTAATTTTCATTTTTATTTTATTGTGTCCAATAACTGTAATATTAAATAAAAATGTAAAATAGTTACATAATAGAAAATTTGATTTTTAAAATTTCTAGTATGAATTTAGAATTGCTGTATCAGGAAAGGGCCAAACTGAGAACCTTCCTCCAATGTTAAAAATTACTGGCTCAGATTTTTATCTAGCATATTTTTCTCTGCACCATAGGCATAAAAATACATTAATTTGTAAGCCACAGTGTACCGTTGGGTTCAGGGGCTCCGCCTTATAAATTCTTCCCCAAAAGGGCTCCGCGAGCTCAAAAGTTTGGGAACCACTGGTCTAAGAGCCCGTGAGTGGCAGACCTTCGTTATTTTATAAAAGCTGAAATTTTCTCAGCGCAGTCTTCCAACACAGATAGGAATGATGGATAATTATGAAATTTGGATCATGGTAACTTTGGCAGTTAACAGGTAGCAAAGGTGTAAAATATACCAGCTTAATTTCGTCATTTTATAAAGCGTGATTTTTTAATATTTCCTTTGGAATGATATTAGAAATCACGTCCTCCATTGGCAGACACTTCCTATGGTTCTCACCCCTTGGCAGACACCACTAAACTTCAATAATATGAAATTCTACTTTCGTCATTTTATAAAAGCTGAATTTTATACATGTTACTTGAGTAACTACCAGAAGATATTTCCTCAGTTGGCAGACACTTCCTATGATTCTTACCCGTTGGCAGACACTTCCTATGGTTCCAACCCCTTGGCAGACACCACTAAGCTTCAATAATATGAAATTCTACTTTCGTCATTTTATAAAAGTTGAATTTTATACATGTTACTTGGGTAACTACCAGAAGATATTTCCTCAGTTGGCAGACACTTCCTATGGTTCGAACCCCTTGGCAGACATCACTAAACTTTAATAAATTGAAATTCTACTTTCGTCATTTTATAAAAGCTGAATTTTATACATGTTACTTGGATAACTACCAGAAAATATTTCCTCAGTTAGCAGACACTTCCTATGGTTCCTACCCGTTGGCAGACACTTCCTATGGTTCCAACCCTTTGGCTTTGGCAGACACCACTAAGCTTCAATAATATGAAATTCTACTTTCGTCATTTTATAAAAGTTGAATTTTATATATGTTACTTGGGTAACTACCAGAAGATATTTCCTCAGTTGGCAGACACTTCCTATGGTTCCTACCCGTTGGCAGACACTTCCTATGGTTCCAACCCCTTGGCAGACACCACTAAACTTTAATAAATTGAAATTCTACTTTCGTCATTTTATAAAAGCTGAATTTTATACATGTTACTTGTGTAACTACTAGAAGATATTTCCTCAGTTGACAGACACTTCCTATGGTTCCTACCCGTTGGCAGACACTTCCTATGGTTCCAACCCCTTGGCAGACACAACTAAGCTTCAATAATATGAAATTCTACTTTCGTCATTTTATAAAAGTTGAATTTTATACATGTTACTTGGGTAACTACCAGAAGATACTTCCTCAGTTGGCAGACACTTCCTATGGTTCCTACCCGTTGACAGACACTTCCTATGGTTCCAACCCCTTGGCAGACACCACTAAACTTTAATAAATTGAAATTCTACTTTCGTCATTTTATAAAAGCTGAATTTTATACATGTTACTTGGGTGACTACCAAAAGATATTTCCTCAGTTGCCAGACAGTTTTGGGGGTTCCAACCCCCGACAGACATACATAAACGGCGGCTTCTCAATACACTAGAGTCTCTGGGTTAATCCATTTCCAGTGATCCAGAAAATATTTTTTGGTTCCTCGACCATTTTTAAAAATTCTGAAATTTTTTGTACAACAACCCTAATATGATGGAAGTTCAAAATGACCGTTATTTCAATTTTACTGTTTTTTGTTTGTGCATGGCGGCCATCTTTGTTTCATCGTGCGCAGCGATTTTCTCAGATACTAGGATACACAAAATTGGAAATATCTCGTCTTTTATTTTTCCAAGTGAAATGAGGTTTGCAGCATTTTGTTCAGAATAAAATAAGCTAAATGTACGGTGGGTAGAATAATTTTGAAAAATAAATTTTTACAGGTGAAATTTTAGCGCAAAATTTAAGATTTTTTTTCCAAAATCTTCCTTTGCCAGAGGAAATTTTTCATGCAAGAAAAAAAGTCATATTTACACATTTTTTTTTTTTTTTTTTTTTTTTTTTTTTTTTTTTTTTTTTTTACAAATAGGTCAAAAGTGCGTGTACTCATACACCAAGTCCCAGATCTGGGAGTTAATTTCTCTTTGCGAAAAAAATTCCGAAATTCGTCAAAAATTTCAAAAATTGCACTTTTTAGGCTTTGATATCTCTGGTGGGGCACGAGACAAAAATCTGAAATTCTGACCTTTGATATTATTGTGTAGTAGTGTTATGTGCAAAAAATTTCAAGAAGGAGATTTGACTACAAGCTGAGATATGACATGGACAATATGTGAAAACAATACTGCCAAACTATTGTAACCTACTATGTAATTGTTCATACCTACAAAATTTTAAATTAAAGTTTTATTGTACAAAGTTAAATGTTAATTACAAATATCTTCTTCAAATGCTTCTGTGTGTAAATAAACTAAAAAACTTTGTAAAATCACCATAAAAAGAAAATTCAACAGTATCTTCAACAAATCCTATTGAATTTTCTTTTTATGGTGATTTTACAAAGTTTTTTAGTTTATTTATAAATTTATCGCCAGTGTTTTCGGTGTTTCTCAATATCAATGCTTCTGTGTGATTTAAACAATTCAGAATGTATGCTTAGCCAATACATTATTTTTCCAGATGAACAACCTATTAGAAATGCTATTGCAACAATTTTACTCGGAACACATTTCAGAAAAAGTAAATTACAGACAATGGGTTGCAACTGATCGAGTTGACATGGTTTCAATTATTAAACATAGAGAATTTCATTCATGTTAACAAGGGATGACTGACAAACTTGGGTGGCTTCAAATAAAATTTTGAGAAAGAATAGCCTGGATGAAACTGACAACAGTAATTGGTCGAACTCATAACATTTCTCGTAACTAGTGTTAAGCTCTTTGTTTTGCATATATAGTATCTTTGTAAATTAAATATTTATTATTAAAGTGTTTTCAACAAACGATATTTTCTGTGTAAATATTGTAATAAAAGAGACTAATCTCATTGCTCTTAATGTACTCGTAATAGCATTTCTTATTTTTTTTTTTTTTTTTTTTTTTTCACCGTATCTCAGCTTATAGTCAAATCCCCTCCTTGAAATTTTTTGTGCATAACATTACCATAAAATACTATCAAAAGCCAGAATTCCAGATTTTTATCTCGCGCTACACAACAGATATCAAACTTAAATGTGAGGAAATAGCTGCACACGAGGAAACAAAGATGGCCACCATGCTCAAACGAAAAATATTAAAATTAAAATAATAGTCATTTTGAACTTTCCTCATATTAGGGTTGTTATACAAAAAAATTTCAGATTTTTTAAAAACGGTCAATCAACCAAAATATTTCGGGGCCATTGAAATGAACGAATCGCATTTGTAGTAGGTTTTGTTCATCTGGACAAATAGTGCATTGGCTAAGCATACAATCTGAATTATTTAAATCACGATTTAAACAGAATTTGAAGATGATCTTTGTAACTTTGCATCATCAACCATTAATTTAACATTTTGTAGGTATGAACAAACACATAGGAGGTTACAATAGTTTAGAAGTATTGTTTTTACATATTGACCATGCCATATCTCAGCTTGTAGTCAAATCTCCTTCTTGAAATTTTTTGTGCATAACACTACTATAAGATATTATCAAAGGCCAGAATTTCAGATTTTTATCTCGTGCCCCACCAGAGATATTAAAACCTAAAAAGTGCGATTTTTGAAATTTTTGACGAATTTCGGAATTTCTTTCGCAAAGAGAAATCAGCTTCCATATCTGGGACTTGGTGTATGAGTACACGCGCTTTTGACCTATTTGTAGAAAAAATTGTGTAAGGTTGACAGTTTTCCTTCCATGAAAAATTTCCTCTTACAAACGGATAGATTTTGGAAAAAATCGTAAATTCTGTGCTAAAATTTCACCAGTAAAAAATTATTTTTTAAAATTATTCTACCACAGCACATTTAGCTTATTTTATTCTGAACAAAAATACGAGATATTTCCAATTTTGTGTATCCTAGTATCTGAGAAAATCGCTGCGCACGATGAAACAAAGATGGCCGCCATGCACAAACAAAAAACAGTAAAATTAAAATAACGGTCATTTTGAACTTCCATCATATTAGGGTTGTTGTACAAAAAATTTCAGAATTTTTAAAAATGGTCGAGCAACCAAAAAAATATATTCTGGACCATTTGAAATGGATTGACCCAGAGACTCTAGTGTATTGAGAAGCCGCCGTATATGTCTGTCTGTCGGGGGTTGGAACCACCAAAACTGTCTGCCAATTGAGGAAATATCTTCTGGTAGTCACCAAGTAACATATATAAAATTCAGCTTTTATAAAATGACGAAAGTAGAATTTCAATTTATTAAAATTTAGTAGTGTCTGCCAAGGGGTTGGAACCATAGGAAGTGTCTGCCAATGGATAGGAACCATAGGAAGTGTCTGCCAACTGAGGAAATATCTTCTGGTAGTTACCCAAGTAACATGTATAAAATTCAGCTTTTATAAAAATGACGAAAGTAGAATTTCATATTATAGAAGTTTAGTGGTGGGACCAAGGGGGGAAGCCAAGGGGTTGGAACCATAGGAAGTGTCTGCCAATGGAGGACGTGATTTCTAATATCATTCCAAAGGAAATATAAAAAAATCACGCTTTACATAAAATGACGAAAGTAAGTTGGTATTTTTTACACCGTTGCTACCTGTTAACTGCCAAAGCCACCATGATCCAAATTTCATAATTACCCATCGTTCCTATCTGTGTAAGAAGACTGCGCTGAGAAAGTTTCAGCTTTTATAAAGTAACGAAGGTCTGCCACTCACGGGCTCTTGCTCTATAAGAAGTGTTTTCCCGAGTAGCTATTTTAAGACTCTTATTCATTACAGAGCCTCGGGCATTATATTCTGGACCCTTTTTCTCATTAGCATCTGCAGACTGATTTGCTAAAATTGTTGTGTATAGAAGTAACGACAACGAATTCGAATTTCTTTTCATTATTTAGTTTTAGTTAGTCTTCCACTGTTTCATTTGCATTTTTCCAGTCGAAAACGTTGCTTTAAGCACTCACGACATTCACGAGCTGTAAGCTTTACGGTTTTTAGGTTTTTATTCAGAATTGTTTAATTCTCACCAGTTTTATAAAATAGAGTAACGAGTTTTATTCTGGTATCATTTTACTTGTCATTAAATAAGAATATTAAAAAAAAAAAAAAAAAAAAAAAAATGGTGGGAATAATGAATTTGAATTTTTAAACCGTGATTTAATGCGACCATTAAGGAGATAATGCTAAACTTTCAGCAAGTTCTTCCATCCTTTTCATTTGGTCATGCCTATCGTTAGTGAAAAGCGCTTTATTGAACGCTTCCTGTAAACGACAAAATGTATTAAAAGTGAAATAAGTTGTTTTATGTGATAATACCTTTAGACAAATGTGCGCAGTAATTTTGACAGTGTTAAACTCTGGGATTTTTGTATGGTGGCAGGATATGCAACAGTTAAGGTAACTGACTTCATGAGCATAACGCATTTTCTTCTTTCCAATATTTAAAATAGGCTTGAAGTGGAGAGATCTTCCAGTTACAAATGACCTATGATAATCATCAAAATGAACCATTATAGACTGTGGTAAGCATCGAGATTCAAATCTCGGGCCACAGACAAAAGTTCTTATCGTAATTAATGAACCTTTTCCCAATCCTCACTCCATCCAGATATTGGCATTTAATATAAATCTAAATTCAGCTGCTGAGTTATGTCCAGGATGAAATTCAGATGTGTGGTCATCCTCACTCCATCTTATTACTTAATAACTGCGTTCTCCTAAAATTCTTGTCATTGAACACTTGATTTAAGAAGTACTTCTTGATTATATTCTTTATCTTGTTTGTTTTTGAGAAAAAGACATATGGCATCTTCAAATCATTTAAGTTAACTGGAAGCAGTACATATTTGCGTCGTTGCATAAGTGAGCAGAGTTAGTTTAAAATTTCACTCATGCAAAGTGAGTTAAGTGTCTTTCGAAATTGCGTTTGCTAATCGTCGTTTTATCTTAGTAAATAGGGATGGGACGAATAGTGATTTGGCCGAATAGCCGAATACCGAATATTCGGCCAAATTTTAGGCCGAATACCGAATATTCGGCCGGCCGAATAGTAATTTTTTTTTCCAATAAAGAAAATAAATTTTGATTATATATAATTTAAAAAATGAGAGCTCATTAATAATTATTACTCTTAATTGTGCTTTTAAATGTATTTTTAAATTTGAAAAACTTATTTTAACACAAAAAAATTGTGAAATTGCATTATATCCTTTATTCTAATGTACATCAAATTGATTTTCAATAAGTCAAGATGGGAAAATATTTCTATTGAAATATGAAGAATGTACTTCTCTTTTACTATCAATTCATACTTCTTGCATCCAAAATCAATAATAT
Organism: Maratus speculifer; assembly: GCA_964019185.1. Taxonomy (NCBI): domain Eukaryota; kingdom Metazoa; phylum Arthropoda; class Arachnida; order Araneae; family Salticidae; genus Maratus; species Maratus speculifer. Next base: position 128,337,225 of record OZ025296.1, read on the forward strand.
TCTTAATCTCTCTCTCTCTCAGAACTCACAAGGACACATTTTCTGAAATAACCGTTAATGAAATAAATTTGATCATTTAGAGTTTGTGTCCCTAGTGATAAGCAAATTTGTAAGAACGAGACTGTTCTGAAATCAGATGTCAAGCTTTAAATTACAAATTACGTTAAAGCAAAAGGTTATGTTTAAAGTAGAATGCATATGTTAACAAAATCTTTGACATTTGAATTGACACATACAATATTCAACTTCAATATTCCACTTATGCAACAAGCATTAAAAGGATAAAGAAAAATTAATAACAACATGAAGGGAGGAAGATTAAATAAAAAATATATACATAATAATGTTACATATTTAAGTCAGTAATTATGCAAATAATTATTTAAAAGTGAAAACTATAGAATGAAAAAATTATTTTGTTGAGTATTTAGAATTTATATTAAAATATTTATAAAACCATCTTCAAAAAGCAAGTTGTGTCATCTAATGTGTATCGAGTTTGACACCAGTTCTGCTTTCAGGTGTACCGTTGTATTTGGAATGGTGATATATTATATTTAATTTTGAAAATGAATCTTTGTTAACACACCTAGTGAATAAATTTTTTCATTTCTTACTTTTTAGAAAATAAGTTATGAATTTCATAAGAGCCTTTTTTATATGTGCATGGAATTTGCAGACATTAATAATATTTGAGCGTTTTAGAATAAGGCAGTGTTTTTATTTCTTGAATTGTAATACAGTGGAGCATCGTTTATACGACGCCGAAGGGACTACAGAAAAACGTCGTATAAATGATAACGACGTATAATCGATTTTCATTTCCAAAACTAGAATCAATTTTCAGTGAGTTTTAGTGATTTTAAAAAGTGATTAAAAAGTGAGTGTTTTCATTTAATTTTAATGTTTAACGTGATGATTTGCATGAATTTGTAAAATAAATAAACCAAAATAATAATAATTAAAAAAACGGGGAGGGGATTAGAAAGCAATTTAAATATGCTTACCTTTATTTATGTTTCACCGAAAGGGTCCTCATTTGCAGCACATCATCATTTCCTTTCCATTCAAAGTCAAAACTCAAAAACCCCGCGTGGCCAACTAAAAGTCGCCAATACTGATAAGGGTTAGAGGGATAGTCTATTTGCAACTTAAAACAGGTCGGGAAAGCTGACCATCCCTGAAAAAAGAATGATCCTTCCGAGTGTAATTTGTTACACGTAAGCCGGTTTTTCAGACTAATCGAACACAGCCCACATTTTTATAATGTAGAGTGCATTTAAACACGCTCTTTGGTGTCATTCATAGCTGCCAACTTCCGCTCGTTCGTAAAATATGCAAGAAAAATAAACAAAAATAAACCTATACAAAATCGAAAAATCGACGTATAAACGATTTTTGGCGTCGTATAAAAGATATATTTTTACATTAAAATGAATAGGAATGAGTCGGGACCACATTAAAACGTCGTATAAATGTAAACGTCGTATAAGTGATCGTCGTATAAACGATGCTTTACTGTATATCATTCTCTAATGATGACATTTCCCGTACAATTAAATCTCCAACTTGGGCAGCATTTTCTAGAATATCACTAACTTTTATAGGAAATACAGAAAGGCTGTATATTTTTTAGTATCTGAATAACTCTATATTTTGCAAGTAAGAATGAGAATGACTTCATAAATGAAGTAGCCAATTTGGATTAGGGAAAAAAAATTGCAAGAATGGAATTCTTTAAATCCAAAATTTATTTGGCAAGATATCTTTCACTATTCGGCGAGATTTTAGCAATATTCGGCAAGATATCTCTAAATATTCGGCTACAGGTATTCGGCCGAAGTATTCGGTCAACAAGCCTTCAATATTCGGCCAACCGAGTATTCGGCAAAAGGGCCGAATAGGCCGAATACCGAATAGTGGCCGAATATTCGTCCCATCCCTATTAGTAAATTTGTTAATGTGAAAAGATTTTCAAAAGACGTAAACTTTTTTTGTCCGCGAGGAGCCAAAATGTCTTTTATAGAATGTCTCTGGGAGGAATGTCTCTAAGAGATATGCTACATCAAGAAGTCCTTCAAAATTGGAATTCATGCTGCTACGAGGGCTGTTTTTTTTTCAACCTCCGATTGCACAGCATCAACGTTAGACGAGAGGCAGGAAGTCGGTATGCGCATAGAGCGACGGCGCATGTTCCCCACATCACCCTCTTTGACTGCCTTTTCATTGACGCCATTGTGAGGCGAGCTGTAGCCACGTAAACATGGCTGCCTTAATTGATTCTCCCGCCAAGTGCGAATTGTGAAGTGTTATTCGATTCCTGCAAGCTGAAGTGTATGGAAAAAGCTTTATAAGCGATGGTGTTGTGCGTGAATGGTGCCGAAAGTTTAAAGATGGCCGAACCGATGTGCATGATGAAGGAGGTCAAGGACGCAAGTCTGTAGCCACAGACAACCTTGTTCAACGAGTGGACGAAGAAGTTAGAGGAAACCGAAGGTTCACTATAAATGATTTGTCCATAAAATTTCCAGAAGTCTCGAGGTCTTCTCTGTTCATTATTGTGACGGAACATTTAGGCTACAGAAAAATTTGTGCTCACTGGGTCCCAAAGATGTTGACGGACAACCACAAAACACGACGAATGGGCTCAACCTTGACATTCCTCACCCGTTATGACGCTGAAGGAGAAGACTTTTTGAAATCAATTGTGACAGGTGATGAGACCTGGGTTCAGTATGACACACCTGAAACAAAACGTCAATCTCAACAATGGATGCATACGAACTCGCCAAACAGACCAAAAAAGTTCAAACAAACCTTCAACAACAGAAAGATTATGGCTACAGTGTGCTGGGATCAAAAAGCTGTGTTGCTTGTTGAGTTCATGCAGCCAGGGACGACGATTACTTCAGCTGTTTATTGTGAAACTTTACAACGGTTACGCAGAGCCATTCAGAACAAAAGAAGAGGCATGCTGACTTCTGGAATTGTTCTGATCCATGACAGCGCCCGTCCTCACACTGCTGCTGTAACCCAACGTCTACTTCAGCATTTTCAGTGGGAAATTTTCGATCACCCGGCATACAGTCCCGACCTAGCTCCGAGTGACTACCATCTTTTCCCTGAACTTAAAAAGTGGCTAGGAGGGAAGCGTTTTCAAAGTAACGTGGAGCTTCAAGACAGTGTCAAGAATCATTTGAATTCATTGGCGGACACTTTTTATGAAGAGGGTATTGGAAAGCTTGTCCACAGGTACGACAAGTGCTTCAATTTTCAAGGTGATTATGTTGAAAAATAACCATAAGTGTACATAACTTTTAGTAATAAAATGATCTTTCTATATATGCTTGTCTTTTTTTTATGGCCCATCGGAGGTTGAAAAAAAAACGGCCCTCGTATATGAATTGGTGATAGTGTTATGTCCTTTCTTTTTATTTGGTCCTTAATTCCATGTTTGAACTAATTAAACTTTTTAATGTTCTTTATTGTATTTTCATGCTACATGCTCATGAAGTTATCTGTGCAAAAAAGGGGGGAGCACAGGGTTGCAAACCCCCCTCCCCTCCTAAAAAAAGTTTTTTTTTTATATAAAATCCATGTTAAAGCAGGTTTTGTTGGGTTTTTTACAATCTGTTATATTATTATTTAGTATTTAGCAGGTTTTACATTAGTTTTTCGACCTTTGTGTTTAAAGAGTTACACTATTCAATGAAAATAGATTGTGGTTGTACTGCCAAATATGACAAATCCAAAATTGTCAAAATAAAATATTGTGTTTCTGTTCTTTTAAAAGTGTGTTAATATTATGGAAGAAAGAAATAAAGCCAAAATCAATATGCATAGCTAATTATAACATTTTCGCATAGATGAAAAATGACAAGATCTTATATAGTAAGATTTAAAAATATAAAATTTCACAAATTTGACTAATTCATTTTTGGCCAAGTTTAATTAATAATAATAATAATAATAATAATAATAATAATAAAAAAAAAAAAAAAAAAAAACAGGTTTTTTTACAATTTTGGGGGGCATGGTGAAGGGTTCGTAATAATGAAGAATGTATCTAAAATTAGAAAAAAAAAAATTGCAAATCAGGTGTTTATGCATTGGAGTGAATTACATGCTGTATGATCATAGAAAGATATTTCCAACTATAAAAAAGTATACAAATCAAAGTTTTAGATAATACATCTATTTTGTAAGAGGCTATTTACATATTAAAATATGATTTTTGTTTTGTTTTATACAATCCTTGGTCCTATAAGTTATATTTAGAGAGATTTTCATAATGCTCTCACTCTGTCAAGTAAACCTGTAAATATTCCATGCATTAATGACCAAAACTTAGACAGTTATGGTACTTTAAATTTCATAATATTTCAAAGCTTTCTGTCTCAATTGTCGCAAGCAATTTAACAAAATACCACAGTTAACCATCCAAAGACTGTAATAAAAAATTATTTCACTATTTTATTTATATAACTTTTTACAGAATAAATACCATGTCCAAAAGCGGTTCTTGATTTGTATACTTTTTGTAATTAAAAGTTTGTTTCTATCGTTCTATCGAGGAACAATAATCATCATAATCTCTATTTCGAATCATGGAGTAAGGTAAAATTCAGTTATTTGAAACCTGAATAAAAATATGTAGGTAAAAATGAAGATGAAATAGTAAATATATTAGAAAGTTTTGCATAATCTAGCATAATGAAAATTTTCAGAATATCTTTAACCTTTCTGCAGTTGTGTCTTCATAAATTTTACATCGAATATATTTCTGACATTATAGTCTGACGTATAGCACTAACACTAAAATTTAATTTTTACTACTGTTGTGTATTGTAGCTTTCCTTACTTATTTTATTACTATTAAAGACTTTCATTTGTAATATCATAAAAATACAATGAAAAAAAAAAAAAAAAAAAAAAAAAACTTAAGCTTACATTTTCAAAAGAAATTATGCCCTGCTTGTTTTAAAGCTGATTAGATCTTTTTTTCAATAAGTAAAATTGTTTTGTTTCGTGAGTGGCTTATACATACTATAATGTAGATATGAACTGATTGTAAATCAGAGATTTTATGTTCTGTCTTCCATGTTGTTTTTTTTTTTTCTTCTTCTTCTTGTTGTAGTTTTTAACATTAAACGAAAAAACTCATTTATCTTGATGAATTTATATTTATTTTGAATGCTACATTTATATACAGTTTAAATTAAGCTGGCTTTCTCATTCTGAACTATAATACTACCTTTTTTGATGACTTTGTTGATTACAGATGACTGATTTCCCATTTGATATATTAAATGTTCCCATCTAAAAAAAGAAATATAAACAAAATGAAAAGAAAAAAACAGATTTCAGCACCATATGTTTAAAATTTTTGTAATACATAATGTAAAAATACAGCATAGTTATAATACTGAATGTTTCATGTTCTTTGATATACAGCTCATATTCAAAATATTAGAATAATTACCTTTTTTTTAGAAATTGAAAATATCGTTTGGTAATTTAATGTCTTTTAATGAAAATATGCAAACGATATTTTTATTAAGAACTTATTGTTGATTAAACTTACTTGTTATCTTAAATTTAATATCATTTTTGAAAAGATTAATTGCACAATAATTATTTTGAAAAGTCAAAATATTAGAATATTTATTCGAGTGGTTCAAAATATTAGAATATTTCACATTAATTCTCCTTTAATTATTACCAATTCTTAACTGGTGGCATCATTGATTAAATTCAGACTATTTTATTTAAAATCAGTATTCTTTTTTGCAGTTTGTTTCTTTTTCGTCTTAAAATGGGCCGTGTGAGTGATATTCCTGAATCTACTAAACTTCGTATGGTTGATTTGTATCGGCACGGTAAAAATCAATGTTTTATAGCGAATTATTTACATTGTTCGCAATCGAGCGATAGTAAAATACTAATACAATATTCAAAAATTGGAAAATTTCAAAATAATCGCCGAAATGGTGGTCGAAAACCAAAAACATCTGCTAGAGATGGCAGGAAACTGAAGCGTATAGTTAAGAAAAACCGTTTTAAAAGTGTGCGATTCTTGCACCGAAAATGGAAAGAAGAAGGAGTTGAAGTTTTTACATCGACAACATTAAGACGTCTCCATAAATTTAAATTTGAATCTCGTGTACCGAAAACAAAACCTCTCATGACTGCAAGACAAAAGCGTATAAGATTGAATTGGTGTAAATCAAGACGTTTATGGAGCAATGAAGATTGGAAAAATATATTATTTAGTGATGAAAGTTTTTTTTTGTGTTTCATATGGTAATCAAGGTATTCGAGTTTGGAGAATGAAGCAAGAAACATTTGATAAAGAATGCCTTAAACGTTCCGTAAAATTTGCTGCTAGTGTCATGGTTTGGGGTTGTATGAGTGCAGAAGGACCTGGAAAGTTATGAGTAGTAGGAAAACAAGAGTACGGGGACAGCCGGAGGGGCAGAGGGGCCGCCCCTCCGCATCCCTCCGCGCCCCTCCGCATCCCTCCGCGTCCCGCCTGCGGTGCCGCCTGCGGTACCTCCTGCCCCCACCATGCATCCCCCTCCACAAACGCCCCCTAGTGGAAAAAAAGGAACATTCTATTCTAACAGGATAGGTGAACAACCTTCCCTAATTAAAAATAGTATCAATCACATCTCAACATTGAATCATATTATAAGATGAAGATTAAATTTATATTTGAATTTTGAACAACCATAATTTTAATGAGTATTATTAATTAAGCGAAACAATTAAAATCTCAGTTTTTAGCCATTTTATTTAGATTTCTTCTACTACAAGATGAGATTATCAATTTAACAGAAGAAAGTTAAACATATATTTGAATTTTGCTTGATAGACATCTTAATGAGTAGTATTAATTAAGTAAAAACAATAGAAAATATCAAGTTTTATAGAAAAAGACTGATTTCTTACGATTTTTATCAACTTAAGAGAGAAAACTTAAACGTACATTTCAGTTTTTGAACAGCTATAACCTTAATGAGCATTCATAATTAAGTAAAAAACAATGGAAAATATCGATTTTTATAGAAAAAGACTGATTTCTTACGGTTTTTATCAAATACAATATCAATGTATCGACTTAAAACTTAAACATACATCCTAGTTTTTCAACAACTATAACCATAATGAGTATTGATAATTAAGTAAAAAACAGCGAAAAATATAAATTTTTATTTGATTTCTTAAGATTTTCATCAACTACATGAGAAGTGTACCGACTTAAAAGTTGAAAGTTAAACATACATCCCAGTTTTTCAACAGCTATAACCTTAATGAGTATTGATAATTAAGTAAAAAACAATGGAAAATATCAAGTTTTATAGAAAAAGACTCATTTCTTACGATTTTTCCAACTCAAACTTCAGAATACCAATTTGAGAGAAAGAAACTTAACCATGTATTCAGTTTTGAACAACCATTTCCTTCACGAGCATTTTTATTTAAGTAAAACAACGGAAAATATTAAATTTAACCAATTTCTTTAGAATTTTTCAACTATAATATCAACTTAAGAAAGGAAACTTAAACATTTATCTTAGTTTTTGAACAGCAATCCCTTAATGAACATTGTTAATTAAGCAAAAAACAATGGAAAATATAAATTTTAACCGATTTCTTTAGATATTTTCAACTTAAAAACGAAATTTAAACATACATTTTTAACATTCGAACAACTATTACCGGAACGAATTTTAATAATTAAGCATTTAACGAACGAAAATAGTGATTTTTTATTTTATTTATTTATTTATTTATTTATTTATTTTTTTAAGCAAGAAGGCCAATTGTATAAACTTTTACAGTAATTTGACATTTTAACATACTTTAAAAACACTAGTTACATAAGATTTCAAACTTTAAATGACTAAATCTCAAGATATATTTTTCTCGAAAACAAATATAAAATACATTTTTTAAACTAATTTCCTCAATCTTACGAATTCAACAGGATTTTTACCGATGCAAACATTAGAAGCGAACAACAAATTCTCTCCCCATCTAACCTCAAAATTCCTAAAGGGGAGAGTACAATAGGTTTTTCGACGTCACACTTCGTAAGGTTTTCATTCAAGAAAAATATCTTTTACGTTATAAAAGTCGTTTTCTTAGAAGGATATAAACTTGTGATTTTTATTTTTGAACAATCATTATCTCAATAAATATTAATAATTAAGGAAAAACAATGGAAAATAATATGTTTTAAGGAAAAAGACGAATTTTATCGAATTTGATTAATTTTTACACTAGTATTTTCAAAAAGCAACATGGAAATATCGATTTTTTTAACTGAACAATTTAACGCATGTTTTAGCTTTAACAACAGAAACTTAATAAGTATCACTAATTAAACAAAAAAACAAAATACTGATTTTCAAGAAAAGACGAATTTTTATACAATTTTCAACACTTTACCTTTCTGAAATTTTTATGTTATCAAACACCAAGTTATTTAAAATATAAATATTATGCTTAATGTTTAGATAGTACACATGACTAATTCCACTTATTCTTTTCATATTATTAATTAAATTGACACATGTTTCACTCTACACTTCAATGATTTCTGAATTTTTACAATACTCACCACCAATTTTCTAAGATTTTCCGATTATACATTCCTCAGAAGTACATATTCGAAATGGTACAAACACTTTACATATCTAAAAAATATCATTGAAGTAGCTGTATTTAATATTTTTAACACCAATTTTCTAAGATATTCTAACATTTTCCAATTATACATTCCTAAGAAGTACATTTTCGAAATGCTACAAACACTTTACATATCGAAAAATATCATTGAAGTAGCTGTATTTAATATTTTTAACACCAATTTTCTAAGATATTATAACATTTTCCAATTATACATTCCTCAGAAGTACATATTCGAAATGCTACAAACACTTTACATATCGAAAAAATATCATTGAAGTAGCTGTATTTAATATTTTTAACACCAATTTTCTAGGATATTATAACATTTTCCAATTATACATTCCTCAAAAGTATATATTCTAAATGCTACAATCACTTTATATATTGAAAAATATCATTTATCTACTAAGTATTAGTCAAAATTATAATATGTTTTCACCCTACAGTTAAAAAATATCTGAATTATCACACAACAACATTTTTCAAATATGAATATTATTTTAACAGATTAAAAAGGCAAAACATAGACGAATATAATCTTTAATTTTTGTAATCATTTCATATTTCATACCAAACTATCTGAAATTTCAACCAAATAAGAACAAATATTAGACTAATTTTTTATCATTAATATTGCTTAGACCTTTTCATCATAACTTTTAAAAATGGTAATTATCCATTTTTTGGGTTCAATATCGAAAAACTGTAACTGAAATTACATAAACTCAATGCAAAAAAAACCCTGTTCTCACACAATTTCTTAAAATTCAACAAAGAATTGACTATTACTGCAATACTTATCTATATCAATTTCGATTCTCGATAATATATAGGTATTTTATTATTACACACTTACATCTCTTTTCAAACGTTTATCAGAAAATAAGTCAATCAAAGTCTAGTAGTTATCACATCTATTCCCCAGAAATATTGCTATCATGCGAAACAGTAAAGAAAATTAATAGATATTTAATATTTAATAACCTCATACGTGAAATTACTGTCGAATGAGAATACTAATAATCAATAAAATCAACTGTTGAACAAAAATATAGTACAGATTACCGAAAATTCAAATGTTTTTTTCTACAAAAGTTACAAAAATTAACAAATGAATGACAAGTTAGAGAAATAACTAAAAAAATTAATGAACATATTTACAAATTTATTAAAATCACACCTTTTTCTGGATTATAAACCACAATTTCTTGAAAAATTTAACACCGAATTTATCAGATTTTAATCATTGTATTACATACACTCAATAAATATTCAAAATTAATCAAAAAATAATTTTTTAGTCTCATCAATAAGCAGAAATTCTATATTAAAAGAATATTTTCATAGTAGTACTTATGAAAATCAGAGTTTACAAACTAGTTTTCATAATTTTACCACATTTAAACTTAATTTTTATACATAAAACATTATTTAATCAAATTTTATACTTTCTAATTCAGTAAAATTCAATACTTTTTAGTTTTTAAACCAATACCACAATATTTATTTACATCTAACTTTTATATTTCAGCATTACACAAGTGAGATAAATACTAACTTGGAACGATTATAGAGTTGAAGTCTATTGATTCTATTCAATTTTCACCTTATACACATTGCTCCTACACGAAATTTCTTACTGCTATAATCATCTAATGTATTAAAACTAATCTACTCATTTTATTAATCAATTCATCAGATGTTTCATCTTACACTTCTGAATTATCATCCATCAAGGTACTTAAAATACAAATACTACCTTTACAACCTTAATGCTACATAGTATACATAACTAATCTTTAGTTAGTCCTTCCATAGTATTAATCAAATTATATGCTTCCTCTTGCACATCTGAATTATCATCCATCAAGTTGCTTAAAATATAAATACTATCTTTGCACTTTTAATGATACATAGTGTACATGACTAATCTTTAGTCAACCCTTCCACAGTATTTTAACATTTCATAACATTTCATTGAATTTTAACATTTCATATTTCAAATAACCTATTTTCGAAACCAAACTATGTGAATTTTACCACAATGTTTATCATCATAGAATGATTTGTGTTTCACACTTTTCTAAAATTATCAGATATGTACACCTCAGAGGAATTACTACCATATGAATAAATGAAGAAAAATTAATTTATATTAAATGTACACGAAATTGATTGCAAAATACATGTATTTAATAAAAATAAATAAATAAGCGATTATTTATACATTAAACCTTTACTAAATATATATTTCTTTCATTATACAGATGTTTCAACAAGATGAACCAAAACAGCAGCAAACTTCAGAAATTAATGATCCGAATGATTCATCCCTAGCACATGTAGCGTTAACGAATAACACATATGTGAGTACTTATATGAGAAATACTAGAATTCGTATATGAAACGTAATTAGAGTAAATACAAAATGATTTGTCTTACTACCTACACTTTAACAAGTGCTTTTTACCTATATTATTGAAGAGAATCCTAACTGTGTCCATTTATTTCTATTACAGATGTGGTCTATTTGCTACAAACACCTCTTAAGTAAATGGAATTTAACAGAACATACAAAAATCTATACAGATGAAAAACCTTACACTTGGAAAGATTACCATAAATGCTGTTTTCAAGGAGACGTGAATAAAAAATGCACACATCATCATATAAAGCATCGTCAGATATATGTAAACTTAGCGAAGATATTCAAAAATTAGTCAGACTTTTGAAGAATTTAGAAATAAAGGAAGATATTTAGGCTATTTATCCATCATATTTTCACAACACTTACCACAATATCTCAAACTTAAAATTTGGAAGACATACACACTGCTGAAAAGTAATTTTGTGATTCTTCTAACCAGTATGAATGTATAGATATTATTTTGCAATGTATTCTTTAAATGCTCACATTAAATATTCTTTTATATGCATATATCGTTGTGTTTATTTTTCTAATACCTATTACATTAATGAAATACATAACATTTTAAGTGAAATAACACTCTCACAACTTAAAAAATGCATAAGAACATACAAAAAATAAGCAGATGTATGAAAAAATATGCAAGTTTACAAAATAATTTCATTGTTTTCTAGAAATATTAACAAAAAATATTTACAATATGAAAAAATTGCAAAAGTGAAAAGAAAAAACACAAATGTAAAACCAAAAACCACAAAGTGAAAAACTCATAACAAAGTTTTTGAAAAAAATATTTACAACAATTTTTTTTTTTTTTTTTTACAAAAACCAAAACTTCCAAAAATATTTTTTTCAAAAAAAATTTTTTTTCAAAAACATTTTTTACAAAAAATTTTTTTTTCAAAATAAGTTTTTACAAAAGTAAAAAAAAGAAAATCACAACGTTAAAAAAATGAAAAATTTTTGTTAAAAAAAGTGTAAAAAAATTGCAAAAAAAGTTGCAAAAATTTCAAAAAAAGTTATGAAAAAAGTCTAAAAAATTTTGTTGTTTTTAATAGCAAATGCAATGGAGAAACCATTGCATACTGCATTAAAACCAACGAAATTTTTGAAGCTTTTTTCATAACTTTTTTGAAATTTTTGTAACATTTTTTTGCAATTTTTTTTACACTTTTTTTAACAAAAATTTTTCATTTTTTTAACGTTGTGATTTTCTTTTTTTTACTTTTGTAAAAAATGTTTTTGAAAAAAAATTTTTTTTGAAAAAAATATTTTTGGAAGTTTTGGTTTTTGTAAAAAAAAAAAAAAAAAAAAAAAAAAATTGTTGTAAATATTTTTTTCAAAAACTTTGTTATGAGTTTTTCACTTTGTGGTTTTTGGTTTTACATTTGTGTTTTTTCTTTTCACTTTTGCAATTTTTTCATATTGTAAATATTTTTTGTTAATATTTCTAGAAAACAATGAAATTATTTTGTAAACTTGCATATTTTTTCATACATCTGCTTATTTTTTGTATGTTCTTATGCATTTTTTAAGTTGTGAGAGTGTTATTTCACTTAAAATGTTATGTATTTCATTAATGTAATAGGTATTAGAAAAATAAACACAACGATATATGCATATAAAAGAATATTTAATGTGAGCATTTAAAGAATACATTGCAAAATAATATCTATACATTCATACTGGTTAGAAGAATCACAAAATTACTTTTCAGCAGTGTGTATGTCTTCCAAATTTTAAGTTTGAGATATTGTGGTAAGTGTTGTGAAAATATGATGGATAAATAGCCTAAATATCTTCCTTTATTTCTAAATTCTTCAAAAGTCTGACTAATTTTTGAATATCTTCGCTAAGTTTACATATATCTGACGATGCTTTAAATGATGATGAGTGCATTTTTGATTCACGTCTCCTTGAAAACAGCATTTATGGTAATCTTTCCAAGTGTAAGGTTTTTCACCTGTATAGATTTTTGTATGTTCTGTTAAATTCCATTTACTTAAGAGGTGTTTGTAGCAAATAGACCACATCTGTAATAGAAATAAATGGACACAGTTAGGATTCTCTTCAATAATATAGGTAAAAAGCACTTGTTAAAGTGTAGGTAGTAAGACAAATCATTTTGTATTTACTCTAATTACGTTTCATATACGAATTCTAGTATTTCTCATATAAGTACTCACATATGTGTTATTCGTTAACGCTACATGTGCTAGGGATGAATCATTCGGATCATTAATTTCTGAAGTTTGCTGCTGTTTTGGTTCATCTTGTTGAAACATCTGTATAATGAAAGAAATATATATTTAGTAAAGGTTTAATGTATAAATAATCGCTTATTTATTTATTTTTATTAAATACATGTATTTTGCAATCAATTTCGTGTACATTTAATATAAATTAATTTTTCTTCATTTATTCATATGGTAGTAATTCCTCTGAGGTGTACATATCTGATAATTTTAGAAAAGTGTGAAACACAAATCATTCTATGATGATAAACATTGTGGTAAAATTCACATAGTTTGGTTTCGAAAATAGGTTATTTGAAATATGAAATGTTAAAATTCAATGAAATGTTATGAAATGTTAAAATACTGTGGAAGGGTTGACTAAAGATTAGTCATGTACACTATGTATCATTAAAAGTGCAAAGATAGTATTTATATTTTAAGCAACTTGATGGATGATAATTCAGATGTGCAAGAGGAAGCATATAATTTGATTAATACTATGGAAGGACTAACTAAAGATTAGTTATGTATACTATGTAGCATTAAGGTTGTAAAGGTAGTATTTGTATTTTAAGTACCTTGATGGATGATAATTCAGAAGTGTAAGATGAAACATCTGATGAATTGATTAATAAAATGAGTAGATTAGTTTTAATACATTAGATGATTATAGCAGTAAGAAATTTCGTGTAGGAGCAATGTGTATAAGGTGAAAATTGAATAGAATCAATAGACTTCAACTCTATAATCGTTCCAAGTTAGTATTTATCTCACTTGTGTAATGCTGAAATATAAAAGTTAGATGTAAATAAATATTGTGGTATTGGTTTAAAAACTAAAAAGTATTGAATTTTACTGAATTAGAAAGTATAAAATTTGATTAAATAATGTTTTATGTATAAAAATTAAGTTTAAATGTGGTAAAATTATGAAAACTAGTTTGTAAACTCTGATTTTCATAAGTACTACTATGAAAATATTCTTTTAATATAGAATTTCTGCTTATTGATGAGACTAAAAAATTATTTTTTGATTAATTTTGAATATTTATTGAGTGTATGTAATACAATGATTAAAATCTGATAAATTCGGTGTTAAATTTTTCAAGAAATTGTGGTTTATAATCCAGAAAAAGGTGTGATTTTAATAAATTTGTAAATATGTTCATTAATTTTTTTAGTTATTTCTCTAACTTGTCATTCATTTGTTAATTTTTGTAACTTTTGTAGAAAAAAACATTTGAATTTTCGGTAATCTGTACTATATTTTTGTTCAACAGTTGATTTTATTGATTATTAGTATTCTCATTCGACAGTAATTTCACGTATGAGGTTATTAAATATTAAATATCTATTAATTTTCTTTACTGTTTCGCATGATAGCAATATTTCTGGGGAATAGATGTGATAACTACTAGACTTTGATTGACTTATTTTCTGATAAACGTTTGAAAAGAGATGTAAGTGTGTAATAATAAAATACCTATATATTATCGAGAATCGAAATTGATATAGATAAGTATTGCAGTAATAGTCAATTCTTTGTTGAATTTTAAGAAATTGTGTGAGAACAGGGTTTTTTTTGCATTGAGTTTATGTAATTTCAGTTACAGTTTTTCGATATTGAACCCAAAAAATGGATAATTACCATTTTTAAAAGTTATGATGAAAAGGTCTAAGCAATATTAATGATAAAAAATTAGTCTAATATTTGTTCTTATTTGGTTGAAATTTCAGATAGTTTGGTATGAAATATGAAATGATTACAAAAATTAAAGATTATATTCGTCTATGTTTTGCCTTTTTAATCTGTTAAAATAATATTCATATTTGAAAAATGTTGTTGTGTGATAATTCAGATATTTTTTAACTGTAGGGTGAAAACATATTATAATTTTGACTAATACTTAGTAGATAAATGATATTTTTCAATATATAAAGTGATTGTAGCATTTAGAATATATACTTTTGAGGAATGTATAATTGGAAAATGTTATAATATCCTAGAAAATTGGTGTTAAAAATATTAAATACAGCTACTTCAATGATATTTTTTCGATATGTAAAGTGTTTGTAGCATTTCGAATATGTACTTCTGAGGAATGTATAATTGGAAAATGTTATAATATCTTAGAAAATTGGTGTTAAAAATATTAAATACAGCTACTTCAATGATATTTTTCGATATGTAAAGTGTTTGTAGCATTTCGAAAATGTACTTCTTAGGAATGTATAATTGGAAAATGTTAGAATATCTTAGAAAATTGGTGTTAAAAATAATAAATACAGCTACTTCAATGATATTTTTTAGATATGTAAAGTGTTTGTACCATTTCGAATATGTACTTCTGAGGAATGTATAATCGGAAAATCTTAGAAAATTGGTGGTGAGTATTGTAAAAATTCAGAAATCATTGAAGTGTAGAGTGAAACATGTGTCAATTTAATTAATAATATGAAAAGAATAAGTGGAATTAGTCATGTGTACTATCTAAACATTAAGCATAATATTTATATTTTAAATAACTTGGTGTTTGATAACATAAAAATTTCAGAAAGGTAAAGTGTTGAAAATTGTATAAAAATTCGTCTTTTCTTGAAAATCAGTATTTTGTTTTTTTGTTTAATTAGTGATACTTATTAAGTTTCTGTTGTTAAAGCTAAAACATGCGTTAAATTGTTCAGTTAAAAAAATCGATATTTCCATGTTGCTTTTTGAAAATACTAGTGTAAAAATTAATCAAATTCGATAAAATTCGTCTTTTTCCTTAAAACATATTATTTTCCATTGTTTTTCCTTAATTATTAATATTTATTGAGATAATGATTGTTCAAAAATAAAAATCACAAGTTTATATCCTTCTAAGAAAACGACTTTTATAACGTAAAAGATATTTTTCTTGAATGAAAACCTTACGAAGTGTGACGTCGAAAAACCTATTGTACTCTCCCCTTTAGGAATTTTGAGGTTAGATGGGGAGAGAATTTGTTGTTCGCTTCTAATGTTTGCATCGGTAAAAATCCTGTTGAATTCGTAAGATTGAGGAAATTAGTTTAAAAAATGTATTTTATATTTGTTTTCGAGAAAAATATATCTTGAGATTTAGTCATTTAAAGTTTGAAATCTTATGTAACTAGTGTTTTTAAAGTATGTTAAAATGTCAAATTACTGTAAAAGTTTATACAATTGGCCTTCTTGCTTAAAAAAAAAAAAAAAATAAATAAATAAATAAATAAAATAAAAAATCACTATTTTCGTTCGTTAAATGCTTAATTATTAAAATTCGTTCCGGTAATAGTTGTTCGAATGTTAAAAATGTATGTTTAAATTTCGTTTTTAAGTTGAAAATATCTAAAGAAATCGGTTAAAATTTATATTTTCCATTGTTTTTTGCTTAATTAACAATGTTCATTAAGGGATTGCTGTTCAAAAACTAAGATAAATGTTTAAGTTTCCTTTCTTAAGTTGATATTATAGTTGAAAAATTCTAAAGAAATTGGTTAAATTTAATATTTTCCGTTGTTTTACTTAAATAAAAATGCTCGTGAAGGAAATGGTTGTTCAAAACTGAATACATGGTTAAGTTTCTTTCTCTCAAATTGGTATTCTGAAGTTTGAGTTGGAAAAATCGTAAGAAATGAGTCTTTTTCTATAAAACTTGATATTTTCCATTGTTTTTTACTTAATTATCAATACTCATTAAGGTTATAGCTGTTGAAAAACTGGGATGTATGTTTAACTTTCAACTTTTAAGTCGGTACACTTCTCATGTAGTTGATGAAAATCTTAAGAAATCAAATAAAAATTTATATTTTTCGCTGTTTTTTACTTAATTATCAATACTCATTATGGTTATAGTTGTTGAAAAACTAGGATGTATGTTTAAGTTTTAAGTCGATACATTGATATTGTATTTGATAAAAACCGTAAGAAATCAGTCTTTTTCTATAAAAATCGATATTTTCCATTGTTTTTTACTTAATTATGAATGCTCATTAAGGTTATAGCTGTTCAAAAACTGAAATGTACGTTTAAGTTTTCTCTCTTAAGTTGATAAAAATCGTAAGAAATCAGTCTTTTTCTATAAAACTTGATATTTTCTATTGTTTTTACTTAATTAATACTACTCATTAAGATGTCTATCAAGCAAAATTCAAATATATGTTTAACTTTCTTCTGTTAAATTGATAATCTCATCTTGTAGTAGAAGAAATCTAAATAAAATGGCTAAAAACTGAGATTTTAATTGTTTCGCTTAATTAATAATACTCATTAAAATTATGGTTGTTCAAAATTCAAATATAAATTTAATCTTCATCTTATAATATGATTCAATGTTGAGATGTGATTGATACTATTTTTAATTAGGGAAGGTTGTTCACCTATCCTGTTAGAATAGAATGTTCCTTTTTTCCACTAGGGGGCGTTTGTGGAGGGGGATGCATGGTGGGGGCAGGAGGTACCGCAGGCGGCACCGCAGGCGGGACGCGGAGGGATGCGGAGGGGCGCGGAGGGATGCGGAGGGGCGGCCCCTCTGCCCCTCCGGCTGTCCCCGTACTCTTGTTTTCCTACTACTGTTATGCATCGTCTACGAAAAGGTTAACTCTCTGATATATCAAGAAATTTTAGAATATTACATGATTCCATCATCAGAAGATTCATTTGAAGATGATTTCATCTTTCAACAAGATTTAGCGTCCCCGCATACCTCGGTGTCAACTAAGAATTGGTTCCGCCAACGCAACATTAAGGTACTTTCTTGGCCACCAAATTCACCAGATCTTAATCCCATCGAAAACTTTTGGTGTATAATGAAGAAAAAACTTCAAGAAAATCTTCCTTCAAGTAAAACTGAGTTAGTGGCACGTATAAAGTCTATTTGGGCTAATATTGATAGAAATGTTTGTAAACACCTTGTATATAGTATGCAAGATCGATTGTACGCTGTTATGAAAGCTAAAGGGGATGCTACAAAATATTAACTACCATTTGCTTCATATTCATAAGGTAATATTGTTGCGTAAAATAAAATATTCTAATATTTTGAACCAATCTAAATTTTATTCTAATATTCTGGTGTGTTTAAGGAAGCTGTATACCTAATTTATTTTGCTGTATTTTATATTTTATAAATGTTAAAATCTTATGTAAACATTCCAGATTTAATTTAAAAGAAATTTAATTGCATTTACTTAGTATAAAAAATAAATAAATGACAAATAATTTTTTCTTATTACTTTTTCTCAATTATTCTAATATTTTGAATATGAGCTGTATTAAAGAAGTTTATAATGCTCCTGGGAATTTGTGGAATTCGTTCATTCATAGATTATAAACAACTGACCCTTTTACTTACCCATCATACGTAGTATAGGGTAAGTCTTGCAATCGTTTTGAAAATCGAAAAAAATTTTTTGACGGATTTACACGTTTTAGACACTGGAGATTACGAAAAACATATTTTTAGAAAAAAAAAATTTGCCATCCGTCCGTCTGTCTGTCTGTCTGTCTGTAAACGCTCTATCTCACGAACAAATTGAGATAGAGACTTGAAATTTTGTATGTACTTAGTATGTAAGAATGAGACGAAGCCTATTGAATATCAGCAACCTCGATTATCCGGAACTATTTTTTCCGGATGCTTGAAAAATTCGTTCTGATGAAAGGTACATAAAAATTTTCGAATTTTTTTATTTTAAGGAATGCATGTAAAAGGCAATAAAAAAAAAAACACAAATTTTGCATAAAGAACGAAGTCGATCGGATTATTAGTTGTCGAGATATTTGTAATCCTGTTTTCCACATTCTTCGATTTTTCATGATTTTGTATTTCATTCAAATTTCAATTCAGAGGTATATTTTAATTGAAAATGAGACGCTTAATCCGACGCAGCAAACTGTTAGTTAATATGATTATTATTTTTGGAGTTATAAGGATGTTTCTTTTACGCAGTTCGGTACTTCTCGAGTACTTTGGCGTTTCATATAATTTGTTGAAATTGGTGCATCAGCAATTCATTAATAGAGTATTACTATGTGTATTAACAACATTTAAATTTAGTTTTGGAATTGAAATACATTGTATAAATAGTTTTCACATATTTTATTTTCATATCAATATAAATGATGGGTAAGTATTACGGTGGCCTCCAACGACTAGTTTTAATTTTGCCTCATAATAAAATTTAAGTTAAACTAATGAGTGTTTTAAAATTAGAGGGTCAACGATTTTAATTAGTTGATTTAAATCAGCAATTAAATCATCATTTAAATCAGTTTTTTAATCATTGATTTAAATCAAATTTTTTTTAAATGTTTAAAATGACATAAAAGTATTGAAATCTAAGATTAATTTGTAATATTTCTACACGTATTTTACTTTTTGAATAAATGAAAAAAAAAAAAAAAAAAAAAAAAAAGCTTCAAAAATTGTTTTTAAACATAATCCTCAGAATTGTAAAACATTAAGTAAAGTTAGATTGTAACAGCATAAAAAGCATTTCATTCAAACATTTTATTTTAATTTAATATAATTTGTGATGTCATTATTTCCTTTAAATAATCAAATTATTTATTATTTTACATAAAATAAGCATGACAAGGATAATAAATTTATGCAAAGTAAGAGAGCAAAAAACTAGAATCTCATTTTCTCATTCTACTTTTACGATAATAAATTTATACCAAATATTGGAGCTAAAGAAGAATGGATAAATAACATTACTCAATAACAACTGTTGTAAAAGAATATATTGGAGATAAAACACTAATTCGTATAAAAATGTTAAGCAGAGCAAGAGATCTTGCTTAGCATATAAGGTACCCTGGGGTAATAACGCCAGGCGGGGTAATAACGCCAAGTGCTTATATTTTGCATATTTATGAAATAATCAAGTAAATGACACCCATGTGCTCTGCGCAGAAGGGTTTTGTGTCATATAAATCGCAAAAAACAGCTTCAAGTTAATTTGTTTCATTTTTAGGTCTTATTGTTTTTACAAACAACTAAAATTAACGCTTGATCTAAAATTTGCGAGATACGTTTTGCATATGTGGTGACTATCTTTTTATCCGGAAATACTTTGTTGATTACATAAATTTGTAGTGCATTTCATGTACTTTTAAAATGTTGTTGAAGATTTTGGATATCTTCTCGAGATAATTTGTAATTTAAAATGTACTGCGCAATAACTATACCGGGGTAATAACGCCAATCCTTGACATTAATACCCCGGTTGATTGCCTACAGTGGCCGAGCTACATCCTAAATACTGATTCAAATAAACACAGTTAAAACTGTGCAATGTTTCTCATATTTCTATTTAAACGGTCCTTTTTAAGCAAAAAGAAATTCACTGTCTGATATTCATTTGCCTCATTCCCCCCTCCCACACCACACCTTTATATTTCTTACACTTTCTCAAAAATTGAACATTTTCAATATCTTAGAATGTAATTTGTCAATTTTTAAGTTTGTAGAGTTTGTATTTTTAGAATTGGGCTATCTACATGCAATTATTCCATCTTATTTCATAGTTTTGTTTGCATGGCGTTATTACCCATATAGGTGGGTAATAACGCCAAATAGCATGGGTCAAGAAAAAACGCCATTACATTTTATGAATACATATCTGTTAAATTATTTTATTTTATATAGATAGTCAATGAGTTGCTGTATCAGATCCTATATTTGTTTGAAAAATACAATCTAAAACTAAGCCGTGAAAATTGGTAGAACCTTAACGTGGCGTTATTACCCCAGGGTACCTTACATGCATTCAGTAAGTTAAGGTTAATATTAATTTTTCTTGGTACAAAACAATGAGTTCTCAATAATATTTATTAGTTTTGTTCTTTATGCTATAACTGCTGAAATTACTTATTTGCAGTTTTTATTAATTCTACAATTAATTTTATTGTAGGCCATTTTTAAGGACTCGTTTAAAACTGACAAAATGCACCCTGCCTTAAAAAGAATAGTGAAACTCTTTCATACCACAGTTTATTTATTTATTTATTATTTTTTTAATAGGTACATGTGTCCACGACCTTACAAAAATGATAAAACTTTATTTCTTGCAGAAAAAAAAAAAAAAAAAAAAAAAAAAAAAAAAGCAGGATACACTATCTACCAATAAGTATTTGAAAATTTTCAATTTTTGACATTTTGTCAAATATTTAAAAATATACTTGTCGGATTCTTCTGAAACTTCAGGATTATGAAGATTATGTCGGACCTCATATATATCAACATCCATTTGATAAGCAGGGCAATTAGGGGGCCGACAAAAAATTGAAGAATAACAGAAATATTTGGGATCACCCTGTACATGAAAATGCACGAAACGATTTATCGCTGCAGAATACAAATATGTGGATACTGCACAACATGTACACTGATTTTTGTAAGAATATCATGTATATTCATGGAGAAAGAGTGATTTAAAAGAAAATTCAAAAATTCTGGTATTTTTTTTGTTTATATCATGCAGGGTTTTTGACCAAATTTAACGCACATTTCAGAAATATTGGCAAAATCTGTTAGAAAAAATATAGCGCAACTGGAATATAAATATATTAAATATTTTATTAAATATGAGTAGTTTTATGAAATAATTTTTATCTGCGCATGCGCGAACGATAAAAACGATTCTTTTACATCATTTAATAGTCAATTCGATGGAGTAACTTACAAAAAAAAAATCCAATCAAATATCGTGAAAATTCAAAAAGATATCATTATTATAAGTAAGCTGTTTTTACATTGCTCTCTAAAAACGGCTGAATGATATGGGATTCTCCACAAATTGGCATTTTTTATTAACTGACTTTTAGGAAAAAATTAGTATTTAATGTATACAATATCTAATACAATATTTCTGTTAATAAGTATCTTGACATCTGTGATAGAAAAGAATAAAATCTCTTTTCCTTTTCTATCACAGGTGTCAAGATACTTATTAGTAGCAATATTGTATTAGATATTGTATTCATTAAATACAGTAAAACCTCCATAACGGACACCTCTATTTAACGTACAGTTCTCCAATCCCCACTCCCAAAACCTAAATTTTTGTATGTTTAACCTCTGAATAACGGACTTTCTAAATAGCGGACACTATTTTCGGCGATAAAGGATGAAAAAGTATTTTTTAACAAGAAAAAAATGAAAAAAAAAAAAAAAAAAAAACCAATAAAAATGTCTTTAAATGTATCAGGGCAATGTGTCACAAATTTTGTGATCACATATAAATGTAGAGGGTGGGCTGAGGAAATTTCTCCTTCACGTTCATTGTTGAATTCAGGGAGTTGTGTGGGATACATCTCCCAGAAATTCAAATGTCTATGTCCCTCCGGAGGATTTTATAATTTTATGTTTTTAATGATCAAAAAGTGTAATCTCTATCCCCACTCAGAACTCTATAATGATCAATAACTTCCCATTGAAGAACAAATTACACATAATCGCAAGCAAAAGTAAACTTTCGTAACAATTTTTGTTTTTTTTTTAATAATGTAATAAACAGCAGTTAAAGGTATGCACAATTTTATTTAAGTTTTATTGTTTAAAAAAAATTTTTAATTTCTCATTAATCATATAATAGAGGTTTTAGGACATATAAATGTCAAATAATGAAATATTAAGCATTTCTCAGCGATTTTTGTATCTCTGAGGTTTTTTCAATAGCGGACACCTCCGAATAGCGGACAATTTCTGCGCTCCCGAGGTGTCCGTCATTTAGAGGTTTTACTGTAGTACTAATTTTTTCCTAAAAGTCAGTTAATAAAAAAATGTCAATTTGTGGAGAATCCCTTATCATTCAGCCGTTTTTAGGGAGCAATGTAAAAACAGCTTACTTATAATAATGATATCTTTTTGAATTTTCACGATATTTGATTGGATTTTTTTATAAGTTACTCCATAGAATTGACTATTAAATGATGTAAAAGAATCGTTTTTATCGTTCGCGCATGCGCAGAAAAAAATTATTTCATAAAACTACTCATATTTCATAAAATATTTAATATATTCCAATTGCTCTATATTTTTTCTAATAGATTTTGCCAATATTTCTGAAATTCGCGTTAAATTTGGTCAAAAACCCTGCATGATATAAACAAAAAACATACCAGAATTTTTGAATTTTTTTTAAAAAATCACTTTTTCTCCATGAATATACATGCTATTCTTACAAAAATCAGGGTACATGTTGTGCAGTATCCACATATTTGTATTCTGCAGCGATAAATCGCTTCGTGCATTTACATGTACAGGGTGATCCCAAATACTTCTGTTATTCTTTAATTTTTTGTCGGCCCCCTAATTGCTCCGCTTATCAAATGGATGTTGATAAATATGAGGTCAGACATAATCTTCATAATCCTGAAGTTTCAGAAGAATCCGAGAAGTATATTTTTAAATATTTGACAAAATGTCAAAAATTGAAAGTTTTCAAATACTTATTGGCAGATAGTGTATTACTAAACCATGTTATTTAATATTATTTTTCAATTTATAATTTATTGATTTTTTATTTGTTATAGTACAAAATTATGTACTTTTTCACCTTATTGTAAGAAAACACATCATCATCTTGTGAAAAAAGTGTTCTTTTTTTGAGCTAACATCACGCCTTTTTTTCCTTCTAAAATGAATACTAAATTATAAATTATCACTTTAGTTATTAGAACATAAATAGGTATATTAGATATCTAATTGAAGATAATTTGTTTAATAATTAACTTTTAAGAATTTCTTACAATTTAATATTAAATGCAGTTACAGATTATTTTGATAAATGTTAATATCACTAGTATTTTATACAGTCTTACATAATTATTACAAAATATTAATGTGTGTAACTTTATTGTATTCTACTAACTAATGAAGCTACTAATTTGTAATTTTTATATTTTCTGTAATTACTAACTAACAATTAAATTTTATTTATTAAAATGTAAAAATGTAGATTATGTTAGTAATTAGAGGTTTAATTCTTCTGGAAACATAAAACTCTTGTTATTTATTCAGTATTTTAACGCTGGGAAAAAATATAAAAAAAATCTGATTTAAATTATATTTAAAAATCATTCTTATTTTTTTAATCATGATTTTTTTTACAATTTACTTAAAACAAATCTATACTATACTAACGACAGAAAGTTTTGCTCTGTCTGTCATCATACTTTAAACCCTAAACCTTAGTAAGCTGCCTATTTTCGATAATAGATAATAAAAATCCACATTTTAAATCATAGACCTCAGTAATCTGCCCATTTTAGGGACATTCCATGAAAAATTGACAAAAATATCCTGATTGCGACTCCTGCATATCTATTGATTTATAAGTTAAATTTTATTGTAATACATTATTTTCTAAACATCTCCAAAATATTTTCCTTAGCCTATTGTCATATGAATATTAATTGAATAGTACAAAACAACAACATTTGTTATCTTCCAGACAATGAAATACTTGTTGAACACTAATTAATCTATTTAAATGGCTAGTGTTAATGTTATTAACGTAAAACTATTTTTTTCTAAACACTGAAAAAAAAATTCAGACCTCAAAGGGTTAAAAAATAATTTTCGAAAAGGGACATTTTTCCAAAAAAAAAAAAAAAAAAAAACCACTTTTCTCTTTATTATAATGTCCCTCCAGAGTGCAATTTTAGAGGCACAGACAAACCAAAAAATACATTTGTACAGCTGAAACCACCTTCTAATCAATAGTGTAATTTTTTTTAATGATTTTTAAGTCTTTCAAGTGCATTGGTAATAAACTCAGGCCACATTGTGCGTCATGGAGACAGTATTTTTTCTACTCTAAAGATAACTAAGCATTCATATGTTACCACAATTTTCCTAGAGTGTCTCAATCGACCAACATTATATCACCTACAAAAATTTTGGAAACATTCAAATGAATCTCAACTTAAGAGGAAAGAGATCCCTTAAGTCTCTAATAATCAAGGACATTCTACAAATTTCAATAAACTCGCGTAAGGGCATCCCTTCTCAGCTCCTTTATAAATAAAATAAATGCTGGTTGCATTACTGGTTTAAGTTTCCCTGCAGGTTAACTCAGATTCCACTTTTTCCCAATATTGTAAAGTGATATTTCACATTTAATTGACAATATTGTTAAAATTCCGAATTATTCACATCTATATAATAAAATTGGATGTTTCTAAATATATATATATATATAAAGTATTCAGCCCCAATTTATGTACACTTGGCACAACATTGCTTTAAAAAAAGATACACTCTAAACAATTAGAGTACTATTTCTTTAACCCCTTTGGAACGAACAATCAGTATATGTGCCACATAATGAACTCAGAAGTCCTTGCTTATTCTTACCAGTTATTTTTTATTGTAAATTTTGTCTTATTTAATCTGAACATTTTCTCGATTCAATTACACCAAAATTTCTATTATAAAAAAAAAAAAAAAAAAAAAAAAAAAAAAAAAAAAACTGGTAATACAGACTAAAATGTTTGTGAAAGACGCTCGTCCCGAAGGGGTTAATAACATGGCCGTAGCTAAGGGGGTGCGATGGGCGCCCCCCCCCCCCCCCCCCGTCCCTGAAACATTTTGAGCATCCCCTGGAAAAGATTTCAAAGTCACTAAATGAACTTATGTTCCGAAAATCCAAATGAAATTCTGTTCAAAAGTCTAATTTAGTTTTGAGGCCCTTTCACAGTATGGCAGAAATACTAAATTGTAACTAAAATAAGTATTTTAACCTCACTTATCCTATTTGTATAGATGAAGTTAACATGATGTTTAATATTGCACGAGTTATACACTGAAATTTTTCCTCATATTATTATTTCCTTAGGTTTAAAAATGAAGTTATTACAACAGTTTAATTAGAAACATAGTACCTACAGTGTGAATATGCAGTCATTTATATTTCTGCTTCATAGAGAAACAGAGATAAAATATGAGCCCCCTTACATTTTCTTGATTCCCCCCCCCCTCCCTATTATTCACTTGTAGCTACGGCCCTGGATAATAATCTCAACTTCTTAGCTCTTTTTTATTGTCATCAAATCTTGATTCACAATATCTCTGGGCACACAAAAAGTTTAATATTTGTTATACAGAAAGCATTTCTTTTTGTTATAATTTAAAAGAAAATAATTAATAAGGGCTTGCTATCATGAATAATGCAATTATTTTTTTATGAATTAATATATTGGAAAATTGTCTTTGCAATTCTAATGCTGAGTTTTCTTTTGCGATTATCTTCACTTTCTATATGCATTTAAAAAGCCTTCAAATGTATTTAAATAAATTACACTGGTGTCCAAAAGTTAAGCATAATTGGTAATTAATTATTTTTAAGTAATGAAAGAAATATGAATCGGAATGTGCTAAAACTCCAGGTGTGTAAACAAAATAGTACGCGTCACATATTTTCGCGAAGAGTTTTCCCCGAAATCGAACAGGGGACCGTCAACAAATTGAAAAAGAGCGAAGATCTTTTGGATAACCCTGTCAAAACTAATGTAGCAAAAGCGTTCAAACTGCACATTATGATTAATTGGCTTATTGTAATGTACTGTGTTAATTTTTACAAGGATAGCATGTATACTCGTAGAGAAATTAAGGTTTTTATAAAAACAGTCCTAAATTTTTCCAAGTTTTTTGCTTATAATTTGCAGAGTTCTTATTATAAAATAATGTTCTTTTCTGAAAATATGACAAACATCATTGTACACAATACCCTGTCATCAGAATTTAAAAATAATAAAAATTGTATGAAAAATGAGTATGTTTAGTAAATAATTTTTCATTGCGCATGCGTCAACGATATCAAAATGTCATTTGCATATTGTGTTAGCTAAATGTATAGAGCAACTTCTGTAAAAGTTTCAAAAACATAGCTTGAAAATTCTGAAAATGGGAGCCTATAGAATCAACTCAAAATCCTTTATTCCCTAAATGAAGCAAAAAGATGAGGGGCTGTATCTATATTCCATTGTTTAGTGCCTACACAATATTGCACGTACAACTATATTTAGGTAAAACCCCTGATTTTTTTGCTTCCTTTAGGAATAACGGATTTTGAATTGATTCTATAGGCTCCCATTTTCAGAATTGTCAAGCTATGTTTTTGAAACTTTTACAGAAGTTGCTCTATACATTTAGCTAACACAATATGCAAATGACATTTTGATATCGTTGACGCATGCGCAATGAAAAATTATTTACTAAACATACTCATTTTTCATACACTTTTCATTATTTTTAAATTCTGATGACAGGGTATTGTGTACAATGATGTTTGTCATATTTTCAGAAAAGAACATTATTTTATAATAAGAACTCTGCAAATTATAAGTAAAAAACTTGGAAAAATTTAGGGCTGGTTTTATAAAAACCTTAATTTCTCTACGATTATACATGCTATCCTTATAAAAATAAACACAGTACATTACAATAAGCCACTTAATCATAATGTGCAGTTTGAACGCTTTTGCTACATTAATTTTGACAGGGTTAGCCAAAAGATCTTCGTTCTTTTTCAATTTGTTGACGGTCCCCTGTTCGATTTCTGGGAAAACTCTTCGCGAAAATATGTGACGCGTACTATTTTGCTTACACACCTGGAGTTTCAGCACATTCCGATTCATATTTCTTTCATTACTTAAAAATAATTACTTAATTACCAATTATGCTTAACTTTTGGACACCAGTGTACTATAATAAATGTGCAATTGGACGCAATTTTGTTATACTAAAAGTAACGAAAGATGATAAAATATAAAGTGTTTTCCATTAAAGTTCAGCAACAATAATTGCAAATAAAGTAATACTTTTTGAAAAACTTAGTTTATTATAAGGTATATTTTGTATTAATATGATGTTTAAAATTATCGTCTGTTTAAAATAATCTTCTCATCGCTTAGACCGCGTTTGACAGCGTAAAATATGATATAAAACTTTAAAAAAATATATATTTTTTTAAGTAATTATAAAAAAAAGTATAACCCCGTAATAAATAAAAGTTAAGTAAATTTTAACTAGATTTTCAATAATTATTTAAAACAATGTATATATATATATTTTAAAGCTTTATATCATATTTTAGACTGTCAGTCGCCTGTTATTGACTTGGCATTCAACGTGTTAAGGGTGTATTCGCAGGGCTCCCAAATGGTCCGCGAACTGAACATCAGAATTTTTTTAGAGAAATTTTCTTTTTAGATTTTTCTTGCAAATTGTCAAGAAACCACCTTTGGAAGTTGATTCTAGCTCAAACGTATTATGAAATTTTCTGTTAAAAAATACTGATGTTCAGTTCGCGGACCATTTGGGAGCCCTGTATTCGACAAAATGATTTTCCACCCTCAACACCTCGACATTTTCTGATACATTTTCAATCTCATTTTTAAAAGTAAAAACATATAACTTGCTGAAATGATTTTTGAAGAGATGTATACAATGCTGTGTGATTTAATTTTTTGCTTTGACAACATTTTTTTGCAATGTTTTCTGCATTTATCGAAAATCGACAATTACGGCACATTATGTATTTTCTGAATAAGAGAATTTTCTACTTTGATATGTTACAGAGCAAAAATGAATTTAAAAATAAATCAGAAAATATGCAGTTTGGATTGAAATACACCCTTTAGTCGAGTTTTTCCACATAAAAATGCTGATATTTCAGCTGAACGTGTAGAAACTAGAAACCCTGTTAAATGAATTATACAGGATGTATCTAAATTCTAAACAAAACTTTAAAAAGCGATAGTTAGAGATCTGCACGGGCCGATTTCCATTAACTGCATTCGGGCCGAGCCGAACTCGAGCCTTACTTCTGAAGACTCGGGCCGGGCCGGGCCGGGCTCGGGCCTTAATTTTTTCCCCCGGAGTATGAGCCGGGCTTAATGTATTTTTTCCGTACGAAACCGAGATTGATTTCATTCTTCCTAATCTTTACGAACCAAAATAATCAGTTCCCGTTGAATCATCCCGTATGAAAATCCTTTTCTGTTCATGGCCAAGTCTGTTCATAAACCAATAAAATTTGGCTTGGTCTAAAGCTTTTCTATATGTCAGTATTTTCTTGAAAATAAATTATAAAGATAAATTTAAAAAAATACCGATAGAGGGCGCTTTAGACTTTGGAGTAATGAACAACTATCTTTTACCTTTATTTTTTGCATCTCATTAATTTTTTTTTTTAGAAGCTTAGACATAAACTTAAATTTTGAGCTCAAAATCTGAATCGTTGGGAATGGTAAAGTAGCGCAAACTGAACTCTATTCAAGGGGGGAGGTTCAAATTTCAGATGATTATAAAAAACGGAAAAATTGGTCGATTCGTTTGCGGTTTTCGTTAAAACTATTTTTTATGTCAGTATTTTCTTGAAATTAAATTATAAAGAGAAATTTCAAAAAATGCCGAAAGAGGGCGCTTTATAATTTGGAGTAACGAACAACTATTTTTACAGTTATTTTTGCATCTCATTAAAAAATTTTTTAGAAGCTTAGACATAAACTTAAATTTTGAGCTCAAAATCTGAATTGTTGGGAGTAGTTAAGTAGCGCAAACTGAACTGTGTTGAAGGGGGGAGGTTTAAATTTCAGATGATTATTTTTTAAAAAAGCGGAAAAATTGGTCGATTCGTTTGCGGTTTTCGCCAAAACTATTCTTTATGTCACTATTTATTTGAAAATAAATTTTAAAGTTAAATTTCAAAAAACTCCGTTAGAAGGTGCCTTAAACTTTAGAGTAACCTAAAAATATTTTTAACCGTTATTTTTTATATCTAATTAAATGCTTTCAAAAGCTTAGCCTTAAATTTTGAGCTCAAATTCTGAATCGTTGGGAGGGGTTAAGAAGCGCAAACTGAACTGTGTTCAGGAGTTGAAATTTAATAACACCCCTCCCCCTCGAACACAGTTCAATTTTGCTCTACATAATTACACCCAACGATTCAGAATTTGAACTCAAAATTTAAGTCTAAGTTTTTGCAAGCATTTAATTAGATACAAAAAATAATTATTAAAAATAGTTGTTGGTAACTTTAAAGTTTCAGACGCCCTCTAACGAAATTTTTTGAAATTTATCTTTAAAATTTATTTTCGAGGAAATACTGACATAAAGAATAATTTTAGCGAAAACCGCAAACGAATCGACCAATTTTTCCGTTTTTTATAATCATTTGAAATTTGAACCCCCCCCCCCCCCCTTGAACACAGGTCAGTTTGCGTAACTTAACCACTCCCAACGATTCAGGTTTTGAGCTCAAAATTTAAGCTTATGTCTAAGCTTCTAAAAAATTAATGAGATGCAAAAAATAATGGTAAAAAGTTCGTTACTCCAAAGTCTAAAACGTTCTCTGTCGGCATTTTTTAAAATTTATCTTTATAATTTATTTTCAAGAAAATACTGACATAAAGAATAGTTTTAGTGAAAACCGCAAACGAATCGAACAATTTTTCCGCTTTTTATAATAATTTGAAATTTTGGACTCTAAACTTTAATGGTTCCTATCTCCTTCGGAAGACGTTTTTGGGATCCTTAGTTTCCATTTTAATATTGTGTGCTTTGATGTGTACTACCACCCTTTAAAGTTTTGACCAAGTGTTTAGATACATCCTGTATTTTCAAACCAAAATTTCATTAAATCAATAACTAATTCTGGTTCCAAAAAAAAAAAAAAAAAAATTGCATTTCGATTTTTGTTCTTGGTTATTTAATGTATAGCTACCGATTCTATTAATTAACATTTCATGTAAGAAGTACCTACCAGCTACAATATTTTTTATGTAAAAGTTTGGCTCATTACGATGCTGATAGATACTATTTGAGAACTTTTAGCATGTGCACATAAGAAAGTTTGCCATACCTAGCCTAGTATTTGCCATGCATGTTTACTAAGAACATGAGAAATTAGGTGCAGAAGTTTGTAGGTTCGGTGTTGAAAGCCCGAAAATAGTGTAATTATATAAATTTTTGAAGTATAGAAAGTTTAAAGCTTAGAAAGTCTTTAGTTTTTTCCCCCTGTAGCAGTTTAATCAAAACTGATCAATGCAACTGCTATTCCTTCCTTCCTGACTTACGAATGACAACTATAATTCTAATTGATGGTTTTATTTGATTTATATTCTAAAAATTGTTAGTAAAATCTTATAAAATAAATTGAAGATCTGTTTTCTTTAGATCAAGACATACCTTTTGGCATTGATGATTATGATGTCAGCTGATTTTCCTATTTCCAAGGAACCATGTGTACTGGCTTTTCCCAGTGCTGCTGCTGCATTAATAGTCGCAGCATTTAATGCTTCTGCCATACTCATATTGCACAGTACACAAGCTAGGTGCATTACTATGGGCTGTAAAATAGAATTCATTTAAATACACTGGGGAAATATTTTTAAACAACTGATTTATTAACTAAAAATCTTTACCATAGATAAGCAGAATGCATTTGGATTGAAGTCAGATCCCAAAGCCACAGGAACACCCGAGTCGATCATTTTTCTTACAGGTGGTGGTTTCAGTTTTAACATGTACGCTGTTGTGGGTAAAATAACTGCTACACTGCCAGCTTTTGCCATTGCTTTTATTCCTAAATCACTAATTTCTTCCAAATGAGATATTGCTTCAGCTTTCAGTTCGGCACCCATCTAATAAAAGAAAAATATAACACAAAATTACCATACCATTGCTATTACGGACAAAGAAAGATTAAAAGAATTTGACCGTCCTGCCGGAGTGCCGGAGTACTAAATTATTATAAGACACACAAAACACACCTTTGTGTTATAAAATAAATCTAAAGTCTTCAAATAATTAGCATTAATTAGTGAACTGTTTATTAGTGCGATGCAACGTTCACTTTTTCAGCGAGCATTCGTTCCCACGTGAGAACGAAGGACAATAAGGAAAGGACAATGATCCAGCGCCATAGAGTCTAGTGGTGCCTTTTATTCTTGACATTAGCGATTCGTTACGGTGAAGCCCTGATGGATGAATTTATCATCTAGGTGACCACCAGGAGCCAAAGTTTCAGCTTCGAATTAGCGGGGACGCATCATACTGCACGGGGGGAGTGTCGATAGGGGAGTGCCGGACTGTCAGGCGGGGTGCAAAGTATCTGTCACCTTTGGATTAAACCGGATTAGCGCATTGGCGTGAATTTGTAAGGCGTATGTAACGGGCATCCATTTTGTAGCCTGGTGGAATTACAGAATTTTAAACAGCTCTTCAAGAAAACAAAATGTGAAAGTAGTGTTTCTCTCTTTTTAGCGTTAATAAATGCTGTTACTAAATTGTTAATCTGTTAACTAAATGCTCCATATTTTAATATATCATAAATATAAGGTGCCGATGGGATATATGGGTAGAAGGTAAAAATGATTAAAACCATAAACTAGTCACTGCGATTTAATTCACAAGTATTGTTATACAGTTATCTTTTATTGCATTTTCAAAGAATTATTTTCATTTTATTCCTCTGTCGAAGATTACCAAACGATTTTACGCCTTCCAAGCCATTAAGAGGCTACTTCAGTCAAGCGAAAAGACCCATTCGCTAATACTAATCCTATAAAAAAATTTTGTAAAGATATCTCGGTTACATTTCGATGTTTAACTTTTTTTTCACTGGATAGATGAGATCGATCTGTAAAAAGGACGTTTTTACTTTTTTGTTTTTGTTTACAGATGTTTTTAATGAATATACTTTAATTTACTTAAATGATATTTTATTTGAATGAGCATACTTTGATTTTCGAAACCAGTTTCAAATATTAAAACATTCTCATAAAAAAAAAAAAAAAAAAAAAAAAAAAAAAAAAAAAATACCAATCGAAATTGAAGAAGTAAAAAAATGTCTTGTACAGGCCAATTTTTGCTATCCATTGCAAAATTATATAAAAATATTGAAATGTAACCGAGATACTTTTGGACATTTTTCTCATTTAGCATTAGTAAACGAATCTGTTTGGATTCGTGACTAAAAGATTTCGTTCTTAAAAGAAACTAGCATACCAAATTTTTAAAAATTCCTGCCGGCTTGGCCTACAGGCGCAGATTGATTTTGAAGTTAAGTGCTCATTTCAACAATAAAAAATAAAATATAATAGAGGTAAACCGAGTTTTAACAAGTTTATTTGGCTGCTTTTAAAGAATTTTTCTTTTATTTTATTTTATTTTATTTTATTTATTTATTTATTTATTTTTTGTCAGAGCTGGTTTTATTAGAATCATCTTATGCGTAATTCGGCTCAAAATCCTCACTTTGACAGCATATTTTGAAATATATTCTGGATTTATCCAACCATCAACCAATACGCATTTGAGAACAAATTCGAAATAAAAAAGAGTTAGAAACTAGGCAATTTGTTATTTGAATACATTCTGTATTCTTCAATCATGATCGCTTCCAGAAATTCTGTTCAAAACGTCCACTTTGGCAGCATATTTTGAAATATTCTTCAGTTCTTGTAAGTCACAGCAACTTTGGCTTTGAATATCTCTGTCAGACATTTAGATATAAAGATCCAAATTTTTTTGATGAATTCAGGAACGTATAAGGAATAATTTCCTATACGGGAATTTTGTCTTACGGGGCCGCATAATAATTTAAATTCAAATAGACACCCCCC
Source organism: Maratus speculifer (assembly GCA_964019185.1). Lineage (NCBI taxonomy): Eukaryota > Metazoa > Arthropoda > Arachnida > Araneae > Salticidae > Maratus > Maratus speculifer. The sequence goes on from OZ025296.1 coordinate 128,371,230, forward strand.
CCCCTCAATGGAGCTGCAATTAATGCCATCACATTTTGCCGCCTTTTTTATGAAACTTTGTTACTGAAAGTAAGTGCCTAGAGGCGATATTAAAGGAGTTAGCCTGTTTTGCTAATTACGACTCACCCTCTCTCTATATTTATATGCATACATATAGATAGATAGATTAATGAAGTTTTCTACTGGTTGTAGTTTTGGGGTCTAGGGGTCATAATCGGTGTAGATTTGCCAAAAAAAAAAAAAAAAAAAAAAAAAAAATTGCAGAAATTGTAACAAAAGAACGATCGCAATAGGTAGTATTCTATACAAAATCTACCTTCTTAATTAACCTTCTTTATAATTTTCGTTTTCACCCATAATCATTTAATTTTAATTTATTTTTTCCAGAAAAAAAAAGGAAAATAAAAACAAATTTTCTGTCCAACATTTAAAAATTCAAGGAAATTTTAAATGTCTAATTACAGTATATACAGGGTGAGTCATAAATATCAAAACGATAGGCTATCTTCTTAAATATTGCCCCTAGACTCATGCTTCCAGCCGCAAAAAATTATCAAAAAAGGTGATTTTTTTGATAAGTTGCAACTTCATGGGGGGTCTATTTGAAAAAATACGAAAATTAATTTTTTATACGGCCCCCGTATGGCAAAATTCCCAATTAGGAAATTATTCCTTATCCATTCCTAAATTTAAAAAAAAATCTCCATATCTAAAAATTTCACAGAGATATTAAAATCCAAAATTCTCAAAAATTCGTGAATTCGTTTTCATGCCTGAAAACGAAGAGTTTTTAATTCATTTTGAAAGCAAGTGTGGGATCATTTATAAATTATTCGTTATTAAATGTATCGGACGGTAGAGGTCTGCACGGGCCCGGGCCAGCGGAATGGTTCTAAAATTTCTTACGGGCCGGGCCGATAAAAAAATTTAACGGGCCGGTAGGCCCGTTATAAAGACTTAAACAAAACGATAAAATATCAGCTATTTTTACTGAATATGGCTTTAACGAGAACAAATATAAATGTACGTCATGAGCCGATATTAGTTTGACAACATCAATACAGAAATATAACTTGTACATTGTAGAGATCGGCATAAGTCAGTTACTTTGTCTGACCCGAGCTGAATATTTTTTAAGATTATTCGTGCTGGGCCGAGATGAGGCTTGCATTGTTTTTCTACATATTGTCGAGCTGTGCTGGAACCAGACTTAATTGCTCCCAAGGTGCGTAGGAACTTATGTTAACGCAACCTTTGGAAATATATTTTTCATGGTTTTTAAATTCACTTTTCAACAAAGGGAAAGTCTGACACATTTTCTGACTAATTTTCAACTGTAAAGATATAAAATCGAAAACCTGGCTATTGATGAGATTTGGAATCGAATGGGTTTTCCATTTTTGGTAAATATGATACTTGTATTTACTTGTTGAGATATAAGAGATTCTTGCACTTGATTGCATCTCCCAACCCACGCTGACAATTCCGAAATATCGAATCAAAATGCTAACTTTGACAATATTTAAATTGCTTGTATCAAAAAAGGATAACGTCGTCCGATTACATAGTTTCTGAATAAAAACACCAGCTAATCTTATTCATTTCAGAAAAGAAATGAATTCAGAAATGCGTCAAAAAGTAGTTCTTTGGATTTGATAAAATGATATATGATAAATGATCTTTAATAAAATGATATAGAAATATTATTATAAATCTACTCTTTATTATATAGCTTCAAAGGCTATGTTTTTAACTTTTTTTTTTAAATTCTTAACTATATTAATTTTCAATAAATCTTTATTTGAATGTTGAAAGTCCAAGAATCTAAGTAATCATTAATGTTGCTATTGTGTATTTTGTGTAAAATATACTGTAAAATCATACTATAAGTATGTATACAGTATTCTTTAAAAAATCTTATTTGTATGATAAAAATTTGAATTTTTTCTAAATAGTGGAAAATTTGTCGGCTGGGCAGGGCTCTGACCAAACTTTTGAGTTTTACCCCGAGCAAAGCCGAGACTTGGAAATTTCGGTCCGTACAGAACTCTAGTTTAAGCATGCGTGTTTCATATGTATATATATTTCATAATGCATACCTACGTGTAATTATAAACATGTAAATATTTGGTGTTTTGATATCGATATACCAGAAGAGAATAATTCTAACTTAATAAATGCTGTAATAATATAAATTTGTTTAATTTGCCAAAAATAAAATAAATAATCTTTCTCTCTCTCTCTCTCTCTCTATATATATATATATATGCATATATAACACTTCGCTCTATTAGTATTAAAAATTCATACTTGAAAAATAAATTCAATAATAATTCAGTAATTTTCTGTAATATTTTTTATAAATATATTATTATCACTATACTTTTTCTTTAAGGAGGTTTTAAAAAAATATATTTTTCCCCACCTATACTTTATCCCCACTATCAAAAAATGGATAACGCCATTCGATTACATAGTTTCTCAATAAAAACACTTGCTAATCTTAACTATGACTTCAAAAAAAAAAAAAAAAAAAAAAAAAAAAAGTATCAGGAAGTAGGGCCTTAAGATTTGGAATCTATAATAAAATGATCTAGAAATATTTTCATAAATCTACTTTTATTGTACATCTACAAAAATTGCAATGTTTTTAACTTTCTTTTTTTCTTTCATTCTAAACCATATTAATTTCTTAATTAATCTTTAATTGAACGTTGAAAGTCTAAGAATCTAAGTAATCATTAATGTTTCTAATGTATATTTCATGCAAAATATACGATAACATCATTCCATAGATATGTACGCAGTATTCTTAAAAAAATCTTAATTACATGAAAAAAATCTGAATTTTTTAGAAATAGTAAAAATTGTGACGGGCCAGAACAGGCCGGGCCTAGAAAGGAAAAATATAAACGGGCCGGGCCTGGAAATTCCGGCCCGTGCAGACCTTTATCGGACGGTACGCATATAGCGTACCCTCGTCGGTGCTGACTGTGCGGTCAGTGCTGACTGTGCGGTCAGTGCTGACTGTGCGGTCAGTGTCAATTGACGACGGTACGCTGTATGCTACCGAAACCGGTCGGCTGTTTATATACAATATTTGGTGCTTTTTAACGTTGCTAGTTATTGTATTCCAATGACCCTTAGAACCCAATAATCACCCTATCCCCAGTTTAACATTTTATGCATCTATCTATTTATTTATGTAATTCTTTGATGATCTTGATAACTTAAAAAATTCTGCGCAATTGTCTTCCGAACTAATACATAAAATCAATGAACGGAAAATCTCGGTCAGGTTAGCTTATGTTCAATTTTGGACAAAAAAGACAGAAATAGGTAAAGGATTTCGAGACTTTACCGTTCCAAAGTTTTAGTAATCAAGGGCGCACCTCAGCTCTTGGCAGGGTGCAGGGTGAATGAAGGGCGCCATCATTCACGTGACCGTAAATATGCACAAGACTATCGCAAAATGTTTGTAAAAATGAACGCCATAACATAATAGCTTATTTTTTATTTATTTATTTATTTATTTATTTTCATGCATATAACATCATAATCTAGATTATGAATTAAGGATATAACTATCACCTAATAAAAACAGTATTAAAAAATTTCTCAAAGTTGAAAATTTAAAAAACCCCTTAAATAATTCAACTATTTTTTCATTAAAAATGCTCAAAATATTAAACTATCTAAACTATATTAATTCATTCTATAGATAATGATGTTATATGCATGAAAAAAAAAAAAAAAAAAAAAAAAAGCCATTTTATTAGATATTTTTTTTTTTTTAATCTTGGTGTTAGTCGTCAAAAATCAAGTTTTGAGAAAAAGCGACTTAAAGTTGAAATTATATGGATGCGGCTATGAAAGTGTTGATACATAAATGCTTATAACTCCGTTAAAAATGCAAATATTTTTATGCGATTTTTTGCATTGAATTAAAAATTAAATGAATAATCAAATTAGATCATTAAAAAAAATCGATTTTTTGAAAAGTTTTCAACCCCTGAGCCCCCTTAAAGGGGAACCGCAAAAAAATTTAGTCTCGATTTTAACGACAGTGGTATCGGTATCGCTGAAAAGATATAATTGTGAGGATTAAAAAACTCAATGTAATCACCCATTGGAAATGAGACGTTTTCGAGATATCCGACAATTTGTGCCACATAACTAATGCTGGAAACTATAAATAATCGGATATCTTGTACTGTGACATAAATTGTTGAATATACGGTCATTCTGATAAGGCACCTCCGTAAATTTCGGGGTTCATTGGTTGAGTATAAAGGGTAAGAACAAAGGGGTTCGCTCCTAATTTAGGCAAATGCATTTTCCATGCAGAAATAACCGATTAGCTTGAAATTTTGGATATGAGTTACGGCTGTACATTGATAATTTTGGAGGTTCTTTGGTTAAGTATAAAGGTGAACAGACGATTCATATTCGTCCTTAAATTACATAAATGTGTTTTTATGCAGATTTATCCGATTTTCTTCAAATTTTGGATACGGGTTCTTTCTGATAAGGCAAATCCCTGAATAGTTTTGGAAGTTTAACGATTAAGCATTAAGGAAGAAATCAGGGATTGCCCCTTTAAATTACATAAATGAGTTTTTATGCAGAATTATCGGATTTGCTTCGAATTTTCAGATAATTTTTGCTTTTGATAAGGCGTATCTCTGATTAGTTTTGGGGGTTCAATGATAAAGTATAAAGGTGGGAAATGGGGAAGTTAATCCCTTCACATTGTTTATCGAGGGGAATTATTCTTTCAAAAAATTAAGCGTATATTAAACAATCAGAGGCCTGCACGGGCTGGAATTTCCAGGACCGGGCCCAGACCAGCTCATTATAAAACTCAAAAGCTCGGTCTGACCCGCATACAAATCAGTGAAAACCGGGCCGGAAAGTTCTGACCCCTTCACAATTTCTACTATTTCTAAAACATTCAGTTTTTTATCGTATAATTAAGATTTTTTTTAAAGAATCTTAAATCCTCTTCTCTTCCTTTACATAATTTTTAAAATTTTAACATTCAAATAAAAAATTAATTAGGTTTAGAATAAAAGAAAATTAAAAGCATCGTAACTTTTAAAGCTGTATAATAAAAGTAGATTTAAGAAAATATTTCTATATCATTTTATTAAAGATTTCAAATCCAAATTCATTCTCAAATCTAAAGGAGCTAGTTTCCGAATACATTTCTGAATTCATTTCTTTTCTTTTCTTTTCTTTTCTTTTCTTTTTTTTTTTTTTTTTTTTAGAAAATGCATCAGATATTTTTATTCATAAACTATGTAATCAAATGGCGACAACGACATCCATTTGTTGATACAATCAATTTATGAAAATACTGTGAAAGTTAGCGTTTTGAATAGATTTCCGCAAGTGACCGCAAGGAAGAAATATCTGCAACCATTTGACAAGAATCTCTTATATCTCAAAAAGGTTATATTTTATTTACCAAAAATGAAAAACACTATTCGATTTCAAATCCTAGCCATTCCCGAAAGAAATTTATTTCGACTCGACCCGGTGTCAAAATTAAAAGTTCAGCCCGAACCTGGCTCGGCCTCTTCATAGTTTCTCAGTTCACGGCCTGTACAAATATCAAGGAAAGCAGTGCGGGTGAGGCCCAATGTGGACCGACTCAATTTCGATAAAAAATTCAGGCTTTAATTAAAATACTGTTGAGATTCCTTTAAAGAATATTATTGTGTGTATACATATATATAGACATTCAAGATTATATGATGTGGATTAGTTTTCTTGGCTTTTAATTCTTTTTTCTCTGTCCTTGATTTTTACGAAGCAAACCTTCCAAAAGATAAATTATGCCATCAAAAAGCAATGCATTTTATAGTTATAACTTCAAATAGATGTATATACCTATATATATATATATATATATAACCATTAATATTATTACAATATATGAACATCAACCATTGAATTTAATAAATTATAGTACATTAAACATGGAAGTAAAATATGAATATGAATACAAATGGGATTTGTATTCATAAGTATTTATCAGCATCAAATTAGTATAAGTTAGAAATAATAATAATAATAATAATAATAATAATAATAATAATAATAATAATAATAATAATAATAATAATAATAATAATAATAATAATAATAATAATAATAATAAAAGAGCACAATCTTAGAACATGTATTTTTGACTAAATTACAATAGTTATGTTTCGGGAAATACAAAAAATATTTTGAATATATGATTTTTTAAAAATAAGTTATTTCCTTTTAAAATTTATATTTTAAAAATTAATATTAAAAAAGTCCTGTAAACTATATTTTTCATTAAATAAATGAAAAAGTTTTGAAATTCGAAAAATATTGTTTAGAGTTCAATTTTAAACTACCCCACTTAAAATAATAATAATAATCATTTAAATTTTTATAAAAATTTATGAGAAATTTTGGGATGTGATTTTGATTGCAAATTATATTTTAAATCACCACAGACGAGGGAAAGAAATAAAATTCGAACTCAATAAATATATTTTTTAAAGATTTCCTGGAACTGTTTAAAGTAACATTATATCTTGAATAACTCACTTTTCAATTTGTGTCTAAAAAATTTTCTTTCCTGTAGTAAATTTAGAAGGGAAATATGATTCAGGACGGAGCTATTTGTTTTACTGTCACAAGGACAAGTCCATTACAATGAAGAAAAGAAATATATTAATGATATTTTAATTAAAGCAATATATTAATAATTATTATATAATAATATAATTATTATATTTATTACATATTATAATACTTAATAATTTAATTAAACATATTTGATAAATTTCTCATCTTAAAAGAGACTTAGAAAAATTTCGCGTATAGTAATTTCCGTAAAAACTTTGCAAAAGTGTTTGATTGTAGCCAAAAAAAATAAATAAACTTAAAAATATTTAAAAAAAAATAATAATAAAATAAAATAAAAAATAAATAAAATTACATACGCATTTTTTTTTTTTTTTTTGATTGGATTTTTTTTTTCACAAGAACTTTTAAAACAAACACTATAAATTATTGATTTCAAGGAATTTTTTCAAAATAAGAAAAAATTAACCTTTTTGGCCTGTTGGATTGGGATAGTGAAAAAGGATTATTACCCACCGGGTAGGTATTTATTTTTGGAATATATAGCTGAGTATTTGCAAAAGACTAAATTAAATAAATATCCAAGAATTGGCTATTTTCATATTTTATCGCAAAAAATTCTTAATATCGAAAAAATTCTTGATAGCTTAAGTTGCAATGCTTCCAATACTATAATATCTTTCACTTTGATTGCAGAAAAATACCCCTTTTTTCACGTACTGAATGAATGTCACTATCTTTAAGAATCAACATCATGCGTAAACCCTTACGAAAATAATAGTGAAAAATGAACTCATAGTGAGAAACTATTATCTCAAAAATCTATGAGATGTTACAGGAATAAAATATAATAAGTTTCTATGGAAAATTGTGGCAATTACTGAAAAAGCTTAGCTGCCTTATAAGTTAATTTTTTTTTTTTTTTAAATAGTGTGTTTTAACTTTTTGACTGTCCCTGTAAATAAAGTAATCATGCTAGAAACTTCATTTTCAAAAGGAATCGTTCTAGGTTATACATAAGTAATTTCCTAAAATTTCATGGCAATCCGAGTATATTTACTGGAGTTAGAGTGCGGACAGACGGCAGACAAATCGAAAGCATAAACACGTTAAACTTTGCAGGAAAATTTTAAAAACCTACTTTTTCTTCTTCCAGGCATCAAAATGGCTGTTGAAATAGGTCCTCTCTAGGCAAACCTACTATTTAAAAGAACGATTAATCTTTCTTCCTCTAATCCTCCTCCTGCGTGGCGGGGGAAATCTGATGAATGGTTTTCTTATTGTTTAAGAACAAAACCCGAGCCCAGCGTTGCAGAATCGAATTAGCAGGGCCGTGCTTAAGGGGGGGCGAGCCGGACATTTGCCCAGGGCCGCCAAAATTTGGGGCCGCAAAAAAGTTGATGTTGTTTTTACATTTCACCAGTTTTTATGAATTTAGTCGACTTTTCAGGCGCAACCCCGAACCCGTGATGAATAACTTTTAAATTGACCTCAAATTTGTAGCAGTTTTTGTCTTAAGACTCCATTCTATCAAAATTTATATTTTTGAGTGAAAAAAAATATTGAAGCGAAAGTATCTGCTATTTTGCATTTTATTTTCTGCTTAATTTGATTATTAGATTTCTAGCATTCCGAAAGTGAGTGAAACCGCAACAAAACACTCAGATTTTTACCAATTTTGTCAAAATATCCCATATTTTATTTTGCATAAAATACATATCTACCCGTCCGAACCTTTTATTTTATTAAACAGCGGACATTTAGTTACTTTTAACGCAGGAAATATCATTTCCGTTAGGCGCGAAGTGACTTGCGTTCGCCAGTGTATTTTAAAAGAATTATCGTAAAATTCATACACTTTACAACTTGTTGCACTATAGATTAGAAGATTTCACCTGTAAGAGTGTACTTTTGGTTTCTTGGAAACTGAAATTGCGCTATAGAAGAGCAAAGCCGCAGCAAAACATTCAATGTTTTAGAGATTTCGTCGAAATTTTCACTAATTTAATTTTGTAAAAAATATTTCTAGTGTCAGAAGTTTTCAAAATTTTTGTAGGTGATTAAATCTGGTCTATTGGGATGCTTTAAAAAAAAACTGTATTAAAACATGGACGCTTAGTTTCTTTTAGTGAAGAAATGATATCGACTCTTTGATTAATAATACATTAGAAAGGGTTAAATTTCTGGCTTTTTAAAACCAATTACATTATCAATTAGAAGAAGGTTTAAGCTTTTAAGTACATATTTTTGGTTTGTTGATACCTCTAAAACTGCATCCTGGTGAGGTATTGCAATAAGAGTAAAAAACGTTTTCACTTAAACAACCTTTTTTGAATTTTTTTTCAAGAGTGCTATAAATTTTCAAGACTGTTGTAGATTTTTTTTAAATTGATTGCAGCATTTGAAACTTAAGAGTACGATATTTCAGAATGTGTCTTGCATTTTAAAGTTAACTAAATGGTTTTGACGATGTAAGTTAATACATAATTACAAAATTCCTCGGAATTTTTTTCCGTTCTTTATTTTCAACAAATGCATAAATGTACCTTTAGACCATGCGCCGCAGCTTTTCATTTCTTGGAACGACCGAGATAAGTTTTAAGTGAAAGTGAGTTTGATTTTTAATTAAAAAATCTAATAATTATAAGAGTTTTTAAATTCAGAGTTCAAAATTTTCAGGCGTGTCATAAGACACTTTTGGCTAGCCTTACCAAATATTTCATTCTCGTGAATGGCTATTTCTACTAGCCAACGCGCACAGACTGACATACACACACGTAGATAGAGCTAAACTTTGTTTTATTAATGTAGACCTATACATAAGAAACAGAGAGAACTACTTACTAATCTAAAGAACTTGAAATTTTGTACTGAATGGAAATCTTACTTCCTTCACTTGATAAAGAATAGGCCGAATGCATCGTTTTTCCAAATTTAAATTTTTTACCAATAATTTTCAAGATTTTTCCAGTTTAATTGCCAATTTATCTGAGCTAAATTTGCCGACTGAAATTTGAATGTAGGGTGTAGAGGATTCACACCTCTTAGGTTTATTGAGAAAAAAAATAAGATGGAGGCAATGGCAACCATTTCTGAAGCAAAGATAAAATTACGTGACATATGGGATTCTTTCTCCAATCAATATTCTTCTGCATTTTGAATTAATACGGGGAAAATCAAGTATACCATTATGTCCGCTATCAGATTATGCTTGCAACTGCCGTTTTGACATTTTAAGCACTAAAAACATGCTAATTTGCATTGTTTTAAAACAAAGGGCCTGATTATCAAATATTGAATTATATCATCGCGAGCAGTAGCAATTTTCTCAATCGGATTTCCATTCATTCCGTGTTGATTATTTACTGGAAGATTTTTCAGTTCGAGGAGGATTTTTCTGCCGAAGTCAATGATGTCGTGATGTCTGGCGGCAGTTTCCATGATTGATTATGTAAGATCTATCATTCATTTGAAAATTAATTTGTTCAAAATAGCTAAGTGAAAATTATTGTTGTCTATTGAGCTTTTATAATAACTTACAGAAGAAAAACTTTCCTTTAGACACAACATACATTTTAAACACAACGTTTTAAATATATTGTTTTAAATATGTCGTAATGGTCGCCATTAAATGCGTTTCATACGTAATAATTGATTTATTTTAATGTTTTCTTCCTATTTTAAAGTCTACTTCTAGGTATGTTTTTAGTTTTAAAAAAAAGGTGGAAAATGTTATTTGTTCTTTTTTTAGAACCGGCAACAGTAAATAACAAGTAAGAAAAATCATGCGTTAAGCATAGATTGCGTTAAGCACTTTCCAACACTTCCTGAAATCTTTTACAAAACGTCGTTATTTAAAGAAATAGTGCTACTGTCAATAGCCAAATATGTATTCCAATACTTTTGAACATCCCTGTACTTGATCTGTCGGTAATATATTCGTTATATAATGGTAAAATTTAATTTAGCAAGAAAAAAATTTCTCTGAAAATTTCTCTTTCAGCAATTTATACTAATAGACGGAAACAAATTTGAATACTTTTGTTCAGCCCTATAGTTTACCTAGTACCTTTATTAAATGTCAGTATTTAGCTAAAATTTATTTTAAACTAAAACATTCGTAAAACTACTGAAATCACATTTTCAGAAATTATCATTCATAGGCGTCCATGTATACAATTCTTTCCGTGGCCCTGTTTATAATTTCATCTATATTCTACAACTATTTCTTACTAAACGGAATTCAGTTTAGCATAAAAATGCATAACTTATTTAAAAACTATCTTTAAGTAATTTATGTTTCTATTCAGTAACGTATGCGATCTCTTTGGTATAACCCCGAATATCAACTATAGCATTTATACACTCTATATAATATGCATAGATTTAGAGAAACTTAAAAAGCACATATCATAATTAAAATGCATTTTATTCATTCATCAACCATCGTCGGATACATATACAGAACATCGGAAAGAATATACTATTCGAAATATCTTTTGTATGTCCCTGTAAATCCTGTGCACTTCGTATTATACATGGTTATATCGTATAACTTATGTTAAGTCTCAGCGACATATATCAATTTTATTATGTATGAAATAATTAAATATAATTAAAATATGTCGCCACGCTATTCCCCTCTTTGCCATTATGTAATGGAATTCTTTTGCGTGGCCTTATAAATGAATAACAGCTATTTTTTTCACTGCATATTTTACAGAAAGCACATTTAAGTGCACGTCGTAAATGCCTATAATTTGTAATATATTTGACAGGGTGTAACATCTTTAAAATTCATTTCAAGCGATTTTTCTTCATAGGCCCATAACATAACGGTAAACCTTTGACTGTCTCTGTAAATAAGCTAATCATGCTAGAACCTTCATTTAAAATAAGGTTCGTGCTAGGGTAAACGTCAATAACGTCGAAAATTTTCAAGGCAATCCAAGTTATTTACGGAAATTAGAGCGCGGACAGAAGGACAGACAAACCGAAATCATAAACATTTTTTAACTTTGTCGGAAAGTATTAAAAAAGGGACTTTTTCGAAATCATTTTAAGTATATTGTTTTAAATATGCCATAATGTTTGCCTTTAAATGTGTTTCGAACGTATTAATTGGTTTAATGTTTTCTTTCTATTTTAATGTCAACTTGTAAGTATAAGGTACCCTGGGGTAATAACGCCACGTTAAGGTTCTACCAATTTTCACGGCTCAGTTTTAGATTGTATTTTTCAAACAAATATATGATTTGATACAGCAACTCATTGACTATCTATATAAAAAAAATAATTTAACAGATGTGTATTCATAAAATGTAATGGCGTGATTTCTTGACCAATGCTATTTGGCGTTATTACCCACCTATATGGATAATAACGCCATGCAAACAAAACCATGAAATAAGATGGAATAATTGCATGTAGATTACCCAATTCTAAAAATACAAACTCTACAAACTTAGAAATTGACAAATTGCATTCTAAGCTATTGAAAATGTTCAATTTTTTGTGAAAGTGTAAGAAAAGTAAAGGTATGGGTTGGGGGGGGGGGGGGGAGGATGAGGCAAAAGAATATCAGACCGTGAGCTTCTTTTTGTTTAAAAAGGACCGCTTAAATAGAATTATTAGAAACATTGCACAGTTTTAACTGTGTTTATTTGATTCAGTATTTAGGATGTAGCTCGGCTACTGTAGGGAATCAACCGGGGTATTAATGCAAAGGATTGGCGTTATTACCCCGTTATAGTTATTGCGCTGTACATTTTAAATTACAAATTATATCGAGAAGATATCCAAAATCTTCAACAACAATTTGAAAGTCCATGAAATGTACTACCAATTTATGTAATTAACAAAGTATTTCCGGATAAAAAAATAGTCTTCACATCACAAAACGTATCTCGCAAATTTTAAATCAAGCGGTAATTTTAGTTGCTTGTAAAAACAATAAGACCTAAAAATGAAACAAATTAACTTGAAGCTGTTTTTTGCGTTTTATATGACTCAAAACCCTTCTGCGCAGAGCACATGGGTGTCATTTACCAGATTATTTCATAATTATGCATAATATTAGCACTTGGCGTTATTACCCCGCCTAGCGTTATTACACCAGACCACCTTATTTTTAACTATAGGACTTCCCTCAAAGGGGTTGTATGAGCGATTTTGTTGAGAACATTGATTTAATTTGTGACAAGGGACGACACAGTTTTTTGACATAATTTCTTAAAAGTGCAGAAAATGAGCAACTTTTTAATTTATAAAATTAATACACAAATTCAAAAAATGAAAATGAGCAAAATAAAAATGCTAGAATTCAAAATAGTACATATCAATTCATATATTTTTAGTTCTATGATAATTCTTTTAGTAATCCTTGTTCAATGTTAATATATACGAAACTTATCTGGCCACTGTTGATAGTTATTATAATTAAAAGAAATTTTCTGAGATCTTCTCTGTATAAAACATTTTTAGATTGTTCCTTTAGAAAATGGTAAAATTAGCACAAGATTTAAGCATGAAGTCTTTGATTTTTATCACTCTACTGAGCCCGGCATAAACCAAACCTAATATAACCAATGTTTTATAGTTTTTGAATTAATTTATTACATTTTATTTATTTGACCTTTTTACAATTTAGAAAAATAAACATTTCGAATATTTTTTGCTACTGAAACCCTGCGTTGATAGCATCTCGAACATAAAATATAGCTTATGTTTGTTACGTTGTTACGTTTTAACTGCTCTATCGCCACCAATTTACTTTTGGAATCGGTTTGATACTTGTTGAGAATCGCCATTTAGAACGTTTTTAGGAAGTTTTTCCTATCATTTTCCCCTCTTTTAAATTTCGAATTTTCTAGGAAATGTTTTTAGAGACCATTTACATCTTATAAGTAACTACTAAATTTCATGTTTCTAGGCCGTTCAGGATCACACAAATCGCATTTTTAGAACTTTTTTTGCTCAGACACCCCTTTGGGATAGCAACATCGACATAAGATATAGCCTTTGTTAAAGTGCCTGACACCATCATTTTGACATCATTATTCGGCTGTTTTTCATCAAATCGGCTCGTTACTTCCCGAGATTTCATAAAAGACTCAATTTAGAAAGTTTTTATATCGCATCTCGCGCATTTTTACTCTCTTTAAATTTTACATTTTTTAGAAACTGTTCTTAGAAATCATTTATATTTTATAAGTAATTAAGATCCCAAAATTTATGTTTCTAAATCCGTTAGTAACGCAAAACTCATATTTTTGAACTTTTTTGCTCCTGCACCCCTTTTGAGTTAGTGACACCTACACAAGATATAGCCAATGTTGGAGCCTGCTATCACCATCATTTTGACATTATTATTTTTTTAATCGGTCCGTACTTCCGAGATGGATTAAAAATTGCAATTTAGAATACTTTTCGTGCATTTTCACCGGTTTTAAATTTCGTATTTTTGGAAAATGCTCTGTGAGATCATTTATATCTAATAAATAATTAAAAAGCCAAACTTTATGTTTCTAGATCCTTCAGTTAATACAAAAGTTGCAACAAGTTTTTTGCCTCCCATAAGGTAATGACGCCAACATAAAATATAGTCAATGTTGGAACCAAGGACTGCCACCATCATCTTGACATGATTATTTTTATAATCGGTTCGTTCTTTCACAAGATTGTTTAAAAATCGCTATTTTGAACATTTTTAGAATGCTTTTCAGTACATTTTTAGAAGTTTTTTGCGTCTGTACTCCCTGGGTTAGTGGCATTGACATAAGATATAGCTTATGTTTGAACAGGGAAGAACACCATCATTTAGGTACCATTACTTTTGAAATCGGTTCGGTTGCTCCAGAGATTAGTCCCTACATATAAACAAACTTTACCTCTTTACAAAATAGGTATAGATTACGTGCGCTTTATGATGCTTAAACCTATAAATAAAAATGAACTATAATTTATCATGAAAAGCCAAAAAATGGTAAACTAAAAGGATTATTACTTACTGATGTGCAAGGTAAATTTGATTCTTTTGGTAATAGCTAGAGTTGCAAAAAGTTGGTTTATTACCGGGTTTATTTCCAATAGACCAGGTTTATTCCCAGGTTTATTCCCAAAAAACCGAATTATTCTAAAAAATCCCGGATTTTTTCCAGGTTTATTCCTAAAAACCCGGTTTATTCCCGGGTTTAAACCGGGTTTTTTCTAACCTTTGCAACGCTAGTAATAGCTTTTATGATCTCTTTTTTTCAATTTTTTGTGCTAAAACATTCATACTGATTTCATTCTTGTGATACATTTTGTACAGTTTTTAACATTTTATATCCGTTTAAAAAAATTTGGAAAAAAGGGCCGTAAATATATATTTCGCCCAGGGCCGCCAAAGTCCTAAGCACGGCCCTGCGAATTAGACATAAGATAGTAACAAGACGCCGAAGGAAAAACTATAGCTGTGTTCGTAGTCTGCGCAGGGACATGGAGTGGGTCCTTATCGTGGACAAAATATCCGTTCAGTGCTCGCTAGTGTGCGTTCAATAACAGATTAAGAACAGATTTCGAATTTGATTAATTACGGTGCTAATTATATAGATAATCTGTTGCAAACGAAGGTGAGCTCAATGGCCGAATGGTTAGAGCGTTGAGCTTAAAATTAGAATGCATTCGAATCCTTTGCGGGTCAAATGTCGGTTTATGATTTCTTATTATTATTATTGGTTGCTTTATATTAATAAATAAGACATTTTTATTAAAAATATTTTTTTATATTAATAATACAGAAGCATGTGTATTTTTATTACAATAATAAAATACTTATTTAAATACGAGACAATGAGATATTTTGCGAAGAAAGTTTTACATTTGAACCCTTTTAATATTCTAAGTATTGTTCCAAAATGATTTTTATATATATTAAGCAAATGAAAAAAAAGTATCCTGCGAAAATATCCGTATATGCGTAAAATAATTACTTAATGTTTTTCTTTCTCTTCTTTTCTTTTTCTTTTTTCTTTTTTTTCTTTTTTTTTTTTTTTTTTTTGAAAAATTTTAGGAGTGAGTTTTTATTGAGATTAGGATGCAAATATAATGCATGCGTGGATATTTTACGGTGTTAAAATCAATATGGAAAATATTATAAAAGTATAAAGTTATGACATACATTTTTAATTAAAATATCTGCATACATATTTTTAAAAAGGTGAAATAGTTGGTGTTTGCCTTCAAGTTTTGTAATGAATAAAGTAATATTAGAATATTTATAAATTTTCTATTGAAAGTATAAGTAAGTGCTTATACTAACATGATTTCGGAAGTCGTTTGTTACTCATATTTATGATATATTTTGGCCTGTTATCCACACGGTATAAAAATATATAATCATGAAATAAGAAATTATACATACTAAAACTTTAACTGAAAAATTGTCTAATTAGCAGTGCAAATTCCATTGAAATCCATCCAGTATTGTAGATCAAAAATAAATCTTGTAATATGTGGATATCTGAACCTTGGTTTATTAATAGCATTCTATTTAATACGAAAAATATAGAGCAACTAGTAAATGATTTTTAAATAAATAAAAAAAAAAAATATTAAAAAATTTAAATCACCAATTGAATTGTTAAATTGTATCAGTCAATCTACGAAACAAAGCACAACCAATAACACATAAGCACAAAACGCACAATCGAGTGAGAAACGTTTAGAGAGAAACGAAAAAAAAAAAAAAAACACGTGAGAAACGCAATTGCCCAGCAATTTTTTTTTCGCATCGCTTGTGCGAGTTTTGAGCAGGGTTGGTGGTCATATTTTAAACGCTCATCGGGCTAAATTAGATGAAATAGATCACGTGATACTTTTCCGGAATATTTTGGATTTTATCTGAGTGACCACATGTATGTATTTCTGTTACGAGATCCATGTTTTGGAAGGATAAAGAGATATAGTGCTTGTTTTTGCCAATTTTGAACCATAAAAATAATGCAATAGTTGAATAATTTTAAAATTCCTTTCTTCGATAAAACCTACTCCATGCAGAATCTTCTGAGCGCGTTCGCGCAGCGCGGGTGGTTCTCGAACACGCCTCTAGATTTCCATTGAGAGCGAGCATTCCTCTTTATCTTCCAGGGAGGCGAAAAAAGATGCGGGAGTTGGAGGCAGTCAGAGGCTGAGAGCAGACAGAGAGTGATGGACGTTCAGAGAAGAGGTTCTCGGAGAGAACCCGTAGCGGTAAGGATTTTGCAGACAGTGGTGGACATTGGCAAACCTCGTTGTACAACTAATTTGTTGAAGATAAAACTGTCAGCTCTGAGAACGATGCATTTCATAAGAGAGGCCCAAAGTAACTTTTGATTTGAAAAAATTCGACTCGAACCCAGTATTAAATTGCATTTTTTATTGTAACATTAATCTAGACTATTAAAGGTTGATTTTTAAACAAAAGCGAGGATTTCTTCAGTCCAGGTCACCAAATTTGGTACTACTGTCATACCGTCGACCAAAATACTATCGCCAAATTATAAGGTTAAATGCCAATAATGGATGATCGTGAATGTCAATTGAATGAGATTAAATACGATACACGTGTTTAAAACGTCATTAAGTGATTTTTATTTCGACTTTTTATTCGTATTTTTATTAATATTCCAGTAATTATTTGTTTTTTTGTTATTTAAAATAAAAATTACGTCAATATGTATAATTTGGCTATTAGTTTGGCGATTTGTATAATTTGGCGAAATCGATCGACGGTATGACAGAGTAGTACCCCAAATTTTCTTGAATTAGGACTTGAAATCCTTATAGAATACATAATGCATGAAAAATCAAGCAGAGAAAGCACAAGCAGCCATGATAAATATATTGAACAGCTGTTCCAAAACTTTATAAACAAGTAAGGAAAATAATGTGCCAAGCATACATAAGAAACACTTTCCAAACTATTCAAAATATTGTTACAAAACTCAACCATTTAATAAAGTGAAAGATTATATTCAAATAAAGATGTGTCAGACCGAATAGAGCTGTCAACCTATGAGGTTTATAGTTACTGTACTCCGCTGGTATTTACTTTTAAGAAAGAGCGAGGGAATTGGAACCGATTTATAAAAGATAGGCTTTTTTAAAAAGATTCTGCTGAATGGATTTTGATAGGACATGCACAGTTAGTTAAATGGTTTTTCAGGAAATATTTTACTATCTACTTATTGTTCTATATTGCTTAGTTATAGAATTGTGGAGGAAAGTTCTATAATCATAAAAATCTGTTTATGAAAAATTACTCCTTTTTTTTAAGAGGTTCTACTGGGCGGATTTTGATGAGATTGGATTATTAGATAATTATTCAGGGGTAGTTTTAGTATATTGCACATCTTTTATCGCTCTTTGCCAAATCCTACGGTAAATTATCCTACAATTGGTCCTTGAAAGTTCAAGTTTTGTCTGACACATTAGAAAATGTAATAGCGCATTGGGGTTTGTATCATTTTCAGCAGTGCGGATGGACGTTTGTGTTGAAAGTTCATACTGCATTAAAACAGGAGGTCAAATTTATTGTACATTTCGTTTGATTCGTTTGGAAAAAGCGACCAGCGTTTCGAGCAAAGCTTGCTAATTAATTTACAAATTTCATCTAAATAGAGCAAGAGCATGCTTTATTTCTACTAACGATTACCTCCGCAGCTCCAACTGCATGAAGCTCGTCTCCATGGAAGTTGATTTTCAAGCCCATTCGTCTTCCAGCTTGTAATATTTGTTGAGATTGCTGAACGCTAAAAACCCCTTCCTCGCAAAACACATCTATATTATCCACTTCGATCTCTCCAGCTTCCATGGCTCTCCTAAGTTCTGGCAAGTGGAGTGTGAGAATAGACTTTGTGGCTTCATCAGATGTCATATCTCTGGAACACAGAGAAAAAAAGAAGCTGTTAAGTCAAATTTAGGAACAAATTATTAAAATCTATTTAACTCTTCAATGCTTATTATTATTATCATTTTTTTTTTCTTTTTACAGAAAATTTTTCTTTTTTTTAAGGAAAAATAGACTTAAATGAGTCTGTTTTTGTTAATTATTCAATAGAAAAATAGTAAAAAAATTTATTTATGTTTCTGTTTAACATAATGTCATTCCTAAGTTACATAACAAAAATTGCTAAAAAAAAAAAAAGTATACTTATTAAGTGTTTACACTGTTATATTTCCTGTTAAATATTCAATTTGAAATTTAGAAACAGTATCATACTTTTAATTAACTAAAAAATTAACTGTACTCAGTATAAGCCTCATTATTATTATTAATTTAAATTTGTGAGATTTATTAATCTGTGTTTAAAATGTTGTTTAGACACATGCTAACGCTAAATTCATTTTTTAAAATTTCCCTTTGAAGTTATTTTGAAGCTTACAATGACTATATAATTACATTTTAAATTTATCTTTTTAAAACATAAAATATGTCGTCTTTAGAGTATGACAGGGTTCGTACGCTCTCACAAAATTCCTGATTTAAAATTTATTTCATTCAGGGCCTCTCAAAGCTTCTCAATTTTTATTTCATCTCCTGTAAAACTATCACATCATTTCTATTTACAGATTAGTAGCTTCTCTGAATGTCCGGAAAGTTACATGCCTAATAAAGAATACTGCCCAGTTAAACTGATGGCATTGAGCTCACAGGCTACAAATACTAATTGTACATTAAAGCCTTATATTTTCAAGGGTTAATTCCGTTCGAAAAAAAAATTAAGAAGGGGAAACAGCTCTCCCCTTTCCTCTTTTTTTATACTTAATCATTGAACCTCCTATACTATCAAAGACATGCTTTATCATATAAAAAATCTATATCCAAAATTCAGAGCAAATTAGATAATTCTTAATAAAAACCCATTTAGCATTTATATAATTTAAAAGGAGTTATCCCCTTCTTTTATACTTAACCATTAAACTTCCAAAACTATTCAGAGATTTGAACGAAATCTGAAAATTCTGCTTGAAAAACCTATTTATATAAATTAAGAGGGGGGGGGAGGCATTAGAACCCCTGTTGCCCCTATTTATACTTATTCAATGAACACCTAATAGCAGTCACGGAATCGCCTCATCAGAATGATCCTAATCTAAATTTTGAACGAAAACTTAATTCTGCATGAAAATCCCATTTATATCAACTAACGGGGGGGGGGGGGCATTAGAACCCCTGTTCCTCCTATTTATACTTATTCAATGAACACCTAATAACAGCCACGGAATCGCCTCATCAGAATGATCCTATCTAAATTTTGAACGAAAACTTAATTCTGCATGAAAATCCCATTTATATCAACTAACGGGGGGGGGGGGGGCATTAGAACCCCTGTTCCCCCTATTTATACTTATTTAATGAACACCTAATAACAGCCACGGAATCGCCTCATCAGAATGATCCTAATCTAAATTTTGAACGAAAACTTAATTATGCATGAAAATCCCATTTATATCAACAAACGGGGGGTTGGGCATTAGAACCCCTGTTCCCCCTATTTATACTTATTCAATGAACACCTAATAACAGTCACGGAATCGCCTCATCAGAATGATCCTAATCTAAATTTTGATCGAAAACTTAATTCTGCATGAAAATCCCATTTATATCAACTAACGGGGGGGGGGGGATTAGAACCCCTGTTCCCCCTATTTATACTTATTCAATGAACACCTAATAACAGTCATGGAATCGCCTCATCAGAATGATCCTAATCCAAATTTTGAAAACTTAATTCTGCATGAAAATCCCATTTATATCAACTAACGGGGGGCATGAGCACCCCGTTCCCCCTCTTATACATATCGAATGAACTTCAAAAACTAATCAGGGAAGCGCCTTGTCAGGATATACCTACATACAAAATTTTAAGAGGATCGGATATTTTTATCATGAGTTATCGCGTTACGCACATACGCACATACATACAGAACGGGCGGGCACATAAGCTCTCAGGCTATGATAGCCTGTGAGCTAAAAATCTTTCATATTTAATAATAGATTTCCGTTTTTTTTCTTTTTTTTTTTCTTTCTTTCTTTTTATTCTAAAAAAGTTTTTCAGTAATTATAGTTATGACAAAATTTACAACAAATAAATAAATATACAGCTTTACCGCACGCGCACGTAATATCAACTCACAGACATATCCTTCAACACGCAATCGAAAATATGATTTACCTCACCTTAAAACATCCTCAACCACGAAAACAAACGCAAAACAAAATATCATCCATCACCAAACGATGCGCGATTTCAACTTACAAATTTGAAAAAACCTTTCATTTTCTCCCGATAACATAAAATTCTCAGATTCTAATACTACCAGTTTAGATAAACGGATTCGTATTCAAAGCAGCAATATGCTTTTAGAATAATATAGTTATTTCATAGTTATATATTACAAGTAACTGTAATCACTTAGAGGAGTGATTACATTTTTTTACGCATTGAAATTGAAACAAATACAGATTCCATGCTGAAAGAGAACATAACATTCGAACATTTAACAACTGGTATAGAATATTTGATACAGACAGATAATTAAAACTATAAGATAATTTTTATTTCCAACAACAGAAGAAAAACAAAGTTTGTTGTAAGTTTCCCAGGCGTACAGACGAGGCAGTTGGGTTTTGCTTAAGTCCAGGGTTGGTTTTCTGACGTCAGAAACTGGTTTTTGACATGACTAGGACTCCTATAACTCTATATTGTAGGAGCCTTAGACATGACAAGTGTCAAAAACTGGTAAAAAACCGTCAAAAACTGGCTTAAACCGTCAAAAACGTGCAATGCGCTTTAAACATTTTAAGAACAAGAGAGAAACATTTAGTAATTTTTTATTTAAAATTAACTATCGATCATGATATTTATTAAAATCAATATATATATTTTTTTTCATTCTGCTATACCGTAATTTAATAATTACATAAAATTAAATTACTTTAATTGTAATAAAACATTATTTTTTAGAATGTTCAAACAGAAGAAACTGATTTTGTACAGTTAATAATCTGGATCAATTTTACCCCACAGCATCCTATAGCACTTAACCAATTTAGCACATTTATTTGCATCCAAATGGTTTATGAGTTTAGAGTGTATGAAGCCAAAGTTACAAAATACTCTCTCAATTGGTGCTGAGCTAGCAGGCTTGATAGCAGAAGCATTGCTAGTTGAGCAAGTTTGGAGGCAGGCCAAATTTTCAGATTTATGGCAATTTTTTTTTTTTTTTTCCGGAAATGATAATATACAATACAGTAAAAGTGAATTTTTAATATAATATTGTATATTTGTGACAGATGTTTAATGTGAAATTTTACAGATCAATGTACTACTTGGGGTTTCTGACGAGGTTTTTGACAAGAGGTTTTAGCCATGACGGTTTAAACCACGGTTTTAGCCGGATAAAACCGCACACTGTCGAAAACTTGCCAACCCTGGCTAAGACGCATCTATTATTGTAAGTGGGGGTCAGTAGCGGCTCGTCAGGAGGTGCTGCATCAGATTTTTCTCACCACTAAAACTTAGCCGAATGTTTTATATTATTTATTCGACAAATTTTGTTGATTAAAATTAACTGAAAATTCTATATAATTTTAGTGGTGTGAAAAAATTGATGCAGCACTTCCTGACGAGCCGCTACTGGTGGGGGTAACTAATGAATGAAATGAAAGTGATTTTGAGTGTTGGATTTTTTTTTTCATTCATAAGACGGTTGTTTGTTTTTGGGTTTTGTTTTTTTTTCTCTGAAATTTGGGTTTATTTGACTGGTGTGCAAATCTAGATTTACTTGACTCGTTTGTAATAATGGATATTTTTTTTCGTTTTCTCTTTTAGAAGATAATTAAAAGTTTGAAAAAAGATTTTGTAACTTTATTTTCATTACAGTAAAAAGTTAAAACAAAACTTTTTTTTTTGTTTTATTTTAGGATTTTTTTTTCAAGGTAAATGGATAAATCATCATAAAATTAATAAGTTTTTAATATTCTGTTATACTAAAAAACAAACTTCAAAGCAGTAATAGTGTTTTTTTTTTAAACTGTTATGTTAAATAATGCCCACCTCTAATGCATACTAGACTGATATCGACTTGAACATAAATACAAGTGATATCGCTAAGAAGAGTCTTCCACTGGGTTGAGTTAATTATTCCCGCTTTTATCCGTACTCTACCCACGGGTCAGATCAGGTTGTCACTATATTTTTTCGTTGCAGTTCGGAACGAGTTCACTTTCATTTTTATTACTGCGGGGCGAATTGATTTTCATTATTTTGGGTTCGAGATGGGTTTTGATTCTTATGGATTGGGTTCGGGTTGACCCGAATTTCAAAAGAAAGCCCAAATTATTTTATCGGGTTAAAAATCTATATACAATAAGATCTTTATAATGACTTTTCTCCGAAAAATGAATATGTGTATGTGTATACAAGTTGTCACAAATATGACACATTTGTTTTTGTGTATATCAAAAACAAAATATAGAGTATTTTCATATTTCGAAAGAAGAAAAATCGTTCTTAAAGAAAGAATAATTCATGATCATATTTTTTATATATATTTTATTTTTTGTGCAGTAAATTGAAATGCACTCAATATTTGAACTTTTGTCATTTCAAATTATCCTATACCGAACTTAATGCTTGTATTCACCTGAACCTAGAAAACCTCGGTCGAACGATCAAATGAAATTCCTGATAACATTTGATTGGACATTATCAGGGAGACGTCCAATCAGGATTAAAGGTGAATAACGTTTGAGCATTCGACCGAGGTTTTCTGTATAATTCGGGTCGAGGGTCGAAGTAGTTCGTGAATACGAGCGTAAGAAGATAGAAAATTGCATCTATCATTACCTTGGGACAGCGTGAGCTCCGCAGAATGTCGATGAAATTTCAATGGGTAGTGTCTTTTTAGCATGTTGAATGACACGCAGCATTTTCAGTTCATTTTCTGGATCTAGTCCATATCCCGATTTCGCTTCTACCAGTGTCGTCCCCGATCGAAGCATCTCCATCAGCCTGGCTTGTAGGAGTGTGTAAAGTTCGCCCTCAGATGCTTCAGTGGTATGGTCAACAGTATAATAGATTCCACCTCCTGCTTGATGGACTTCCATGTATGTTGCGCCAGCCAGCTGATGAAAGAAAAAGAAAAAGAATCAAAATAAAAGGAGAGAGTACCATTTATCTCAGGGAAGACAGTGCATTCCGGTGGAAGTCTAAGTGCTCCACCGCCGAAAGAAATCTCGAGCAACATTAAAATTAATGAACTACATTCCATGGACGCCAAAAAGGCTGCTAAGATGCTAAAAAGAAAAAAAAAGGGGTCAGTGACCCTTTTTTATGTTTTCTTCAAATTTACGCCCCCACCAGTGGCTGAGAGCTTGTGCTCTCAAAGTTGGTAGGCGGGAGGTGCTGGATTTGATTCCGAACGCGCCTAACTGTCGATCTAACCATTCAAAATTTTCCATGGTTTTCTTCGAACCTTGGTTAACCTTTCGTAAATACGGGTTAGGTTCACTTAGAAAGACCCCTACGGAGGGCACTACCCCTAGGACCCATATCCCTCGTGTAGATAATCGGCTGTCAATAACCCCAACACTACACCTTAAAATTTAATTAACTAGATATTTCTTTCTCTCTCTCTCTCTTTTTTAATGATTTTTTTTTAAAGTAAAACTTTTCAAAAAAACTTTTTGTTTGAAAATAATTTAGAAATAATGTAATATTTAAAAAAAAAACTGAGAAATTTTTTTTTCAGTTGATCTTGTATATGATTTGAGTAACATTGAAAAAGTAAACAAATAAAAATCAGAAATATCTTAAAGAGGGCTATTTCATTGTAGACCTATCTTTTTATAGCATCAAATATCAAATACGCGAATTTATACTTGGCAAGAACTGAAATGAAAAACTGCATTTAGGAAGCTAAGATGGTGCATTTGTCTCCGATTTTGTATTTTATGTGCCTATTTTCGAAATAAAGATAATACACACTCAAGACAATTTACGATGAAACTAGGAGCTGATTAACCTCTGATGAAGCAAAGCAGCATTTCCGGAGAAATTGGAGAAGGAATTGGGGGGGGGGGGACTAAATTCTGCATACAAACACACGAATCAATGCTATATATATATATAAGTTCGAGAAGTTTCAGAATTCACCATTTTATTAACGTTTTTCTCTTATATCATTTGTATACAAATATTACATACACTGGTGTCCAAAATTTAAGCATAATTGGTAATTAAGTAATTATTTTTAAGTAATGAAAGAAATATGAATCGGAATATGCTGAAACTCCAAATGTGTAAACAAAATAGTACGCGTCACATATTTTCGCGAAGAGTTTTTCCCCGAAATCGAACAGGGGACCGTCAACAAATTGAAAAAGAACGAAGATCTTTTGGATAACCCTGTCAAAACTAATGTAGCAAAAGCGTTCAAACTGCACATTATGATTAATTGGCTTATTGTAATGTACTGTGTTAATTTTTACAAGGATAGCATGTATACTCGTAGAGAAATTAAAGTTTTTATAAAAACAGTCCTAAATTTTTCCAAGTTTTATGCTTATAATTTGCAGAGTTCTTATTATAAAATAATGTTCTTTTCTGAAAATATGACAAACATCATTGTACACAATACCCTGTCATCAGAATTTAAAAATAATAAAAATTGTATGAAAAATGAGTATGTTTAGTAAATAATTTTTCATTGCGCATGCGTCAATGATATCAAAATGTCATTTGCATATTGTGTTAGCTAAATGTATAGAGCAACTTCTGTAAAAGTTTCAAAAACAAAGCTTGAAAATTCTGAAAATGGGAGCCTATAGAATCAACTCAAAATCCGTTATTCCTAAAGGAAGCAAAAAAATCAGGGGTTTTACCTAAATATAGTTGTACGTGCAATATTTGTGTAGGCACTAAACAATGGAATATGGATACAGCCCCTCATCTTTTTGCTTCATTTAGGGAATAAAGGATTTTGATCTCATTCTATCAACGATAATTTTCAGAATTTTTAAGCTATGTTTTTGAGACTTTCACAAAAGTTGCTCTATACATTTAACTAACATAATATGCAAATGAAATTTTAATAGCGTTCACGCATGCGCAGTAAAAAAATATTTAGTAAACCTGCTCATTTGTCATACAATTTTTATTATTTTTTAATTCTGATGACAGGGTATTGTGTACAATGATGTTTGTCATTTTTTCAAAAAAGAACACTATTTTATATTAAGAACTCTGCAAATTATAAGCAAAAAATTTAGGACTGTTTTTATAAAAACCTTAATTTCTCTACGAGTATACATGCTATCCTTGTAAAAATTAACACAGTACATTACAATAAGCCAATTAATCATAATGTGCAGTTTGAACGCTTTTGCTACATTAGTTTTGACAGGGTTATCCAAAAGATCTTCGCTCTTTTTCAATTTGTTGACGGTCCCCTGTTCGATTTCGGGGAAAACTCTTCGCGAAAATATGTGACGCGTACTATTTTGTTTACACACCTGGAGTTTCAGCACATTCCGATTCATATTTCTTTCATTACTTAAAAATAATTACTTAATTACCAATTATGCTTAAATTTTGGACACCAGTGTAGTATGCAGTATGCATTGTTGTTTTATGTGACATTATCAATAAGATTCTTAAACAGTATATTTGGAATGGAATGTTAGTTTATGGCCTGTTGCAGTTGATCCCAATCAACTTTACCGTTTGGAAAAAATAAGTTTATTAGTAGGTAAATATAATAAGGTTAAGATAATAAGGTTAAGATAAAATAAGTTTATTAGCTTAGTAAAATTAAATAATTTTGTTTTGCATTTTCCTTCTGGTAAAATTGACAGGAAACAAAAAAGAACTAAAAAAATCGTCTGCTCTAGCAAGTTTAACTGAAATTTATAAAAAAAAATTACATTAAGCGAATAATGTTATTTTAATATAATTACAATTGAATGTCTCAAACAATTGGACAAAAATTTGGGGAACCGCACATTATTTTAAACTTTGAATTATTGCCAACATCGTCTTTGTTTGCTTGCTATCTCGGCGAAAAAAATTCAACCCGGAGGGCAAAAAAAGAATCACATTGAACAGATACTAAATCCTTTGACATCAGCCGTGCGTTTTTTCTCTAAATAAAAATGATCTGCTTAAATTTAAGCATTATAAAGTAATATTTTATTTTATTATATGCTAAAAACTATAGTACTAAAAGTTTCCACAGACTTGTCGTTGAAAGTTTCTTTCGGATACAATAATAAAATATCCATACAAACTAAAAAAGGTAAGTAAAATACTTACCATTCCAGGGTTATTCGCCTTCAGAAAAGACCAGAACACTAATACGAAAACAGAGTCAAGCAACGAAATCGAAACTTTGTGAAATAATCGGCAGCTTCATTATTTTGCTAATTATTTATATGACACTTAAACTAACAAAACACTTACTATTTACAGTATATACAAAAGTTAATTTTCGTTTAAATTCTAACAATTATATTCTGTTTTTCTAGAAGGGGAAAATAAACCCGCTTCTTCTTAACATCGTAAAAAAAACATTCTAAATCTGAAAACATTAAAAAAGTGGCTGTTGCCAAAATTAAAGAGAAAAGTTAATGTTCTAAAATAAATAAATGTTCATGGAGGCTTGCGTTTTGCAATATCCTCCCACCTTTGAGGTTCAGGTCTAGTGAAGCTCAAAACTCCTCTACAAGTTCAGTCGTTGCGGCTGCTTCAGCTTTCTTCCAGATCGTGATCTTCGGTTCTCATCATCAGGCAAGGAAGACTGGTGAATAGGAGCAGGATCGGTGGCATGGTCCACAGGCTCAATCGGAGTTGTAGAATCTGAAGTCTCAGGCACAGGATCATAACTAGGAGTGCTGTTCACAGGCTCAACTACAGATGCAGGATCAGAGGCATGTTCTACAGGCTCAGGAACAGGCGTGTCATCTAGAGGGACAGGAATTCTACGAACTAAAAAAGGATGCATTAGTTTATCATTCATTTTGAGAATATATAATTTTTTAATAGGTCTTAAAGAAGAACCGGTTTTTGTTTTCATATCATGCATTTCATCTTGGAGCTTCTGTATCATAATCAACTGATTTTTTGGCAAATTTTCTGCAGCCTGACACTTATTCTGAGTAGATTTGAATTTATTCTGTAGGTCTTCAATGTATTTTTCATAATCTAAAGTTTTCTTTTCTGGTAGCTTTGAATTTATTTTATGCTGTAATTCATTGATCTTTTCTTCAAGTTTTTCTTTGTTTGCTCTTTCAAAAGCTAAAAGTTTCTGCAATTCTGTAAGCATCAAAGCATGATCTGGCTGCTCCTTCTCTCGTTCTCTTTGTTGATTGCCAATTTTCCTTTTTAAATCCTGAATAAGATTTTCACACTTTTCTTCCTCAAAATACCATTTATTTTCATTTTCAACAACAGTTCGTTCTAGATCTTCGTTTTCTTGCAATAATTTTCTACGATCTGTTCGAAGTTCATTTTCTTTTCGAGCTTTGACATCAGAGAGCAAAGAAGCAGATGTTTTGTTGTATTTCTCTTTAAGAGCATTTTCAGCTTTAGATTTCAGAACTTCTAACTCTTCTTTTAACTGTAGAATTTCGGCATGATATTGAATATGGACATTCTCTGAAGGTTTAAAACTAGAAACAGGCAAAATCCTAGTATTGGAATCAGGTTGAGGTTGGACATCTTTTAAGCAACTTTTATGAATACTTTCACCTTCAACTCTAGACTGCTTATACTTCCAAAACCTAAAAATCCAGGCAGTTACTTTTATCATTTTCAAATATGAAGATGTATTTTCGTATAATTCAATTGGATTTTGAGATATATTTACCACATTGATCACTGTCTTTCTTTTTCTAGTGTTAATGATTTCTAAGTCGGGATTTAAAATATATTTAGGCCAAAATTCTTGAGGTTTTTTCAACCAATCAGGAACCTCCCACCAGAGGGATTGTTTAAGAGATTCTGCAGAACATCCACGGGAAGGTAGATCGGCTGGGTTAAGAGTTCCGGGCACATAGTGCCAATTTTCTGGATTACTTAGCGATTTAATTTCTTTTACATGATTGTACACGAAGGGAGCCCAATTTCCACTTTTCTTTATGCAATATAATGCATTACTAGAATCTGACCAGAAAAAAGTTGGAAGATTTCCTAATTTTAAGTCGGACTTAACCCCTTTAGACAATCGAGTACCATCTACTTTATTTTCAACTTCTTCATCAGATACTTCTATGCTTTCCTCTTCAGAAACTTCTTTTGCTTCAAATGCACTAGTTTTATCTTCTTCACCTTCATCTGATCGGTTTGCATTGTCATCAATAGCTGATTCATCTGAAGAAAGATCATCATTAATTTCAGAAATTCCTAGTTTTGCTTTACAAGATTCTATAGTTTCATTCAATTTTAAGTAAAATGAATCTGTTTTCTTAGTTGCTTCTAAGACTATGCTAACATTTTCATTTGTTTCTTGACTTTCAATTGGTTGAGAGGCAGGAAGAGTAATAGATTCCTTAAATATAGGTGATATCACTTTACATTTTTCTGTAGGAGTTCTATCTGTAACTTCAGGAATGTTTTTCTCACCTTCATTTTTATCCTTGATCTTATCTTCATTCTGAATATCATCTTTCTCCGAATCAACATTAAGAGATACATAACCTTTAATTCTTTGAAGAGCTAATTCTAGTTTACGTGATTGATCTGAATCTGATAATTTAATAGATTCTTTTTCAGAAACATTAGTTGAATCAGTTCTTTTATTTTGAGCATTATCTTCAGGTTCATCTGTAGATTTTGTCAGATCTATAGACATCTGTTCATTTGTTGATTTTGTTTCATCTTTCAATTCATCAACAGATTTTAAATCTTCTACAGATTTTGATTCAGTAGTTGATTTGGAGTCATCTGCAGACAATTCTTTTTCTGAAACATTAGAATCTGTAGATATCCTTTGTTTAATGAAAGGGAATGAGGGAGATTTAGCTCCAGTTTTATCAAAAGTAGGATCGGAGTGAGCATCAGATTGTTTTTCAATAAGGCTTCTTTCTTTTATGGCCGCTCTGTGTGGCAATAAAAATTCGGCTTCCGTTCCTGGAGTTGATTTGACCTCTTCAATACCTTCTTGTAGCCAGTCATTAAAGACAGCTTCATAGGCATCTAAATTGTCGGATTTCTTTAAGGAATCTACGCAATTTTTCAATCTACGTTCTGCAATTTTCCGACCACTGGGGAGAGGGGGATGACCAACAATCCAGGGAAGACTAACCTCATAACGTCCTTCATTGTTTATTCGAATATTTCTGTTGAAATGATCTTTTACAATATCCTCAAGTTCTAAACTGGATTCTTTATCACCTGGATACAGAATTCCTAAAGTATCTAATCTCCACAAATCCGTTAATTTGTCTTCACTTACGTGCAGCGATAAAACAACTTTCGTAGAATCATTTGTATCTTCTATATTAGTTTTTCCCATTAATGTCCACCCTAGTTTTGTCTGTATAGCAGTTAAATTACGGTTTAAGGATTTAATTTTCCCCGTCAATAACGTCCCATAAATATCAGCTCCAATAAGTAAACTTATTTCCTGTTGATTTGTAATTTTTTGATTTCCTGTATATGTATCATAATCTGAGAATATTATACCATGTCTTTTAGCTTCCTTTATCCAAGGCCCATTTCTTATCTTAGGAACTTCAGTACATATTTTGTCTTGATCATAGACATCAAAATTGCATCTAAAGGTGTTTTCTAAATTACTTAAATGTATTTTATATCGTTTATGAAGGTGTGTTTCTTGAATCCCACCAAAAAGGCCGTGAACCATTTTTTCTTCTCCCACAGCTTTATATCCCATAAGATTAATAACATTCTTACTTAAATAAGACCTTTGAGATCCAGAATCTATTAAACAACGTACTAACATGTGTTTATTTTGATCTTTGAGCTCTAAACGTACAATTAAGGTCTGCATTAACACAGCACGATTACAAGTTTTATTTGACAAAGACGTGAATTCATTATTTTCTTGTGATTTAGCCTTTTCTTTTTCAGGACATAAAATTCTATAATGCCGTTTTGAACAATTAGTGCATTTAACGAATTTTCTGCAATTTTTGGCTATGTGCCCTGCATTTTTGAGACAAATAAAACAGTAACCATACTGCTTTAAAGTTTCCTTCTTACCCTGTAATGATTTATTTTTAAATAATTCACATTCAGTCAAAAAATGTTTTCCTTTACATTCGGGGCATGTAATTTGTTTAGAAAATGATACAGTTTCATTAATCAAACCAGAGGCGGTAGGAATCGTTTTTGGCGACTGCTTGTCGCGAACTAACTTTTCAGACGTAATATCTACATTCGAAGACTCTTGATTAGAAATTAAAAAAATAGTTCTTTCTCGCGAAATGACTTCCATTTTCAAGCATTCTATGATATCTGTAACTTTTAATTCTTCATCATTACCGCATTTTTTTGTTATTTGTAACACTATGTCAGAAGGTAATAATTTAATCAGAATGGGGGCAAGTAACGCTGAATAATTTTCAATCTGTATTCCTAAAGAATTAAGACTACGGATTTCGGTTTGGCAAGTGTCCAATAATCTGCGAAGTGCATAAACATCATTGGATTTCTTAACTGAATTAAGTGATAACAATTTATTAAGATGTGAGTTTATTACCAAATGTTTCTTCCCGAATCTTTCTTTTAGAGTTTCTATTGCTGAAAAATAGTTACTGTTAGTTAAGCTATATCCCTTTATTGAATTAGCAGCATTAGAAGTCAGATATGACTTTAAATAGTTAAATTTTTCTACGTCAGACAATTCAGAATTTTTATGAATTGTTGTTTCAAATTGATCCCAAAATCGTTGCCAATCCGAGGGATCGCCGTCAAATTTTTCAATTATCAACTTCGGTAAATTTATACGAATGGAATCCAATCCCTGAATTACAACTCTTTCTTGAGAGCTATTCATTGTCGTAGTAGAAACATTCATATTAGATTTAGTTTCTAATTTTAATTTGGCCCGTTTTACTTTTGTTTTCCAAATTACTAAATTCGAATTATACTCATCACATTTTAAAACTTCAGCTTCTAAATCCTCTAATTTAATAGTGTTTTGAATTTCAGTATCAAGATAATGAAGCTCTTTTTCTTTTAAATCTAATTCAGCAAGAAATTGCTCTAATAATTCTTCATCGGCACTATTTTCAGAAATTGCCGCTTCTATTCTATTAATTAATTTCGTTGTTTGACTTCTCACGGTAGTGCGTTTTGTTTTGTTAATTGCATCCATTATTTAAATCAATATTCTATCAATTTATCAAAATAAAACAATTGCAATTATCTATTATAAACAAAGCACTAAAATAATTCTATTTCATATTATTCAGTTCTGATTCAAGTATTAGGCAATCAGTACCTGTTCTCGGGCGCCATAAATTTCGTATACAATAATAAAATATCCATACAAACTAAAAAAGGTAAGTAAAATACTTACCATTCCAGGGTTATTCGCCTTCAGAAAAGACCAGAACACTAATACGAAAACAGAGTCAAGCAACGAAATCGAAACTTTATGAAATAATCGGCAGCTTCATTATTTTGCTAATTATTTATATGACACTTAAACTAACAAAACACTTACTATTTACAGTATATACAAAAGTTAATTTTCGTTTAAATTCTAACAATTATATTCTGTTTTTCTAGAAGGGGAAAATGAACCCGCTTCTTCTTAACATCGTAAAAAAAACATTCTAAATCTGAAAACATTAAAAAAGTGGCTGTTGCCAAAATTAAAGAGAAAAGTTAATGTTCTAAAATAAATAAATGTTCATGGAGGCTTGCGTTTTGCAATAGTTTCCTTCTTTTTAGCGAAAACACGCGGTTGTGTTTGGGTTTAATGTAGCAGATTTCAGGGTTACATTTTTTGCACCACTCCCAGCCACCATAAGACCTCTCTATTTTTTCTTTTTACTTTATGGCTATTTTTCCTTTACTTTGCACAGAAATGGCGTACTCAAGTTGCCACTTCCAGAAAAATTAAATTAAAAACTACAAAAAAATTAATATCTCAAAAACAAATTAAGATACAATTCTCAAAAAAATTGCATTTAAAAGTACATATTTTTCCCTACTCAACGGTGTAAAGATTGAAAATGTGCGATGTCTAGGAGTTAAAAAATTTGCTGTAATGAAAATTGCAAAAGTGAAATTTCATGAAAAAGTGTTGCCATTCGAAAAATGACATATGCGTTACGCACAGATACGTTTGGCCTTTATAATATATATATATATATATATATATAATTTTCTTTAATATATTTAAAAATTTAAAGAAATAATTTTTAAAGTTGAAATGTGACACCATATCACTTAATATTTAATGATGAAAATCAAATTTTGACAATTATATATTAAGAAATAAATAAAGCTTGTTTAAATTTCCCTTATCAAGAGATTTCGTGGTTGGCGTGGATTGCTGAAGCATTTTCTTTAATTGTTCCCTAAAATTAGTCATATTTGTTTATACAATGTTTGTATGGATTTAAAATTAATATGTTTTTATTGAACATGTCTTTTCACTCTCCAGTTTATCTACATTATCGCAGACGGAGCATTAATAATATTAGGTAGATTTCGTAAGAAATACTACCTATTGCAGTCGTTAACATGCGACGACTTTTGAAAAATTTCTTCATTACTTTTCATTATATGACTCCAGGAATCCAAAACCACTCCCATCTAAAAAGTTTATATATATATATGTATGTACTTATGTACTAAATTTTGTGTACGTGATTTTTGTGCACGAATCGTCTCCAAACTCCCCAAATACATTGAGATGGTTAACATCTCGGCGGAAATTGCAAATCGCCAAAATCGGGCCAAGGGGGTGAAAATGTGGAGGATTCAAAAATTTAAATACCGTCTTAACTTGGCTATGACAAAATCTGCTGTTACAGAATAATGACAGGAAATAATAAGCATTTTTCGTTATAGCAATTGCCAACAATTAAAAAAAAGAAAAAGAAATAAAGTTTAGGTTTTAAATATTGTAAATAAGTATGGAATAAAAAAAATTGTAATTTAACAAATTACAACGATTATTTGGTAAATGATATTTTGAAAAACTCAAATTTTAAAGATTTCTAAATTCTATATTTAAATTAATAATAATAATGAACATCATTTTTAGGATGATTACAACAAGTCATATATTACGTACGCCGTGCATTAAACATTAACATTCCTAGACCAACGATAAAAAAACAGTAGATTAAAGCAGGGGTCGCAGCGTCCCTAAAATTTTCGCCCTTTTCTACCAGTATTTTAAATAAAAACAATTCGAGTCAGATCCCTGTATCACCCACAATGAAATTCAAGAATAAATATTTTATTTTTTAAATTGTGGTAGGAAAGCGTGAAAAATTTAGGGACGCTGCGACCCCTGTTAAAGATAGACAATTTTAACTGTTTAAAATATGAATTTTTATTTGATGGAGTTAATCAGAATTACTTCTGAACATATCATATTACGTGCGACAAGCATTAAACATTAATATTTTTGGACCCATCACAAACAAATTTTAAATGAAATTTCAGTTTTACAATTTTCGGAGCTGCAAATTTTTCAACTTCAAAATATCGCACATTTTAAATTTTTACACTGTTGAGTAGAAAAAAAAATGCACTTTTTAATGAAATTTGTTTGAAATCTCTATCACAATTTGTTGTTAAATTATTAATTTTTTATAAAAGTTTTAATTACTCTTTTTGTCATCGTAGCAACAGAAGTATTCCATTTTTGGACATTAAACTTGTGCCGATCAGAAAACAAATAAAATAAAAAACAGAAGCATTGCATTTTTGGTCATTAAACTTGGACCAATCAGGAAACGAACAAAACAAACAAACTTTATTGCAGAATTCAACCAATAAAAAATCCTTCCGGCAATGCCGGGAGGATGAGGTAGCTTTCATATACTTATTTATATATTACTTATTTTAAATTATATTACTACTAGCAGGCTATGCCCGCTGCGCTGGTCAATATTTCAAACAGTGTTGCCAGTGGGCTACTTATTTAAAATTCAGATTTCTTGATTAGTACCACTTTTTTGAAACGGTGAAATTCCGTTTATTTTTGCCTTTATTAATATGTCATTAAATACTGCGCATTTTACTATTTCAAATAAGTGGTGCCAGTCAAGAATCTGAATTTAAAAAAAGTAGCCCATTTGGCAACACAGATTTCAAAATCAACCGTGGATGAAACGAACTGGTGAATTTAAATTTGCATTTTAAATAATTTGGACCTCCAGCACCACCTTGCTCATTGCTGAAAACGATTTAGACACCATTGTGATATTAAATTATCTTAAACGTTGGACAAAAACCTGCTATTTAGAAGTAACTATTTTAGTTTATTACTAACAGTGCACCATTTGGAAGCGAAATGAGGTCATTACGGCAACAGGATTTAAAGTTTTCCCTTATCTGAAGAAATATTAATTATTACAGTCGTTACCACGGTACAACTTCTGAAAAATTTCTTCACAACTTTTCATTATGTGAACCAGGAACCCAAAGCTACTCCCTACTAAAAACTTTATACATATATTAAATTTTGTCCGCGTGATAAAAGGCACAATTATGCAAGAATCATCTTCAAACTCGTCAAGTACATTGAGGTGGTTAATATCTCAGAGGGAATTGCAAATGAGCAAAATCGTCCCAAGGGGGTGTTAATTGGTAAGGGTTCAAAAATTTGAATACCACCTGAACATGGCTTTGACAAAACCAACTCTTACAAAACAATGGCAGGAAAAAAAAATAAACATTTTTCGTTACAGAAAGTTGCCAACGATAAAAAAAATCCATACATTAAAATTCTCACTACAGCAATTACTTTATTATTGCAAAATTTCCTCCTGAAAAATGAAAAAAAAATTATTAATAAAAATTATTAAATTGACAAAATTTCCGTATTTGGAAAAAGTTTAATCGGTATTTATACCGAATTTTCCCTACTTAAGTATAGTGAAAAAAAATTCGACACAGATGTCATGTATGCACCACATTGGCGCAATTTTTATCTGGCGCCAATTTGGAGAAAACTTGGTTTTTAATTACCAATTTCATAAATATTTTTTAATTATTTTCTATTATTTAAAAAAAATTAATAAATAAAAAAGTTTAATTAATAACTATAGAACAAAATGATTTATATTATTTTAAAAAACAAAATGAAAGTTAATAAATAGTTATTAATAAATAAACAACCATAGTCGGTTTACCATGTGAGGCATAAAATCGCCATTTTGTTGCAATCGTGCGAATGTGGAGGGTATATGACATCTGCGCCAAAACTTTAAAAAGTTGCAATTAAATTATTTTACAGTTTGGATGAGGAAGACATTTATACTAAAATTTAAACATTATACGCATTTTTTTTTTTTTTTTTTTTTTTTTTTTTGCTATAACTGCTATTTATATATTTACAATTAAACATAAAAAAATATCCTAAAAATGCTCTCACATATTTAAAAGAGAATGAGAGAATTTAGATATTGCGAACATCCCTCCGACTTACGCCTTCTTGGCGTAAAATCGCATTGTTTGGTAAAAAAGTAAATTCAAACACCCAAATAAACAAATAACATAGAATTAACATATAAAACCATTTTTAAAAGTAATTCTGCTATTTTGTCCTGTAAGACTTATAATGGTAGAATTAGATTAAAAAAAATATTTTTATAAAAATAGAGAAATGTTATTTACGTTTTATCTAATAAAATATTTAAAATACATTTTTTTTTTTTTTTTTTTTTTTGTCTGCGCGAAAGAGAATAGCGAAATAGTGATTGAAGAAATACCGAAGAGGAAGTGGTTAATTAAAAAAGACTTGTAAATTTTATTCAGCGAGAATTTTTTATTTCAAAATGTTGAATTTATCTATAGTAATAACGCATAATTGCATAAATTTCCTTTGAATTGCAAAATTTTTTCTTCAGTACTACTTGGTTATACCGGACCAATTTCGCCAAATTATACAAATCGCCAAACTATTAGCCAGATTATATAGATTAGCATAAATTTTCATTTAAATAACGAAAAACAAATTAGCAGAGCATATCTAAAAGTGGAAATAAAATGTCGAATTAAAAATCACTTGATGACATAATTAATATTTATATTATGCTTAATGTCAAGTGAATGTAACATTTACGATCATCCATTATTGACATTTAATCTTGGAATTTGGCGGTAGATTTTTAATCGACGGGATAATATTTCCTTCTTCAGTTTTTAAATTTTAAAACTGAAATTTTTCCTGTAAGTGAAATTGACGAAATGGCGCAAGAAAAATTAAATTAACAATGAAAACATTTGCAAAAAGAAATAAAAGAGTTATACTCATATCTATATAATTTACGATTGAATATTAAAATATACTTTGAAAATTATCTCCCCCCCCCCCCCCAAAAAAAAAAAAAAAAAAAAAAAACATTATTGCGACCATTAAGAACCTAAGTCAGGCATTAAGTCAGTAGTGCATTTTCGGCTTAAAAACACATTCTTTGGCGACAAAACCAAGATGGAAATGGTATAGAAACGAATAGTAACTCACAACTTACAGTGTCTTTTACAATCAGATCTGCTTTTTTCTGCTGTAAGTTATATTATACGGAAATTCGATAAAAAAAAAGAGAAAGAAAATAATAAAAAGGGAAATAACTATTATTCAAAATTCATTTAATCAATTTCTGAAATTCATGTTTTTATTCTAACACCAGGGATAAGTCGCCAAAAGTTGAACCAATTGTTATATTTCGCGTTAATATATTTTTTAAGCATTACAAATATTTTTTTCATTTTCAAGATAAATATATTTTTATAATATTACGCCTCATTTAAGCGGTCTTTCTTTATTATTATTAATATTGTCAGTAGTTATTTTCTGCTATTATTTGCAAGATATTTGTAATATTTTTAATAGATATAGCCATTTTAATCCTTTTAGCAATTATAATTTTCGCCAAAAACAGCTACTGGCAACCCTTTTGTCAAAAATAACCGAAAAATACGAAATTTTCTACGAAAAATTAGAGTTATCCCTGTAAATTTGAATTTTAAACCTTCGGAAAAATATTTCCTATCGAATGATACAATCGGCAAAAAAATCCATCGGGTAGTTTTTGAAAACACTCGTTTGGAAGTTTCAGAACTTCTGCTTTATAATATATATGATATGATATGATATGATATTATTCAAACATACGAAGCTCAAATTAGTGGAACACGATTATATAAGATTGAATACTAGTTTTTGTCAATACTGAATATTAATAGAAATTTTTAGAAATTAGTCATCCTTTATTCAACTGGTTTTATTTTAAGCGATTTATAGGGTAGCCGAATTCCACGATATCCATTTTAAAGCAGCATGATGGATAAAAAAACCCAATGAGCTTGATCGAAATCTTAATTCGTGTGAACATGCACACTCAAATCGAAATCGATTAATATATACGAGTGCTGTCGCGGGCAAACTGACTTTAAAAAAAAAAATGTCACCCACATTAGAAATTAAAACTGCTATATCCCAAGCGTTTTTCAAGGTAAAGACAAAGCAAAAAATACTCCGCAATTCATTATTAAGATAAATAGTTTAGAAAGAACCTTTTTTCAATTTCTAATTTTTTGTTTATACATCATTATACATTTAAAAGATTTTTGACAAATTTAAATGGCCGCCATTTTGAAACAAGATGGCGGATAAAATTGACTCGTGAACTCGGTCAAGACATTAGTATGTACCAGGAACACACAGAGTTATATCGAAATCAATTTAAAAATATGCGTATTAACGCGTGACAAATTTCAGACCGTTTCAAAGTGTCAATCACACTGGAAATTGAAACAACTAAAACTCAGCCATTTTTCAAGATATAAATGAAACAAAAAATGCTCTAGAATCTTTGTATCAAGGTCAAAACACAAAAGCAAAATCTTTTTCAATTTCTTACTTTTTTGCACCTAATTTTAAAATTTAAATTAAAAAAAATTAATATTCCGCCATTTTGAAACAAGACGGCGGTTGGTACTGGCCAATGAACTCGGTCCAGGCATGTCCAATCTACGCACCAAGTTTCATCCAAATCGGTGTATAAATACGCGTGTTATCACGTGACGAAAACCAGATCATTTCAAAATATGAGCAACACTAGAAATTTAAAATACTAGAACTCAGACATTTTTTAAGATACAGACGAAACAAAAAATGCTTTGGAATCTTTGTATCAAGGTCAAATTGATAAAAGAAAAATCTTTTTCGATTTCTCACTTTTTTGTACCTAATCTCAAATTTTAAATTAAAAAAAGAATTTAAATGGCCGCCATTTTGAAACAAGATGGCGGTTGGAACTGGTTAACGAACTCGGTCCAGGTTTTATTATGTACTATGTACACACTAAGTTACATCCAAATCCATTTATAAATACGAGTAAATACGAGTGACAAAAATCAGATCGTTCCAAAATGTTCCATATCGTTCCATAAGAAAAATTCAAAGTGCTATAATTCAATCATTTTTTAAGATATAGACAAAGTAAAAAGTGTTCTAGAATCGATGTTTTAGGATCTAACACATAAAATAACAAAAATTTCAACTTTTAAATTTTTCGCATTTAATTTTAAATTTTAAATTTTTAAATTTTTTTTAAATGGCCGCCATTTTGAAACACGATGGCGGATGATGCTGGCCAACGAGCTCGGTCGAGATATTTGTAAGTAATATGTACATACCAAGTTTCATTCAAATCGGTTCATAAATACGTTAGTTATAGCATGACAAAAATCAGATCGTTTCAAAATGTCAGCCATAAGAAAAATTCGAAATGCTATAACTCAATCATTTTTTAAGATATAGACAAAGTAAAAAGTGTTCTGGAATTGGTGTTTTAAGTTCTAACACATAAAATAAAAATATTTTCCAACTTTTAATTTTTTCACATTTAATTTTAAATTTTAAATTTGTCAAATTTTTTTAAATGGCCGCCATTTTGAAACAAGATGGCGGATGATGCTGGCCAACGAACTCGGTCGAGATATTTGTATGTACTCTGTACATACCAAGTTTCATTCAAATCGGTTCATAAATACGTTAGTTATCGCATGACAAAAATTAGATATATATATACAGTGTCTCACAAAAGTGATGGGACACTTGTGCTTTATAAAAAGAAACTGCAATAAAATAAATAAACAAACATATGCAAAAATTTTTTGGGTGTGTTTCTTATTTAAAGTTAGTAACAATTATTACATAACATACATTTTGTCAAAATATTAAAATATTAATTTAGTAAAAATACAATTGTTCAGAACGGAGCAAAAAATGGCTCACATAAGTGATGGGACACTTACTTTTCCATCAAATATTTATCCAAAAATTTTACTTTTTAAAAGGTTTAATATTTTGTTGGATTTCCTTTTACTTTTAAAACATGATTTAATCTTTTTGGGATGGATTCGACTAATTTTTTTTGTGATTTCTGGAGTGATTTTACCCCATTCTTCTTGAAGCACCGATTTTAGTTGTTGTTTTGAAGAAATGGTGTGTTTGCGAATTCTTGATTCCAATTCTTGCCAAATATTCTCTATGGGATTTAAGTCTGGAGATTGTGGTGGTGTTTTTATTATTTCAGGACAGTTATATAGCAGCCAGAGTCTAACGTTCAGAGCAGTGTGCTTGGGGTCATTGTCCTGGTAGAATTTAAAATCGTTATGAAGATTCAATTTTCGTGCTGAAGATTTCAAATTTTGCTTTAAAATATCAATATACTTGTACTGATCCATTATACTGTCAATAAAAACAAGATTACCAACTCCAGCGGACGACATACACCCCTATACCATAACTCCTTCTCCACCATGTTTTACTGTTGGTACCAAGTTCTGTTTGCGAAATTCTTCCCTGGGTTTTCTCCACACCAAGATTCTACCGTCAGAACCAAATATATTAAATTTACTCTCATCAGCAAATATAACTTTATTCCAGTAATCAGAATTCTTATTTATGTTGGATTTTGCGAAAGCTAGTCTGAGTTTTCTATTCTTTTCACTTACGAAGAATTTTTTCCTGGCTACTCTACCGTGATATCCAGCAGATCGAATTACCCTTCTAATAGTTTCAGGATTAACAATTATTCCATATAATGCTTGTAAATCAGCAGCAACTTTTGAAGCACTATTTCTTGGATTTTTTTTAATATTTCGAACGATAATTCGCTTTATTCCATTGGATAGCTTTGATGGTCGGCCAGGTCTTTTTTTATCCTGAATCACATGATTCTTTTTACATCGTTTAATGATATTGAAAACTGTTGAACGACTCAAGTTAACTGTTTCAGCAGTTTTTCTAATAGATTTTCCACGTTCAATATGCAAATTAATAACTAATTTTCGAATTTCAGGCGAAGTTTCTTTTCGTTTAGCATTCATGGCTACACAGAGCTAAAAAACACAAAAATTCCAAAACAAACTGGAGAGAAATACTGTAGACGATTTTATAAATTATACCCCAAAAAATATTTTTATTGCTTATTTCAGACGATTTTTGTTGCATATATAATGGTGTCCCATCACTTATGTGAGCTATTTTTTGCTCCGTTCTAAACATTTGTATTTTTATTAAATTAATATTTTAATATTTTGACAAAATGTATGTTATGTAATAATCTTTACTATATTTAAATATGAAACACACCCACAAAAAAATGTGTACATGTTTTTTTTAATTTATTTGATTAGTTCCTTTTGTAAAGCACAAGTGTCCCATCACTTATGTGAGACACTGTATGTCAACATTTGAATGGAGGGTGGTTTTGGGGTCTGGGGGTCATGATCGGTGAAAATATACCGAAATTTTCTGGAAGTGCTTCCCTCCGGACGGCTGCAATAGGTAGCTTTTTACTTTTTGTAATGAAAGCTACCTAAAAGATTCAGACATGCTTTAGATTTCTCGATTCTCTACAG
This sequence comes from Maratus speculifer, assembly GCA_964019185.1. Lineage (NCBI taxonomy): Eukaryota > Metazoa > Arthropoda > Arachnida > Araneae > Salticidae > Maratus > Maratus speculifer. Next base: position 128,412,974 of record OZ025296.1, read on the forward strand.
AGAACAACAACTATTTTTTCCAAATAGTTAAAAAGAATCTTGCCACAACGATTACTTTACTATTACAAGATTTGCGCGTGAAAAATGAAAAAAAAAAAAAAGGTTTGAAGATTTTAAGAAAAATTGAATAGTATTACGTCATAAATTTTCTACAGCAAGATTTCCTCTTGAAAACAGAAAATAATAGCTTGACTAATGTATATATATATATATATATATATATATATATATTTATTTATTTATTTATTTATTTATTTTTTTTTTTTTTTTTTTTTTTAAGCAAATATTACATTACATTGGAAATAAAATGGACAGGAAACGGGTGAATATATAACGCCATGTGAGTTTGTAAAAACCCGTTGGAACATGATAAAAACCAGACTATGGAAATATTGGTATATTTTAACATTTTGAAGTTCTCTGATTTTGTTTTCGCCTTTCTTAAATCTATTCCATGTATCCTACATGTATATATGCTTGTGTGTATGCGTGTATATTAGAATTTTCATAAAAGGTTTAGGTCCTTAGAGCTCATTCTTAGTGATGAAACTGGATTGATCTCTAATCTTGATTTAATTGTTGTTGGTGACATTTGTACCTAATTTCGAAATCTACTTCCGCCTGTAGGCCAAGTCGATAGGGATTTTTTTTTAATGTTTATTACTGAATAATAATATACATTCTTAAAATTGCGAAGTTTAATAGTTAATTAAAAGCTCATATTTTTAACCGACTTCAAAAAGGAGAGGAGGTTATCAATTCCACGCGTATGTATTTTTTTTTATGTGTGTTCACCGATTACTCCGAAACTATGCAGCCGATTAATTCGGTTTTGGTGTTAAATTAAAGAGCTTACTCTCGGATTGGTATCACTTCCATTTCATAGAAATTGGTTCAGTAGTTTTTTAGTAATTAAGAAAAAACTATTAAAATTAGTGTTTTTTCGCTAATTAAAACTGTTGAATTAGTTCCTACAATTGAGTGAAGTCAGGATGGCCGAGCGGTTTAAAACGCCTGATTTAAGCTCTAGTTCTCGAAAGTGACAATGGGTTCGAACCCCGCTCCTGACATACGTATGTACAATAATTTTCCGTATTTTATTTTTTACATATATATTTTACAAATTAAATACTACTTATGCTATTAAGAATATTTTGTATTTAACCGTTAGCACAGAGTATCAGAGATCTTTTATCAACTCAATACTTTATCAGTGAAAGAGTGCTAAAATAATTGACTTGCAAAAAGTAACATGACATTGAATAAGTTTCCGAACCTATTCCGTATTATAATTTTTACATATATATTTTACAAATTAAATATTAATTATGCTATTAAGAATATTTTTAACCGACTTCAAGAAGGAGAGGAGGTTATCAATTCATCGCGTATGTATTTTTTAAATGTATGTTCACCGATTACGGCGAAACTATCCAACTGATTAATTTGGTTTTGGTGTTAAATTAAAGAGCTTACTCTCGGATTGGTACCACATCCATTTCATAGAAATTGGTTCAGTAATTTTTTAGTAAACAGGCAAAAACTATTAAAGTTAGTGATTTTTGGCTAATCAAAACTGCTGAATGAGTTCCTACCATGGAGTACAATCAGGATGGCCGAGCGGTCTAAGGCGCCTGATTTAAGTTCTGGTTTTCGAAAGAGAGCGTGGGTTCGAACCCCACTGCCGACATACATGTATACAACAACCTATTCCGTATTATAATTTTTAAACATACATTTTGCATATTAAATACTAATTATGCTATTAAGAATATTTTGTATTTAACCTTTAGCACAGAGTATCAGAGATATTTTACCAACTCAATACTTTATCAGTGAAAGAGTGTTAAAATAATAGACTTGCGAAAAGTAATATGACGTTGAATAAGTTCACCGAGTAGATTGTAGTCATGATAGCCGAGCGGTCTAAGGCACCTGATTTAAGCTTTGATTCTCGAAAGAGAGCGGGGATTCGAACCCCACTCCTGACATGCATGTATACAATAACCTTTTTCCGCATTATAATTTTTACACATATATTTTACAAATTAAATACTAATTATGTTATTAAGAATATTTTGTATTTAACCGTTAGCACAGAGAATCAGAGATCTTTTATCTCCTGAATACTTTATCAGTGAAAGAGTGCTAAATTAATAGACTTGTGAAAAATAACATGACCTTGAATAATTTCCCTGAGTTGATTGCAATCAGAATAGCCGAGCGGTCTAATGCGCTTGATTTAAGCTCTGGTTCTCGAAAGAGAACGTGGGTTCGAACCCCACTCTTGACATACATATATACAAACACCTTTTCCACGCATATATTTTACAAATTAAATACTAATTATGCTATTAAGAATATTTTGTTTTTAACCAACTTCCAAAAAGGAGAGGAGGTTATTAACCGACTTCCAAAAAGGAGAGGAGGTTATTAACCGACTTCCAAAAAGGAGAGGAGATTATCAATTCAACGCGTATGTATTTTTTTTATATGTATGTCCACCGATTACTCCGAAACTATGCAACCGATTTCTCTTATTTTTGTTTTAAATGAAAGAGAATGCTTTCGAATTGGTACCACTTCCGTTTCATCGAAATTGTTTCAGTACTTTTTTAGTAATTAGGCAAAAACTAATAAAATTAGTGATTTTTCGCTAATTAAAAGTGTTGAATAAGTTCGCTGGACGTAGAGCAGATAGAATGGCTGAGCGGTCTAAGGCAACAGATTTAAGGTCTGGTTCTCGAAAGAAATCGTGTGTTCGAACCCCGCTCCTGACTTACGTGTATTCAATAACCTTTTCGTATTATAATTTTTACATATATATTTTACAAATTAAATACTAATTATGCTTTTAATAATATTTTATATCAGAGACCTTTTTATCAGTGAAAAGTACTAAAATAATAGACATGAGAAAAGTAACATCACCTTAAATAAGTTAGCCGAGTAAATTGCAGTCAGGATAGCTGAGCGGTCTAAGGCGCCTGATTTAAACTCTGGTTCTCGAAAGAGATCGTGGGTTCGAACCCCACTGCTGACATACGTGTATGATACAAAATTTTTTCCGTATTATAATTTTTTTTAACCGACTTAAAAAAGGGAGAGGAGGTTATCATCACTTCGACGCGTATGTATTTTTTTCTTATGCATGTTCACCGATTACATCAAAACTATCCGATTAAACTAGTATTTGTGTTAAATTAAAGAGATTACTCTCGAAATTGGTATCACTTCCATTTCATCGAAATTTGTTCAGTACGTTTTTAGTAACTAGGCAAAAACTAATAAAATTAATGATTTTACGCAAATTAAAAGTAACATGGACGTTGAATAAGTTCGCCGAACAGAATACAGTCAGGATGGCCGAGCGGTCTAAGGTGCATGATTTAAACTCTGGTTCTCGAAAGAATGCGGGGGTTCGAATCCCACTCCTGAGATACGTGTGTACACTGATTTTTTCCGTCTTAAGATTTTTATATGCATATTTTAAAAATTAAATACTAATAATTATTAACCGACTTCAAAACAACAAGGGGTAGGTTAACAATTCGACGCGTATGTGTTTTGTTATACATTTTCATCGATTACTTCAAAACTATCAATCCGATTTATATGAATTTCGATTTATTGAAAGGGGTTGCTCTCGAATTGATACCACTTCCGTTTCATCAAAACTGATTCAGCACTTTTTTAGTAACTGGGTAAAAATTAATAAAATTAGTGATTTCTGGCGAAATAATATTGATTGTTGTAACCATTTTCTCAATCATAAGCTAATATAAAGAAAACTAAAAAGTGAAAAATAAACTTTTTTACCAAAAATAGAACCGACTTCGAATGCTACTGCAAAGTAAAAAATAATTTTTTTACAGAATATTTAATAAGAAATTAAAGAAAGAGCATTGTATTTACCATGCGTTTTGTTAGATTTATGTACAATAAGCTGATTTTTTGGAGTCGGTGGCAGCCAAGCCAAGTTAAATGTAATTATTCAATATTAGAAACTTAGCTTTAATTTTGAACTTGGCTTGGCTGGCACCGACTCCAAAAAATCAGCTTAATGTACATAAATCTAACAAAACGCATGGTAAATACAATGCTCTTTTTTTTAATTTCTTATTAAATATTCTGTAAAAAAATTATTTTTTACTTTGCAATAGCATTCGAAGTCGGTTCTATTTTTGGTAAAAAAGTTTATTTATACTGTTTATCTATACATCTAGAACAAAAAAGATGGATGAAGAATCTTCACTTTAGTTTAATGATTTGTCCTAAATTTCCTACTTACCTTCATAGCAAATTCATTTACTCGGTCTCCTGCCCAAACGGGGTGTGTATGTGCATCAACAAGGCCTAGAAATAATAATAATAGTAATAAATAAATAAACTATTAAAGTATTACCAAATTACTAAAACTTTCTAATTTCAATTATACATAATAACGATTAATATCTAAAATTTATATTTCACGGGTATATTTTGATTTTACGAATTGTGACCAACAAGATTTTTAAAAATTGTTATTCAAAGCATTTTTCATTGCAAATGCAAATGAGAAAATTGCACTTGGATATGGGTCGTTCCACTTAAAATGATTAAAAATGTAAAAAAAAAAAAAAAAAAAAAAAAGCCGTGGCCGCATAATAACCGATTTTAATAAAAATAAATAAATAATAAAATAAACATGAAGCATAAATGGAACATAATAAATTAAACATGTTCCATTCATATTCAAAAAGAGCTCTGCAAATATCTTGACAAAAAATAAATTATTTTAGCAATTTTGGACATTTAAAAAACGTGATATAGAATGGCATGCTTCGAAAGTTGCAAGTTTGAAATTCAGTATCTTGAAACTGTTTAACAGAAATGATTTTTTTTTACATAAAATTTTAATCTCTGAAAAATTATCTTCTTATCTATTGAGTAAAATAATAATCTGGTAACATTTTGATTCATCTCAAATTAATTGTAAAGACTGAAAATGTGCGAATTTGGAAAAATTTAGAAACGTTATAAAAATCAAAGGAATTATAAGGCATCTGTAAAATTGATGTCTGACGTAACATTACATATGAAGATAAAATTCCCTAAATTTGACAGTTTTCATTTATTTCCTTCGTAAAAGAAAAAAAAAATTATCTTTTATTTTCTAATGTTCATCTTTTATTCTCTAATGTTTTTGCAAATCTATACCAATCATGACCCTTAGACCCCAAAACTACCATCAGTAAAAAAAAAAAAAAAAAAAAAAAAAAAAATCTATATATATCACTTTTATCACACGGTGACTTCTATAATTCTGGGCCAGATCTCCTCCAAACTTATACATAGAATCAAGGGGCATAAAATCTCGGTCAAGTTCGTTAATGCGCAAGATCGGACCAAGCTGGTGTAAATAGGGAGGGTCTTTGTGAAAACAGAAAAAACCCCATAACATCTTAACGAAAATAGGTATTGAATCAGTTTCAAATTTATATTACTTCTAAAAAAATGGGCGAAAAATTTATGCATGACATATATTTCATAAAGTTAAAAATGAGTTCAAGGGGCGAAAAAAACGGAAATTTTAGGAAAAAACTTCATAATTTCGTCAATTCTCAATATATCAAATCCAAATAATTTTTTATAAATGTTTTTAATATTATCTAAAACTTTTGCATTTACTAGTTTTTGATAAGACCAACTCTTTCTGCAAATAAATAAGTAAAGAAATAATAAAAAAAGAAATAAAAACGAAAACAAAAACAAAAAGGGGGATGAAAAAGTAAAAAATCCATAACTTCATCAATTCTTAAAATATCAAATCCGATTAAATTTATTTTACATCTTCTCAATAATATCTATAGCTTTTACATTGACAAGTTTTTTAAAGGACCAATCCTTATAGCTAAAATAAATTGAACAAAAAGGGGAGATAAAGACAAAAATCTCAAATCTAAACTGCTCTTATAATGACTCATTTTTAAATTCCTTTTTTATTTTAATTCATTCAATAGCAAGTTCACTTATTTGGGAACTATATAATGTGACATATTAGCCAGTTTTTTGATAAAGGCAGAATATATTTTTTAAAAAATGCTGTCAAAATAGGCATTTTGAACAGAATTTTCCAAAGCGATCGTGATTGATAAATTGAAGAAGTATTCAAATAACAAACTGTTTATTTTCTGACTCATTTTTAAATCCATTTTTGCGCACAAACGTATACAATTGACAGTTTTTCTTATTTAGGAACTATATAATATGCCATATTGGTTAATTTATTCATAAAGTCAGAATATATTTTTAAAAAATGCTGTCAAATTGGGCATTTTCAGCTTAATTTCGCTTAAGATGATTTTGATAAAACCAGTTACAGAAAAATGAAATTAAAAATTCTTCAAAAGCAGCTAAATAAAATTGTCAAACTGGGTTTATCTCTAATCATATTTTATTTTTTGTTATAGAAATAAGCACTTAACTTCGAAATCTACCTCCGCTTATAGACCAAACCGACAGGGATTTTAATATTTCAATTTAATATATCTGAATTGTAAAATCCGAATTTGTAATTTTTACATCGCACTAGAGGTCTGCAGGGGCCGCCCCTCGGCCCGAAGCCCGAGCCCGGCCCGGCCCGCGGGCCGGGCTCGGGCCGATTTCCAATAATGACATTCGGGCCGGGCCGGGCCTAGTCACTAATCTTTTCGGGCCGGGCTGAGCTCGGGCCTTAATTTTTTTGCTGGAGTATCGGGCCGGGTCTAGCTTTTTTTTCCGTACAAAGCCGAGACTGATTCCATTCTTCCTAGTTTTCATGGACCAAAATAATCAGTTCCTATTGAATCTTCCTATATGAAAATCCTTTTCTCGACTTTTTATAAATCAGTAATATTTGGCTTTGTCCAAAAATTTCTGCAAAAAAAGCATATACTTTTAAGCCGTCATTATTCTACAATTAAACATTAGAATTTATTCCTTTTAAAGAATCGTAAATTACTAGGCGTTTTAAAATAGAATTAAACACACACACACAGAAAAAAAAAAAAAAACATGAATATGACGGAATTTTTTGTTAAACTGAAAACTGAAAGTTTCTTTTAAAATGTTCATCCATGCAAAATGAATACAACAATACGGGAGAAAAAAATATATTAAACATTTACATCTGTTAAGAAGGGAATGCATTTTTTTTCGTTCCTAAGCGATTTCGTCTTTGGAAATTTTACCATAAACCGCTTTTTCTATTTTTTGTCTCCATTACAGGGAATATGGATTAATAATAAGGTATTTGTACCCTATATGGACAGGGCTCTCAATATGGACACCCCTAATATTTTTAAAGGTAATAATTTTGATCGAGAGATGGCTCAACATTTTCGGGAAGAAAAGCAGTTGAAAAGATAATTGGTTGGAAAGTGTAAGAAAAACGCGCTGTTCGCCATTTAGGAGGAAATTTATTGTTTCGATATGTGCTGATCTTAATTACTTGTAAGCTTAATTTTTTATTAGATATGGTAAAATCAGGGGCGTGCCAGCAGTATTCGGCGCCTGTGTGCAGAACTGCATTTGGCGCCCCCCCCCCCCCCCAAAAAAAAAAAAAAAAAAAAAAAAAAACTATGAATATTTAAAAATGTATAGTTGCCATTCTTTTGGAGTTTTTTGAACTAGAAAATTTATTCAATAAAATATGTCTTGTTTCTTTACAATTCGTACTTTATTTCATTAAATAAATAAATTTCTGTTTCCAAACATGCTTAAATTACTTGAAAAATAAAGAAGAATGGCAGCTATGTAAATAAAATGTGTAACACAGTAAAACATGTGTAAATAGAAGCACTCTCCATCAGAATCCTGCGTTACAGTAAAATTTCATTATCCCGAAGAAAATAATTTAATGCAATAACAATAGATTGCATCTAAAAGAAAGAAGTATTGGCGATGCCTACGAAAATCTATTGCACATAGAGATCTGAAAATTTGGATAAGGATAGATGATGGTGCATGCACCGTACACCTGACACTCAATTTTTTTATTTTTTGTTATTTACCCGAAATATTAATTAAAAACCTTTAATGATAATCGCAAAATGGCGAACGTTTATTCCTCAACGAGATTATGCTTGTGTGCTTCCCCAAGCAGTCCTTCCCACTGACGAAAAGCGTAACGTTTGATTTATTCTGCGTTGGGATATAGTGAGATCCCGGTAGAATTACAAATAAATAAATAATAAAGAAAGAAAGAAATGGTATTTTTTAATGGTATTTTTAATTACTATTTTAAAAAATCTTTTTATTTGGCAGCGATTCGCATCAGTTTTCAAGTTTTCCATTTCTCTGAAGTTTCAAACGTAAAAAAACAAACAAACAAACAAACAACAACAACAACAAACAACAATAAAAACTGTTGATACATTCACGGATCCAAATTCAAGATTATACACTGCTAGCAATATAATGTTCGTTCGAAAATATTTTCATTCAAAACTATAAAGTCAAATCAACATGCTGCTGAAGGCATTACCGTCCTAACACCCCATCTCTACATTCGTTTGGAAAAAAATAACATTCAATATTTGACTTGAGGTTATTTAAGGTTATTGTAATTGGCCTACGTGATCCAAGGTGGTTGGTTAGTAGGACATAAAGTGCACGGGATTTTAAAACACCTTTTACATAAATCTATATTTTTCCATTCATATTAATTGTAGTTTCTAATTTATTTATGTCATTTTTTTTTTTTTTTTTTTTTTTTTTTTTTTGCCATTTTACTCTCTGTAACATCTATGTGTAATGCAAATAAGTGCTCTTATTTCAAAAAATCAATTTTATGTTCTGAAATGAAATGTACAAATCTTACAATCATTACAATAATTTAGGCAGTATTTGAATAGACATGAGTGTACGCAGGGAATGCAGGGAAAGGCTCCCCCTTCAACCTTCGAAAAAAATTAGAAAATTTGGACATCTATGGCCAAATTTAGTCTGTCTTCATCAACTCCCCCCCTTTTTCGCTATCATGATAATTCCAGAATACTAGATAGGTAAAAGATAGATAAAAGGTATTTATTTCGCCCAGAAATCTATGGTGTGGAAAAAAAAACACTTTTGTTCAATACATAATAGTTTCCACCAGAAATGATCATTAGTAGAAGTGCTGAACAAAATTATTGCTTTGGCCGCTTAAAGTAAGCTTTACTCTTTAAGTGTGAAAACCAGTGTTAAACCTACGGCACGGAATGCCAACAACTTCACAAATGGCTGATGCTCCATTTTTACCATTAAAATTTGTTACATAGCTGACGCCAGTGCCAGTATCTCCAATCAAAAATCTGTACACTGAACAGAACAGAGAGCACTAACATACAAAAAACTATACAAATGTAATGAACGTTATCAACTTTTTGGCAATTTCTGGACCTCCGCTACCCTTTACGATAACATACGTTATCATTCTTCAAGAACATTGTCTTTTCTTTATTGGTAAACACAAGTATTACTTCAAACAATCTTTACACCTGTTTTCTTAAATGCAGATTATATATATGCATACACATAAGATGGAAGAATAGGAATACCAAACATTGAGATATTCAATATTTTGAAAAAAAAAATAATTTTATAGTGATTTAATTATTTTAATTTTCATAAAAATAGTTATATATTGCAGACTATTTTGATATAACGAACAAATTATAAATGAAAAAAAAAAAATGTATATATTAAAAAAAGAAAAAAAAATGCAAACAGAAAGAGAAAATTTTGGTTGCATCATTCAAAAATGATAAATACATCAAGACACCCCATCCCTCACTAGACATATCTTCCGTTATCATATGCTAGATTCTCCCCCCCCCTTCCCCCTAAAGTAATAAAGTTATGTATGCATAGTCAGTGCCGTAGCTAGAAGTGAATAATGGGAAGGGGTGGGGTCATATTTTCTCTCTTTCTCTCTATGACGTAGAAAGATAAATTAGTACATGTTCACTCTGCAGTTACTATGTTTCTCATTAAACTGTTGTAATAGTTTCATTTTATGCTAAGAAAAGAATAGGATGATGAAAAATTTGAGTGTAAAACGAGTGAAATCTTAAACAACTTGTTAGCTTCATATGTGTAAACAGGATGAGCAAGTGTTGAAACACTTATTTTAGTTACAATTTAGTATTTTCGCAAAAGCTGTGAAAGGTCCTCAAAACTTCATTAGATTTTTAAACAGAATTTCATTTGAATTTTTGGAATAGAAATCAATTTAGTGACATTGGAATCTTTTCCAGGGAGGCTCAAAATGTTTGAGGGGAAGCTGAGCCGCCCATAGCACCCCCTTAGCTACGGCCCTGTGCATAGTAGCTTCCCAAGTTCTGGTTTTATATTGTTTCTCTATTCAGGATTCTCCAAAGCGTCCCCCGCGGACGCCGCGATTGCGCCCTTAGGTTTTCTTGGCACCGATTCGAACGTATCCTCTTATACTAGCTATTTTTAAGATTAAAAATCCATTTTAAGGGATGCATTTTTAAAAGTAAAAAATATTTAAATAGTTAAGGTCATCGTATATATGCATAAAATATCATGCATAAAATATTTAAATAAGTTTTGAGGACCTTTCACAGCTTTTGCGAAAATACTAAATTGTAACTAAAATAAGTGTTTCAACACTTGCTCATCCTGTTTACACATATGAAGCTAACAAGTTGTTTAAGATTTCACTCGTTTTACACTCAAATTTTTCATCATCCTATTCTTTTCTTAGCATAAAATGAAACTATTACAACAGTTTAATGAGAAACATAGTAACTGCAGAGTGAACATGTACTAATTTATCTTTCTACATCATAGAGAGAAAGAGAGAAAATATGACCCCACCCCTTCCCATTATTCACTTCTAGCTACGGCACTGACTATGCATACATAACTTTATTACTTTAGGGGGAAGGGGGGGGGGAGAATCTAGCATATGATAACGGAAGATATGTCTAGTGAGGGATGGGGTGTCTTGATGTATTTATCATTTTTGAATGATGCAACCAAAATTTTCTCTTTCTGTTTGCATTTTTTTTTTCTTTTTTTAATATATACATTTTTTTATACATACATTAAATAGTTTTCTTGTAATACTTATCGATGACCTTAAATAAGTTTTAATTATTTAATGCTATTAAGTTGTTATTCAGTGATTAACCTTTCTATAGCTTCTTCATCTACAAAACTTTTGAAGATAGACTCTCCTCTGAAAATCTAATTTTAAATTTATTCTGATTTAAATTATTGTTTCAAATTATGTTAAAATAGCTTCTGAATCATAGGGGACTTATAGCTATCAGCGTGAGATGTACGCACATCATATAAGACGTTTCTAACATATAAGTCTACCTCTATTCATGGATTGATATTGTAGGAGAAACTTTTACCAGTATTTCCAAATAGTAATTTTCTTCTTATTTTTGATAAATTCTGAAGTAAAGTGACTATTGTTTCTTATAAATAATAATAATAATAAAAAAAAAAAACAAGTGAAATTTAGCTCCTACGGTAACAAAACTGTGTATTATGCTTTTCCACCGCAGTCAGATAATAGTGTTGCATATTTTCAGCTATGTGGCGCCTTTTATTATTTATAACTATATGAAGTGCTCCTCTGTTTATAAAGGTTGGGCAGGTCTTGTCTAAATGATTTATTAGAGGACTCATAAGTAGAATAAAATAAAATTTTAAAGAAAGAAATGAATATTTATAAATAATTTCTATAAGGTAAATATACAAAAGATAATTCAGATGCCAAGAAAATATAATATATTTTAGTATAAATAAATTAAAGATTTTTTTTTAAAAATATTTGCTTTTCAACTGAAATCTTTTGGCGCCTTTACTGCTTCGGCGCCTGTGTGCACCGCACACTTTGCACACTGGGTCGGAACGCCCCTGGGTAAAATTGCATTAAATGTTGAAAAGTGGAATATTTTAGAAAGCTAATAAAACATATTTTCGATTGCTATTGCATATTTTGCTTTAAAATATTTTTCTTATTCATTTGTTACAAGATTTAGTAAAACTACGCCCGGTTCCCAATATGGACAGCTTATGTCACCTTCGGCTACAACTGTAAGAATGAAGAAAATTCAACGTTGCCAAACAATAAATTGAAAAGGCATCAAAGTGGTAAAATCTTTGTTCAAAAAGATCCATTTGAACAATCCCCCAAAAACCTTCCTCCAAAACACCCTTGCAGAAAAATAAAAAGAAGCCCCTCCCCAGTAGGATATATGTTGGCGAAATCGTAGGTACCAATGATAGGACTTCCTCAACAAAGGAGAGCTGGTACTGCTTCTTTTGCAGTATTGATGCTTTTTCAAACATGCAGCCATGCATCACATGTGGCAGATATGTTCATGAGGATTATGTGGGACTTACTGCCCATGGTGAAAAAGTTTATCTTTGTCCATGCTGTGAGGACTGAGTAATACCAGATGTAAATTCGCAAACAGATGCAATAAAGCTAAGCAAAACCAACAATATTATTTCTTAATATTTACTAGTAACTAAGGGGTTTTGCATGGGTCTTCGAAGGATAAAAACAGAGAATGAGCCCCCTTTCTAAAAAGTATGTTCTGCAGATATTTACTGCCCCCCGCCCCCCTCCTCCTCCGAATATTTTAAGATACATTTTTTTATTCCCTCTCCTCTAAAATCCCTTGGAAAAGTGGCTCTTCCATATACACTGTGTAGAAAGTCAATAAGGAAACCTGTCCATAATAGGGACAAGTAGTTCCTTATATGGACACTTGTAAACATTTTTTTATTTTTATCATTTAAATTAAACCAGAATAGTTACAAGGTCGCTAATTTTAATAATGATAGTCAATAGTCCAAGGATAGTGGTCACATATTTTTGGAGTCCTATGACTTGTACATGGGGGGTGAAAAAAATACATTTTCCTTAGAGTGTCCATATTGGGTACAGGTACCTTACTAGTGATAACTGAAACATTTACATACAACAAACAAAGATTCATTTAAAAGCACAAATATCGCAGCCTACGGCACTTCTGCATAAATGGAGATTATAAACATGGAAAAAAAAACTAATATATATATATATATATTTTTTTTTGGTCAGAACTCTTCCATAAGATTAAAGATCAATGTTTTGTAGAAATTCACTTGAGCCGGTCCGGGTTCGGGCCGAATTTTAAACTTTTTTTCCGGACCGGGCCGAGCTCGGGCCGAAATTTTAACTTTCGGGCCGGGCCGGGTCGGGCCATTATTTTTTTTGTTCGGGCCGGGCCGGGCTCGGGCCGAAATTTTAACTTTCGGGCCGGGCCGGGTCGGGCCAATATTTTTTTCGTTCGGGCCAGGCCGGGCCCGGGTCGAAATTTTAACTTTCGGGCCGGGCCCGGGCCTGGAAATTTCGGCCCGTGCAGACCTCTACATCGCACTGTGCAGGACCCAGAATTGGAAATTCCGGCTCGTGCAAACCTATAATTTGTATGCTATTCATTCTGTAATGCCATGTTTTTTTTTTTTTTTGCATTTAAGACAAGATTCTGTTATAGACAGGTTACGAGTTGATAGGTTTTACTACATTTTATGACCCAATCTAAAAGCACCTGTCTCGCTTTTTTTTTGGGGGGGGGGGGGGCAGAAAGTATCTCCTTTTTTCGCTTTTTTTTTTTTTTTTTTTTTTTTTTTTTTGGACAGGAAACTTGATAAAATTATTCTGGACTGGATGTTATATAAGAGTTCCATAAGCCAATAGTGTATCAAGTTTTTAGTTGTCATTATTATCAATTTAATTGTTTGTGTAGCACCTTTTTCTCTCGAGGCTATGTTGGCGTAATAACATCATTTCAATCCAAAAACTCAAACTCAATCCCATAATTGTTTTATCGCATGCGTTTACGCTTAAAAAAAAAAGAGAAAAAAAACTCTATTACTACTACTATAAATAACATGAAAATACCTACTTAATAAAAGTAAAAAGATACAATGTATTCTCACCAGGTAAAATGCATTTTCCAGATGCATCAATGACGTTTTCGAAAGTGGCATTTTTATATTTTGCCGATATTTCAAGATCTGGTCCAATGTCATAAATATTCCCATCTCTATGAAGGAAAAAAAATAAACCATCATAAATAATAATAGTAATAGCAATAAAACTTTCCAGATATTTATAAACTGTTGTTGAAAACATGATAAATAATCATCCAACTTTTGTATACCTTTTGCATCAATGATATAATATCTTGAAAGGAAATTGCAATATTAAGTGATCTGCTACAAATGATGTAAAACCAAAAATTCAAAATTTCTGTAAGTGTTAACAGATGTCGATACTAGCATTAGTGATATACTCAAGCAGAAAGTATTTGTGACGAGGGCGGATCCAGCCCTCTATTTAGAGGAAAGTCATAACTCGGTGGTTTTTTTCGGTGGTGGTGGAGGAGGGTGGGGATTACATCACTTAATAAGTAATTTTTATATTGAAGTCTTTTCCTATTTCCAAAATGGCTAATTCTCTGATAATTTTGTGGAATCAATGTCATTCGTAAACACAAAAAAATTGCTTTGATAAATTGCGAAAAAATACAAAATTTTCACATTTTATTCAGATACCAAGAAATAGAAGAATTTCCCATTTTCTTATAAAGGCAAAGAAACATTCAGTAACTGAGCATTTTAACAAAATTTTTAAGACTTGACAATTACAGACTTAGGAAGCAATTTTCTACGACTTAGGAAGCAATTTGCTATCGTGAATTGAAATTAAATTTAAAACTTTATACTTTGCAAGGATTTCCCAAAAGATTTTTTGTCTTTATCAAAAAATGGAAAACGCTAACCAATCACATTTAATTTAAATAATTGCACTTCCAAATGTATTGCATATAAGATTAAAAATAACTTCATAGATGTGTCCGAAATGAATTATTTTGAATTTAAGCACAAATATAAAGAGTCAGAAAGAATCTCATTGTTGACCTACGGGTAACTTTGAAAGAATCTAATATATATTTCATTTTTTAAGTATCCTAGAAATTTCCTTCGTTCAGGGGGGTGGGTCATGACCCCCGTGACCAGTGGTGACCATCCCCCCAAACCCAATGACGCAAATCCTCCCCTCCCCCCCCAAAAAAAATCTTCATATTTTAACATTCCCCCCCCCCCCCTAAACAGAGTATCAGTTGTAAAATATGTTCTACTTATAATCTACTGCACATTCAAAAGATAGCGAGTTGAGCATAGCAAAATGAGTTCTTATTGCCCTTATCTAGAACTTAAAAAAAAAAAAAAACACAAGAACATTTCTGGAAATTAAGTGTTGAAAAAATTTAAAGGTGATATTAAAAGAATCAAGATTTACAAAAGATAGCGAGTTGAGTATAGCAGAATGAGTTCTTATTGCCCTTATCTGGAATTTAAAGAAAGGAAACACGGGAACATGACTGGAAATTAAATGATGAAAAAGTTTTAAAGTGATATTAAAAAAAATCAAGATTTTTTTTAACAGTAAAAAAAGGAAATATTAAGAATTTAAAAATCCCCCCCCCCCCCCAAAACTGAATTGTAGCACGCATCTTGCGTCACCAAACTCCTCTCTGGGCACCCCTTTGATCCGCTACTGCTTTGTGATTAGAGCTGTCAGCAAGTGTACCAATTTTCAAGACCTGTCCCGCTGAACCATAGCGAGGAACGCCTAAGTGCCGATTTTTCATGATGTACAAATTTGTTTATTTATTTACGTAGTATGATTCAAAAGTTCCAGGACAAGTTGTAAAAACATTTCCTTGAATAGTTCACGGTACTGAAGTATATTCACCTTCAAAGTAGTCTCCTTGGGCGAAGCGACGATACACTTCTGCCAGTGTTCGTAATCTTCTGGAAGCATCGCTGGAAGCCATTTTTCGCAACCTCCCATAAGGCCTCCTGTGATGTTGTTTTCACCACATCTGATGACTAAAAACGGCGTCCCTGTAAATGTTTTTTCATTGATGGGAATAGGTAAAAGTCACACGGTGCTATGTCCAGCTGATAGGGGGAAGTGGAAGCACATTAGTACGAGTTTTGACGAGGAATTGTTTTAACAGATGATATCGGTGTGCTGGTGCGTTCTCAAGCAAAAAGTACCAGTGTTTGTCCTCAGCCAAGGTTGTCTAACTCGTTTATCGTCTTCGATGAATTCTCGGTCTTCTTCGATGACATTCATAAACCTTGTGTCTCACTATGGTAAATTCATCGTACACCTTTCTTATCATTTTCAGTCTCCATTGATGTTTGACCTAAACGTTGACAGAATTTAATGCTCCAATGCTGTTCAAGAAAAAGAAAAGCAATTTTTCTTAAATCGCGGAGCAAAGATAACTAACGTTGGAAGATAACAGTTGCGAGTATGCTTCGAACACATGACATGGACTAAACCAACACGAGCAAGAAGGGGAGGGTTGGGACAATACATTTCAGGGGGTTTTACTTTAGGCACTTACTTTCGTTGTCAAGAATGCGATCATACAGATCGCATTCCCCGAATTTTTGAATCGTACTAAGTATTTATTTTTACTTTTTTAATCATGCTATTCGTTAATCTGCCTCGAGGGGAACGTTGTGCAGTAAACTTGTTAAAATACAGCCGGCATATAACGGAATGTTTTACAGTCACGCCGAAAGGAATCTACCTGGTAAAACATTTACATTCCGTACGGGAAGAACAAATTGCAATTATAACTACTTTATCGAAACTCATCTGATACGGAATTTTCTTTTGGTCACTAGCTATTCGCTTTCACATATTTTATTCGCTAAAATTGTTTTCTTTTTTAATACAGTAAAATCTACTAAATTGAAATTTCAAGAGACAAAAGAATTCCGTTTTAGAGAGATTTTCATCGTTACAGGTAGATTTGCATGGTATTTTCCCGTCGGAAATGAGCTTTTACATTTCAGACAAAACTCCGTTTGTAAAAAAAAAAAAAAAAGAAAAGAAAAAAAAACTGTATTTTAATGTCTTGATGTTAAAGCCACAGTCCCGCTCTTTCTGACTCTTCGTCCTATTTTTTGCGGTAGTGGACCTGGCAATACTACTTGGGATCCAAACACCTCCAACATCAATTTTTTGAAAATGCGCGTTTTTATGGACCTTTATTTTTAACAATCAGGTTTGCTTTGAAACTTCTCCAACCTCCCAAATTCCATCCTGCCTACATTTATCCAAAAACTTTAAAATTTAAATCTAATTTCTAAATTTTCAGGGACAAGATTAAATAATAAAAAACAAGCAAGAAAAAGCATGCGTTAAGCATAGATTATGAAGCACATTTCAACACTTCCTGAAATCTTTAATAAAACTTCGTTATTTAGGGAAATAAGGTTATTGTCTATAGCTAAATATGTATTCCAATATTTTTGAACAGCCCTGTATTGGATCTGTCTGTTGATATATATACTATATGATGGGGAAACTTAGTTTAGAAAGAAAATGCCTAACAGGTTGAAATTTCTCTTTCAGCAATTTATATTAATGGATAGAAACATACTTGAATATTTTTATTCAGCCCTGTAGTTTACCTAGTATTTTTATTACACGCCAATATTTAGCTAAAATTTATTTTAAAACACTCTTAAAACTACTGAAATCACATTCACAGAAACTATCATTCATAGACATCCATGTATCCAATTCTTTGCATGGATCTGTTTATCATTTATCTATATTCTACAAACGTTTCTTGGTAAACTGAATGCATTTCAGAGTAAAAATGCATAACTTATTTAAAAAAACCCTTTAAGTAAATTATGCTCATATTTAGTAACATTTGCGAACTCTTTTGTGTAGCCCTGTATATCAATTATACCATTTATACATCATATAATATGCATAGATTTAGTGAAACTTAAAAGCTCATGTCATAATGAAAATGGATTTCATCCATCCATCCATCAGCCATCATCGGATACATATTACAGTACTTCGAAAAGAATACACTTTTTGAAATCTATTGTATGTCCCTGTAAATGCTATGCACTTCGTATTATGCTTGACTGTACCATATTAACTTTTATTAAGCTTCAGCGATGTATATAAATTTTATTATTCATGAAATAGTTTAATATAATTAAAATATGACACATAATCCCCCCCCCTTTAATATTATGTAATGGAATTCTTTTGTGTGGCCCTGTAAGTGAATAATAGCTATTTTTTTCACTACATATTTTATAGGATGCATATTTTAGTGCACTTCGTAAATTCATATAAATTTTAATATGTTTGATAGGGTGTAACATCTTTAAAATTCATTTGGAGCGATTTGTTCCCGTATCCCATAATGTAACGGTAAAATTTTGACAGTCCCTGTAAATAAACTGATCATGCTAGAAACTTCGTTTGAAATAGGGTTTGTGCCAGGGTAAACGTCAATAACGTCCAAAACATTCAGGGCAATCCGAGTATATTTACAAGAGTTAGAACGCGGACAGACGGCCAGATAAACCGAAATCATAAACACTTTTCAATATTGTTGGAAAATGTTAAAAATCATCTTTCAAACAAATAGAATATGGAACACTCTCTAACACTTCAAAAATAATGCAACGAAATTTATTTGTTTAAAATGCAGAAACTAATTACCGTCTATATTTATTTTTGTGCATCCCTGGATATATACATCTATATATACACACTACATACAGGGTGTAACTAATGCAGGGCAGGGTATGTGTGGCCCCACAGGAGCAATTAAGATTTTCATATTTCATTAAAAAAGGAAAAAAGGTTCAAATCGGCCAAAAGTAATCACAATTTATGTATTTTTAACTATTTAAGAAAGAAGTGCCCCCCCCCCTCGCCTTCTCCTCTTCGTAATACTTTTACCACTGCAAAAATAAATAAATAAATAAATAAAATAAATAAATAAATAAATAACTAATAATTTACATCAATAGAAAATTAATGATTAAAAAAATATTATAAAAATTTAGTATTCTATTTTTTTTTAAATATATTCTTTATTAAGATTCCCCTCTCTGGGGACAATTCTTTTAAACATCCTATAACATACTCTTAAAATTGCAAGAAAACTCTAGGAAACCTAAATTACTTTCAAGAGAAAAAAAAGGAGAACATTTTTTGTGTCTCTGGTTCTTATAAACATAGAAACCAGGTGTGGATCAAGGTAGAAAGATTTTTTTAATTTTATTTTTGCATTTAATAATAATAATTTCTATATAATAAAACACATAGCGCGCCAAACCGGGTTTTCCTTTGAAAAATCATTGGAATTCCCTGGCTTTGGAATTGACGGTCCCACCGAGACCGATACGTGTATCCGAAGCTTGACAACAGAAACAGAAAATTTGCCAACAAAAGGGAAAAATAACAATCTATCTTTCTTTTCGTGGTGTTGGTGGGGAGGTAGAGGTCTGCACGGGCCCGGGCTTGGCCTGTGCCAGGCCCGGCCGAATCGTTTCGGATTTTCTAATGGGCCGGGCCGACAAAAAAAAATTGAACGGGCCAGACGGGCCGATAAAAAAAATTTTTGGGCCTGCTGGCCCGTTGTGAAGATTTAAGCAGAAACGATAAAATATGAGCTATTTTCAACGAAAACGGTTTTAACGAGAATAAGTATAAATGTGCGTCACGAGCCATACTAGTTTGACAGCATCAATATAAAAATGTACAGTGTAGAGATCGGCATAGGAGAGTTACATATTTTTTTAGCTGACTCATGCCGGGCCGAGATCAAGCTTGCATTATTTTTCTACACATACACTGGTGTCCAAAAGTTAAGCATAATTGGTAATTAAGTAATTTTTTTAAAGTAATGAAAGAAATATGAATCAGAATGTGCTGAAACTCCAGGTGTGTAAACAAAATAGTACGCGTCACATATTTTCGCGAAGAGTTTTCCCCGAAATCGAACAGGGGACCGTCAACAAATTGAAAAAGAACGAAGATCTTTTGGATAACCCTGTCAAAACTAATGTAGCAAAAGCGTTCAAAACTGCACATTATGATTAATTGGCTTATTGTAATGTACTGTGTTAATTTTTACAAGGATAGCATGTATACTCGTAGAGAAATTAAGGTTTTTATAAAAACAGTCCTAAATTTTTCCAAGTTTTTTGCTTATAATTTGCAGAGTTCTTGTTCTAAAATAATGTTCTTTTCTGAAAATATGACAAACATCATTGTACACAATACCCTGTCTTCAGAATTTAAAAATAATAAAAATTGTATGAAAAATGAGTATGTTTAGTAAATAATTTTTTATTGCGCATGCGTCAACGATATCAAAATGTCATTTGCATATTGTGTTAGCTAAATGTATAGAGCAACTTCTGTAAAAGTTTCAAAAACATAGCTTGAAAATTCTGAAAATGGGAGCCTATAGAATCAACTCAAAATCCGTTATTCCTAAAGGAAGCAAAAAAATCAGGGGTTTTACCTAAATATAGTTGTGCGTGCAATATTGTGTAGGCACTAAACAATGGAATATGGATACAGCCCCTCATCTTTTTGCTTCATTTAGGGAATAAAGGATTTTGAGTTGATTCTATAGGCTCCCATTTTCAGAATTTTCAAGCTATGTTTTTGAAACTTTTACAGAAGTTGCTCTAGACATTTAGCTAACACAATATGCAAATGACATTTTGATATCTTTGGCGCATGCGCAATGAAAAATTATTTACTAAACATACTCATTTTTCATACAATTTTTATTATTTTTAAATTCTGATGACAGGGTATTGTGTACAATGATGTTTGTCATATTTTCAGAAAAAAACATTATTTTATAATAAGAACTCTGCAAATTATAAGCAAAAAACTTGGAAAAATTTAGGACTGTTTTTATAAAAACCTTAATTTCTCTACGAGTATACATGCTATCCTTGTAAAAATTAACACAGTACATTACAATAAGCCAATTAATTATAATGTGCAGTTTGAACGCTTTTGCTACATTAGTTTTGACAGGGTTATCCAAAAGATCTTCGTTCTTTTTCAATTTGTTGACGGTCCCCTGTTC
Source organism: Maratus speculifer (assembly GCA_964019185.1). NCBI lineage: Eukaryota > Metazoa > Arthropoda > Arachnida > Araneae > Salticidae > Maratus > Maratus speculifer. The sequence continues at coordinate 128,433,976 of OZ025296.1, forward strand.
GATTTCGGGGAAAACTCTTCGCGAAAATATGTGACGCGTACTATTTTGTTTACACACCTGGAGTTTCAGCACATTCCGATTCATATTTCTTTCATTACTTAAAAATAATTACTTAATTACCAATTATGCTTAACTTTTGGACACCAGTGTAGACTGGCAGGACCGGAACTAGACTTAATTGTTCTCAAGATCTGTAGGGCAGAAAACATGATTTGTAAAATTATTAACCGCGATAAAGAACTTATTTTAGCTTAATCTTTGGATATATACTTCTTGATGGTTTTTAATTTGATTTCTCACTAATGCGAAAGTTTGACACAATTTTTGATTAATTTTAAATTGTAAAAGTATAAAAGAGATAAGCCTAACTACTGAAGGGATTTGGAGTCGAATAGCTTTTTTCATTTTTTGGTAAATAAAATACTTGTATAACTTTGTTGAGATATAATAGTTTCTCAAATGAATGCAGGTTTTTCTCCCTTCCCATGCTATCGCTTCCGGAAATTCTATTCAAAACGCTAATTATGACAGTATCTTATTTGCTTGCAGTCTTCTTAAATTGCTTGTATCAAAAAATGGATAACACCATTCGATTATATAGTTTCTGAATAAAGATAGCTGCTAATCTTATGCGTTTCTGAGAAAAAAATGAATTTTAAAATGCATCAGAAAGGAGCTTCTTTGAATTTAAGAATGAATTTGGATTTAAAATCTTTAATAAAATGATATAGAAATATTTTTATAAATCTTCTTTTACTAAACAGCTTCAAAAGTATAACGATGTTTCTTTCTTCTTTTATTCTAAGCCATATTAATTTTTTCATGAATCTTTATTCGAATGTTGAAAGCCTAAGAAACTAAGTAATCATTAATGTTGTTATTGTGTATTTCCTGTAAATTATATTGTAAAATCATTCCATAGATATGTAAGCAGTATTCTTTAAAGGAATCTTAGTTATACGATAAAAATCTGAATTTTTTAGAAATCGTAGAAATTGTAACGGGCCAAAACGGACCGGGCCTAAAATATAAAAATTTAAACGGGCCGGGCCTGGGCCGAACTTTTGAGTTTTACAACGAACCGGGCCTGGAAATTCCGGCCCGTGCAGACCTCTATGGTGAGGTAAATAATAAAAATTCAATTCCAAAGTGCTATAAAAAAGCAATAATTATTAATTATTGGTATTATTTCAATAGCTGCAGCAGACTTTTTTACGCAGTTTTAATGCATATTTATTAAAATTTTGTTTTATTAAAAAATCTTAATTCTGTTATGGTATATTAGCCGAAAAGTTTGGTTTACTCAGAAATATTGTAAATGCTAATAGTGTGTTTATTAGAACATAAACTAGCCGAACTTTCCTCCTCTTCCATATCAATTGTTTTTATCACTTTTTTCAAATTTATGGGAAAAACACAATTTTTACCAACCGTCCCAGGACGGACATCTACACTAGTAATAAATAAATAAATAAGTTCCTTTCCAGGTATTTTGCAACTGCAGCATTTTCAAAAGAGATTTTACTGCTCAACGAGCATCATTGAAATTAACTTACATTGAAATTTTGCTTTGTTATGCTGAACACCATTACGAAATAAATCAAAATCACACATTTTGATTATGCTGCTTTATATATATATGTGCTTTATTCTGTTTTTACACAGAACAATTTTAAGGCTTTACGGGTACCGAATACCAGTATTTTTTAAAATAGTAATAACCTTATTTAATCACAGATTTCTATGAGTAAAATATGAAATAAATCAATAGGATTCAAATTAGGCGAATAGGGAGGCAAAAATACATCCTGCTTTTTCTATGATTTCTAAACTCAAACCATTAAACCTATAGTCTGTATATGTAAAAACAGAATTAGATGTACATAGTTCTATAACTTCACAAAATCTTAGCAGAATGTAACTGAATATTTCGGTGAAACCCGGATTGCAAGTCCACAAACGTCGAAATCTCTGCCCAGAGTAGCGGAAGCTCCTAACCTAGAATAAATCACTAAATGTCACCTTTTTAGGTGCGTTCGTAATTATATAAATACGTAGCACCTATAATCATCGTTCAGTCCGTCCGCATAGAGATCTGCACGGGCCGGGTTCGAGCCGATTTCCATTAACGGCATTCGGGCCGGGCCGGGCCGGGCCTTGCTTCTGAAGACTCGGGCCGGGCCGGACGGGCCTAGTCACTAATCTTTTCGGGCCGGGTCGGGCTCGGGCCTTAATTTTTTTTCTGAAGTATCGGGCCAGGCCGAGCCTAACTTATTTTTTCCGTACGAAGCCGAGACTGATTTCGCTCTTCCTAGTCTTCATGGACCAAAATAATCAGTTCCTGTTGAATTTTCTCATATGAAAATCCTTTTCTCGACGTGGAAAGGTCTATTCATAAATCAGTAAAGTTTGGCTTGGTCCAAAATTTTTTGCAAAATAGGCATATACTTTTAAGTCGTCATTATTCTACAATTAAACATTAGAATTTATTCTTTTTAAAGAATCGTAGATCACTAGACGTCTTAAAATAGAATGAAACACACACACACACAAAAAAAAAAAAAACATGATTATGACGGAATTTTTGTTTAAAGCACACGTGGTTTAAACTGAAAACTGCAAATTTCTTTTAAACTGTTTTTTCATGCAAAATGAATACAACAATACGCGAGAAAAAATATATTAAACATTTATATCTGATAAGAAGGAAAGGTATTTTTTTCTTTCCAATGTCTTAAAAGATTTTACTTTTAGCATATACGATTTTTTAGATTTTTTTAAAATTAATAATACTAATGATTTTAATAATAATACTAATGATAACTGATACAACAAACATACAACATACAAAGGTTCATTTTAAAAGCGTAAATATCGCAGCCTATGGCACTTCTGCATAAATAGAGATTATAAACATGAAAGATAAAAAAAGACTAATGTAAGTTTTTTTGGTCTGAGCTCTTCCGTTAGAGTAAAGATCAATGTTCTGTAGAAATTCACCCGAGCCGGGCCGAATTTTTAACTTTCGAGTCGGGCCAATATTTGTTTCGTTCGGGACGGGACGGGCTCGGGCCGAAATATTAACTTTCGGGCCGGGCCGGGATCGGGCCAATATTTTAACTTTCGGGCCGGGCCTGGAAATTTCGGCCCGTACAGACCTCTACGTCGGCATATAACAAAGCAAAAAACGTTCAACCGAATTGTTTGAAACTTAAAATATATAATTGTTGTATAATTTTGACGAGTCATTTCAAATTTTATAAAAAAATTGGATGTACTCGTTACAGGAACAATCAAAAGTATTCCGTTACATTAAGGCCAATGGGGAAAAAATAGCTTCACGTGCATTTTAATGATGTTGCTCTTTCGAACATAATAAAATGGATATGCATCAATGAAGTATATACTACTAAAATATACATTCTATATGTATTGTGATGCAAAGAATATTTGTTATTAATTTACAGGGGCTGATAAAAGTATTCCATTTCTTAATGGTATAGAAGGGAACATTGTTCATTGTACATTGTTTGGGGCGCGTTTTAATTGTATTAAACTATGTCACTTTTTATGAAACTGATATACGTTGTTGAGGTTTACTATCATTTACTTCCTGTGTAATAAAAAGTAGATAGTATTTACAAAGTCACCGGATGCAATACTGTATAGCATTACATCAAGATCTGAATATTTTTAAATCTTCGTCATAGTACGAATGCACCTCATTTGTTATGTTTGACGTGCAATTTCAGAGTTGTTCTAATAAAGGGAAAATATATATACATATATTTTATATATATTTATATATATGAAATGACTAACCTGGAAACAACTAAACTGTATCTGTCATTTTCAGCTCCTTCTAGAACCGAAATTTTCTTCATGTCTTCTCCAATGACAACCTTTTCCCCATTTTTGACAACCTGGACAATTTGCTTAGCAGATCGAATCAAGAGCTTGTAATGTGCAGCAGCCATCTTTGAGAACACTCAAACACTGACTAATATTATCAGCCTAGAAGGAGGCTTATCTCTGGGGGGGACCTGAACTTTTGACCAAGAGTAGATAATCAGTCATTCGATTAGGGAAACGATGAAATGATATCTCGCGGAATATGTCGAAACAGTCGACAAGAAGGCATATATAAATCAAGGACATAGAATATGGTGGGAATATTCATACATGGGGACCCTTACATTTACCCTTTTTGGGGGGTGGGGGTAGATTCACATCACTTGATAAGCCATTTTTGTAGAGAATGTTGTTCCCATATCCAAAACGACTACTTTCTGATATTTTCGGAGTCTTTTTCATTCGTAAATAGGGAAAAAATGAATTAATATCCGTAAAAATATATAACTTACACGTATTATTCAGACACCAAGAAAAAAAAAATTCGCATTTTCTTAAATTCAAAGAATTATTCAAGAAATTGATCTAGGGCCGTAGCTAAGGGGATGCTAGGGGACAGATCCCCCGCCCCCTCGCCCTCCTAAAACATTTTGGGCCTTGCCTTGAAAAGATTCTAAAATCACTAACAGGTTCTAAAAGTCACTTTTCTCTTCACACTAGCAACGTGTGAAGAGAAAACTGCGCCAGGAGCAAAGTCGCAATTTGGCGCCCCTTCCCCCGAACTTTTTCTTGCTACAGGCTAAAAATGACGTTGGTAGTATAAATTGTGCGCCCCCGGGGCGATTGCCCCTCCCCCTCCTTTTGCACGGTGTTGGTCACTAAATGAAATTATGTTACGAAAATCCAAATAAAATTATGTTAAAAATCTAATTTAGTTTCAGGCCTTTTCACAGTTTTGGAGAAATACTAAATTGTATCTAAAATAAGTGTTTCGACACTCGCTCATCCTATTTGCATATATGAAGCTAATATGATGTTTAATATTGCTCTATTTATATACTCGAATTTTTCATCACCCTATTATTTTCTCAACATAAAATGAAGTTATTACAAGGGTTTATTAAGAAACATAATACCTTACACCTACACTGTGAATTTGAAGCACTAGTTTATCTTTCTGCGTCAGAGAGAGAAAGAAATAAAATAAGAGCCCCCTCCTATTATTTACTTTTAGCTAAAGCCCTAAACTGATCATTTTAAATAAACTTTTAGGATTTGACAATTACAAAAATGCCATCTTCTGGGAGCAACTGGCTATCTTGAACTAAAATGCAGTTTAAAACCCTACATTTTACGGAGCTATCCTTTTCAATCGAATTTTTTCTGAATAATTGCACTTGCAAATGTCTTGCATCTGAGATTAAAAATGACTTTATAGATGTGTCAGAAATTACTTACTTCGGATTTAAGAAGAGTTTTAAAAAATCAGAAAGATTCTCATAGTTGAGCAAAAGGATGAATTTGAAAGAATTTAATTGTATATTTCCTTTATAAAATTTTTCTTTGTACAGGGCGTAAGGGGTCATGACCTCGTGACCTCCCAGTTGGATCCGCCGTTATAGGAATACCTTTCTTATTGTCGACCCCTAATACTAATACAAGCTGATTCTTATTCCAGTGGCGCAACCAGGATTAAGTTATGGAGGAGGCTAGTATATTTTGAAGGTCTATATTTTCTTGATGTCACGAACCCGGAATGTCGGACGACCTCGGTCAGATTGGTCTTTCTTTATAAGAAGAAAGTATTGGATTCGAGAAAATTTTCGAAATCTGGTTTTCGATTGATTTGCAAGTTTTAGGGATCAGAGAACCTGAAAAAACATGTTTTTACAAAATATCTGTCTGTGTGTAATATGACAAAAATTTTGCGGCCGCTCTATCTCAAGAACTAATGCACGGAGTTCAACAAAACATTACATTCTGTTAGACCTTGATATAAACTCTATCTGATTAGTTTTTGAAGTATGTTGCTGAACAGGGGCGCTGCTATGCTGCATTATTCACAATTTCCTCAATATCCATATCTCAAAAACTAGAGGATGAATTTTCATAAAACTTTAGATTTAGTTAGTACTTGATATAACATGATGCTGATTAAGTTCTGGTGCAAATCGTTCAACAGGTGGCGTTGCTATGATGTATTATTGCAATAGCTCTATCCCAAGAACTAATGCATGGAACTTCACAAAATTTTAGATTCTGAGAGACCTTAATATAAACTAGATCTGATTAGTTTTTGGTGAATATTGCTCAACTGATGGCACTGCTATGTTGCATTATTTACAATTTCCATAATAGCCATATTTCAAGAACTAGAGCATGAATTTTCATAAAACTTTATATTTAGTTAGTACTTGATATAACATGATGCTGATTACGTTTTGGTGCAAATCGCTCAACAGATGGCTCTGCCATGGTGCATTATTCGTAATTATCATAATAGCTCTCCCTCAAGAACTAATAACAAAATTTTATAAAACTTCAGATTCAGTTAGTCCTTGATATAGATTAGTGTCGTTTAGTTTTTGGTGTAAATCGTTCTACAGATGGCGCTGCTATGCTGAATTTTTCGTCATTTTGCAATAAATGTATCACAAGAACTAATACATGGATTTTCATCAAACTTCAGATTCAGTTAATACTTGATAATAAAAAAAAAAATTGATCCTCATTAGTTTTTGGTGTGCATAACTCAAAATGTGGAGTTGTTATGTTGATTTTTTAAAAAGTTTTTGCAATAGCTCTAGTTCAAAAACTAATGCTTGGATTTTCACCAAATTTCAGATTCAGTTATAAGTTGTTGCTGACTAGATTTTGTTTTAAACCACTTAACTGATGACGCTGCTATGCTACATTTTTCAGGAAGTATTACCATGCATATAATAGAAGTAAGTTTTGGGATTGCCACATATAACTAATTTTATATTTGATTTAAAACTGACAAGATATGTCGAGCCCAGACATACATTTTTACTTTCTTCTATCTTTACAAGAAGAAAGTATTAGATTCGTGAAAATTTTCGAAATCTAGTTCTACATGTTTTAGGGATCAAAGAACCCAAAAAACATGTTTTTACAAAATGTCTATCTCAGTCTGTATATGACAAAAATTTTGTGAGCGCTCTATCTCAAGAACTAATGTACGGAATTTCACAAAACTTGCGATTCTGTTAGACCTTGATATAAACTAGATCTAATTGGGATTTGGTGCATGTTGTTCAACAGTTGGCACTGCTATGCAGAATTATTCCCAATTTCCACAACAGCCAAAACTTAAGAACTAGTGCATGGATTTTCATAAAACTTTAGATTTAGTTAGTACTTGATATAACACTGTGCTGTATACGTTTTAGTGCAAATCGCTCAACAAGTGTCACTGCCATGGTGCATTGTTCCTGATTATCGCAATAGCTCTACTACAAGAACTAATGCATGAAAATTTCTAAAACTTCAGATTCAGTTAGTCCTTGATATAGATTAGTGTTGTTCAGTTTTTGGCATAAATCGTTCGACAGATGGTCCTGCTATGCTGCATTTTTCACAATTTCTTAATAAATGTATCTCAAGAACTAATGCATGGATTTTCATCAAACTGCAGATTCAATTAGTACCTGATAGAAAATTGATCCTGATATGTTTTTGGTGTATATCACCCAACATGTAGCTCTAATATGCAGAATTTTTTAAGATTTTGCAATAGCTCTATCTCAAAAATTAATGCACAGATTTTCATCAAACTTCAGATTCAGTAATAAGTTGTTGCTGATTAGATTTTGATTTAAACCACCTAACCGGTGACACTGTAATGTTGCTTTTTTTCATGAAGTATTAACATGTATAAGATAGAAGAAAGTATTGGGATTGCCACATTTGCTAGTTTTCTGTTGACTTTATACAGAGTGAAGACTGGATTTCCAGAACCACAAACCATTGATTTTAGGGCTATCTTCCAATTGCAAAAAAGGTTCCAAACGTTGTCCATTATCATATTAAGTCATTGTCAATATAGTTGTTTCGGCAAAAGTTGTAATACTTAATTTTTCTCAGTTTCAAAAGTTATTTCTTAAAATAAAACTTTTTAGCATGCTCTAAGAAAGTTAAACAAAAGTTCATAAAAAGGTTTACATAAAAATTAATTTTTATCTACAAATGATGGCATAAGCTGCTGATAACAAGCATATTTTTTTCCAAAATATTGCTGGATTTCATTCTGAGGACTTCCATATATTAGAGCAGGGATGTAAAAATCAAGGCACCAGTGGGCAGCTCCTCTTACCACTAAATTTTGTTCATTATTTTTCACCTAAATTTTTTTGTAAGAACATTAATAAAATTTAAGAAAAGAAAGCTAATAAAGTTTAGGGGTGAAAAAATGCCAGCTGAAGCCTAGATTTTTACACTTTTATACTAGAACATTTCCTTTACCAGCAAACACAGGAGAAGATTCTGGCCTCATAGGTTTCAGCAATTAAGGACTTTCTTAATGTTATTGTCATCCAATAATTCATTTGAGACACTTCATGTAATAACAGAACAATGTTTTATAAAAATTATAATTTAATTATGTTTTCTACACAATTATTGTGAAATTGGAAATGCTTTTTCAACTTTAACGTCCTTAATTTATAAAAAAATAAACGTTGTTGTAAAAATAAATCACTGTTATTTAATTCAAGTGACTTTTGAAATATGTTAAAGAATGGACATTTAAAATATACATTTTGACATTGTTGCTTTCTATTTATTAATAGCAGAGAAATTTCCCTTACTAGAAACAATGTTCTTAAATACTTCTGCCAAATATTCTGTCAATTATATGTAGACTGGGAGGCGGCAGCAGAGACAGTCACCTCATCAAGTTCACAGATGAAACTCCAGGATTAATTAAATCTTGATTATTCGCTTGTTAAAATTCAATCGATCTGCCAAATCATATTTTCATGGAGAACACCTGAAAACCTGATTTTAGCAGTTGGACTCGTAGGTTTAGCATTATGTTTTCCTGCTCCTAGTCCCCCATGTTTTCATATCTTTCAGTGCATCAAAATACAATGGTAAACCTATGAGTCAACCACAATAATCAGGTTTTCAAAGATTTTCTATCAAGACTTTGCAGACTGAATGTGTTTTAATATGCAAATTAAGATTAAACTAATCTTAGAATTTCATCTGTGGACTCGATGAGGTGATTGTCTGTACTGCTGCCTCTCAGTCTAATAAATAAACGAAATATATTTGTAAGATCAAATTTGCTGTATTATGATATGAGATAGAATGGAGAAAGGTTTTCTAAATACAAGATCCAGGAAGTATGTAAAAATTCAAAATTTGCAACTTTTTACAAAAAAAAAAAAAAAAAAAAAAAAATTATATTATGCAGAATAGTAATTAAAATATTTTTGTAGTTGAATTATATATCTCTGAAGCTAATGGATTTGGATTATAAAATTTCTATTGTAGAATGATTGACACACTGTATAATGTAAAATAATTAAGAATGCTATTAATTAATAAGATTTAATAAAGGAATACCTACATAAAGTCGCATAACACATTATAATAAAAAGAAGCGATTTTGGTGAAAAACTGTATGGCATAAATATTACAAAAGTTTTCAGGGGTGATCGTGTTCAGGTTATATATCTAAATTCAGGTTTTTTTTTTTTTTTTTTTTATTTACAGTACCAAAATTCTAATTTTTCTGATAGTTCAATTCATAAAATAAGATTAAAATATGAATTTCATACGATAGCTAAGCATAATTAAAATTTATATATTATGTAATTTGACCTCCCTGTAATTAATTATGTTGTCTTCCTATCTTGTTCCCATACAGAAACATTTTCTTGCTAAAATTTCAGGTATCTTTACGTGAACCCACAGTCACCCCTGCTTAAAACACTGGAAACAAAAATGTGCTGCGTATATGAAGCCTCAAAATACTGAAAAATTCAATTAGCTAAAACTGTTGCATTATGCATATCAAATCCAATTTTAAATAAGATTTTTAAAATTCCTGTAGGACCTTCAAGCCACCAAGGTATTTAGAAAACAATGTTCTCTGTATAATTTACATAACTTCTTTGCAAAAAGGAAATATAAATTATTTTACAAAAATATATTTATTTATACCTTTTTTATTTTATTGTTAAAAATAATAAATATTCAGGAACAGGGTGTCTATAGAAATTGTAAAAAAAAGTTCATTGATTTCCATTATTAACAATACACATGTGGCAAGTTTTTTTCATGTATGTCAATTCCTTGTATAACTTATTCAGCTAGCAATTATCTCATTTAAGAGAAAAACATAAAAATTATCTAACGTTCATTAAGTATTGGTCAACAGTTTTATAAATTTGAACTCAAAATTTAGTCCAACAACTTCATATAGTGCCTAATGGATATATGATGACCAGAAAATTTTCTCATTTTCTGAAAAATAATCCATTTTAAGACTTATCTACATCTGACAAGATAGCTAATATTGGATTAAACTGGCCATAGGTCAGGTTGCGCTAATGTATAATTTAAAAATTTTTAAAAATGAGTAAATTGCCTTCAATATAAATACTATCAACAAATGAGGACATTTGATTGCCTTAATGTGCATTAAATATATGAAAATGTTATATTATGGGTATCTTTTAAAAAATATTGGGGTAGACTAATGAGCGTGTAACAAATATGGCACACAAAATGGACAAATCAGTCTTGTTGGCATGATTAAAATGCAAATATTTTTGCATATAAACATATTTCTTTGATTTTCAAGTATTTTTACAAAGTTTCCTGACTTTTCCACAATTTCCTTATTTGTTGATTCTGTTAACACCCTGACAGGGTGTCTACAGAAATTGTTAAAAAATGTTCCTTGATTTCCCAGATTATCTTTATCAGATTTAACTGATTACTATTATTAACAATACACATACAGTATTTTTTCATGTATGTTATTTCCTCATATAACATACTGATTGGCAAGCTAATATTTTACTTGGCAGAAAAACAGAAAAATTGTTTAATATTAACAAAGTATTGGTTGACAGTTTTATAAATCCAAATTCAAAATTTAGTCCAACAACTTCATATACAGTGGCCAATTGATATATGGTGAGCAGAAGATTTCCTCATTTTCTGAAAAATGTTCAATTTTAAGATATATTATAGACTTGCTAAGTTCTGAAAGCCGAAAATCAAGAGATTTTATTTAACACTGGTTGATGACACCAATAGAAATAGTGGTTTTAAAAGATCTTAGTTTATGGTTTTGCATTTGTAATTCTTAGATTAAAACAATTACAAATCATTTTTAACCGACTTCAAAAAGTAGAGGAGGTTATCAATTCGAAGCATATGTATTTATTTTTTTTTATGTATGTTCACCGATTACTCCGAAACTATGCAGCCGATTAATTTGGTTTTGGTGTTAAATTAAAGAGCTTACTCTCGGATTGATACCACATGCATTTCATAGAAATTGATTCAGTAGTTTTTTAGTAATTAAGCAAAAACTATTAAAATTAGTGTTTTTTCGGTAATCAAAACTGTTGAATTAGTTCCTACAATTGAGTGAAGTCAGGATGGCCGAGCGGTTTAAAGCGCCTAATTTAAGCTCTGGTTCTCGAAAGTGACAATGGGTTCGAACCCCGCTCCTGACATACGTGTGTACAATAATTTTCCGTATTATAATTTTTACATATATATTTTACAAATTAAATACTAATTATGCTATTAAGAATATTTTGTATTTAATTGTTAGCACAGAGTATCAGAGATCTTTTATCAACTCAATACTTTATCAGTGAAAGTGTGCTAAAATAATTGACTTGCAAAAAGTAACATGACATTGAATAAGTTTCCGAACCTATTTCGTATTATAATTTTTACATATATATTTTACAAATTAAATACTAATTATGCTATTAATAATATTTTAACCGACTTCAAGAAGGAGAGGAGGTTATCAATTCATCGCGTATGTATTTTTTTTAATGTATGTTCACCGATTATGCCGAAACTATCCAACTGATTAATTTGGTTTTGGTGTTAAATTAAAGAACTTACTCTCGGATTGGTACCACTTCCATTTCATAGAAATTGGTTCAGTAATTTTTTAGTAAACGGGCAAAAACTATTAAAATTAGTGATTTTTTGTTAATTAAAACTGTTGAATGAGTTCCTACCATGGAGTGCAGTCAGGATGGCCGAACGGTCTAAGGTACCTGATTTAAGTTCTGGTTCTCGAAAGAGAGCGTGGGTTCGAACCCCACTTCCGACATACATGTGTACAACAACCTATTCCGTATTATAGTTTTTAGACATATATTTTGCAAATTAAATACTAATTATGCTATTAAGAATATTTTGTATTTAACCGTTAGCACAGAATATCAGAGATATTTTACTAACTCAATACTTTATCAGTGAGAGAGTGCTAAAATAATAGACTTGCGAAAAGTAATATGACGTTGAATAAGTTCACCAAATAGATTGTAGTCAGGATAGCCTAGCGGTCTAAGGCGCCTGATTTAAGTTCTGGTTCTCGAAAGAGAGCGTGTGTTCGAACCCCACTTCCGACATACATGTATACAACAACCTATTCCGTATTATAATTTTTACACACATATTTTACAAATTAAATACTAATTATGTTATTAAGAATATTTTGTGTTTAACCATTAGCACAGAGAATCAGAGATCTTTTATCTCCTCAATACTTTATCAGTGAAAGAGTGCTAAATTAATAGACTTGCGAAAAATAACATGACCTTGAATAAGTTCCCTGAGTTGATTGCAATCAGGATAGCCGAGCGGTCTCATGCGCTTAATTTAAGCTCTGGTTCTCGAAAGAGAACGTGGGTTCGAGCCCCACTCCTGACATACATATAAACAAAAGCCTTTTCCGTATTATTCTTTTTACACATATATTTTACAAATTAAATACTAATTATGCTATTAAGAATATTTTGTTTTTAACCGTTAGCACAGAGTATCAGAGATCTTTTACCAACTCAGTACATTATTAGTAAAAGTGTGCTAAAACAACAGACTTGCGAAAAGTAAAATGGCGTTGTTTACCATTTAGATTGCAGTCAGGATAGCTGAGCGGTCTAAGGCGCCCGATTTAAGCTTTCGTTCTTGAAAGAGATCGTGGGTTCGAACCCCATTCATGACATCCATGTATAACATACAGTATTTTTCCGTATTATAATTTCTTTAACTGAGAGAAGGTTATCATCAATTCGACCGCGTATGTACTTTTTTTATATACCGTATTTTCGGGTGTATAGCCTGCACCCTGTGTATAACCCGCACCCCTAAATCGAGCAGTGCAGTAAAAAAAGTTCGTGTATAACCCGCGGAGATGCATCGGTGTATAGTCTGCGGGCTATACACCATTTACGAGCGTATATTTCGACCAGGGTTTGGAATTAGAAGCCATTAGTCATAATTTTTAACACAAATTTACCAAATTTTTTCGTGATGCATAATATCTACAGTAATTAGGCTAAAAAATTAAGATTATCAGTACCGTAATTTAGAAATGCCGCGGTGTTTATGTGTTTTAAGATAAAATTTCAAGCGATGCGGTGTTTACGCGCATTTTTTTTTCAAAAAAGCGTGATAATTTCTAAAAAATTTTCCTAAAATTAAAAAAAAAAAAAAAATCGGTGATAAATTCAAAATTTCGGACATAAAATGTATACGTAGCTTAGGTCATTGGTTCCCAAAAGGATCGAATCCTCGGAATCGATCCGAAATGCACCAACTCCGAAAAGGAACGATTCCTTGGACTCTATCTGAAATGAAACGACTCCGGAAAAGGTCGATTCCTAGAACTCGTTCCAAAATGAAACGACTCTGTAAAAGAACGATTCCTTCGGAACGATTTCGAAAAAGACTGACTGCTCTGAATCGTTCCGAAATGACATAAATCACGCACTTTTTTTATTCTTTGCAACAGGGTAAGGTACCAACTGCGAAAAGGAACGATTCCTCGGACTCTATCTGAAATGAAACGACTCCGGAAAAGTTCGACTCCTTGAGCTCCTTCCGAAATGAAACGACTCTGTAAAGGAACGATTCCTCGAAATCGTTTCGAAAAGAAAGGACAGCTCTGAATCGTTCCGAAATGATATAAATCACGCACTTTTTTTTGTTCTTTCAACAGGGTCGGTAGATTATTTCTTTGAAAAATAAACTAAAAATGATCTTAAATTCAGAATTGTCGAGATTGGAAGGGTTCCGGATTTTGGATTTTGTACTCTACAAACACAATGGCTATTATACATCTATCAGTGCAATACTTGGCAATAGTTGCGACAGTTCTTCCAAATCCAGAAATAACTGTATTTAAGCAGTAAAAAAAAGCCTTTACAAACATGGGAGAACTCTCTAAATTTCAAGGCATAGCGAAAAAAAATTTACAAATTTCGATGTTTTCAAATTTTTTAAGGTTTAAAAATTGTAGGAAAATATCACGATTTCCGATTTAAAAAAAAAATCTTTGTATAACCCGCACCGTGTATAAGCCGCAGCGGCTTTTTGGGAGGTTTTTTTTCTTGTATAAACCGTGGATTATACACCCGAAAATACAGTATATGTTCACCGATTACACCACAACTATCCAACCGATTAAACTAAGTATTACGGTATAAATAACTAAAAAGTAAGAAATAAAATAAACTTTTTCAAAAAAAATATAACCGACTTCAATCAACGCTCTAAAAAGAGTTAAATAATTCTTTAAAATACCCTAATGATGAATTGTTATCTAATAACCACACATCAGATATCATGTACCGACAAAAAAAATGGTTATAAGTTTAATATATGGAACTTAATATCCAGCAAACATGGTTCTTCGACAGAATATTTTTTACAAGAGATTAATTTACATATTTTTGATTTAATTTATGAATATATACATATAAAAAGTAATGAATTACTTTTTGAAGTTGGTGCCAAACGATCACAATCAATAATGATTTTTACCATTTTATTTATGGTATTAGGCATAATATAACCACAATTCTTACTATACTTACAATAGTTTGGCACCAACTTCAAAAAGTAATTCATTACTTTTTATATGTATATATTCATAAATTAAATCAAAAATATGTAAATTAATCTCTTGTAAAAAATATTCTGTCGAAGAACCATGTTTGCTGGATATTAAGTTTTATGTATTAAACTTATAACCATTTTTTTTGTCGGTACATGATATCTGATGTGTGGTTATTAGATAACAATTCATCATTAGGGTATTTTAAAGAATTATTTAACTCTTTTTAGAGCGTTGATTGAAGTCGGTTATATATTTTTTGAAAAAGTTTATTTTATTAATACATTAAAGACTTTTTTATTCTTATTACATTCAAAAATTACGAGCAAAATAAAAATAAATCAAAACTTTAAAAAAGTGCCATTTGACACCGGTAGAAATAGAGCTAAGAAATCAGAGGTTTTTTTTGTGTTTGTTTGCTCAAAATACATGCATTGATGCAATTTCTTTTATCTTGGCACACATATATAATTATAAGCTTAATAAAACCGATCATGTATGGTAAAAAATTAAAACACAAATTAAATCAAAATCAATATATGTAACAGGATGCAAATAAAAATTATAATGATTAATTTACTACATCTGAAATTTAAGCAATCGATTGACTTTCACTTTCAAAGCATGTTTAAAGCAAGTTTCAACCTCTTCTTTTGTTGTTTTTAAAACGCATATGATATTAAAAATTTAGATTTTGGAGAAAATGTGAAACATTCTACAAAAATGTCATTCTGATATTACATACACATTAGTTTAATACCACAGCCCCTCAGTTTTTTAAAAAAATATATATAATTTAACAAATGTTGTAAAACACAAAGGAACAGAAATAACAGGTAATTTATTTACATTATATGAAGTTGACAAATCTACAGAGTACATTATGAAGATTTAGGATTTGTATCCCTCTTTTCAATCTGCCTTAATTGTTTCTTACGCATTCTTTTGATTTTTGCAGAATTTTTAATCTAAAAAAGAAAGAAAAGTTACACAATAAAAATTTTACATGATAAACTCTAGATTACTTTACTAAATAAGACACATGCTCAAACAAATTAATGAACAAAAATTAAAAAAATAAATTAATTTGAATATTTTTAACACTTTTGTACCATTATTTCGATGTAAAAGATATGCAAGTTATTATGTTTAAGTGATTATTGATATTAATATTAATTACAGGAAAACTATGAGCATTTACAGAAATAATTGCTTTTAAGATAGTACCAGATAATATTTTAATATTTAATCAGGGTTCATACTTATTTTCCAAGACAAATTCCCCTGAGAATCACATGATGTAAAAATTTTCCATGTCAATAATTAATGACATTTTTAAAACTGGCATCATATCCCCCCCCCCCCCCCCCTTCCTCAAAATAAAAGCAAGGTAAACTCAAAAGTAAAATTTATACATCACCTATTTAAACAATATGTACAGGAATTTAAAGAAAAATATTAATTTGTGCATAACAAAGGTGAAATCTGCATGCCTTATGAGACTGTTCTTAAAAACTTGGTAAATTATTGCAAGAATTTAATTTCCACTTTGTGATTTTATTATTTTTATGGAAAACATCATGAATAATACAAAAGCAAAAAAGTGCCAAAATTACTTAAAAAATGCCCTTTTTTTTCACAAGTTCCTCTTGAATAGTTTTCTAACTTTGTGATGTAATGTTAGAAGGTGTGTCTAGTGACTGAATGGATGGATGGATGTCGCTAGACATAAGAAGATGCACATATTAAATGTAACTTCAGTGGTGCAGCCAAGGGGGTGGTTTTGGGGTTAAAACCCCTCCCAGAGCTAAGAAAGATCGCTATAATTGCTGCTTGTATGAATCAAAACCAAACTTAATATTTAAATCTTTTGATGCATTTTGGAATCTGCTGCTTTATTGAATTAGATTTCATTTAATAAAGTGATTTAATAACAAAGCGAAAATTCTACTTAAAATTGTGAAAGTGCATATTACATGAATTAGTTAAGTAAAATTTGGATTTTTGAACTAAATCACTTCTCTGAGACGTATTATGCAGAAAAATAGCCGATTTCCTGCCACAAAGATGCTCTTTTATTCTAATTAGTACTCTATTCTATTAATCAGCGATTCAAAAAACCGGCAATCACCTTTATTAGAAACTCAAACCAACCCTAGAACCAAATTCTGGCTGTGCCACTGTGCAACTTACATTAAATTTAATTTGTAAAAAAAAAATGATTAGTCTCCAATCCCAGATCTCATGATGTAGAAAGAATGTCATACTTTAAATTCCTTATGACAACAGAAAGCACATGAATAGCACCGATTGCCATCAATTTTCCATCATAACCAATCCTTTTGCCAAGTTTTCTCAAATGTGGGAGATTTTTTGCAATATCTCCATTTTTTATTACTAAAATTTATTTCCTGTTTTTCTCTTGAACCCCATAATCTTCTGATAAGTATAAACCCTGTTAATTAATTTTGAAATGTTCAGCTATCTTATGACATTATAATTAAAATATTTTATGAAAGAGTGATAGTCTCATTTCAAATCTTTTTCAGAATGCTGTTTTTTTTTTTATTTAGTCAATTACACATCTGAGAAGAAATTGCTTTTACTTGATGATGTGTTAACATTATTTTGGAAATGATCCTTTATTTTTTACTTCTTTAACCACAGTCACTAACATTTTGTTCTATGAAATACTCAATAATGTCTACAATATGTAAAAATCATTTGTAAATGGGTAAGAAAAGAGAGAGCATAATTGATAATGAGAACAAAGTTGTAAATTCGTTGCTCAAACACAAGAATTACATTGTTCTTCGAAAAAGAAAAAAAAAATGTTTGAGTTTGAATAATTATAACTGAAAATGCACCAGAAAAAAATATAATTTAAAGTTCAGTAATAATAGTGAATTCATAAATCATATACAGGCAATTAACTACACAATAAAACAGTAGGAAATAAACTTTATATTATTTAAATGCTATTAAATAAATAAAAATATCATTATACTTACAACTTGTACTACTTCACTTTTCCTTTCATTTTCACGTTTACGTTCAAGTTTTTCTCTTCTTTTCTGTTTGCGAAGCTGCAAAATGAATAAAATGCAATTAAATCTTTATAAAGTACATGTACAGTTTTATTAAAACAAGAAAGTTAATATTTAAAATAGACATCGTTCTTGTACTACTCAGTTCTTATAACTAATTAATAAAACAATTAACTTTCTTTACTTCTACTAAGAGTTTTGCAGAAATATGTGACAAATTAAATTAATTCAAAAATACTATAGTTATACACATATAGTCAAACTATCTTCAATTAACAGACACTTACATGTACAGTAGACTCCCTTAAATCCATAACCCTAAAATCCACACACAATTTATGGATGTAAACAATGAAATATTCAATTCAGATATAGAAGCAGAATTTGACTTTTTTAGTTTTATATCAATTCCATACATGTTTTAATTTATAATTTTTGTTAATATTACTAAATTTATGTTTTTTCACGAAGGAAGCATAAATTTATTTCTGAAAAAATTCAAGATATTGCTGATATTATTGGTATCACAATTTTCTTACCAAATATATTTATGCAGTAATCAAGATTTTTCATTATTAAGTCTGACTAAAGCTGAGATAAAACTTCCTTATTTCATGATTTTGATGTGAATTAGTAATGTACCTTTATGAGGTAAGTTTCATTGAATAATTTAGGGAAAATACATTTAATCTTTATACTGAATATTTAATCATACATTATTGATTGTTAACTTGAACTTTGCTTTTAATATTTTAATCATTTTAAAAATTATCTACATTTTTATTATTTTAGTTTATTACTTATTTTAATATTTTATTATATTGCAAACATACATAATAGTTTCAATTGCATTATTAATTACATTCAAATTGCTGTTTAAAAAATGTAAACAAAGCAATGACCAGAAATCCACAAAATTCTAAAATGCACGCAACTTTTGCTCCCAAGCTGTGTGGTTTTGAGGGAGTCTACTGTAGTGCAATGAAACCTCCCATAATAAAACCCACTTTGAACAACGACAACCTCTTGCAA
The DNA here is from genome assembly GCA_964019185.1 of Maratus speculifer. Lineage (NCBI taxonomy): Eukaryota > Metazoa > Arthropoda > Arachnida > Araneae > Salticidae > Maratus > Maratus speculifer. Next base: position 128,453,038 of record OZ025296.1, read on the forward strand.
ACTGGTCATGTTTTCTGCAGAAACAAATCTGTTTCATAGTAATATAAATATTACATCTGACTCCCAAAAAATGGCTATTCACAAAGATAATAAAAGAGATTTCAACTTTATATTTCATCTAGAATTTAAACTGGCAAGAATGTAAAAAGGAGATTTAACATGTTTATGGAAATTCTGTAATTAAAATAAAAATTCAACTACCAATTTCTGCACACCAAAAATACAGAAATAATCAATCATGAACAATTGCAATTGATGATATATATCCTAAACAAAACTGGAATTAATATGAAAATAGACTCACATACATAGCATTTTAGAAAAATTTTTTTACATAAGAACTAATTAGAAAGAAATATGATGGCAACAGTGATGACAAAAATCAATAGGAAGAAAATAAGAAACTACTATACAAAATGGTTGGAAATGATTATTTCTTTAGAGGAAAGATCAATGTCAAAAAATATAAGCAATTTCTTTGGTAATTATATCTATTATTATTACAATAAAATCTGTGAAATTTTAATGTTAAGTTGTTTAAAAAAATGACCTCTGAATAACAGATACTTTTTTATAGTCTCAATGGTCATTACTATTCAGGGGTTTTACTTCAGACATGATAATTAAAGTCTTAAATCAGTACTAGAAGGATGCATGATACCATAGGCATTTTTTAACATTGTTGTCCTGCAGAGGAGAAAATTAGTCAGAGGATTGAAAATATTGACTAGTTTACTGACCAAAACTGCAAAAATACTGTTTAATATATTAATTTACTGAAAAAAAAAAAAAATATTCTAGTATTAGTTCAGAAATAAAAATTGTGTTTGATATAATTATTATTTTTTTTATTTTGCAAGACTATTTTTACTCTGTTTTTCAGGTTTTTTTTTGAAAAAAAAAAAAAAAAAAAAAAAAAAAAATTACTTATCATAGCTACAAGTAATAAACATTACGACAAAAGAATCTTTAAACTGCTCTGCATATTTAAATTAAAACATTTGATGAATAAAAGTACAATCTCTAATCTCAAAAGAAAAAACATGATTGGTAAAAAGCTAATTATTCATTGTCATTCAATAAAGAGAATTATAAAAACTTCTTTAAAAATCAGAATTTAATATCACTTAATATAGCAATATATAATTTGAATATGAATATTACATTGTTTATGAAGTTTCACACATAAAAGTTTGAATGAATAAATAGGGAACTGAAAAATTTTGTTTCAACAATAAGTTTCAAAACAAAAATAAGTATTAGATCCATTATATCATTTTGAAATGAAAACATGGTAATAAAAGTGTTATTTTAAAAATAAATTTTATTAGGATGAGTGAAGCAAATCCTCTACTATGCTACACAAATTACATTTTGTCGTACACTTTACAGAAAAACTATTCAGTATGTTGACTTGAAATTAAACATAAAAATAAATTATGATCTGCAGATTTGCACAATATAATTTTTTTTTACAATATAACCTTAAAAAAAATTATCATTTTGATTAATTTATTTGATATGTTTTTCAATTACAGATGCATTTTTGCAAATAAAAAATGAAACATGTACATTTTCAGAAGAAAAAATAAATCATGGAGTCAGTAATTATAGATAGAATCATGATGAATTAAACAAATAAGATATATTTTCATTATTCTGCCATAATATCTCAAAAACAGCTTTAAGATTTTCAACCTGTGCTCACTCCTTTTAACCATATAATAGCTTCACGGTTTCTTTTATGAAATTTTTAAAATACCTTTTTTTAAAGGAAAGTCATGGCATATTTTTAATGAATTAAAATTTGTGAAAATTCAATTATTTACATTCAATTATAAAAGTATTTTTCAGTGTTAAAAATTCAAATACAGAATTTATTCTTATTTTGTGAAATCATTTATGCAGACGATACTTAAAAATATATATGTATATATTTGTTTTTGGTAAAGTGGAAATAAAAGAATTGTAAACAAATAAAATTAATCAATATTTGGTATATTTTTGCTTCACAAATATTTTTATTTATACCAGTCTTATATCATAAAATAAAAAATTCCAAGGAAATTCTTACGTATTTGGTTGAATTTACCTTTCTAAAATTAAAATGTGCTGAAACATAAAATAATGTTTTTGCTGAATAAAGATGCAAAAGTAATTAAAAAAATATGTAGTGTAACTTTCAAATATTTATCTTATGAAATAATACTTCGCGGATCCAAACAAAGCATGGCTTTTGCTTGTTTCATTATATTAAAGAACATGCAGAAAAATCATGCTAAATCTTAAATTTGAGATACATCTCATTTTGAAAGAAACAGTGTATTTCTGTCTGTACAGCCACAGTTCTGTCACTTTTAAAACATTAAGTTAAAAAAACAAGCAAACAATTAGCAACAGAAACACATGTTTGTACAATCAGTAAGTAAATATGTAGTTGCTACTGTTTTACTCTCTCATTTTTCACTTTGCATTGAATTAGTGAGTGCAAAGTGAAAAAGTAAATGTGATTGGCCTAATTTCATGTAAAATGAGAAAAAAAAGATTTTGTGTATACAAGAAAATAGGAATAAAATCTCCCTGAGAAATAATAATACAATAGACTCCCTCAAATCTGCAATTCTCTAAAATCTGCACATGATTTACGGGTGTAAACAAAAAAAACTTTCAGTTCCGGTGTAAGGAAAAATTTAACTTTTTTATTTTTATATCACTTCTATATATTTTTTAATATGTAATTTCCTTTAATATTATTGAATGCATGCTTTTTTATGAAGGAAGAATAAATTCATTCCTGAAAAATTTTAAAATATTGCTAATATCACTGGTTATTGCAATCTTTTTACCAAATATATTAATAAACAATAAGGCCTTTTTGGTTATTGAGTCTGACTAAACCTGAAATAAACTTTCTTATTTTACGATGAATATTTAATTATACATTATTTTATTTAATTGACCTTTGTTTTTAATATTTTAAAAATTATCCTCATATTTATTATTTTAGTTTATTACTTTACTTAATTATTTTCACATGATAAGCATTCAATTGCATTCAAATTACTGTTTAAAAATTGCAAACAAAGCAATGACCAGAAATCTGCAAAATTCTAAAATCTACAAAATCTCTGGTGCAAAGCTGTGTGGATTTGAGGCAGTTTACTGTAATAACAAACAATATTAAAAAAAAAAAAAAAAACTTTCTATTGTTGTTTTTACGTTTAAAAAATGTACACATCAATTACAAACCTGTATTTCTTGCTGCTTTTTCTCTTTAAGCTCTCTATCTAACATAAGAGTTGTTTGTTTTTCCCGCCGCAGCTTCATTTTCCTTTCCCAAGAGCTTTTCAGAGACTTCACTTGAACCATGCTGGAAAACCTTAAAAGAAAAAATAAATTAAATAATTAATAATATAAATAAATGTTATAAAAAATAACAATTATAATCATATTAGCAAATTTATCAGTGTCTTAAAAATAAACGTCATTTCAGTTTTATAAACTTTGAGTTGAAAAAAAGGGAAAAATTCTCTACAGAAAATCTATTATTTGGAAGAAAACTTTACTCCCCTATGACCTTTGAAATTTTAGCCTATTTTGAATTTTTTTTTTTTTTGAGAGAAGAAATTAAAATTGCTTTGCCATGTACCGCTGTAAAATAATAAACTCGTCTTTTACTTTAACAGCTAATCACCTTTTTAAAATTCTTTCCTGATTCAGTCTGGGTTTGAAAAAATAAAATGATTCCAAAATAATTAATGTTACAATACAATCGTTATCTAAAGAATGTGCTTTGCTGCGATTGAATTTCTGTAAATGATCCAAATTTATCCATGACAGACCTATTAAATTAAAGAAAATTCAATAATTTAATCCATTAATTATGGCACAATAATTTTTTCTGTTCTTTTCAAATTGCACAAATGGGTACTTAGATATATGAAAAAAAGAAAAACAAATATAGCTGCAGAAATGGAATGTTCAAGATGCACTTTCACTTTGTATAAGGTTAAGAAAAAGAAAGAAAAAAGAAAAGAGGGCAATAATTAGAATATATATATATTTATATATATGCTATTAATCTTAAGGTGGTTTGCAAATTTGTAACTCAACAAAGCTTGGTTTGTTTTGGTTATTTTATGACAGCCAATTATCAGCATGAGGGATATAGGCCCAAAGGGGAGGAGGTGTCTTTCTAAGGGAACCTAACCTGTATTCACACAAGGAAATCCATTGTTCAAAGAGAACCATGGAAAACTATGAACAATTAGGCTGACGGCAGTGATTAGGTTTGAACCCAGCACCTGCCATCTACCAGCATTAGAGGCAGAACCTCTTGGCCACTGGTAGGGTGAAGCATTTTGATTTGTTTTTAATCATAAAGACATAAAATTGGCGTGGATGACTATTAAGGCAATTTGTAATTGAATGGCATTTCACTTTTTACTAAATTACTTATTGAGTTAAAAGTTATTTTTGTCACATGATGAAAGATTTTTTTTTTCTTTCCTGCATTCTTTCATCTGAAAATTTGATTAAAAATGGTAACTTTGACCGTAATTTTTAAAAAATCTTTTGCCTTTACAAAAAAAGAAAAAGAAGAAAAAAAAGAGGAAAGTGCTATTGATTGCTTATTTTCTGAATAAGAACTCTTGTCAATTTCAAACAAAAATAAATTCATAAAATGTGTCAAAAATTAGCTAGCCTTAAGTATACCTACGGAAATAAACTAAAACAATAATATATAACATACAAAACAACCCTTAGCTTTTAATTGTATCTGGCAGCTTCATTTAGAAAAACTCATTGTTAATAATATTTTCAGTTAAATTATTGGACTTCTCTTTTGATTTATAGTAATAGATATAGTACCATGAATAAAAAACTACAATCATGCACATGATGAGCATAAGGACAATTTGAAGTCATAACTACCTGATAATTTTTTAAATCATATATACAGTGTTTGAAAACACTTAAGAATCAAGAAAATATTCAGCAGGGATCTGTCCCGACTTTTCTCACAGAGTCCTGTTTTTGTGAAATTGTGAAAATTCTAGTCAGAATTTTGTGAATTTTAAATTATCGATGTCTTCAGGTTCTATTTTTCAAATATAAAAAGCTAAGTAATATACTCTTTGGTGAATCCAACTGCTTATTTACAAACCAGATTTTATTATTAAATGATTAAATCTGTGAAAAGTTTAATTTGAAGGTGAAAATATTCTGTAAAAGGTCTATTTAAGAAACAAATAATTTTGTGAAGAGTTCTGTTTTGGGACAAAATGTTTTACAAAGGGTCCTGTTTAGGGATAAAAAAAAATTGTGAAGGGTCCTGTTTTAAGATAAATTATTTTGTGAAGGGTCCTTTAAAGGACCTAAAATTTTTCTAAACATATGCCTGTTCAGTAACAGAATAAGAATAAAAAATACTACTCTGTTATCCCGTCGACCAATTTCGCCAAATTATACAAATCGCCAAACTAATAACCAAATTATACATATTGACGTAATTTTTATTTTAAATAATAATAAATAAATAAAAAAATAATTTAGTAGAATATTAATAAAAATACAAATAAAGAGTCGAAATAAAAATCACTTAATGACGTTTTAAACATGTGTATTGTATTTAATGTCATTGATATGACATTCACGATCATCCATTATTGGCATTTAATCTTATAATTTGGCGATAGTATTTTGGTCGACGGGATAACAGAGTAATAACGAATAAAACTTACCTGGTTTTTTCGGATTTCCAAACACGTCCAGATTTTGGTTTCCCTTTGACAGGCACAACAGTTTCTATAAATAAAAATGAAATTAAGATTAATTTAATGAATAAATGTTTTATTATTTACTAACAGAACTAATCTCAATGCAATAAACTATGTGCTTTGAAAGATTGAAATTATGAATTTTTTTCATTAAAATTCATAAAAATAAGTCTTAATATGAATACAAAACAATCTGTGACTCGAAAGTGCTAGACTAAGACTCTTAAAACAATATCCCATAAAAAAAAATAATTGCCTTAATAAAAAAAATTAATAAAATTGAAAAACAAATATCATAAACCTAGAAACGTAAAAGTATATTTCAGAGTTTTTTTAAGCTGACGTGGATTGATATGCAAAGTCTAAAATAATCTACAGTGCTGCACAGTTTCTGCTATTGGATTTTTAAGTAATTTTAGAAGCAAATAAAACAGAATTAACTAAATAACACAATTAATAAACAGTTTTAATTTGTGCTAATGAAGTAAATTAATTATTCAATTACATAGCAAAAATTACTAGAATTCGATTTGGAGATATATTCACATAGTTCCAAACTAATTTATTTATCATGTAATCTAATAACGATTAATAATAATGTAAAAAAATTACTTAATTAAGTGATCTTTATATAAACTTAAAACTGTTGTTTCAGTTAAAATTAAATGATTGACTTGTATATGAAATGAAGTTGGTATGCGAGCACAAGGTAAAAAAAATTCTTTCGTAAGCAAAGCGCTAAGACTAAAAAGAAATTTTAAAAAAACATTTGAACAAGTACTTATTTTAACACCATTCAATAAATATGAAAATATATTTTATAAAGAAATACATCACGTAAGAATACCGTGAAATGATTTCAATTTATAGAAATTTCTATATCAAAGTAATAGAGTAAAATAAAATGAAATAAGGTAACTTCATATTATTTGTTGCAATGATTTAGCTAATATAAATAAAACTAGCAAAAAAAAAAAAAAAAAAAAAAAAAAAAAAAAAAAAAAAAAAAATATATATATATATATATATATATATATATATATATATATATATATATATATATATTATAAATAAATTTTAGTTACCTGCAACAGCCACATGCATTTTTTTTTGTTGACAAATAAAAATCTCAATTTTAGTTAAAGTTAAAGTTTATTGTCATGTTCAAGCTATTTAGGAGCCAAGGAGGTGACATAACACAATATGTGCGTCTAACATTAAAAAAAATGTAACCATCATGTATTTCAATGTTCATGATGATAAAAATATTGACATATAAAACTATAAAACTGAATTAAGGAGATTTTAGGGAAGGAGGCTTTTAATAAAAGAAAATGAAAGAAAATTTTCTCCGATTGAATAATCGAATTTTTAATTTTAATCGACTAGACTAAATTCGAATACGCATAAACATAAACAAATACAATCAACGTAACTTGAAGTGTGGATTTTTCTAAATAATATTCTTTAAATTTCCAATATTACTTTTCTTAAATGTAGTTAAAAAATCCATTAAGCTTAAAAATGCCTCCTACCACCATGAATCAGGTATATTTGCTTGCTGTGAAGGCTGTTTTCTATGATGTGTTCTGTTTTTGATCAATTTGTTTATAAAGTGTTTTATTTATTTTCTGAAAAGCTTGTTAAAATTTAAAAAACACCAAATGTTATCTATAATAAAAATATTTATATGCATATTTTTTAAAGTCATATATATATATATTTATTAAATATTTATAATATTTTTGAAGGTTTGAGTTTGATTTCTGAAATCTGAGAAGTTGGGGGCTAAGGATGTAATTTAGCTTAAGAGCCTACATCCTTTCAGAAACTTCTCTTTATTTACCCCTACATGGAGGGGCCTCCCTGATGAAGACTTCCATGTATTTTGGGGATATGGAATTTCTTTTGGTTTTGTTATATACATTTTTTACATTTCTTTTTGTAGCATTTTGCGCATTGGTCTGTAAAAAACTATTTATTTGTTTCTTCATTTTTTAAAAATTAATTGAATGGTTTTAATAAAATTGTGTATATATATATATATATTAAGTATTCGTTATTATTATGCTAAAGTATTGTTTTTTTCAACCTGAAATCGAAAATATGTAATGTAAATAGCGTTTTACGGTTTATCTGGATTATCTAGCATTTATATATATATTTTTCTAACTAAAAGGAAATTTACCATGGAAGAAGTGAGAGTCTTTTGCGTTCTTTCAGATTTTAGCTCTTTTTAATTTTTCCTTTAATTCTCTTCAACACTATATTATGATTTTTTTTAAATTACAGTAAAACCCCGATAATTCGGATTAATTGGGACCAGACCCAATCCGGATTATCGAAAATCCGGATTATCCGGAGACTTAGGAAAAAATGAAATAAAATCAAGCATACTTACACAAAATCACTTTTATGTTAAACTTATTGAATATTTGCAGACAGAAAAATTTTTACTTTGTAGTAAAAAAGTCGAAAAGATTTCAGAAAAAGTTTTTTTTTATTCAAAATATGACGATGAAACAAGTTAGTGTTATAGAAATCAGCAAAAATGTTTCTCAAGCTTGGAAAAAAAATGACCAAATCGATCCGGATTATCGGGGGTCCGGATTTGCGAGGTTCTACTGTATTTTTTTCTTCATTTTAATGACTATATATTTTTTGTACCTCGACAATAAATGATACTTTTATTTTAGCTGGACACAGATGATAAACTTCCAAATATTGGTGGGTCATTCAGATAAAGGGAAATTTTGCCTTTGGAAAAAAAATGTTTTTAATTTTCTATTTTTTTTTTTTTTTTTTTTTTTTTTTTTTTTTTTTTTAATGAAATGTTTGCATGTGTGACATCATCAAAAAAATATCAGCAGAAATCATTAGCCTTATTTATGGCCTTATTTTATAGAAACCCAAATTAATAATTGAAAGATCAAACTAATTACTTTATAATTCAATTTCTTAAAATATAAGTACATTAAAAGTTAAGAAATTTATATTCAATCATTGACCCAATTGTTATTATCATTCATGAAATAAATATAAACATTAATAATGTAAAAGAAAAATCATTTTTGTTCACAAAGATAAATGAAAATGATTGTTTTGTAAAATCGTATTTAATTAATTTTTAAACAATAAGTCAGTAAGTTTAAATCTTTATAGTAACTCAAATTTATGTTATTGATGATAATTTTTGTGAGATAATATTAGAAAATACAAAAAGTCTTGAAATTTCTCATTTCCATGGCCTTTAGGCCATTACCATGTTTGCGAAAAGACATGGTAATGACATTTTTAATGTTTAACCTCATTTTAGGCTAAATTATAGCAATTAAAGGCTTACAGTACATTTACTTTCAAAATAGTCCTAAAGATCTATATAATTCAATTATTACATTTAATAATTTGTATTATTATATTTTAGTAAAATGAAACATGGTAATGACACAAAAAAACACACTATTCTAAGTTTTTGAATAAAAGTATCAAAATGAAGCAATATATACCTATTTCAAAAAAGTTAGATGCCACTGCTTGTAAGAACATGAACTATGCTACACTACAGTGCCTAAAAGTATATTATACCGCCCTCTAGTGATAAGCTATGAACAAAAACACTTTGAACTATGGTAATGACCATTAACTCTGGTTACAAAGTTTAATTAACTAAAATTAAGAGGAAAATATGTTTTGAAGCTAAAATATAAATTATATTACATATAGAGCAATACAAAACTGTTGTTGTTTTTGCTCAAAGGCTTTCCAACACTTCAAAATATAATTTTGAATTATTAAACTTGAAGTTAGGGACATGCCATGGTAATGACATTTGTGACTTATTTAATATTCAAATTATTATTTTTCCGATTTTTAAACTGTTGCACATTGTAGTTCTTTATCTATGTATAAAAATAAAATTAAAACATTCATGTTAGATTCATTAAATTTCCCCCCTTTTTTTTTTTTTTTTTTTTTTTTTTGTCAAGGACAAAATTTCTCTTTATCTGAGAATGACCCTGGTCTCACCGGCATGATTTGTATTCCTTTCATTTAATTTAAAACATATACTACTTTTAAAATGTATGCCTTTCACTCATTTAATATGAAATACAAAATAATAATAGCAATAAAATGTGTAAAAAATGGAAGAAAGACTTCCCGTCCTATATAGTTTTATTATTTTAACAATTTATAGACAAGAAGTAAACAAGGACTCCCCCTATATTAACTATTGTATTAATGAATATGACTGAAGCCCAGGTTCTTGATTCTAAAGGCAGTAGGGTTTCCACCACTGGTTCATTTAGAAAACTGAACGGCAAAATTCTGCTGGCTCAATATTAATAATAAGTCAACTAATGCTATTTTGCTTAATGCTTTTTAATTATTTAAAAAGTTTATTAGTTTAAGAAATCTATTGTCTATGTATTTTTAAATCTAGTGATATTCTTAATGCAGAATTTCAAATAATTTTCTTTTAAAGTTACATTTTATATATTGTTATTTTTAGGCAGATGAAGAATTATCCATCAGAAGTAAAGTAATTATTTACAATGCATCAAAGAATGAGATGTTTACACTCAGTGAAGGCTACACATCCTTGTCGAGGAGGCTAAAATTAGAAGGATTTAAAATTTATAAGTATAATCATTATCTAGCTTACAATTAATTTATCTTTTTTTTAGATTTTTTTTTTTTTTTTTTCATCTTGTTTGCTATGTTGTGGGTTTAAAGGAATTATTTTTATGCCTGTTTGTGTGCAATAAAAATAGAGTACAATGCATTCGCTAACAAGAATAGATAAGAATCTAGAATCATATTTCTTAGCCAAAGTCTTTGTTGATTAAAATATGTTTTTCTATTCAATTAAATGTTTTTGGCTACATTATTTCAGTGTGTTTACAGCATTTGTTAAAGTCTAAAACACAGTAAAATAAATTGTTATTAGGAGAGTTACTTGTTAGCCAAGTAATTACTGTGAAAGGAAATTAAATGAAGAGGGTATAAATTTGTTTTTGTTTTAAAACAATTTTTAGAGATAAGAATATTTTCCCATTTTATTACTTACAGGGAAAGTTATTTTCAACTGTTATAAAATTTGTATATATTTTTTGTAATAAAAGAATTCTTCCCATTATTGCAAATAGCAAAAAAATCCGTTACAATTACAATCAAACCCCGTTAATACGCGCCCCGCTTAATACGCGAAACCGCTTAATACGCGAATTTTCTTTGGTCCCTTGAAATACTCATATCTTACGCATATAAAAACTCTCCTTTAATACGCGAAATTTTATCAGTCCCTAGAAAGAAAAATGTACGTTTAATACGCGAATGAGCTTAGTTCTAAACATGCAGGTTTTTAGATGTAGTATTTTTCCAAGCATTTTATAGGGTCACCTGGGGTAAAATGGGTATAAAAATCAGCTTTTTTAATTTTAATGATTCATGGCAGAAATATTATGAAATAAATTCATGTTTTTGTTCAATATTTTTGACATTGTGTATCTTAGGTCTAAATTAAACATAATTTGTGTTTCCTTTTTTTGAAAATTTTTGTGTAAAACACTATACCTATTTTACCCCGGTGTATACCCATTTTACCCCGTGGTTCGGGATAAAATGGGTATGCACCGGGGTAAAATGGGTATATGCTGGTTAAAGTTGAATAATAAATTAAATATACTTAAATACATTATAATTAATGTGTAAACCATTTAAAAGTTTTATACTTTTCATCCTCTGAATCATGTGTAAACTTGGAAGGTGAGCAGAAGGGACTTTAAAAACTCCCCACTTCAATTTGCTTACATTTTTTCTTGACATATAAAAACACTGTTATAAACTAATGTAAATAAGATGAGAGTACTGACAAATCCTATCCTCCACCACATCAGTTTACGCACATGCTGTGAATCGTGTTTCTCTTAAAAAAAAATTTTTTTTTAATTTATTTAATGCAATTCAAAAGCAGATAGATATCAGCATGAATATCTGTAGGGAAAAAATGAGAAATTAAATTACACTGGAAAATCAATGTTTAATCAAAAGCAATTTATGAAGATAGGTATAACATAATAAAAATTTACATGCAAAGTGTATACTGGCAAGGACTATTGCAGCTTGGTTGAGATAGCTTTCTGGCAATTAGGATGCGCTCACATCAGCAACATCATCTTTCTCAGGAAAGACATAAAATAATCCAGCAGATGACTTTGTTGCAAACTTCACAGTATTTTCAACAGACTTCTTTACATTAAATTTTACAGGGACTCAATCACTGTATTCATTGCAGTTGAAAACCTTTGGTTTAACTTCTATTTTATGGGTTGCTTCGATTCTTTTAACTGTTGTACTTTTTTTTGTTCCTAGTGCAAAGACTTGCAGCCACCTGCTCTGTAGTTAAAACTTCTCCTACCTTTGCTTGTACTCTCTTGCGTTTTCTCTGAGTTTTTTTATAGCCTTGCCATTACTAGAAAATGTGTTTTAATTTAATTTTGCAATATTTTTCTTACCTTGTGTTCCTACCTGTACATTTAATCAATTTGCATGTATTTTAATGTCATCCGAAATAGCCTAATTTATAATATAAATGATAAATTGATGATAAAAGTAATAGCCTAATTTCATATAACAAAGCATAATTTCAGTTTATAACATAGGATCAATAAAAATTTGCCCTCAAAAGGTCTTTCAACTTTGATCAGTCTTCATACATTCATATCTTGACCTATACACATTTTACCCCATATGAAAAAAAACGCTATAAATTTTTTGTGAGTAAATAAATTTACTTAATTTTACAGTTTTCAGTTAGAAGAATCTTTCTTTTGTAAATATCAAACAGTTTATTCCTAAAATTCTTCCTGTATATTTTTCTGGAAAGAAGTTTTTCAACCACTAAAAACACTTTGTTCTATCTTCTGAAAAACAAAATGGTTGCCAAGCCCATTATATGCGTCGCCAGTTTGTTTTTATAAGGTTTAAGTATTGCCAGATATGTAAACACTTTGTTCATAATTTGAATTTTTAAAAAAAATTTGTCTGGTAAAATAATAAAATAAATAAATAAAATGTACCCATTTTACCCCGGGTAACCCTACAACATTTATTTAACTTATTTCTTATACAACAATTATTTAAACCAGCAGTTCCCAATCTGTGGGTCGCGACCCACTGGTGGGTCGCGGAACAATCGAAATTTGTCATTAAAATTTATCTTTTATTTCATCTGTTTAAAAAGACATGACAATTTCAACAGGAAATAATATTTCAAGGTAAAATCCTCAATTTCCTTCTTGATAATCCAGAATAACCAGAAATATTTAAATCAGCTTTGAGGTCCTTGATGAAATTCAACACTTTGTGCTTATGAGAAAATGCTTTTTCTACTTTGCTGTTTTTGAAAGACAAGAACTGAGACAAACTAAATGTTAATATATGTTCCCACATTAGTAAACACCAGTACCAGAAATCACATGTCATATTTTCTTAATAATTACTCGTATTTTTAACTATCTTTGTAGTTTGTGCATTGTTTTAATTACTATTCTCTTACACACATTAAGATTACGATTCTTGTTTTTGTTGATAATGTGTCTTTCGTACGAAATTTTGCGTTTTACTTAGGATTACATAGCCGAGCGTATAGAGATCGTGCAAAAATTGCTATACTGATATACAACTTTATTTTGGGTGCGTCGCGAAATTTATTCTTACATAATGGTGGGTCGCGTACCAGAAAGTTTGTGAACCGCTGATTTAAACCCAATTAAATTGAGTTTTTATCCCTCAAAACCACACGCTGACTAGATTTGGACCCCAATTTGAGGCTAGCACAAGACTGCCCAGTCAAAACTGTCCAATGAGATCTCATTAGCAAGACGAGGCTAGCATTGTGCAAAAGTTAAAGACATGTATGTCTGCTTTAAAAACACCTGTTTTCATAAATCCACAGTGGAAATTTTAAAGGAAATTCAAATTTTTAAAAAATACAGCATTTAGAGATTTTTAACTTATGCATTTCGGCCTATCATGAGACGCTAATTAAGAATATGTAAATTAAAAAATAATTGATACAAAACTTTTTGAAATCAGTAAAATGCCGAAGATTTTCTCATGCATTCGTTCGCTTTCTGCATGCATAAGTTCAAAAAATCAAATTACGCAAAGAAAAATGTACCTTCAGTTCAATACTTTTCTTGCGATTTTTGTCATTAAAAATAAAAATGTAGACAAAAAGGGAATTAAATTTATAAAATCATACAAATTTGAAGTTTATGTAAGGTTCATTAATCGCGGGCGTGGTCTGCGCGACTCAGATAGTTTTTATAATAAGCAAAAATGAAAAGAACTTTGCCCCATAATTAAGAAATGATGTACTGCCCCCCCCTCTCCTAAACTAGAGTGGTAGAAATACGCACAATCGCAGATTAATCACGTGAGTCTTTCCAATCGCTGTTTCATGAGTGATGTGACATTTTTAAAAGAAGAGAATCACTTGTCGGTCCCAGTATTATCAAGTTTACGATATCCATTTATGCTTTTATAATCTATCTAAACTATGGCGGAAGGAGCAAAACACATTAAACGAAAGGCTTTCTCCATTACTTAGAAATTACAAATTATAAATCAATACGATGCCCAAGCTGTCTCAAATAAGTCTACGTTCGCCAAAGAAAAAGGCATATATCTGAATCAACTTTAAGGACTTTGTTAAAGAATAGGAATGCCATCTTTAACCAAGCTGTAATTGGAGTTACAAATAACAAGAAAATAAAACCCGCCAAGTTTGTGGACGTGGAAAAGGTTTTTCATGAGTGGTTTGTTCAAGCGCTCTCTACATATATCCCAATAAGTGACTTGTTAATACAATAAAAAGTTTCTAAAATCGCAGCAAGAATGGGATTGCTAGATTTCAATGCCTCAAATGGATGGATGGATCAATTTAAAACTCGGTACGACATAAAATTCAAGCAAGTGTGCGGTGGGTCAGCTGTAGTCAACATTGAAGATGTTCACTGTTGGGAAATTAATGTGCTTCCGCAACTTGTAAAAAACTAATTAAGTCGGGATATTTACAACATTGGCGAATTTGGAATTTTTTACCAATTGACACCCAATAAAACAATGGCCATGAAAGGAGAAACATGTCATGGAGACAAACTGAGCAAAAAAGCGTCTTATTATTCTGCTCGGTGCCAACTCTAATAGATCAGATAAATTAAAGCTGCAGGTCATAGGGAAATCAAGCATCCCACGATGCTTTAAAAATTTCAAGAATTTCCTCTGCCTGTACGAAAGCCAGCGTAGAGCATGGATGACAGGCAACATTTTTGCAACATGGCTGTGTAATTTTTATCGCATATGAGAAAAGAATCGCGCCATGTGTTATTGCTTCTGGACAACTGCCCTACGCATCCAAAATATAACAAATACCTGAATAATGTCCAAGTAGAATTTCTACATCCAAATAATTCGGCTAGTGTCACCCGGCCAATGAACCAAAGAACAATTAACAGCGTCAAAGTAAATTACAAGACTCGTGTTGTACGGCAATACCTTCACCAAATGGAACACTGCAGCAATCATTCTTACTATGAGTGTCGTCCTATTACAGTTATCGAAGTTATACACATGCTTACTGGAGCATGGGAGAGTGTCACACCAACAACAATTACAAATTGCTTTCACAAAGTGGGTTTCGGCAGTAGCAAGGACATCATTTACTTGGAGCCAACTTCGCACCCATATGGTGAAGAAGATTGGCTGGCCGCACAAGAAACTGTAGGAGAAAATTATGTTGATTTAGACACGTTCATTGATTTCGACAAAGATCTAGTTACCACCGAACTAAGAAGTCTGAATGATATCATCATCGGTGTAATTGCGACTGACAAACCGGATGAGGAGGAAGAAGATGATGAACCTGCGCTTCCGGCCTCATCCCCATTCTCCAAAGTTACAGAGGCATTCAATAGCCTAACACAATATGCGTCATCACTGGACGAAGGACCCTCAACAAGCGAACTTTACCTCTACCTAAATAAGGTGGAAAACATCATGGTAATGGCTCGAACGCATGTCAAACAGGCCAAAATTGACAGCTACTTTTCCAAAAAGTAATTTTTTTGACATTATTTACTTCAGTAAATAATTTTAATTGACTTTTTATAATTATCAACACTATTTATTATCGCATCTATCTGTTTGTATAGCTAACAAAAATTTCAATTTTGTTAACATTAGTTTTAGTTAATACAATTAGCAGAAATTTTTCTGTTCATCTTATTCAATTTTATGCGTCATACATAAGTCTAAATTTGAAAAGACATAGGATTTTTACTTGAGAAAATAACGATTATTTGAATTTTCAGCTTTCAAACGTTTCTGCTTAATAAGCACATAATGATTAAAATAAATAAAATGTCATTTTATGTCTTAAAAATGCTAAAAAGGTGACAAAAAATGTGTTTTTTCCGCATAGATTGTTATTAGATAGACCACTCGACGAAAATTCGCGACCTCCGGTTAATACGCGAACCCGTTTAATACGCGAATTTTGATTGGACCCCAGATTCACGTATTAACGAGGTTCGACTGTATTTGATTGAGCATGTTATTTGTTTTCTTCATTTATCTTTTTGACGATTTCATAAGTTTCATTGTCAGTTTTTGTTTCTTTTTACCCAAAACATGTGATATTTATGAAAGTACTACATTTGTAACACTGCTTTTAATTTTCTTTTTGTAGATTATTGGGAGCTAGATTTTTTATACTGTAGACAGTGGGGGTTAGCAGATTAAAAAGTATGGGCATTAAAAAAGGCAAAATAACTTCTGAATATGGCAGAGGAATCAAATCTCTCTAATTTAGTGGTAGTTATATTATCTTATCATCAAAGAAACATATAACCTTGCACTATCTAAATTCAAATTTTTTTATTTTCTCTTAACTAATTTGATTTTTTTTCTCTCAAGTGTTTTATTCAGTTTAGCAAATTCAGAAAATAGCTTTGTTTCATTTAATGGTTTAGAACAGGGCTGTCCAACGCGGCGCCTGCGGGAGCCATGGCGCCCTTTGAAGATTTTCTTGGCGCCCTTTTGAAGATTTCCTATTATTAAACATTTTGGAAGTAAAATTCCATTATAAAAAATGCTTTCTTTAAAATCATTAATATTTGATCAGAGATATTTTTAAAGCCTGTGTGTGCTATGCTTTGGGTTTGCCGTTGTACATTAAAAACCAGAAACATACTTTGAAAATTTAATACTGCATATTTTTGCAATTTCTAGTTATTGTTTATTTAGTGTAATTATGATAGTTAAATGTCTTAATAGTTGGAATTAGCTCTTTTTAATACTTAAGAAGTAAGAGAAAAATAAAAATGTTCACCTGCCCCTCTCCTCTTTGAAGATATATGGGCTTGAAGCTCAACTTTATTCTTTTTACTGTTGTCACAGTGGTGGCCCAATGGCTGTTTTGTATATAAAGGATAAAAGGGCTTAATTTGTCTTTCTTGACTTTTGAAATTTTATAGTGGTTTTTTTTTTCTTTATTTTTTTTTCTATTATTTTGCTTGGAGAAAATAATAAACAGTGCAGAATGATTTCCATCTATGAAAGCACTTCCAGATTGTCCCTCTGAAATCACCCACGTGGTTTGGTTACTATCATGCTTGTCTGTTTTTGTACTTTTCATAAAACTAATCCACGCCTTCAAAATAAGACAAACCATATTTTCACATCCTAAAAGAAACCTAACAATATTTCTGATTTTCATATTTATTTATTTGTTATTATAGACACAATTAAAGTTTCTGGTGCCTTACGCTACAAATATTTTTGATATAGATTTCTCATAAAGAAAATAATTTTCATTTTAATAAGTGAACCATAGGAGTACTTGTGTTTACCGCTGTATGATTCCTTTGCACTATGTTAAAACGTGTGTGTATATACTAATACTGTATGATAACATCGTCAGATATTTCCAATCACGAAAATAATGGCGCCCTTCATTGAGTTCCAAGAGCCAAGATGCGCCCCTGAATGCTGAAAGGTTGGACAGGCCTGGTTTAGAATTTTGAGAAACTTTCCTGTAATCTAACTTCTCAATAGCACAGTTTTTTTAAATACATGTGTTCAACACCTTACAAAATTGATAGAACTTTATTTCATTGGGAAAAACACTGGATGTTACTAAACTATGCTATTTAAAATTATTTTTTAATGTGTAATTCATATATATTTTTTAAATTAATGATTTTTTTTATTGATCATAGTAAGCATGTACTTTTCTGCTTATTGTTACAAAACATATTGCTAATATAGTTTCTTATGAAATAGTATCCTTTTTTGGTGCTAATATCCTTTAATAATAATTTCCATAATAATTTGGTGCTAAGCTATTTTTTCTTCTAAAATGAATACAAAATTATAAATTATCACTTTAATAATTAAAGCATACAAGTGTATATTACATACCTAATTAAAGATTATTTGCTTAATAATTATATATATATATATATACAGTGGCAGTCAAAAAATTTTTGTCCAGTTAGTTTCTTTGATTTGTTTGCCAGAAGGTTTCAGAGAAGAAGAAGTGCAATTGCCTCATAAGTTAGGAATATGTAAACAACCTCTGACCATGGGATAATTTTGATTGGATACTGCATACTTGATGCAAAGGGGAGGAATTCAGAATTTGCATGTGGCAAAATTTCCTGGCCATTCATCATTCTTTATTTTTTTTTCTATTGGTAAAGTGTTTTTTTAAACGTGTTTGTGAATGAATCAGCATGATAACATAGTTGAAATTCAACAATGAAAAGTTTAACAATTATTGTTCTTAAATGTGTGATTAGTTTGTCATTAAAAGGCTAAACTTCTTGTGAGATTGTGACAAAGTTATCAATTGAAAAATCTACTGTAAACAATATATATAAAAATGATCATAGCCTTCAGGACTTTCTGAGGTAAGAGAGAACCCAGAAAACATCTATTCTTGTCGACAAAATTATCAGGAGAAAAGCAATTGATGATCTGTAAAAAAAATTCCGTTGCCATATCTCGCAATTAACGGAATGAAAATACTACTGAAATAAGTT
Organism: Maratus speculifer; assembly: GCA_964019185.1. Lineage (NCBI taxonomy): Eukaryota > Metazoa > Arthropoda > Arachnida > Araneae > Salticidae > Maratus > Maratus speculifer. The sequence continues at coordinate 128,471,927 of OZ025296.1, forward strand.
GGTCTACCATGTCAAGATGCTGATATGATGTGCAATATTGAAAATACCATGAAAAATGCTATTACAACACATTCTTCAGCAGATTTTTTACAAATTTAGGGAGGACTAAAGTAGCCATAGCCAAATGTTTACACAAAAAAATTCGTTCAATTCTATGCATAACTTCATACACTTTTAGGTAATGCAATATTGAAAATAGCACAAAAATTGCTATTACAACACCACCTTCTGGCAGATTTTTTTCAAACGCAGGGATGACCAACTAGTCATAGCCAAACACTTACAAAAAAATTTGGTTCAATTCTATGCATAACTTCGTATATTTTTTGTTGGTACAATATTAAAAGTGGCACAAAACTGTACCAAACAGTACAATATTGAAAGTGGCACATTTGCTTTTGCAGCGCCTTTTTCACAGAATATTTCAAAACTGAAAAATGACTTACTTGCCACAGTCAAAAACATATGCAAAAAATTTAGTTCAATTCTATACATATCTTCATACACTTTTTGATTATAGAATAGTGACATATGGATACATACACTCAGACAGACATTTTGTAAAAACATGGTAAAACAAGTTGAAAAAATTTCGATTACAATACTTTCTTCTATTGAAGATAGAAGCAGAGTTCTCGCTGTCACTCGCCAATGCGCCAAATTGCGACTAAATTCTCCATTTGGCGAGTAAACAAGCAATTAGATTCGCCAAATTGCTATACTTTTTTTCTTTTCTTTTTCGTTTTTCATACATTTGCATATATACATATTTTTAATATATACATATTTTCATATACTTGTAGCGGATAGTTGAAATTAGATTAATAACAATTGTTTTCGCAGTTATGAAAACTTAGGTTATTTTAGAACATATTGAAAAAAAGGGGGAAAAATTAAAGAATTAAAGATTTTTTTGTGCTACACAGCGAATCTATTTGGCTAATACTTTTTTCATTTGGCAAATGTTTTTTATTTTTAATTAGCCAAATTACTAACGTTGGTCAAATGTCAGCGAGAACACTGGATAGAAGAAAGTAAAAATTAATGTACCCAACTGGTATTTTAGAAGTATCACAAAGTTTCGTGAAGTGAAAACTGGAAAAAAGTATTATTTTAATATGAATCTAAGTTCAAACTTTTTGAGAGTAATGGCAAGCACTGCATCCAATGAACTAACAACAGAAGATACGATTTGACATATGTTGTCCCTGCAATGAAGCATGGTAGAGGACATGTTATGCTGTGGGGAACTTTTTTTTCAAAACGTTTTGGTCCATTATTTTAAATCTACAGAAAGCTGAATGATGCAATCTATAAGGATATCTTCCAAGATCATTTGCTGCTTTATTAGAGAGAAAATTGTGATTACAACTATTTGTTTCAACATGAAAACAACCAGAGACTATATGCAAGCTTGTCAAAAAATGAATTTTGCACTAGTTGTAAATGTTGTTGATCACTGTTATTTTTTATTATAATATCCTTTTTTCCAAACTTGACAAAATGGTCAGAAACTTTTAAGAACATGTGTTTTCCTTTGCATTTAATTTTGTCAATTAAATGTATTGATATTTACTTCTTATTCCATAAATAAATTTCTAACTATTATGTTAGTAAAATGCATAAATATCATTTTGAGAATCCTCTTCTTATGGGTATGCTTACAAATTAACATACTTAAAAATTTTTGATGGCCGAAAACTTTTGACCGCCATTGTATATAATATAATAATTGTAATAATAGCACTGCATCTAATTTTCAAATATCAGTATTTAATTCAAAGGATGTTGATGGTACACAAAAATTTTCATTCATGTTGCTTTATACATTGTTAAATTTTTTGGAAGTAAATAAAGGATTTTTAATAGATAGGATTGAAATATTAATTAAATTTAGTAATAATAAAAATCATGAATATATTTCTTAAAATACAGTCGAGTCTCTCTATAACGAAACTCTATACATCGAATTTCTCTATATAACGAATTTTTAGTAGAAACGGTCCGCTTTTCGTATGATTACATGAAAACAGTCTCTATATAGCGAAATATCTATCTCCATATAACGAATTTTTTCATAAATTGATCTTAATTTATTCAGTTTTGAAAAACTTTGAAATCATATGGAACAATTTTCAAACACTTATTTTTGATTTATCGTTCAGTGCTGGGTTTTTTTTAAAATATTACTTTTCTCCTTGTTTTTTAAATCCAACAAGTTCATCCCATATCCCACACACCTTTCAACATCCTTCTCAAGAAAGAGTCAATTGGATTATTACACATATAAGAGAGGAATCAATGAGAGGCACGTAAGAGAGGCCTTCAAATGGAGGAAAATGTTAACTACAAATTTTCATCCCTTGCTAAAATTTGAGCTGCTTTTTTTTTTTTTTTTTTTTTTTTGAGAGCGTAACAATTTTAAAATCAAAACAACAAAAAATTAGATTTCTTCATCTGAAATTAATGCAAGTTTTCCTCATTTGATTTTCATTAAGCTCTCAAATAAATGTCTGTTCTCTTTTTTGAAACTGCTTAAATAATTAATAAATAAAATGTTAGGTTAATATTTACTTTTAAACATTTCAAATTCTTAATTAAAAATATCAAAAATAATATTTGTTCAAAATTTACACATTAAATACGATTTTTAACATCATTCTCTATACATCGAATTTCTCTATATAACGAATTTTTTACTGGAACGATGGATTTCGTTATATAGAGACTCGATTGTAGTATCAACATGTTTTATATATCTTTAACAAATTTCTGATGACTGATCACTCTTTCATAATTGAGGTGTCAATGAACAACTTCTGAATCTGCTCAAAACAATAATTACAAAAATAGAAATAAAATTATGAAAATTGCTGTGGAATGAATTAAAAATTAATAGATAAAAATGTATTTGACATATTTGTAAACCATAATTTAAAGAATAAAAAATTACAAATATTGATTCTGTCTGTATATTTTAAATACCATAAAATCATTGCAGATTTTTTTTAAATGTTTTTTTTTTATGCATATTGTATTTCATGTATACATATTGTTTTATTTTATGTTATAAACATTGTTTTATTTTAAACAATTTTTTTAAAATTTTAATATTGACTTTTGATTTATTTAGTAATCAAGGTGATATAACACCAGAGTTGTTGTCAAAAGCTGGCGTCTTTGTTCTGCCTGGCCCTCGGGAAAAATTCACTGTCACTGAGGTATATGTTCTTTCAGAGTTTTATCTTAAATCTTTATGATTTTACTTTTGTAAGAGTTAGAGCGAAAGAAAAATATGTGCTTAGTTAGAAAACACATTTAATATAACCATATTAAATTAAAAATGCAATATCCATGAATTATATTTGTTTGATCTAGTTAATATTTTGTTGTTAGAAATACTATAAAATATAATACTTTTAATTTTTACACCTTAGAAATTTTTAAGTAAAACATTTTCTGAAGAAATAGGCAACAGTATTTTCATTCTTATAAATATCAAACTGATTCATTGCTACAATCATTGTCTTTTTTCTCCATTTTTTAGAAAATTATATAATTTTTACATGTTATAAGGCATATAACTATGGCTCTGTCCTTGATGAAGATCCTTGTCAAATACAATCAGAATTGCCTGCTGCATTAAAAATGCTGCAAAAACCTTGTTGTTACCATGCAGCACTTAAATGCAATAAATATATTTTAAATGCAAGGAAATTGAATTTATAAATGTGAAACAGCAAAAGATCATTTGTCAACTAGTGTTTCAAAGACACTGATCAAAGTGATTTTCTGTTGTGAATTCGTATGGAAGATGAGTAATAAATTCATTGTGCCAATCTCAAATGACTACATGCAAGGTTACGATTTGGTGAACCAGATTCATCAATACCAAACAGAACATTCATGGCAGTAACTTCAATGTTATGTATCTAGTTAGGCAATACAAGATACAGTCTACTATGAATTGCATAAGTCATGTCAGACAACCTGTGCTGAATGTTAGAAGAAACAAGTTGAATGAAGAATTGAAGAAAAAACATTTAAAATAAGACTGAAAAACAGTACAGGTTAGTTTTCTGATGAGACAGACAGTGCTTGTTCATGTACTACAAAATCAGTCAATTAAATTCTAAGAATACATTGATGAAATATGTTGTCCTCCTTGCTATATTCACTACATGCTGCTGCTTCAGATTATTATCCCATGCAGAGCTTCCTTTTTAAAGAGCGATTCAGCTCTTATCAAAAAATATTTTGATGAGTTTATTGCATCAAAACAACCGTAGTGTAGGTTTCTGCCCATAAAGTTATTCTTTAACCCTTTCAGGCGCAGTGTTGCCGGGTCGTCAACACCTAAAGTTCCCCCTGTTTCGAGATACAAAAACTACTCTAATGGCTACTTTAAATCTTTCTTATGAGTTCTAGATAGCAGCACTACAGAGATCAAATTCTACTGTTTTTAAATATTAGGTAAAATATTTTACTCTAATACACACTTCACATCAATGCTCTTCTTACTGTGCTTATCAATGATGTACTTGCACGGTGATACCACTTCGGCAACAGCTGTATAATTAAAATGGTTTGTGCAATCTTTACAAAATTATATCTGTGTACTCCTCTAGGCCTAAATAGATTGCCTAAATCTTTTTTTCTTTAAATTCCAACTTTAAAGAGTAGTGCGGCGCAAAGGGTTAAAGAAGATAAAAATTATCTTTGCTACCTTCCAAGAGTTAACCAGGCCTGTAGCTAGAACTGAATAACAAAGGGAGGGGGGGGGCTCATATTTTCTCTCTCTCATTCTCTCTTTCTCTGAAGCAGAAAGATTAATTAGTGCATATTCACATTGTAGGTACTATGTTTTTTATTAAACTGTTTGTAATAACTTCATTTTGTGCGTATAACTAGAGCAAAATTAAACAGCTCATTAGCTTCATATGTGTAAATAGGACATACAAGTGTTGAAACACTTATTTTAGTTACAATTTAGTATTGCTGCAAAACTGGGGTCTCACTGCAAAACTTTGCTGCAAAAGGGCCTCAAAACTAAATTAAATTTTTGAACAAAATTTCACTAGGATTTGCAGAACAGAAATTCATTTACTGGCCTTAGAATCTTTTCCAAGAGAGGCTCAAAATGTTTTAGGGGGCTGAGCCATTCTCCCTCAGCATGTCTCTGGAGCTAACCTCTTCAAGAATTTGTAAATCTTGCTTAATGATGACGGACCAGTCACCTTTATGGAATTGGATCTCTAGGTTCCCTATTTTGAATCATGCAAGCAGTATAGAAATTTACACCTTTTATGTTTGACCTGATTAAGCACAGTAAAATTTCTAAATTGTTTAACACATTAACCTGACAGAAAGAAATTTTTTTGGTAGCCATGAACATTCTTTAGCATTCCAGTTAGCACATCCAAATAGAATTCTATTACTATTTACAAGGGAACCCCTTTTGCTGCAGCTCGTAACTAGCGTTGAGACATGGTGAACGTTACAGCCCTATGTTTAGTTTGAGAATCAATAAAATTTTTGTGTTAAAATTATACTTCTTGACTTTGCAGCAACATAGCTTTCTGAAAATGCCATTTTTGAGACCACTTATTAAACTATTAACAGTTTTTTTTTTTTTTTTTTTTTAAACAATTATATAAATTAGTCAATAATAAGTATAAAATACTGAAAAAAAATTCTTCAAGAACCTAATTTAATTTCTTCAAGAAATTTGATTTTGAAAAAATATGACTTTTCAGTTTTTGGTAGAGAAAATATTGGTGTTTTTTTCACCAATAGAATTGTTTGGCAACCCTAGCCGGATGTCATAACTGTTGTATGTGAGCAGTTGCTTAGACTTCACTGGAAATTGTAATGTTTGACTTGACTAAGCACAGTAAATTTTCTAAATTGTTTAAAAATATTAATTTTCTCGCAATATTCAGTGTTATAAAAAAAAAAAAAAAAAAAAAAAAAAAAAAGTAAATTTACATTGGTCATTTAAATCCTCAATTGTTGAAACATCAGTGCTAGAAATATCCATATTTCTGTTAATATTAGAATCCATTCCATCTAAAGTAAGATAATCATCAAATTGAGAATCAAAGACTAACTTTTCAATTGCAGATAAAATTCCTGTATTTTTTCAAATTCATTTTCTGTAATAATTGTTGGTGAAGTTTGTACTTTTTATTGCTTAATTTAGAGTAGACTGAATAATATTTATTATTTTCATTTTTAGAATGTTATTAAATTCTCAAAAATACTAATTATTTTATAATTTACTCTAATAATTTATTATTAATAGCTTAACCAAATAGCAATATCCCACAGTTTAAAAGCTTACTTTTACCAAAGACACCACATTTAGTACAAATGTGGTGTCTTTGGTGTACAATTTAATTTTAATAATTTGAACTGTATTCCACCAGACTTCAAATGAAAATCATTTGCTTATGTTGTGTTTCTCTAAAAAAATAGTTTTTAATCTCCGTAAAAGATTTTAGAAAAAAAATATTTTTATTAATAATAAATTTATAGTCTAAATACAACACACACACATTAAAAAAATCCTATTTTTATGATTTCTTAAAAATGCAGTAGGTGTGATGTGTTCAAGCAGCACCAAAAGTTCTTTCCATGTTGTTCTGGTTCTTGATTACTTTATACTTAGTAACCATCTACTGGACATTGTGGATATTTTCATTAACAGGCAAAGTGTAGTACATGAGTAGTATTTGAAAATACTACTACTATAAAATGGGAATGATGATCATGAAATTTCTTTAAATTATGTGCATGTGTTTCATTTAGTAATAAAAGAAAACATACTCTATGGAAAATATACTCTATTGGAAAATATATGAATCAATACATTTGGAAAATAACCATTAAAGCTGATTTTTATTAACAAACAAACATTGTCTTATAAGAAATTATGACAACAGTTAAGGATTTAACTATAAAAATCTTTTGAGCTTTACTTTAATAGATTAAATTTCTTTCTTCTTTTCTTTGGAAAACACTTTATATAAATAAACAAACATTTAAAGAGACTTCTTCATTACATTTATTTAAGGGTAGAAAAAATGGATGAGAATTTTTATATTATTTGAAAATGTGAACATTCAGGAAATTAATTTAGTTAAAGTGAAATCATTTGAGAAAGAGAGAGAGAGAGAAAAAAATTGTTTGGCAAAAAAAATTCATTTAAGTGAAAAAATTTCACTTTCAAAAGCAAAAAATTTCACTTAAATCAATTTTTTTAATCTTTATATTATAACTATAAATGGCCTACTAGCAATTAATGAGTAGTTATTTCCAGCTTTACCACATACACATTGGCATCTTCCTGCTATTTATCGCCATACAATGATAGAAAATTTGTTGAATAGAACATAGTTCGTGACAAAATCTGTTTGGCCAAGGAAAGGCTATGTTTATTTAAAAATGTATAAACTTTTAAAAATTCTCAACTTGATTGTGACATATATTCTTATATAAAACATTAAAGGAAAAAAATATAAATAATTGAATTAATTAGAAAATATATTTTTTTTCTTGAATATGATTATTTTTAAAAAGCTAGTTTTCAGTAAAAAAATTAATTGATATATTTGATGTCATTAATCATTGACAAAATTTTAAATACAGTTTTATAATTTGATTTAGGAATATGAAACTATATTTTTAAATTTTAAATAGAGTTGTTAGAATGTTTTCATTTATAAAATAATTGCAATTAAAATGAACGCAATGAATTGAAATGCTGCTACATAAATTTTTATCTTATTGGAGATTTTTTTAATTAAAAATTATTTTAAAATAATTTTATAATGAACAATTTTTAATGAAACAATGATAAAAGGTACAGTATTCTTCAGTTTTTTTCCCCTATAAAATTTATTTTTAAAAATTGAGATGTGCTTGATGAATATTTTAGATTTAATTCAGGTTTCTTTCTTATTTTTTTTTCTTTTTCTTCACTAAAAAGGCATGTCAAATGTGCATGTCGAAGCATGACATACACAGAAAAAATAATAAGTTTTACTCAATTCATTGTAATAATAATTTTACATTATGCATGTTGAAGCATATTATGGATGATTATGTTTTTATAACTTTGCTTTTTTTGTGAAAAAAAAGTTTGTATATACAGACATGTAAAACCATTAATTGTAAAACAATATATATATCAATATATATATATATATATATATATATATATATATATATATATATATATATATATATATATATATGAATGAATGTAATAACTTTATTACATGACAAAAAATCTCAAATTTTATTTTTCCATTGTTTAATTTTTCTTTAATTTCAGAGCTATATAAATTTCATAAGTTTTTATAGTGTAATAAATGTTAGTTTATATAAGTTTCAATGATCTAATGTGTAAAATAAATATTCTCAATATTTTGATAAATTATAACATGAATTTTTCTTCTTTTTTAAAAATTTAATTGCTTTATTTGTACGCAAATTTTCTTTCTGTGCACTGCACACAGTATTATATGTGTGTAGTAAAAAATATGGTATATATATATATATATATATTTATACATATAGGATTCATATTTACTAGCTTTCACAACACTGTAACACTCATAATAAACTGTTGGTCTCTGCTTAAAAAGAAAATATTTTCTATTTTATAAGCCTTTCTTATTATTAGAGGTTTTGAGGTTTTATTTTTAATAATTGCTATACTTTGCTAATTTAAAAGAATGTTTTTCAAGTGACATTTTAAATGTACTCATGTATTTATTTTTCATTAGATAAATCATCTCCGAGAATATGTTGACAAAGGTGGCAGCATTTTTGTAACTATGGGTGAAGGAGGTGAAAAAAGTTTTCACACAAACATAAATTTTCTTTTGGAAGAACGTGGCATCATGATAAATAATGGTAAAGTATTAATTATATTTAAAGTATTTTAATGACTTTATTGTTTATTTATTTGTTTAAATGCATTCTGACTTGCATCTGCTACAATTAAAGGATTGTATATTTTAATTGTTAATACTGATTGTAAATAGGGATGCACCGAATAGTGATTTTGGCCGAATACCGAATGCCGAATATTCGGCCGACAGGTGAACCGAATACCGAATATTCGGCTGGCCGAATAGTAATTGTTGGGCCGAATACTGAATATTCGGCCAACCGAATAGTTAACTATTCGGCCAAATATCGAATATTCGGCTTTCCAAATACTTTTTATATTTCAAAGTTTAAAGGTATTAAAATGTTACTTTTTAAAACAATTTTACATAATATTTAATAAAAGAAACTTACATTTTGATAAACAAGGGTGTTTTATAAGAAAATTTAGTATTGAAAAAAAATCTGCCTTTAGTTATTTAAGAAGCACAATTATGAGACTTTTTGAATTAATAAAATTTTAAATTTCCTGGTTTCTTCTATGAATTAAAACAAACATTTTAAAATCAAAGAGAAATAATGAAAACATGGATGAAGTAAAACTTTACAGTCTCTTAATTGTCCTTTTTCAATAACTCAAGGCAGATTTTTTCAATATAAAGTACAAATCTTTCAACTTAATTCTGAATAAAGGAATATCTAGCTCATAGTTCTTTTCACATGAATGATGGTATTTTCCACCCTTCCCATCATATCATATTTTACAGAAATCAAAGCATGCAAGTTGAAAATACAGTACGGTATCTTATTTATTGTTAATGCAACAAACGAAAACATAAGTTTGATCTAAAGTGAGATGAAATACAATGTATTTATGAGTCAATAAGTTGATTATGGTTTCATGAACAAAAATTGCCTTGATAGCTATTACTATTCTCAAAAGTTTTTCTTTCTTGTTTAAGGTCTTTTATTTGGGAAAAGCAAGAAACAGAATATTTACTAAACAAAATTTGGGAACTTGCATTTGCACATCATTTATTCTTAAGGAGAATCCTAATAAATCACCATTTTAATTCTTCTCATGGTTAATTTTCTTAAGTTATACTTTATAAAAAACAAATAAATAATGTAAAAACATTCTATTTTATTTATATATGACTTTCTTTTTAATTATTTTAAATATACAGTGGCTCACAAAAGTGTTCGTACACTTTAAAAATTTGTACTAAAAAGAAATTTCCCTGAAATTAAATTCGTATATGAAGTCGAGAAATTTTTTATATTATCTCCAAGTTATTCTAAATAGCACACAACCTTTTTGTTTAACATTAAGAGATTTTTTTTAATCTAAAAATGAAAACAGGAGATGCCACAGAAATAAGACGCCACAAAAGTCTTCGTACACAGAAACATTTTCGGATAATTTCATTATTAAAAATATTTTTTGTCGCTTTATTTTTATTTTTGCATTATATTGACATTTAAAAAATCCCTTGGCTTTATATTTTGCAGAATTGGTCCGTAATATTCTATTTATTAATTGAAAATGGTTTGTAATCGTAATGTCACGACTAATAGCGTTTGAAATTAGTTATTTTTCTTCATAATAGTAGTAAATCAATTCGAAATATTGCAAAATTAGTTAATTTATTCCATTCTATGGTGAAGTATGCGATAAAAGGCTTTGTAGAAAAAAAATGGATTGAAAACTAGGTATGAAAAGGTTGTCAATCTAAGTTAACGCAATGAGATCAAATACTTACAATTAGATAAGTCTTAAAAAATCCATGTTTAAGTGCTATAAAAGTTGCTATAGAATTTAATGAGACAGTTTCTACTTCATTTTTATCTGAAACTGTTCGACGAGTTGTCAGCCCCCCTGCATTATATAGGTATTCTGCCCATAGAAAATTTTTTGTTAATGTGAAAAACAGAAAGCTTAGGCTTTCTTCAGCAAAATCAATGATAAATAAACCCGAATCGTATTAAATTAATGTTTTATTTACAGATGAAATCTAGTATGCCATTCTTTGTCCAATGAGTGCATAATAGTATGGAAAAAAAAATAAGAATTTAATTCAAAGAACTTAGTTGGAACAGTTAAGCATGGCAGTGGAGGTATCCTTGTGTGAGGGTGCATATCAGCATCAGGATTAGGTAATTTGGTATATGTTGATAGCATAATAAATCACGATCTTTGCTCCAATGTTTTAAAAAGCAATTTAAAATTATCAGGCCAATATATAGGTAACAGATACAACTTTGTTTTTTATCAGGATAATGATACAAGGCACATGGCTCTCAACGTTCGCCTCTGGCGTCTTTATAATTGTTCACAAGTTCTGAAAACATCACCTCAATTGCTGAATTTAAACCCAGTAAAACATATTTGGAGGTAACTGGAAGTTAGAACACAAAAACACAGCATTGAAACAAAAAGCGAAGTAAAAAAAGAAATGTTCGATGAAGGCATTAACTTTCATGCAGAAATTACAAAAACACTAATTAAATCTATTCCCAGGTATTTGAAAAACTTTTGTGGGTGCTAAATAATATCCTATTAATTACAACTTTAGCGAAATATTACAATATTTACAAATATACAGCGATTATTTTAAGTGTACGAAGATTTTTGTGAAGTAAATTTTTTGTTATTTTTTGATTAGTGATTTTTTCAAAATAAAGTTTTGCTATGTTTTTAAAATATTTTACGTAGTTTTGTTAATAATGAATCATAGATCTTGCTCTTAAATACCCATTCTAAAATATTAATTTTAATTAATAGATAGAGCCCTATTTCATTGAAATTCTAAGTGTACGAACACTTTTGTGAGCCACTGTATTTATAAATTGACAATTAAAAGTTGAAATTGTGAAAAGTTTTTAAAAATGTGTTTTAAAAAATTTGATTGAATATATAAAATTTAGCCGAATACTTTGATATTCGGCTAAACCGAATATTCGGCAGGCCGAATAGTTTGATATTCGTCCAAGCCGAATATTCGGCTGAACCGAATAGTTTGATATTCGGCCTAACCGAATAATTGGTAACATGGCTGAATAGGCCGAATACCGAATAGATACCGAATATTCGGTGCATCCCCCCCGTGGCAGAATGTGCGCGACACTGCGACAGGCGTCGCAGGCTTTTAAGGACACCTGCAGACTCAACGATGCCACGGACGCGATATAACGCATAAATTACGCAAAAAGTCGGTCATGGGGCATAAAAATAGCTCTGTGCGACGCGTAATTTCGTCAAAATATCATGGAGTAAGTCTGAATTTCGTCCAAAGATCGCGAGAAAAAACGCAAATATTATCAAAGCATTGAGAAAAAAATGGCAAATTTCTTTTAAAAAACGCGAAAAAACGACTAATTTCTTAAAAAATCGCGAAAAAAGTCGGTTTCTTCAAAGAATCACGGGAAGAAAGACAATTTCATCATAATTTCGCTAAAAATGGCAAATTTCATTAAAGGAAAAAAAAAAACTCTTAAAAATGATAAATTTCGTCAGAAAATTATCAAAAAAAAAAAAAAAAAACGCAAATTTCATCAGAAAAATCCCGCAAAAAACGATAAATTTCATCAAAATTGAAAAAAAAAAAAAGGTCAAGTTTTGTTAAAAAATCACATAAAACAGATTTTGTCAAAAAATTGCAAAAAAAGGGGGGGGGGATTTTGTCAAAATTATCCCAAAAAAGTCAGATTTCATTAAAAGATCGCGGGAAAACGGCAAATTTCGTCAAAAGATCCCGATAAAACGGCAAATTTCGTCAAAAAATCGCGAAAAAACGGCAAAAAACGCAAAAAAAAAAAAAAAAAAAAAAAAATGACGGTAATAATTTTTTTTTAAAATAAATGACCGAAAGTTTACATACACACATATATTGCCATAATTAGCATTACAAAAGCACAAAGAATATATTTATATTCTATTTATGCAATACGTTTATGTATAATTATACAGGGTTCATACTCAGAGGAATATGGGATTCCTGGAAAAATCAGTGGATGAGTTTTAGGTTGTAAAAGTCAGGAGAATCTCAGGGGACAATGGAAAAAAATTCCCAAACCTGGGAAAACTGCCAAAAGAGTCTATGCTGGGAAATTGGGGGCAATTATTGCTGTTCATGTGCTTTATTATTATATGTAATGATTAAATGTCATTAATTGTTGATATGGAAAAATTGTACATCCCCGAAAATACATCAGAGGATTTTTTTCTTGGAAAATGAGTATGAACCCTATTATAGCATCTTGCAGACTATTTTTGAAAATGATTAGTGTTGCACACATCTGAAGATAGTTCTGCCACTGGATGCATCCCTAATTGTAAAAGAAAAGAAATTTTGTGTAGAAATTAATGAACATAAGAATCAATTCCAGTACAAGTTTAAGCATTATAATTTACAACATTTATTGCACAAACTTTTGGTATTATGCTGCTTGGATATTTATTTTATGATACAAAAATAAATAAATATCTTAATAGTTTAGAAAACTTATATTTAAATATGTATTAGCGTGTGCCAATGTTTTTTAATCAGTGTGATATGGCACATTGTTGTATTGTGAAATTTTTTTTAACTTTATTTAAAAAAAATTGAATCATATACTTTCAAAATTTTTATAAAATAATAGAAATATCCCTTTTTTGATGCAGCTACTCTAGTTATGTAATTATCTTTTGTGATGAGGTTTAATTTACTAAACTAGCCTTTCTTGCATTTGCTCCAGCCTTTCTGTTTATTTTAGTGTTTAAATACTTCACTTAATTCTCCACCAGCTTTCAACATGTTGTTATTCAATTCCCAGTTGCGAAATCCTCAGTTAGCAAATCTAACTGCTGGATAATATTTGAAATTTATGTTAATTTCAGAGCCGAGATTAGTCTACCTCAAATTAGTGAACATTAGGTTAACGATTAGCTTTAACGATTTTTAACTGAATTTGGTATTTTACAGTTTTCAACCTTGAAAAAAATCACTGGGCTGGTTCTCATGTTTGAGATAATTATATTAATGGGTCATTTTGCAGTTTATTGTGGGTCAAGATAATTTTATGTAAAAAACAACTTAAACAATTTTGTCTAAATTTTATATTCTGTCGTTTTTGATTAACAGAAAACCATTGAGCTGAGTCAGATGTTTGAAATGATTTGATTAGTGGGTCGTTATGGGTAATACAAGTCAGAGTCAAGCCGAAATGATTGTAACAGCCAATTGGTGATATTTGACAATAATCGGGGACACTTGGCCTAAAAATCAACTTTCAAGATTAAAATGCCCAAAATATGTACTTGGCACCAAAGGAAAAAATGTCGCCAAATTTGGCTATATTTGGAGGGAAAAAAGTGCTTTCAGAATGTGAAGAAATTTTTTAAACATTCTTAATGGGAATTGAGATACATGGTTAAATCAATCAGAGATGAGCTAAAAATATGATTTAGATTGATGTCTTTTTGTTGTAAGTGTGTAAATAATGTAAAATTTATAAACATGTACGTATATACATAGTTTTCATATTAAAAGTTTTTATAAATAATACTATTATAAATAACATGTTTTATAGCAATAGTTAATAAAAAAAGAGTGTAATATACAGTGAGAATATTACATTGAGTTGATCTCAAAATTAATTTTGACTGAGCTTAGCTCGATCATCCCTGCTAGTAAGATTTAAAAGGATCAAACAAAGTTAATAAAATGGGAACAATTTTTAATGGATGTGACTAAGAGAGAGATATGTATAAATATGCTGTACAAACTAATGCTAGATCTTGAGTGTCTGTTTTCGCTAATTTTTACATAAATTTGGCCTATTTTAACTAATTTTAGCCAAGGCCTGGCTTGCTTGGACTGAACTTTATTATTATTTTTTTAAGCAGGCTGAGCCAAGCCAAGATAGCTTTTGTTCAGTGTGGGCCAGTATTAAACCTAGAACTTCCATCCTGTGCAGACCTCTATGATATGTGTCACTGGTCGCAAACTAAATTTTTAGTTTGAGGATCAAATCACTTGTTTGAGAACTGAATTGTTCAATAAGTAATGTTTTAACAACTAAGGTTCTACTGTATGTTTTTCATATATTGTTTTATTACTGTGATCCAAAATTATTGGAGATGCTTGATTTAAAATATATTTATAGTAGATAGCAGTCAGAGGAGATTACTTCGAAGCAGCGGTTCCCAAACTTTATTGGTACGCGACCCATATTAAAGCAAAAAAAATTTTCGTGACCCACCTAATATAATGTTGTATATCAGTATGGAAATTATTGTATGACCTTTATATAAGCTAACGGTTATCCTATCCTACGAAAAAGGCAAAATTTCATACGAAGGATTCACTATCAATAAAAACAAAAATTCATAATTAGAATGTGCATAAGCGGAATAATAATTAACACTACACACAAACTACACAGATAATTAAAAATTCTTAATTCCTTTCAAAACATAACTTTATAATCAGTGCGTTATCTGGCAATGGTTTTTACCGATGAGAGCATCTATATATATGAGGGTTAAAACTAGTTAATTTCAACCTTAATTCACTTTTGACATACAGTTTTTTCTGTACTTGTTTTTCAAAAACAGCCATACAAAACGCATGTTGACATGAGTATGTTGTGTTGAACTCTTTCAAGGAATTCAAAGCTCATTTAAATTTCTCTGGGTATTCTGATTGTACATTTCTTCTTGTGGAAATTAAGGAATTTGGCTCAAAATATTATTTGCTATTGAAATTGTTATATATTTGAAACAGATGAAATACAAAATATTTTTTGTCAAACAAAAATCGATTGTTTCAGCGACCCTCTAAAATATCTACCGCAACCCATAGTTTGGGAATCACTGCTTTGAAGGCAATAGAATGCAATAAATTGATACTGTTTGCCTTATATTACTATTTTGGGTACATTTTGATCACAGTTATAGGCTAGAAAGTACTAGTTTACAGCATTAATCTAATTGATTTGCACTTTTTAAGCTTTTTTTTTTTTTTTTTTTTTTTTACTGCTATTTCCTGAGATATTACATAATTTTTTTTTTATTTAAATTTTATAGATGCAGTTATACGCACAGTATATCATAAGTATCATCATCCCAAAGAAGTACTTGTGTCCAATGGTGTATTAAATCGATCAATTAGCTTAGCTGCTGGAAAAAGTGTTCCAGGTCAAAATCTAGCAGATTCTAACAATGCACAGTATGTTTATGCTTTTATATTTATAAATTTTTTATTAATATTCTTAATTAATCCAAGATTAGTTAAGCCCTAATATTATATACCGCAAGTTATATGACAAGTTTATATTACCCTATAATTACTCTGCAAGATAGCATTATTAACAAGGATTATGTGACCATTTTGGCACATCCTGTCTATCCCAAAGTACAATGTTTATTTTTTAATGGGGATCCTTTGTTCCAAGACAATGCTCCTATTCACACAGTTCAGAATGTCCAGGACTGGTTTCATTTTATGAGGGCGCTTTATCAGATCACTTTTTGCCACATGAGTTACCAGATCATGTGGCAATTTATATTCATTCTGAGATGATTGTAAGCTATTTTGAATGTCAAAGGTTTTCTTAGGCCATATGAGACATAGTAAGATATATATATGTATAACGATTCTATAATACTACAATTCAACATCTACAATGAATATAGAATAACACATTATATAACAAACTTAAACATGACAAGAGGAGTTTGCAATCTTGGAACAATAACAAATAATAATGGAGATTGTAATATGTGGCTCGCTCTCAAGGGCAATACCACATAGACACAACAATTTTTGTTGAGAAATCAGGGAAAAATCCTAATATATATTTAAGTGTTTGCCTAGTTTTGTCCAATCCCTGAGATCAGGGTGCCCATAGGCATCATGATGGCTTTTGAAAACTTTCTTGAAGTCCTTTGAAAAGTTTCATGTTATTATCTTTTTTAAAATTATAAAAATTTTATTATTTTACACTTTCTGTAAAATTAATTGAGGATATGAGTTTCAAAACTCATCTTATCTAAAATAAAAAAAAGAAAAAAGAAAAAAAAAAGAGTTTTTTCTATCAGCTTATTCTATTTATGAATTTACATAAAAAAAAAAACCACTATAATATGCAAAATACTAATTTTTTGTGTGTTTCTGGCATTGTAAAATCTTGGTTTACAATGGAAACCAATAGATGCAGTCAGAGGTTTTTTGCCATTATCCAAAATTTGATTCTTTGGATAAGGCAAGTTTTGAAATTCACATCCTCAATTGTATCTTCATTTGTTTGTATTCTTTATAAGGGTGACTAACTTTTCTGGCTCCTTTTTCTATATATTTATTTACATAGGTTTCCTCTGTGTAAAATGTAATTCTAAATTAATCTGATTTAAGCTTTTTAAGTTATTTTTACATCAAAGTTTTGAAACATAGGAAACTTGAACTTGTGGAAGTTGCGGGTTTTGATACATGTGAGTTATGGCATCCTTCATTGTTTGCAAACTGCATACTAAAAGGTTGGGCATGCCTGATATAATATCACTATATTAAAATATGCACATATTTCTTTATGTTGTATAAAATTTTATAAAATTAGTAGTATTAAATAAAAAAAAAAAAAATGTTGTTTCTGTTTTTTTTTTTTTTTTTTTTTTTTTTTTTTTTTTTTTTTTTTAAATAACAATTTTGTTTGAAAATATTTTATATGGCAAAATTTCTGATTTTTTTTTTTTTTCAATTTAATTGCAGGGCCTTATCATTTTTATATCCTTATGGGGCAACATTAAATATCGCAAAGCCAGCTATTGCTGTTTTATCTAGTGGTAGTGTGTCTTTTCCACTAAACCGTCCAGTATGTGCCTTTTACCACCACCCGGTAAGCCTGTTTTTTCACTAGAAATTTCTTACTCTCTTTTAAAAATGTGCTACTTCCTTTTTATAGGCACCTGCAGTAAAATTTTCAAAAGAACTTTCCAGCAACCTTTATTTCCCTTTAAAAATCTCACCAGATTGTTATATATTTATGGGATAAATATTAATGTATCAAATTCACAAGCAATTTTTTCAACATTAGCACCATTTATTACATACATTGAAAAGCTTAAATAATAAAATTCTTTATATCTTCATAAAAAATTATATTATAATAAACTGTAAAAGATGACTACATAAATGAACTATACAAGATTTAAAAAATATATATCAGTTGCTATTTCAGTTTTAATGATTGTTATATTATTTAGCAAGAAATTACTTTCTTAAAACTTATTTATGTTAAGGCTCCTATAAAATAAAAAAAAGACGTTTCAAAAATGTATTTATATTTTGTTTCTTTTTGTTTCTCTTAAAAAACAAAATATCTTGTAAATAAAAGAACAATTATATTATTCCTTTTTTTCCATACATGAAAAAAAAAATCATTTATTAAAGATTTTTTTCAGTTTATTATTTATTGAACTGTAAATAGAAAATGAAACATTAAGCAACTTAATAAATTTTCTTAATTATATTTTCTTTGTTAGACATTTACATAATTTATATTTTCATTATTGAAATATTCAAATTATCTTTACACTATACATGGGGCCATAATTAACCCGTCAGTAGTCGCGTGTCGGTCTTTTCGCCGCCCATATAACTTATCTTCTCTTAACTTATATCACATTACAAATACAACAGAGATCTACCATGTAGCTGACTTTGAAGCTTTCTCGACCACCTTAGTGAAGTAACAGGACACCTTTGTTTTTCTTTCAGGTACATTTTTAGAAACAAAGTTGAAATCGGCGAAAAAGTCTACATAAAAATCACTATTGTGAGCTCATTTTTACTTTTTCCAATTACTCCGGATCTCATGAATAAAATGCATAATTTAAGAAAACTGCAAATTTAAATCTTCTTTGTAATGTTATTTTCATATATTAGGTGAAAAACATTTCTTATTTTACATATTTGGTATACAGGGGGCCAACGGCGAAAAGACCGAGCGCGACTAATGATGTTGTGAAAAAAATCACGACTACTCGCGGGTTAAAATCTAGATGTTTGAAGCAAAAAAAAAAAAAAAACACTGTAGCAAATGCAAAAGCATATTTACACTATGAGAAATGATGTTTAAAAAAAAAAATAATTCAAAATTTCTCCACCAGTACAAAGGTAGCATTGTAGACTGATTTTGGGAAATATATATATGGATATATATAAAGAAGGAAAGGTTATAAGGGATGTATGTAAACAAAAGTATCACTCCATTAAATGTTAGTCAGTCATGTACAACTTTCTTTTCTTTTCTTTTTTTTTTAGTTTTTATAATTGTTTTATTAACTAAAGGTAACCTACAGTTTTAAATCGCTAGCATTTCAGCATTTTCTGGAAAATAGCATTCAGATTGGGTATTTAAGCCAATTTTAAAGACACGGTAGTTGTGAAAAGTATTTATTGAGAAACAATTGATTAAAACTTAAAATGTAATTTATCTATAGAAAACTGAAATACACTTATTGATTCCGAAGCACTTTGGTGTTAATATCTGTAAATTTCAGGAACATATAAAACAGACTTTATGAATGTGTCAGGAAGTTTTAAATTACTCTGCATTTTTTATTTTTATTTTCTTTTATAACATCTTATATATTTAATACACAAAACACAGTATTGCTGAAGATTTGAGATCATTTTTACTGTTAGTTTCAGTTTCAAAAAATCCATTTTAAATTGTGATTTTATTTCATTTTTTAAAATTAAAAAATTTGTCTAGGTAATATCAAAATGTGTACTTTTAAAAAATGCTGGTGTTGAACTATTCAGTTAAATTGTTATATATTTCATACCTAATTATTATTTTAGACTTCTGGTGGTAAAATTGTTGTACTTGGATCAACTCATATGTTTAGTGATGCTTATTTAGAAAGCGAAGAAAATATTAAAATTTTGGTAAGATTTTGTTTATAATAATTATGTGTTTTAAGTAGTAATATTATCTTATAATGCATCTATAAGATATTTACTAAATATTATTAGGAATGCGAAGAAGTTATACCCATTTTTAGCATTTTTTTATTTAATTAAAATAAACTACAAACCTCATTCAATATGGTCAGCATTAGCTTCTACTATCCTTTGCCCAATGCTCATGCTGCGGATAGATTGCATGACTAGTAAAGGCTTGGTATTTTAATGCTATGAATTCATCAAATGTTTTTCAATCTTCATCTTCAGTCTGAAATTGCTGCTATAATTAGCTATTTTGTAATGAACTAAAAAAGTGGTATTTACATAATAATGATGTAATATGTTTAATAAATGTACTGAGTGTTATCAAATTACCCATTGTAGATCATTCTTGGTTTAGCAGGCCATGGAACTTCTGTGTGTCCTCCATGCTGTAATATTACTTAAACTAATGATATCATTCATATCCTATCTAAGGTTTCTTTCCTTGAGATTTTCTTGCTAAACAGTTACCTGAAGAACATAATGTTAGTTATTAAGAGTTTCTAGCTCACAATATCCCTCCCCCAATCTCTTTTATTACACCAAAAACAGTAGTGTTTTACTATATATACACTTAATAATTTGCACAGGTAATATGTTTGTAGAATTGGTCAGCTATATTTATCTGTACAAGAATGATCTACACATAATTCTCTTTTAGAACACCCCCCCCCCCTACCTAGTGAAAACAGATAGAACTTTTTTGCATATCTAATATATTTATGTGAATTAATGATGTTTTTGTGTAGTACAATTATGTGTTTATTCTTGTGAGATTATTAATTTTGTCTTAAAATTAATATAGAGTTTAACATTTTATAATTGACACACTTGACTGATTCTGTAAAAATACTTTTTTAATAAATAAAAAAAAAAATGCAATTTATATGAGTGAATGAAAAAAAGAAATTAAAAATTGCATCTTATTTTATTTATTTTTTATTTTTTACCAGGCTTGGAGAGATAAAGAAATAAATTTTTCATAAGCACTTTCTAGTACACTTTCTATTTTTCATATGGAAATAGTTACTGTTCACTTTATATTGTATATCAATTTCGAGTGCCTTCAGCTACTGTTAATGGAAAGTTATGTAATCAAATTATTTTGAGTGTCCCTATAAATGAACAACAAATGCCATGCATAACACTTACTATTGGGGCTGGAGAGTTGGTGGGGAAAATGGCTGATTCTGACTCTGGAAATTTTAACGACTCTGACTTCTGGCTGGCTAAAATACTAGTGTTGCTGTTGGTTAAAATTATGAGGGTATAAGCAGTGGCGTAGCTAAGAGGGGCAAGGGGGGCGTCCGCCCCGGGCGCCGAGGCCTAGGGGCGCCAAATTGAGAGAAATTATTATATATCTATATTGGGGTGGGGGCGCTAAATTTCTTGCTGGCCCCGGGCGCCAAAAAACATGACAGTAGGTGGCTACGCCACTGGGTATAAGACCTCCAGTCGGCGTTGTGTGGTAGCGGGTCGAAAAATAGCAGCAAGAGGCTGGATCAGATTTCACTAGAATTTATTTAGTTCATTACAAGGAAATCCCTTCCACTTATAACAAATTAAAAGATGGGTTCTCCACAACAGATTGAAAAGATTGTTCGTACTGAACTTGAAATGGCTTTACCGCCACTCGTTAATATGATAAAAGTTTATCAGGAGTTGTTCTCCACAAGTTCTTCCACATAGACATTAACCGCCTATTAATTCTTCTCCAAGAGTAGAACACTGGTCACTACTCTCTCTGAGTACGAGGGCCAACTCCCCGTCTCTAACGCTCCACATCCGAACAGCAAAAGAAGACTCTTAGAGCATCCCCTCGCTCTATTTATCCCGTTTTCCCTCATCCATCATTCCTTGGGATGACCCGCCTCTTTCATTCTTGCACAGCGGTCGCCTTGGAGAAATATCTTTCTCTTACTTGTGGAAATCATCGCCATAGCGGTCTCTCTCAACACTCCAAAGGCTCATCTTCCGTGGGGTCTAAAATCGGCGGAACGACCATATGCATTAATCGAAGAGTTCACTTTAAGTGCTTTATTGAAATCGGCTGACTTTCTTATGTCTACTTTGAGAGTGGAGAAAGATGTATTTCTCCTTCTGAGAATTCTCCGGGATTCTCGTCGTGGGGGGTAATTTTGGAAGCGTGGGAACGAAATTCATCACAACACCCCTTCCGCCAGTCTGATATCTGGCTGCAAGACACAATATCTGTAAGGGAAAGGTTAGCTCATTAAACTTGGGTGGCCCCGATATATTTTTAAATCTTTAAAATCCCTTTAGTTTGTTTCTGTTTTTTTTCATTCAACAGGATCTTTCCCTTCGGTATCTGTTTAATTTATCTACACAATAAAGTACACAATTATAAATTACAAAATACAGATAATTAGCATGAAAACATATATACAATTGGATTTTCTGATAGATTTTACTCTATCCTACTTAAATAATCCACATGGGGTATGTCCTTTCCTGGACGATGTTTTATAGCGTAATGATAGGGTTGCAGGGTGAGTGCCCAACGTAAAAGGCGAGGGTTATTGCCTGCGTTATTCTTTAAGAATATTAAAGGATTATGGTCGGTTTGTATAGAAAACTTCTGACCATCAATAATATGTCTTAGCTTCTTTATTGCAAAAATTATAGCGGCGCATTCGCGTTCTGAAGCGCTAAAATTCTTTTCTATGTCTGTGAATTTCCTACTTAGAAAAAGTATCGGATGTTCTTCTGAGCCTTATCTCTGGGCCAGTATTATACCCATAGCCTTTTCTGAAGCATCCATTTGTATTATAAATTCGGATTCATAATTGGGGGCGTATAGCACGGGATCTTCAGTTAATTTCTTTTTTAATTTCTCGAACGCTTCCCCCATTTCGCTGTTCCAAACTATTTTTTCCCTTTTGTTTTTTCCTTTTAAAACACTCGTAAGAGGTTCAATGATGTCAGCATAATTTTTTATGTACCGGGCATAATAACCTGTCATTCCCAAGAATCTCCTTATTTCAGTTTTGTTTCTCGGTGTTGGCAGATCTACGATAGTCCTGATTTTGACATCTGAAGGTTTTCGTTGCCCCTCCCCGACAATATGTCCGAGATATTTTACTGTCCTTTGTGCGAATTTACATTTTGCAATTTTAATTTTCAACCTAGCCTCCTTAATCCTAATTAAGACTGTCCTTAAATGTATGAGATGTTCCTCCCAAGTGTTGGAAAATACTGCTGTATCGTCCAGATAAGGAAGACAATATTCTTCTAGTCCGTGTAATAATTTGGACATGAATTTAGAGAATCTATACGAAGCCCCTATTAATTGGTTTGGGTTACATCGGTCCTTTAAATTCCCGTCTTCCACTATTTTCTCGAAACTGTAACTGTTTGAATCGACAGATGGAAAATCTATTTCAAGATCTGGGGATTCTTCAGAGTCGAAAACTTTGCTAGGCAAAATATTTACTTTTACTACGCATCTTACGTATGGTTTCAACAAATTAACGTGGTAGATTTGTGATTTCTCGCGTCGCCCTAGGACACTCACTAAATAATTTATATCGGAAATTTTCGCGTCGATTTTTCCCGGCCCGATCCATTTAATAGACCTCTTATTTGGTTTGTTCGTGGCTAGTACTAAAACTTCATCGCCCGGCTCGAAACTTCTTTCAGTTGCCTTTTTATCGTAATAGAATTTCCTTTTCTCCTGGCTGTTTGTCATGTTTTCGACGGCAAGTTCCCGGCATCTTTTTAATCTATTTACCAGATTGAATACATGCTCTGTAACTAATTCGTGTTCGGGACCTTCCCCCGTCCACTGCTCGAACAACAATGTTTCAGGCGTTCTGAGATTTCGGCCGAAAACAAGTTCTGCCGGACTGAACCCGGTAGATTCATGGACTACCGTCCTAAGTGCAAATAGAGCGTGAGGCAAATTTGACTCCCAATCCTCTCCATTTCCTAAGCACAAAGACTTTAATAATTTTTTAACGGACCGGTGAAATCTTTCTACCATGTTTGAGCTAGGCCTACACACACTAGAATGTCTTAGTCTTACTCCGAATTTATCTAAAAACGTAGTCGTTAGACTGGAGATAAAACTGCGTCCTAAATCAGTTTGTATTTCAGTTGCATATCCTATTCGACTGAATACGGTAATTAACGCTTCTATAACCGTTTCCGAAAGCATATTAGGAATTGCAATCGCTTCCGCCCATCGTGAGTATACACATAAGGCTTTTTCCACTCCCGTGTGAGAAGAAATCCCTTCATGACAAGCCGTTAAAATTCCTTGTCTAAATTTCCAGGGTATAATCAATTGGTTCCTTATATTTCCTCTATAGTCAGTTGACTTTCACACAATAATAGAGTTATGAATTTCGTAATGCGATTTCTTTTTTTCCGCTTTCTCGCGTAGTTCATTTAATTCTACCTCATCTTGCTGAGCTTTCACGAAATCCGCCTTTTTGACTTCCCCTAAAATTGAACACGTGTCTGGTTCCAGCTCTGGAACAATCAATACATCTTCTTCCGTTTGAGATGTCTCCTCCCCTTTTTCGGAAGAGCTTTCGTACAATACAATAGTAGCATCTTCAATAGGAACTTTGGGGTTGTTTGATACAATGCCATCCCTTTCTTCCCCTTCCAGAGTACCCGATTTTTTCTCTTTCAGAATTGATTTAGTCTGATTGTGGGTGAGAACGGCATTTAAAACTGCGGGATTATTTTTTTTTCCTTCCTCAATTAATTTCTGAGTATCATTTCCCAAAATATAGTAATCCATGTCTATTTCCTTTTCTGCTACTATAGCTTTAGTTCGGATCGAACCTGCCCCCTCAATTTCTAAATTTATTATCGCCATAGGTAAACGATGTACATCATTCATGAGTGGTTGCGTAATCCAAATGTAATTCCCGTCTAGTTGATCAGGTTTAATTAATCGTCCTGGGATGACATCTTGGCAGCTGCCCAAATCTCGGAGTGTAACTATTTCCTCTCCATTAATTTTTGCGCGACCCAAATAAGGTTGGAAACCTTTTTCGAATTTAGTTCCGTCGCTAATATGTCGAACATTTTAATGTGCGTAATATAGCCTTTAGAGGTCTATATACGCTGAAAAAGTCCTTACACTAGCAGAATAACGCTTGTGGAGCTTTAGCTGGCACCTAACATATTCTTGGAAGTCAAAAATGTAATTGAGCAATGTAAGTGTCGATTTCATTAACAGCAAACAAAAGTCAAAAAAATAAAACTAAAATATTTATTTAATTACTTGGAGAAGTTGAATCAGCATTACAGAAGACTTGATACGGCGAACTCCATTGCATTAGCACAGATGAACATATCGATGGTTGAACATATAGTTGACATCATTATGCAGGTTAAAACAATTAAAAGTAAACTAAATAAAAACAGGTATAAATAAATTATACGTCCAGATTGAAGTCCAGCTTCAATACAGTTACTTGATATCCTTCCATTGGTAGGAAGATAAAAGCGGCGAAGAACAGAAATAAACATCGTGTATTTATACTAAGCTAGCCGGATTGAAAACATCGTTTGTGAGCACGCCCACGAAACGAGCCAATGAGAAGACGACATGTGTACGAATCGAAAGATCGATTTGGTAAAACGAATGAAAGATTCGATTAATATTACGATATTCCAAGTCGCCATCTGGCGGGGAAAATATCGTTACAGAAAAATATGATTAGTCGGAGATAAGTTATTGTCGATGTAGGTTGAAATTAAAGATGGAGTCCGTGGAACAAATTATGAAAGGCTATTGAAGTTAAATAGATTATTGGATGTTATAAAGTTGATAACGGCCGAAAAGGATTTGAAAGGTAAGTTAATATTTATTGGATATGGTTATTATGAAATAATAAATAAATAAATGTTAAAATAAATTATGAGTGAATGAATTAATGAATAAATGGGTATAGGAGGCGATGAGAAAACCATCTGTTGATGGGATTCCATCAATGCCCCCCCTCTCATTGCCTCTATAAATAAAGAGTTTCAATTGAACTCAAAGAGCAAAGGATTGAAAAATCCATAGATATCACAATTACATTCACAAATTTAAAAAAAAACAAAATTGGAAAAAAAAAATTTTGTGTTAGTTGGTAATATCTGAATACCATGTCAACCAGGAGTACCTCATTAACCAGAACAAGTCAGGATTTAGCCCAAAAAATTTTAAGGAATGGAAATTCCATCTAGTTCATTTCTGAACTCAAAAAGTGAAACAACTACAATAGTTGAAAAATTTAAAAAAACACTCGACTTCAATAATTGAAGTCAGAAAAAAAATTTAAACGAAGCCTTTTAAAAAGTGCTTCGAACATGAAAAATTTAAACGAAGCCTAAACACTTCGAACTTGAAAAAATCTAACAATGAATTAAATGATTTAACAACTTGAAAAATTTAACGATTTGAATAATTTAACAATTTAAAGAAGTTAACAATGAAATTTTTGAAAAATAGTTAAATTTTATTTATATTAGAAAAGTTTAAAGTATTTGCGAAATAAATTAACTTTCCAAAAATTAATTGGCACATGAAAAATCTCAATCCAGTGACAGAGGCTAGCATATCCTAGATTGGACTAATAAAAGTCAAACATGAAAGTTAATCTCTAAAAGATGCAAATAGAAACTTTTCAAAGATTTAAAGTATGAAAGAAGAAAAATGAATATGACGTACCATTTCAAAAAGTGAAAAATTTCCAATTTGGAAATGTTACAACCAGCTCTAGTTGATTTCTTGATCACAATATATTTAAATAAATCTTTATTACAATTGACAAAAAGAAAATTTATGCAAAAAAAAAAAAATTTAAATTCTCATTATAAACTTGAATAGAATAACGCTTGTGGAGCTTTAGCTGGCACCTAACATATTCTTGGAAGTCAAAAATGTAATTGAGCAATGTAAGTGTCGATCTCATTAACAGCAAACAAAAGTAAAAAAAATAAAAATAAAATATTTATTTAATTACTTGGAGAAGTTGAATCAGCATTACAGAAGACTTGCTACGGCGAACTCCATTGCATTAGCACAGATGAACATATCGATAGTTGAACATATAGTTGACATCATTATGCAGGTTAAAACAATTAAAAGTAAACTAAATAAAAACAGGTATAAATAAATTATACGTCCAGATTGAAGTCCAGCTTCATTACAGTTACTTGATATCCTTCCATTGGTAGGAAGATAAAAGCGGCGAAGAACAGAAATAAACATCGTGTATTTATACTAAGCTAGCCGGATTGAAAACATCGTTTGTGAGCACGCCCACGAAACGAGCCAATGAGAAGACGACATGTGTACGAATCGAAAGATCGATTCGGTAAAACGAATGAAAGATTCGATTAATATTACGATATTCCAAGTCGCCATCTGGCGGGTAAAATATCGTTACGGAAAAATATGATTAGTCGGAGATTCCATCACATTTGTTACAGGTTTTTTATTTTTTTCATTCTCTGGACAATCGGCCTTCACATGGGAAAAACTAGAACACAAAAAACACTTCCTTCCACTAGGTCGCTCGAAAACCCGTTGCCGTTCTGTGTTATCATTTCTGCTCCTCCAATTGGTTTCAGTTTCGTTTTTCCTTTCTCGCGATTTGTCATCAATTTTTGGTTTATCGCCTCTCCTGTCTATTGCATTTCCGGTGTTCCACGATTTTTTTTGTGATACCTTAACAGCTTCGTATTCATCTAATTTTGTTGCTAGAGTTAGGGGATCCGTATAATTAGCCCAAGAGTCTATGAAGTGCTCTCTTAGTTCCGTGGGGGCACGACGTTTGATTTGGTCCGTTATCAATAACTTTTTCAGAGCCGAAAAATCTGAAATTCCTAAACCGTGTAACCATCCTTCGAGAAAACTGTCAAGTTCAAAGATTAAATCTTTCCATGGGCTTCCAGGATTTTTAGCATGCCTATTTAATTTTACCCTATAAGCTTCAGGACTCAGCCTATACCTGGCCAGTAATAATGCTTTCACATGTGCAAAATTTTCAATTTGGTCAGCCGGTTCGCGCAAGATCAATTCCGCTATGTCTATGGGTAATAAAGAGAGTAAATGAGTTACGTAGTCTTCAGTTTCGATACCTACTCTATTAGCTTGTCGTTCGAATAAGTTTAAGAAAAGAGTTATGTCGGATTTATCGGGGTCAAAGCGGTGCATTACAGTCTTAAGTGCAAGCTTAGGTTGACATTCAGCGTTACTACTCGCAGTAGAATTACGTCTCTCTGAGGTTTGAGATAATCTCAGCTGTTCCAGTGTAAATTCCCTTTCCTTCTTATCTTGTCTTTCCCTTTCTCGGTCTTCCCTTTCCCATTGTTTTTCTTGTTTTAACCTTTGTTTTTCTTGTTCTAACCTTTGTTTTTCCTCTTCACGATCCCTAACTATATATTCAGCTTGAGCTAAAGCAAGAGTTTGATCATAATCGCTCGCGGATTCAATTTTCCTAATAATAGCTGCTATATTATCATCCGGTTCGATTTCCACCCCTAGGACTTCTGCCAAATTTTGTAAGTCTGCCTTCCTACAATATTTGAGCGACGTAATTTTCGCCATGATTCCGTTAAGTTTAATTCAGTTAACAAGAACCCAAAAAATCAAATGCATTTAACTAAATCGTTAACAATTTCACAATCCAGATTTTATGCATGTATAAGAAAATAAAAATTTCTAAACACAATTCAATAGATATATAAGGATTTCTAATTCAGAACATTTCTTCAATTCTGTAATTTAGTCTCAATAAAATAAATTTTTCCTAAACTTAAAGATCCCTATGCACACAAAAACACAAATAATAACTAACTTTGTGAAATGTCACAGAAAAACAACTTGAATTTTTTGGATTGGGCACTCACACAGATTATTAACAGAAACATTTACTAATTTAAATACAAAATTTTTTTACCAATACCTGTCCTAACATGCAATAGTCAACAGAAATATGTTACAGCACTAACCGTTATTAAAATTTTAAATTTAGTAACTAAGTTATTAAATTTTATAAAGGCCTTTCTTTTTTTTTTTTTTTTTTTTTTTTTTTCAAAAGAGCCTTTTTTTTTTCACCCACTGGTTTATCAAAATCTTTTTAGAGAAAAACAAAATAATTCTAACCTCGAGAATTTTTTTACAGCTAGATATTACAGATATTAGATATTATTATAGATATTATTAAATTATTTTATGATTAACTTTAATTAATTCGACCTAAATCGAAATTCACTGAAATAATTTTTTTTTCTCAACTTAAGTTTAAGTTTAGCATCATGACAATATTTTACTATAAATACACTAAATTTTCAATCTGAGGCCACTCAAAGAAAAATGAGCCTACCTTTTTCTGCTTGGCACGTCTTTCTGAAGAGGTCGGTCCCGGTTGCTCCTGGGTCTGGCTCGGAGGGTTTCTTTTCTCGGGCTCCACTTGTCAGCGGTCAGTGGTCCTTGATTTCGAGGCACTTGAAGCTTGGCGCTCCTTGGGTATAGCTGAAGGACTCTGGGGCTCCTTCTCAATTTGCTGCAGCACGGCTGAGGCACTCCTATATCTTTTCTCTTGTTGCTGAGGCACGGTCAGGCTTGATCCTCTTCTATTAGCGTCGTCTTTCTGGGCGGGCGCTATTATCACACTCTGGGGCAGGCTAAAATATCCAAAAAACTTTTCTTTTCTGGTGTAAGAATCCGCTAAGCTGCCACCAGTTATAAGACCTCCAGTCGGCGTTGTGTGGTAGCGGGTCGAAAAATAGCGGCAAGAGGTTGGATCAGATTTCACTAGAATTTATTTAGTTCATTACAAGGAAATCCCTTCCACTTATAACAAAATAAAAGATGGGTTCTCCACAACAGATTGAAAAGATTGTTCGTACTGAACTTGAAATGGCTTTACCACCACTCGTTAATATGATAAAAGTTTATCAGGAGTTGTTCTCCACAAGTTCTTCCACATAGGCATTAACCGCCTATTAATTCTTCTCCAAGAGTAGAACACTGGTCACTACTCTCTCTGAGTACGAGGGCCAACTCCCCGTCTCTAACGCTCCGCATCCGAACAGCAAAAGAAGACCCTTAGAGCATCCCCTCGCTCTATTTATCCTGTTTTCCCTCATCCATCATTCCTTGGGATGACCCGCCTCTTTCATTCTTGCACAGCGGTCGCCTTGGAGAAATATCTTTCTCTTACTTGTGGAAATCATTGCCATAGCGGTCTCTCTCAACACTCCAAAGGCTCATCTTCCGTGGGGTCTAAAATCGGCAGAACGACCATATGCATTAATCGAAGAGTTCACTTTAAGTGCTTTATTGAAATCGGCTGACTTTCTTATGTCTACTTTGAGAGTGGAGAAAGATGTATTTCTCCTTCTGAGAATTCTCCGGGATTCTCGTCGTGGGGGGTAATTTTGGAAGCGTGGGAACGAAATTCATCACAAGGGAATGTAAGAAAAATTAGGGGAAAATTCTGCTATTTTGGTATTAACACACTTCTTAGGGCTTTGAAAAAAAACTCTATAAGAAACTGAAGATAAAAAGTAATTTATTACTTTTGTGCAGAATTGGTGAAATATTTTTTCAGAAAAATAAATTTAAAAATTCAAATATTTTTCTAATTGTCAATCATTAATCAATCTGATGAAAATATATTTTTTAATCATAATTACATTTTTAATAATTTAAGAAAAAATGAGCTAATTGTAATTAAAATAGATTAATATTTAATTATTTACCCCATATTGTACTTTATATATTAATGTATTATTATAATGTGTTCATCCTTCCAGTCTTATTTACTTATTTATTTTTCAGAATGTTATTTTTAACCATCTGACTACATCTGGAATACAGCTAAATTCTATTGATGCTGAAGATCCCGAGGTAATGCTTTTATTCAATCTTTTTCATTAGATAAAAATTGAAATTCATTAGATTAAAAAAAATGAATTCAATAGGAATTTAAAGTTATCACCTTATATATTTATATTATTGTACTTGTTTTTAATGAACAAAACACTCATTAAATGCACCAGCGTCCTAACTCGGTTAACTGACATCTTTCATGCATTTCATTATCTAAGTACAGGTGGACTTGTGAATCAATGCAAATGCTGTTGAGATTTGAGTAGATAAATGGATTGTGTAATATATTAAATTCTTCTTTTGCAAGTGTTTTTTTTTTAACCTTGTATTATTTATTTTATCAGTTTTTATTTTATCAGTTTTTTATTCAATTTTCAGTCTACATCTAAAAATGGTTCTTTGCAATAATGAGGGTGCACATTATATGGTGAATATACTTAAAAAACTGTCAGAAATTATATTTGTGCATTACATGTCAGAATATGCGGTAATAATTTTTAATATTTAAAAAATGTTAATATGTTTTCTGAAAGAGTTTTGTATCATTTTTTAACATATTATTCATATGCCCCTATAAAGAAAATAAATCTATAAAATTCACAAAAAAGAAAAAAAAATCATTACAGAAATGTTTTATTCAAAATTTAATTTTTGTTACTTAGCATTTTCTTTAACTTAGCTAGAGTATTGCAAACCTTTCCATAGTATACTTAAATGCATAATTATGCTTTTGTACCACACTTGAATGTATAGCTATATTTCCACAACACACTATGATTATAAAAAAATATATATATGAAAAGAATACAGTCAATCAGGGTAACTTTTGTGCCAAATCAGGGTAATTTTGCTCTACCTTTATGAAAATTTGATCCATTCTGCCATGATGAAATCTTGAATTATTTTTAATGAGCTTCCAAACTCACAAACAAGTTTTTTTTTTTTTTTTTTTTTGTTATTTCAGTTATCTTCCAATCCTGTTCATATTTTTTAAAGCATTAATTTTCTACCAAATTGTATATATGTGATCAGTTATTAATAATAGATAAATAATTAATTTTTTAATTGTATACTTTATTGTTTGAAAGTTTTTTTTTTTGTTTTAAGGAGATATGTTTTAATAAAAAAATTTTCACTTTCACAGTACATGAAAATGTTTTTGGCTTTCTTGAAAAGTTATTAAATCAAATCTCAAAAAAGAAAAAAAAGTTTAATAATCAACACATTATTATTGTTATTGTTATTATTTTACAAAAAAGGCTGCTTGTCTCTTGTCTTTCATTTTCTTTTCTACCTGGATGCTATTTTGTCGAAGATATTTTAGTTGACTGTGCAATTAATTACATTTGTTAAATAGAAAAAAAAAATATGCATTAGAAATAAATATATGAAAATGTCTTCATATCAAATTAGTTATAAATAAATAAACCTATTGCATTATTTACTTTTATTATGCTTAATACTACTAGTTTGATCAGATTGTCTATTAAACATATATTTAAAAATATTTTTTATTTTTTTTAAATCAAGTAAATGCTTTTAAAGAATTTTACTGCAACACAAAATTGTTTTGTAATAACTTTTTTGTTTTGTAAACAAAAACTTTCAAATCAAAATGGTGATTTCAAATTTATTTATATGAATTTTTATTTAAAAGTTTAATATGATAAGTATGCATTTTACAATATTGCCTTTAGTCTTCTTATCAAAAAAGAACAACAACAACAATAACAAAAAACAGATAAAGATAGTGTCAAGTCAGGACAGAACTCGCAGCGGTGATTACTAGGTCATGTGATTCCTTTAGACAATCAGCTAACTGCTTTTAAACTTCAGGTCAAGTAACCAAGATTGAATAATTGTGGCTCCGAAGTTTTTGATGAATTCTAACTATTAACTGGCAGTTACATTTGTCAACCTAAGGTTTCTTGACTGGCATTTGAACCTTGACTTGAAGATTGGCCATGAATTGGCCGGTTAATATTTTCACTGCTATGAACTGATATATCCATTCACTAAATTGTAGGTTTTACACCATGAAAAATTTATTTAAATTAATATAATTTTACAACATTAATGTAGTTTTAAAAATCTGAGTAATGATTAATACTCTTAAAGATTATATTAATGTGCATAGTTAAATTTTTATATTTTGTTGGAAAAATCATCTTTTTATTAGCATTTATATTATCTTCAAAAAAGGCAGAGGATATGTACCTGAGAGCATAGCTTTATCTGAGTAACATAGGGTATATGAAGTTCCTTTTGAAAAATCTAGAGTGTATATTTACTTGCATAATACCACGTCCTCTCCAATACTCTCTTAATCACACTCATACATCATAAGTTTATTAAATCAAACAATAATGATGATTTTGAAATTTTAGATTTCAGATTATCACATGATACCGTCCATTGGAAAATTGTCTGAACATTCTTTTTCTTGCCTGCAAGAATGTGATGAAATTCCTAATGATCCCTCAGTATTATATCGAAGTAACCTCTTTCAATTTGATAACAGAGTCTTGCCTAAAGTTTTAAAGTAAGTTCTGGAAGTTTCTGAATTCTGTTAAATGCTATATGCATATATATATATATCTATATTTTTTTTCTTTTCTAAATCAGATTGTGCCTTATATCGTTTTTTTTTTTTTTTTTTTTTTTTTTTTAAATAGTGCTTTTAAGGAACTAAATATGAAGCATGAACATTTAAAATTGATCATGCCAAGATTTGAAACTCCTCTGGCACCATTACAGCCAGCAGTAAGTATTTTAAAAGGTTTTAAGTTTCCAATTTTGTTTTTCTAAGTCATTCATGGTTCTGCTGTTTCATATCTATCAATTATGGTTTTGTTGTGTTTTGAATTTTAGGGAAAGTAATTTATCTATCTATTTAGTATATGTACCTAAAATAAGGTTAAAATTTTAATAAAAATCTTTAATTTTTATGTGTATTTGTAGAATATGGAATTCAGGTATGAAAATAAAAATATTCCTCTTATATGCAGTTTGTTCTTAGAATTATATGAGTTTACAGAAAAAGGGTGAACAATTAACTTTACAAAAAATCTGCAGTTCCAAAATTTGTATATTACTAACAAAGTGAAAAAAAAATATTTATATAAGATTTGGGGGGGGAAAAAAAGGTTCTGTCTGATTACTAGATGCTAAGCTAAGTGACTTGTGCTAGTGAATCACCATTCAGTTATAATTTCACAGATGAAGAAATCATGATGTGCATAATATAATCTTTTGGAACACTTATCAGATACTGAATCAAAAGAAAGAAAGAAATTTATTTTTGCTGATGAGGATTTGTTTATGGAGATGAATGTTTGAATTTTTTAACCATAGGAATTTTAATGACTAAACAAGAACCTGTTTGGAAAAACAATATTTATATAATTAATATCCTTAATCAAACTAGTATTGATCAAACTTTTACCCTTTTAGGATGGTGTCCTTAAAAAAGGACAACTGATTTTTATTTTATCGGCACCTAAAATATTTATTTAAATTTTCCTTTTATAAATACTTAATAATAAGGAAATTCTTATCTTCTAATAAATTCATTTATAAATTCTAGTGTAAGGTAATTATTTCAAAAGATTTACTCTGTGCCGGTAAGGTTAATGAGTTTGTTACAATTTATAATGGTATTATAATTTGTTAAATTTAACCATTAAATTAATAGATTTTTAATAATTTATCTGTGTTTTCATTTGATATATTGATTTTTATTAACATTTATTAATTCAAAATTCTGATAAAGCCTAAAATTTAAATAAATCACTAATCTAAAACCTGCAAAATTTTGAAATCTGGAAAACCCTTGGTTGCAAGCTGCGTGAATTTTTGAGAGTGCACTGATTTTGTAATGATACAAAAATATGTAGTAGGTAACTTTGCTAATTAATGAAAAATGTTAATTTTTTAGGTGTTTCCACCATCTTTTCGAGAACTGCAAAAGCCATCTTTAGAACTTTTTGATCTGGATGAAGCTTTTAGTACAGAGAAAGCTAGGTTGGCTCAGCTTACTAATAAATGCACTGATGAAGACCTTGAATATTTTATCAGAGAATGTGGTGATGTTCTTAACATTACGGACAAATTACCATCAAACAATAGAGATGGTAAACATATTTTAGAATATATTGCATCACAAGTTGCTGAGTTTAAGAAATTAAATCAAGGTTCCTTGGAATAAGAAGAGTTTTGACTTTATTTTTTATCAAAATGTATTTTAATACTCATTATTTGCATTTTTAAGAAATTATATATCTAGTGCTTCTTAATGTTAAAAGCAATCTTTTTTTTTTTTTTTTTTTTCATCTTTTAAATGCTATATTATAATTTTTTATTACAATATTAGAGTTAACTGCTGTCGATGTAAAGATGCCATCTTCAAGCAATTGTATAATTGCCTGAATGCATAGTGCGGGATATGGTTGTACTACATTTAAAGGGAGATGCCAGTGTAGTAATGCTTATTAAATTAAAAAAATTAGAGTTGTTAAAACAATATAACAATTTATCAAAATCGAAGCTCTTTAATTTTAAAGGAAAAATTTAAAAATTTCTTCTTAGAAGTAATATTTATTATTAGACTAGTAATTATAAAGATAAATTTAATAGTTTACTAAATAAGTACCAATCTCACATAGCTTAAATCCATATCTGAAGTCAATAGTTTAAATACTTTAGAACTTTCCTAAAATGCCTAGTAATTTTTTTAAAAAAAAGCGTTTTCAGAAAAATTCATTAAAAAATTAAGAAGTGCTTTTTATGGTTTAGCAGATGATGCAAACAAAAAGCTGTAGAAGCTTTTTTTTTTTCCATTGAGCAAGATTTTGTTAAAAGTAACAATAAAAAAAGAATTTTTTAAGTTAAAGAAAAGAAAATTTCATTTTTTAAAGACCTTATACTGGCATGCTCCTTTGAGATGTGTAACAAATGTGTACAAATAATACAACATCATTATTTGTGGTTTCCTATGATTAACTGAGTTTATGCTTGATTATTTGACTGTTATTATATGCACATATATATATAGAGTTCAGATTATATGCAGATGTAAAACTTTTTTTTATTTTTTATTTTTTATTAATGCATGTATTAGTAAAACTTTAAAAATGCAAATTCATTTTCCTTTTTATAATTTTTATATTTTAAAACAAATTTGTAGAAAAACATACTTGCACATAACATTATGTAATTAGGCATGAGAAAGTAAACATTTTTGAAGTAGTATTATTTTATTTTCCTTCTGGCAAACAATGCATCATTTATCCATGAACATGCTCTTTTAACCTATTTTAAGAATTGATTATAATTATTCATAAAAGAAGGGCAGCTAGTAATGTAGGGTTGCCTAATCTTCTTTAGTTAAATAAGTTTTATATTGTACAAAAGTAATGTATATATTTATAAAAAATAAATTTATATCAAAAATATTTTAATAAAAAATGGATTTATGTGTAAAATTTCTGATAAAAATTATTGGAGAATCATACATCATAAAAGAGTTAGCATTAAATAAAAATTTTATTTATCTAAGTTCAGATTTTTTTTCTCTGCTCATTTTAATATTTTAAGAAGTACTTCTCTATAAGTATGTTATAACAGTTTTATAATGTGTATAATCTGAACTCTAAGATATCATCCATACAAATTAAATTTTGCCTTTTTCATAAGGTTAAATCAATCACATTAATATACACTAACAGCTTTGCACTGAATTGTTTTTTTTCCTAAAAATTAGGTTTTTTTTTTTTTTTTTTTTTTTTTTTTTTTTTTTTCAAATTGGTACTTTTGATAAAGTTTTGTAAAACTATTATTTTTAAAATAATAATAACAATAATGTTATTTAGATATAATTTTGAGAAATTGAATAATAGTATATTATAGATATTATATTGAAAAAAAAAATCCTACAACAATGTGATAAGTTCAAACAATGCTATAAGCTGTTTGCAGGTATTATCAATTAAAATCTGATACAACAGATAAATTTTTCAAATATGTTGTAAAACTGGAAAATGATGTGCATAATTATCATATAGAAACTGACATGTTACTTTAAAACAAGTTAATTATGTATGCACAGCATTTTCTTTGCATATTTCATTTGTTCTGAGTATTCAATTTATTTTGCATTAACAATATTGTCCTTTATTTGCATTTTTATTAAAATTACTAAATTAAAAGAAACAATGTTTCTTTTAACATAAAGTTGCAACATATTAGATATCTCTCAAAATATAAGTTAACCCTTTTGGATCTAATTTTTTTTTTCTTCAAGTTTTAGAAAAAAATACTTTTACCTCAATGACATTAACACCAGCTATTCAAATAGATTAATTAGTGTTTAACGAATATTTCATCGTCTGAAAAATAATGATTGTTGTTGTTTTGCATACTTTTAAAATTAATATTCATATGATAATGGGCTAAGGAAGAAATTTTGGAGATGTTTACAGAATATTGTATTACAATAAGATTTAATTTATATTACAACTTTCTAATACTTTTTGTACTTTATTGCACATGATTGTTTAAAAAAAGTAACTTTTATTTTAAATTTAGAGAGTGAATTATTTATTTAAAATAAAAGAATCACAAGCATAGGCATACTCTAACATTACTAAATGTAAATAGTGACAAAAGTATTTCTCAAAACAAAATAATACTCCATTAAAAGACATGTACTGTTAATAGCACACCAGACCCAAAAGCGTTATATTTATTAAATTAAAAATATTATTTTTATAACTAATGCAGATGGAAAATGGTGACTCTTGGAAATCTGGCACTAAAGAGAGTTCTGTGTATTCCAGTGTTGCTCTGAAAACATACTTAACTTGTATGCTAGAAAGTTTTTCTTTATTCTTATTATTGTTGTTGTTCTTACCGTCTAATGATTTAGTACTATGTTATTTATTCTGTGTTATGCTGTTGTTTTTATATATTTTTATGCATGTGAATCTAGTCATATATGTAAAAAGATTATTATTGTTTATTCAAAAGCTAAGAAATATTATATGTAGTTATGATTAAAGTAGTATTTGTTGAAAATCTATATTTTCCAAAACCAGTGCTTATCATGCTTACAAATTTATGTTTTTTGGGATACAGGATAACTTTTTCCTGTCAAAGAAACAAATAAAAAATCACGTCATTTCATGGAAAAAAGAATACAATTTAATTAATTTTTTAATGTATACAAATTTATCTAGAAACACACTAAATAGGTAGTAAATAATATGAATGTTTTTCATAAGCTATTGCATCTTTTTTTTTATAAGATCAATTTCATTAAATTATATTATATATTGCCATTAGAAAGGAAATTATTATTAACCTGATAAGGTGTTAAGATGCATTTTTAACTTTTTCTTTTAAATATTATATCACAAAGTTATATTAATAGAATAATGTTTAAATTAAAAATAATTTCGAATTTGAAATTGAAGTGATAAATCACAAAACATGTTTTTATACTCATGTATTTATTTTCTTGTTATTGGCCAAAACAACTAATTTTTTTTTTTAAATTTTGCAATGCATTAGTTGTCAATTTTGCAAAATAATCAATTTTTTAAAATTAAAATGCAGACAATGATTTTTTTTTTTATTTGCCAAAAAATATTATTTGACAATATTTCTGTATAATTTATAATAACAATAATATGGTGTGACCTGTTATATATATTTGTTTCTCCCTAAAACTACTCTATGATAAATGACTCCTATAATCATGTTTATACTTGAGAAAACAGAGGACATTTAAACCTTCTAATATATTTTTAAATGTTTTTATCATTTAAAAAGTTTTGAACATTGTTAGGGGCAGAGAGGAGACAGCAGATTTAAAATTTTATATTAGTTTTATTTATTTATTTATAAATATTTATAAATTTTATTTATAAATTTGTTTATTTATTTATAGATTTGTGTATAAATCATTTTCATGTTAACTACTTTCTGATGAGCTTTCATGTACAATTTTTAATATTTTAGCGCTACAATTTCCAAACAGAATTATTTACGTAGTTTACTTGCTGAAATTTTGTTTAAATAATGAGAAAATTACTATTAAAAATACTGGTAAGGAAAACTAAAGCTTGTATGCACAATGTAAGTCATGTATATGCAATACTTGCCTTGAAGGATTTAATGAATTAAATTGTAACTTTAAGGTTTTTTAAAATTGAGTCTTTTTGATAACCTCCTTTTTGAATATACTGTCATTTTGGTCTACATATGTTGTGACCAGTGCTTGATTCCAAACCAAAAAAAAAAAAAAAAAAAAAAAAAAAAAAGGAGCTCTAATATTCTGAAGTAAAAACAGCCATAAGTAGTACATCCCCCTTCTCTCCATTCACATATGTAATTTCATACATAATTTGCAAAATTTTAAGCAATTTTTTCTTTAGCAAAAGAAGAAAATTATTATACTATGTCTATATTTATATGCAATGGTTTTATTTTAAATAAAATCTAATGATAACTAGAGCAAAAATATTAAAGTCATTAGTGGGTATTTTTCAGAAAAATCTACTTGAAAGAATTTTTTTGAATCAACTAGCAAAACATAGCACACAGTGCTGTTCTGTTGGGCTTCAGTGCACAGCATATTATATATGATCAAATGAGTTTCGATTAATAATTAAATATGCACTGTAAAAATAATCGTACTGGATTTGGTGCCTATATGAGCTTTGATACAAATTAAGCCCCATTTGAAGCTAAAAAATTAACCAGTATCAATGTTTTACGAACACAAAGAAAAATCAGTGATTAAACATAGCACAATCATGAGTAAAGTATTTAAAAATGGCAGTTACAGTAACAGTTAATTATGATGTTTCTCGTTGCCCTTCAGATATCATTGAGACAGAAAAATCTCTGAATCTATAATTGTGAGTAATAGACAGAAGTATGCTCCTATGTTTGAGATAGGCTATGTTACTTAGGTAGTATTCCTGTAAGAAACAGTGCAAAAAATTAGAAATTAGGAAAAAAAAAAAAAAAAAAAAAAAAGGAAAATATATTGTAAGCTTTGTTTTTTCCAAATTATTCCTAGGACATTATTTATGAGCTCTGGTGAATTCCAACCAATAGCTAAATATTCACTAGAGGTAAAGAAATACCAGAGTTGATATCCACTGCAAATTAATCCTGTTATGGTCATAAAAATAATATTGTAATGCAATTTGTCTTATTCTGTATGCTAAAGCCAGAAAAAAAAAGCATATTGAGGATGTCCTCCCGAAAAAACTGCAAGTAAGAATTCACATAATACACATTCTAATAAGACAAGCACATACTTTGGAAAACTGCCAGGTACAACATTAGGCTGTTATGTAATTGGCTAAATCAGCATGCTGAACAAAGTTAAGAATAGTGCTGTGAGACATACTAATATAAAGTACATCAAGATTGTGTTTTTCATAGAAGTGTGTTGTTACATTTTTAAAGTTTATTTTCCCATTAAGGCTCCACACTAGGCACAGAAAAAGACCCACATGATAATGTAAAGTCTATGGGGATGTTCTTTTCAAATATCTCACTCAAATTTTAATATTTGTACATGATTTTTTTGCACAAGATAGCTGAGGACGATCCACAACCGGCCTAGTTTTTAATTTTTTGATTTTGCTTATATATTTTTTATATTACAATAGTTTCAATTTCAGAACCGTTTTTTGAAAGTTTTTTTTTTTAAATCTGAAACCAAAACTGAAAAAGTAAAAATTAGGCCGGTTGTGGATCGTCCTCAGCTATCTTGTGCAAAAAAATAATCATGTAAAAATATTAAAATTTGAGCGAGATATTTGAAAAGAACATCCCCATAGACTTTACATTATCATCCGGGTCTTTTTCTGTGCCTAGTGTCGCGCCTTAAGAAATAATTCAAAGAAGTGAGATGATTTATTTACCCTCTTGGGTATGAGATAAGGTGCTCAGATTCTTGATTATTCCCACAAGTAATTTTTTAATTTTAAATTTGCCTTTTTTAATCAGGGCATTTTATCAGATTCAATAAGACAAAAATTTCTGTTTAAGAAACAGGTGATAAAAAAATTAAAAATTCTATAAAAAACAATCATTGCAAAGGGATTAAAGGAAGTCTAATCAACAGCACATGTCAGAATTAACCAAATAATGAAGCAATTTCATAATAACTATTAAATAATCTGATATATTGAAACATGCATTCATGGAGGGCAATTAGAATGTCTGTTTTAACCTTAAAAAAAGTGTGTTTTGGAATTTTTTTTATGATTTAACTAGCATTTTGGGTATACCTTGTATATATATATATATATATATATATATATATATATATATATATATATATATATATATATATATTTGTAAACAGATTTTTATTTTTCTTAAAAAATGCTAAATTCTATGGATTATATTCTGTCACTAGCAGCTCTTATGTTTTCTTTAATTTTTAATAGTGCAGAATTTGTCTCTTACAATCTTTATTTTTCTAGCTAACTAAAAGAAAAAAAAAATGATCATTTGTATCTATTTGTAGATTATCATAATTGTTATTTGCAATTTAAAACAGACATTTATAAAAAGTTTCTTCTATTCTTTCTCTTCATTGTGTACACACTAGATGTTTATATTATACATACCTTTTTATTTCTATTTACTGTAGGATTTGGTTATAGATTATCTCACAAAGTACTGTTTTTATGTTTAATCCATCATAATTTAATTCTATGAAATTAATTTTCCATCAATGCAACAGAAGATAATTTCAATATACCAGAGTAATATAATAAAATTCCTAATTAACAGACAATTTCCAGACTGTAGAAGTTATTTATTGAACACTACATCTGAATTGTGTGCTTAATATCAGGTATCTGCTTTTAAGTCATCATCAACATTCAAGGACGACATAGCCAAAGGAAATTAATTATAAAAAAGAATTATCACCAAAGGCTCCTCAAAGAGTTTGCAACAGAGCCAGCGGGAATTGAACCTGCAGCTCATTTACACTCAAGCGTGGAATTTATACGAGATTGAAGTATGCAAATAATTTATGTGTTGGGAATTGAAAAAGTATTTATGTCCACTTACTATTTGTTATGGAGGTTTTAAGAATTTGTTGCTCTACTTCATATTTCTGAATGAAATACAGAAAAAATTATATATTTTTAAAAGAATATTTTATAAAATCTATTTTTTTTTTTTCTGCATTTTGATCATTAAATTTTGTGTTAATTTATTTATTGTATATACTTCAGCACTGCCATGCACATGATCTACATGTTTGTTTTGAAAAGTGTATGTATACTCTTGTAATTATTTGAAATTAAAATATCTATTTACAAACATGCAATGTTTTGTCTTAAAAATACTGAATTAGTGCATTTGAAATTTTGATTCTTATTTTTAAACATATATACAGTGTGTCCATTAAAATTCTATTCTCTCCACTTTATTACTAACTTCAGAATTGTGAAAGCAGGATTTAGTACACAAATTTAAGTGTTCTTCTTATTAATTTTCAGACTTTGTGCTTGTTATAATGTAGAGGTAAATGTTTATGTTAAGGATGATTTCCTCCTTGATGATTACTTAACTTTAGTCAAAAGCACTGAAAGCTTTATGCACTTTTAACATCTAGGCCAGTGGTTCTCACCCTTTTATTAGCCATGTCTCACCAAAGTATATGAAACAAGTTGGAAATTGCACGTGAAGCGTAGCAAACGAGGTGCGTTCGTACGATAACGAAGTTTTAAAAATATTACTCTCATATATCAATCTCATAAAATTGTAAATAGTGATTTACAATTAAAACGCTCATCAAACAATGTTCTCCCTATACCATTATGTAATGGAATACTTTTGTGTGGCCTTGTAAATCAATAACAAATGTTCTTTGCATCATAAATTATGTAAAATGTATATTATAATATGTACTTTATACTTGCATATAAATTTTATTAAGTTCGAATGAGTGCAACACCATTAAAATGCATTTGAAACATTTTCCCCCCATTGACCGTAATGTAACGGAATACTTGTGATTGTCCCTGTAATTGATCTATGCATCCGATTTTCATAAAATTTGAAATAACTCGACAAAATTATGTAATAACTATGTATTTTAAATTTCAAGCGTATAAAATACATTTGAAACTTTTTCCCCCATTGACTATAATGTAATTGAATACTTTTGATTGCCCCTGTAATTGATCTATGCACCCGATTATCAAAAAATTTGAAATAACTCGACAAAATTATGTAATAACTATGTATTTTAAATTTCTAATGATTAAAATGCATTTGAAATTTTTTTCCCCATTGACCGTAATGTAACGGAATACTTTTGATTGCCCCTGTAATTGATCTATGCACCCGATTATCAAAAAATTTGAAATAACTCGACAAAATTATGTAATAACTATGTATTTTAAATTTCAAACGATTGAAATGCATTTGAAACTTTTTTCCCCATTGACCGTAATGTAACGGAATACTTTTGATTGCCCCTGTAATTGATCTATGCATCCGATATTCATAAAATTTGAAATGACTCGACAAAATTATGTAATAAATTTGTATTTTAAATTTCAAATGATTCGGTTGGGTAGTTTTTGCGTTGTTATATGCGGACGGACAGACAGACGGACAGACAGACAGACGGACGGACTGAGCGACAACAATAGGTGCTACGTATTTACATAATTACGAACGCACCTAAAAAGAAAATCCATGTCTCCCCCCCCCCCCCCCCCCCAAGCATACACATTCTGTAACATAAATCTGTTATTATTGGAAAAGTGAACTCAATTTACCTGAAGGATACCTATTATATTAAAGGGAAACTTTTT
This sequence comes from Maratus speculifer, assembly GCA_964019185.1. NCBI lineage: Eukaryota > Metazoa > Arthropoda > Arachnida > Araneae > Salticidae > Maratus > Maratus speculifer. The sequence goes on from OZ025296.1 coordinate 128,515,558, forward strand.
GTCACCGATGTATTTTTAACATGATTTTACAAATTCAATAAGATTATATAAATAAATAAATATATATATATATATGTTTTTTTTTTTTTTTTTTTGGGGGGGGGGGAGACAAAATAGTTTTGTTTCCAATGTAATGTTGAACGAAAGTGTTATATGGTGTTTGCATTTTTATCTTCACAAAATGGTTGGAGAGACTCATATTTAGCATTAAAACTGATAATATTGACATATTTTATAATTCATTTTTAGCAACTTATTAAAAGTTATTGGAGAAGCTTTGGACACAAAATTTTCTTCCTGTAAATAACAAAATACACAAGCAATTTTAAGATTCTAATCATTATCAATTATAAGTAGCCATTATTCCCCATTAACTGAGTAATCAACCCTGTCATTTTAGCAACTTATTAAGATTTGTTGGAAAAGCTTTGCACACTACATTTTCTTCCTATGGATAACAAAGTGCATAAAAAGTGTAGCAATATTCTCATTTTTTTTCAATTTTAAATAGTTATTATTTCCCATCAAATTTTCCTCTACACTAAATTTTCCTCTAGTGGTTAAAATATACAAGAAGCATTTCAAAATTTTAATTTTAAGTAGTCATTATTTCACATTAAAAAATCTTTTTTTCCCATCCCAATTATTGTTAATTAACTGCTATGTATTATCACATTTTGAAATTTAAACTGCGTATGTTATAGATGCATTTAATGTGTAGGTTACTGGAGCTACAGCTTTAGATATTTACTGTTTATTAATTTTTTTCTTTTCTAATGCTATTAAAGATTTATAAATTTTATAAAGTTTGTAGTACCACATTTAGATATTTCACATGTAAAAGTATTTGGTACTATTCTGTTATCTCGTCGACCGATTTCGCCAAATTACACAAATAGCCAAACTAATAGCCAAATTATACATATTGACATGATTTTTATTTTAAATAATAAAAAAACAATTAGTAGAATATTAATAAAAATACAAATAAAAAGTCGAAATAAAAATCACTTGACGTTTTAAACACCTGTATCGTATTTAATGTCATTGAATTGACATTCATGATCATCCATTATTGGCATTTAATTTTATAATTTGGCGATAGTATTTTGGTCGACGGGATAGCAGAGTAGTACCAAGTATTTTAATGTTACATACAGCAGAGCTAATAGATTAATAAATAATTGAGAAAAATTGTGAAACACATTTATAACCACCAGAAGAAACATAGAAATTTTAAAATATAAAATAGTAAGTAAATGACTGAATATATTGAAGCAGTTTTCTTTTGAGATCTTTCTATTAAAAAATTTCTGTCTGTGTTCCAGATAATTATTCTGGTTTAGATTCCATTTTAAACATTTTATTTAAAACTCTTTTAAAAATTAAAAAAAAAAAAACCTTTTTAATTTTTGCATGTATTTTTGTTAGTCTAAAACAGCGGTTCCCAAACATTCGGGCTCGCGGAGCCCTTTTTGGGAAAGATTTCTAAGGCGGAGCCCCTGAACCCAACGATACTCTGTGGCTTACAAATTAATGTTTTTATGCCTATGGAGCAGAGAAAAATCTGCTATATAAAAATCCAAGCTAGTAATTTTCAACATTGGACCAATATTCTCAGTTTGGCCGTTTCCTGATACAGAATTTCTGTATTCATACTATAAATTTTAAAAATCAAATTTTCTATTATGTAATTCTTTAACATTTTTTGTTACCGTATTTTCGGGTGTATAGCCCGCACACCTAAATCGAGCAGTGCAGTAAAAAAAAGTTCGTGTATAAGCCGCGGAGATGTATCGGTGTATAGTCCGCGGGCTATACACCAATTACGAACGTATATTTCGATCAGGATTCGAAGTTAGAAGCCATTAAAGTATATACGCGCGTATAAGTAGAGAAATTTTAGACAAAAAAGAATTTCAAAGTAGGGTGGCTCGACTTATACGCGAGACCTTAAAAAATCTGTGAATAAAATATCGAAAAATAGTTTGCTAGCGAATCGGTGCTGCAGCACCCCTTTGTGTTTGTAGAGTACAAAATCCAAAATCTGGAACCTTTCCTACCTTGACAATTCTGAGTTTGAGATCATTTTTAGCTTATTTCTCAAAAAAAAAAAAAAAAAAAAAAAATCTACTCTGTTTTGTTGCAAAGTACAAAAAAAAAGTGTATGATTTATGTCATTTCGGAACGATTCAGAGGAGTCGATCTTTTTCGGAACGATTCCGATAAATCCTTCCTTTTCAGAGTCGTTTTATAATGGAACGAATCAGAGGAACTGCTCCTTTTCGGAACGAGTCCGAGAATCGAACCTTTTCGGAGTTGTTTAATTTCGGAACGAGTCCGAGGATTTCTTCGATTCGGAATCGTTCCGAAGAGGATGGATCCTTTTTTGGAGACTGGAATCGTTCCTTTAGTTCAACTGCCGGAGTCGTTCCTCAACAAATGGCACATCTCTAATAAAAACTGATTACAGTTTACGTTAAAACGACTTATTCAGAAAAAAGTAAGTTTAAAATAAGTAACATGTTGTACTGTTATTTTTACCCTCTCAAATCAAGAGCAAACTGCGTTCGAGCGTCATTATTTCTCGCTGCCGTTTAGTGCAATTCTTGGCGATAGTTGCGACAGTTCGTCCAAACCCAGGAATAACTGTATTTAAGCAGTAAAAAAAAAAAAGCCTTTACAAACATGAGAGAACTCTCTATATTTCGCGGCATAGCAAAAAAAATTACAAATTTCGATGTTTTTTTCAAATTTTTTGAGGTTTAAAAAATGTAGAAAAAATATCACGATTTCCAATTTAAAAAAAAATCTTTGTATAACCCGCACCGTGTATAAGCCGCAGCGGCTCTTTCGAAGGTTTTTTTTCTTGTATAAGCCGCGGACTATACACCCGAAAATACGGTAATATTACTATTATTGGACACAATAAAATAAAAAATAAGGATTAAAATCTTTTTTTTTTTTTGTATTAAAATATCTACCTTGTATAATCGAGATATTTCCTTCAAATACAGCGAAAATTACTCTTAAAAATTTGTGATACCTGAACGATTTTACTAACGGGGAAAGCAAACTCTTTTTTACTCGAGCGATGTTAAGCCAATACTGTTAAAGGGCTAATGACATCCATTTTTAGAGTAAAAAATATTCTTTTGGTATTTACAATACGAACTCAGAATTCAAGATCAAAATGGTAACCAGGTTTGGATTACGCATTGCATTGGGGCTTACGTAAAACTATAATTATTTATGACGAAAACCATTTACACACATAAAAAAGGTAAGATGTATAGTTTTCGTTTGCAAAGAGATACATCTGTATAATTCCAATAGGGTACTCGCGAAAAAAGTATAAAATGCGTAGTTCCATGCGTAATTATGTAATACGTTTTCGCTAGTTCTGCCTACCCTTAATAATCATGCGATTACAAAATATTTTTCCGTTCATCTTTAAGTTTCTTGTACTTCTAAACATGCAGCGAAAATGAATCGCCTCTCCGTTTTGTTTTTTTAGCCATTTTTAAAAAATACATTTAGAAGCAGGTCCTCGTTTTAGTGTTTAAATGGGCGGGGCAAAATGTATGAGCTATATTGTTAGGTGCAGCATTGTTCCCTTTTATGGATATTTCATTTGAAGTATTTTTGGTTATTAATCATAGAAAACGCGGTAGCGTGCAAACGTCTTTTTGAAATTTGTGGCGAACCAGTTGACGTAGGACAGTGATTTTTTTTTTTTTTTTTTTTTTTTTTCAAAAGATAGAACTCGACGAGACGAATAACATGATAGCATTAAAAAGTAAACTTCAACAAGCATAGCTAACGATCCTGAGGATGGATTTACTCCATTTTTGATTTATTTTAATCCTTTTGGTAAAACTTAAAATAGTTTTTTTTTTTTTTAAATCTTTGTATGTTTGATAATCGCTGAGAAAATCAAATTTGTGATTTAAAGCTCCAGTTGAATATTGTTTCTTGTTGTTGCTGTTGTAGTTTTTTTTTTATTCATACCAAGTTTAAATAAATATATTTTTCTATGTATGTAACATAATTTATTCAAATTAAATAAATCACGCGATAAACATGGTTATTTTTTTTATTGCGAAGCATTTAGTTTCAGTTCTTTGAATAAAGTTGTGAGCATACTTAAATTTTATTCGTTCAACTCCTTGGTTTATTTTTGAGACATCATGCATTTTATATGGCAATGCAATAATTTTCTTAAATATTCTTATACAAGAATAAAATTTTGACAACAGTAAATATCTTGCTTTTCAAGATATAAAAAAAACTTCAGTTTTATCAGAAAATTTAAATAACAAGTATTAAAAAATGTTCTGCTGAGCAACAAAAAGTTTAATATGCTTTTAAGTATGAAAAAGTGTTTTACAACTGCTTCTAATTGAGTATCTGAAAGGCCAAGGGGTCCTTTCTTTGCTGCAGCTCCCTGTCAATGCAAAATTTTAAAAAATCATATTTGCGCTTTTTCCATATAAAAGAAATTTGTGTAAAACTCCCCGTGTTTCTTTTTAGTAAAATTTTCATTCCTGCTTTACACGTGAACTACACTGTTGACTCTGCAGTGCAACTGCACTACAAATCAGTTTTCTTTGCAGCTGCGGGCATGCTTGGTGGCACTGCAATTGAGTATGATACGTTACAGGAACTAAGGTTTCTGGTACTATTTCGCCTTACATTCATGTTTAATTACGTTGCGTTTTTTCTGGCTACGTCTTTGCACTACACATTTTTATCGTAATTGTGAGGCATTGACAGTGAGCTGCATCCAAGAAGAAACCTCTTCTCCTTTCTCATGCTCAATTAGAAGCACTTGTCTCAAACACTTTTTCATAACTTACAAATTAACCATTTTTGCTGCTCACCAGAGCATTTTTAGGTGCGTTCGTAGTTATGTAAATACGTAGCACCTATTGTTGTCGCTCAGTCCGTCCGTCTGTCCGCATATAACGCAAAAACTACCCACTCGAATCGTTTGAAATTTAAAATACATAATTATAACATAATTTTGTCGAGTCATTTCAAATTTTATGAAAATCGGATGGATAGATCAATTACAGGGACATTCAAAAGGATTCCGTTACATTACGGTCAATAGGGAAAAAAGTTTTAAATGCATTTTAATCGTTTGAAATTTAAAACATATAATTATTGCGTAATTTTGTCGAGTCATTTCAAATGTTATGAAAATCGGATGCATAGATCAATTACAGGGACAATCAAAAGGATTCCGTTACATTACGGTCAATGGGGAAAAAGTTTCAAATGCATTTTAATGATGTTACACTCATTCGAACATAATAGAATTGGCATGAATCTATGAAATATATACTAAAATATGCAGTCTGTACAATCTGTGATGAAAAGAATTTTTATTATTAGATTACAGGGCCGCACAAAAGTATTCCACTATATAATGCTATACGGGGAAACATGGTTTGGTACGTGTTTTAATTATATTCAACTATTTCACATTTTATGAATAAGATATACGTTGCTGAGGTGTAATAAAAATTACTTCCTGCATATTTACAGAAACGTAAAGATTTCGACTACTATACTGTATCCGGAGTACGCTCTACTATATCAGCAAGATCTGAATATTTGTAAAACTTCGTTATCGTACGAACGCACCTCATTTGCTACGTTCACGTGCAATTTCCAACTTGTTTTTTTATACTTGTTATAATTTTCAAAGGAGCTTTCTTTCATCATTATTTTTGCCTCCAAACAGATAAACAGTTAAAATCCACACATATTAAATGAACTGCAACTAGTAGAAAACGTTTTTAGCAAAATGGGATATACGGGTGGGATTAAATTTATATCAGGGCTTCGTACTCACTGACAAAAAGTCTGAGAAGTGTGTGGAGCTGAGCAAAATTTTAAATTCTTAGTGCGATGACAAATGTAAAGAACCAATATATATATTTTAAATTACAACAGACTTATTTCTGATTGGAAAATGTGGCATAGACCAATTAAAAGAAAATTTTAATGAGGGGTTGTAAAGTGAAGATTATTAAAAAAATACACAAACAATTCAAACCAAAAATATTATACAGAAAATAGATGCAGGTTTAATACAAATGTTTAAATGGTTCTGAAGTGTATTATTGTATTTTCAACCTTGGTATAGATATATTTATTTTTGACACACACACACAAATTCCAACATAATTTTGAAAATCTTTCACTTGCAATATGCTAATTTCTTTTATGTTTTGTTTGTTTTCCTGGAACGCCGCGGAGCCCCTGGAAAGTTCAGGCGGAGCCCTAAGGGCTCCGCGGAGCACACTTTGAGAACCTCTGGTCTAAAACATTACTTTTCCAGAAAAAAAGGACATTGAATACACAAGTTACAAATTTGAAATTGCATCCCTAAAAAATCAAATTGCCTCCAATGGGGCTTACACCCTGCATTGGGAATCACTGATCTAAGTTTTTAATTTCTTAAAAATCTTTTTTGTTTGTATTTCAAACACCTATTTTAGTAATTTTTAATTTAGTATTTAGTGAGAATTTTTCATGGCTGTTTTCAAATTTTATATAGTTTCAGCAATTGTTTTAGAAGTCCTGTGAAATGCAAATGTGAAAATTTACTATACAATTATAAACTCAACATTATATAAAAGAAATTTATTCACAATTCATAGAACTGTCACACAAATACAAATAATTAATGTAAAATGATTAACAACTTGACATGTATCTCAATTTTTTTTAATATATTACAAAAGAAAACTTTTCAATGCAAAAAAATTGCAGATTAAATCATAGTCTTCATATGAACCCAAGGATGCATCTAAAAATCTGCATTGTAAAATATAAACTTTTAATAGGTAAAAGAAATTATGGATTGTCCATGTAAAATGCATTAATAATCTAAAATTTTATGTTAGATTTCATGCAGATATGAAAGCTTAAATTCAGGCACACGCAGCATATATTTACAGTCTGGTTTACAATAAAAGGAACTAACTTTTTATTTTATAAAGTTAAAATCTGATTTTTTTGATTAAAATCATATGATACAAAATTAACAGTAAAGATATATATTTATATATAAAACCATTGTAAAACATTATTTTATCATTCAGGGATGTGAAAATTAATTTTTATCTTTTATGAAAATATCTAAATATGGTACTACTCTGTTATCTCTTTGACCAATTTCGCCAAATTATACAAATCGCCAAATTATACATATTGACATAATTTTTATTTTAAATGATGAAAAAACAAATAATTAGTAGAATAATAATAAAAATACAAATAAAAAGTCGAAATAAAAATCACTTAATAACATTTTAAACACATGAATCGTATTCAGTGTCATTGAATGTGACATTCACGATCATCCATTATTGGCATTTAATCTTATAGTTTGGCGATAATTTTTTGGTCGACGGGATAACCTAGTAGTACCATAAATATAAATTATATTAATTAGCGAGATAAGGAAATAAAAAAATAGTAAAATATTGAATGTTATTGAGATATTGGAAAATACAATTGTAATAATTGAAATATTTGATGAATCAGGGCAGAATCATGAGACTCAAATATAAAAGAAAGTAAAGTAACATTTAGCAGTTATTTGGTTGTTATAATTTTACATCTAAAAATGTGAATATTTTGGATTTACGACTACAGCAGAACTGCTTTTGTTCGCTAACAAAAATTAATTCTCCTTTTGTAAAGATTGCATATAAGATTGATTTAGCTTCAAGTAGGCAATTTATTTCTTCAAATGTGTTATCCCTTCACTAAGAAGTTTGTACTTTTATTTTTTCTACATGTCAACTTATTATTTATTGTTATTATTATTATCATCTAGTTACACTCACTATGAGCATACCTGGTAGTTATTGCATTACTTTGTAAAATTAGTACAGAGGATGGAAGGTAGCTATATAAAATTAAATAACTCACATAAGTATTTAGTTTTATTCTCATGTCTGTAAATATGTGTATATTCATTGTCATGCAGATATGTAGTCATTAAAGACAGAAAATAGTTATCTATTAGTTGCAACTTACAATTTAATTGAAGAAGTAGAGTGATCTAAATATTCTGAAATATTTAAACTTTATATGTTCTTGCTAATTCAATTTATGTATATAAATATAAACTTTACCATAGAAGACTTATCTTGCATTTAATGCAGCTTTATGAATTTCCATATATTTATTTCTCTGTATCTTTTTAAAATTTGCCTGTTGTTCAGCCCATTTTCTAAATAACCAAAAATATGAATTGCTTGTATGAAATTTAATCTAATTTTTTTTTATTGATGTTATGTTTGGGAATTACATTAAGAAAATGAACTTAGAAGTTGGAATTACAAGCTTCATGGGAATAGAACTTGTTTCCAAATACTTATATACTTTTTTGATAGCCAAATATTTATTTCATTTATTTTAAACTAACTACTGAATATAAAATATAATGTAGCTGCCTTTTATAAAATGTTTATATGTAATGTAGTGACATACATTCTATACAAAATACATACATAAAAGATATTTCATTAAAAAAGCAGACATATATTTAATATAAAAAATAAACAGTAGAAATTAGGTCATCATTTAAGGAGGACAAAAATCATACTGTCACACAGAAATATATACATTTGTAGATACACATATTAAAGCTTTCAAACAGAGATACACCCATTAAAATATAGCAGAAATATGACACATATTGCAATACAAGAAAGTAACAAATAAAAATGCTACATTTGCTTTGAAATTGTGCTGAAAAAATGTCTTTATAGTCATTAGATGTCTTCCACAACACAAAGCATCATTATCCTCCTTTTCAAATGTTTCTTCTCATTTAAGTTTTTGTTTTGAAACCCGTATGCTATATCAGATTAATTTCCTTATAGCTTCATATGCATACATAACACATATCAAAACGTACTTATTGTTAGTTCCATATGTGTCTATTTAATCAATAAAGCTCAAAAATACAAAATCATTAGTTCATGTATTGAATGGTTTAATGTTTCAAATGTCCTATTATTCTATGAAAGCAAAAAACATACCCTAACATTCATGAGGTGATTGGAAAAAAAAGTAAAGTAAAAGCACATTTATTTGCTACAGAATTGGAAAGTTGTCATATAGTCCCTTTCTTCTTTTATGATTTTAATAATAAAACTCTTTGAAATAGAAACAAAATTATATCTTAGTTTAATTTTAACTTATAATTTTACACCTCTAAAAATGTTATGTACAAATAAGATACAAAGTTTATTGAATATACGTTTTTGTTTTTTAATTTAAGCATTTTTATAAATTGGGGTTGATTATTAGGAATTCAAAACATTTTTCTAATTATTGGAACATTTAACAGTTAAAAAGGGGGAAAAAATTCTCATTTTTAACAATATCAATTTAAAAGCATTACAGATAAAATAACAAGGAATAGATATGATAATTTTTTTTAATAAGTTTATTAAAAATTGATCACATTTCATTGTATTTTTACAACGATTATCCTGAACCATCTGTACTCTGCTATCCTAAACTGTACAATCACTATAGTATATATTTTCAGAAATTTGGAGAAACAAAGTACAAAACCTTAAAAAATGCCGAATTTATATTCCTCCGATTTTTTTTTTTTTTTTTTTTTTTCGAGGTTCTTTCTTAAATCAATGACATTTCCATTACTTTCATAAATTTTCTCTAAATAAATGTTTTAAAATTCATATTTACATATAAATTTAAAGCACCAAATTTCATGTTGCAGCATCACATGACCTTTCTCTGTTACCTTATAGCAATTCAGAAAAAATCATTAACTCTAAAAAAAATATATGGCCTTATTAAATGGGTTATGTTATCGGTTAAAATCCCACATATTTGAAAAAGCAAGAAATGAATGAATAATTCTATATAGTTACAGTATTAAAAGATAATCTTTGTACTTAGAATTTTTATATGTAAAAAGTACTGCAATAGATATATTGAAGGTTTTTTAAGAAATTAAAAGTTGAATTATAATTTTCTTTATGCATTTGTTATCTACACATAAATATATATTTAAATTATTTAGCTATCCTATTCTTTAATTTTGTCTGTCTTTAGTAGAAAATTTGAAATTATACAAGATGGAACATAATTTTATATCCTCTTAAAAAATGTTCTATTTAATTTTACATTTCACTTTGAATATTTATTGAAAATAAAACACTAGTGAATCTTTCATACTTGTCTTTAATCTCTTTACTCTACATCAGGCCTGTCCAACCTTTTATTAAGCAGGGGCACATCTCAGCTTTTGGCAAGCAATGAAGGGCGCCCTTATTAACATGGCTCAAAACATTGATGAAAATCATCTTTTAATATTAGGAGCAATGTATATACACTGTAAAAAAAATTTAAGAGGTTACTAAAAACTTTTTAGTTTTGTATTCCGCAGAATTTTTTACTAACCATTACAAACTTTTTTTTTTGCCAGTAAAACAAACATTTTTTTTTTTTTTTTTTTTTTTTTTTTTGTAAACTGAACAAAAGACATTTTTGTATAACTAACTTAAAACTTTTTAGTATGAGCCACCAAGCAAATTTTAGTAATAGCTCCAAAATTATTTTTAGTAACCATTACGTGTGCCCAAAGGGCAGTAGCTTTCTTCGAGCTGCATCCAGTGGGTAAAAAGACAGACTTCTGAAGCAGAAGATTTTCGGCAAAGCCGCAATAGATGGCAGCACCAAACATTGCTACCTCTATTTTGACATGTTTCTAAAGTGGAGGAAAAGTCCAGAGATAATTACCCATGGTAACTGCTACGGCAGGATTTTCATAATCCCTTTATTTAACGAGTACTTACATTGCATACATTCGGTGCAAATTTGGGGGCGTCCAGCATCGAACCCGGGTACTTTTAGCCTGGAGTTCGTTGCTATGACCACTAGGCTGTCACGGCCACACCAAGTAAGTATTAGTAATAGCTATTGAAAATGTAAAATTATTAACTATTCGTTGCTAGCTTTTTTCTAGTAATTCTTACAGATTCCTTGTAACCGAGTAAGATTACTAAAAATTTTTTAGTAATTATAAGGATCACTAAAATTTTTTTAGTAGATCGACCCTTTTTTTTACAGTGTATGCAAATGAGACATAATACCCCTATAGATCTAAAGCGCCATCTATGTAAAAAAAAAAAAAAAAAAAAAAAAAAAAAAATCAAAATAGTAAATTGTAATAAATTTCGAATAATACGTTTTTTTTGCGAGAGTTTACCTCAAACAGTTTTGAACTCGAAGGAGTCAGAAAATGAAATATCATCCATTATTAAAATAAAATAGTAATAAGATATATCGTTAGGCTTTTGGGTGATGCAAATACTCTGCAATACCTAAAAATTTTTTGGAGGGGTAAATTGGCCATCATAAAAAGTATAGAAACGAAGTCGTGGGTGGTTCCACAGAGAAAGCCTGAAAGAGCTTGCATTGATGAAAATCCTTAAGCACAATTTTATAGATTAAAAAAAAAAAAAAAAAGAAAAGAAAACAATTACCTAAATTATCAAAGGTTTTGGGGAGAAAAAGACAACCTTTATCCTGCCTTATGAAACAGCCGAATGGCCAGTAAAACAACTTAATAACAATAGCAAAAATTCTGAAATTTCTGCACGAAAGAGAGGATTGCTTATTTATTTTTCTACACTTTACTTCTTAACGTATTAAAAAAGTTATTACATTTATTAGTTCCTATCGTCATAATTTCCATAAAAAGATTTATAAATCATAACTATAAATTAGAAAAGAAATGCAACAGAGCATGATTAGTTTTTTTTTTAATTAATTATGTGCTGTGTTGCCTTTCTTTTAATACGTTGCGTACGTTATAACTGGTTGATACATTAAATACACTTGCAGAGATTTTTAAAACATGTCTCATGAAAATATTAAGGATTTCGAATAAAATATGCTTTACAAGGAATTATTAAAGAGACTAGTAACGGGAAATTTTTAAAAGGGCGCCAAGAAAACCTGCAAAGGGCGCCACGGCGCCCGCGGGCGCCGCGTTGGACAGCCCTGCTCTGTATGATAATAAAATAACATTAAAAAATCTTGTAAATGTATATGCTATGTACAGTACATAGCAAATTTTCTCAGAATACATGACAACTTTTCACTTTCATATTCTATAGCAAATCTCATTTTTAAAATCAAGATTCAGGTCCCTATCCTAGACTTGAATTCATTTGCAAATCTCCCATCTTTGGTTTGATAGCCTCAGATCTCTTTTCAGCGGCATGATAAAACTGAAATGTACACAAAATTATCTTCAAACTTTATTTTCTTCATTCTTTTTGTTTTTCTCGTTGTTTGTCTGTGGTACTCCATTCGTACCGTTAGCATTACCATTGAATGCAAATACATCAGACATCAGTGTCTTGGAGTGACTTGAATTGGATCGGGCTGTACTTGAACTTGAATTCGATGCCCCAAACCTCCTTTTAGCGCCACAAAAAAGGCGAACGTACGCTTGTCTGTATTGTCGATTCATAACTGCATAGATTATTGGGTTGATGCAAGATGACATCCAAGCCAAAACGGAAGCCATGACGTGTACTGTTGGGCTCCTACAAAAAAAGAGAGAGAGAGAGAGAGAAATTACTTTATAATATTAATTATGCATAAAACATTTTTTGCATTGGAATCTTTGAGATTGTTTGCTGAAACCTGTTTTCATTTACAGTGAAACTTCCATTTAACAAAGTCTCATCGTTCGACTTAAACACTTCGTTATTAAGAAAATTCGTTAAATAGAAATAATCTCAAATTCATGATAATTTTTGTAATAAAAAACACATACATAAAATAAAAAATACACCTAAAATGAAATTATTGGGAAAATGTATTTTAATACAGGTAGTAACTTTTGTTTTATGTAATGTAGATAGAGAAGAAAAATTTAGTTAGAGCATTATCTAGAAAAAACATAATAAACAGAGGTGAAGAAAAACTGAGAGTAAGGTATTTTTTCTCCTTTTTTTCCGTATTAAAATTCTCAACTTAAAAAAAATCTGTTATACTAATTTATACAGGTTTCTTTATATATACATATATATTGTTTATAAAAATTTTCGCACTTATGTAAGCATTGAAACAATGCATCTGTAACATTTTCGCGAAACTGGAATCCCCGTCTAATTCTATCAAAAATTTTTAGAATTTGTTCTTTTGAATAATCCATTTCATATAAACCACTGAAATAAATTTATACATCCATCGTTACAGCAACCTGTCCGTTTGAATGTTGCACACACACTAAAGTGGAATAATTTCGTTATATAGAATATATTTTTCGTAATATGCAGATTAATTTTAATGCTGGTAGTGCTCAAAGTTAAGGTTCAGCAGAAAATTTTGTTAAGAAGAAAACTTCGTCCAAGAAAGTTTTGCTGTATTTACTATTAACTGCATTTTTAAATGAAACAACATGTTTTAATTAGGGCTGCGGAGTCGGTGAAGAAATCAGCCGACTCCGACTGCGGAAATTTTAACGGCTTCGACCCGACCCCAGGCTGGTTAATATGATAATGTTGCTATTGGTTAAAAATATGAGGGAATGCAAGAAAAATTATGCAAAAATTTCACCATTTCGGTATTAATTCAGTTCTTAAAGCTTTAAAAGAAAAAAAAGGGGGGGAGGGGGATATTTTCTTTTTTCTAATTTCTCGATTTGGCGTCCAACAAACCATAAAAATCCCACTCTCGAAATCTAAAGAAGAAAATAAAACCGAAATTTTATTATTTTGAATCCGTGGGCTCGAAAAGGCGAAATCGTTACAATTTTGATGTTATTTCGTATCATCCAGAGCAGAAAAATTTTGATGGAAAGGAAATAAAAATTTTTTAGTTCGGAAATAATTCGGTATCTACTAGAGTTTTTAAATAAAAACTGTTTTCATCAACTCTGTATGGCGGGCCGTAATTTGGCCACCTTTAACTTGGGTAGCCTGATATAATCGAAAAATAACAATTATTCCTTTTATAAATTTAAAATTACATATAACAGTTTTACTTTGCTTTCAAACTGTCTTGAAAAAAAAAATAAATAAAGTCGGAGTCGGCTTATTTTTTAGTGACTGACTCCGACTCTTTTACTCAAAAATGGACCCTGGTTTTAACTAAATGCAAATGTGCTACATCAAATGCCTGCTGATATCTTATCCATCGCTTTGCGTTTCGTATATGTGCATAAAAAAAGATGTTGACATTAGAAATAATTCTATATAATTTGATTAAATGAATTCGTATTTCTCCAGTTTTCACTTTGTTCGTTTTAAGACTAAACTTTCTGTTATTGTACTTAAATAAAGATCGTAACATAAGGATAAAAAATAAATTTTTAGACGGATATTATGGTTTAATACACAGTAGAATTATTTGGAACATGGAAAAGGGGAAATGAGTGGAAATAGCGTCAATTTAACGACTTCATAATATAAAAATTAAATTTCATTGATTTAAATTTATTTTTCGATTTAATATTGAAAAATTCATTTGCTTTTTTAAAATAAACTAGCAGAACCACCTGGTTTAGCCCATGTTAAGCATGAACGCCTTACACGTAAATTAAAATGCAATAACAATAACGGATCTCTGTACATTTCCGCAAATAAATCGTTGAAAAATAATCAATAAAAAAAAAGAATTTTTTTTTTTTTTCACAATTGTAGAAAACAAACGGTTTTTTAAGTGAGAATGGACATTTTCTTTGGTTCATGCAACAGAAAAATGTACGATTCCTTTAACAATACTGAAAAAATAATACAACCTAATGAACTATTTCGCATGGCATCTTTATATATTATGAAATAAAACCCCTTTTTCTTGGAAAAATTTCTTGCGCAAAAAATCAGCAATACTTCTTTTATTCGCCTGATCTTCCATAATCAGATTCACAGCCAATGATCAAACAAGATGTTTTAACGTGATGCAAATGTACTAGTCAGAAGCCTATTAAAAACTTTCCGAATGAAAATCTCATTCAACTTTATACGTTTCATACGAGCATAGAAAAATGGAGGTTAGTAACAAAGACAATATGTGGTTATGGTAATATATTATTTTTTCTCTCTGACTCACTTACACACACGCATGCGCGTTTATTTGTTGATGATTTTGACCATTTTACGAACCACGAATATGCATATCGTCACGAACATCTTAATCATGCATATACATATACACTATATGACCAAAGGTGACCGGCCATTAGCGATTTTAGACATTTTGTTAAATACCTAGAAAAGTATATGATGAATTATCCTGAAACTTCAGGTGTGTAAACAGAATAGTACAGGTTCAGTGAAGATTTTTTTCCTGAAATTCTATAGGGGACCGTCAACAAATTGAAAAAGAACGAAGATCGTTTGCAGAACCCTGTCAAACTAATGTAGCAAAAGCGTCCAAACTGCACATTATGAATATGTGGCTTATTGTAATGAACTGTGTTCATTTTATGGGGATAGCATGTATACTCATAGAAAAATTAAGGTTTTTACAAAAACAATCCCATTTTTTTTCAAGTTTTTTGCTTATAATTTGCAGTTATTAATACAGAAAAATTTTCTTTTCAGAAAATATGACAAATATTTTGAATAATACCCTGTGATTAGAGTTTAAAAACAATAAAAATTGTAAGGAAAATGAGCAATACTAAATGTTTCACTGCGCATGCGTCATCACAATCAAAATGTAATTTGCATAATACATTAGCTAAATGTATAGAACAACTTTTGAAAAAGTCTCAAAAACGGTTTGAAAATTCTGAAAATAATCGTCGATAGAATAAGCTCAAAATTCATTATTCCCAAAATGAAGCAAAAAGATGAGGGCTGTATCCATATATCCATTGATTAATATAAATACAGTATGCTCAATGTTGCACGTACTACTATATTTAAATACAACCCCTCATATTTTAGCTTTATTTTGGGAATAACGAATTTTGAGCTTATTCTATCAACGATTATTTTCAGAATTTTCAAGCTATGCTTTTGAGACTTTTACAAAAGTTGCTCTATACATTTAGCTACCACATTATGTAAATTACATTTTGATAGCGGTTGACGCATACGAAATGAAGCATTATTTAGTAAACCTACTCATTTCCCCTACAATTTTCATTATTTTTTTTTTATTCTGGTTACAGTGTATTATGTACACTAGTATTTGTCATATTTTCTGAAAAGAAAAAAAATACATTAAGACCTCTAAATGATAAGCAAAAAACTCGAAAAAAAAAAATGGGAGTGTTTTTATAAAAATCTTAATTGCTATACGAGTAGACATGATATTCTCGTAAAAATTAACGCAGTATTAACGATTTATGCAAAAGATCTTAATTCTTTTTAAATTTGTTGATGGTCCTTTATGGGATTTCGAGAAAAAAATCTTCACAGAAACAAGGGCGGCGCCAGAGTTTGCCCGACGGGGGGGCACTGTATCCCCGACAGGGGGGCCAGGTTAATAATATATATTAGAGGTCCCCGCGTATGGGTCCGGGGGCTAAAAAACTGCATGGGCAAAAATTTTAGGCGCAGGCCCAACCGGTTTGTACTAAATAGATTAATGGTCCGGTCGACATAAAATTTTAAAAGTCGGCCTGATTATAGCTTGACCCCCCCCCCCCCCCCAAAAAAAAAAAAAGGTTAAAATCTCGGCCCGCCCGACTCTATTTCTACAAAACGTGAATGTTTACTTCGATATGGTTATAAAATGTTTGGAAGAGGAGTTATGATAAAAAATAGTCTTTTTAAGAAGTGTTCTAGGCGGGCAATAATTATTTATTTTGAATGAATGTCGATTTGCATGTAAATTTTTCAATTATCATTCAGTTATCGTTAATCCTTATATCATGTATTGGAGACTTGAAAATAAAAAAAAATGCCACACAATAAAATCTTCCAAGACGAAACCGCATAATAACAAAGAAAAAAAAGAGAGAGAGCTATGGTATTCATTTTGAATCAACAAATTTTGCGTTTAAGGGGACTCTTCACTCACTTGTAAGCACCCGCTCCATCTTGTTAAACACAGATTATTTTCAAATTTCTCGTTTTCATTTTTAAGCATTTTTTTTTTCTTACATAGGACAGCTGAGCTTGCTCTTTAATATGGCTATGTTTCAATTTTTTGATTTCGGTTGCAGACTTTTTTTTTTTTTAATACTTTCGCTTTCGGAAACGGTTTTGAAATTGGTAGTACTTTTTTTGTGTCACATGCAGGTTTTATTTCACAGGTTTTACTGTATTTAAATTTTACTGCCTAAAAATCTACTATTCTATAAAAATAATAAATTCTAAAATTTAATTATAGAATAATGGGATGTTAAACTTATAAAAATGCATACTTTTTCGTAAAAATGTTTGGACCGAGCCAAATTTCTCTGACTTTTGTCGTCTCAAGTCGTTCCATGAGGGCGATTTTCATACGGACTGGATCGAAACTGGGACTAAAAATTTCGACTCGTGCTACCCTAGGAAGAAGGAAATCAATCCCTTTTTTTTTTTTTTTTTTTTTTTTTTTTTTAGTATAAAATGTGTTGTGCTATTCTATATTCAATAGGTGCAGAGATAAAAAAACTTCGGGAAAAAAACACAGCATAAAAAACACCATCTTTAGGGCGATATACACAAAAATGTCATCCATATTAACTGAATATGATGAAGTTTGATAAAATTCTGTGTTTAACTTTTTGAGAAATTAGCTCTCACAGTCTCACGGCACACCTGCCAACTTTAGATTTTTAACAATTAAATAAATGTATTATAAAACAGAAAATTATCTGGAAAGGTAACCTTTTACGTGGTAGTTATTTCATTTTAATTTGATTTGTAAATATGATCATTTTGATTTTTGGAAAAAAAAGTGATGCATTCTTGTTACGGTAATTATTAAAAATAAAGCATAACAAAACCACCCCTGAATGATGCATGACAAATTTTACCAGCATTAATTTATTTGAAGGTCTAAAAAAAGTGTGAAATTGGATTAAATTTTGTGCGTTAATATTTTAGACATATTTATATCGCAAATCATGAAGTTTCTATGAGTACTTCTATGTTTAACTTTGTACCAATTCTGCAGAAAATAAAATTTAAATTTTATTAAAAATAAATAAATAAAATAAAAAACTTTCTAAATGCGTCATTTTCAATGTGCTAAAATATGCATTACCACAATTGCCAGTCTTAAACTGGAAAAAATGTGAAGGGAAGTTACACAATAAATAAAAAGAATATTGCCCAGTTAAACTGATGGCATTGAGCTCACAGGTTACACATACTAATTGTACATTACAGCCTTGTATTTTCGTTAATTCCGTTCGAAAAAAAAATTAAGAAGGGGAAACAGCTCTCCCCTTTCTCCTTTTTTTTTACTTAATCATTGAACCTCCTAAACTATCAAGGACATGCTTTATCATATTAAAAAATCCATATCCAAAATTCAGAGCAAATCGGATAATTCTTAATAAAAACCCATTTAGCATTTATATAATTTAAGAGGAGTTATTCCCCTCTCTTATACTTAACCATTAAACTTCCAAAACTATTCAGAGATTTGAACGAAATCTGACAATTCTGATTGAAAAATCCATTTATGCAAGTTAAGGGGAGGGGCATTAGAACCCCCGTTCCCCCTGTTTATATTTATTCAATGAACACCTAATAACAACACGGACTCGCCTCATCAGAATGATCCTATATCTAAATTTTGAACGAAAACTGTTAATTCTGCATGAAAATTCCGTTTATATCAATTAAGGAGGGGGGGGGATGAGCTCCCCGTTCCCTCTGTTTATACTTATTCAAAGAACACCTAATAACAGTCACGGAATCGCCTCATCAGAATGATCCTATATCTAAATTTTGAACGAAAACTGTTAATTCCGCATGAAAATCTCGTTTATATCAATTAAGGGGAGGGGCATGAGCCCCGCGTTCCCCCTGTTTATACTTATTCAATGAACACCTAATAACAGCCACGGTATCGCCTCATCAGAATGTTCCTATATCTAAATTTTGAACAAAAACTGTTAATTCTGCATGAAAATCCCGTTTATGTCAATTAAGGGGGGGGGGGGCATGAGCCCCCCGTTCCCTCTGTTTATACTTATTCAATGAACACCTAATAACAGTCACGGAATCGCCTCATCAGAATGATCCTATATCTAAATTTTGAACGAAAACTGTTAATTCTGCATGAAAATCTCGTTTATATCAATTAAGGGGAGGGGCATGAGCCCCCCGTTCCCCCTCTTATACATATCGAATGAACTCCGAAAACTAATCAGGGAAGCGCCTTATCATGATATACCTATATACAAAATTTCAAGTGGATTCGATATTTTTATCATGAGTTATCGCGTTACTCACATACGAACGTACATACAGAACGGACGGGCACATAAGCTCTCAGGCTATGATAGCCTGTGAGCTAAAAACATTGCCATATGCGCTTTTTAAAGTTGTCCGATTTTCCGTATTTTTCATTAACAGGATCGGAAAAGATCTCGACCGGTCCGAATAATGAAAATTCTACTGTATTTATTGCTGAATGCAAAAATATAAGCGATAAGCTTCTATAAACATTAGTTAAATTATTATTATCAATAAAAGTACGAATTCTGCGTATAAAGAAATTTTAAAATTAAAACACTCGGTTAAAAATATCAAATCACATATAAACGCAAATAAATAAGAAATCATTTGGATTTACCCGTATAAAAGTCTTGTAACTTTTGATATACAGCAGAGATAAATTAAAGTTGCTATCTTCATAAAAAGAAGGAACTCATAAAATATTCATAAATAGTAGAAATGATAGTTATAATGCAAAATTTACAATGTCATAAATTCCTTTTTTTCATGATAATTTTTTTTCTTTAAAACTTCATTGTAGCATTGTTTTTACGGTTACTGTCTGATTAATTATGTGAATTTTGTATAAAAAAAATGCATTAAACAGATGAATAATAATTTAAAAAATCATATTTCTATATATCAAAATAAAAATACTAGGTCAGGGAAAAAAACTCCTTGTATCTGTGGTCAATGGACAATTGATGAAAATGGAGTACTACATCTATGTAACTCTTGAAATATCCTTCCGGTCTATCACAATACACGTGTTTTTTGGTAATTCCCATAGCAACATTGAGATATATAAATGTTATTTTTACAACCAATCAGCAAGAATACGTCTGCTGAAGCTAAACAACATTATTCACCAATCTCTTTATTCCAATTGTCGAAAAGTTTGTTTTATATTAACTTGCACATCAGAATTTGAAAACTAGTCAAAACAGAAGGTTTGTATTTCCTTTTAGTGAATCGCAGCTGTTATTTGCGATTTAAACATCCTAGACTAAAATCTAAGTAAGAATACAAGTATAAAGAAACAGCATATTTACTAAGAACAAAACTTGAAATTTCTTCATATCTTTTTTCGTTCCATATGAACTACGTTTCTACGTTAAATATTAGTTTTCTTTATTTGAATTGAATATATTTGCCGGAGGGAAATTAATTAGTCGAACTATAATTTTGAATTATATTATTTTATAAATACCGCATTTTATTTTTTTCATTATTTTCTATTTTTGTCATTTTTGAGAAAATTTAATTATTATTCCATACACGCTCAAAAAACTTTTCGCCAAAAATAAAATATACAGACAATAAGTTGCCAGAACGCACATGTTATTGGAATGGATTTTTCTATTACTTGAAGAAATGTTGGTGTTTTCATTGTAGAATTTCAAAAAAATTTGAGATTCGGTTGACGAATTTTTCATTATTTTGAGAGAAAATAGAGATACGTAAAAAAATCAGTTTTGAATAGAAAAATCTAGTGCAAAGTGTTGCTACTCAGTAAACTGAGCTGTCTTTTGATTCAACAAAAATGCAACTTTAGATATTGGAGGATTTCAGGTAGTTTTAGCATTAGATTAGATTGATGAATTTTCTGTATTTTCGAGAAAATGTGTAAATTAAAACAGATTTTTTTAGCTGTAGTAGTAACAATAAAAATAATAGGAAAAACATCTTCAATTTCCATTTTGTTTTAGAGTGTATATTGATCGAATGCAGAAAATGCGATGTTTCAAACTTTGATAAAATACAAAATTTAAATCTGAAACAAAAACTTAAATACAAAATTCCCAAATTAAAGACAAAAGATAAATGTAAATGAAGTGAAAATTTGTAAAATAGTTGGAAATCTAAAAGTGCGTTATTTTAATATTAGCGAAAAGCGACCCGCAATTAAAAATATATCCAAAATTTCTCGCTCCGAGTCCGTCGTGTCAATGTCGAAATGTCCCTGTGATTTGAAGAGACTTTTCTATTATTTTAAGCAATTTCTGCCTTTTGATTGCACATTTTTCGAAAATTTTGATCTTTGATTTTTATTTCTTACGTATATTTAGATAAAACGGTGTTATAAATTCCGTTTCTAATACGAAAAGGTACTAAGCAGCATGGCTGCCATAACACTCATGTAAATTTATGGATGTATTGCTTTAGCTATGAGTATTTCAGGTAATTGGTGGTTTTTACGAATTTTTGTGGGAGGGGAGGAGTAGAAATATCAAAATTAAAGTGCATGAAAGCAAAATTTAAAGCAAATTTTTCTGTTTTAATGGAATATAATCAAGGTAAAAAATAGTTGAATTCATGGATTATTTTGAGAGCACAGAGTCCTCCGTGGCTTGGGTTATATTTGGGTTATATCCGATCTGAACTAATTAATCCTATATCCATTCAAACTGAACCAGTTTTTAAAAAGTAAATGACCCGAAATCAACAAACTTCGACCTAAAAGTATTCAATTCGAACCTAATCCCAACTCGAAATGCAAGAGAAAATTGAAAAAGAAAATTCCAACTTGTAAAGCAATAAGGGAAAAATAGTCTAGACTAATACCTCCAATATCAATTATATATTTTATTAGAAAAATTACTGTATCTATATATGCACTCATTGACATTCAAATAATATAATTTTATATTTTAAAATACATTTTGGCGATACTTTTGAGAAATGATGTAGAATCGAACCCATACGCTAAAACAATTAAAACTAACCCGACTCGAAAATAGAAGTCAATCCGAACCTCTCCGAAAAAATATTAACTTTAGCCAAATCCGACTCAAATCGCCAGTCGAGTTCGGTTTAATTTCCCAAGGTGATGCAGGATTCTACCCGAAACGCAATCTGAGTCCGACATCTCCACATCTCGATCTGAATCCGAAATATTTCAACCTCAACTAGACCCCATCCGTAAGACCCAAAGACCGTAACTGATGAAAAAATATATCCATACTGTAATGCAATCATGTAAAAATATATCTACAACTATATCTCCAGTATCAGTTTAAATTTTTAAGTAAAAAATCAATATATAAACTCATTAACATTCAATATATTTATTTTTTCAACTTAAAATAAATTTTGTATTCTTTTGAGAGATCGATCTTGAATCAAAAACCATAAATGTCAACATTCAACACGAACCTAAACCAACTGGAATCCGATCCACAACGACAAAAGATTAGACTCAACCCGATATGATCCAGATTGCGAGTCGTATCAGGTTCAGTTTGCCTGACTCGATTCAGCATTCTACTTGGCATCCAAGATAGCCCCGACAAAATTTTAGTATAAATTTTATCCTTTTTGTTAAAAAATATACATGTACAGCGTTATTCATGTACCATCCTGTGTAGGCATCTATATAGATTTTTATTTTAGGAAATTAGATTTTTTTTTTTTTTTTTTTTTTTTTTGAAAGATCGGGTTTGTCCGAACTCAGTCTGCAAGAATCAAAATTCAGTCAGAAACCGACTCGTACCCAAAAGAACTAGTTTAGCCAATTTAAGTTTAATTAAAAAAAAAAAAAAAACCTTATATGTTGACCCAATTTGACGGGGACGAATTTCAAAAGTCAAAATATTTTCCCCGACGAAATCGAATTTTGT
Organism: Maratus speculifer; assembly: GCA_964019185.1. NCBI lineage: Eukaryota > Metazoa > Arthropoda > Arachnida > Araneae > Salticidae > Maratus > Maratus speculifer. Next base: position 128,538,593 of record OZ025296.1, read on the forward strand.
CCCCGATGGGGGGGCCAGGTATGCCCGACGGGGGGGGGGGCATATGCCCCCCCGGCCCCCCCTCTGGCGCCGCCCTTGCACAGAAATGTATGACCTGTACTATTCTGTCTAAGCAGTTTGAGTTTCAGAATAATTCCTCATATATTTTTCTAGATATTTAACAAAACGTCTAAAATCGCAAGAGGCCGGTAACCTTTGGCCATATAGTGTATTAAGATTATCAAGATATTTTCCCCAGTAAATGCCAAGTTTGAACAGAATAGAAGCACTTACTAGCCCTGCATTTGTCGGGTCCCATCTAAAACCAATCCAGAAATATCCGATTTATTGAAGTCATTTGAATCTCGACCCGAACGCTTTATCACCCCGAAACTGGCCGAAACTCGAACATTCGAATTGAAAGAAAATTAATAGCATATTGTAATACAACTGTAGAAAAACCTGCAATCATATCTGCAATGTTATCTTTTAATGAAAATTTTTTTTATGCACAGTAAAACCTTTGTTAATGAATAACTTGGCTTACGAATATTTTTGTTGTTTTTCCGATCGTGTGAACGAATATTCCGCTAACGAATGTTTTAAATTGTGGTCTGACCCAAGGAAAAAAAAAAAAAAAAAACGGGTTTTTTTCTGACCCGCATCAAAAGTATTAGAACCCATTGTTTGCCAGTCGGATTCGGATAAAATCAAGGCTGCCAGGGAGATCCAACGCTTTTCGCCTGATGTTAAACGATAGAAACTGCATAATATAGAATAATAACAGCAGACGTCAACTTGCCTTCTAGGTTCGTCAGTGAATGACGCTTCGATGATCCTTTTCATTATTCTAAACTTGTCGTGATTTTTATTTGGATGCGCTTCAGCAGCTCTATTTACCTCCAATACTTAGTGGCCGATAGATTGCTACAGTTCTAGTCGAGCGAAATAAAAGTGTTTAAAAAATTGCATATTATGGTTGACCGATTTCCGATATGGCATCTCTATGAAAAGCGAAACCGATTATGCGAAAGCGAAATTTTATTAATTTTTCTAAAATTAGTTCTAAAAAGCTAATAATTAAATTTTAAACCATGCCTATTATTTTGAAGTACGCTTTCCGATTTTTTAAACATGCATTTTTAAATTACTTTAAATTGTTGTATTTACTCGTGTGTAACCAACCCCTTTCTCCCCCCACCCCCCCCCCCCCACACACACACACATAAAAAAAAAATCTAAAGATCTATGTTTTTACTAAGCTACAGAATATAACGCGTAGAAATTACCATGAAGTTGTACGAATATAAAAATAATAAGTAGAATAGTTGCATTTTTACGCTTCATATTATAAGCAAATTAGAGGTCCTCAATTTTTTATTCCAGGTCGGCCCGTTGAGAAAATTATTCCGATTTTGCCAGCACGGCCCATTAGAAAATTCGGAACCACTCCGCCGGGCACAGACCTCGGTCAGGCCCAGTTCCGTGTAAACCTCTAAAGCTCATATAATGATATAATCATAGATCAGAAATAACAACGTATTAGACGTCAATGGATATAATGCAATCAGTGCCAGATTTTACGGCAGGGCATTCGGAGCACAGGCTCAGTGCTTCTGATTTTCAGAGGCCCCCCAAATGCTGCTGAAGCTTTTTCTTTTTATTGTCCAAAATCTAATGTAGTGTGTCCAATATCCAATGGTTTATCCAGTATATAATATCCAATGAAATTTTACATTTCATTCTATATTCTGTTATGTTTGTATTATATTTTTATAACGTTGTATATTTTGGTCTGAAACACCCATTTATTACTTTATTATAGTGGATATTTTATTTTTATCACTTCAAAAATGTATTTTTATTTCTTGTTTAATCCTTTTCCTTTTATCGTCAGATTATTTGAATGTTGGGAGTGTAGCTTGCAGACTGAAGAGTCCCCTCCCTAACATTTTAAATAATTGTAGGTTGGTGTTGTCGAAAATTTATCACTAGTTGTTGCATACTTTATCATTCCAGGTAGATAGACTCCAAAATTAGATATTTGATATGTTATATTTAATATTTTAGATATTTGATATATCATTTTAATTTTATACTACCGAAATTTTGTTTCATTTGGAATTTTAGTGCTATTACCAGAGATATTAGAATAGATGAATTTTAATTATAAACAGCCCTGTATAAAAAGTTTAGTTGAAAAACACCATCTTTTGAGTTAAGGGTGTATTCGAAAAAACGCTTTTCCACCTTCAATAGCTCGAAATTTTCCGATACAATTTCAGACACATTTTTTAAAGTAGAAACATGAAATTTACTGAGGGATTCTTGAAAGGACCGTGGATCAGGAAAGGATCAGGTGCCGTGTGATGTCTTTTTAAGCTCAATTCATTAGAATTTGAGTTATAAACAATTACCTTATCAGTATGACTTTTTTTTTTTTCATTCCCAGATCTCCGGCTTGGGAAAAATCGGTTCGAAATGCCGTTTTTGATGGCTTTTTTTGCACTATTTTCTGCATTTATCAAAGAATCGACAATCACGGCACCTCGTGCACTTTCCAAATAAGAGATTTTGAAAGTTTGGTGCATTTGAGAGCAAAAATGAATTCAAAAATAAATCGGAAAATAAGCAGTTTGTATCGAAATACACCCTTAATCGCGCCTTCTATTCTACTGTGGAGCGGTTCCACAGACCGCTTCACAATAGTTAGGGGCCGTCCGTAAATGCGTTTTTTCAATAACTTTTACCCCCTCCCCCTTTGTCACAAATCACTTTACTTTCTTCCCTCTCTCTTGTTACATGTCACGCTACATTATGTAAACATACACTTGTAGTTCAGAAACAAAGCACTATGTTATAGATCATATTTCAAATTTTTTTTTTAAACTTTTACTACGTGTTTTAATGACATTTGTGAGTTGAACAATAAAAGTGGCATTTGCATGAAATGAAGTTTACAACAAGAAAAAAGAATTAATATAGAATAGTAATAAAGTATTAATATGGAAAAGCAATTGAAAACAGTAGTATTTTGGAACTTTAAATAGAATTTAACATATTTGGCTTTAACTTTTATCTTTATGAACACAAAATATTTTAATTTTAAAATAACTTTTTACTTTATAATTTAATCGGCTAAATTTTAATGCTTTTGTTTTAACTAAAATGTGTGATACCTCATTTCTTCTTACCCCCTCACATCCCCTTGTCACAAACTGTCACAATTTCATGAATCCCTCTCCCTCTCCCTTCAAACGTGACATCATTTATGGATGGCCCCTTATGTGATAATTTTTTTACATTAAAATTAACAGCCTATTGATCATATTCATATTTCTCGATTAGATAAGTTTCTTGAAGTGTTGGATTTCATTAATCAAACTTTGTCAGTTTGGGCCCTTCTTATATTTTAAAAGGAAAGTTCGTGCTTCACAAGCCTTTTAGATAATCAAGCCCTGGATTTACTTAGTGTAATGCTTATATATCTACAGAGTTAAATTTTAAGAGATTACTTAAGAGATTAAGAGATTTTACTTTCCCAGTGTTGAATTCAGGGGGTGGCCCGGGGTGGACAACAATAAAATGTCCTCCCCCGGAAATTTTGCGTTTTCAGTAGTCAAAAAATACAATTTTCCACCCGGAACTTTATAATGTCCCCCCTCGGTGAAGTCCCATCCGGAGAAAAGTGTCTGAATTCAACACTGGACTCTCCAACATCAAAGACAGACGGAAAAACAGTCTTTTAAATAGCTCATGTGACTTTAAAAAATCTGAAGGTTGATGGCTTGAGTCTCATGACCCTCCTCCCCCCCCCCCTCCAAAGCTTTAATTTATCCTTCAGTGAAACGCGCCTCACTTAATTTTAGAATACCGATTTGAAATGCAGCTAGCGGAAGGTTCAAAGTAACTTTCAGGATATTCAAGCATGTATCGTCTTCAGGGAGCTTATCGTTTCAGCCAGATTAATAGTGTGTTTCGGTGGGATTGAATTAACAAATCATTAATCAGCTAAGCAACTTGCTCGTCAGATCGTAAACATGCGAGAAAAGAAGGAAATAGGTTTATCATATCCAATCGAATTCAAACGATTGGCTAATTTTGTGTGTTTTATTTAAATGGCCCTTTAAAGAAACTCGACATGTATTCTTTTATTTCTTTTGAAATTTGATTGTTTTTGCAACATTATGCAAAAAATCCTTTAAACCCATGCAAAAAATTAAGATTTTTATAAATAGGTCATCTGAACATGCAATTTTCAAGAGAAAAAAAAAATAAAAAAACGCAACTTCAATTTGATTATTTTTGATTGTTCAATTTGATTTGAATTGTTTCTTAACTTATTACACTTATTATACTTATTGCAATGTCAGTTGGCATTCTTTAGCGCGGTTTGGCACAATGGGGTTTTTCATGGGAGTTCTTTTCCACATTCATTTTAATCCTCATTGTTGTCGTCATCGCTCACTTTGATTCACAGTTACTGAATGCATATTACAGCTTTTGACATTTTTTTCTCTTAAAAACAATGTACGATAGAACAACAATTTAAAAAAATGCATAATAATTGTATATTGACGATTACTGGAGGACTAATTCACCCAACAAACTTTAACGATCACACAATCTGGTCCGATACTTTGGATCAATTCAACAGAATAAATCGAAATCGCTGCTAACAAAATTATATTAGATTAATTTATAACACGATTATTCAATCAATAAATGAATTGTAATAATTTATTCATTTTCGTCTGGTCAAGGAAATATAATTTGGTTTACTCAAGAGATTAAATTGTTTCGATTAGTTACACAGCCGCCAGCAGAACTAAACATCCTTTTATTTTATTTTATTTTTTCTTCCACCGGCCAGGCGTATAAACACAGATGCAAACAGATGAATATATTAACTCTTCTCGGCGATAATTATATCATCGAAAGGCGGAAAAAAGAGGAAAACACCATCTCATTTCACGGACGTCGAGCTCATTTATACGCTGAGAGTCAAGAGCTATTCGATCATTTCGGGTCCGAGTCAGTACTCAAAGGGGTACGGGTCCGTGTAATAATTGTACTTGAAAAAATCGGCCAGGAGAACTAACAAACTGAATAATGCTTTTTTCCGGGTTTGTGGAGTCAAAAGTCCACAGCTCTATCCGGTTTATAGCATGATAAGTATTGATACCCCATTTGAAGAGGTTAAACTCATCGCACAAGCTTTGCAATATAGTATTTGTATAATCAGAGAAACTTTGGAGATATTAAGAAGAGGCAGGAGAGTTTGTAATGATGTGTTATTGTATAACATACCGCATACAGTTGGCAAAAAAATTATTTGTACACTCTAAAATGTTTAATTTTTAACTAAATAAAAACAGATATTTTGTCAAAAATAGTTTTAATACAGTCTGTTTACCGCGCGTTTTAAATTACACAACAGAAAATTTCGATAAAGATGTAAACTAATTTTCTAATAGGAAAAGTTTAAAAATTTCTTGCAAAGAAAGTATTTGTATATTTCTCCATCCTGATATGTACTGTGTTTTATAGTGTTTATGGTTCAAAGGACTACTTATACAGAAGCTGTTAATAATTTTTAACTTCATATTATATTTGTCTGACATTTAATTTAATTTGCTCTTGAAGTATTTGAGAATAGAACCTAAAACTAGACAGGTACCTCTAGATATATGAAATCCTATTATTGAGCATAATAAAAATTGAAACTCGCAACAAGAATTTGTAAAAGCTATTAAATTACCATCTACAACTATTGGATGTATAGTGAGAAACTATGAATAAATTAGATGCATCGAAATTCAATGAAAACCAGGACTTCTCAGCAAACTAACAATGAGGGAGTGTTGTTAAAAAAGCTTTTAAAATCCTATGCGTTCGGTTCAAAAATTTGCTGGAGACCTTGCAACATCTTCTCGCATCAGTGTAATACTTCAATCAATAAGAAATATTCTTCTCAATGCAAACTTAAAAGGAAGAACCTCAAGGAAAAATCCATTCATCAGCGAAACAAATAGGCGAAAACGCATAGTATTCGTTTTCATATACAGAAGTAAATCATTGGATTTTTGGAAAACAGTAACTTTTTCTGATAAGGGAAAATTCGGAATTTTCTTCCACTAAGCATTCGAAAAAATTGGCGTAAAAATAAAACTGTTCTAGATCCAAAACGTTTACTTCAAACTATCAAGCATGGTGGTGTGAATATTATGGTTTTGGGGTGTATAGCTTCTAATTGAGCAGGACATTTAAAATTTATTGACAATGGAAGGACAAGTTTAACACACGTTTATGTGTCGCGGCATAATTTATTAAACCGTGCTAAGAAACTAGGCGTAGAGGAAGCTTTTCACTTTCTGCAGGATAACGACCAAAGCATACTGCTGTGATCACCAGCACATGGTTACTACAATACTCGAAGACGACTGGTAACTCCTCTAAAATCTCAAGACTTGAATCCAATAGAAAATTTGTAGATGCTATTGGATGCAAAAAACCGAAAAAAAAATATGTATCAGTAAAAAACAGTTTTAAAGAAGCTCTTATTGTGTCATGGAATAACATTAACCATACCGCTACAAAAAAGTTGGTGGAATCTATGTCACACTATCTAGAAGTAGTCATAAACGCTAAATGAATTCACACAAAATATTAATTTGTATCATTTTACTAAATTTTCATTAATTATATTACATTAATATAGTGTACAAATACTTTTTTTGCTTTATATTTTTATATATTTGTTTATTATAATGTAAAAAATTGATTCGTTTAATTTTGTTTTTGCTTCTATAATATTATAATGCATTAAATTAATGTATTACAGTATTTTTTGCTTAAATCTTTTGTTTAATTTCATTATAATTAAAAAAAAATGAAGTGTACAAATACTTTTTTTGCCAACTGTATATGGTTTGGCATACTTCGAATACCTGGGGAATTTGGTTTCGAATAGCCCTTCCTCCCTTCCCCTCTGTTTTTTATTTGTTTTTCTGGTTTCTATAGCAACCATCCTATTTCTTAATATTTTTGTCATTGATTGGTTTCACCCTCTGATATATAACCAGCGTATATCTTTGAAGTTACAACAGTTCTCCTGATGACGGTTGATGGTTAGCTTAAAGTGCTTGGGTTTTCAACATCTTATGATATTATTGTTTATAACATCTTGAAAGGTTTTAGTGTTTTTAAACTTTTGATTTTTTGCTCCTATTAAAGAATAAAATTTACTATGAATTACGTATAGTATTCATACTGTTTATTTAGTTTATTAAAGTGACTATGACTTTTCAATTTATGCTATAGAATTGGGCTGTCCAACGCGGCGCCCATTGGCGCCATTTGTAGATTTTGTGGCGCCCTTTTGAAGGTTTCCTGTTATTATACTTTTTAGTAATAGAATTCCTCCATAAAGAATTTTTTCTTTAAAATCATTCTTATTTCCATGAGAGAGATTTTCAAAACCTGCGAAAATATATAAAAAACCAGAAACATACTTTGAAAATTTAATCATGTATATTTTCACGATTTCTAGTTATTGTTTATAAAGTGTAATTAAAATGGTTAAATTTGATAATAATTGAAATTGTTACATTTTTACTATTTAAGAAGCAACAGAAAAATAAACCTTTTTCACTTCCACCGCCCACCCCTTTGAAGACAAGAAATTTCAGATTTTTTTTATCTTGCTGTTGTCAAACTGGCCTGGCTGTTTTATATGAGGGATAAAGAAGCTTAATTTTTCCTTCTTGATATTTGAAATTTTAAGCTGTTTCTTTTAAATCTGCTTAAAAAAAAATAAAACTGTGCAAAATGATTTTATCTACAAAAGCACTTCCAGACTATCTCTTTTCAACCAGCTATATAAGGTTGATTTTACGATAAGAGGTAATTTACACCGCAATCCATTTAAAACAGATTTTTTATTCTATATGTTACTATTTTTTGCAATGAATCGCATCATCTTAATATACTTTATTAAATAACATCACGATTGAATGCCTAATTAAAACACATTTTTCTGAAATTTCTTAAAAAGTCTAAAAAAGTCTCTACCCTGGCATGTCCCCTTGCTGGTTTCAATTTAACTTTCAAACAATACATATATTTTTTCCATCAGTTACTTAACTAAAGTATGTTTAATTAGAATTTAAGTAATTATACTTACGTATTATAAAATAAAAAATAAAATAATTTTGTTAATTTCAAATAATTTTTAAAATTAACTTTTGTCCCGCTTTTTTTGTGTATCTACTCTGTCAAATTTCGTTCCGCTGAAACAAATATAAATTCAAGAATGGTATATTAGAAGTAGCGCTTAAGGACATATATCGGCTTGAAGTTAGCAATACTAAACGCGCAAGCCATTTAAGCGTCGCCATTTTTAGTCGTTGCAACGCGACCGTGCGGTGTAGTGGTTTCGCAAGGTGATCGTGTATCTCCCCTGGTAAGTTATAAAACTTATAATATTCATTTAATTTAATTGCATTTACTGCCCTAATTAAACAATACAGTAATAATTAAAGTGAAGTACACAATTAACCCAAAAACTAATTAAGTCAGTTAAAAAATTTGAATTTACATGAAAATATCTCTCCCCTGCCGTATTTCCCCTGTCAGGATAACTGCCAGGGAAGAGAGTCACTGACCAGAAAAAGTTATAAAATATGTATAAAGTGACTTGTCCTTATATGAAAAGGTAAATAAACGGGACAAAAATCACAATTTAAAGGTTTTTGATAGAGCTGAAAATTTCCTTTTTGGCTGTATCCTCTATGTATTTGAAACCTCTTATCGTAGAATCACCCATAAATTGGTCACTATCATTCTTGTTTTCATTTTCGTACTTTTTATAAAACTAAATTCACGCCTTCAAAATAAATCAAAACGTATTTTAACATCCTAATTGAAACCTAGTAATATATTTGATCTCCATGTGAATTTATTTTTATTTTTTGTTATTGTTTCTATTATAGGCATGTTTAAAGTTTTTGGTACCTTACCCCACAAACATTTATGAGATAGACCTTACGTAGAAAATTGTATTATTTGAAATTTAATACATGTAACTTCAAAAGCGTAGGTGCCTTTTGTATACTACCTTAAGATTCATTCCTACATCGTTAAGACGTGCATGTATACTAAAACTGTGCAATAATACTGCTGCATGCTTTCAATCATATGAAAAATTGCGCCCTTCATTGAATACCAAGACCTGAGGTGCGTCCCTGCTTACTGAAAGGTTGGACAGCCCTGATATAGAATTTATATGTATTATCCCATTTATATGTATTAAATGAAAATTATTTTCATTTTATATTACAAAATAAAAAGAAAGTAGCAAAACCTGCTTTTAAAAGTTTAGTTTTTTTTTCCACAGCCTAAGAATTTTTATTAAATGCTATTGTTTGTCATATCATATCTCTGTTGAAATGATTTTTCAGTTACATGTTTAACTACCAATCGACCTAATATAAAAACCTGAACCAATATGTCTGCAGTTTGGAATGAAATAAATTATGCATTCCATTTACATAAGTATAGTTTTTAAGTAAATGATACTAGTTTAAAGAAATTATTGCAGTTTTGTCATTATTATGAATATCAGTATTCAATAATTCCATTGTTTGTTTAAAAAATGTATATTTTTACATTATTAGTTTTTTTTCTTAGAATCTTAATTTTATTTCCTTAATAAAATATGTTTAGTTTTGGTATAGCTTTCCAATCTCAACTCAAAAAAGTTTTGATATAGTTTTATTTTTATAATCTAAATTCAAACAAAACTAAGTTTTACTTTGGCTTACTCAGGTCTGTAACTAAAAAATAGCGTAGGATTTATTGACTGTTAGATTTTTACTCACTGAAACCAGAAATATATATATTAAGTTTAATTAAATGTAATTTTTAGCTCACAGGCTATCATAGCCTGAGAGCTTATGTTCCCGTCCGTTCTGTATGTTCGTTCGTGCGTAACGCGATAACTCATGATAAAAATATCCGATCCACTTGAAATTTTGTATATAGGTATATCCTGATAAGGCGCTTCCCTGATTAGTTTTTGGAGTTCATTCGATATGTATAAGAGGGGGAACGGGGGGCTCATGCCCCTCCCATTAATTGATATAAATAGTTTTTCATGCAGAATTAAGTTTTCGTTCAAAATTTAGATATAGGATCATTCTGATGAGGCGATTCCGTGACTGTTATTAGGTGTTCATTGAATAAGTATAAACAGGGGGAACAGGGGTTCTAATGCCCCTCCCCTTAATTTATATAAATGGGTTTTCAAGCAGAATTGTCAGGTTTCGTTCAAATCTGAATAGTTTTGGAAGTTTAATGGTTAAGTATAAAAGAGGGGGATAACTCCTCTTAAATTATATAAATGCTAAATGGGTTTTTATTAAGAATTATCCGATTTGCTCTGAATTTTGGATATAGATTTTTTATATGATAAAGCATGTCCTTTATAGTTTAGGAGGTTCAATGATTAAGTATAAAAAAAGGGAAAGGGAAGAGCTGTTTCCCTTTCTTCTTCTTCTTATTCTTATTTTTTTTTTTTTTTTGAACTGAATTAACCCTTGAAAATATAAGGCTGTAATGTACAACTAGTATGCGTAGCCTGTGAGCTCAATGCCATCAGATTAACTGGGCAATATTCTTTTTATTTTCTTTTTACCCTGAAATCTGGTATTCTATTCTTGAGTAAGAAACCATATTCAATAATGTTTCCACATGGTAATTTTATATTTCTAAGAGTGGAACTCAAAAGTTATGAAAACAGAACACTACAAATAGAAAATGCTCACTATCTGAGGAATTAACAAAAGCAGTTACATACAGAGATAAACTTCTACTGTATTTTAGAAAACTACAAAAATTCAAAGTTTAATCAAGAGGGAAAGTATAATTTGGAACATAGTTACTTGTAATAAAATATGGGTTTTTTTTTTTCATCGCAGTTGTACTTTTCTAATGCAAACTGCCCATGTTTTTGCAAAATTACTGTACATTATGGAGGTAAAATGGAGGTCAATTTTAGATTCAACACCTTGAAAAAACATTCAATTAATCAGCTATAACAAAATCTTGAAAAATGTCGCATAGTAGTGCCACGTATAGGGCAATTTACACCAAAAACTAAACAGCATTAATATATATCAGAAACTGTCTGAAGCTGTAGTTCGATTAAAAAAATAAAAATCGTCCTTGAGGTAAAGCTATTGCGATAATCATGAATAATGCAGCATAGCAGCGTCATCTGATGAGCAATTTACACCAAAAAGTAATGAGCACGAAGTTATGTTAAAGATTAACTTAATCTGAAATTTTATAAAAATACATACATTAGTTTGAGATAGAACTATTGTGGAAATTATGAATAATGCAGCATAGCAGCGCCATCGGTTTGGCGATATACACAAATAACTAAACATTTCGAGTTTATATCAAGGTGTAGCTGAATCTAAAGTTTTGTGAAATTATGTGCATCAGTTCTTGAGATAGAGTGCCCATAAAATTTGTCACATACAGACTCACAGAGTGACAGATATTTTCCAAAAACCATCAAAACGTGTTCAGGACCTTCTAAAACGTTTAAATACACCAAAAACTGAAAGTCAAATTTTTCACGAATTCAATACTTACTTCTTGAAAAGATAGATTAAAGTAATAAATGCATCTTCAAAATTTTATGTTGAATTTTTAATTTTATCATTTCCATTAATCGGCATATTATTGCAAAAAAAGAGAAGTTGCATTTAATTACATATTTAGATTTTTTTCATGTAATCAAGTTTTTGTGAAATTGTGAACTTTTTGTATATACTTTTACAAAATATATTCAGAATTTTTGAATAAGAAATTATTACTAAATTTAGGTTCGTATTTAGACATTTTTAATAAGGTTATTTACCATACATATATGCAACTTAATAAGATTCAGCTGCGGTATGGAATGAGATTTTTTTTTTTTTCTTCAATCACTGCACTTGCGAAAGATTCAATTTGTTGATTAAACTTTTTCTGAAATGTCTATTTTCAAGAGAAATTTTGCAAAGGTTCTTGTGTTTCAAACAAGAAAAAAATGTGAAGGATCCTTTCAAGTATTCTCAAACAGATTTCTGCTCAGAGATCAGATTACCCACATTAAAATTTTCATGTGAGACACTCAACATAAAAATAAATAAAATAAAAAGTATGAGAATGTAGCTATTACAAAATTTTCACTATATTATTTCATAAATGAAATTTCAATTTTTCCATTTCGGAAAAATTGAAAAGTAAGCCTTCGGGAAAAAAAACCGAAAAAAACCGTTTTTTTTCCCAATTTTTCCGGTTTTTTCCGAGCATTCCCATCTCTAATCTTTCGATTTAGTAAATGAACTTTCTGCATAAAGTGTCATATGAGAAACTGGGCTTTAACAAATTACTACGATTTTAGCACTGACAACCATAATCTAATGTCAAATTAAATTAATTTATGAATCTACTTCTGAGAATGTCAGAATTAAAAATAAAAATAAAAAATCACAACCGACACTGGATTATTATCATGATAATGTATTGTAAATTTCATGTTATAAACTGATACTATCTATGAGATCAGAACGATTAAGTAAGCAATATTATGAAAAAATAAAAGTATTTGTTGTTATGGTTTTGTTAAAAGTTGTTACATAATTCATAGGAAAAGAATAGTTAGATCCTTTATCTTTTTAAAAGGTTGTTGATTCTCTTTGAAAATATCCCATATGATTAAAGTGACCGACACCAAAAAAGAAGAAAAATCAAAAAGGGAGAAGGGGGGGGGGGGGGGGAGCTCGCTGTCGTCATTTGTAGTTTATTTTGTCTAGTGACAAAGGGAATTAAAATTTCAATCCACGTTCTAAGGAGGATTTGAGTTAATCAAGCTCGGCTAAAAAAAGAAAAAAATATCCGAGAAGGGAAAACGGTTCTCTGCATTAATGACCCCGAGATAAAATAACGCAAAAAAGAACAAAGGATTTTTGAAATTCCCCTCCCCTCTCTACATAAACACACCTCAAAGTTTCAAGCAAACAAATAAATAAAAAAAAATAATAAAAAAAAATCCGAGGATATCTGCTTCAGTGAATTTTGTGTAGCAATGCGCAGCTAATGTTCTAGGTTTCAACTTGTTGAAAGGATATGTTTGTGATGCGAACACTCATTGGAGCGAATTGGATCGCTTTTTACATACCATACTAAAAAACGGATTAGAAGTATCTGTATATTATCAAGTAATTCATATACATTATGAATGAAATGTAGTGATAAGAGTATTATTAGGCAAAGGTCATTCTTGACCGTCCTACCTTAAGCGATATATCGACAATATTAGACTAGAGTCAAAGTTTCCGAGGGCCATTATATACACTTTTAAATAAAAAGTTTTACAAAAAATATCATACATAATTGGTGAAATCATAGGTTAAATATTTTCATGTGCGGTTAAGATAACATTGCCCTAAGGCGCTACTTCAGACAAATGAAAAGATCCGTTCGTTAATGCTAATCCTATGGAAGAAATTTATAAAAATATCTCGATTGCATTTCAATATTTTTAAATGATCCTTTTTGCAATGGATAGCTGAGACTGATCTGAATGCAGGCCGTTTTTTACTTTTTCGAGTTTGGTTGCAGATATTTTTTATGAGTGTGCTTTCGCTTTCCAAACCGGCTCCGGAAATGAAAGCGTCCCCATAAAAAAATATCGGTAAACAATATCAAGAAAGTAAAACACGGCCTGCATACAGATCGATCTCAGCTATTCAATGGAAAAACATTTACAAATATCAAAATTCAACCACGATATCTTTATAAATTTCTTCCATAGGATGAGTATTAGTATTAGCGAAAGGGTCTTTTTTTTTGAATGAAGTAGCCTCATAAGACCGGTGCCGCACATCTATACGGCACATGATCAGCAATTTATCTTTCTGCGTCAGAGAGAGAGGGAAAAAAAAAAATTGTGAGCCGCTCCTTACATTTTCTTGACCCCCCCCCCCCCCCCTTCTATTGTTCATTTCTAGCTACGGCCTTGGTGCATGATGCGAAAAATTCCGTTCATCATTCTAGAGAACGCAGTATCATCAGTAAATATCAGTAATATACGCTGTCAGCGTGACATCAGTCATGACGTTTTGCTTGGAAGCTGACTCAAAACAAACGGTTACTATGTTCCCTTTCTTCTTAAATATAAATCATAGAAAATGTTATCAGGGAATGAATATAAAATATTAAAACACATATCTGTACGATACAGCTATAAATTATTGGTAAAATGCATAAGAAGATTAGAAAATATGGCATAACAACTGTTTCTTTGGAGTCAGTATCCAAGGAAAACATCACATCTGACTTCACGACTGAAAGCGTCTATAATAACTGGTCGAAACTAGGGCTCTTATAACCTTAGGACTTCCTATAACCTAGGGCACCTATAATCTCTAGGACCTTGGTTGTAACGATGAATCGCCTCAGATTTGCCTCTTGGTGTGGGGGTACCATCCGTACCAACCTTGCCGGGGCTCTGCTTGAAACACAACCTAAGAACAATTCTGTAGAGATGAAAAAATACTCCTATTCATTGGTAAGACTTCAAAATTCCCATCTCTATGAGCAGAGAATACATCCATATTTTTCATCAGAAAATTAAAATTCTTATCTTCGTCTTCCTAAAGGATGCATATTTGTAGTTTAGCTGAAAAAATATTCTTAAAATATTACTTAATTTTATTCGATGTATTAAAAACTTATTTACAGCTCGTCAGCCTCGCTAACATTTTAACAAGATATCAAATCATCTGTATGTTTAAAAAATATTTTTTCAGTTAAACAGCAGAGTTATCTTAAGAAAAGTAAAACCGGGAAAAAAAATAATAAGAATTAATTTTCTGATGAGGAATTTGAAAAATACGGATGCATTGATCTGATAATCCGATTTGACAGATAATAAATCCCAACTTCTTATAGGATTCCTATTTCAATCTTAAACGTTTTAATTAATATTAATCAATGATTAACGTTATTATTATTGAACCAATTCTTTTTTAGGGTTTCATTCATCTGACGAAACCCTATTTGTCTTTGTCCCCTGTCTGACTGTCTGTCACAGAGTCCGTACACAAAAACTATATAAGTCAGAGAGTTAAAATTTTGTGTACTTACTATTGAATACCTCTTGTCACACAACAAATCATAAAGACTATTATTTTGATTATGAAAAAGAGTATTATTTTGATTAAAATATTTTTTAAATACAGTAAAACCTCCATAACGGACACTTCCGAGTAGAGGACACCTCTATTTAACGGACAGTTTTCCAATCCCCACTCCCAAAACTTAAATTTTTGTATGTTTAACCTCTGAATAACGGACATTCCCAATAGCGGACACTTTTTTCGGCGATAAAGGATGCAAAAGTATTTTTTAAACAGGAAAAAAATGAAAAAAAAGTAAAAAAGCCTCTGAATTTATCAGGAGAACGTGTCACTTATTTTGTGATCACAGTTAAATGTAGATAAAGAGCTGGGGGAAATTCCCCCCCCCCCCCCAACGTTCAGTGCTAAATTCAGGGGGTTGCCCGGGAGAAATAATCTCCCAGACTATTGAAATGACATCCAAGAATATTTTGAGATTTTATGCTTTTGAGGATGTATTCGAAAAAATGCTTTTCCATCTTCAACAGCTTGAAATTTTCTGATACAATTTCAGACACATTTTTCAAAGTAGAAACATGAAACTTACTGAGTTGATTTAAGAGACGTATAAGGTTCCGTGTGATGTCATTTTACGCTCAATTCATTGGAATTCGATTTATGAACAATTATCTTCTTAATATGATCCTTTTTTTCGTTCACAGATCTCCCGCTTCGGAAAAATCGGTTCAAATTGCCATTTTTGATTGCTTTTTTTGCAACATTTTCTGCATTTATCAAATAATCGACAATCACGGCACCTTGTGTACTTTCCAAATAACACAATTTGCCAGTTTGATGCATTTGAGAGCAAAAAAGAATTTAAAAATAAATCAGAAAATAAGCAGTTTGAATCGAAATACATCCTTAAAGATTAAAAAGTGCAACCCCTCCCTCCTTGTCCGGAACTCTACAATGTCCAATAACATCACAAAGAAAAACAAATTACTTGTAATCGCAAGCAAAAATAAACTTTTGTAACAGATTTTTTTTCACAATAATATAATAAACAGTGGATAAAAGTGTGCACAATTTTATTTCAATTTTATTGCTTAAAAAATAAAATTTAATTTCTGATTAATTATATAATAGAGGTTTTAGGACATATAAAAGTAAATTAATGAAAAATTAAGCATTTCTTCGCGGTTTTTGAATCTCTGAGGTTTTCCCAATAGCGGACACCTCCGAATAGCGGACAATTTCTGCGTTCCCGAGGTGTCCGTTAATTTAGAGGTTTTACTGTATCACCAGTTCAATTTTTTGTTGTTGTTCTTTTCCTAATTGTTGCATGCAAGTTTAAATAGGTATACAAATTATTATGTATGTAACAAATTATTAGATTAAATAAATCACGTGAAAAATGCGCTTATTTGTTTTTGTTGTTTTCATTATATTTATCATCTATTTTGATATGCAAAGTGAAGTATTTTTTTTTTAATTTATTAAATTCTTATTCATTTAAATTACTAGCCGCCTTTGGTGACCAGTTGGTCTCCCTTAAATTTATGCTAAGCTCTGCAATATTTTACTTTTACTTATAAGTATTTTGAAAGAGATATTAAACGAAACCCTCTGTGCGATCTGCGTTCACACTTACCCACTTTTCCCCCCTCTTTTTCATACATGAAGACGCGGTACCTATTTTGGGGGGCAATAGGTTGTATACGTTGTGACTGCGGCATGTCGCTGGAAAAATAAATTACATATCAAAGAGGTGTAAAATAATTGTCTTTTCTTAAACTTTCTATCCATTCCCCATCAACGTCTTTAGTAATATATTTCATGTTTTTAAATAAAATCATTTATGTGACATGAAATTTGTCTCGATGGACATGCATTTTTAAACCGACGTGTGCAATGTTAATGGTCTGTAACAAAATATTCAATGCTGAATTAAATTACTTATTATAATATTTTTTAAAGAGGAAAGGTTGGTACTAGTTGAAATAGTGTTGAATTCACTTTTTTTCCGGAAGGAGTTTTTGTGGCTCCGGGGAAAGGGAGGACTTTATAGAGTTCTGGTGGGAAAATTCCACTTTTTGACCATAGAAAACACAAAATCGACAATTTGTCGGGGGGGGGGGGGGCAGACATTTCACTGCTAGGGTATTGTAGCCTGCCCGGGCCACCCCCTGAAATCATCACTGAGTTGAAAGCAACCAGTTTTGGTAATATTTTAAAGAAAAAGTATCGCATCTAAATCGATTTAGTTACAGTAATCTCTCAAGATTTTTTAAAACTATATGTCAGTGGCGATCAACTTGATCTTTCTAACATGTATTGAGTACTACGCAATGTTCCCTAAGAATAAAGTCCGAAGAATGCAAATATCATCAATATCCTGGTTCTGTTTATGAAAAACTGCTGCGCGTCTTTGTCTCTCAATTATTTTGATCTAAAAGCAATTTTGAGATGAGTCATCTAGTGGAAAGTTACAATTTTCCTCTGAAAATGGAAAGAAAGTAGCAATTTTTCCATGTATTTCCATTTTCCGACGTCTCTTTATTTATTTAACCTACACATTGACTTCAATAATGATCCCAAATGAACTAATGCGGATCTAATGTATTTTTAGAACAAAACATGCGGAAAAAGACTGAAACAAATGACGAATCAATCGTAGGTTTTCTTCCTTTCGTACACCCTGTCGCACAAATGATACAATTTTGTACTCACTACAGATAGCTCGTGGAAATTTTGGAGAGACGAAAAAATTGTGCGACCCATACACGCGATAAACACAGATCTCTAGTAATTGAAGCTAGCAAACATGCTAAATTTCGCTTCAACGTCATTTATTAAAGGGAAAATATAAAAAGATGGGAGGGAAATTTAGACAAAAAGTATATTCAGGCATTTTCGTACATATGGGTGAATATCTCAAAATGTCAGATTTTGATCAGTATCCACTGAAAACAATTCAAAATTTCAAGGGGTAAATTTATTTTTTATTAGAGAATAAAGGATTTTTCATATAAAATTGCCAAATTTTGAAAAAGTTAAATAATAAGTTAATTTTTATTTACATATCATTTCTTGGTCCATGCCAGGATAATGGCAATTTCATTCCAAAACATTTTTTTACATTCTGATTTTTTTTTTTTTTTTTTTTTTTTTTTTTTTTTTTTTAGGTTGAACATTTAAATTTTTGTTTAAAAGAAACATGTTTTCAATATAATAGTTCAAATTCTATGTAATGTTCAGTTTTATTTGTTAATTTATTGAAGCCAGGAAAATGACAATAAAACTCTACTTTTACAAAGATTTTAATCACATTATTTTCAAAGAAATATCTAAAAGATCTTACTGGTAAATACGATTTGACTATTTCTGGCTTGAACAATGTCAGAAATAAGAAGAATTACTCTGCAGCGCCCTATTTATACATGATAAAGAACGAAAATGCAGGCCAGGAAAATGACATTCATTTTCAGTGACAACCGTATTTTAATTATCAAAAAATATTTGTATAATACAGAATTTATTATTTTCTTCACATATTTGTTTTATAAGGTGTAAATATTAATAAAAAAAACTAGAACACAATATTTATGCAGTATGTCAGAAGGCCCTTTACTTTGCACACATCATAGTCCAAGAGCCAACCGCACAAAACCCTAAGTCATCGAGCACAAGAAAATATCCTTCTTTTTATAGAAAAGTGGTAATAGAGGAACCTAATTATCCATGTCTGCTGGAAACGAAGTGATGCATCAGCCAAAAATTGATACCACTAGTAGTTGACTCATAGGATTAGCATTGTGTTTTCCTGCATCGAGTTTTCCATGTTTTCCAACTTTTGATTGTACGGCAAACACAATGTTAAACCTACGAGTCAACCACTAGTGGTATCAATTTATGGCTTATGTACCACATCGCTTCCGGTAGACACCTATTATTAGAGATTCCTCTAATGATGAAAGATTTTTTCTTCTGCTCGATGACTTAGGGTTTTGTGCGGTCGGCTCTTGGGCTATCACAGTGTGATATGCCAGAAAAATGACAATCTGAAATTCTAAGTCTTTTAATTGCTTTATTTATGTTATTAGAAATGTAATGTCTTTTGAAAATACTTCTAAGGATATATTTTATTAAAATACACCAAAACAAATTGCATTATTATATTAACCCGCGAGTAGTCGCGACTTTTTTCACAACGTCATTAGTCGCGCTCGGTCATTTCGCCGCTGGCCCCCCGCATACCAAATATGTAAAATAAGAAATATTATTCACCTAGTATAAGAAAATAACATTACAACTAAGATATAAATTTGCAGTTTTCTTAAATTATGCATTTTATTCATGAGATCTGGAGTAATTGGAAAAAGTAAAAATGAACTCATTAGTGACTTTTACGTAGACTTTTTCGCCAACTTCAACTTTGTTTCTAAAAATCTACCTGAAAGAAAAACAGAGGTGTCCTGTTACTTCACTAAGGTGGGCGAGAGAGCTTCAAAGTCAGCTACATGGTAGACCTCCGTTGCATTTGTAATGTGATAAAAGTTAGGAGTAGATAAGTTATACGGGCGGCGAAAAGACCGACACGCGACTAATGACGGGTTAATAGGAATTTTAAGGAACGGACTGCAATTTTCGCAATTTTTTTATATTCATTCATATGCGTGATGTTACCACTGATGAACCAATTTGTTTTACTCATAATTTTATTTGGTCCTTCCATTATAAGGTAATAAAAATAATTTCTAAGTATTACTAATTACCACATTTCAATGTAAATAAAATCAAAATCTTAGATTAATTTCTGCACCGTAAAACACACGAAGGCACGCAAGGGAATAATATCCTATATTTCTCATGTACAATAAATACATACATATGTTTTACATTCAATTTAAACAATATACATTTATTTATTTATTCACATATTTTTATAGACAAAAAATTACATTTATTCCATTGCAGTCATGTAACTTCTCCACATGCTTTTGTTCTTGCTCAAAGAGATTTAAAATTCTTAAAATAGCAAAAAGTAAAAACGATTTTTTTTTATTTTATATTTAAGAAAAAAACATCATAAGAAAAACCCAATTTTTTAAAGGGAATAATAGATACATGTTTCTTGGTTCATTTCATATTTTTTTCAAATGATAAAGAGGAAAATTACTTTTTATAAGACTTTTTAAAGTTATCGAGAAGAAAGTTTCAATCTCAGGTTGCGCGTATGATAATAAAAGAATTTTTGCAAGTAAAATAATAATAAAAAAGTCGGTATGTAATTAAACTTGAAAGTTTTGTGCTCTGTATTTTGCTTATATAAAATTTGCAAAACATTTCAATATGACATCAAAGAAAGAAAAATTAACTTTTTATCTGGCTCCACAAAAAGATGAAAATTTAGGTTAAATTTAGAGCTTACCATATACCATATATCTAAAAATACCATTAAAAAAACACTGAAACGTTTTCTTTTAAACTACCTTGATCGCAATGATCTAAAATCACACCTTGAGAAAAATGACTTTAAAGTTCTCTAACAGCTACTAAGATTGCCTAATTTTTTTAAAAAACTCCTCAGAATGGTTACTACAATTTTATTCTCACATATACTTTAATTATAATTATCCCAAGCATTTATTGACGATAAAGTATTTCTCTTTGAAAAAGTTCCACTGACATTGGCTAAAATATTGGTAATTATTCACTTCAATGCGTAAAGTATTTATTCAATACCAATGTTTCTATTTTAATATAATTTGGGATGTAATTGCAACTCTGTGCAGTTTTTGAAAGAAAAAATTGTGACGATTGCTACACTTTGAAATATCAAATTCTGATAAGTTTTCCCCTTATCCAGGTCCGTAGATAGAAGGGAATAATAGGGGGGGGGGGAGTCAAGAAAATTTAGGGAGAGCTCATATTTTCTCTCTCTGTATATCTCTCTCTCACGCAGAAAGATAAATTAGTACATATTCACATTGTAGTACACAGGTACTATGTTTCTTATTAAACTGTTGTTATAACTTCATTTTATGCTAAGAAAAGAATACGATTATGAAATTTTCGAGTGTATAACTAATGCAAAATTAAACATGTTAGCTTTATATGCGTAAATAGGATGAGCAAATGTTGAAACATTTATTTTAGTTACAATTTAGTATTTCTGCAAAACTGTGAAAGAGTCTCAAAACTAAATAAAATTTTTGAAAAGAATTTCATTTGAATTTTTGATACAGAAATTAATTTAGTGACCTTAAAATCTTTTCTAGAAAATACTTTTTTTTTTCTTTTGAGTATTTGAGGGGTTATCATTAGATTATGATAAGATTGCCAAGTTAACCAAAATTGTCTTAGTCTTTTTGAGAAAATAATTGCAGAAAACTGCAATTTTAAGAGATACGTATTTATTTAAATCATTTTATTAAGTTTGAGCCCTTTTTTACAGTGGATCCAAGGCCATGGCCTAGTTGGCCTGTGCTGTAATCAGGCACTGGCCCTACCCTTATCCCTCCCCATATGACGTGCATGAATTTCATATTCGAGCGGATTTCTGCGTAAGCTTGACTATAACAAATGTACCTGATCTTATCCTCCAAGACGTTGACCACCATGAGGGGCAGGAAGCAAACGATGAATGAGCAGAATATGATGAGCATCATCCTGGTAAGACGGATCTCATCTTGCCTGCATGACAGCTGACGAACCAGAGGTGCCGGGCTCGTCGTGGTTGACTTGGGAGTCGGGGAGTGGGCCTCCACAGTTTTCCTGCTCTTGTGCACCTGAAGTTATACACTCAAATCAGATCACAGACCAGTAAGTACGAAATGAACAAGTAGTTTTTCTTTTTTTCAATTCATAGTATTAATTCACATTCATCTTATATATATTTATAATGTATATTTGGCCATATACTACACTATATGACCAAAGGTGACTGGCCATTTGTAGTTTTAGATGTTTTGTTGAGTATCTTTAAAAATACATAAGGAATTATTCTGAAACTCCAGGTACATAAACGGAACAGAGAACGTCATATATTTCCATGAAGATTTTTTCCCGAAATCCCATAGGGGACCGTCAACAAATTGAGAAAGAACGAAGATCTTTTGGATAACCTTGTCAAAATTAATGCAGCAAAAGCATTCAAACTGCAGATTATGATTAAGTGGATTATTGCAATAAACTGTGTTCATTTTTTATGAGGATAGCATACTCGTACAGAAATTAAGGTTTTTATAAAAACAGACCCAAATTTTGCCAAGTTTTTTGTTTATAATTTGCAGAGTTCTTAATATTTTTTCAGGAAATATGATAAATAATATTATACATAATACCCTGTAATCAGAATTAAAAAATAATAAAAACTGTATGAAAAATAAGCAAGTTTATTAAATAATGTTTCAATGCGTATGCATGAACGCATTCAAAATGTAATTTGCTTATTGTGTTAGCTAAATGCATAAAGCAATTTTTGTAAAACTCTCAAAAACATAGCTTGAAAATTCTGCAAATTATCGTCGATAGACTAAGGTCAAAAGGAACCCCCCCCCCCCCCCCCAAAAAAAAAAAAAAAAAAAAAAAAAGAGGGGTTGTATTCAAATATAGGACACATACAGGATGGCTACTAAATATTGAGACATTTGAAAAAATAAGAATTAATTTTAATCGTTTGATAAAATTATTTATTTCTGTATTTCAGCGTTTGGCAATTTTCTATTAGTGCAGATGGTTTTTGTAAAAAGCAAATATTTAGAATTTTTTTTATAAAAAGGATGCTAAAAGAATGATGATTAAAGAGCATTTTGATTGCGGACTTTCCACAGGTAAAATCTTTAAGCAATTGAAATGCCTTGGTTTGAATATATCATTTATATATAGAACTATAAATCGATTATTGGATACTAATAGCTGTAAAGATCAACCTAGGTCTGGTCGACTACGATCAGTTCGCAAAAGAGTGCATCAAAATAATTCGTAAAAAGACATGAAGAAATCCACAATGTTCTGCAAATAAAATGGTTGCAGAAGAGACCGTGAGTCACAGAACTATGCAAGTTATTATAAATGAAGACCTGGGTTTTCGCCCTTATAGCAAAAGAAAAGTTCAAGGTTTGATTGCTGCACAATGGACAAAAATATTACAAGGCTGCAAGAAATTGGTAAAACACCACGGTAAAAAAACAAAATGTTGACAGAATGATATTTTCTGAAGAGAAGCTATTTTGCGCTGAACATTGTTATAATGCTAAAAATGAAGTCCTATGTTCAGCAACGTTTTAGGATATACCTGAAACTCTGCGAACTGTTAAACGCTTTCAGAACAAGAATTCTGTTATGGTTTGAACTGCTGCGTCAAACAATGGGAAGTTGCCTTTGAAATTCATAAATATAAGGGTAAAAAATCAATGCGGAATATTATAAACAAAACGTATTGGCTAACACATTTATTGCCACATATTTACAGGGTGTATCCAAAAAAGAATTGGATATTGCAGTAGGATTCTGCACCTTCGTACCGAGCTAAATCAACATTGGCTTTGCTCCACGTCAATTGTCCGAATTTTATCATGCACGAAGATTAACCACCTTCTTCACTGGATCCTTTAAATTATTGCGTCTGGGGGATTTTAGAGGCTAAAGAAAATAACAAACACAGAAATTTGGACTTTCTCAAAGCTTCCATATTGAATGAATGGGACAGATTAACTCTTAAAATGATTCATGCCGATCTCAGACAATGGCATAAGAAATTATCTTTGGTAATTGATAAAGATGGCGGTCGATTTGAGTGAAATTGTTTCCATGTAAACTTTCATGTATGATGTTCGTTCTATTTGAACATCATGTATTTATCTTTTTCTGTTTTATATTTGAAAAAAAAAAATCTAAATATTTGTATCGGTATTTAGTAGCTACCCTGTAGGATAATTCCGCATGTATTTTTCTAGATATTTAACAAAATGTCTAAAATCGCCAGTAGCCGGACACCTTTGGCCATATAGCGCATTGTTAAGTTTAATATTAAATTAATAGGTTCATTACCATAAAGGCGTGATGGAATGCTATACTTAAAAAATGCTATAATTAAAAAAAATATATATTTCAAAAATCAGTTCAAAAATTTATCAGTATACAAAGCCTCATGCTTTATAGCTGCTTTGTCGGTGTACATATGTATAAAACATTTTATGTATTTTTTTTTTTTTTATTACGTATACAACTTACAGAGATTCGAGAAAGAAACATAGACCACATAATGAGTATCAAAGATTTACATAAATACTGTAATATTGAGAAAAGCATTTCATTTGCAGATTCTCAGTAGAATGATTGAAAAGAATGAACGCAATTTCAGAATAATGCACGAGCTTTTTATTTCGTTCGGAAAAAATTACACGAGAGTGTTTTTTATTAATTATTCCCTAGAAAAAAACAGAAGAAGTTTATGTTTTTGTTGGACACAATATCACTCTCTCCCGAGTTACCAAACAAAAATAGCTCAAAAATGATAAATCTAAATTTATATACTTACTTTAAAGTATTTACACTGCACAATAACAACTGTTCAATGGTAACAACTATTCAACGGAATAATATTTCCAATAAAATTGTTAATAATTTCCAGAATTAATAATTGCTATTCTAGAAAGATAGAAAAAAAAAGCCCGCCAGCCAGTCGTACCAATTGCAAGCATATAAGCGACTGTATTCACAAATTAGAAAAAAAAATATTTTATGACTTTAAATGTATGTTATAACATGTAAGTAATATATAAGTTCACCAGAAAAGCAACAGTTAAGCAACAAATGCCCCCCCCCCCCCCAAAAAAAAATAAATCATGTAACTCTTGAATTATTCTATGCATTTAATGAACAAACTAATTTGATTAATTCAGTAAGGAATGAAATTTCTTTCGTTCCAATTTCAAATTTAAAAAGAATTGCAAAGAAATCAGTCTTTTCAAAATTACCGCATAACTGACGCATCCAGCCTTTTTTTTTTTTTCTTTTTTTCTTTTTTTTTTTTTAAACTTAGTTCTGGATGCTTTGTCTTGTTGCCGACGATGTTTCAAAGCTTTACATGTTTGTACGTTAACTGCACGCTTCACGTTTCGTTAGCTATGAGATGTCCCCTTGATTTATTACTCTGGATAGAAGAGAACTATTTTGCTTTTTCTTGTCGTCTTTTTCTCGAAGTGTTTGCTCAAGATCAAACCCAAAAAAATTATGATAATATTTTCAAAGCCTCAGGAAAAACCAATGACTTGGAAAATATGTCTGCAATAACGAAAATATATATATATATATATATATATATATATATTGCTCTAAATTAGTACTAAAGTTAATTTGCATTATATATTTTCATAACAGAAGTCCTTATCGATACAATAACCTTTCGTTCCATGGTGCATATCAAAGAACAACAAAAAATTTCAATATGCATTTTAAAGAGCAGTAGGACCGAGGAAACAGATAAAATCAATAAGGATAATGACCAACAGTATGACCGCGAAAATACGGCATCGAAGGCATCTCCTTCCTATCTCCCCCCTCCCCCCCCCCTTTTTTTTAAGTTTTCAACTTGCGGGAGAAAAATATTAAGTCTTCTAGTCACTTAGATTCCGATATCCCCTAGATACTGTTATTTATTAAGATGCCATTCGAGTCATTAAAAAAGATCCAAATGATAATGTCAAATCTATGGGAGCGTTATTTTCAAATATCTCACTCAAATTTTAATGTTTTTACATGATTTTTTTTTTTTTTTTGTGTCTGTGTGTGCATAGGATAGCTGAGGCCGATCTACAACCGGGCTAGTTTCTATCTTTCCGATTTTGGTAACATATTTTTTTAATATTATGATAGTTTCAATTTTGGAGCCGGCTCCGAAATTTAAAGCAATTATATATATATACTGTTAGCAATCTACATACTGTTAGCAAACATATATATATATATATATATATATATATATATATATATATATATATATATGAAACCAAAACTGAAAAAGTAAAAACTAGCCCGGTTGTAGATCGGCCTCAGCTATCCTATGCATAAAAAAATCTTGTAAAAATATTAACATTTGCGCGAGATATTTGAAAATAACGCTCCCATAGACTTAACATTATCATTCGGATCCTTTTTGAGTGATTAGTGCGGGCTCTTAAGTCTATGTGCGTTTGATGCATTCTTATATTAAAAAAAAAAAATACCTCTTCAATGTCTACCGAAGAATACCGTCTGCCGAACTGAAACGACGTTAGCCGGAGTGTTAGGTTTTTTTTCTCGTTACGGAATTTCTAGATTCGGTCGCCGCACTCAAAGCCCGCGATAAAAGCTATGCGATAGCTTAAAAATCTCTCCAGGAAATTATTTTTAACTTCTTTTTAGAAGAGTATACAGAAAAAAGAAGTTAAAAATATTAATTTCCCAAGGAGGTATTTTAAATATAAGAATATATCAAACACCTATAGACTTAATATTATGGAAACTGAGTGATTAGCAGTCTTAACAATTGTTTGAATGTAAAACTTCAAGATCGAAAGTATTCGAAAGAGAGATCGCTGATGCTATGCTAAATAGAATAGCTGTTAACACTATTAAAGGGATACAGTGTCTTTGAAACCATCTTTTCAATTTTGAATAATATTGTAATATATGTGGTGGCACAATATTTAATACTAAAATTATTATTATTGTAAAACAACTTATTTTACTAAAAATTATATAAAAAAATAACTTTTTAAAAATTCCTACTATTTTTATAAATATGAATATTTTGGCTTCAATTTTTTTTACTAAAATTACTAAAACTACATGGAAATAGATTTTGAAATTTTCACAGAAATGCAATGAGCCTGTATGACAATTTTTAAAACTTTTAACTTATACACTTTTAACTTTACATGCTTAAACATTAGTGAGAATAAGAAAATTCCATACTGTATGAATCTTATGGCAAATCAGTATATGTGACAATTTTATACCCATAAAATTGCAGCGAAAATTCCTAGAATTGCTGTATAACAATAGCAATATACATATGTATAAATTTATAAATAAATCCAGTGAAACAGATATTTACCAAATTTAAAATTCAGTAAGACCAATAGATAAAATGTATTTAAACATGCATAATGAACGAGAAAAATTTAAACTCCTATTTAAAATAAACAAAACAGATCACCATAAGAATGATAAAGTTCTGTGAAATTATTATAATCAGACATATGAAAAACAATTGGATGAAAAACAATAGAAAACTTATATTGTAAATCACTCGTCAAGGGTAGATAATTTAGAAATATAAGCAATAATACACAGTCAGTTTTTGTAATAGATCGAGCTATAAGCTAAGAAATTTGACCTATTATGCACCCTACTGACTAGATGAAAAAAAAAATCAAACAAAATAGAAAAACAATGCTAAACTTTAAAAGTATTAACATGGTTGGCTAGTTCTATATGGTTTGATAGTTTGATGGCGCAAAATCTCAATGGGGATATGCTGCGCCGTATTAACATGGAATAATAATAATAATTTATACTAGCTTATCCTATAAAATATACAGCTGTAAAATCCATCATTAGCACATGTCACATGCCATCAACTAAGATAAATTTTACCGCTAGTTACCTGGAGAGATTTTTAAGCTATTGCATAGCTTTTATCGCTAGTATAAAGATTATAACTTAGTTACTAAAATAGAAAAAAGTACAAAAATAATAATAATAAAAGTTAATAAAAATATTTAGTAGAACATGTATTATATTTTCAAATAAAATATAAATAGAAACAGTACATACTCTATAAAAGATGCACGAGTAGCTAATCACAATGATCAGGCAAGGTAACAAAAATCCAAGAATAAATAGGAATTTCTTCGGGCTCCGTCCGCCTTTCCTTAGGATGGTGCAGGAGAAACTCTGCGCCCTGTAACCGAATTCGCCCCAGGCACCAAACAATGTGGGTATCAGGAGAGAAAAACTGAAGATCCAACAGAATGCGATCATCAGAGCAATATACTTTTTCTGGTAAATTTTGTCGTAGAACTTGTAATGATTGATGAGGATGTACCTAGCATAAATGGAATACTGTTAGGACTTATAAACATAAATGGATTTTTTTTTTTTTTTTTTTTTTTTTAAGCCAGATGAGCTATTATAATGTTTGTAAGATTCAAAATCTTGTAGCGATGTTGGGTTGATAGGCCACACTTATATTTTTGCAGTCAATGTCTATAGGGGGTACTGGGTCACTTGTGAACAATTCACATAAATATAGATTTTTCTAATAACTGGGTTAATTCTATAAACAAAAACTACTGAATATAGTAAGCAAAACTTTTTATTAAGCATGGTAATTTTTTTAAATCACTTTTATTGTGCTTCTTACTTTTTTAAATAGTTTTATAAAGTCAAACAATTATTCACATGTGCCCCACTAGTGAGGTACTTGTGAACACACATGGGGCACAAGTGAACACAGGGAAAAAATATTCTGTGACATGCTTTTTATTCTGTTTGTTTATTTTGTTTGTCGTCATGCACAACCATTAGTTATATTCTGTGTTAATTCACTATAAAGAAAAAAATATGCATAAATTTCTCTAGTCTCTGGATGATATATTTAAACACAAGAGTATAATATGAAATAAGTAGATTGGGAGGGGGATGGAGGGAAAATGATTAATTATTGTTGCAATAAAATAAAAAAAGACGCAAATTTGAAGAAAAAAAAACCTTTAAATTTTGCTTAAGGTTTTTTGTTTCGGAAGATTTTAGAGAGGGGGCATTTACATAATATTTATCGAAAATCTGCCAAAATGCGAAACTTTCTCACCCCTGTATTTGCCTTATTCACTTCTAATTTAATGATAAAAAAGGATTTTTAAATTATTGAAATTTTTTTTTACATGAAACAATATGAAATCCCCCCCCCCTCCCCAGAAATTGAACTTCTTGTTCTTTTGAAAGAGGATGGGAAGATTGCTTAAAATCAATTTTATGGTAGTTATCAGTTAAAAAAAAAAAAAAAAAAAAAAAAAAAAATTCTTTCTTAAGATATTACTTATATCTATCTCTATTCAATAAATGATATACATAGCTGTTTTAGAGATCAAAGTAAACCATCACTGCAAGTCTGATAGGAACAGAATCACACAGTCACAGTTATTATTGGGGCACTTATGAACTGTTCATATATGCCCCAACTGGTCTGTTCAACAGTATCCCATATGGCCACTAGAGTTAAATTGACAAAATGATTAATATTTTTCAATTTCAGAAAAAAAGAATTAATCAAAAATATTTATTAGTTTTCATTGTACATGTTAAAACATTAAAATTCAAATAAATGAATAAATAAAGTTATTTCGCTTATCAAAGTGGAACTGAAATTTTAATTTTGAGATTTATAAACAGCGTTTGGTTTACAGAGTTTCAAATTTTTTTTTACCATATCTCTACAGGTGCTGTCACCGTTAATTTTTTTTTCCAAATAAAAAAAATATATAATAACTAGCGAAAAATTGCGACGTTCATATCTGCCCCATGTTCACATGTGATTCAGTCTCCGTTATATTATACTGATTTATCAAATGTAACAATTATAATTATTAATTTTAATCATAGTGAACAGTCTCATGTTAGATTCAAATGAGTAATAGATAAAATTCTCTAAAGATAATAAATTTTCTCTAAATTATAAAGGAAAAAAAAAAAACATAAGCCATGATCAAAACTGATGTCATATGTGACAACACGCAATTTTTTTTACTTCTAACTATAGCAAAATTTCAATTTCGTTACCGTCGAATAGGGAAGCACATGTACTTTCAAATGCCATTTGTTTGCAAAACAAACAGTCTGGTTTCATTAAATATAAATATTAATTGTATTTAATATGAGTATATAAATTTAACAATTTTTCTTGATTTATTCAGTTTTTGTGGTGGGTGGTCAAAATCTCTGCACTTTTTTTTTTTTTTAGCTCACATGCTAACGAAAGCCTAAAAGCTAATGTTCCCGCAGGTTTTGTATGTACGTACGTATGTCTGTAACGCGATAACTCTTGAAAGAAATATCCGATTTGTTTCCCCTTTTTCTCTAGATTCAGCCTTGTAAGACGCTTTCCTGATTTGTTTTGGGAATTCATTGGTTATGTATAAAGGAGTACTTGGGACTAATACCTCTTAATTTAGATAAATGAGTTTTTTAGACAGAATTATTCGATTTTATTCGAATTTGATATACAGGTTTATACTAATAAGGAACTTCCTTGGTTGAATTTAGAGGTTCATTGTTTAAATATAAAGAGGATTGGTCCCTCCTCTTTTAATTTAGATAAATGGGTTTTTTAGGCAGAATCATTCGATTTGATTCAAATTCGGTATATAGGTTTATTCTAATAAGGAGCTTTCTTGGTTGGATTTTGGAGGTATATTGATTAAATATAAAGAGGATAATAGGAGCTGGTTCCTTTTCTTTTAATTTAAACAAATGGGTTTTTCACGGAGAATTATTCGATTTGTTTTAAATTTGATATACCAGTTTATTCCGATAAAGTGCTTCCTTGATTATGTTTGGAATTACATTGGTTAAATATAAAAGGAAAAAGAATCAAGTTTCTACCTTAATTTAGATAAATGGATTTTCATGTTGAAATATCCAATTTGCTTCAATTTTTATTTCTGAGCTCATTATGATGAGGAGCTTCCTCTGATTACATTTGGTGGTTAATTGGTTAAGTGCAAAGGGGGAAATAGGAAAGCTAATACTCCCTTAATTTATTGAAATTGGTTTTTCATGCAGAATTTTCTAATTTGCTCAAAATTTGGTATATAAGTTCATTCAAATAAGACACTTCCCTGATTAGATTTGGAGAATCATTGATTAAGTTTAAAGAAGGGAAACGGGAGCTAACCGCCCTTAATTTATTATTTGAGGGTCATTAGTCTTTGAAATAAGGCTGTAATATACAATTAGTGAGAATAGACTGTGACTCAATGCCGTCAGTTTGACTGGGCACCTTTTTTTTTTTTATTTAGAATTGTTTCAATTTCTGCAGGTCTCTTGGCAACAGAGATTTAAAAAAAAAATTCCAAGGCTTTCATTTATCATGCAAGACTTGTACTTTTTTTAAAAATTATTTTCAATTGATAAAATACTATCTCACATAAGCACGTTAAACTAAAGAGCCGCATAATCTTTTTAGCACAAAATGCTAAATTTGGAACATATTTTAGAATTGACAACCAAAAAACTATATTAATATAAAATTCCAAAGTTTGTATTCACTTTTGGAATGAACTCGTCGGCAGTTTAAGGCGTACCCACAGTTTTAACTCAAATGATGAGTGACACATTGATAACTGAATGAATTAACATTTAGCCAAAGCATTACAAAATAAATAAATAGAATAAATAAATAAATAAATAAATAAAAATAAATAAATAAAATAAAATAAAAATAAAATATCGTTTCTTAAAATGGTAGGTATCCAGTTTCAGTTTGATTGCATTCAATTTGATACAGTTTTATGAAGGAACATTATGATTTTTTTAAGAATGTCAAACAACGATAATCTATGATTACACAAAAATAGTGCTACAAAATGGGTATTCTTTAAATATTCTTAAAAGAAGGGAGTAAGCAACAGAAAGGACATTTCCTTCACATGCTTACATTCTTGCCGGCGTTTATGGTATTTATAATGTGTAGCTTGAAAAATTTCACGGGAGAGGGAACACAAGTTTTACTCCTTCGAGCTGGCATCCCCCCCCCCCCCCCCCTCTCCTGGATGAAAAACACTGCCTCTAATGTAGAAGTAACAGTTCTACAAGCGAGAATATTTTACAGTGAATACCAGATGAATTCAATTTCATCCTATCCTATTAATAGACATCGGCCAACTATTACGTAACGAAGCATGACAACGAAGCTGTTATTAAAACTGATGCTAAAATCCTCTGTGTACAATTGGAAATGATTAAGGAATTCGACCCAAACAAACGGCTTTCGGCGTTTGGACTGCGTGAAAACTGGAAGCTGCCGGGCAGAAAAGATCGCGTGCATGCAACAAGTGCCCAGTCATTGTTCTCTCGATTTCATTCATTATTACATATTATCATTTTCTTTTTCTCTGGACGAGTTGTGTTGTTATTGTTCTTCCGGGTTGTGGGAATATTTAGTTCCCGAGGCAAATTGGTGACAATATTCAAAAGCACTCAGGTGTTAAGATTAATTCAGAAGAATATGAGGAAATTTGGGAACTTAAGTTTAACACTGAAAGTAAAAGCAGAGGCGTATCCAGGAAATTTGATAACGATGGGAATTAAGAATACGTGATTTAAAAAATGTATCTATTTTTTCTGTAGGCTGTTGATAATGTTACGCTATTAAATTTAATGTTTTAGATGTAATATAATTTAGATGTATAATAAAATATGCACATATTAAATATTGTTCAAACTATCACAGAAAGATTTACGACAGATGTATTTCTGTTTATTTATTTTAAATTAGCATGTTTTTAATATTATGTATTTTCTATGCTATAAATTTCTTTCACATCACTAAAAATTATAATTAGGTATAAGATCTGCTAAAATTATTTTAATAATCTAATTAAAGTCAGAAAGATTTTCAAAATCTATTGTATTTTTTATATTTTTTAAGTTTTTATAATAATTTTTATAATAATTTTTATATTTTTTATTTTAACCATTTAAAAAACTGTTATTTAGTTAAATGAAAATCTTTTTTGCTTAACTTTTAACTTAGCATTACAAATTTAATTTATATAAATAATTTAACTATTTAATTTAAAGATTAACTCCTTATTAGTACTTTACAGGAAAGCATAATGGTAAACCTATGATTTAATCATTAAAATAAAGTTTTTAGGTGATTTCTACCAAAATTTGAACCGGCAGATCGATTGCGTTTTAATATGCGAATCAAAATTTAAGTAATCCTAGATTTTCATCTGTGAACTCGATGAGGTGATTGGTTGTGCTTCCGCCTCCCGGTCTATAAGTATTCGATCTTACAAAGTAGATATTCTATAATGCATATATGAAAGAAAACGTGAGAACAAGCTTGATTCACTATGTATATCACGTATAACTATGTACTCCAAGATAGAAAAAAGGGCGAGATTTTACTCTTACCTGTTGATGGTAATTGCGGTCATGGAAAGGAGAGACGCTGCAACATTTCCGTAGAAGAAAAATGGAAACAATCTACACAGAGTTTCCCCCAAAACCCAGCTATGATGGATGTATCTGGAAAAAAGAAAATTCGGCCAGTCAACACACAGCAATTCAATCAATCAGTACCTAATTTCAATGTGAATTTCAAAGTTTCTACGAAAATATATGCAAAGAGTTCTTCAAGACAATGAAAGATTAACAAATGTGCTAGGTGTTTTAAAATGCACTGATGGTTTTAATAATAAGCAAGACCTGTTTACCGAATAAGCCCATACTTACCCACTGAAAGCACAGAAGGGCCTCCAAATACTTTTCAAACCTAATTTTTATAAGAAAAAAAATCAATCAGGATAAAAAAAATTCTTTCGGAACTGTTTTTACCTTACTATACTGTAATTAGTAAATCATAAAACCTATTTTGATATTTAGATATTCCCGACTGTTCTGCCTTAGTAAATGACAAAATTAATTGGTTATGTACAATTATGTATATAATAAAATTGTCTTTATATGAATATAGGGTAGTTATTTTTAATTTAATATTAATAGAGTTATATTTACTCGAAGTTTTCATTTTAAAATTTAAAATTAAGCATACAAAAACTGATTTAATTATATATATATTGAGTAATAATGGGCTCAATATGTGACGTCGGACTTTCTTACTTCTGTGGTCTTAAGCGGGTCCAGATAACAAATATAGTTAGTGTATGATAATTAGGTCGATGGCATTATAAGAGTTAGCGATGCCGCGGGAAGGAAAGATGCTAACAACCAAAAATGGTGCGGAAAAGGCATTATTTAATTCAAAACTAGTTTTTGCTTGTTGTTAGTAGCGATTGTCATCTTAATTAACAAATGAATTCATTTAATTTTACGTTATTCATTAGCCAACTTATCACGAATGGACTATGAACGATGAGAACATCGACGTTTTTGGTAGAAGATTAATACATGAAGTGGGGATTTCTTTGCAATGCTTCCTTCTTTTAAATCCAAAAAACATCAATAATTGACATTGCGCTGTCTTAAACTGTTAGAATACTAAAATAAATTTAATAAAGATTGAGAAAAGTTCACCTAGTTTTTAATCTTCAATTTGTTTTTCAGTTAAAACATAGGAGGAGGAAAAAAAAAAAAAAAAGAAAAAGAAAAGATAGATTATAGCAATAACAAATTTATTTTACTTTAAAATAGTACAGTGAAAACAATACAGTGTCGCCTACCGATGATATTTTGAACTAAAACAAGAAAATATTTCAAAACAATTCCTGGCTCCACATATGGATCTTTTACGAGAATAACTTCAATAACCGTCGCTCTTTACTTGTTAGTTAATTCTAAAAACCGTCAATCCATTACAAACCACCCTTGTATAGAAAATGATAAATGATGAACCTGAAATCCAAACAGTTTTATCCACTGGCTTTCAGAACTTATAAATCCTAATTTCCCCAGGTACTATTTAAATTTTTATTGTTACACTGATCTTCCACATTTAAGTGATCTTAATGCCAAATTTGAGTATTAAAAAAACATAAAAGTACTTAATAAATACAGAAATACTGCACAGAATTTCAGGGGGGGAAAAGCGTTTCTTATAATATTTACTTGCTCGGCTATACACACGGTTAAACTTTTAAATTTCCCTTAAATTTGTTTCTATCATGTTTTAAATGAAAAATAAGAAAAATGTTCCATATGCTTACATTTTTATCTTTAAATAGGTATGGTATCCCCCCCCCCCCCCACCATTATACATCCCTGTTCTTTCTAATGCATAGTAGTAATATATTTTTATCGTTGAAATGTATTCGCAGAATACTTTATATTTCATAGACGTTGAATTCACTTGCAGATCAATACCACAAATTTTGTAAATAGTCAAATCTGAATAGAATAAAGAATTTTGATCACGGATATAGTCTTTCTATATCTGTGGCGAATTAGAATCTTTATTTGCAGTGCATAGATTTGATGAGTTTAGGTTAGAAATCACACATTTTAGTCATATACAAGATAAATATAAAGAAAAAAAAGTGGTGGTGGTGAGTTTGTGAAACTACAGTTGGCAAAAAAAGTATTTGTACACCCTAATTTTTTTTTATTTTTAACCCAATAAAAACAGATATTTTGTCAAAAATAGTTTTAATACAGTCTGTTTACCGTGTGTTTTAAATTACACAGCAGGAAATTTCGATAAAGATGCAAAATAATTTTCTAATACGAAAAGTTTAAAAATTTCTTGCAAAAAAAGTATTTGTACATTTCTCCATCCTGATATGTACTGTGTTTTATAGTGTTTATCGTTCAAAAGGACTACTTTTACAGAAGCTGTTAATAATTTTTGAGTTCATATTATATTTGTCTGACATTTAATCTAATTTGCTCTTGAAATAATTGACTATAGAACCTAATACTAGAGAGGCACCTCTAGATATATGAAATCCTATGATTGATCCTAATAAAAATTTAAATTCGCAACAAGAATTTGTAAAAGCTATTAAATTACCATTTACAACTATTGGATGTATAGTGAGAAACTATGAATAAATTAAAAGAATCGAAATTCAATGAAAACCAGGACTTCTTAGCAAACTAACAATGAGGGAAAAAGAGAGTGTTGTTAAAAAAGCTTTAAAAATTCCTGTGCGTTCGGTTCAAAAATTTGCTGGAGACCTTGCGACATCTTCTCGCATCAGAGTAATACCAAACAATAAAAAATATTCTTCTCAATGCAGATTTAAAAGGAAGAACCTCAAGGAAAAATCCATTCATCAGCGAAACAAATAGGCGAAAACTCATAATATTCGCTTTCGCATACAGAAGTAAATCACTGGATTTTTGGAAAACAGTAATTTTTTCTGATGAGGGAAAATTCGGAATTTTCTTACCATCAAGCATTCGAAAAAATTGGCGTAAAAGTAAAACTGTCCTAGATCCAAAACGTATACTTCAAATTATGAAGCATTTTGGGGGGAATATTATATTTTTGGGGTGCATAGCTTCTAATGGAGCAGGACATTTAAAATTTATTGACAATGAAAAGACAGGTTTAACATACATTGATGTGTCGCGCCATAATTTATTAAACTGTGCCAAGAAATTATGCATAGAGGAAGCTTTTCACTTTCTGCAGGATAACGACCAAAGCATACTGCTGTGATCACCAGCACATGCTTACGACAATACTCCAACACGACTGGTAACTCTTCTAAAATCTCTAGACTTGAATCCAATAGAAAATTTGCAGATGCTATTGGATGCAAAAATCCGAAAAAAAATATGTATTGGTAAAAAACAGTTTTAAAGAAACTCTTATTGTGTCATGGAATAACATTAACCAGACCGATACAAAAAAGTTGGTGGAATCAATGTCACACCATCTAGAAGTAGTTATAAACGCTAAATGAATTCGCAAAAAATATTAATTTGTATCATTTTACTAAATTTTCATTAATTATATTACATTAATATGGTGTACAAATACTTTTTTTGCATTATATTTTTGTATATTTGTTTATTATAATGTAAAAAATCGATTCATTTAATTTTGTTTTTGCTTCTATAATATTATAATGCATTAAATTAATGTATTACAGTATTTTTTGCTTAAATCTTTTGTTTAATTTCATTATAATTTAAAAAAATGAAGTGTACAAATACTTTTTTTGCCAACTGTATTATTTTTACACAATCAAGTTGATTGTGTTGATTGAATTCGTATTGCAATCTTAGATTAAAAATGATGGTCTATATATACTTTTATATAGGTAGATTTCGTTTAATTCAGATAGTATTTTTACACGTAGCTTTGATAACTTCGGAATTCAATCTTGTAATCATTGGATTTGAAAATCAGAATTTTACCTTTGTCCGAAAGGAACATAGCATTTCTTTATCTTCTGCTCCACCCCTACTTCTTCCTGTAATGTTTCACTAATTCATTGGTCCTTTTTAGCACTTTCCAACAAAGTTGAAAAGTGCTTATGCATTCGGTTTGTCTGGCCGTCTGTCCGTCTGGCCGGATGGCCGTCTGTCCGTCTGTCCGCGCTCTAACTCCCGTAAATGAACTCGGATTGCTATGAAATTTTTATACGTTATTGAGGTTTACCCTAGCACGAACCCTATTGAAAATGAAGTATCTACCATGATTAGTTTATCTACAGAGAGAATCAAAAGTTTCCCATAACATTACGGCCTATGGGGAAAAATCGTTAATATACTCTGATTGCCATGAAATTTTAGGACGTTATTGACGTTTACCCTAGCACAAGTTCTATTGAAAATGAAGTTTCTACCATGATTAGTTTATCTACAGGGCGAATCAAAAGTTTCCCATTACATTACGGCCTATGGGGGAAAATCGTTAATATACTCGGATTGCCATGAAATTTTAGGACGTTATTGAGGTTCACCCTAGCACGAACTCTACTGAAAATGAAGTATCTACCATGATTAGTTTATCTACAGAGAGAATCAAAATTTCCCATTACATTACGGCCTATTGGGGAAAAATCGTTAATATACTCGGATTGCCATGAAATTTTAAGACGTTATTGACGTTTACCCTAGAACGAACCCTATTGAAAATGAAGTTTCTATTATGATTAGTTTATCTACAGGGCGAATCAAAAGCTTTCCATTACATTACGGCCCATGGGGAAAAATGTTAATATACTCGGATTGCCATGAAATTTTAGGACGTTATTGACGTTTACCCTAGCACAAGTTTTATCGAAAATGAAGTTTCTACCATGATTAGTTTATCTACAGGGCGAATCAAAAGTTTCCCATTACATTACGGCCTATAGGGAAAAATCGTTTCACCGGAATTTTAAGGATGTTATACCCTGTCAAACATATTAAAATATGCATTCTATAAAATATAAAATGAAAATGTTTCTATTATTCATTTACAGGGCCACACAAAACAATTCCATTATATAATGGTAAAAGGGGGAATTGTGTGTGACATATTTTAAATATATTAAGCTTTTTCATGTATAATAAAATTCATATATGTCACTGAAGCTTAATATAAATTATACGCTACTGTTTTGCATAATATGAAATACATAGCATTTACAGGGCCATACAAAAGATTTCAAATAGTGTATTCTTTCCAAAGTACCGTATATGTGTCCGATGACGGCTGATGGAGGGATGAAATGCATTTTAATTATGATATTCGCGTTTATATTTCGCTAAATATATGCACATTATATGGTGTGTATAAATGTTATAGTTGATATACAGGGCTACCCAAAAGAGCTCACCAAAGTTACTGAATATGAGCGTAAATTATTTAAACGTGGTTCTTAAATAAGGTATGCATTTTTACGCTGAGCTGCATTCAATTTACTGAGAAATGTTTGCAGAATATAGATAAAGGGATATACAGGGCCACGCAAAGAATTCGGTACATGGACGCCTATGAATGATGATTTATGAGAATGTGATTTCAGTTGTTTTAAAATTGTTTACAATAAATTTTAGCCTAATGCTGACATGTAATAAAGGTACAGTGTAAACTACAGGGCTGAACAAAAGTATTCAAGTATGTTTCCATCTAATAGTATGAATTGCTGAAAAACAAATTTCAAGCTACTGGGTATTTTCTTGCTAAGCTAAATTTTCCCATTATATGAACTGACATATGAAATACAGGGCTGTTCTAATGTACTGGAATACATATTTGGGTACATTTGGCTATACACTATTATTTCCCTAAATAACAAAGTTTTGTTAAAGATTTCATTAAGTGTTGGAAAGTGCTTCATAATCTATGCCTAACGCATGATTTTTTCTTACTTTTTTTTTTTTTTTTTCAATATTTTGCGATTTGCTGATACCGTCGAAAAAATAGAAACCTGTATCAGGTCAGGTTCAGTGTATTTTGGGTCGGTTTCTGTTTCTATTTGAGATTTGATTTTGACAGGTCTGATTTGGATTGACCAAATTCTTCTGAAAATATCCATAATAATACTAGCAATAAAACCATATAATTAATAAGAATGCGTATGTGTATTTACATATATATCTGTGTGTTTCCTTTTCAACAAGTAAAATTAGTATACTTTATTAAATTAACATTTTTTCATCTTTTTTAAAAATGCATATTTTAAAAATATTGATTAATTCGCTTTTGTTTTGGTTTCAAGTTGGGTTTTGGTTTTAGTAATTCGGGTTCAAGTTGAATTGTACCGGGTTGACTTCGAATAGAATTTTCCGATATGAATTTTTTCAGGACTCCAATAAAAAATTTATCTTTAAAAAGAGCTGCTGTTCAAATAAAACCATGAAACAATGAATAAGCCAAAATATTACTTTAAAAGAAAAAATATTAATCTTTATAATGTATTAAAAAAATTCAGCAATATTTTAATATAAATAATTGAAATATTTGTATTTTATAAGAAAATGATTTCTTCTGAAGGCCATTTCTTTAAGATGTTTACGCGAGAATTGGCTTTCCGAGCAATGGCAGTGTCCTTGTGGAATAACAATATTTACAAGCAACAAAGACTTGTTTAAATCGACGGATGCTCGCCAACGTGTGATCCAGGAGAAACTTTTCATGATGTATAGCAAAAATGAATATATTAAGGGTGTATTTAAGTTCAAACTGCTTATTTTCCGATTTATTTTTAAATTCATTTCTGCTCTCAAATGTATCAAACTGACAAATTGTATTGTTTAGAAAATAGACAGTGTATAAAGTGTCGATGTTTTGAAAAATTAAAAAATACAGGGTGAGTCATAAATATCGAAACAGTAGGCTATCTCCTTAAATATTGCCTCTAGACCCATACTTCCAATTGCAAAAATTCATAAAAAAAAGGAAATTTCTGATAAGATAAGTTGCAACTCCATAGGGGGTCTATTTGAAAAAATACGAAAATTAAATTTTTATACGGCCCCCGTAGAGCAAAATTCCCAATTAGGAAATTATTCCTTATCCATTCCTAAATTGAATAAAAAAATTTCATCTCCTTATCTAAAAACCTGACAGAGATATTGAAATTAAAAATTTTCCAAAATTCGTGACTTACACCACTTTACCATGCTTGTAAAAGAAGCGTTTATGACTGATTTTCAAAGTAATTGAGGGATCGTTCACAAATTATCTGTTATTAAATGTCGATTTAAGACAGTGCATCTTATTTGACATAATAAAGCAACGTATTGATTTATATCAAAACTTGTTTTCAAATTATGTTGATCGTTAGCACTGGAGATCTGTATGGATCAAAATACCTAGGTCCGAACCCAAACCGACCCATAGGGAAAAAAGTTCTGCCGGCATGTAAAAATGCTAAAACCATAACCCAGACCGACCTAGAAAAAAAATTTAATCATAGCCCAGCTCAGCCGTGAATTTCTACATAATTTTTACTTCGGTGTGGTTAAAAATTCTTTCGTATGGAGGAGTTCTGACTAAAAATATTTATTATAGCTGTTCGTTTATTATATTTATAGTTTTATTATTAAAGAAGCGCCAAATTCTGTGATATATCTATTTTATCAATGAATCTCTGTTTATATGTAAATGTTTTACTTATATTTTAATATCGCTAATCCATATACCGTGCGTTGGAGACTGAAAAATGTTACACAGTAAAACCTTTTAAGACGGAATCCCATGGGAGAGAAAAAATACGTTATAGACAAATGCCCTACCTAGGAGGGTTAAATGGAGTTTATTTTTTTTTCTCAGGTATTATTGTATGTATTTTGCATGGATCAATATACGTTTTCCGTTTAAGACATAATTTCGTCACTGGCAGATTTTTCTCTGGTTTTATTCTGTTTAATTTTCTAGCATTTGAATATACTATTCTTAAAAAATAATAATTTTTTTTTTTTTTTTTTTTTTTTTTTGGGGGGGGGGGGGGTAAAATAAAAGCGACTTTAAAATCTATGTGGTTTTAGTAAAAATTTTGATTGAACCAGATTTTAATTATTTCAGGCACTTATTAGGTCAGTCAGAGACAATGATTTTAATACGGATTGTTCGAGACCGGAATCGAAAACTTATTCCAGCGTAGACCTAAGAAGCAATCCCCTCCGGTATGGAAAATACATTAGGACTGGACAGGCGAGTGTTCAGAAAAAAGTAACGTGCCGGTCCTGACCCGGCCTGGGCCCAGAATACAGATTTTTTGACAACCTCTCCAGTACAATAAAATGCTTGAAGTTGTGAGAGGTAAATTTCTAAAAAAAGATTTAATCTTCAACTTAGATAAGCATTCTTTTAAATAACTAACGGGCAGTAAAACAGT
The DNA here is from genome assembly GCA_964019185.1 of Maratus speculifer. NCBI lineage: Eukaryota > Metazoa > Arthropoda > Arachnida > Araneae > Salticidae > Maratus > Maratus speculifer. The sequence goes on from OZ025296.1 coordinate 128,580,273, forward strand.
ACATTTTGTTTTTCTGCTTAATGAATTTTTTCCCGACTATTTCTTGTTTTTAAATTATTAAAAGTTAAGAATTGTTAAAGAAAAAAGTACAAATTTGAAACATGTCATTTTTAATTATTTTACATTAGTTTAATTTCGGTCAAAATTGAAAAAATATTTACTTTTGAAAACATGATTCTTTTAAAGTTATATTAATTTTTCAATAAATATTTTTAATAGTTTTATAATTAATATGGAAAAAAACTAAAATCAGATTTTCATCTTTAATTAAATCGAAAGAAAGTGAAATGCGATAAATAATGTTTCGAGTTATAACGATTTTTAACTATCCCATTTAAAACAGTACTAACCATATGAAATTTTAATAAATTTTATGATACATTTTAGGATGTGATTTTCTTTACCAAATTATATGGCTAATGATCACAAGTAAGAAAAAAATCAAAATTCTAACTCAAATGATAGATTTTTTACACGTTTCCTAGAACTTTTAAAGTAACATTGTCTTTTGAATTGAGCGCATTTCAATTTGTGTCTAATCCCTTAAAACCTGATGAATAATTCAAATGGCTATAACTCTGCGAATTTTAAAGATATGAAGATGCAACTTTTTGTGTCTTATTCAGGACTAGATAAGGAAAGTTTTCCTAATTGGAACTTTTGTCCTATGAGGGCCGTATAAAAAGTTAATTTTCGTAATTTTTCAAATAGACCCCCCATGGATTTGCAACTTATCTTATCAGAAATTTCACTTTTTTTTTATGAATTTTTGCAATTGGAAGTATGGGTCTAGGGGTAATATTTAAAGAGATAGCCTATTGTTTCGATATTTATGACTCGCTCTGCATATATATTGCAAAAAATGCTGTGAAAATTGATATTTTGAATCGAATTTTCCGAAACGGGAGTTCTGGGAATGAGAAAGATGGTCATATTGAGAAAATAATTGTTTATAAATCAAATTCTAATTGATTGAGCGAGAAATGAAATCAGAAGGCCTCTTATACATCTCTTCAAAACCCCCCTCAGCAAGTTTTATGTTTTTACTTTTAAAAAGGAGTTTGAAAATGGTTCAGAGTGTTTTCCGAGCTGTTGAAGCTGGAAAAATATATATTTTTTTTCAAATACACTCTTAAAAGTGCACATAGAACGTAAAAAGGTTCAAATTTTCGATTAGCAGTCTAAAAATAGAGCTAAAGGGTTGTGATCTAAATGATTATGGACCTAAAAGATTATAATGCTGGAAGGTTTTAAAATAATATCGGCACTGTTGGTATGTACTTTTTTTCAAAACGTATTTTTTATGCTTTGATATACATTTTTCTAAAATTATATTTTAGGTAAACAGTTGAATCTTTACAAAATTGTCTTAATATCCAACATTATATGTCTAAGTGAAAAAAAGTTAAAACTATAAAAAATATGTTTTCTTTCTTTCTTTTTTTAGTAAAATATTTTTAATTTTACTTCTTTTAAACTGAAATGAAAATTGCTTCTTATTATTCTCAAATAGTATGTTTACTGGAACCACAACAAATTTTAAGGTGATATATTTAACAGTTTTTTTAAAAAAGTGTACCGAACAGATATATTGCTCAAAAATATATATAATTTGTTTTGGAAAACTAATTTATGCATGAAATTAATTTCTTTTTATTTATAAATGGAATATAATGTGTATATTTACTATAAAAATGGTTTTCATTTCTATCTCGATTTTTAAGTAAAATCCATTACTTTAAATATTTCTCAGAATCCGCTTCATTTTATTTGTTGAGATGTTTCATGTGTCTAAATAGATTTTTTAGATTGTTTTAATAATGAAAAAATAATCAAGAAATTCCTATATTTATGAAACTTTACATGTTTAATTTATACCAGGCATTCATGGTTATGAAAATATATATAATTTATTATTTATTTGCATACCAGGTAAATTTTAATTTTTGACTCTTTATTTACCAGTTCAGTCCTGACGTCCTATCAATAGATACATCTTTTAATGAGTATTATTTAAAAAAAAAATATTTTGTTAATTCCAGCACCTAATGATAGCATATGTCGATTCATTTACCATTATGACTTCACTTATGTTACAGCATTTAATAATAGTAATAAAATTTTTGCAATATTTAATACAATAATTTATTATAATTATTAGCAAACCGTTGGTATTTCTTTTAATTCAAACGTATGTTTCACTCTTTAAATTTAAATTAGGGACTATTTTTTCGAATTAGTAATTTATGATAAAAGATACTACTAAGTATCTTTTATTACAGCAGTATATTTCAGTCATATTACAGAGACATTATTGCTTGCCCCCCCCCCCCTCTCAGAGGTTAAAAATCCTGCATAAACTGTAATATATTTCCGGCGTTCAAACGAGATTCAAACCCAAAACATTTAACGAATGCCGTCAAAAACTTTTGTGTATCTCTACAAATAAACTTTAAGAACTATAGATATACTTGATTAACGCACTCCCAAGTTATTTTCAAGATCCATACACTGCACCAATTTGTTCTGTATTTTGAAGGCTCTATCGTAACGCTGAGATTTGCATTATATATCGATAAATATATAAAAGATGCGATTGCAATAAATCCATTTCTAAGAAATAAATCTGGAAATTTGACGACCCTTATCGTAAACTCTTAAAAGATCGATCGGGTTTTTTCTCTATTTTCATATAATTTGTTCCTTCTCCTATTTATTTATTATCCGAAGGTGTGTAGTTATGTAGCTCTTACATGAAAAAAAAAATGTCCCTGGAAAAGGTGCCATGGCTTTAACCATTCATCAAAGTCCATAGGTTATAATATATTTCCGATATTTCAACGAGATTCGAACTCAAAGTAGTCAACGAATGCCGTCAAAAACTTTTGTCTGCCCCTGCAAATGAATTTTAAGAATTATATTTGATTAACGAACTCTCTCAAGATATTTGCAAAATCCATTCACTGTACTAATTTGATTCGAATTTGTTCTGTATTTTGGAGACTCTATCGTAACGCTGATTTGCCTTATACATCGATAAATATATAAAAGATGTGATTGCAATAAATCGATTTCTAAGAAATCCACTCGAAAGTTTGACGACCCTTATCGTAAACTTTTAAAAGATCGATCGAGCATTTTGTCTATTTTCAAAGAATTTGTTCATTCTCCTATTTATTTATTATCCAAAGGTGTGTGGTTATGAAGTTCTTACATGAAAGGATGTCCCTGGCAAAGGTGCCATGGCTCTAATCCATTCATCAACGTCTTCGTCACATCCTGGCTACTTCTTTCCGCTCCATTCCAAGGACTTCTACGCTTCGGATGAACCATCGGAATTACAGAAGCCACCTCAAAAAGATCTATTTATCTGTTTCGTGTTCGGTAGAGTCACGCAAAATTCTCTATGGTTGATTTCTATACCAAAAGTGAAGCTGAATAAGTAAGGCCTGATTACCACACATGTCGAGTAGGCCACGGTCTTGGGCCCATCACAGACCAATCCTCCAAAACAGGTAAAATTAGAAAAAAAAAAAAAAAATTAGAATTTTTCTTCCAGTTCAGATATCCATATAACATATTTGTACAAGCCCCTTGTCTATACTTTTTCGTTTTCTGAAAACAGCTTAAATTACATGTGTTATAAACACACACACAAGAAAAAGAAAAAAAATAGAAGTTTAGTTTAATAAATATTTTTGATGAAGAGATTTATGGTATTATAGCAACAACAACAAAATAAGTAAACTAATTAATTAATCTGAGATTATATAGCCATTCAATAAAATTTAATTTTCATAAGCATTTTTATGAAATGCAGAAAAAATTTTGAATACTTCCGGAAAAGAAAATTTACAGTTATAATTTTGGTTTGAGGAGAAGGCAGGGGAGGAAGAAAGGTAAAAAAAGCCGCTAGATTCTTGTGGCCCTAGACACTGGTCCCTGTGAACATGTACAAAAGTAGGGGTTTTAGTTAAAGATGGGTCAGTGATACTTGGTTGGTATTGGTATATTCACTTAGCATAGGCACAGACAAGGGGGGGGGGGGAACCACTGTTCCTTATTTTAATTTTGAGAGTCTTTGTAAACCAATCGTCAATGCTACATACTTCATTTTCAATTTTGAACATGCCATAATAAACTCCAATAGCATATGTCAATTTCATGGCAATCAGATTATATTTACGCGAGTTAGAGCACAGATAGACAGACCGAATTCATGCACACTTTTTAACTATGTTTAGAAAATCTGTGTCATTGTGTCAATAATTAGCAGATAAATCGCCAAACAACGAAATTAAATTTTTTTTCGGGAGTATACTTGAGATTTTATTTTTTTTTTTAAATTATTTAAACAGGTAATATTCATATATTATACGTAAGTCACATTTTTTAATCATACGCTTTTGAAAAATTTTTTCTTCAAGTAAGTTGTCTCTGCCGTCCAGGATAGCTTAGCTAAAGCTAACAGTAAAATGACAGTAAAGCCAACAGGTCTTGTTGGGGAAAAAATTCAACTTGTATCATTTCTTTATCAATCTGTGAGATAGAGTTAAAATAATTCAATATATTATATTCTTATTTCTCTTAAAGTATGTGCCAACCCTCAAATTGCCTTTTTCCCGAAATTTTTCATTTTTATTATTTTAAGTTAAAGTTCAAACATTTGGGATTTCAAATATACCTTACGGTTCAGTGATAATTAGAAGCAAAGTTATAGCCCCAAAAAAACCTTTATTCATAATTCTTTGTATTTTATTAAAATCTTTATTTGCATTTTCTGGATCACTGTGTTTTTTATTGTTTACTTTTATAAGAAACTTCATTTCTTAAAAAGTTTTTAAATACGCATATAAAATTTGGTTATAAAATTCTGTTCATCTATATTGGTAAGTTATGAAGCAAAATACAGCTTTTAAGTATGCATATAAAAACTTAAGAGCTGTATTTATTGAAAAATACATATTTTTACTTACCCATCATACGTAGGATAGGGTAAATTTTGCAATCATTTTGAAAAAAAAAAATGACGGATTTACACGTTTGAGATACTGGGGATTTCGAAAAACATATTTTGAGAAAAAAAAATGCCGTCTGTGTGTCTGTCTGTAAATGCTTTATCTTCCAAACAAATTGAGACAGAGATCTGAAATTTTGTATGTACTTAGTATGTAAAAATGGAACGAATATATCCATTAATTAGTGCTAATATAGGATACACAATACGGCACGTACTACTATATTTGGATAAACCCCCTCATTTTCTTGCTTCATTTTGGAAAAAATGGATTTTGAGCTTATTCTATACGCGATCACTTTCAGAATTTTCAAGCTATGTTTTTGAAACTTTTACAAAAGTTGCTCTATACATTTAGCTAACACAATATGTAAATGAAATTTTGATATCGTTGATGCATGCGCAGTGAAAAATTATTTAGTAAACCTACTCATTTTTCATACAATTTTTATTATTTTTTAATTCTGATTACAGGATATTGTCTGTAATGCTGTTTGTCATATTTTCAGAAAAAAACCCCATAATTTTATGTTAAAAACTTTGCAAATTATAAGCAAAAAACTTGGATAAATTTGGGACTGTTTTTACAAAATTCTTGATTTCTCTATGAGTATACATGCTGTCCACATAAAGATGAATACAGTATATTACAATAAACTACTTAATCATAATCTACAATTTGAACGCTTTTGCTACATTAATTTTGACAGGGTTATCCAAAAGATATTCGTTCTTCTTTAATTAGTTGAAGGTGCCCAATGGAGTTTCGGGAAAAAATCTTCACGGGAATGTATGACCAGTTATATATTTACACACTCAGAGTTTCAGGATAATTCTTTTAGATATTTAACAAACTGTCTAAAACCGCAAGTGGCCAGTCATCTTTGGCCATATAGTGCATTTTAATTGGAAATGAGACGCTTAATCTGACGCAGTAATTTATTAGTTAACCCGGGAGAACTCGCTATGAGAATTTCTCTCACGGTGCCCAGTTCTTTTTTTTTTTATTTTTTACTTTACAGTCACTTAATATCAAATTTTTTGTTTGGCTTAGTATTTTTATTCAAAAATGACGTAAAGTAATCGAAATCACATTTTGAAATTTTATTAAAATGAAAAAGTCTTAAAAAGTGTACGATGGAGAAAGAAAATCTCATGCGCGAGTTCTCGTGGGTTAATATGATTATTAATTTTGAAGTTATAAGGATGTTTTTTTACGCAATTCGGTACTACTTGAGCAGTTTGCCGTTTTATATGCATAATTTGTCGAAATTGGTTCATCAGCAATTCATTAATAGAGCGTTACTATGTATATTAAAAATATTTAAATATACGTTTAAATTTTGTTTTTGGAATTGCGATGCATTTTATAAATATTTTACACATGTTTTATTTTCATATATTATGCATATCCATGATGGGTAAGTATTACGGTTGCCCCCAACGACTAGTTTTTAAAAAATCATGTTTTATATGCAAAATTTTGTATATGTTCATAAATTTAAAAAGCACTGCAAATCTTTTGCTTCATAACACAGGTAAGTGGTTTTGTAATACATTGTTGAAAAAAAAATTGAAATATATTGAACAGATTTCGTTACAGAAATTTTGGCATGAACGCATACTTTGCTAAAATGTGACTTTATATTGCCTGAATTTAAGTTAAAATTCAATTAAAACTTTATTTGTAGGTTTATACCCTGTTTTAACTAAAACACATGAGTGTAGTAAACATTTCATATTTTTAAAAAATAATTTGCCTTGAATAAAGGACTGTTGAAGGAAAAACAAAAGCGAAGGTTTAATTACTTAGTTTTTTTTAATTGCTTAAAAATCTGTGATAAGCGTATTCAAATTTCTCTGTTCATTTTAAGGTTATTTGGTGCCTTTGAACTACTTTTTTAATTTGAGTATATTATAATAATTTTTTAACAGGCTGTATGAGATGGTTTTGTGAGGGAAAAAATAGTTTAATGAACAAAAAATGATTTTGTATTATTATGGCAAAATTCGAAGGAAGGAAAATTTAATCACGGTCCTATAAATTTGAACAATCTTTTAAATATTTTTTGTGAGTATTTTATAATCATAAGGATCAGATTTCCAAAACATTAACTAGTGTTTAAGACAGATAAAATGAAATATTTTGATATTAGTAAAAAAAAAGAGCAAAAAAGACATAGGTAAAAACATCCCCAAAAAGTTTTTTTTAACTTACTGATATATTTAGGGAAAAAAACATAAAATGAATTTAAATATTGTAATTATGAATCGTTTAAAGGGAAAGTAATACAGTATAAAGCCTTTTTCATATAATTATTGGACCTTTACCTAACTTCGCTAGAAAATACTACGGATGTATAGGTACATTTTAAGCAAAAAGTTAGAAATTCGATATTTTTGTCATTTTTATGCAAAATGAACGGTACAGATCCTCTTACAGCGAATAATCCTAAGAAACTATTGGTTTAAAAATAAATTTAAATCGTTGAAACACAAGCAGAATATAAATATCAGAATTCAGAAACTAGCTAATTATTTGGATGCGTTCTGTTCATTCACAACAAACCGAGATAAACGGCTTTAGTATGCATAACTAAGTAAGTGCAAAGACAAGTTGTTTGTCGGCACTTCCGTATCTCGTCACACTAGCGGACAAGTCAGATGTCGCAATGGGTGCTTGCATTACTTTACTGGTTTGATGAAGACGACAGTATCTGCGAATAATCGGATGTTTGCCTAATGAACAATGACCACTTCAGATTGCTATTATCATAACGATGTTTTATCTGCAATGGATTAAATCTTTGTTGATAACAACAACAAATATTTTGCTTGAATCCAAGTATTACACAAATCCTAATCCGATGAGTCAATATATCCGGATTAACACGGATTTGCATTAACCTTCCTCTATTAACATCTGTAATGAGGATTTATTTAGAAAGTGAAATTTTAATTAATGGAAATCTTCCGTTTTAAGTCTTTAAAAAACTATTTTCACTTTTGTTATCGGGATGCAGCATTTGTGAAGTCATATGTCACTATGACTGCTGGCATTATTTTACAGGTTTAATGAAGATTGTATCTGTTTATAATCAATCGGATGCTTGTTTAGCTGCGAGTGGCCACCACATAATTATCATAACTCAATTTATCTACAACGGATTTAATTGATTTTGACAGCAAACATAAATACGTTGTTTAAATCCACATAACACATAAATCTAAATAAATCAGATAACTATTCAAATCAGGATTATAACACGGATTCACCAACTTAACCTTCCTTGATTAATATTTGAAATGACTATTTTGTTATTTGCATATTAAAGGATTATTAAAGGATGATTTTTATTAAAGGAAATTTCTAGTATTAAATTTAAAAAAAATCTATTTTTACTTTGGTATTGAAACGCATTGTTAATCCTGCCAGATGTCGCAAGAGCGCATTATTTTATTTGATTGGTGAAGATGACAGTATCTGTCATACTCGGATGCTTGCTAATTGCAACTGACTATCCGAGATCATTATCATAACTCACCTTATCAGTAACAGATTAAATCAATAGTGACAGCAACAGTAAATACATTGTTTAGATTTGCGCATCATATAAAACTAAATCAGATTATTAGCAACAAATGCATGCTTAGCATTTGTAATGTTAATTCGTTTAGCGCATAAAATAAAAACTATCTACGAAATGTTTATCCTGTTTAATTTATATTAATTTTGGTATTGGAAAAGTGGGGGTAATACTAGGGTAGTGGGATGGTCAGGGCTGCCACTGGCGGCAATTTTCATATTTAAACCACTATTTCCAAACTCTATTCTTTGTGGTAGGTTTATTTTGCAATTGTTATAAAAGTAAATCACAAAGACCATTTTTTTTTTCAATAAAGTGGTATAAAATAGATTAAAAAAAATAAAAAAAAAGATTGGCCTGTAGTTATCAAAAATTACATGACTATAGTCTCTCCCAACACTCCCCCCTCCCCTCCAAAATAAAATAAAATAAAATAAAAAAACATTCCTATATTTTTAATGTATGTGGTCAAAAATAGGTAAAAAAAAAGTCCAGAATACACCTTTGCTACGGGTTATTTTTTGCGTAATTATGCTCTTGGTTTATGATATACCAATAACGGTGATAGAAGAAAGTTCTGTATTCCAATACAGTCTGCGGACCCACCAATGTTCAAGTCAGATGATGCAGCGTGCGTTTGCTATAATTAACCAGACTAATGAAGATAATATCTATTATAGTTGTATAATATGTTGTATAGTTGTTGGGTGTTTGTGTATTAGTCATGGAGTATTGTTATAATGTAACTTATCAGCGTTGGATTCATTCGATGTGACGACAAGACTGATTATATTCGCGTACCACATAAATCCAAATCATATGAGTCAATTTATGCATATGTTTTGTGAAGGGTCCAAGGGTCCTGTTTTAAGGTATAAATTTTTGTGTGTAATTGATTGTTTTATGGTGAAATTTTCTTGTGAAGATTCCTGTTTTAAAATTAAAAGATTTTTGAAGGGTTCTTTAAAGGACCCAAATTTTTCCTAAACCGATCCCTGAAGATAAATGGGTAAATCATTCAGCAACAAAAAAGATTAATACGGGAAAATTATCCTTCAATAACAGAGATTAATTCATAGAATCTATTACACCTTTTTTTATGAAATATATCCTATGACCTAAAATGACAACACTTAAGAGAAAGCAAAGGCACCACTTAGAGTGGTTAAATTGAGTTTGCAATAGAGATTTCGTAGCACTAGGCGGAGGAGTCAATGAAGCCATGAACTGCTTTTTTGGCAGTGTCTAACCCATTAAAATATTTCTCGCATGCATTTCCATTAACTGAGTCGTAAAGAGGTTCAGCATTCTCGCTCTCCATAATCACTGCGTCGTTAGATGACTTTTAACTTGAGCTTCACTCACTTTTATGACAAGTTAGAGTGCACAGTGATTTAGCAGTTCTGCCTTCTCTGAATCATTATGAGAGTTTTCTCTCTCTCATCCAGATATCAAAAGCTTGACACAAACGTATTAAAAAAAAAAAAAAAAAAATCATAGCCAAAAATGTTGCCCCAAAAAAATGTCTTTAGGGTAATTGAAAACGTTGAAAATAAATAAATAGTAATAAAAAGTACACTTTGGAAAAGTTTTTATCCAAGCTGGTGGAACCAGACATTCACAGAGAACATTGCCAGAAAGGAAGTAAAATATACCTATCTTAAAGTAAATTTTGCAGTATAATGAAATGTAAATTGTCAATATTTTATATAAAAAGAATTTACTTTTTCTAAACCTCTTAAAAGCCTACACGAGTTACTAAAAAAGACCCGTATGATAATGTTAAGTCTATGAAGGCGTTATTCTCAAATATTTCGCTCAAATTTTAATATTTTTGAACGATTTTTTTTTTTTTTTTTTTTTTTTTTTTTTTTTTTTGCATAGGATAACTGAAGACGGCTAGCTTTTACTTTTTTGATTTTGGTTTCAGATTTATTTTTAATTACTTTAAATTTCGGAACCGTTTTGAACCGGTTCTGAAATTAAAACTATCCTAATATTAAATAATAATAATAATAAACAAAAATCGAAATATAAAAAACTAGCCTTAAAACTAGACATCCCTAGCTATCTTATTAAAAAAAAGTCGTTCAAAAATATTAAAATTTGAGCGAGATATTTGAAAATAACGCCTCCATTGACTTAACATTATCACCCGGGTCTTTTTCAGTTACTAGTGTAGGCTCTTAATTGCAGCGTTGAATTTTTCGAAAATATTTGGTAACCGTGGATAGCTTACTACTTTTCATAAGATAACAAAAAGCGAAAATGGAACTATGTTACTGAATTGCTATGGATAAATATTTTATGAAACAGAAATCGCACGAGGTATATGTGGCCAAAATTGTACGAATCTCAGAGGATAATTTAATTCGTGAGTAAAATAATAAAATACAAAAACTGCAGTATTTAAAAACAAGAAAGAAAAAATCATGCGTCAAGCATAGATTATGAAGCACTTTCCAACACATTCAGAACACTGTAATAAAACTACATCGTTTAAAAAATTGAAATTTTACGTCTCATTTTCCTATATGGAAATGTATAACGAATTCAAAACCGAATTTCAGCTGTTTCCATCTACAATCGGAAAATTATCAGACATTTTTAGCAGCCCTGTAAATGATATATAAATTTGTATCCATTAACAAAATGCATTCCAAAATTTTGTTCATTTAAGCGATATATATATTTCAGTAAAAAATTACCCTTCAGCAATTTCCTCCAATAAAGAGAATGATATGAAAATACGTTTGTGGAGCAGTGTATGAGGTATAGAATTTATATATAAAGAGCAATATGCAAAATACTAATTAAACTTAAAAGCGTATACCGATTTTTAAAAAGTACTCTCCAGCAATTATTACGCAAAGACAGTACTGTAACCGATTTCTTTTGTGTGTCCCTGTTTAATAAAAAATGCCATGAATGCTCCGTTTTAACGTAATCGTAGTGACATTCAGAAATTTATGTGAGTTTAATACATTTGAAATAGCTTAATGTCATTAAAATACTCAACAAATGATTTTCCCCCGTATACCATAACTTAATCGAATTTTTTTGTGTGTCCCTATAAATGAACCATTAATCGTACATACTTCATATGCAATATCAAACATGCTTGCTGACTCTAAATAAGCTTTATGAATTGCATAAAAATCCGAGTCTATTTCCGGAAGTTAGAACGTGGACAGGCGGGCAGACAAACTGAACAATTTTCAACTTTGTTGGAAAGTACTAAAAAGGAGGAGAATATTCTACAGATGGCAAGATGCTGTTTCGTTACATATTGAATTTTTACGTGTTGCAATGTACGATACAGCATCATTTAAGCCTACCGGGTTAAGTTACTCCACATTTACGTTTATAGAAATAAAAATAACAATAATAATAAGAATGTGAGAAATCCGAGATAGAATGTGAAAAACGTGAATGATGGATTTCAATTTTTTGCATCTGCAGTATATTCTATGTATTAATAAAACACAAGCTTGGCCACTATTAGAAAATAGAAATTAGGACATTCTTACCTCGATGCTGTTGGGGGTAAGTTGAGAGCGCAGAAGAGTAAGTCTGCTGTACACAGACTGATGACAAATGCTGTTGTGGCATTTTTTAATTTGGCACATCGGCTTAGGGCAAGGATTGTTACGAGATTTCCTGAGATGCCGAAGATGATGAATACTATGCAGCACACAGTTGCGAATAATGTAGTTGCACGTGGATAGGCTACAGGCACTAGCCCTGGTGTGGAATTTGCAGACACGAGAACACCAGAGGCTTCCACGGACTGATTTGAAACGAGATACTTGAAATCATCCATCTGAAATATTGCAAAAAACACAATTAGGATATTTAGTTCTGAAAGCGGAAAACAGAATTACAAGCAACAGTATATTTTTCAATTCTTACTATTAATTCAAACTCTCCCTACATATATACCTTGTTCAAATCTTCAATCGTTAATAAATACTTTTTATTCATCCACCAGAGTTCAAATACATTTTTTTAAAACTTGTAGTGAATAACATTTGATGTTAATATAGTTTTTTCCAAATATTAATTTAATACTATTATTTTTAACACAATCAAACTGATTGGTAAAGTTATCATACGAATTAATTAATTCCAGCTGAGCGAAAAATTGCCCAAGCCGGGAATCGAACCCGGATACTTGGCTTACAAGGCCAATGCTTTACCTGTTAAGCTATCTGGGCGATAGCCGGCTGGGATTTTTCGCTCAGATAACCTTATTGGTCGTAACATCTGGTCTGTCATTTGAAACAGCTCGCAGAATAAACCGCAGGTAATGGAACTCCATATAACGATGGATACGTAGATATACTATTATTTTTAACACTATCAAACGGATTGGTAAAGTTATCATACGAATTAATTATTAATTAATTAATTACGAATTAAGTATTAATTATTAATTAATTCGTATTAATTTAATAATTAAATTTAATTACTAGTTGTAGTTTTATATGGGATAAGAAACTATAACACAACGCAATTGAAGATTAAAGAAAGAAAAACAAAAGCGCCAAGTAAAGAATGAAACATAAGAAGAAAAGCGCCTACACTTAGATAAACGAAATCAAAGATTACAGGTTGTGTCTTAAGAGCAGAGGTAAACTTGATTATTAGCTGATCGTCAAAGACATGCACTATCAATAACAAATGAATCTCAAGAACAACGCGAATTATGATTACAAGATCTACGTCGTAGACAAGCACTAAAAATAGCAAATGAGACCAAGAGCAGCGCGAAACCCGATTACAACATCTACGTCGTAGACAAGCACTAGCAATAAAAAATGAGACGCAAGAGCAGCGCGAAACACGATTACGAGATCTTCGTCGTAGACTAGTGCTAGCAATAGAAAATGAAACTCAAGAACAACGCGAAGCTCGCCAAGAAAGTCAAAGTATTCAGCATTCACAAGCACTGAGAAGAGTAAATGCACATATCGCTACATTCGAAAGAGCCATCAACACATTCTGTGACAAAACTTGCGAGATCTGTAAGAAACGATGCTACCCCAATCAAGTCGCAAAAGTGCCGTTTGACAGAAACGAAGGCGCATTTACCGGATGAATTAAGAAACAAGCCATTGTGATTACAGTGAAACTCCGATCTATCGTTCCCACATCCATCGTTTTCCCGGATTGATCGTTTTATTTCTACGGTCCCGGCACAAATTATTCTTAAATAATGTAAACGAAATCCGCAAGCATCGTTCTTCAAAAAGCCGTTTTCCCGCATTCATCGTTGTAAATTTTTTCTCCTCGCCGAAAGGAAATTGAAAGTCATGCGAATTCATATGACATACAAACTGGAATTACCTCTTTTATCCTAAAATAATTCATTTGTGCTGTTTGTGTTGATGATGGAGACAATAATGCAGATGAAGAGTGGATATATATATATATATATATATATATAGCAGAGGATGCTATTATGTTTCCATTTATCAAGATGTTGCGACTAGTGGTGTCCTAAACATAGGAGAAATGTGTGACAATGTAAAATATTAAAATAATGGTGTAGAAGCAGAGGGTAACATTCATGCCGATAACGTTCATGCTGAACCACTAATGTCAACTCTGATGAAATTACGACACTTGAAGCTGTATAAACTTTTATGTATGAATATAGAATTATAGAAAATGACCAGAAAAATGTTGTAAATCTTGAAAATTTATTTTTTGATTTTAAAAAAATGAACGAAAATCCAAACAAAATTATTGATTTTTTAAAATAAATATCAATTTTCTATTACTTCGATTTATTTCTTTTACAGTTTAGTAAGCAACAAATTAGTAATTCAAGTATACTGTATACAGTACATGCGTTAATTATGCATACACATTGTATTTTTTCGTATTTTGAAGTTAATCCACATTCATCGGGGTTTTTTTCGCATCCCTTGAAAAACGATGGATCGAGGTCTACTGTATTTAATAAAAAATAACTAAAATAAAATTTTCCTCTGTTAACCTAAGTAGAAATTGACTTATTTATTTTTATTTTATTTTTTAATATTACTTGTTTTAATATCTCTAGACTTGTTTTTCTTTTAAGACTAATTTAATATTGAATCCCAAAGACTACCGAAAAATTCGGAAAAGTTGCCTTAAGACAAACATATTGAAAAAAGAGAAAATTTAGTCTTCACCTATTTTGGGATTTTATAGAAAATACTTATCATCAAAGTAATATGAAACAAATAATAATAATAATAAATGCATAAAACAGACTTCAAGTGATTGTCTATATTTTTAAAAATATATATATTTTATGGGAAAGTGGGGTGAAGTGGGACACTTTTTGCAAAAGTAAGAAAATCAACTTTGTTTAACAAATAAAAATAATAATAATAATTTATAAAGTGCAAAGCGAAACACTTTTTAATCTCCTTGAACAATACAGAAACATAGCACTCAAAAATAATTTTATAATTAAAGAAATAGTGAGTTTTAAAATGTGTCCCATACCTTTCCACTTACAGAGAGGTATGGGACAGCAATAAAGCAAAGCTATAAGGCACAAATAGTTTAGTGTCAGCTAGATATACAATCAAACAAAGATTGTAGGTTGGTAATGTATGTGCCATAATATGAAATTTCAGTATCTTCATTACTGGAATCGAAATTCAGGTTTGTCAGTCATAGATGACATTAACAAATCATGAATTCAATTTATTTACATTTGAAGTAAATGAATATATTATCAATGTTATAATTAATATATTATACTCTAAAAATGTTAGCAATTTTTGCTCATTAAAAAAAAAAAAAAAAAAAAAAAAAAAAAAAGAAGGGGGAATTGGACATGTCTCATTATTCCCTTTACTGGCATGTCCCATTCCTTCCCACTTCCTTGTTTTGCGTTAAACTTCTTGTATAAACAAAAATGCTGTTTTTAGGCTTAATTTAAATTATGGATAATATACAGTATTAAGTTCCATAAATAGGGAAACTGTTACATCTATGCATAAACAAGTCATTAATATACAGAAAGCATAAAAAATATACGAAGCAAATTTACTTTTGATTCTTGAAATAATCTTTTCCTTTATACACTTGCAAGTTTATACATTTTATTTTTCAACTGAAGATTGGATTACCATTGCTTCATCTTGTGTGTGATTGATGAAATGTAGAATAATGAATAAAGAGATAAAATCTACTGTCCCAATCCACTATACTCTTCACTACTTATTGAATGCCAGTTTGCGTATTTTAGCAACAGTGTTTTGGTACAATTTCACGATTTTTTATGATAAACCTTTATTGTTATTCAAATTAACTTTGAACCATGTTGTTGCAGGGCTGGCTTTTTGCCGGCAGAAAAAAGTTTTTGCCGTGCCAGTGGCAGAAAGTGGTTATAACCGGTTTTAACCGGCAGAAACTGGCAACAACTGGCATAAACTAATTTCATGACATAATCTGCGACTTTTTTAGTAGTATTAAACTGCTTATATACATAGTATTCAGGATAAATTGTAAATAAAATATTGTGAATAGTTTAAATTAAAATATAAATAAATTTGTATTAAAATTTGATAGTTTTAAATCTCTCACAAAGAATCTACCATATTTGCAGAACATTGAAAATCATGAAAACGACATTAAGGACACAGCAGTTGTGAAAATTGTAAATAAATATCATGATTTATAAAGAAATACTTGTTACAAATGCTAAAATTTATTGCTGTTGCTTTAGATAAAAGAAAAAACATAACTGTTCTATTGCAGTTGCTCATAAAATTTGCTGAACTTTATTTAATGATGGAAATATCATGGAAACTTACAAATGCAAAATTCAATTCTTATTTATTGCAGTGTTAGCTTTTATGCTAGCTTATTTACACCATACTAAGTATTTGGGATCAAAATTGATATTTAAACATAAAAAATAGAGAGAAAATACTCCTTTTTGAGAAACATAGTTCGCCAAGGAAATCCTAGAAAATGTCTTGCCTTCTATGGGTGATCACTTTTAGAAACAAATAATGGTAAAATTGAGAACATCATCAATAATGACAGTACCAGTAAGTAGTGTTAGTCTTGAAAGTATAGTTTCAAACTTTTTTTTTTTTTCATTCAGAACAAATTAAAAAGCAGTCTAGTTTAAGAAATATTAGCAAAATTAATCCTATAATATGGAATGCTATTAATATATTATTAATTTTTCCCACAAACAAATTTGTTCTTTCAATATTTTAAAATAACAGTATAAAATATTTCATAATTTTTTTTATTTTATTTTTGTGCTACAATTATTTACTTATGTTTTTACAAGAACCATTTCTCTTTGTACGTAGTAGTCGATAATTTTTAAGTTATAATGTTAAAAGATTATAGATTTTTTCATAAATTTCTTTTCTTCTTTTAAAATGTAAGTAGAAATTCAAACGTAAACAGTAATATCAATAGTTAAACTTATAAAGTATCAGATTACCATTATGAAAATTTCTTTTTTCATGTGACAGAAAATTATTATATTAACAAAGTATATTTATATGATTCTTTTGTAACATTTTATCTACTTTGAATAACATTCATTATCTTTATTTTTTTTTTTACATACTTGTAAATTATGAATAATTGCATTTATTAATATTATTTCTTAGTTTCTGCCAGTTTTTGCCGCTTACTGGCAGAAAATAGTTTATTTCTGCCATGCCGGTTTTAACCACCCCGGCAGAAACTTGCCAGCCCTGTGTTGTTGTCAGAATAGTCTTTCATTGGGTCGGGTAATCCAATTTTACCTGAGCCGCAGCACGAATTCAGTCAGATTAAAACTAAATTTTTCTGTTATGAATCCATTGAATTTGGTTTCGGGCGGGCACAACTTTAATCGGATTTACGTTAAGCAAAATGTTCGGGCGCGTAGGAGTCAAGTTGCAAGCATTTTTCATATTTGAAGCACAATAGACGATCCTAAAATAAAATGTTTGACGCGTCCTTTGAAATAAATAAATAAATAAAAATAATAATTGTAATAATTATACACGATACCATGTCTATCTTAAAAATGCAAGTTAGTTTACCTTAAAAACATATTCAAATTTCATGACGAAGGCCAATATTTACAGAACCTAAAAACCTAGACAGAGAAAGAATAAAGAAAAAAAGAAAGAAGACAGCATACTCACTGTGGTATTTCATTAACTTGACTAAGCTAAGATAAAGGTATGCTGGTATGAAGATCGTATTACACTTATGTCCTTCCCAAAAATATATTCTTTTGTTATTTTTGAGTCCTCTTTGCTTTCGTTTAAATGCTTTTTCCAGTTACTCGAAACTATCTGTGGTATTTTTTACCGTCCAAATAGGCAGTTAGAGAATCTGCTGATTTTTCTTTCGCTTGAAACTTAAAAAGTATCCGCCAAAACTTTTTTTTTTTAATTTCGGGGGAAAAAATCTGGCAAAAGGCTCCTTTACTTACAATTATTTAATTCAGGTGTTCATTAGATGATTACTTACAAAAGAGAATCGGCCACGGTTATTAACCTCTTCGGGTCCGACTGTTTTTACAAAAGTTTTATTCGGTTGGCACCACTTTTAAGTTATTTTTACTTAAACAATCACGAAAACGGTTTAAATAAAGAAAACAAAGAGCACATTTTGGGTGCGTTCGTAATTATGTAAATAAAATACCTATAGTCGTCGTTCAGTCCGTCCGTCTGTCCGCATATAACAGAGCAAAAACTACACGACCGAATCATTTGAAATTTAAAATATATAATTGTTGCATAATTTTGTCGAGTCATTTCAAATTTTAAGAAAATCGAATGCATAGTATAGTTACAGGGACAATCAAAAGTATTTCGTTACATAACGGTCAATGGGGAAAAACAACTTTTAGCACATTTTAACACAGTCTTTCGAACATAATAAAACTGATATAATCTATGAAGTATATATTAAAATATACATTCTATACAATGTGTGGTACAAAGAATATTTGCTAGTAATTTATAGGGAAACAGAAAAGTATTTCATTGCATAATGGTAGAGAGAGAAACATTGTTTGGGATACGTTTTAATTACATTAAACTGTTTCACACTTTACGAAATTGATAGAAGTTGCTGAAGTTTACTATAAGTTACTATAATATAATAAAATGCAGATAGTATTTACAGGGACGCAGTTAAGATTTCGCCTATTATACTGTATCCGAAGACTGCATATTGTTACATCAAGATCTAAATGTTTTTAAAACTTCGTTAGAGTACGAACGCACCTCGTTTGCTACGCTTGACGTGCAATTTCAGACTTCTTTCAATTATGGCAGTTTATTTACAGACACTAATGACATTTTCTTTTGTTTGGAGCCGCAGTAATGATTAGAGAATTCATGAATTTTGATTAAAAAAATTATTTAGATAAAGTTTAATACAGAATCAGCATCTTATGAGTTAATATAGTTTTTTTATATTAATTTTACGATCAAGCGGTCTCAGAGACCGTTTACAGTATCTTAGCGATTCTCATGTAATTCTGGAGTTTTAAATACCTTCATAATAATTTTTATTTTAGTGAATATTTCTGGTTTTCCTTTATTTCTTATATTATAAAATACGCCCTTTCAGGATTATATAAAAACATAAGCGAGATAAACAAGTTTTGATCGGTTTTGTGTTCAGAATGTAGCAATAAATTCCCTATCATACCTTGTCCTTGATGATGATTTTTAGGGACAAGATATCTTTAAAACCATCACTTCAATTTTGAATAATACTGTAATATATGTGGTACAATACTTAATATTAAAAATTTAATAAAATTTAAAAAAATCTTGTAGAACAGCTTATTTTACTAATATATATAATATATATATATTTATTTAAATTAACCTTTTAAAAATTCCTACTTTTTTTTAAATATGAATATTTTTTCTTATTTTTTTCTACATTCATTAGAATATACTATATAAAACTGTGTATGGATTTTTAGATGTGTGAGATTTTACATTTAAAATGATTTTTTTCTCTGTCGTGTATATTAAAAAATAGAGAAAATTCAACAAACTCTCAATTTAAATATTTTCAAAAAAAAAAAAAAAAAAAAACTATAAAGTGGAATGTAAAATCCATGCATAAAAATATTAAATACACCATGGAGAACAAGTAAAAAAAAAAAATCCAAACCTCCATCCGAATTAGGAAAAAAGCCTTAATATTTTTCGAACAAGCAAATTGT
This sequence comes from Maratus speculifer, assembly GCA_964019185.1. Classification (NCBI taxonomy): domain Eukaryota; kingdom Metazoa; phylum Arthropoda; class Arachnida; order Araneae; family Salticidae; genus Maratus; species Maratus speculifer. Next base: position 128,600,095 of record OZ025296.1, read on the forward strand.
AAAAAATATGAACAGGGAGAAAAATCAGTTTGAAGTTTTCCTTTGTATGGGTCATTACGCTGGAGGAACTATTAAGAAAATTTAAAAAATAAAGGGTCAAAATATTCACAAATAAACTAGCTGCCAGTGAATATTTAAAAAAGAAAATTGATATTTTGACTGATTTCAAGGTACTGTGCTCCCTTAAAACTGTCCGAATAAATAAATTTAACGAAACGAACCATTGTTTTAATTTGTAATGAAATAAGGCTGCAAAGTTTTTTACGGTTATTATTATTATTTTTTTAAATCTATTTCGCAATTTTTGCTTTCTTATCATCCCTCGCGCTAAAACCAAGCAGAAAATCACTCAAGATGCAGTCACACACTCATTTTCAACTTTGCGTTTTCTCAACTTTAGTTCTGCATTAAAGGGGCTCAGGGGTTGAAAACTTTTCAAAAAATAGGTTTTTTTTAATAATCTAATTTGATTATTCAATTAATTCTAAACTCAATGCAGAAAACCGCATAAAAATATTTGCATTTTTAACGGATTTATAAGCATTTATGCATCAACACTTTCATAGCCGCATCCATATAATTTCAACTTTAAGTCGCGTTTTCTCAAAGCTTGATTTTTGATGACTAACACCAAGATTAGTAAAAAACTATTTGATGGAATGACTTTTTTTTTTTTTTTTTTTTTTTCATGCATATGACATCATTATCTAGAGAATGAATTAATATATTTTAGATAGTTTAATATTTTGAGTATTTTTAATAAAAAAAGTTGTATTTTATAGGGGTTTTTTGAATTTTCAACTTTGAGAGATTTTTTAATGATGTTTTTTTTAAGTGATAGTTATATCCTTAATTCATTCCCTAGATAATCATGTTATATGCTTGCAAAAAAAAAAAAAAAAAAAAAAGCCATTTCATCAAATAGTTTTTTTTAATCTTGGTGTTAGTCGTCAAAAATCAAGTTTTGAGAAAACGCGACTTAAAATTGAAATTGTATGGATGCGGCTATGAAAGTATTGATACATAAATCCTTATAACTCCGTTAAAAATGCAAATATTTTTATGCGGTTTTTTGCATTGAGTTAAGAATTAATTGAATAATCAAACTAGATCATAAAAAAATCGCCCCTGAGCCCCCTTAACAGAACTATGTTAGAGAACAAATGGCTGTAGTTCTTTGACGGGAAATTTTCAGTAGAATTTAAATCAGCATTTAAATATAAATTTCAAGCATGGTCTTTCGCCGGAGATTTTATCATCCCCATGATTTATTCATGAACTTTTCCAGGTATACTGAATCATTTTTGTTATTTATTTCAAGGTAAATAACTGTTTCTAAAAGTCAATGAACACTGTGATGACTGGCATTTAGACTTATGACGACTTGCTTAACCTTTAACTGACGTTACCGATCGCATCACAGACCACTGTTTTTTCCAATTTTTATAGTTTAACTTGTAACTTTCAGTTGAACTACAAACACTACTAAACTTTTGTTTCATTTGGAACTTTAGTTTTATCACCAGAGACTTTTGAATAGGTGAATTTAAATTATAACAACCATGTACAAAAAGTTCATAACGAAAACACCATCCTATGATTTAATCGTGCCTTTTATTCATCGTATTTCGATGGAAAGGTCTCACAGACCACTTCACAGTAGTTATATGATAATTTCTGTCACATCAGTTAAAGGTTAAACATAGGTGGTAATTTTCCTCACCGTCCCTGTTCTATTTCAGTATTAAATGGATGATAAGGGTCTCAAAGGAACAGTATAATATTAAACATTAATACAAAAAAAAGAACATGTTTAACACGTTCGCTGCCGTTTACGTGAAGATGTGATGATAGTTAATACCGCACTGTAGAAGTGGGTTTTTTCCCAGAAGTCTATTTACTTTTTATAACAAAGAATCAGTGAAAGATTTTTCCGCGCCAGCGCGTGACTGGCTATTGGTTATTACCCCACGTACCCCACATACACCCCAATTTTACAAGTTTTTTTTTTCTTTAAAGTAGCGGTGAATGGCTTAGTTATGCAACAATTTCAGTGACAGAAATTAAAGAAAAATTAAATATGTCGCGCAAATATTATTTCAAACATATTTACAAGGGGGGGAAATAATAGTATATGCTTAACGTGACATGCTAAGCGTATAAGATAATAATATAGAAATAACCAGCTCTATCGCGATTTCCCGAGGAGAAAACAAGGGAAATTAATATTCCGTTAATTCATCTTAGAGTAATCACAAGGAAGATTTCTGTTAATACCGAAAAAACAATGGATCATACAGTGTCTGTTCAGTAAGTAATGAGACCGATTTAATAAAAATCGCTTATTTAAAAATAATCTTACATACACTTAATATTCTTAAAAATAATCTTCTGTTGCATTATTAATACGATCGTTACCAATGGCTCTGCCACCCATTTATACCCGCCAGAAATCTTCAGCTAGAATACTAATCTGAACGCGCATTACATTTTTCTGCAAGTTTTGAAGATTGTCAAAACTATGACCTTTTAAATTGGATTTTAACCGATGAAATAGAAAGAAATCCGGTGGTGATAGATCGGGGCTGGGGCAATGTTTCGACGCTGTGTTTTGCCAGGAACTAAATCTCTTTGAAGGGTATGTTGGAATAAACTGTGTACGAATTTTCCGCATTAGAAATTCTCTCGTGAAGATTTGATGTACGGTAGATTTTGTAATTCTCAGCGTCTTCCCAATCATTCGGACACTCATCCGAAGACCAGAGTCCTAAGGTGCTTTAATTTTAGTCACATTGTCTTTGCCTGAAGTTTGAGAATTTGATGGATGCTAAGTGCATTATTCGACATCGACATTCTCTCTTCGGTCTTTGAAGGCTTTACGCCACCTAAACATTTAAGATTTCGACTAAGAATCCTTCCCGCAGGCTTCTTGTAACTTGGAAAGCATCTCAGTAGCCGATTTGTTTAGTTTTACGCAAAAATTTATAGAATATCGCCAATCGATACTCTGCTGCATTCTGAAAATTTAACGCCAACTTTCAAACATGTGTCTTCTTCTCAAGCGATGAGTGTGCTGCAAAGACTTCTGCCAGATTCTGTAGCGGACATTATATAGGGGAAGATGGGGACACTTGAGCCACTTTTTAAATTTTAATTTTTTATAATTTCTTAGAACAAAATAAAATATTGAAAATGAAAATTTGATATTTTTCTTCAACTAAAAACCAATTTCAATTAATTTTGAACTATTTTTCTATGTCTAATATATTTTTACCTTTTGTTGTACATCATGGCTCAAGTATCCCCATGAAGGGGATACTTGAGCCATGGTGAAGGGATACTTGAGCCATTACGGAAAAATATCTACAAAAGTAATTTTCTTCGCTTTATTTTTGCACAAATATTTTATAGAATGATAAATTATGATACATAAAGTCCTTCAAAACCAATTGAGAAAACAAAGCTAGTAGTACGATCATTTTTTGTCGTTATAACTAGTGGTCGAAGGATCATTTCAACTTGAGTACTATCGATGGTACCAAATCCTCAGTTGGGGGCCATTTAAATTTCGAACCTGCAATTCTTCGAGCAAATTGAATTTTCAATTCATCTTCTGAAATTTTAAGCACTTATCCAACAAATCTTTTTACAGTTTTCTTTACGGCATATTTTAGTAGCAACCAATCATCAATAGAAAGTTTTCTGTTCATATAATCATCATTATTGACAGAATTTTCATCTAATGGTATTGTCAAACTCATGCTTTAATTTGATGTAGCTGTCGGAATCTGAGCCAGATGTATCATTCCATTCTTTCAAACACTTTTTGATTTCACAGGAAAAGATTTTGTCTTCACCTTTGGCTCAATGCAAGTAAGTTTGAACTGTGATTTTTTATTGCTTTTTTTTTTCTTTGAGCTCTCTATTTACCAATTCTTCTTCAATTTCCTTTCCAAAAAAACAGTAACAGAGGTTACAATTTCAATATAAAATATTAATCTTAATATAGTATATTAAAAAATATTTTAATATGTTGGGCCTAACTAATTAAAGTATTAGAGATTATGACCTGTAAAACAGTTTAAAAAGTTATTTTAATGTAATAAAAGTTAAATTGTAAACTATGTTTACATTTATTTAGACAGACTACTTTGTTAGTCAAAATGAAAAATAAAAAGGATATTTTCATTAAAAAAATATTCATTTTTCATAATTTATTTTTCTAAGTCATTATTTTTTTAAGAAAAAAAGAAATTATTTATTCTCTCTTTTATCCAGAAATTTTTTTATTAGTGAATATAAGAACGTAATTTTATTTTTTGTTTGTTTCACCCATGTCTAATTTCCTAGTGGGGATGGTTGAGCCATGGCTCAAGTATCCCCATTACCACTATTTTTGTTTATCAGAGTTTAACTAAGCAAAGCATGCAGCTATTTGAACTATTTTAGATTCAAAATACAATTGAAATTATACTTATTAAATTTATCTATATTGTTGCAACTTTAAACAAAACTTTGGTTACAAAATAAATAAATAAATAAATAAATAAATAAATCATGCACCTAAATATTTACTTCAGATAGGGAAAAACAACAATTAATCACCATACTTTCAAAATGGTACCAAGGTGTTTTTTTTTCTTTTTTTTACAAGTTCAGAACTATAAATATGTTACCATATTGCCAGTTTTAGAAAGAAAATTTAACCAACTTTAGAGATAACAGGGGTGGCTCAAGTATCCCCTATGCTCAAGTATCCCCACTCTCCTCTACTGCACGTACCAATTTCAAACTATGGGGCCGTCCATTAATCATGTGATTTTTTTTTTGACATTTTAAACCCCCCCTCCCCCTTGGTGATACATGGTGAGGTTCAAGACTACATCCCCTCCCCTACCCTATATCACGTGTATTTTTTAGTACCTACAAAGAATCTTAATTTTTTTAGAATATTTATTATGAAATACAGGTTCAAGTATCATCAAATTTTATTATAGAAAAAAAAAAAAAAAAAAAAAAAAACTACAATAATAACCTTAAGAGGTAAACAGAAAGGTTGCAAGTTGTTTTGGACTGACATAAAAATAATGAAAGAAATGCGAAAAACTTTTTTGTAGTAATACATAAACATAATTTAATTTACAATGTCCTCAGACCACGGATTAGCAAGCTTTTCTTCAACACCAATAACTGGATAAGCATGTTGCAAGTTAGTTGTAGGCACAGTGCTTTGTTGAAGATTAACATCGGTTTCATCAAGCCACTCGGCGTCATCATTTTCGCGCACTACGCAGAGAATCTCTCTCGATCTACCATTCGTTCGTCGCGTGAGGATGCGAGAAGGACGGACATTGTGCATCTCTAGACTATTATTGCTCGGATTCAGTTGCTTGTGACAAGAATTCAGATGTGCGTTAACTTTTGTTTTTGTACAGATGTACAATGCACACTGCTGGCATGTCCTTTCCAAAAGTATCCGATCCTTCTGCAGGGCAGGGCAATACAGGTCAGATCAATTTGCCGAAGCCTTCATACGTTGGAGTAATTTCAAGAGACCGCGTTTGACGAAAAAATAAATACACGAAACGTCCCTTTTCGGTTCAGTATCGCGTGTTTGCCGAAAAAATAAATACTCGTTATATATTACTACACCCCCCTCTCCCCTTGTGATATTTCCTCCCCCCCCCCCTCTCGAGCCTCGCATGATTAATGGACGGCCCCTATACTCCTTTTGGCTTTCTGCTTAGAGCAAAAAATTCAATCTCATTACTTCCTCGACAGACTCTGTATTTATCTATTGGATAGTTCAAACTCATCTAGATAGCATAAATAACTTAATCTCCCTGGCAAATAGCTTGCTTATATAAAATGTCAAATATGAAAATAGCATATTTATTTAAGAAGGCAAAATGAATAAAAGCTAAATAATTGCAAAAATGTCACTAGCTAGAACGGTGTTTCATTTTCTCTTAGGTGTCTTTCTTACCTCACAAAAATCATACCATAAATTTCTTCCTTTTATTTAGAAAGAAAGTCCCCAAGTGGCCAATACAGCTTAAATTATATGCTTTGTTTTTCGTCTGAAACAAGGTTGCTCGAACTGTAGCATATTTAAATTGCCTACTGCCATAGTTCAAAAAGTAAATCATTTCACATAAATTTACGCATTCCACTTAATTTTACCATTAGTAAAAAAGTGAGATTTTATCTTACATATATGAAAGAAAAAACTTTTGCTGAGAAAGAAAGTTGCTTTCTACATTTCTGTTTCTTTACAATTTTCTTTTAAGTGTTAGGGGACAGTCAGGTTTATCTTTGAAACTTGATTATCCGCAGTCGAAAAATGTGTCGGCATTTCTTTCATCTTTATTAATTGCTTGCATTCATGAACTCTATTATTATTTTTTTATTATTATTATCTTTACTTGCAATCACTGTATGCTTTACTGCCAGTTATAAATTTTCCCCTTTTTAACTTCCCCCCCCCCCTTAAATAATCAATTAACGAAGAAAAATACTTTTTTTTTTCTTTTGGATGCATTAATAACTGAAATATTCTTGTCGATTTGTGTGAAGGTTATTATGCAATTCAGGCCTATCTTAATTACACTGAATAATGAATGTTTCTTTGTACGATGTAGATCTTTTCTGTGGTGTTTATTTCAAATGCACTGCACTTGGTTATACTTGACTCTTTTTTTTTTCTGTAAAAGAAGATATTATTCAAGATAATCATAAAAAAGTATGTATAACAGCAAATTTCCACTTTTCTGAAACGTAATAAGACTTTCATTTAACTCCTTAAGTACAAATTAATCTCGATAATTTTTCTTTTCAATCCAGTTTAGTTCTCAACCGGTTTTAACATCGATAAACTTGAAGAAAAATAACAAAACAAAAAAATACATTTTACAAGAAAAGCAAAAGAAGATTGACTTCTTTTGCTTGTTGCTAACATTAAACTACGTCACTCAACTCTGCATGCATTTGTAAAAAAATACATAAAAGCGTAACCAGTGTTGAATTCAGGGGGTGGCGTGGCCCGGGGGGTGACATTCCCCCTCCCCAGGAAAATCTGAGATTTTGGGTTTTCAATGGTCAAAAAGGGGCAATTCTCCCCCCGGAACACTATAATGTCCCCCCAGGAGCCACAAAAGTCCCTCCCAGAGAAAAGTGTCTGAATTCAACACTGAACGTAACCCCTTAAGAATCAAGGCTAGAAAGAGATTGGGAGGAGGGGAGGGGGGGGGGTGTTATGTGACTCAACAGTTTGATTTGAAAAATATTTATTCAGATGTTAGAATACATTTTAAAAATGTAAAAAATAATGAAAAAAAAGAGAACACAAAAATAATAAATTATTGACTTAAAGACATTTTTTTTTTCACATTTTCCAATAAATAGTGTCAACTTTTTAATACAAAATCGTAAAGTATACAAAATTAACTTTGTAAAAAAAATCTATTTTTCATGTGCCCATCCTTTTTAATTTTACAAAATTTACCAAGTTTATTTTATCAAAAATGGGGCGAAACTGCTCAAATGATCAATAAAACTTTGCATAAAATTTAGATTATGTGAAGATTAAATAGAAGTGGTAAAAAGTAAATATTTTTCAAGTCACCAAATTTTGTACATACATTGAATCTAGCTATTATGTTTTACGTTGAACAAACTCAAAAGTACAACACAACTGTAAATTCTGTGAAAAAAACCAAATGAAAACGTAAAGTTTATCCTCGTTTCATTAATGGAAGGAATTCAAAACTCAACCCTATATATATACACCATTTGTGTGCAGAATATAAACATAGATGATGGCAATGTTGAAGAAGAGATTATTGTTGTGTCCATGAACAGGGTCGTACTGGCGTAACAGAGAGGGCGGTGGCAAAATGGATAACAAGGGCGCCGATCGTCTTACGAAAGGGCGCAAAACCTTACACACACGCATATTTATATGTATATATATATACACAAAGTTGTATAATATAAACGCACGCTGTGCGCAGAAAATTTTACGAACTTAGCAAAAAAATTTAGGAAAGAAACAATTTTTATTTTTGTAACTTTTTTTTAGTACCAAAAAATAAAAATAGCCACCAATTTTATGTTGGAATTATTTTCTGGTAACACGAATTTCATCAAAAAAGTCGAAAAAATAGCGAATTTCAATAAAAAATCGCGTAAAAAATGTGCATTTCAACAAAGAATAGTGTAAAAACGAACATTTCGACTAAGGACGAGCGAAAAACGTAAATTTTATCCAAAGACGGCGTAAAAAACGCGAATTTCATCCAAAGACCGCGCTAGAAACGTACATTCTATCCATGAATCGCATAAGAAACGCTAATTCGTGCATAATTTGCGTAAAAAAAAAAACGCAAATTTCGTGCATGCATCGCATGAAATATGCAAATTACATCCATTAATCGTTAAAAAATAACAAATTACGTGTATAAATTGTGTGAAATGGAAATAACGTTCATGAATCGCATAAAAACACGAATTACTTCCACAGATAATAATAATAAAAGAAAACCGCGAGTTTTGTCGACAGATTGTTAAAAAAACCCGGAAATTAAACAATGAATCTCATAAAAAAAGCGAATTACGTTCATGAATCGTATAAAAATAGCGAATTACCTTTATAACATCACGTAAAAAATGCGAATTATGTTCATGCTTGGCATAAAAATAGGGAATTGCATCTGTAACATCAATAAAAACGTAAATTACGTTCATGAATCGCATAAAAAACGAGAATTACGTTCATGAATCGCTCAAAAAACACAAATTTTGTCGACAGATTATTCAAAACACGAGAATTTCGGCGACAGATCGCTCAAAAAATGCAAAATACGTATATGAGTCACATAAACATAACAAATTACGCCTTTAAATCGCGTAAAAAATGCGAATTGCGTTCATGAATCGCATAAAAAACGCGAATTACGGTCATGAATCGCATAAAAAATTATAATTACATCCATAATTCGCTCAAAAAACGCGAATTACGTCCGATAAATAGATTTTAAAAAGGCGAATTTCGTCGACAGATCGCTCTAAAAACGCAAATTACGTCCATGAATCGCAAAAAATAGCAAATTACGTCTATAAATCGCGTAAAAAACGCGAATTACGTTCATGAATAGCAAAAAAATGCGAATTATGTCCGTAAATCGCTCAAAAAACGCGAATTTCGTGGACAGATCGCTCAAAAAACGCAAATTACGTCCATGAATCGCATAAAAATAGCAAACTACGTTCATGAATTGCATAAAGCCGGTGAATAACATCAATAAATCGCTCAATAAACGCAAATTACGACCATGAAATTCATAAAAAAGCGAAATGCGTCCATAAAGCACTAAAAAACGCGAATTACATAATAAAAGAAAATTTCGTCCATGCCAAATAACATATTTAATTTTTTTAAACATAAATCAATTTTCAGGAAGTTTTTGACCCAATATTATGTGCGCAGAAAGTTTTTGACTTTATATAAGTGCGCATATGTATATATACATACTACATAAATTGTTCATATATATATTTATACACACATAAAAAAAAGTTATCCACAAAACATTGCACTTAAAAAAAAAATCTTGGGATTAAACAAGCGTTGCCAATTTAGAGAGTTTCTACATAATACAATCTCTAAAATGCAAATAATAATTATGATTAACAATATTCCAAATCGTGGTAAGAAGGACGTCTATTTTATGTGAATTATTATTATTTTTGAAAGTATTTTTTTCTTTCTTTTCTTCAATAATATATAAATTAGTTTCAAATTAAACACGAGTACAAACTATACACGCACACGCGCAATATATATATATATATATATATATATATATATATATATATATATATATATATATATATATATAAATCTTAAAATTAGTTAATAAAATGACAATGTGAGTTAAAAAGTTTCTTTTTTCTTGTAAACTATTAAAATTAAAAAAGAAAAGAAATACTTTGTTCGTAACACGCTACATAGAAATTTTTTCACAGTACAAATCCCAAAAAATATAAAATATTATGACTATTTAATAAATTAATATTTATTTAAAATTATTTAAATAATAAGAAGTAATATTTATTGAAAATTATTTGACTAGTAAGAAATACAATTTGATTTGAAATAAATATTACATTTACTTAGTTAATTGAAACTTTATTCCGGATATCTGAATATCAGACTCCATTACATCACTATTTCAAAATAAAAAATGAATTATTAAATAAAACGAATTAAAACAATTTTATTGGCCAAAAATTAAAAAGTTCAAAACATTATTTTATACAATTAAATAATATTTTATGCTATGCAATCACTAGGATATAAATACTAATTATGGTGCAAAAATTTTCCAAGTCATTATAAAAATGCCGTCTATTTTATATGAATTACTTTTTAGAAAAAGGGATCTTTATTTTTCTTCTTTTGTTCAACAATATATAAATTAATTTCAAATTAAATTTAGACTATATATATATATTATATATACATATATATAAAAAAAATTTCCTATTATGAAATCAGTTAATAAAATGACAATATAACTTAAGAAATTTCCTTTTTTTTTTAAACAATTAGAATTAAAAAAAGAAAAGAAATTACTTTTTTTCAGAAGCGCCTTATAGAATTTTTTTCATAGTACCAATCTCAAGAAATGCGGAATGGATTAATATTTATTGAACATTATTTAATTAATAAGAAGTAAAATTTGATTTCAACTATATTTTACATTTACTTATTTAATTCAAACCTTATCCAGAATATCTGAATAACAATATCCATAAAATTAATTCCAAATAAAATATTAAAATAAAACAAAATTAAAACATTTTCATCGGCTCAAAACTCAAAATTTCAAAATATTATTTCATAAAATTCAATAATATTTTGTATAATACATTCTCTAGGATACAAATACTAATTAAGGTGTAAAAAATTTCTAAATCGTGGTAAGAATGGCGGCATCAATTTTACAAGAATTATTTTTAAAAGTTTGTTTTTTTTATATAACATGTAAATCAATTTCGAATTAGTAAAAAAAAAAAATCTACTTTAAAAAGTTGATAAAATGATAATGTGACTTAAAAAGTTTTTTTTTTTTCCCCTTGTAAATAATTAAGCTTTTAAAAAATAAAATATGCTGACATTAAAATATTATGTTAAAATATTTTAATAATATTTATTAAAAATTAATTAACTAATAAGAAGTAAAATTTAACTATATGTTACTTTACTTCGTTAATTCAAATATTATGCCGATTATCCGAATAACAATCGCCATAAAATTGTTTTCAAATCGAAAATAAATATTAAAAGAATAAAACAAATTATAACGATTTCATTGAATAAGAACTCAAAAATGCAAATTATTATTTTACGCAATTCAATAATATTTTATGTAATACACTCTTAAGAATGCAATATACTAAAATACTAAATATGGGGTAAAAATTTTGAGATAAGTTATTTTAGCTCGGGGTAAGGATGTCAATTTATGTAAATTATAAAATAAATAAATAAATAAATAAAAATAAAAATAAAGTTTTCTGTTTCTTTATTTTTTTTCTTTATTTTTTATTTTTTTTTAACAATAAAATGATATTATCCAGCAATTTTGATTTGAATCCTACTTTTTAAACAGTTATATAGATATAAACAATCTTGTGAAAGTGATACAAACATTAATAATAAAAAAGTGATAATAAGTAATCTTACCTTATACTGTTTTTCTATGGACAAATCATATACTATTAAAAAAGTATGAAGCACAAGCTTTTTAAAAGAAAAAGCTTTAAGATTACAGCAGCAGCAGTACGAACGGTTTATCGAGGTGCCTAGAAACGGATTACAACTAAATAGGTAAATAATTCAGGACAGGCAAATATTGTAAAGATAGAGTTGTTCTTTGGCACTGGATGGAACGAGAAAAACAAAGCACGTTGCACCCTGCCCCAGGAGCACTTTATTATACTGTACCGGCTTATCGGTTGAAAATTAGAAACACATGTATTTCCAATTCCTGTGGAGTGTACAATAGATGACTGTTTCGGTACTCTCTTTTCCCTCGGAGGGTAGTATTTCAAATGGGCAGACTTGTATTTACAAAGGCTGTGCTGATCAATTGATTTGTTTCTATTTTCCCCAGAAAGATATACAGATCCAGAAATCTCAGAATACGGTATAATCAATAAAAAACGACACATCTGGTATTAATACAGACACCAGTGGTTACCTTCAGAATCCATATCTAGTTAACTTGAAACCCCCCTGAAATGGTAATTTGTCTTCTTTGGAACTCCCACGTCATTGACTAACAGCTTTAAAAACACAACACAAACACATCTGCGTTTCTATTTACTTACATTCAACCATACTTTTATAAAAGACGTTAATGATTTTCAAGGGTTTTATAACATATATTTTATTTTATAACATAGGGATATATATATTTTTTTAATTACATATATACTTTTCATTTTGTAACTTGCAGTGGTGTTTGAATTTTAGAGAGGTTAAGCAGATCAGATCCAGTTTTAAAAAAGTTTTTAGATAATGGCATTTTTGATGCTAAAAATTATCCAATTTTCAAAGATTTATAAAAAAATTAACATATTCTTCTTTCAAAAGCAAAATTAACATAAGTTTCCATTGCAAACTCCCCTCAAAAATTATTCTTCGTAATCTGACGCATAATATCATTTAAGAAATTAATGATAGTACAGATCATTAACACATATTTTATGTATGTGTATGGGGCGGTGCTATTACAGAAACAAAATAATAATTTTTTTAAGTTTTTTTTATCGAAGAGCTGAAAAAAAATGATCAAGGGCGCCACCATTACAAAAATATGACAATAGTTTTTTGAAAGTTATTTTTCTGTCGCGCTGAAAAAAGAAAAAAATCTGACCAAGGGATGCATGATTACAAAAAGACGATATTAGTTTTTTGAAAGTTGTTTTTATATAAAACACGGGAAAAAATCTAACCAAGAGTGCTGTGATTATAAAAACATGATATTTGTTTTTCGAAAGTTATTTTTAAAGAAACACTGAAAAAAAAAAATCCTGCCATGGGCGCCATGATTACAAACACACAGTATTAATATTTTGAAAGTTGTTTTTACAAGAGGTGCTGAAAAAAGATGATGAAGGACGCCATTATTACAAAAACTGGTATTAGTTTTTTAAAAGTTATTTTTGTAGAGGCACCGATAAAAACCTGGCTAAGGGCGACACGATTCCAAAAACACGATGTTAGTTTTTTAAAAGTTATTTTTAAAAAGGCGCTGAAAAAGATCTAAACAAAGGCGCCATGATTACAAAAACATGATATTAGTTTATTTTTGGTTACTTTTACAGAGGTATTGAAAAAGTCTGACCAAGGGCTCTATGCTTCCCAAAACACGATATTTGTTTTCTTGAAAATTATTTTTACAAGCGGCGCAAGAAAAATTTGAACAAGGGCGTCATAATTACAAAAATCGATATAAGTTTTTTAAAAGTTATTTTTATAGAGGCGCTGTAAAAGATCTAAACAAAGGCGCCATGATTACAAAAACATGATATTAGTTTATTTTTGGTTACTTTTACAGAGGTGTTGAAAAAGTTTGACCAAGGGCGCCATGCTTTCCAAAACATGATATTTGTTTTCTGAAAATTATTTTTACAGGAGGCGCTAGAAAAAGTTGAACAAGGCCGTCATAATTACAAAAATCGATATAAGTTTTTTAAAAGCTTATTTTATAGAGGCATCGAAAAAAATCTGACCAGGGGCGCCACACTTCTAAAAACACGACATTAGTTTTTTGAAAGTTATATTTAAAGAAGCGCTGAAAAAGATCCGACCAAGGGCGCCACGTTTCCTAAAACACGATATTAGTTTTTTGAAAGTTATTTTTTAAAAGGTGTTGAAAAACATCTAAACAAGGGCCCCATGATTACAAAAACATAATATTAGTTTTTTAAGGTTTTTTTTTTTTTTTTTTTTTTTTTTTTACAGAGATGTTGATAAAGTCTAACCAAGGGCTCCATGTTTCCCAAATCACAATATTAGTTTTTTGAAAGTTATTTTTACAAGAGGCGCTGATGAAAGCTGACCAAGGGCGCGATAATTACAAAAACCAATATTAGTTTTTTTAAAAGTTATTTTTGTAGAGGCGCCGAGAAAATCTAACTAGGGGCGCCACTATTCCAAAGACATGATATTAGTTTTTTAAAAGTTTTTTTTTTTAAGAGGCGCTGAAAAAGATCTAAACAAGGGCACCACGATTACAAAAACATATTTTTTTTTCTTTTACAGAGGTTTTGATAAAGTCTGACCAAGGGCGTCATGTTTCCCAAAACATGATATAAGTTTTTGAGAGTTATTTTTACAAGAGGCGCCGAAAAAACCTGTCCAGGGGCGCCACAATTCCAAAAACACGATATTACTTTTTTGAAAGTTATTTTTACAAGAGGCGCTGAAAAAAGCTGAGCAAGGGCGCCATAATTACAAAAACCGATATTAATTTTTAAAAAGTTATTTTTGTAGAGGCGCCGAAAAAAGTCTCTCCAGGGGCGCCACGATTCCAAAAACACGATATTAGTTTTTTAAGTTATATTTAAAGAGACGCTGAAAAAGATCTAAACAATGGCACCATGAGTACAGAAACATGATATCAGTGTTTTTAGGTTATTTTTACAGAGGTGTTGAAAAAGTCTGACCAAGGGCGCCATGTTTCCCAAAACACGATGTTAGTTTTTTGTTAGTTAATTTTACAAGAGGCGCTAGAAAAAGTTGACCAAGGGCGCCATAATTACAAAAATCGATATTAGTTTTTTAAAAGTTATTTTTATAGAGGCACCGAAAAAAAAATCTGACCAAGGGTGCCACAATTCCAAAAACATGATATTAGTTTTTTAAAGTTATTTTTAAAGAGCGCTGAAAAAAAAAATCAAAGGGAGCCATAATTACAAAACATAAAATCAGGTTTTTTTTTTTTTTGACAGAGGTGTTGGTAAAATCTAAGCAAGGACGCCATGTTTCACAAAACACGATATTAGTTTTTCAAAAGTTATTTTTAAAGGCGCTGAAAAAATCTAAACAAGGGCGCCTCTGACAATGTGACCAATTAAAATGAAAATATCTTGTTTTAGACTGGCATTTTACCTCTTTTCCCTATCGTTTGTATTTCCAGAAAAAGCAGAATAAATATTTAACTACAGAGAAGCTACCTATGGCGTTAAATGATTGACAGAAATATGCTAAATCCGTCAGTAGTTTTAATTTGCCAAATGAAAATATTTGAAATTTTATGCCTTTCAGATTCCACAACTTAAATTGCTTCCATAAACAAACAAACAAACAAAACAAAAAAAAGGTGACGAGGGGCGCACCGGGCATTTGCCTCGTTGCCCGGTGGGCCAGTACGACCCTGTCCATGAAATATTTTGATGTAATTGGAATAGAATTGATACTTGTGGAAAAGCATATGTTTATAAGTCTGTTACTAACAAATCATTAGCATTTTGCCAGAATCTAGTCTTATTGAAAGATAATAAAGAATTCCTTGTGTATTTTCTACTATAGTAACAATTTTTGAAAAATAATCTCATTTATGTAACTGCTTTTTTGTGATTTTATATCATGATAAAAAACACGCATAAAAAGTTTTATAAAAATACAGTAAAATAGTTAAAATTCAATTGATGTCTATGGTAATTGCAATTAACCCTCTAATAACACTTTCCGTTTTGTATTAATTCAAAACAATTTTTAAGTAGGCATATATGACAAACTTGCCATCACATATACTTTTAAAATTTATTTCAAATACATTATAGAAAAGTTTCGTAAGATTTATTTTTATTTTTCATAGAAAAATTATGCATGGTCCATGATACAACATGTATAAAATCAAGGTACAACATAAGTGTTGTATCTTGATTCTAAAATTACTATTTTTTTTATTATTATTAAAAGAAGAACTGTGATAATATACCTAATATTAAAACTCAAGGAAATTATGAGTGAAGTAGATCATTATAAATAATTTAAAAATAACTTTATATTTCATTATTAACATATTTTAGTTAAAATCAAAATGTCAAGATAGGATCAGATAAATGGCCTTACGCTTCTCCAAAACTTTAGAGAACGTTCAGGTACTTCAAGAAAATCGAGCATTTACAACTATTATAGAAGGCTCCTGTTCGAGATGTAATAATAAAATTACACACACACAAAAAAAAGAAACAACTATTTAGACAGACACACAAAAAAGTAGTTAGGAAAAGTGGGAACTTGGAGATTATATATATACAGTCGAGTCTCTATATAACGAAATCCATTGTTCCAGTAAAAAATTTGTTGTATAGAGAAATTCGTTGAATAGAGAAAGCCGTTAAAAGTTGTTTAATGTGCAAATTTTGAACAAATATTATTTTTTATACGTTTATTTAAAAATTTGAAGTATTTAACTATAAATATTAACGTAATATCCTATTTCTTAGTTATTTGAACAGTTAAAAAAAAAAAAAAGGAATAGACATTTATTTAAAAGCTTAATAAAAATCACACAAGAAAAAAGTACGTTATTTTTTTTTTTTTGCCACTTAAACACAATTTTCTCAAATTTTCGGGGACGATCTCATTGCTTTGGGAGTGAATGTTCCCCCAAGCCACCCTCTGAAATCAACACTGACTTCAATTACCACACTGATCCAGGTTTTATATGTGTAACAATTAAATTGACACTGTTTCTCGAAGGATGTTAAAAGATGTGTGGGAAGGGGGCTGGTGGAATGAATTCATTGGACTTAAAGATCAAGGAGATTCAAGATAGAGAAGCAATATAAAAAAACTCAGCCTTAAACGATAAATCAAAAATAAGTGATGGAAATTTGATTCCATGTTATTTTGAAGCTTTTTTTAAAACTGAATAAATAAAGAACATTTTATGAAAAAATTCGTTATATGGAGATAGATATTTCGCTGTATAGAGACTGTTTTTGATGTAATAATGAAAAAAGGGAACCGTTCCTGCTAAAAATTCGTTATATAGAGAAATTCGATGTATGGAGTTTCGTTATAGAGAGACTCGACTGTATATATATATATGTGTGTGTGTGTGTGTGTGCATATATATAAATTTTTTTTCTAATGGTTATATATATGTATATATATATACGCATATAGGGGAGAGTGGAGTATATTGAACAATCTCTTATTTTTAAATTTCTAAAGTTTTTCTTTTTTGGCTAATTGATTACATATAGCTCTCAAAACGCGTCGTTAGCTCATAGTGAACCATTTTATCCTGATCGGTGATTGTGAGCTTGTAAAAGTAACACTTTTCGTCATCGTAGTTTTCTTTATTATTAATTAAAGGTTATAGATAAATTAAAAAGAAACAGCTTTTTTGTAAAGGTAAGATACTTGTTTTTATTTAATATTACAGTTAATATGCTTAAAAGAAAGCTTTGAATAACAATTTTATGAGAATGTATTGAACTTCAACACGGGACACTGTAGACCATCCACTGCTAGGGTACAGTGGTCTACAAATCCATTCTGTCGTTGTAATGTAGAATTTCCTAAATATTAGTATGTGCTTATTCTCTACAAAGAAAGACCGTTTTAAAGAATTATTTAACTGTAAAATAAACAAAGAAAAATGTCTATTTAACATGAGAAACATTTTGGTTTGTATTTATGTCTTTAAGAAACAATACAAATATTTTATTGACTGTAACCTGTTATTACTAAGACAATTTCTGGCATGTTCTGAAATGTTATTACTCATTTTAAATGTACAAAAAAAAAAAAAAAAAAAAAAAAAAAAAAAAAAAAAAAAGGAATCAAAATTTTATGGCTATTAATCTGCTGTTTATATGGGTGTTATCGTAAAATCACCCTCAGATTTAAAAGAATTTCAGAAATTTTTTTGGCTCATAAGTATTTTGGAATTTCATTTTCAACTTCGACTTTACTTTTTATACTAATGTCACTTTATCTGCTTTTGTTTCTGTATCTTAATCTGTTGTTATTTTAAAAATGTAATTTTTTTTAAATGTTTTTTCTGTTTAGTTTTTTGTATGTTTTGTTCAAAAATGTTACTTATAAATTATCATTATTATGTTATTTTGCTGGTAAAGGAGAAATAAAAAGGATTTAAATTAATAAAAAAATAATTTTTGTATTTCGAATAATCTTTAATAGTGAACCACTGTGCTCTGCTTCTTGAGGAACATTGGTCCACTTTAAAAATGCATACAAATAAATAAACTTTAAAAAAATGTTTTTAAAGTTAAGTTCTGAAAAAATCTGAAGCATATAAAAATGCTTAAGGAATATTCAAGAATATTTTTAGGCATATTGAACTTTCCATTAAAGAGGGAGGGAAATGTAAATTGCAAAAGTGGACCACTGTGTACCATTTTCTCCTACATACAATTGTTAAGTCACAGAATTTGAGAGCACAAACTAGATTGTTTTTGTAAGACAGACATTTTGTTTTATTATAATTCAATATCCAATTGATCAAGGTATTTGTTAATTTTAAAATAATAATTTCTTCGCCCAAAATATATTTGTCAGATTTATTTTTAAATAAATTATTATTTGACATTTTATAAATAATGCAACAACATTTTTATAAAAATTTTCATTTTTGAAACGTGACTGATTATAAAATTCAGACGATTTTGGGGGAAAGCACACCCAGTTGAAAACAGTTTCCATAGTTATACAAGTAGGTAGGAAATTAATGATATTGCTTTTTACATTTGATGCATGACTTTACTTTTGAGATTAACTGTTTTTGGGGAAAAAGGAAGAGGGTGATACTGATTTAAAATGTCGTTTAAATAGCAAAAGAAAAATTATTGACCCTCGAAAATAACTAACAATATGGTAAATGGTTGTTTCAGTCGGTCTAGAATAGAGGTATCGGAAGCCTATGTGAAATCTCGTGATGTCCGGATTTTATTCGTTTTCTTGTTGGTCCATGTTTGATGCACAGAAATGGAATACTTCTGTTGCCCCGATGACAAAAAAGTATTACAAACTACAAAAAAATTAATAACTCAAAAATAAATTGAGATACAGCTTTCAAACAGGTAGCATTTAGAAGTACATTTTTTCCCTATACAACCGTGTAAAAATTGAAAATGTGCAACTTTTAGAAGTTTAACAATTCGCAGTACCGAAAACTTTAAAACTGAAATTTTATTTAAAATTTGTTTATGATTAGTCCAGGATTATTAATGTTTAATCCGCGGCGTACGAAATATGACTCTGCTAATTACGTAAGCTACGTTTTGATCATCATATGTGCTTTATTATTATTATTTTAATATCGAATTTATAAGTCAAAAACTTTAGTCTTAGGAAATATTATTTTTCAAATGGTCGATGTAACTTGTAAATTACATTTTTTACGAACCCTGAAGATGCCTCCTACAATTAGAGTTTAGAAAGATCTTGTTCAGCGTTTAGAGAATGCTTATATTTCTTTTATAGAATAACATAAAAGCCCATTTTTAAATTGGTCCAAGGTTGCTGAAATTTTGTGCTCTTCAGTTAACTTCTCAACCGGAACTTGTGTGCAAAGCATAAAAAAGAATGAATAATTGCTTCATTTCTTTTTTTTTTTCTTCGTAAAGATGCCTTGGTTTTTGTTGACTGGGGTAAGGAACTTTCGTTTCAGAGAACTGAATAGATCCATTGAATTTTTATGTTGTCACGAGCTTTTATAATGTATGAGATTCTTTGTATTAATTAACTAATGCACTAATATATAAATGTACGTTATTTTTCATGACTTACATTTAAAAAGCACGGTGTAGCATATTTTTTTAATTGCAAAGTTTAATTCATTTTTAAATATTTCTCTTCCTTTTAAACTCTTTTCAACATAGTTGAAAAGTGTTTATAAGTTGTGTCCGTCTGTCTGTGCTCTAACCCGAGTAAAAATTCTCTGACTGACATGTCATTGATTTATGTAACTGTAACATGTAAAGATTTACGTTCACAATGGCATGTACGGTATTGAAAATGAAGTGTGTGCCATTCATTGTTCATTTACAGGGATACTCAAGACTATTCTGATATATTATGGACTATGGGGAGAAAATCATTTGTTGTACATTTTAATAGCGTTACAATATGTGAAGTAATATAAAATTCATACACCTTATTGCGGTGCACTAGAAGATGGTCACTACAGAATATATTATGTGCAGCTTTTACAATCTGTTTACAGGAAAGTTCATAATCTTTCCATAATATTATATGTTCTATAAAAAAAAAAAAAAATAGATTACTGTGCATTTTAAAGATGTTACTCTGTTACAAACATAATGAAGTTGATTATGAATTTATGAAGTGCACTAATAGATGTTTTCTGTAGAATATGGAGTAGAAAGCATTCATCATTTGTTTACAGGGTCAAGCAAAAGAGTGATTATATAATGATCTACTCAGAAAAAAATTGTTCGCAGCGTATTTCATTTATGTTGCTCTATTTCAAACATGATAGAATCGATATACATTACTGAGATTTACAACAAAATGTTTGTAGTAAAAATATGATGTGCATTGCATTTTTTGTTCATATGGGTGATTCTCCAATAAGTGGGTAATTTCAGTCCCTTAGGGTTACATGCTATTTTTTGTCATTCATATAGTTTTTTTAGCATAAAATGTATTTTGTAATGTATTTCTACAATTTCAAAAAGTATTTTCGAGAAAATAACTGTAAATTTTACTGTAATAGTATTTTAAACATTCAATTTGTCACTTCTGTCCCTTACCTCATGTACTGATCTTCTGAAACAATTTTAAGTGTAATGACAAACTATTTTTAACATTTTTACCATCCATAATAAAAAATTATACTCCAAAGTACATAATAAAATATTTTTATTTTAAATTAGAACTAGTTTTACAGTTATTCTGAGTCAGAGAAATGCTGTCCCCTAGTTTTTATGTCACTAAAGTCCTCTTGTATGAAACTGTTAAAGTGACCACCAGGTGGCCAGATAAAGTTTGGTGAACAGGTCCATTTAGTAGAGGAAGCCATCTTCATTGCCCAGAAAAACACATGGCACAATTCTAAGTACTTCAAAAATAGTTACAAGCAACAAAATGGATAGAAAGGTAAGAATATGCTTATTGCTTGTCAACTACTGTCCCCTACTTAAACTATCCTTGTTATTGTTTGTATCTATGTATTGTTTTGTCTTGATATAACATATTTTTGCTTAGTGAAAAATATATTGCATTCTTACTAAGCCTAACTTACTATGTACACAGAAGCAATTTTCTTAATTTTGTTACTACTGTCCCAGTCACTTCTGTCCCCTTTCAAATTATTTATTTGAGGACTGAATTACCAAAGCAGATATTAATGCCATAGATGACTTGAAGCCAAAGGATACAGTGATACCATCTATTCTAAAAGTAGTAGGAAAACAAGAGTACGGGCTCAGCCGGCGGTGGTACTGTGGCACCGTGCCACCGCCTCACCCAGTGCCACCGCCACCGCCGTCCCTCCTGATCCCCCACCATACACCCCCCTCCTCAAACGCCCCCTAGTGGAAAAAAGGAACATTCTATTATAACAGGATAGGTGAACAACCTTCCCTAATTAAAAATATTATCAATCACATCTCAACTCGAAATCATACTATATGATGAAGATTAAATTTATATTTGAATTTTGAACAACCGTAATTTTAATGAGTATTATTAATTAAGCGAAACAATTAAAATCTCAGTTTTTAGCCATTTTATTTAGATTTATTCAACTACATGATGAGATTATCAATTTAACACAAGAAAGTTAAACATATATTTGAATTTTGCTTGATAGACATCTTAATGAGTTTCGTTAATTAAGTAAAAAACAATGGAAAATATCCAGTTTTATAGAAAAAGACTGATTTCTTACGATTTTTATCAACTGCAACATCAGTGTATCGACTTACAAGTTGAAAGTTAAACATGCATTCTAGTTTTTCAACAGTTATAATCTTAATGAGTATCGTTAATTAAGTAAAAACAATGGGAAATATCAAGTTTTATAGAAAAAGACTGATTTCTTACGATTTTTTCAACTCAAACTTCAGACTATCAATTTGATAGAAAGAAATTTAAGCATGCATTCCAGTTTTGGACAACCATTTCCTTCATGAACATTATTAATTAATCAAAACAACAGAAAACATTAAATTTTTAACTGATTTCTTCATATTTTTATTTATTTTTTAATATAAAATCAGAATACACAACTTAAAATAGAAATTTAAACATATTTTTTAGTTTTTGAACAGTCGCTACCTCAAAGAATTTCGATAATTGAACAATTAACAAAGGAAACTAATGATTTTTTAACGAAAAAAGACGAATTAAACGAATTTGGTTAACTTTTACTCTAATTGGAAATTTCATCGTACTTTATATATACCAACTAAGTAGAATTTTAATACATAAACGAATAATTTAAAGAAATCCCCAACACACAAATGTGAACCTGCAGAGCATTCTTCATTACGTCATATCCAAACTAAAACTTTTTTCTACAACCCCTCCACCCATGTACTCCAAGTAGGGGAAACACACAATAGAGTTCTGACGTCACAACTTACAAAGGTATACAAAAAAAAAAAAAAAAAAATGTTTACGTTCAAGTAAAAGTATCGCATAGAGAGAAAAAAGAAGACATTTAAACTATTTATCCATTCTAGTTTTATAACAGTTACCACAACATCATCAAATTAAAATTTGAAGTCATAATGAGTGTAATTAATTAAGCAAAATAATAGAAATATTAGTTTTCAGTGAGGAAAAGACGAATTTAAACAAATTTTATTAGTTTTACACTAGTTTAATGATAATTTTAAGAGGAAAAAGACGAATTTAATAAATTTTTTTTAGTTTTACACTATTTTTTCTCATTTCCAACACGGATATATCAATTTTAACAGAAGAATTAAACGTATATTTTAGTTTTTAACAACAAAATCTTAACAAGTATCATTAATTAAACAAAAATAAATATCAGTTTTAAAGAAAAGACGAATTTGAATAATTTTACACTAGTATTTTCAAAAGCAACATGGAAATATTAATACTTATTCACATATTTCACTTATTCACTGTATTCAATACTATATTTAATAAATTTGGATACACTTTAAGAATTTCCTAATCTATAATTATATATTAGCTGTATATTTAATGTTACCCATGTTTTCAACATTAGTTCATAATCGTGAATTTTGTATTTTAAATACCATATATTCAGGTTCAGATTATTTTCACATGAAATCATACAGAATTTTTTAACAGAGTTTACTTTTGAAATCATTGAAGCAACTGTATTTAATATTTTTAACACCAATTTTCTAAGATTTTCTAACATTTTCCGATTATACATTCCTCAGAAGTACATTTCTAAATGCTACAATCACTTTACATATCGAAAAGATATCATTGAAGCAACTGTATTTAATATTTTTAACACCAATTTTCTAAGATTTTTTAACATTTTCCGGTTATACATTCCTCAAAAGTATGTATTCTAAACAATAGAAAATATTAATTTTAAGAATAAAAAGACGAATTTAAACAAATTTTATTAGTTTTACACTATTTTTTCTCATCTCCAGCACGGATATATCAATTTTAACAGAATTAAACGTATATATTAGTTTTTAAGAACAAAAATGTAATAAGTATCATTAATTAAACAAAAAATAAATATCAATTTTCAAGAAAAGACAATTTTTTACACTAATTTTCAACTTTGAAATACATTTGTTTACATATATTGTTACAATATATTACTAAACTTAAACTTTTTAAAAAGTTTGAATGTCTTTACAAAGGGTTCATATTTACATTTTTCACGTCTTGACTGCATTCGAAATCTTACAACAAAAGTATACTTTTATTATTTTTATTATTATTATTATTCTAGAAAACCTAAAAAGTCATTTCTTGCTGCTTTAAACACTTGACATATTAAAATTACTCTGAGATATTCTACCCATATAATTAATCAAATTAGGACATGATTCATCTTACACTTCAAAATTTCTGAATTTTTACAATACTTATTTTCATCAAACTTTATTCTTGATCCTATATATTTTAGGAGTACAGAATTTTAACATCTGTTTTTATCTACTTATCAGAAAATTATTAAAACATCCAACAACATTTTCCAAATATGAATATTATCTTTACAGTTTAATAATACAAAACATACACGAATACAAAGTTTAATTTTTACAAACATTTCATATTTCAAACCAAACTTTTCGAAATTTTCACATCATAAGAGCAAACATTAGACGAACTTTTTAACTTTTTAACTTTTTTTATTGCTTAGATCTTTTCATCATAACTTTTAATTATGATAATTATCCATTTTTAGGTTGATTGTCGAAAAACTGTAACTGAAATTACATAAACTTAATGTAAAAAAACCATGTTCTCACACAATTTCTTGAAATTCAACAAAGAATTGACTATTACTTATCTATTATTATTCTTATTAAATACTTATCTACATCAATATCGACTCTCGATAGTATATAGATATTTCATCATTACACACTTACAACTCTTTTCAAACGTTTATCAGAAAAATAAGTCAATCAAAGTCTAGTAGTTATCACACCTGTTCCTCAGAAATATTACTATCATATGAAACAGTAAAGAAAATTAATAGATATTTAATATTTAATAACCTCATACGTGAAATTACTGTCGAATGAGAATACTAATAATCTATAAAATCAACTGTTGAACAAAAAAATAGTACAGATTACCGAAAATTCAAATGTTTTTTCTGCAAAAGTTACAAAAATTAACAAATGAATGACAAGTTAGAGAAATAACTAAAAAAGTTAATGAACATATTTACAAATTTATTAAAATCACACCTTTTTCTGGATTACAAACCGCAATTTCTTGAAAAATTTATCACCGAATTTGTAAGATTTTAGTCCTAGTATTACATACACTCAATAAATATTCAAAATTAACAAAAATATAATTTTTTAGTCTCATCAATAAGCAGAAATTCTATATTAAAAGAATATTTACATAGTAGTACTTATAAAAATGAGAGTTTACAAACTGATTTTCATAATTTTATCACATTTAAACTTAATATTTTACATAAAACATTATTTAATCAAATTTTATGCTTTCTAATTCAGTAAAATTCAATACTTTTTTAGTTTTTAAACCAATACCACAATATTTATTTACATCAAACTTGATTCTTCACCTTTTATATTTCCACATTACACACGTGAGATAAATACTAACTTGGATCAGGAGTTGAAGTCAATTGATTCCATTCGATTTTCATCATTATACGAAATTTCTCTTACACGAAATTTCTTACTGCTATAATCATCTAATGTATTAAAACTAATCTACTCATATTTTTAATCAATTCACCAGATGTTTCATCTCGCACTTCTGAATTATCGTGCATCAAGTTGCTTAAAATATAAATACTATCTTTATAGTTTTAATGATGTATAGTATACATGGTTTATCTTGAGTTAGCACTTCCATACTATTAATCAAATTATATGTTTCATCTTGCACTTGATCTTAATGATTTCATCTTGCATCTGAATTATCGTCCATCGAGTTTTTTTAAATAATAATATATTTATAGTTTTTGATTATACATAGCATGTACAAATACAATCTTTAATTTTAACATTTCACATTTCAAATAACCTATTTCCGAAACCAAGCTATGTGAATTTTACCACAATACTTATTATCATAGAATAATTTGTGTTTCACACTTTTCTAAAAATTATCAGATATGTACCCCTCAGAGAAATTACTATCATATGAATAAATGAAGAAAATTTAATTTATATTAAATGTACACGAAATTGATTGCAATATACATGAATTTAATAAAAATAAATAAATAAGCAATTATTTATACATTAAACCTTTACTAAATATATACTTCTTTCATTATACAGATGTTTCAACAAGATGAACCAAAACAGCAGCAAACTTCAGAAATTAATGATCCGAATGATTCATCCCTAGCACATGTAGCGTTAACGAATAACACATATGTGAGTACTTATATGAGAAATACTAGAATTCCTATATGAAACGTAATTAGAGTAAATACAAAATGATTTGTCTTACTACCTACACTTTAACAAGTGCTTTTTACCTATATTATTGAAGAGAATCCTAACTGTGTCCATTTATTTCTACTACAGATGTGCTCTATTTGCTACAAACGCTTCTTAAGTAAATGGAATTTAACAGAACATAAAAAAATCTATACAGGTGAAAAACCCTACACTTGGAAAAATTACCATAAATGCTGTTTTCAAGGAGACGTGAATAAAAACTGCACGCATCATCATATAAAGCATCGTCAGATATATGTAAACTTAGCGAAGATATTCAAAAATTAGTCAGACTTTTGTAGAATTTAGAAATAAAGGAAGATATTTAGGCTATTTATCCATCATATTTTCACAATATCTCAAACTTAAAATTTGGAAGACATACACACTGCTGAAAAGTAATTTTGTGATTCTTCTAACCAGTATGAATGTATAGATATTATTTTGCAGTGTATTCTTTAAATGCTCACATTAAATATTCTTTTATATGCATATATCGTTGTGTTTATTTTTCTAATACCTATTACATTAATGAAATACATAACATTGTAAGTGAAATAACACTCTCACAACTTAAAAAATGCATAAGAACATACAAAAAATAAGCAGATGTATGAAAAAATATGCAAGTTTACAAAATAGTTTCATTGTTTTCTAGAAATATTAACAAAAAATATTTACAATATGAAAAAATTGCAAAAGTGAAAAGAAAAAACACAAATGTAAAAACAAAAACCACAAAGTGAAAAACTCATAACAAAGTTTTTGAAAAAAATATTTACAACAAAATTTTTTTTACAAAAACCAAAACTTCCAAAAATTTTTTTTTCAAAAAAATTTTTTTTTTCAAAAATATTTTTTTCAAAAACATTTTTCACAAAAAAATTTTTTCAAAATAAGTTTTTACAAAAGTAAAAAAAAAAGAAAATCACAACGTTAAAAAAATGAAAAATTTTTGTTAAAAAAAGTGTAAAAAAATTGCAAAAAAATGTTGCAAAAATTTCAAAAAAGTTATGAAAAAAGCTTCAAAAATTTCGTTGGTTTTAATGCAGTATGCAATGGCGAAACCATTGCATTTGCTATTAAAAACAACAAAATTTTTGAGACTTTTTTCATAACTTTTTTGAAATTTTTGCAACATTTTTTTGCAATTTTTTTACACTTTTTTTAACAAAAATTTTTCATTTTTTTAACGTTGTGATTTTCTTTTTTTTTTACTTTTGTAAAAACTTATTTTGAAAAAAATTTTTTTGTAAAAAATGTTTTTGAAAAAAATATTTTTGAAAAAAAAAATTTTTTTGAAAAAAAAATTTTTGGAAGTTTTGGTTTTTGTAAAAAAAATTTTGTTGTAAATATTTTTTTCAAAAACTTTGTTATGAGTTTTTCACTTTGTGGTTTTTGTTTTTACATTTGTGTTTTTTCTTTTCACTTTTGCAATTTTTTCATATTGTAAATATTTTTTGTTAATATTTCTAGAAAACAATGAAACTATTTTGTAAACTTGCATATTTTTTCATACATCTGCTTATTTTTTGTATGTTCTTATGCATTTTTTAAGTTGTGAGAGTGTTATTTCACTTACAATGTTATGTATTTCATTAATGTAATAGGTATTAGAAAAATAAACAACGATATATGCATATAAAAGAATATTTAATGTGAGCATTTAAAGAATACACTGCAAAATAATATCTATACATTCATACTGGTTAGAAGAATCACAAAATTACTTTTCAGCAGTGTGTATGTCTTCCAAATTTTAAGTTTGAGATATTGTGAAAATATGATGGATAAATAGCCTAAATATCTTCCTTTATTTCTAAATTCTACAAAAGTCTGACTAATTTTTGAATATCTTCGCTAAGTTTACATATATCTGACGATGCTTTATATGATGATGCGTGCAGTTTTTATTCACGTCTCCTTGAAAACAGCATTTATGATAATTTTTCCAAGTGTAGGGTTTTTCACCTGTATAGATTTTTTTATGTTCTGTTAAATTCCATTTACTTAAGAAGCGTTTGTAGCAAATAGAGCACATCTGTAGTAGAAATAAATGGACACAGTTAGGATTCTCTTCAATAATATAGGTAAAAAGCACTTGTTAAAGTGTAGGTAGTAAGACAAATCATTTTGTATTTACTCTAATTACGTTTCATATACGAATTCTAGTATTTCTCATATAAGTACTCACATATGTGTTATTCGTTAACGCTACATGTGCTAGGGATGAATCATTCGGATCATTAATTTCTGAAGTTTGCTGCTGTTTTGGTTCATCTTGTTGAAACATCTGTATAATGAAAGAAGTATATATTTAGTAAAGGTTTAATGTATAAATAATTGCTTATTTATTTATTTTTATTAAATTCATGTATATTGCAATCAATTTCGTGTACATTTAATATAAATTAAATTTTCTTCATTTATTCATATGATAGTAATTTCTCTGAGGGGTACATATCTGATAATTTTTAGAAAAGTGTGAAACACAAATTATTCTATGATAATAAGTATTGTGGTAAAATTCACATAGCTTGGTTTCGGAAATAGGTTATTTGAAATATGAAATGTTAAAATTAAAGATTGTATTTGTACATGCTATGTATAATCAAAAACTATAAATATATTATTATTTAAAAAAACTCGATGGACGATAATTCAGATGCAAGATGAAATCATTAAGATCAAGTGCAAGATGAAACATATAATTTGATTAATAGTATGGAAGTGCTAACTCAAGATAAACCATGTATACTATACATCATTAAAACTATAAAGATAGTATTTATATTTTAAGCAACTTGATGCACGATAATTCAGAAGTGCGAGATGAAACATCTGGTGAATTGATTAAAAATATGAGTAGATTAGTTTTAATACATTAGATGATTATAGCAGTAAGAAATTTCGTGTAAGAGAAATTTCGTATAATGATGAAAATCGAATGGAATCAATTGACTTCAACTCCTGATCCAAGTTAGTATTTATCTCACGTGTGTAATGTGGAAATATAAAAGGTGAAGAATCAAGTTTGATGTAAATAAATATTGTGGTATTGGTTTAAAAACTAAAAAAGTATTGAATTTTACTGAATTAGAAAGCATAAAATTTGATTAAATAATGTTTTATGTAAAATATTAAGTTTAAATGTGATAAAATTATGAAAATCAGTTTGTAAACTCTCATTTTTATAAGTACTACTATGTAAATATTCTTTTAATATAGAATTTCTGCTTATTGATGAGACTAAAAAATTATATTTTTGTTAATTTTGAATATTTATTGAGTGTATGTAATACTAGGACTAAAATCTTACAAATTCGGTGATAAATTTTTCAAGAAATTGCGGTTTGTAATCCAGAAAAAGGTGTGATTTTAATAAATTTGTAAATATGTTCATTAACTTTTTTAGTTATTTCTCTAACTTGTCATTCATTTGTTAATTTTTGTAACTTTTGCAGAAAAAACATTTGAATTTTCGGTAATCTGTACTATTTTTTTGTTCAACAGTTGATTTTATAGATTATTAGTATTCTCATTCGACAGTAATTTCACGTATGAGGTTATTAAATATTAAATATCTATTAATTTTCTTTACTGTTTCATATGATAGTAATATTTCTGAGGAACAGGTGTGATAACTACTAGACTTTGATTGACTTATTTTTCTGATAAACGTTTGAAAAGAGTTGTAAGTGTGTAATGATGAAATATCTATATACTATCGAGAGTCGATATTGATGTAGATAAGTATTTAATAAGAATAATAATAGATAAGTAATAGTCAATTCTTTGTTGAATTTCAAGAAATTGTGTGAGAACATGGTTTTTTTACATTAAGTTTATGTAATTTCAGTTACAGTTTTTCGACAATCAACCTAAAAATGGATAATTATCATAATTAAAAGTTATGATGAAAAGATCTAAGCAATAAAAAAAGTTAAAAAGTTAAAAAGTTCGTCTAATGTTTGCTCTTATGATGTGAAAATTTCGAAAAGTTTGGTTTGAAATATGAAATGTTTGTAAAAATTAAACTTTGTATTCGTGTATGTTTTGTATTATTAAACTGTAAAGATAATATTCATATTTGGAAAATGTTGTTGGATGTTTTAATAATTTTCTGATAAGTAGATAAAAACAGATGTTAAAATTCTGTACTCCTAAAATATATAGGATCAAGAATAAAGTTTGATGAAAATAAGTATTGTAAAAATTCAGAAATTTTGAAGTGTAAGATGAATCATGTCCTAATTTGATTAATTATATGGGTAGAATATCTCAGAGTAATTTTAATATGTCAAGTGTTTAAAGCAGCAAGAAATGACTTTTTAGGTTTTCTAGAATAATAATAATAATAAAAATAATAAAAGTATACTTTTGTTGTAAGATTTCGAATGCAGTCAAGACGTGAAAAATGTAAATATGAACCCTTTGTAAAGACATTCAAACTTTTTAAAAAGTTTAAGTTTAGTAATATATTGTAACAATATATGTAAACAAATGTATTTCAAAGTTGAAAATTAGTGTAAAAAATTGTCTTTTCTTGAAAATTGATATTTATTTTTTGTTTAATTAATGATACTTATTACATTTTTGTTCTTAAAAACTAATATATACGTTTAATTCTGTTAAAATTGATATATCCGTGCTGGAGATGAGAAAAAATAGTGTAAAACTAATAAAATTTGTTTAAATTCGTCTTTTTATTCTTAAAATTAATATTTTCTATTGTTTAGAATACATACTTTTGAGGAATGTATAACCGGAAAATGTTAAAAAATCTTAGAAAATTGGTGTTAAAAATATTAAATACAGTTGCTTCAATGATATCTTTTCGATATGTAAAGTGATTGTAGCATTTAGAAATGTACTTCTGAGGAATGTATAATCGGAAAATGTTAGAAAATCTTAGAAAATTGGTGTTAAAAATATTAAATACAGTTGCTTCAATGATTTCAAAAGTAAACTCTGTTAAAAAATTCTGTATGATTTCAAGTGAAAATAATCTGAACCTGAATATATGGTATTTAAAATACAAAATTCACGATTATGAACTAATGTTGAAAACATGGGTAACATTAAATATACAGCTAATATATAATTATAGATTAGGAAATTCTTAAAGTGTATCCAAATTTATTAAATATAGTATTGAATACAGTGAATAAGTGAAATATGTGAATAAGTATTAATATTTCCATGTTGCTTTTGAAAATACTAGTGTAAAATTATTCAAATTCGTCTTTTCTTTAAAACTGATATTTATTTTTGTTTAATTAATGATACTTGTTAAGATTTTGTTGTTAAAAACTAAAATATACGTTTAATTCTTCTGTTAAAATTGATATATCCGTGTTGGAAATGAGAAAAAATAGTGTAAAACTAAAAAAAATTTATTAAATTCGTCTTTTTCCTCTTAAAATTATTATTAAACTAGTGTAAAACTAATAAAATTTGTTTAAATTCGTCTTTTCCTCACTGAAAACTAATATTTCTATTATTTTGCTTAATTAATTACACTCATTATGACTTCAAATTTTAATTTGATGATGTTGTGGTAACTGTTATAAAACTAGAATGGATAAATAGTTTAAATGTCTTCTTTTTTCTCTCTATGCGATACTTTTACTTGAACGTAAACATTTTTTTTTTTTTTGTATACCTTTGTAAGTTGTGACGTCAGAACTCTATTGTGTGTTTCCCCTACTTGGAGTACATGGGTGGAGGGGTTGTAGAAAAAAGTTTTAGTTTGGATATGACGTAATGAAGAATGCTCTGCAGGTTCACATTTGTGTGTTGGGGATTTCTTTAAATTATTCGTTTATGTATTAAAATTCTACTTAGTTGGTATATAAAAAGTACGATGAAATTTCCAATTAGAGTAAAAGTTAACCAAATTCGTTTAATTCGTCTTTTTTCGTTAAAAAATCATTAGTTTCCTTTGTTAATTGTTCAATTATCGAAATTCTTTGAGGTAGCGACTGTTCAAAAACTAAAAAATATGTTTAAATTTCTATTTTAAGTTGTGTATTCTGATTTTATATTAAAAAATAAATAAAAATATGAAGAAATCAGTTAAAAATTTAATGTTTTCTGTTGTTTTGATTAATTAATAATGTTCATGAAGGAAATGGTTGTCCAAAACTGGAATGCATGCTTAAATTTCTTTCTATCAAATTGATAGTCTGAAGTTTGAGTTGAAAAAATCGTAAGAAATCAGTCTTTTTCTATAAAACTTGATATTTCCCATTGTTTTTACTTAATTAACGATACTCATTAAGATTATAACTGTTGAAAAACTAGAATGCATGTTTAACTTTCAACTTGTAAGTCGATACACTGATGTTGCAGTTGATAAAAATCGTAAGAAATCAGTCTTTTTCTATAAAACTGGATATTTTCCATTGTTTTTTACTTAATTAACGAAACTCATTAAGATGTCTATCAAGCAAAATTCAAATATATGTTTAACTTTCTTGTGTTAAATTGATAATCTCATCATGTAGTTGAATAAATCTAAATAAAATGGCTAAAAACTGAGATTTTAATTGTTTCGCTTAATTAATAATACTCATTAAAATTACGGTTGTTCAAAATTCAAATATAAATTTAATCTTCATCATATAGTATGATTTCGAGTTGAGATGTGATTGATAATATTTTTAATTAGGGAAGGTTGTTCACCTATCCTGTTATAATAGAATGTTCCTTTTTTCCACTAGGGGGCGTTTGAGGAGGGGGGTGTATGGTGGGGGATCAGGAGGGACGGCGGTGGCGGTGGCACTGGGTGAGGCGGTGGCACTGGGTGAGGCGGTGGCACGGTGCCACAGTACCACCGCCGGCTGAGCCCGTACTCTTGTTTTCCTACTACTTCTAAATCTATTAAAATTGCATCAGCTCACTTGGAATAAGTTTGAAAATGTTAAACTTCAACTGCGTTATGTAAGCTGTTTCACATGTGACACACACGAAAAATGTCAACATTACTGTTCAGAATCATCATTTGTAGACTTATCATCCTGTTTTAAGGATATTCCCAATGATTATAAAAATACTGAAGTATCAACTCCTGGTTCTGAGAGTGAACATATTTGTGTAGTCACTTGAATTGCAGTTGTGTATGGTGAAAATTGGTTTCCTGGTGTGTTTCAAATTCTTATTTAGAATTAAATTTTATTTTAAATTTTTATCAACATATTTTATTTTTTCATATTATTTATTACAACATTTGTTTTAACAGGTTTAATTGAAGAAATAAATGATGACATCCTTAAAATAAACTTTATGTTAAGGAATGGAAGCCGATTCTATTAGCCAAATACACCAGATATCCAGGATGTTCCAAAGAATGAAATTTTGTGTGCTATTAATATTCCCTCTCGACCAGTTACTTCAAGCTGTTTTACTATAGACAAATTATGTGATATAAATTTTAAAATGAGCAGTATTTCTCGTACTTAAATACTTTTTTCTAACTAAAACTTTTGTCCAAATAAATTCACTTATTTACTCATTATCTTATTGTTGGTAATTTTTTCCTGAAAGATTATTCAAATTTTAAAACAGTAAAAAAATAATAGATGTTAAATAATTTAATAATTGTTCAAATGATCAAAACTAAACAGTTTTGAAAGTATGTCATTTCTGCCCATGTAAATGTTACTCCTGTCCTTTTATTCTTAAAACTTAAAAAATATTCAGATTTATCACAGATGATATACTATTAAACAGTATATTTTTTTACTATAAAAAATACACTTTAATAAAATACACATATTTTTCAAATAAATTTTATTAAAATCCTGGTTTATAAAGTAAACAACTATCTTGGGAACAGTAGTGACATTGATTACCAAATAAATTTATTTAAAAAAAAATAAAAAAAATTATATAGTGCTTAAAGTTTATGCCGGAATATTGTATATTACTCAGTAACCTATGCTGTATCTAATTATTAAAAACTAGCAGGCTCCGCCCGCTACGCTGGTCAGTATCTCTAAAATAATCTTGAATCAAACGAAACATATTTAAATAAACAATCTTAATATCGAATAAAATACCCACAATTTTTGTCTGATTTATGTAATCTTACATTGGTCAGTTCAAAGTTCATTTTGACGACAAAATACCTCTAAAATGACTAAATAACTGACTAAAAGTAATTCAGATTTTTTTAGTAGGTTTTTTTTTATCTTGAATTCCACTTGAATTGCTTCTACCTGAATTTGCTTCTGAGGTATGGTGAAACATGTTATTATTTTAGACCATCCGATGAACTTCCTAAAGGAAAGATATATATATATAGATAAGGATTCAAAATTTCAGGTTTTTGCGCCGAAGACACCGCCAAATTAGGAATATATGAAGTATCTCACCAAGTACTGGATTTAAAAGAATTTGCTTAGTACCATTCAATTAAGCATGAAAAAATGCACTAAAATATGCACAAAAAAATAATAATAATTAGTAAAATATTAATAAAAAGTCGAAATAAAAATCGTTTAATGACATTTTAAACACGTGAATCGTATTTAATGTCATTGAATGCGACATTCACGCTCATCCATTATTAGCATCTAATCTGATAGTTTGGCGATAATTTTTTGGTCGACGGGATAACCTAGTAGTATCGTTTTTTTATTAGAATGAATGATAAATTAATTGCAAATATTTTTTCATGATAATGATTTTTCTTTCACATTCAAAATATTTCTTTTTTAGGTACTTCTAGGTTATCCCGTCGACCAGAATTTATCGCCAAACTATAAGATTAAAAAATGCCAATAATGGATGATCGTGAATGTCACATTCAATGACATTAAATGCGATTCACGTGTTTAAAATGTCATTAAGGGATTTTTATTTCGACTTTTTATTAATATTTTTATTAATATTCTACTAATTATTTGTTTTTTCGTTATTTAAAATAAAAATTATGTCAACATGTATAATTTGGCTTTTAGTTTGGCGATTTGTATAATTTGGCGAAATTGGTCACGGGATAACCTAGAAGTAACCCTTTTTAGTGATGGTAAAATAATTGCAGATGAAAAAGATAAGGCTAAAACACGATTTAATGTCTGCTTGGCATATGACTTGGCGGAGACTCGATAAGTACGCTAATTCTATCAACCTAAATATCCATATAGAGTGCAAATAAACAATTGGTTCCATTTGATTATTCCGTCGATCAATTTCGCCAAATTATACAAATGGATATAATTTTTATTTTAAATAACCAAAGAATTAATAAATTACTAAAATATTAATATATAAGAGATAAAATATCGAATTAAAATTAGTAGACGACGTAACAATTTGCAAAACATATTTAATGTCAAAAGAATGTGACATTTACGATCATCCATTATTGATATTTAACCTTATACTTTGGCGACAGTTTTTTGGACGATGGGAGATCAAGTAATGCCAAATAATGTAATAGTGCCAAAAAATGTAAACAAATTTTATAAACAATAATATTGCCAATAATATTTAGATGCAGATATCATCTACGGATCACGTTGGCACGATTACAACAAAATTGCGATTTTATGCCTCACGTGGTAATCCAGTAATAGTCGTTTATTTATCAGTAAACTATTTCATTATTTTTCTTTTCTATTTTAAAATCATACAAATTGTTTTGTTCCATAATTACTAATTGAATTAATTAATTTATTATTAATATTATACCAGATTACATTTTCTTGGCAACGGGAAAGAAAAATGGTTATTTTTATCGGAAAAACTTTAATTGATTCTGTATGAAAAATAATGAAATTTTGAATTATTAAGAAAAATATTTTATTAAATCAATTAAAAATTAGTCTATGTTCACCGGAAATAGTGTAGCTTTCCAACGGTGAAAGAATTTTTC
Organism: Maratus speculifer; assembly: GCA_964019185.1. NCBI lineage: Eukaryota > Metazoa > Arthropoda > Arachnida > Araneae > Salticidae > Maratus > Maratus speculifer. Next base: position 128,636,189 of record OZ025296.1, read on the forward strand.
AAATCCGTCAAGTAGTTCCGGAGCCTATTCAATTCAAACAAACAAACAAACAATCAAATCTTTCCTCTTTATAATATTAGTATAGATTACTACCTAAATTACATTTTCAGAAATTATCATCCGAAGACAACCTTGTATCCAGTTCTTTGCGGGACCCTGTTTATCATTATATATATATACTACAAACATTTCTTTGTTTACTAAATGCAGTTCAAAATAAAAATGCATATTTTATTTAAAAACCACCTTTAAGTAAATTACGCTCATATTCAGTAACCTTTCCGAGATCTTTTGTGTAACCCTGTATATCTAAATTTAACTATTTATACTATTACCATTTATACTCTCCATTTAATCTGCATACATTTAGCAAAACTTAAAAGCACATATCATAATGCAAAATGCATTTCATCCATGCAACAGTCATCATCCATGATATACAGTACTTCGGATAGAATATATAATATTTGAAATCTTTTGTGTGTCCCTATAAATGCTATGCACTTCGTATTATGCATGAAATAACTTACATTAAGCCTCAGCAACATATATCAATTTCATTATACATGAAATCGTTTACCATAATTAAAATATGTCGGAAACTGTTCCTCCCTTTATTCCTATGCAATGGAATTCTTCTGTCTGACCCTGTAAATGAATAGTAAGTGCCCTTTTCACTACATACTTTACAAAATGCATATTTTTAGTGCACTTTGTAAATGCATATAAATTTGAATATGTTCTACAGGCTGTAACATCGTTAAATTTAATTAAAACGATTTTCCCCCATAATGCCGTAATATAAGGAAATTTTTTGACTATCCCTGTAAATAAACTAATCATGGTAGAAACTTTATTTTCAATAGGTATTCGTGCTAGGTAAACGTTAAGAACGTCCAAAAATTTCATGGAAATCGGAGTATATTTACGAAAGTTAGAAAGCGACCAGGCAGACAGACAAACCGAAAGCATAATAACTTTTCAACCTTGTTCGAAAGTGTTAAAAAATCGAGCCAAAAATATATTAATCAGTGATTTTATTTTCCAACTTTTCCCCACAAAAAATTTCTTCCATTGATAATTATGAGCTTTGAATAAAAATATTCATTTGTATGTAACTTATAACTTATTAATTAGTATAAGTAAAAAATATTTCTGATTCATTTTAAATATGACGTCATTATTTATCTCGCTCCATTAGCTACTGATATTCATACCCCTTGTATTTTTAACGACTGCTATAAAGTACCTGTTTTATTTCAACTATGACGTCACATTTTCATCAGTGAACCATTTTATTAAAAATATAATTCTTTTTCATTCTTTTTACTTTTAATTTATGTCACCATATTTTACACAAAGATTCCCATTAACTAAACAAATATCCTTGTTAAATGTATTACAAAAAATACACCTTTTATTTTTATTTCAAACATGACGTCATATTTATTTTCTTTTAAATTATTTTATTATAGTTTTTCGCGTGGAAGTTTTCTATTAAAAATTCATCGCCGCTGAAAAATTATTATTCCAATTTTTTATTTTCTTGGCAACAGGAAAGGAAAATGGTTAAATTTTATCTGAAAAATGCCTATTGATTTTGTATGAAAAATAATTAAATTTTGAATTATTAAGGAAAATATTTGAATAAAATAAATAAAAATTACCCTATTATTTAATCCGGACTTCTAACTTTACGTCTGCAAAATTTCAAAGCAATCGGTTCAGTAGTTACGGCGTGAAAGCGGAACAAACAAACAAACAAACAAACAAACAAACTCACTTTCCGATTTATAATATTAGTAAGGATTATTGATTAAAATTTTATTTTTATTTTTCACTAAATCAATGAGTGAAATTACCCACTTATTGGAGAATCATCCAATGCAGGACAGAAAAAAGATTTCAGAGACAATCTGTATCCAAAGTGTTATTCATTAGAGATGATTGCTGAAAGTACGTTTTCAGTTAAAGTACGCGTTTTCGAGTTTAACTAAATTTCTGCATATTGCATTTTATCGACAAATTTTATAGAACTTATGCAGGGCTACTCAAATGAATTCCTTAGCAGTACTTAGAATGAGCGCGAAATGCTTGAAGATTTCTTAAAATTTGAGTTATGCAATTTCAAGTTGACTTTCGAGCTCAACTACATTTAGTATAATACTAAGAGATCTTTGTAGCTTATAAATAAAATCATATACAGGGTCGTGAAGCGAACTGAATACATGGTCGCTTACGGATATTAATTCCTGAAAGTGTGATTTCAGAAAATTTAATTTCTGTATATTGGTAGAAATTGTTGAAGGAAAATTTTCAGCTGGATTATGAATTTCCTGACTAAACTAAATTTTAACATAGCATATAGAATCCGTACAAATCTGGCCAAAGGTGACCGGTCACTTGCAATTTTAGATGCTTTGTTAAATATCTAGAAAAATACATGAGGAATTATCCTGAAGCTTAGGCAATTTAGACAATAAGTCATGCAATTCAATTAAATTCTACTTTTTGTAAATAAATAAATAAATAAATAAATAAAAGAACGAAAATTGAAATTACATATTCAATAGAAAACGAGTAATAAATTAATTTTCTGCTCTTTATAAAAAATATAAATAAACTTTCTTATATATGCATTAAACAAAAGGAATGGATGAATAAACACCCGTCAAACATGGTAAAACTTGCAAGAATTGAACCTGTATATGAGGGGCTTACAACCATAATAGGGCAAGTTTATAAAAAAAAGACAATCTATTTCGAAAGGTGCATAGAATCTGCTTTATTCTCTCTCACGGTGAACTAAGTCTGTCAGTAGATGCCATATGTGAGAAACTATGTGAAAACAGCAGATTTTTTGCACCTTCTATCACCTTTTTTTCAAAATTGAATTGGTTTACTATGGTTGTGGAATCCTTCATATAATCGAATCCTACCTTAAAAGAGCAAACAAAAATCCATATATTGGGCAAAAAATATGTAATTCAAGTATTACTATAAAAGAAAATGTTCCAGTTACATGGAAACTTACTAAAACTGAATTTTCTCCGTTTGTCTTCGATTTTCAGAGCCTAATTAGGTCAAGAGCAAATGAGATAACTTCCACAGACTTCCAATGCATTTATACCTCCATATATATAATATACATATGCATATAATATCCCCCCAGCTTCCTTTATATACAGGGAATGTACCATACACAACCTCCCAAACCACAACCCGAATACTTTTTCTTAAAATAAGTTCAAATTGTGGCAAAAAACACGTTATAAAGGAATCCAAACTGAATCTTAGTCCCAGGGGTAAGGTTATTTGGGCCCTGGTGACTCCAGGGCCTGGTATATGTGTGTGTGTGTGGGGAGTTACACCATTATACCTTTTCGCTGATTTTATTTTTATTTTTATTTTTTTCTAATCTTCTGTACTCTCGATTCCTCGAATAAATCTACAGCGTATACCGTCTACTTACAACGTATAACATGTTTTTAACTACACAGCACTGCTGAGCAAGTTTTAATGCATATTTTAACCAGATTTTTTTTTTTTTTAATAAATAATTTTTTTTTCTAAAATTCTGAAAAACCATCATATGCGCAAATTAATAAAACGAATAATTTAAATGTGTTCTTAAATATTCAAGAAAAAAAATATTCTAACTGGTTCCTCGGGTTTAAATACGAAGCAAAAAAACACAGGTAAAAAAGTTCATTCTAAATTAGCAACCTATCCTATTCAATTTGATCAGGTGTTAAAGAAAAACAAAAGTAGAAAACGGTGAGCCGTTGTCTTATTCTTAAGGAATCTTTAGCCATCTACAATTTTTCAATCTCTTCATTGTTTAGGCTTCTTAAAAAGGCGTAAGCTGAACAATATATGGAAATGGCAACAAAAATCCGCAAGGGTGATGCGTATCATTCGTTATATCGTTAGCATCATAGCGGTCGTTTCATTTGCTCTTGCCACCCCAGCTTGCTTTGCATCTCGTGGGCAGTGAATTCATTCAGGGTGAAAATTAACCGAACTTTGACAAAAAAAAGGGATGTTATTTAACACTGAGCGGATGCACTATCTCTATTCATAATAATACTAAAAAATAATAATTAGATGCATCTAACTGCTTAGATTTAGATGAAATTTTGTTTCCTCCCCGAGTTAGATATTCATCTGCAGGAAGATTAAATTGCTCAGGAAGTCTTCGTTTGAGGGCATACAAAAGAGATAAAATGGATAAGAAATGCAATACTCCCCAGATGGTTTCTTGAAGGTGCAAGTTCTCTGAAATATGCAGAATATTTGTCATAAACTAGTCAGATGTGCCAAGCCCAAAACTTTCCTCTATGGTATACATGTTAACATTAAAATTTTAATATCAAAAAATAATAATAATACTTTAACATTATTATTTCAATACGTACACCAACTTGGATTTTTATCTTAAATTTTTGCCTAATTTAATTAATCGAAGTAAATACAAGTTAATCTTCATCATCATATTTAATAAAATAAATATTTTTCGTTCATCTGCTGTATGTAGCTCGCTTGTGAATCGCCGGGTTAGCTAGTACAACAAAACTACAAAAAAATTAAGAAAATCACGCAAAAATTGCTATCACAGCACTCTCTTCCCCAGAATTTTCGCCGTTTTCAACTGGGACCTGATGTCTTATAGTCAAAAACATATATACGATGCGTCGTGTATATGTTACGAAATTATGCATAGAATTGAACCAATCGTCACCACGGCTGGTTTAATTCTATTGAAATGTCCACAAATTCAACTGAAACATGCCAATCATGTCCCAAACCCATATACAGAGGGATCCAGGATTCATGATACAAACTTTAAGGATTGGTACAGGACACTATAACAGTCATTTATCGTAATTTATCGTATAAGAATGTATGTATTCAGAAACCATAGAACATTCTTGAACAAAGTGACGGTGTTTCATACAACACATACCCTGCTGTAAAAATACAACTGTCAATATCGATGTTTTATCGAATTGAACATAAAGCAACCGAACTTAGCACGGTTTTTCCTGTTAGTTTTTTATAATATTTGAAATACCTTGATACTAAAATTAATAAAACAAATCTTTTACTAAAACTAAATTAAGTACAAATAGCATATTTTTATATTTAGATACATGTAATTAATATGCATTTCATTTAATATAAAAGCATAAAACCATTATTACAACTATTAAGTATACTTTTTAATTTATTTTTTATTTCAAAAAACTTGCATTTCAATTAAAAAAAAAAAGTGTTTTATATCTAAAATTTATTGTCTGTAAGTCCAGAATGGTGTGTTATTTTAATTAAAATATATAAAATAGTCTTTATTTCTACAATCCAGTCACACTTTTATTCTATCTTACATTCAATGCTAAAGGGGCCCTCATAATGCTTAACGTTTCACATAATCAAGTAGGGTGATGAAGCCAATAAAATAAAATGAGTGTTACATTTATATATACATTTTTCATTTAAAGTTTTAGATATAAACTACTGTGATTGCTACAACCCTTAATGAAAGTTCAACAATAAACAAAAATAAAATCCAGTGATATTAAATAGCAACAAAATTATAAATAAATAGTTTTTTAATTGCTTTTTCCGCAGTGTTTCATCAGGCTAAAGAAATCAATCGAAAATCTGAGAATTAGTCGTTAAAAATATCATCTCTTGGGCTCAGTGCTGTAATTGGGTGGGAACGCATGGGAACTCCGTTCCCAGAAATATTCGGTTTGCTAGTGTAAAAATAAATAAATAAATAAATATTTTGTATAAGCACAAAACTTTTTTTTTAAAACTAGAATATAATAATCATATAATAGTTAACTTTAAAAAATGGACTTTTAGTTAAATCTTCTAAATTAGTTTTTGCCTTAGGAAAATCCGATAGCATCAACATCAACCCTGTGGAAAGGTGAGTTCCCACAAATATTTTTTTCCAACTACAGCACTGCTTGGGCTGTGATTAACAATAATATTTATAAAAATATTAGTTGAAATTCACAAGATAGATGTGGATTATTTTAACTTACCATAATTTATTTCCTACTATTCAGAAAAAAACTTTACACCTTCTAATGTATATATATATATATATATATATATATATATATATATATATATATATATATAACCATTAGATAATACTACAAATCAACATCAATTACTGGAAAAACTTGTTAATACCAAATTATATCAAACAGAGGAGTTGTCAAAATTTGGAATAAAATTGGAAATGTGGTATTTAGCTCGTTATCAAGGGCAATGCTAAATAGTCACATTAATTGCGATTAATTTCTGAATGGAAATCAGGATAGACCTAAAAATGATTTCCATATTGCCCGATTAATCGTAAACGAGAACTCAATTCAAATAAAAATATTAGATAAATAATAGGACCATAATAGAATTATCAATATATTAATTGCATTGGAAAAACTATTTCAAAGAAAAAATATTAGAAAACTAATTAAACTGTAATTGAATATTGATAAAGATCCACAACAAGTATCAATTGCAGTATTGACAAGTATCAATCGCAACTAGTATTCGCCATTGAGAACAGGAAAAAGTAAATAATAATATAATTGAATTATCATTGATTGATTTCAATGGAAAAATCATGTCAAAGAGAAATAATTAGACTATATATATATACACATATATAATGGCTTCTCTTACATCAGACAGTTGAAAACAATGTGACAACAGAACACCAACATTCAAACAAAAATATTATGTTCCACTTATAAAACTCATTTCCGCCAGAAATGGCACAAGATTTCAGAAATGTGATCAATTGTTGAAAGGGTTTCAACTACGGCAGGGTCACCCTAGATACCTTCTCAAATAGTCTTGGTAAAGTAAACATTGTTGATAACAATTTTATGTGTAGAAAAATCACTGCTTACTATTCAAAACATGAAATGTGGTATATATATTATGCATTTTATTAATTGAAGTTACAATGTTTTTGTAAATACAAAAATACTTTCATCTATGTAAAATCCTTATTAGCACTTAATTCGATCATAATTAATCTAACAATACAAGACACTTGTGTGCAATTTAAAATTAAATTACTGTTAAGAGATTTCTTATATACTAAATTGTTTTGTAAAATTTCGAATTGAATACATTTAAAGTTGTTATTGAAAAAAATAATACTGCCGAGCAGTGGGAATATTCTTGAAACATTACAAAGTCATTTTTTATATGAGCATGAAACTGACAGACATTTAATGTTCAAGTGTTTTAGTACTGAAATATCATTTTCCATCTATTTCATAAATGTATTTCGGCTATAACTGATTGTTTTCCATCAATACAGTTCGCTCTCTAAAATCAGCTTAAATCTCCAACTTTAAAAATTATTTTCTAAAAGATTCCTTTAAATAAAAGAGAGAAATGATCTTAGTTAAACATGAATACCTGCAAAGTTTGTGCATTTAAGAATGACTGCATGAATGTGTCATAAAGTAGCAAGTTTGGATTTGTGAAAAAGCTAGCCTATATGGGTGATTCTCAAAATAGGGGACAATTTATGTCTTTCGGCATACAAAAAAAATTGAGAGGTTTTCTGTCATGTTTTTATGTTTAGATATGTTTGTCTTAATATTATTCATTATTTGCACTCAAGAATTACTCACTTTTTAGTTAAAAACACTTTAAAATAATTCAAAATGTCATTAGCATGGATGTCCACAGCAGCTGTGCCTTGTATATACTAGCTTTTTAAAGAGTTAATATCATGTTTATAAAATAAAACAAATGTTATTCTTTCTTTAAATTAATCAAGGAGAGGATTTATCCAATAAGTTTCTTTTTAAAAATAAAATTATAGTATATATAAAAAAAAAATAGTTTGTCCTCCACATTCTATTTTCAAAACAAGGTCATACTACAACAGCTGGTTAATAATCAAAATTTCATTTTCACATATGACAATAGTTTGAAAATATAAAGTTTCTCCATGGCAACAAGTAGCCATTTTATCCCAGCCTGAAAATAGAAGCATGTATTGTGTTTTAAGAATAGAAGTTGAATATTAGGGGCGTACATCAATTGTATGTCATTAGAATGGATAATAATTTTCATGTTTATTTTATAGTTAAAATTTTTATTTTACTTATTTGCATAGGACTTTTGTGTTTTAAAAAGCCCCAGAAAGGACTATTGCATTGTGATTATATTATGGCTCATAATCTTATTTAAATTAAAATTTGTCATTAGCATGGACAAATATCAGTGTCATTAGCATGGTTTTTCTGTGCATGCTAAAGACTCCTATGTGCATAAATGTAACCATTGCTTATATTGTATCTTTTAAAAAGTTTAATTTTACATATAAATTTAGGTATTACATTTATTATCCCTAAAATATGCATTAAATCTGTCAGAAAATCACTAAGACAGCTTCTTACATTGTTAGTGTCAGAATGTTGCTCATGTAAACAAAGTTTGCTCTTTGGTAATGTTTTTATTCTCCTTATATGTATATATGTAAAAATAGAAACCATTTGCTGAAAAGGAAGGCTGATAAATATAGAAAAAAATATTTAAACAGGAAGAAAATAAAAATTTCTTAATATATTTATTCCATGCAATTTGTTTTGTCATTAGCATGGCTCAAAAAATACTAATTATTTTTTTAAGTTAATTTTTAAATATTTAGCTCTGCTGACTACATGTAAAGTGTACCTAATACTATATTAACAACACCTATTTTTTTCAGAAATTTTGCTAACAGTAATTTTTTTAAGATTTCACTTTTGAAATTGTCCCCTATTTTGAGAATCACCCATATATACATATATATATATAACCGGAATTACTTTAAAATTTATAAGGAGAACAATGAAACCAAGGGAAAAAAGATTCCAAGAAAAAAAAAAAAATAGTTCCAATCACCAGCAAGGGCTATTCCATGTGACATGTTATGTTCGGCCGTCAAAAATGTTGTAAAAAGAATGCAAGGTATGGTGCTAGAGAACAGTGACTACATTGAATGTGGTGTAATTCCTCATTGGGAAAGTGAATATGATGAATAAAACATGACATTTTATCTAAATTATTAATTTTGTCTGTTTTCTGATGTTTTCTTTCCATGTACAGCGCCAAATTTCCGTCTGTCGGTGATGATTAGGACTATTTTTTATTTATTTATTCTTTTTTTTTTTTGTTGTTGGAATCTTTTTTTCCTATGGTTTTATTAGTACATTTATAAAATTTTGTTTCATTCCAGTTATTAGAACGAGCTACCGGTGCCTCTAAATAGCGTCAGTTTAAAAAAACACCCTGTATGTATATATATATATATATATAGTATGTGTGTGTGTGTGTGTAATAATAAAAAAAATTCGCCTGCATCCTAAGTTAATTACTTTTTCATTCTTTTAACATTGAGCTTTTTCTTTTTTTTAATAATATTTTAACATACTATTTTTAATTCCATACCTTTAATCAACCCTTTTTTATTTTATTTTATTCTAAAAAACATTAATCTTTCAAAAAAAAAAAAATTCTTTAAAAAGAAAGTTCCATTACTTAATTCATTCTGTATCTGTTGGGTAATATATATAATTTTCTTTTCTCAAATCGTTCGAATACCCAGAATTCCATTCAGTGGTTTTTGTTTAAATGCAGGATTCCAGTTGACTATACGCGACTGTAAAAGAGAGCTATGTTCTGTTTGTGTCGGCGGGTTAAATTTCATTGGTTAAAAGTAAATTTTCAAAATTTAATTGGTAAATTAGGAGTTAGGCGTGAAATTCCTTTTTTTCCGTGCTGATAACTTACTTACTTTATTTCTACTTCGATATCTTTTTTTTTTTTTCGTTAGTTTTAAACTCGCATTAGTGGAACTGTTTTACAGTAATATGGAACTCGAAAGCGCTTAAAAAATGTACGGCGCTTCTGTCTAATTTAAGTAGGAAATATCCCAAAGGAATTTTATTGTTGCTTTACCACCTTGTGCCACACAATTGCTAAATCTTCGACGGAGTATTCTTGATAAATGATATATGGTTTCGAGCAGAATTATATATATATACCGAATCTATTAAGCTAGATATCCAAAGTATTCGGACACAGATATTCGGCCGATGTATCCGACCAACTGACATTCGGAATTCGACGACCGAATATTTGGTAAAAGGGTCGAATATCGAATAGTGGGAGAATACTTGTAACATCCCTATTTTGGACAGATGAGTTACACATAATTTTTCAATAGACGGTGGCACATATTTCCAAATAAAATTATTGAAAATTACACAACACGGTCCAGACAATGCAAATAGGTTTGAAATCATGGAAATGACATGATACACCTGATGTAATAAAAAAATGGGAAGAATGGGCCTATTTTATTACAAAGATTTTTGTGAAAGGGCACTAAATAGGCCCCAAATTTTCCCTGGATCGACCCTTGTACAAAGCTAAATGATTGGATTTCGCAAAAAATCAATCACAATTACAATTCTTAAACAGTAACAGATATATTGAATTTTTTTTTTTTTTTTTTTTTTTTTTATCATTAACTTTGCAATATGGCTTTATCCTTGGATATTAATTTAACAATTGATTATTCTTTTGACAACTCTGAAAACAAATATTGCTGCCTAAATTTATCACTTATTCTTTGGGATAAATGTAAAAATGTGGGATAATTGTAAATAGATTGTCATTTGTGTTAAAATCCTTCTAAAGTTATCACTAAAGATTAGAAACTATAAAATATTAAATAAATATAAGTTACCTATATTTAAGCATCTATAAATCAACATTTAGTTTGCATTAACTTTTACGACCAACTGTTTAATTTATTTCATTTTAAAGTAATTTTAAATAATTTTAACACCAGATTTACAGACCCCTTCAACTTGAATTCGTAAGTATTATGATGCACATTTAACTAGCCTTTTTTTTTCTTTACATGAAAAAAAAGATATATGTATATGCATCGAATTTGAATAAAAAGATCTCACAAACGGAAAATTCAAAAACAAAACTAAACCAATTATATCGTTATGCATTCTGTCATTTAAATAAATCAGGTTCTACTTAAAACCCACTTCTGTGTGAAACTGTACCTCACCGACAATTGCTAAAAACCAAGCGATTTCCCTAGGGGTTGCAGAGATGGCATGTGTCTCGGACGCCAAAACGAACGGCGAAGGGGGCGCGAAATGAGATTTCTTTCTCTTTAAATACCAAAATGTATATGTGTATATATTGAATTTGCATAAAAATGTCTTCACTGACGGAAACCAAGCGATTTCCCTAGGAGTTGCAGAGGGGGGATGTGTCTCAGACGCCAGAACGAAAGGCGAAAGGGGCGCCAAATGAAGATTTTATTTGTCTTTACATACAAAAATGTATATGTATGGAATTTGCATAAAAATGTCTCACAGCTTGAAACCAAGCGATTTCCCGAGGGGTTGCAGAGGGGGCGCCATATGAAGATTTTGAGTCTTTACATACAAAAATGTCTCACAGCCTGAAACCAAGCGATTTCCCAAGGTGTTCCAGAGGGGCGCCAAATAAAGATTTTCTATCTTTACATACAAAAATGTATATGTATGGAATTTGCATAAAAATGTCTCACAGCCTGAAACCAAGTGATTTCCCTAGGGGTTGCAGAGAGGGCGCCAAATGAAGGTTTTGTGTCATTACAAACAAGATTATATATGTATGGAATTCGCATAAAAATGTCTCACGACCTGAAACCAAGCGATTTCCCTAGGGGTTGCAGAGGGGGCGTCAAATAAAAATTTTCTGTCTTTACATACAAAAATGTATATGTATGGAATTTGCATAAAAATGTCTCACAGCCGGAAACCAAGCGATTTCCCAAGGGGTTGCAGAGGGGCGCCAAATAAAGATTTTCTATCTTTACATACAAAAATGTATATGTATTGTATGGAATTTGCATAAAAAATGTCTCACAGCCTGAAACCAAGTGATTTCCCTAGAGGTTGCAGAGAGGGCGCCAAATGAAGATTTTGTGTCTTTACAAACAAAATTATATATGTATGGAATTCGCATAAAAATGTCTCACAACCTGAAGCCAAGCGATTTCCCTAGGGGTTGCAGAGGGGGCACCAAATAAAAATTTTCTGTCTTTACATACAAAAATGTATATGTATGGAATTTGCATAAAAATGTCTCACAGCCTGAAACCAAGTGATTTCCCTAGGGGTTGCAGAGGAGGCACCAAATAAAAATTTTCTGTCTTTACATACAAAAATGTATATGTATGGAATTTGCATAAAAATGTCTCACAGCCTGAAACCAAGTGATTTCCCTAGGGGTTGCAGAGAGGGCGCCAAATGAAGATTTTGAGTCTTTACATACAAAAATGTATATGTATGGAATTTGCATAAAAATGTCTCACAGCCTGAAACCAAGTGATTTCCCTAGGGGTTGCAGAGAGGGCGCCAAATGAAGATTTTGAGTCTTTACATACAAAAATGTATATGTATGGAATTTGCATAAAAATGTCTCACAGCCTGAAACCAAGCGATTTCCCAAGGGGTTGCAGAGGGACACCAAATAAAGATTTTCTATCTTTACATACAAAAATGTATATGTATGGAATTTGCATAAAAATGTCTCTCAGCCTGAAACCAAGGGGTTGCAGAGGGGCGCCAAATAAAGATTTTCTATCTTTACATACAAAAATGTATATGTATGGAATTTGCATAAAAATGTCTCACAGCCTGAAACCAAGTGATTTCCCTAGGGGTTGCAGAGAGGGCGCCAAATGAAGATTTTGAGTCTTTACATACAAAAATGTATATGTATGGAATTTGCATAAAAATGTCTCACAGCCTGAAACCAAGCGATTTCCCAAGGGGTTGCAGAGGGACACCAAATAAAGATTTTCTATCTTTACATACAAAAATGTATATGTATGGAATTTGCATAAAAATGTCTCACAGCCTGAAACCAAGTGATTTCCCTAGGGGTTGCAGAGAGGGCGCCAAATGCAGATTTTTTGTCTTTACAAACAAAATTATATACGTATGGAATGCGCATAAAAATGTCTCACAACCTGAAACCAAGCGATTTCCCTAGGGGTTGCAGAGGAGGCACCAAATAAAAATTTTCTGTCTTTACATACAAAAATGTATATGTATGGAATTTGCATAAAAATGTCTCACAGCCTGAAACCAAGCGATTTCTCTAGGGGTTGCACAGGGGGCATTTGTCTCCGACGCCAAAACGAAAGGCGAAGTGGGGCGCCAAATGAAGATTTGTTTCTCTTTACATACAAAAATGTATATGTGTATATATTGAATTTGCATAAAAATATCTTCACAGCCGGAAAATTCAAAAGGAAAAGTTTACCAAATGCATCTGTATGCCCTATTAGATTTAAATGGGTTAGACGCAACTCAAAACCCCTCTACAGAATCTGAATTGGCATCTAGGAAGGAGTTGCTGCCTATTTTCTTTTATTTGATGACTAAGACTAACGAGCTAAACCAGAGGCTTAGGAAGATAGTTCTCTGCCTCAGAAACTGTACCTCACCGATAATTGCCAAATCCCAAGTGATTTCCACATGAAGTGATTTCAAAAGATCAAAACTAATATTTGTTCAAATTTCACACATTAAATACGATTTTTAACAACATTTTCTATACATCGAATTTCCCTATGTAACGAATTTTTTAATGAAACGGTGGATTTCGTTATATATAGACTCGACTGTATTAATTTTAATTAACATTAAATAATTAACCTATTTAGAGCGAGGGTTATTTTTAATTATTTTTATCTCGCGATGCCTTATTACTAGAATTTCTTTTGATGTACGATCACATGATTTGTCATTTTAAGTAAATTAAATTGTACCAAAGTTACTTTAGGTGTGGTTAGGAAATGTTTGGATAGAGTATATAAAATTTTAACCAGTTATAAAGAGTGTGTTTATATCTATTCAGCAAACTGCAAAATTAAATGTATTTCGCTTATTAAAAAAATATATATATTGTGTTGTTATATGTTACAGTGGCAGTATTAACCATTTAAAATGCATTAGGTCAATGTTTTAAAAATCTAAAGAAATTTTGTTCTATGATTTTCTTGGGGGGGGGGAGGGGGGGCGTAAAATCCGAAAACACCGTTTCCCACTGGCACAAAACATCATTTTATAATTAGCGCATGAAGCAAAAATCTGAAATGATATAAAATACAACTCAAGATTACATTATTATTTTATAAGAAGCGCAAAAAAAACTTTTGTTAAGCTGATAATACTTTATTATTGATCTTATTTAAAATAAAAAAAACCTACAAACTAAAATTTTTATCATTGCTAAATATTGAAAGAAATTGTTTTTCCAAGGTATCTCTCAGATCCAAACTGCATTTTTTCACACATTTTTTTGATCCGAACAGGTGCTCTTATTTTCAATTTTATAACTGAATAGTCTTTTCCACTTTTCGATAAACTCAGAAATACTTTTAGAAAATGTTGTCAATTTGGCATTTCGAACTGAATTTCCGGGCGGTGATAGTGCAAGTAAGGCAAAAAAAAATTACCGCCATGAGATAGTAACCTGGATTAAGGTTTAATTCGTTTATCGAAAAATAGAAATAAAAACATTTGATCATACATCTCTTCAATAATCACGATTACAATTGTCATGCTTTTACGTTTAAAACTTAGTCAGAAAATATGTCAGAACGTTTTTTGCTGTTATGCAAGGAAAAAAATATCTTTTCGAGAGTCGGTTTAAATGTCTATTTAAATTCTTTATTTTCTGCGTTTGACAACATATATTTTCTTTATATATTTACAAATTCATTTTCATTAGTATGTATAATACAATGACGATTTGAAACTAGAAAAGTCCTGAAAATTTTCACCATGATTTTCAATAATATATTCAACTGTCTTCGGGATTTGTTATTGTTATTCTTATTATTATTACTAGAGATTTTTTTTTTAATTTCCAGTCTATATTTTCAATGAATCTTGTAGCAAAGAATATGAAAAATACTATTTTTTCTTTTAAAAGATATGTTTTCAAAAATAAATATTTTTGTAAATAGCAAAGATGATTTAATTTTTTTCTCTGTAGAATTCAAAACTTAAAAAAAAAAATTAAAAAGTATTACATTTTTTAGAAAATATATCGATCTTGAAACATGATGAATATTTAAAATTTTTAAATTAAAATTTATATTTTTAAATCGAAATCGACTTTTATTTTTGTATTACAGTAGAACCCCGCAAATCCGGACCCCGTAAATCCGGATCTCCGGATAATCCGGATCGAATTGGTCAAGCGATTGAGAAACGATTTGGTTAATTTCCATAGCATAAACTTGTTTCATCGTCGTATTCTGAATAAAAAAAACTTTTTTCTGAAATCTTTTCGGAAGAATGCCTTAAGATTTCTTATTTAAACTCTTATTTAAACTACATCCAACGAACTACTTATGCTCAAGCGGATGCGTAACCGTACGGCTCACAAAAGGCATAGAAAACTGGCACAGCAAAAAATTACAAACTTTTTTATTACAAAGTAAACATTTTTACTGTCTCTAAATAATCAATAAGTTAAACATAAAGGTGATTTTGTGTACGTATGTTTTATTTTATTTCATTTTTTTCTTATTCTCCGGATAATTCGGATTTTCGATAATCCGGATTGGGTCTGGTCCCAATTAATCCGAATTATCGGGGTTTTACTGTATTTACCCATTATATGTAGCATAGGGTAAATCTTGCAATCGTTTGGAAAATCCAAAGGAAAAAGAAAATTGACGTATTTACACGTTTCAGATACTGGAGATTCTGAAAAACATTTTTATTTCCAGGAAAACAATTGCCATCCGTCTATGTGTTTGTAAATGCTCAATCTCCTGAACAAATTGAGATAGAGACTTGAAACTTTGTATGTTCTTAGTATGTAAGAATGGAACGAAGTCTATTTAATATCAGTAACCTCGATTTGTCGGAACTATTTTTTCGGTCTCTCGAAAAATTCGTTATGATGAAAGGTATATAAAGTTTTTCGAAATTTTGTATTTTAATGAGTGGATGTAAAATACAATAAAATAACACAAATTTTGCATAAAAAATGAAGTCGATCGGATTATTAGTTGTCGAGATATTTGTAATCCTGTTTTCCACATTATTCGATTTTTCATGACCCTGTATTTCATTCAAACATATATTTTAATTGAAAATGAAACCCTCAATCCGACGCACTAAACTGTTAGCTAATATGATTATTATTTTTGGAATTATAAGGATGTTTCTTTTACAGTATTCGGTACTACTTGAGCAGCTTGGCGTTTTAATTTGTTGAAATTGGTTCATCAGCAATTCATCAACTCCTTTGCGACGGGAGCCTTTTACGAAATTTTTAATGTTTTTCAACAATTTTTTAAAACAGATATTTGTGCCTTATTAAATCGGGAAAATGCTCCAATTAAATAAGGCAAATTTTACAGTAAAATTTTGCTGGTGGGGATAAACAAGGATTCTTAAGTCTTTTTGCGGCACGTATAAGTATCGCTTGTCCCCAAGGGATTAATAGAGCATTACTATGTATATTAAAAAATTTAAATATACGATTAAATTACCATTTTCATTGGTTATGACTTTCGCAAGAACAACAATTATAAATGTGTTTTACGAACCGATACTAGTTTGACAAAATCACTATAGAAATTATAATATGCCCAGATTAGAGATCAGATAATCGGACAATCATACCGTATCTGAGCACAAACTCAATTTCATAAGCAGACTCGTGCTGGACCGAATATTATAGGTATAGTATATATATGTTTTTCTTTTCAGCATAGTCGAGTCAGAGTGAAACTATCGAGTCGGATCTAGTTGTTTACAGTGGGACAAGTAATATGTTTTGGAGAAATATTAATAGATTAATCGAGCCTCTAAACAAATTTAAAGGACCTGGCCACCAAAAAAATTGAATGAATCTGCCGTTCCGGATCGATAAAAAAATTAAGCAGGCCTACCGACCCCATATAAAAATATCTACGGGGCCGATAGAATGCGACTTTCGCAAGAATATGTATAAATGTGCGTCACGAGCCAATGATAGTTTGACAATATCAATACAGAAATGTACGAAGTGTCCAGCATGTAGATCGGCATTGGACAGTTATATGGCATCGGAATCCGGGCTTAATTTTTTCAGCAAACTTGTACCGGGCCATGATCAGGTCATTTACACAGTCGAGACGGGACAAAACTAGATTTAATTTTTCTCAGGATGTGGAGGGCAAGGAATATGTTCTGTAAAAGTATTAATAGCTTTAATGAACGTATATTAACATAATCTTTGTAAGTACAACTTAAGGTTTTTCTCATATTCCCAGTTCAACAACGTGAAATTTGACACACTTTCTGACTCATTTTTCTTTATAAAGGCATAAAATTGAGAGACTTGATGATTGAAGTAATTTGGCATCGAATAGCATTTTCAATTTTTTTAAATAAATAAATATGTTTTTGATTTATAAGCTAGTCTAATCACTTGATGACAAGTTTTTATTCTCCCCAGTACTATTGCTCTTGAATTTCGATTTAAAATGACAACTTTGGTAGTATCTTCTCAAAGATTTTTTGTCTTTTACGAAAATGGAAAATTCCATTCGATTACATAGTTTCTGAATAAGAACGTCTGCCAAATTTACGTGTTTCCAAAAAGAAATGAATTCAGAAATGTGTCAGAAATTAGCTAAATTGAATCAGAATAATAATTTACTGAAAAATACGGGGGTCATCAATAAAATAAGTTTTCCATGGCTAGAAAGAAACAAAATATAATTACCCCAAAAGAACTATTACAAAAGATACAGCAATGTTTTAACTACATCTCCACATTAGAATCAACGGAATTAAAACGCTTGTCACAACTGGGATAAGTTTTTGAGTCCAGTGTCATACGACAAGTCTGTTACCTGGGAATGGAGCCAGGAAATTGTTGTAGTTGTCAAGTCACGTCTCATCAACCGTAAAAATTTTGTTGAGGTATTCATTTCCTTCATCGTGATATCGCTACAGAAATATCAATGTTGCTTTCCAACGTTTGGTTTTGTGTTAAGTTGTAAGTTGATTAGGCACCCACCTGGTGCACAGTTTCCAGATAAACAGGTGTTTCGTGGTGGTTTCCTACATTGAGAATCTTTTTCGCGCTGTTTTAGAACGATACCACGATGAGGGCAACGAGTACTTCAACAGGATCCAGTTGATTGGATCCAAATTTCCGGGTAATTATGTTTTGTTTCTTTTTAAATGCCGTGGAAAACTCGTTTTTTCGATGACCCTCGTATTTCAAAATCTACCATTTTTATAGTTTTAAAAAGTTAAGGATTTTTTTAACCAACTTTTTTAAAAAAAATTTTTAACTACATCAAGTTTTATGAATCTTTATTTGGATGTTGAAAAGTCTTAAATGTCTAAGCAATTATTAATCCTGCTAGTGAGTATTTTCTGGCTTGTGAACACATAGTAATTTAAAGTATACTGTAAAATTATCCAATTAATACTTATGTTTTTTCATTGATTTTTTGTACGAGCAGGACCTGGCCGTAAACTATAAAAATACAAACGGGCCGGGCCCGGCAATACCCACATAATAATAATATTTAATACCGACGCCGGGCCGTGCTGAGCCTGTGCCTGGAAATTCCTGTCTATGTAGACCTCTAGCATGTCCAACTAGAGGGAGAGGGTAAAGAGACGGTCACTACATGCGCGAAATTTATTCTGCGAGCCACGATTTTTTTCATTTTTTGACCGACAATCATTTTAAGGGAATTTCTTTCTCTCTTGATCCTCCCCCCCCCCCCCCATTGTTTTAAAACATTGTGAACTCTTTGACAAAAAAATGCAAATTTCTGTATGTTATTTAGTTCTGAATTTCTAAGTTAAAATTAAACCTTTTAAAGTTCCAAAATAAAACGCGAAATAATTATTTAATAGAATTAATTTATGTTTGTTAGTTTTCTGACGCCTACCAAAAAAAAAAGATTTTTTGTTACTTTTTTGCGGCTAGGGGGGGGGGGGGCGCCAAATTGAAAATCTGCCAAGGGGCGCAGTTTTTACTTCGCTGGTGCTCCCCCAAAAGTTTTGGTCACGCTACGCCTATGAGGTAGGGTAGAATGTATTATAGATAGGGGTTAATGTGTGTGCAGATTTTAAGAAAGATAGCTGAATATCTCCAATTGTGCACGAGCATCTAATCATCAGAATTTAAAAATGTGATTTTTTAAAAATTAATTAGTTAGTTTAAAACACAGTTTGCGTTTATCCGACAGATGACAATAAAAATGCTGAATAATTAGTCACATCGAAACACAAAGGACCCCGGCAACAAGCTGGTTCCAGAAATTATTTTACTTGTGACAAATAATTTTAGAGATCCATTACAGAAATTTTCATTTTAACAATATGGTGATAGCCCCCTATATATCAGGACGTCGGAAGGGCAACATAAAAAACTACGCGTAAGGTATTGTATACTTCCACTGTCGGAAATTTAAGTAAGGTATTAAAATATTTTAAGATCACATTTTAGTGACTGTCGTTTACATGATTACACCACTGAGAGGTCTAAAGATTACTTCCTCCCTCCCCCACACACAAAAAAGGGGAAGTTTTTTTTTCTATTTCTACGTTTAAAAATATATTTTAGAGGCATATAGTAATTTTCGTTTTAATGATTTAGAAATGAAGCCACCAACACTAAGAGGCCACAAATAATAAAAATTAAAAAGCTTTTTGTTACTGTTTCAATTTTCTGTGTAATTTTTTTTTAAATTAAATATATTTCATTGGAGACACCAGTTATAGTGAGAACTTTCACAAACGTTCTTGTTGAGTATAACAATTTAAGATGCGCAAAAAGCACAAAACTTTGTTAGGCTTTTTCTTTTTTTTTTTGGGGGGGGGGGGGGGGGGAACGCTGGATGAGTGAGCGAGCATAGAATAATTCGTAACTATAACCATAATAAAGACAATACACATCTGTTTAGTTCTGTAAAAATAAGACACCTTTTTCAGAGAGAAATTAGAGACATATGAGAATGGTAACAATACACATGATTATTGTATTGTTTGTGTTCGTTTTTTTTAAGACTGATGCCACAGTTTTTTTAATGCGTTGATATACAATAAACAGCTCGACGGAAACACAGGTATCTTCAGTAAAACAAAAAATTCAGCAATTCATCAAATAAAATCAAATATTCTTCCAATGAAATCAAAACACAGCAAATTTCCTCTCAGAATTATTATGTTCAATACAGCGTATACAATATCTAATTGCAGAAACCCAAGTCTCGACACACAAAGACTTCACAGATCTTCAATGCAGGGCGCTTGGAAAAAAAACTGATCCGGTGATCCAAAGAGAGGCCCCTATTTATAGATTTCAGAGAGAAGGTTCTCGATGCCTCTCGTAGCTTCGCGGGAAGGTTCACCTCACAGATATGGGGGGGGGGGGGGGGGTAACCTCCAAAGGCACCAAAACCATCGCCAACTTGGCCATAAACTTATTCTTTGGCGATATTCCCTTTGACATAATGTTAAACACGCGAACCTGTAAGGTTGCTTTCCCGCAAAACATCCGAGGTCCTACAATGGATGTTCAAAGTGCATTTGGGATGTATACAATGGCAATAAATGTATCTACATTTTACCATGTATCTACATTTGGCATGAATTACACTGCAATTTTACCATAATCAAAGGGAAATATTCACAAATATACAAAATTCGTAACGATATGTACAGCATAATACAATGCAAATTATAAACATTGCTTTAGTCCAACATAAAGCAATCCAATCATGAAAAATGGCTGTATTATAACATAAAATAATGCAAACCATGAAGTATATTGCTGCAATAACAATACAAAGCAATATGCAAATCATAAAACACTGGTGTAGTACAATTCGAAGCAATGTAAATCATGAAACACTGTTGTAGTACAATACAAAGCAATGTACAAATCATAAAACACTGCTGTAGTGCAACGTAAATAATGAAAACTACGGAATACTGCTGTAGTACAATATAAAGCAATGCAAATCATGAAACACATTGTAGCAAAACATAAAACAATGCAAATTATAAAACTTTGTCATAGCACAACATAAAGCAAAGCAAATCATGAAACAGAGCTGTAGTAAAACAATGCAAATTAGGAAACACTACTGTAGTACAACACAAAGAAATGCAAATTATGAAAGAGAGCTGCAGTAAACATAAAGCAATGCAAATCATGAAGAACTGCTGTAGTAAAACATAAATTAACGCAAATCATGAAAAACTGCTTTAGTACAACATAAATTAACGCAAACCATGTAGTATATTGCTGTTACAACACAGTGCATAAATCATGAAACATTGCTGTAATTCAACGCAAAGAAAAGCAAGTCAATAAATACTGCAGTAGTACAGCATAAAACTATGCAAATTGTGAAATGTTGCGGTGTAAAACCTAAAGTAATACAAATTATGAAACGCTACTGTAGTACAACATAAAGCAATGCAAATCGTGAAATATTGCTGTAGTAGAACACAAAGCAATGCAAATCATGAAACACTGCTTTATTACAACTTAAAGCAATGAAAATTATGCAATACTGCTGTAATACAACATAAAACAATGCAAATCATCAAACATTGTTGTAGATTTTAAAAATCTCTATCGGAGACATTTCGGCTTCGTTAATTTTAGAAATCTTGGCGCCATTTTTGTGCCCCATACACCCATGCCATGATAGGGACTACTTATTAATCTGCATCTGTAAGCTCAGTTTTTGAGAAAGTCATAAATGGCAAAAGTTGAAGTGTCTATTAAAATTTCTCTACGAGATAATTGCATTTGTTCTTTTATTTTACGGCGATGAATGCCTTAAGGCCGCATCACTGATTCATTACTTGAATACCGTAAGACACAAGAACATAAAAAACTGTAAACTGCCTTTAGCACAATGGAGTATCGCTTGAAGGATTCGAAGAGTCAAAGTATTTTGACTGCCAAAAGTATACTACTTAAGAAAAAAAATGCTTCAGAAGAACGTTTTGAGTATATCGATAAGATTAAATTAAGATAGAAAAAGTTTCTAATTTGTATGCCGCTATCAAGCGCGTTTTCATTTAAATTTGCCATTCCAAAATTTAGCAATGAAGTCATCTAATGATTACACCAAGAAAATACAGAGTATCACAGAAAAAGTGAAAAGTACTTTAACTCGTGCGTCTCAAGGGATTCAGGTGAATTAAGGACCATATTTTTCGTAAAAAACTGAGCGTCATGTTTAATCACAAAATTTTTTCATTAAATAACTCAAATATTACTTTAGGAAAAACCTGGTATTCAAATTTGCTGAGGCATATGTATCTAGTTTCATACATTTATATTGGAGATACATAGGTAACGTAAATTGTAAAATTGTGCAAAATAAAGAAGAAATTAAGATTATGCTGGTGGAATATTTTCTTTTATCAGTAATAAAAAAAAAAAAAAAAAAAAAAAAAAAAAAAATAGATTTATATTCGGTCCCCAAGTTTTATAAGTCAGAAACATTTTCTGAATGACAAGTATAACATTAAAAATTCCTTTTTTCTACAACCAAAGCTCATCAAATTATAGATACTTTAAAGTTTGTGAAATTTCGGGAACTAAAATAATCTAATTTTTCAATGCCTGAAAATTTCAAAATTTCTTAAAACTTAAAATATTATATGTCAGGAAGTTTTAGTCGTAGCAGAATGGGATTTTTACTGTTTTACTTTTCAGAGCATAGATTAACTCCTTAAAATTATAATATGCCAAAAATAAAAGAGAAACAGCTTAATTTTAAAAATAATTTTATGTAAATTAATAGTAGGACAGTTTCATGAAAACAAATAAGTAAAGGTTAATCATTTTTGCGTTGTACGTTGCCTAAATTATCGTCATTACCATGTCAAACTAACCATTATGAAATCAATGTTACCAGTGGGCTACTTTTTTTCTACAGATTTCTTTATTGGCACCACTTTTTTAGGTGCGTTCGTAATTATGTAAATACGTAGCACCTATTGTTGTCGCTCAGTCCGTCCGTCTGTCTGTCCGCATATAACAACGCAAAAACTACCCAATCGAATCGTTTGAAATTTAAAATACATAATTATAACAATTTTGTCGAGTCATTTCAAATTTTATGAAAATTCGATGGATAGATCAATTACAGGGACAATCAAAAGGATTCCGTTAGATTACGGTCAATGGGGAAAAAAGTTTCAAATGCATTTTAATCGTTTGAAATTTAAAACATATAATTATTGCGTAATTTTGTCGAGTCATTTCAAATGTTATGAAAGTCGGATGCATAGATCAATTACATGGACAATCAAAAGGATTACGTTTCATTACGGTCAATGGGGCAAAAAGTTTCAAATGCATTTTAATCGTTTGAAATTTAAAACATATAATTATTGCGTAATTTTGTCGAGTCATTTCAAATGTTATGAAAGTCGGATGCATAGATCATTTACAGGGACAATCAAAAGTATTCCATTACATTACGGTCAATGGGGAAAAAGTTTCAAATGCATTTTAATGATGTTACACTCATTCGAACATAATAGAATTGGCATGAATCTATGAAGTATATACTAAAATATGCATTCTGTACAATCTGTGATGCAAAGAATTTTAAATTACAGGGCCACACAAAAGTATTCCACTACATAATGGTATACGGGGAAACATTGTTTGGGGCGTGTTTTAATTATATTCAACTATTTCACATTTTATGAATAAGATGTACGTTGCTGAGGTGTAATAAGAATTACTTTCTGCATATTTACAGAAACACAAAGATTTCGACTACTATACTGTATCCGAAGTACGCTCCACTATATCATCAAGATCTGAATATTTTTAAAACTTCGTTATCGTACGAACGCACCTCATTTGTTACGCTTCACGTGCAATTTCCAACTTGTTTTAAATAATAAAATTCAACTTATTTAATGGCTTACAAATTAAAGCGAAAGCAAGGGGAATTTTACAATTACAGCAAAGTGGTACCAATCAAGAAATCTGAATGTTCAAAAAAAAAAAAAAAAAGCCGATTGGCAACACTGTTTTCATTTTGGACAGTTTGACACGGTACAGATAATATCTCCAATATGCAAGAGATTAAAGTACGTTTAATCGTTTCGAGAAGCTCAAAAAAGAAGGAAAAGGAAAAAAAAAAGTTGTCTTAAATTATAATGCCTAATGATCAACGAAAGTAAAATATTTTTTTATTTTTTATTTATTGGTTTAACATGAATTATATAACCTTAGGATTTCAATCTTTAAATCTTCGCATTCTTTCGAATAAATCGGTATCTTGTATTCATTGAACTAAGAACAAACAATGTTTCATTTCTTTAACACGACATCTATAGGATTTATGAATAGAAGAGTCTTGTTCATTCATCTCGGTCTGCTTACCTTATTAATGAGAAAACGAGAGTGAACTTGCGCTTTTTTTTTTTTTTTTAGGATCAAAGGTGATCGGTCAAAACATCCCACACATTGACATTGTAAGCAGCAGTGAATAGGACATCCGTTATAGTTTTATTATTATTATTATTATTATTATTTTAGAACTCAAGACACGTCCAAGATATCGTATTAACTTCACTCCTGTTCTTCTGATTTCAGATAATATTAATAATCACTTTATGTATCACCCTGGTGTTTAACAATGGACGGTCGGTGAATATTTTTACATTATTTTAACGGAACAGGCAGATTGTTTTAGACATAAGATTCTGCATATGAATTATAAATGTAAATTGTATTGTCAATAAATTTTACCGTTGAACTTTAAAAAAGAAATTATCGACAAAGTACATGGAAACTGCTTATATCAACACATCATTTGTATTACTTTATATATATATATATATATATATATATATATATTAGTAAAACAAATATCTAATTTCACTAAACTGAAGTAAAATATAGAAGAAGGAATTAGGAATATTTTGAATGGCAATTCATACTAAATGTTGATTCTGACAAAATATTGATTAACTAAATATTGATTTCACAATAAATTATATGACAAATTGAATTTTCTGCATGTGTTTTTTCAAGTTAAATAACAATGTATCAAATCTCCCTTGCAAATGTATCAATCCTCCCCCGGGGTGGGGAGATTTGATAGATTTCTAAGGGTTATAAATAATTGTAGGGAAAAAAAAGTACATCATACCTCTCCTACATTTCTAAGCAGAAATTTCTGAAGTAGAATTTTTGTAAGAGAAAAGGAAAGTAGCTATGCGTTTCATCGAACTTTCATCATACTATGTAGTATAAATACAAATCTATAAGTAATATGCATGGCCTAAGAAAAAGAATGTATATTTTTCTATTTCAATAGCAGAAATTGGGTTTTCAAATGTGCTATGCATTTTCTAAATTGTTTATTTAGGCACCTTTAATCTTAATAAATTATAAAGTTTTACTACAGTATTCTGAATGTGTTGTAAAGGGCTTTATAACCTCTGCTGGATGGATGATTTTTGGCTCTTTTTTACCACCAGTTCTCATAAAACTGTCACCCATCACAATAAATTCATTCATTCGCAATCGTATTTCACACTTTAGATTACATTTAGAATTAAAATTTTCCAGTCAAAAAAAAAAAAGTTTGAATTCATATTGTCATTTGAAATATAATTCAAAACGTAGTACCATTTTCAATTTGAAAATTCATTGTAATACAAAATTACGGCAATGATAAATTCATTCACTCATATTCCGCACTTTAGCTTTTGTTTGGAATCGAACTTTTTGTATCAAAAATTAGAATTTTGCATTCGTTTTAATATTTGTTTTGATATGTTTGCTTTAATCGCTGAAATATTAATACGATAAATATATTGTTCCAATTAATACCATGAAAGAAGTCCTTCAGTGTTTAATGCAAAATCAATATCATGTATTTATTATTGATAAATTTAAAAGTAAAATATACGTATATACAACTAAGGCCATCAATCATCGGATACTTTCAATTTTAGAATTTTTTTTTTTTTTTGAATGCTTAAAAATATACTTGTCGGTTTCTTTTGAAACTTCAGGATTTTAAAGATTGTATTCGATCACATATTTATCAATGTCCATTTGATAGGGAGGAACAATTAGAATGTCGATAAAAAAAATTAAAAATAATAATATTTGGGATAACTTTGTAGGGGAGAGTAGGGATGGGTGGAACACCTGCAATAATTCTTAAAATATATTTTTTTAAACTTATGCCTTTTCTACCAGATGGAATATTCATTGCCTTATACTTGTTGCTATTAATCCTTTTTAATTGCAAGCAACTATGAGTTTGTGATTTTAAAAAGGCTATTTCACAATATCAAAAGTAAGAATTACTCCTATTTTTAATGTACATTATCTCATTCTTTGTTGCTAACTTAATGGTTTTTAATTTTTTTTTTTTTTTTTTTTTTTTTTTTTTGGTAAATTCAGCAATATTCCTTTTATAAATGAACAGTTAAGTTAAATCTAAAAACCCCATGCCATTACATAATTTACAAGTCAACTTTATGGAGCAGCTCATAAAAAATATTAAAAAAAATCCGGTCAAATATCGTGGAAATTCAGAAAGACATCGTCTATAGAAGTGAGTAGATTTTTAATTTCTCTCTAAAAGCAGCTGAAGTGATAAAAGATTTTACACAAATTGTTATTTTTTATTAGCTGACTTTTAGGAAAAACTTAGTATTTATTGAATATCAGTGAGTAGATTGTGAACAAAAACTTAAATTTTTATGTTTCTTTACATCATAGAATAGGTTCGGTTTCTTAATTATCCAAGAACTAAAGAATCAATAAAAATTTTAAATTGACATTTTGTGGAAAGTTCTTTATCATTCAGATGCATTCAGAGAGCAATTAAAAATCAGCTCACTCCTAACGCCGATATCTTTCTGGATTTTCACTTTAAGAGTTGCACAATTGCATTGACTATTAAATTATGTGAATAAAAACGGGGGGGGGGGGTTATTGTTTGCGAATGCGCAGATAATAATTATTACGTATAACTGCTCATATTTCATAAAATAATTAATATATTTATATTCCAATTGCACTGTATTGTTTCTAATACATTTTCCTTATTTTTCTGAAACTGGTATTAAATTTGGTTGAAAACTCTGCATGACATAAGCTAAAAACACGCAAGAATTCTTTGAAGTTTTTATAAAAATCATTACACTTTCTTGAATATACGTGCTATTCTAACGTATAAATCAAAAAACAAGTTGTACAGTATTCAAAGATTTGTATTCTTCAGTGGTAGATCATTTCGTGCATTTCTATATGCAGGATGATAAGAATCCAAATATTATTAATTTTCTTTGATTTTTTGTTGGCCCCCTGATTGTCCTCCTTATCAAATCGACGTTGATAAATATAAGGTCAAACATATTCTTTATAATCCTGAAGTGTCAGAAAAAAACTTTTAAATATTCGACAAAATGTCTTTAATTGAAAGTGTCCGGTCATTAATGGTCATATAGTAGCCATGCACAACCTGTTTTCCTCGCGGGCCGCAACGCACGTCAGAAAGGAAACAAGAGTAATAAAAATACAAAAATAACATAGGCATTATAAAACAAGTTGGAAATTGCACGTGAACGTAGCAAATGAGGTGCGTTCGTACGATAACGAAGTTTTAAAAATATTCAGATCTTGCTGATACAGTAGAGCGTACTTCGGACACAGTATAGTAGTCGAAATCTTTGTGTTTCTGTAAATATGGAGAAAGTAATTTTTATTACACCTCAGCAACGTATATCTTATTCATAAAATGTGAAATACTTGAATATAATTAAAACACGCCCAAACAATGTTTCCCCGTGTAGCATTATGTAGTGGAATACTTTTGTGTGACCCTGTAATTTAATAATAAAAATTCTTTGCATCACAGATTGTACAGAATGCATATTTTAGTATATATTTCATAGATTCATGCCAATTCTATTACGTTCGAATGAGTGTAATCATAAAAATGCATTTGAAACTTTTTTCTCATTGACCGTACTGTAATGGAATAACTTTGATTGTCCCTGTAAATGATCTATGCATCCGACTTTCATAACATTTGAAATGACTCGATAAAATTACGTAATAATTATATGTTTTAAATTTCAAACGATTAAAATGCATTTGAAAAAATTTTCCCCATTGACCGTAATGTAACGGAATCCTTTTGATTGTCCCTGTAATTGATCTATGCATCCGATTTTCATAACATTTGAAATGACTCGGCGAAATTACCCAATAATTACATGTTTTAAATTTCAAACGATTAAAATGCATTTGAAACTTTTTCCCCCATTAACCGTAATGTAACGGAATCCTTTTGATTGTCCCTGTAATTGATCTATCCATCCGATTTTCATAAAATTTGAAATGACTCGACAAAATTATGGTATAATTATGTATTTTAAATTTCAAACGATTCGGTTGGGTAGTTTTTGCGTTGTTATATGCGGACGGACAGACGGACGGACGGACTGAGCGACAACAATAGGTGCTACGTATTTACATAATTACGAACGCACCTAAAAAACGACATATATAAGTTCATGTTATTAATAGAATTGAAAGTTTGTCACCGAAAAAAAGTTACTAAAAAATATAACACCACTATTTCCAAACTTAAACTTTGTGGGCCATTTCTATCGCAAATGTTGCAGAAATATGGTGGTAAATTTGTTGTTTGAAAGCAACAGTGTATGTATAAAAAAATTTGGTGATTATTATTATTATTATTATTATTTTTTTTTTTTTTTTTTTTTAATCGCGACAAACATTTAACTCTAAGAGCAGGAAGTATTTGCTATATAGTATAGTTCAAAACTTAATAATATAAGAATGCAGAATTTCTAAATTTCAAAAAGAAGTTTTTATTTTTATTAAATCTATCTTTTACTCATAGAAAACATTTTTTATTAATATTATTATTAATCATAGAAATATAGAGTACATATTTTATTAATTTGGAATAAAGTTTGAAAAGTACTGAAAATTAAGAAAATCAATACATAACTTTAGAACAAATAGGATTATATATAATAAGAACTTTTCGTCAAAGAAAACAGATTTTAAGATACATAATTTTAACATTAATTAAACTTAATTTTTAATATAATTTAAAGAAAAGGAAACATTTTGTCTTCCCATGAAAATATATATAACTCAATTTTTTATATGGATAATGATTAAGTGGCTCAGGCCGCACAAAGAAAGTAGCCGGGCCCCAGGTTGAGTTATAGTGTATATCTATGATCGGATTAATTAACAAACACTACCTATTTTTTTTTTTTTTTTTTTTTTTTTTACAAACGTAATCATTTCACATCGTACTTTACACTTTCATAAATACTTTCATCATCTCACGGAAATATTCCTGACGAGCTCCGAGAATTGAAGAATGTCATTTTATTTTTCTTTGTGACAAGAAAAAAATATTTGCTAATTGGAGAAATTTCCGTTCTAAAATAAAAAAAATTCCAATAAACTGAAAAAAAAGAGGGGGGAATTATTATTTTATTTATTTATTTTTAATTGCAATTATTAAAAAATGAAATAATATTAAATGCAAAATGAAGGACGTGAGGAATTTTCCACTAAAAAATTCCAAGTTTTTTTTTTTTTTTTTTTTAATAACTTCTTTTGTTTTTTCGTGGATGATTTAGGCTTTGAACTGGGCAGACTTTGAATTTCAAATCATACATCTTAACCACGAACCCGGGAGCAGTTGACTTATTATTTTATCATTTTCATGTGTTTTTAATTTATCCTGCACGGTGATCGGGCAAGGAGAAAAAAGTATGTTTTTTCAAGTATCCTTTATGAAAAATACTGATATAAATTCATGTTTGGTTTTCTAGCTTTTCTTATTTGTTAGATTTTTTTATGTATATGTTTAAAAATTGTTATAACGTTTATTTTATGTTTACCTATTTTTATTTTATTTTTAAAGGGCAATGTAATTTATCGCTAATTGTAATTTTTTAAGGCAAACAGTGTTGATGTTAGAATTTCATAAAATCTTTCGTAAGCAAAAGGGAGGGGGAGTCTAGCCTTTGCTTATTTTTTCCTTATAAGGAAGAGGGGGGGGGGGTACAAAATGACTACTTTCAACCGCAGTTTCGTTCTTCTGTCACCCATGGACTCAAGCACGAAAAATTTTTGTTATGTTTTGTAACATTACTCTATAGAAATAAATACTTTTTTTTTCCTTCTTAACTCGCGGTTATCAGAGTAATTCTCCGATTTGGAGTTGATTCGACATCCCAAATGGCGCCCTCTTTGGACTCATTGAGCACAGACAGATCACTTTGTCAGATGGCGTATTATCTGCCAGAAGCGTAACCTCTGACATCAAAATTGTAGTAGATTGGCCAGTGTGATAGGGACTGTCGGCCCGATGTAAACGACCGATAGAAATTGATATTAAGTTCTGGCAGCGTGTCGAATATCACGGCAATTTACAGGGGGGATAAAAGGAGAATTATTCATAAAAGTGAGGCCAAAATCAGGGCAATACGTTAACTGAGGAACACAGAATCTTAATCTTAACAGTGGTTTGTTGTTAAAATAATGCCTAACAATAACAGTATAACATGGGGCATAGGCAGAAATAGATACAGAACTGCCCAAAAAAGACAGAAACACAATTTAATTGTACCTGCACCTGCTGGTGATACGTATGCAGTGTAAATTGTAAAAATGCTCAAAATAAAGTATTAAGATTATGTGGATGAAATAGTCCTGATAATAACTCTCAGATATTTACACTTTTACTTATCCATCACACGTATTATAGGGTAATCGTTTTGAAAATCGAAAAAAATTTTTGACAGATTTACACGTTTCAGACACTGGAAATTCCAAAAAACATTTTTAGAAAAATATTTTCGCCGTCTGTCAATATCAAAATATTATTCGATATTTTGAAAATAAACATATTGAATGCTTATAAAACTTTTTTTTTTAATATTTTTACTTTAATTCTAATTTTCTTTTCTGATGTCATATTTTAAAATAAAATTGATAAAAAATTTATAATTAATAACAGTATAATTTTTTAAATTTTAGTTTATAACAATTTATTAATTTCGAATTTTTACTGTATTATTTTTTCATGGACATGTGACGTTATACAAAGAATTAATGATAAAATTAAAACACGAATTACAAAATGTTCGTATTTCTACTTTTAAATTTACTAATTCAAGCGTATTAGAACAACTTTTATTATCTTTAATAAACATACAATTAAATCCTCCTTGAAACAAAGCACGATAAAGATATAAACTATTTCAGAAAGCAGAGCTCTTTTTTTACCCCACTTTATCTTTTTCGCCTTAGTAAAAAAAGTGGCAAAAAGTGTTTCGCTCCAACCACCTTCTACAAAGATTGACACAAATTAATCTAACGAAGACGGTCGAAGAGAAAGGCGAGTCTGGAAAATGTACGCTAAAAAAAAAGAAAGTCAGGCCGTAACAAAGAAACAATTCATAAAATTTCACAGATGGAATTTCATCCGTTTGTTCTTAAAATATAGGCTCGTTGAATAAAAAATGATGGCATCAGCTTAACCCTCTACAATCTACGATGAGAAAAAAATTTGTTTATTTACATTTATTTTATTTGAGGGGTATATGGGCAAACGAAATAAAAATAAATAAACAAGTAAACCAATAAAATAACTTATTAAAAGATTTTATTTACATGCCGGAGTAGTTCAGATTTAGGACAATAGCACTCTCCCCCCCCCCCCCCATTGTCTAAACAACTTACCACCTTTCATGTTTTTAGATATTATTGTATAAATGTTAAACACAGAGTTCAACTCCAATAAACTTCAAAAGTTAAGATTATCTTTTCAACAAATTTTAAGAGAAATTCAGTCACAAAAATCATTCTGTTGAAAAAAATCGCATCCTACAATAAGCCACTTAGCAATGGGCATAATTATATGTAGATGGTTACGCAATAGGTTTAAATGTATTACCCTGAAGTGAATGTGTTGCAAATGAACATTTAGGAACATTGCTGATTAAGAGAATAAGTAACGTAGTCTTTATAAACCCTGTACTAGAATGCATTCATGTATAAAAATGAAATACATAAAATAAAACAATAATATATTTTTTAAGCCACTTCAATACAGAAAAAAAGTCGAAAAAAAATGAACATTTTTCACAAATGACCAACTTTTTTACTAAATTTTGTTCAGTTCCACTAAAAATAGGTTCATGGGTCCTAATTTCAAAAAGCTCTCTGAGTTTGATATTTGATAAGCTGTGCGTTTCAGAGCGTAGGATGATACGAGTACACAATACCCATTATGCAACAGACAATATCATCATGGATTTTAATAATTATAGTATAATAAAAGCATTTTTATAGTTGACAACTATGAATGAGTTAATGGGCTTTGAATGGCTAATTTTAGTTTTTATGTTAGAAAAAGAAAAAATCCGGAAGCTGATTTACTTTTAAGGCCGATGTACATTAATTTTCCTTTAATAAAGTAGGTTTTATATACCCTCACAATGAGAAAATACAACAGTATTCAAGTTGAACTCAGTGTTGAATTCAGGGGGTGGCCCGGGGAGATATCCCCCCTTGAAGCAGTGAAATACCCCCCCCCCGGAAATTTTGAAATTTTGGGTTTTCAATGATCAAAAAGGGCAATCCCTCCCTCGGAACTCTATAATGTCCCCTCTGGAGCTACAAAGTCCCTCCTGGAGAAAAGTGACGGAATTCAACACTGACTGGATGAACTAGAAACTAGTTGGATGAGCCCGGCCAATCCCAAAGTTTTCTTCTATCCATACGTACATCTTGTTATTTCAAAAAGTAGTTAATATGTTAACACATCAATATTATTAGTTCAATAGTATATCAACTTTGGTTTTCATCTTAAATTTCTACTCCAGTCAATCAATCGGAATAAAAAAAAAGCTAAAATTGATCATGATACTTATTAAAATCAATAGTTTTTCCTCATTCTGTTCAATCGAGAAAATGATGCAAAAATCGCTATCACAGTTTTGGAAATATTCCCTTTTCTTGGAATATTTTCAAATTCAATGAAGATCTGCTGGCCGTAGGCAAAAACATGCACAAAAAATTTGATTTATATCTATGCATAACTTCGTACACTTTTCGGTGGTACAATATTAAAAATCGAATAAAAAATGCTATTACAGAGCCTCCTTCAGGAAGATTTTATTTTTTTCAAACTCAGGAAGTACCTATTTAGCCAAAGCCAAGAACCTACACCAAAAACTTAGTTTAATTCTATGCATAACTTTATACACTTTTCAATTGTACAATATTGAAAATGGCACAAAAATAGGTATTGCAGCATCCGGGCTTTCAGCAGAATGTTTCAAAATTGAAGGAAAACTGCTTGCTACAGCAAAAAAAAAAAAAAAAAAAAAAAAAAAAAAAAAACACACACACACACACACACACACACACACAAAAAAAAAAAAAAAAAAAAAAAAAATTGGATCAGTTTTATGCATATTTTCATATACTTTTCGAAGTGCAATGGCGACACACGATTAACAGACAGACATTTTGTTTAAAAATGGTTTTTAGAATCAGTGACCCATATAACGTGCAAATCCGTCGAAAAAAAAAATTAGATTACTATAATTTCTTCTGTTAAGGTAGAAGAAAGTAAAAAGTTGAAATATATTGGGAATTAATAAATATTTGATTAACATAAATAAATAAGTATAGGATAGTTATGTCTTATTTTCTACTAGTAAGAATGGCTAACAGTAAATCACGCTTCCCCGTTTAGAACACGGTATCGTGACATAAAACAAAATGGAGTTCAAAAGTTTAATTAGATTGACAGCTAACAAGGATGAAGCAGTTGAATAATTATTTATTAGTAAAGTTTCAACATTAACTAGTTTTAACAGGTGCAAAAGTTGTTTCACAACACGAAAAATTCATTGGAAAAGACAGCTGAATGGTAAATATCATTCCACATTTTAAATAAATAATTAAATAAAAAAACCAATTAGAAAGCAGGTTTAAATTCATTTTAATTAAAATCTGCGTAAACCATGTTAATTTAATCATGTAAAATGTGAATTGGCAATGACTAAACCTGTAACATTCTAGCCGGCCACTACATTGAAAACGTAATAATCGACAATATAGAAACATGGATTCAAAGATTTTGGAAAACCAGAGTAGAAATGTGAACACCGAACACATAATATTCCTATAATTCTTGTTAAACATTTTTAGTTATGTACCTAAATAAGTTAAAGTCTGTTGTACTTCCTAGGTTTTTTTTTTTCCAAGTGTTATAAATAATGATGTATTAAAAACTATTTTGTATTCTATGAATTGTTTAATGCAATAAGTAACAATATATTAAACCGATTTTACTTTACTTCAATACCACAACCCATACAGTTGGCAAAAAAATTATTTGTACACTCTAAAATGTTTAATTTTTAACTAAATAAAAACAGATATTTTGTCAAAAACAGTTTTAATACAGTCTGTTTACCGTGAGTTTTAAATTACACAACAGAAAATTTCGATAAAGATGTAAAATAATTTTCTAATAGGAAAAGTTTAAAAATTTCTGGCAAAA
This sequence comes from Maratus speculifer, assembly GCA_964019185.1. Lineage (NCBI taxonomy): Eukaryota > Metazoa > Arthropoda > Arachnida > Araneae > Salticidae > Maratus > Maratus speculifer. The sequence continues at coordinate 128,670,933 of OZ025296.1, forward strand.
AAAGTATTTGTACATTTCTCCATCCTGATATGTACTGTGTTTTATAGTGTTTATGGTTCAAAGGACTACTTATATAGAAGCTGTTTATAATTTTTAACTTCATATTATATTTGTCTGACATTTAATCTAATTTGCTCTTGAAGTAATTGAGAATAAAACCTAAAACTAGAGAGTTACCTCTAGATATATGAAATCCTATTATTGAGCATAATAAAAATTGAAACTCGCAACAAGAATTTGTAAAAGCTTTTAAAATACTATTTACAACTATTGGATGCATAGTGAGAAACTATGAATAAATTAGATGCATCGAAATTCAATGAAAACCAGGACTTCTCAGCAAACTAACAATGAGGGAAAAGGGAGTGTTGTTAAATAAGCTTTAAAAAATCCTATGCGTTCGGTTCAAAAATTTGCTGGAGACCTTGCAACATCTTCTCGCATCAGAGTAATACATCAAACAATAAGAAATATTCTTCTCAATGCAGATTTAAAAAGAAGAACCTCAAGAAAAAATCCATTCATCAGCGAAACAAATAGGCGAAAACGCATAGTATTCGCTTTCGCATACAGAAGTAAATCATTGGATTTTTGGAAAACAATAATTTTTTCTGATGAGGGAAAATTCGGAATTTTCTTACCACCAAGCATTTGAAAAAATTGGCGCAAAAATAAAACTGTTCTAGATCCAAAACGTATACTTCAAACTATCAAGCATGGTGGGGGGGAATATTATGGTTTTGGGGTGTATAGCTTCTAATGGAGCAGGACATTTAAAATTTATAGACAATGGAAGGACAGGTTTAACATACATTGATGTGTCGCGGCATAATTCATTAAACCGTGCTAAGAAATTATGCGTAGAGGAAGCTTTTCACTTTCTGCAGGATAACGACCAAAGCATACTGCTGTGATGACCAGCACATGGTTACTACAATACTCGAAGACGACTGGTAACTACTCTAAAATCTCTAGACTTGAATCCAATAGAAAATTTGTAAATGCTATTGGATGCAAAAATCCGAAAAAAAAATATGTATCAGTAAAAAACAGTTATAAAGAAGCTCTTATTGTGTCATTGAATAACATTAACCATACCGCTACAAAAACGTTGGTGGAATCTATGTCACACCATCTAGAAGTAGTCATAAACGCTAAATGAATTCACACAAAATATTAATTTGTATCATTTTACTAAATTTTTATTAATTATATTACATTAATATAGTGTACAAATACTTTTTTTGCATTATATTTTTGTATATTTGTTTATTATAATGTAAAAAATCGATTCGTTTAATTTTGTTTTCGCTTCTATAATATTATAATGCATTAAATTAATGTATTACAGTATTTTTTGCTTAAATATTTTGTTTAATTTCATTATAACTTAAAAAAAAATGAAGTTTACAAATACTTTTTTTGTCAACTGTATATATATATGTATGTTTATGCAAATTTGCTAGACTAATAATGTAAATTTATCGTCAACTGTTATTTTTTAAGGCAAACAATTTTGATGTTAGAATGTGATAAAATCTTATGTAAGCAAATAGGGAGGGGGGAGGTAATAGAATTTGCTTATTTTTCTTTACAAGGGGGAGAAGTACAAAATGATTAAAATACGCTTACGTAATACTTGAACGGCCCCAAACTTGGGAAAATCATATAGTCTTCTCCAAAAAGATACGAATAAAAACAAATACAACAGAAAGTGTGTTTCTGAAACGGAAAACTGTTTAAAATTGAGCTATTACCCAATCCCTTACGAGTCTGTCCAAGCACTTATTTACTTATTAGTACATGTTTAAAATTTATTGCAAGGAGAAAAAGAAAATTCACTTATATTAAGCATCTTAATAAAGATATCACTAACATAATTCAAAATGATTTATATTTACAATGTGATATTTATGAGGAAGCTATTCAAAAGATAGGATGATGAATATTCAGATATCTGCAATTTCTGCAGAGCTTCCGATCACGATCGATTCAACGATAAGAATTACGACCTGGTATCGTATCCATTACGGCATCGTATTCGTATCCCATTCATCAGTTTCCTCCAAGATTTTTTTCAACTAAATAAACGTCAAATGTTTGACCTAGTGATGGGCGATTCTGGAAATTTTGAGAATCGATTAAAATCGATATCGTATAAAACAACATCGATCATAATAAGAATCGATTTCTCAGTTCTAGAATCGATACTAGAATCGATATTTCGATATTTAAGTTCACACAGAGAAGATCCAAATTACTAATTCCAAAACTTAGGCAATCAGCAGGACAGTAGTTACCGCCTCCCGCCCCCCATCCCCATTTAGGGAGGATTGCAGATTTTAGAGTCGGATATTAACAATTATAAATTTTAAAATCATTGTCACTTATGGTTTTCACTTACAGAAAAACTTTGACAAATTTGAGAGACATAACTCAACTAATAACAACACTGAGTAACTTGGCATTAAACCGAGTATACAGAGTGCCAAGAGCGTGTAACTAGGATGGTGAACAAGGAGTATAGACAAAAAAAAACTTTTTTTTTTCTAATACCAACCAAATGTTACACGAGATAGTTTGGAAAAACATAAAATATGCCCCATTCTCAAGGGGGCAGGTAACCCCCACTCTTGACGGAAAGGCGACCATAGCCCAAATGTATCTTTTGTCGAAGTTTCAAAATGAGGATTTATAATAAAATAGAACGAGAATTGGACATTTTAAAAATTGCATGGATACTTTAAACGGCCCATTTAGTAAAGATTGGCGAGGAAGTGGGGGAGGCGAGGGATTAGAACGGACGAACTTGAAAAAAAAAAAAAAACATAATTAACTAATAACCTAAATAACTGAGCTTCTAAACAAAAATATAGTGTTTAACTTAGTGTTGAATTCATGGGGTGGCCCGCGGGGAACATGCACTCTTTGAAACTATAAAAAGTGCCAAGAGCATGTAACTAGGTGGAGAGAGGGTTAGTAACAGAAAAAAACGAGGAGATAAAAGCTTTATAACGATATGTTACATGAGATGGTGTGGAAGAAACAAAAAATATGCCCCCCACCCAGGGGGGGGGGCAAGGTGAATCCCAAACGGACAGAAGGGCGACCCCGGTCCAAATGTATCTTTTGTTGAGGTTTCAAAATATGGATTTATAACAATAGAACGAGGATTAGACATTTTAAAAATCGCAGTCATAATTTGAACGAACCTGTAAGTTAAGATTGGTGAGGAAGGGGGGGGGGGCGGTAGGACGGACAAACATGAAAAAAAAAAAAATAAATAAAAATAGTGGCACTCTGAGAGTGCCGATAGAAGTGAAACCTTGAGCAATTACGTGTGTATTTTTGAATCGTTAGGATATATAATTTTGAATCGCCAGGAAATACTTTTAAATGAATAAAAAAAGGTTCTATAATATTAAAGAACATATTAATGTCTATAAAAAAAAAATAAAAATAAAATAAAAATAAAAATAAAAAAAACGCGCGATACCATATGTCTAGCTATTGTAGTTAACTCACTATAACTACTTTCTTACATTTTAAAACGCGATAAATACATCAACCAAAATTAGACCATACTATCGATACCTTTATCCTTTGTATTAATGCCTGTTACAAATATCTGTAGATTACTTTTTGAATTATCAAATCGGACATTCCATTCAAAAGATATTACGAATTTAAAGATGACAACCTAAAGAAATAATAGCGCTGCTGAGTACTCGGTGTCCAATAAGCTTAGGGATTACGTGTGCAATCAAACGATTGCGGGTTCGAACCCCAGTTTCGCTAATATGTATCAGTTTTTTTTTTTTTTTTTTTTTTTTGAAGAAGAAGAAGAAGTTTGAAAAATTAAAATTTTAACACATTATGGGTCCGTAACGTGACCTGAAATGATGGGAGAAAATTTCTTTTGCTAGATTTGTAATGTATGAAGCATAAGCTTTCAATAGACATATTGTATGAAGAAAAACCCCCTCTGCCGTCCCAAAAAAGGTCCTATAGGGAAAACCGAGAAACTGGAAAAGCAAAAAGAACGGCGACAAATGGTTAGCTATACTAGAATTTTTCTCATCACTGTAACTCCTATAGAAGCAAAGTTATAGCCTTTTAAAGACTGAAATGAAGTGAAGAAATAAGCAAAATTAGGTGAGTGATCGACAGGGGCGGGGGGAAGGGTCCACAGCTCTGGGGGTGCCATGTAGCTTAAACTTTTAAGTTAAAAATGGTAGAAAATTAAATGAGCGAAATTTTAAGGTGTATATTGGGGGGAGGGTGCAAGCCCCCCCCTCAAATTTTTGAACAAAAAAATATGGCCCCCGGCGGGGCGCAGATAAACCCCAAACGGGCGGAAGGGCGACCCTTTATTTATCTTTTGTCAAGGATTTAAAATGGTGGATCTAAAATAAAATAGACCGAGCATTGGACATTTTTAAAACTGTATGCACATTTCGAACGGCCCTGTAAGTTAAAACTGACGTGGAAGGGGGGGATTAGAAGAGACGAGCGTGAAAAATAAAACATAATTAACTAATACTTCAAATAACTGGACTTCTAAACAAAAATATAACGAATTAACCTAGTGTCGAATTAATGGGGTACCCCGCAGGGAATTACCCCCCCCCCCCCAGAAGTTATGAGATTTTATACTTTTTAATGCACAAATTGCGATTCACCCTCTCTTACAGAGCTGTAAAACATGATGCCTTTCTCCGGAGTCGCAGAAAAATACCTGCATTCAACACTAATTTAGCCTAGAAAAAAAAGAAAAAAAAAATCGAAATCGAATCTAAAGATCGAAATCGAATCTAAAGATCGACATCGAATCTAAAGATCGACATCGAATCTAAGATCGACATCGAATCTAAAGATCGAAATCGAATCTAAAGATCGACATCGAATCTAAAGATCGACATCGAATCTAAAGATCGACATCGAATCTAAAGATCGATCTTACGGGCAGAATCGCTTCAACATTTTTACTTTCTTTTGTAACTTTACAAGAAGAGAGTATTAGATTCCTGAAAAATTTTGACTTCCCGTTTTTGATGGATTTATATATTTTAGAAGGTCTTTAACACGATTTTATGGTTTTTAAGAAATATCTGTCTGTGTGTGTGTCTGTCACTCTGTGAGTCTGTGTACGACAAAAATTTCTGACCGTTCTATCTCAAGAACAAATGCACGGAATTCCACAAAACTTTAGATTTAGTTTGACCTTGATATAAACTGAATGTAATTAATTTTTGGTGCATATAGCCTAACAGGTGGCGCTGCTATGCTGCATTTTTTGCGATTTGCGCAACAGCTATATCTGAATAATAAATGCACGGATTTTCATCAAATTTCAGATTCAATTAGTCCTTGACATGAATTGATATTTTTTACATTTTGATGTATATCGCTTCTCAGATGGCGCTGCTATGCTGAACTTTTCACAATTTCCACTCAGCGCCATGTGAAAGGAGGGGGGGGGGGGGCGAAAGAAAGCGGTCGTTCCGAGCACGGAAATTTAGGGGGCGTCAAATTTTTACTACTAACATCACTTCTGGCCTATCACAAGAAAAAGTTAATAGGGGGGGGGGGGTAAATTGGAACTTTGAACCGAGCGCAGTTCTCTTTTCGCACGCCCCTGTTTCCATTTTAGCTTTATCTCAAGAACTAATGCACGGACTTTCATAAAAAATTAGATTCAATTAGTCCTTGATATTATTTGATGCTAATTACATTTTGGTGGAAATCGCTTAAGAGATGGCGCTGCTATACTGCATTATTCATGATTAACGCAATAGCGCTATCTCAAGAACGAATTTTCATCAAAATTCAGATTCAATAAATCTCTGACATAGATTAGTGTTATTTAGTTCTTGGGGTAAATTGCCCAACAGGTGGCGCTGATATGCTGCATTTTTTATGATTTCGCAATAGCTGTATCTCGCGCTTTCATGGATTTTCATCAAAATTCAGATTTAGCTGGTACTTAATAAAAATTGATCCTGATCGATTTTTGGTGTACATCACTCAACAAAAACCGCTATTTTGCAGGGGGGGGGAGGGGGGTTCTGAGGTTTCTTTAATTCTTCTATCTTAGAAACTAATACACTGAAATTTTGGAATTGGCACATCCGTCTATTTTATCTTCGACTTTTGAAGGAAAATGAAAATTATATTACCTTCAGAGAAATCGATTAAAATTTTAAAGTATCGATTAAATCGAGTTGGCCGTAGTATCGATTAAATCGATTTAAAAAATCGAAATCGCCCATCACTAGTTTGACCTCTCGTAGAAAGAAATCGCGATGAATTATCGAACCTGTGCATCGAACGTGATGAAATATCACCGCTAAAATAATGGAAGACCTAACAGAGTTGATTAAGTCGGTGAAAGATGAAAGATAAGAGGGTGGATGCGTCAAGAAAACAAAAACTGCTGCAGAAAATTGAAGAGGTGTTAGAAAAGTGAAAGATAAAATTGTCAAATTGCTTCTTGGTACAAAAACTTTTGTTAATAATATAATCTTAAAGGTTAGGATAGTTCGATAAAGAAAATAGCTTTTAAAAATAATCACGAAAGAAAAACTAAATACATGTGCAACATCAAACAGAAATTAGGGCAAAAAAAGTAAAGTTCTAGCTAACATTTATGGGACTCTTCACTTACTTGAAAACACCCGTTCACTAATGTTAATCCTAGGGGTAGGTTATTTTCGAAATTTTCGTTTAAATTTAAATATTTTTTATTTATTTATTTATTTATTTATTTTTGGCTTAGGAAAGGTGAACTCGATATCTAACAAGATCATTTCGTATTTTTTCGATTTTGGTTGTAGATTTTTTTTTTTTTAAATAAAACTATTTTTACTTTCGAAACTATTTGTTTGAAGTCATCATCTAAGTGAAACGTCGTATGTGACGTCTCTGCACTGAAAGCGTCTACACTCAAACAACCGTCTTTGTTTCACGCAGATAATTGAAATAGGTAAGGAAAAATCAATTGTAAAAAGTTTTCAATTTAAAAACTGCATTTTTTTTTTTTTTTTTTTTTGGGCAAAATTTTTGTAAGATTTTCTCAGATAAAATATATGATAGAAATTTAAGTAGATTATAAATAATGCAGAAAATTGCAAATATGCTAATAAAAGGTACAAAAACAAAGACAAGCATAATAGTGATCAATCTATGGGTGGTTCCAAAGAGACAGCCTCAAAAAGCCTAATTAATAGAAAAAAAAAATTGAAAATTATTCAAAACATATTATAAAACAAATTAACACAATGAAAAAAAAATTCCTAAAATTTTACAGATTTAAGAGAAAAGGTGGTACACTTTCACACGTTTTATAAAACAGGAATAAGCCACAGTAACAATATCAACAACAACAATAACAAACTAGTCGTTGGGGGCCATCGTAATACTTATCCATCATGCATATGCATATTATAAAATATGAAAATAAAACATCTAAAAACTATTTATAAAATGCCTTGCAATTCCAAAACAAAATTTAAACGTATATTTAACATTTTTTAATTTACATAGTAATGCTCTATTAATGAATTTCTGATGAACCAATTTCGACAAATTATATAAAACGCCAAACTACTCAAGTAGTCCGAATTGCCTGAAAGAAACACCCTTATAACTTCAATAATAATAATAATAATAACTAACAGTTTACTGCATTGGATTAAGCATCTCATTTCCAATTAAAATATATCTTTGAATTGAAATTTAAATAACAGTCATGAAAAATCCAAGATTATAGAAAATAGAATTACAAATATCTCGGCAACTAATTATGGGATCGACTTTGTTCTTTATGTAAAATTTGTGTTATTTTATTATCTTTTACATCCACTCCTTAAAGAAAAGAAATTTCGAAAATTTTTATGTACCTTTCATCAGAAAGAATATTTCGAGAATCCGAAAAAATAGTTCTAGATAATCGAGGTTACTGATATTAAATAGGCTTTTTTCCATTGTTACATACTAAGTATACACCGAATTTCAAGTTTCTATTTCAATTTGTTCGGGAGATAGAGCGTTTACAGACACACAGACAGACGGCACCCCCCCCCCCCCTAAAAATATGTTTTTCGGAATCTCCAATGTCTAAAACGTTAAATCCGTCAGATTTTTTTTTTCTCCAAAACGATTGCAAAATTTACCCTATACTACGTATGATGGGTAAGTGAAAAGGTTGAATTTTCATGCACAAAAGAAGGGGGGGGGGGGTGTATTTTTCTCACATTCTTTATTCTTAACATATAAAAAAAAGTTATTGTCAACTCTTACCAATTTCCATCGTCATGATTTCCACACCATTTTAACAATGAATAGCTATAACTTTAGTGAAGAAACGCAATATTATATGTTTAATTTTTAAAGTACGTTTTCATTTTTCGAGCGTGAAATGCACTTACAGAGGTTTTAAAAATATCTCTCAAAAAATAACAAGAATTTTAAATAAAGCATTATTTAAATTGAAATTTTATTTTTAAAAAAAATCCAGTACCAGGAAACCTTTAAAATGGCGCTAAAAAGCGCCACATTGGACAGCGCTGGTTTAAAATATTGGCCCAGAAACTATCTTTATCTTAATGTGTTTGTATAATAACCACCGCGCTATTGAGGTGGCGTAGGTCAGTGGCGTAGCCAAGGGGGGGGTCCAGGGGGTCCGGACCCCCCCCGAAACTCGAACAAAGACCTGGTTTATTGAACCATGGATACAACAGTAAAAATGAATAAGACGGACACACAAAAGACTTATGAAAAATTCCGTTTTAGACAGGTGTTTACCTCAGAAGATACAAGTCGAAATTGTTTTTCGCCGGGACAATAAACTTTTCCGTTTTAGACAGGTTTTCATTATAAACCTTTTCCGTTTTCTAAAAAACATTAGCTATACGTACGCTAAAACGTGCTTACTCTATAGTACACCTGTGAAGACTATTATATTAATGAATTACTATAAATCTGTGAAATGACTTATCTCAAAGGAAAACAATCAAGATTACGCGGAAACAGCACTATATATTTATGCTTGCTAACGTTTGAAATCAGTTTAAAATGGAAATTATTCCAATTGTGACACATACTTGAATGTTTTTCTGTGTAAACAGTATCCTCTTGTAAAGGAAAATATTTTAATCTTCCGAGACGGAAGGATGACTACGGTTGTATACCCGCTTAGAGATCTGCACAGGCCGGACCGATTTCCATTAACGGCATTCGGACAGGGCCGGGCTCAAGCCTTGCTTCTGAAGACTCGGGCCGGGCCGGAAGGGCCTGGTCACTAATCTTTTCGGGCCGGAACGGGCCTGGTCACTAATCTTTTCGGGCCGGTCCGGGCCTTATTTTTTTCCTGGAGTATAGGGCCGGGCCGAGACTAACTTATTATTTCCGTTCGAACCCGAGACTGATTTCGTTCTTCTTAATCTTCACGGACCAAAATAATCAGTTCCTCTTGAATCGTCCCATATGAAAATCCTTTTCTCGACGTGGAAAATTTTTTCATAAATGAGTGAAGTTTGGCTTGGTTACAAAAATTTTTGCAAAATAGGCACATACTTTAGAGTCGTCATTATTTACAATTAAACATTAGAATTTATTCTTTTTAAAGAATCGTAGATCACTAGGCGTCTTAAAATAGAATTAAACACATAAAAAAACATGATTATGACGAAATTTTCGGTTAAACTGAAAACTGCAAATTTCTTTTATACTGTTCATTTATCCAAAGTGAATACAATAATACGCGAGAAAAAAAACATATTAAACATTTACGTCTGCTAAGAAGGAAACGTATTATTTTCTTTCCAATGTCTTAGAAGAATTTACTTTTACCATAAACCATTTTTTAGAATTTTTTTTTATGTATTAATAAAACTAATGATAACTGAAACATTTACATACAACAAACAAAGGTTCATTAAAAGCGTAAATATCGCAACCTATGGCACTTCTGCATAAATAGAGATTATAAACATAAAAGTAAAAAAAAAAAAAAAAAAAAGATTAAGATAAATTTTTTTGGTCTGAACTCTTCCGTTAGAGTAAAGATCAATGTTCTGTAGAAATTCACCAGGGTCAGGCCGAGCTCGGGCCGAAATTTTAACTTTCGGCCCGGATCGTTGTAGGCTAATATTTTTTTCGTTCGGGCCGGACCGGGCCAATATTTCTTTCGTTCGGGCCGGGCCGGGGTAGGACCTGGAAATTTCGGCCCGTGCAGGCCTCTATACCGGCTATTCCGTTTACATAAATGTACTGAAACCAGATTAAACGTAAAGCTTCTTTAGCTTGGACTTCGACGGGACCAATTGATGCCAACACTTAAGGGAAAAGACGAGTTTATATTAATAGCAATAATGGCACATTGGTGAATTTGGAACTCTAATTTTTGTTGAGTTTTTAAGGAGGAATATTATTAAACACTTTAAATATGCTTCTTGCAATTATAAAAGTAACTTTATTTTTGGACTGTTTATTTGTTACCCACTTTGTTACCACCAAAGAACACTGGGTAAAAGAACAACTATAAAAAAGACATATGTTATACGAATTAATTATTTCCAGCTGAGCGAAAAATTGCCCAGACCGGGAATCGAACCCGGATACTTGGCTTACAAGGCCAATGCTCTACCTGTTAAGCTATCCGGGCGATAGCCGGCTGGGATTTCTCGCTCAGATAACCTTATTGGTCGTAACATACAGCCGGCTATCGCCCGGATAGCTTAACAGGTAGAGCATTGGCCTTGTAAGCCAAGTATCCGGGTTCGATTCCCGGTCTGGGCAATTTTTCGCTCAGCTGGAAATAATTAATTCGTATGATAACTTTACCAATCACTTTGATTGTGTTAAAAATAATACTTATATGTTAGTTCTATGATCTATTATGGGAACTTCCTTAAAAGGTGACTGGTTACTAATTCTTTGTCAATGTTATCATGTAGTCTAATTGGATTAACCGTCGCCACAATTTTTTCAAGCCTTTCAGGCATAAAAAAGGACAGCACGGGGCGGGATTTGAAATCTAATTTCAAGGATTGTACATGTGGTTAGGAAAATATTTTGTTTGTGGTAGGTGGAATATGTCGTCAAGAACACATATGATAGACTGTGAGAAATGAAGTGCGATTGGGAGAATGGAAGCAGGACAGGCATTCTCAAGAGTCCGTAAAGACTTAAATATAGCTAAAAGCGTCATGTCAAAAATCTGGCATCATTTTGAACGGCCGTACTGACCAACATGTTTTTATCAGTGCAACTGGAAATACCTATACATACAGAAATGAGGTAATTGATCCACTTTTCAAGTTGTTTAAGGTTTTAATCATAAGATTTGGAATTTTGTTTATTAATGGTCTAGAAGTGCTACTAACCCATAATGGGTCTCCAAAGTGTCTCTTCAAAAGTTGCAGAAATCTCACCCAGAAAAAAGTCTGTTTTCAACATTACCTTTCACAACAATTACCGTAATTTCCGGCGTATAAGCCGCAGAGGAAACAACTCTTTTTCGACCCTGAAATTTTATTTAGGAACTGTAAACACGTATTTATCGCGATCTAAATTGTTGCATTTTATTTTTAAAATTTTCTGGGTCGAAAAATGATTGTTTGATCTGCGGATTATACGCCGAAAATTACGGTACAACTTGTTGAACACCCAGTTTAACGTTGTTTCAAAAATTTCAGGGTGGCAATAAGAATGTTGCGTATGGAGAAGGTCGCGGGCTACATTTTGTCTTTCACAATGAGAAATGGAAAGATAAATTGAAATTAATTCACGGACCAGAGCCCGGAGCTTCTGCAGAATTTGGAAAATGCTTTAAAACTGCTTTGAACCATTTAAAATTGATTGAGAAATACAGCAACAGGAACCACCATAATTATTATTTACGCAACATACTTCCAAAAAAGTGCTAATCAATCACAAATAAATTTATTGGAAAAATTTAACTTTCTTAATTTGATCAGATGTCGAAAGCAACTATTAGATCGAATATATGATATCAAAAATGGCGAGAGGCAAGACATGAAATACTGAAACCCAAAAGCAGAGATGTATAATAAAGACGCATGCATGTATGCTGTGCGCAAAAAAATTTATGAAATTTGAAGAAAATTTTAGGATAAAAAAAAATCTTTACTTTTGCAACTTTTTTTTAGTACCAAAAAATTAAAATTATTCCCTCAAATCTATATGCAAATTATTTACTATTAGCGCACAATTAAAAGCAGGGCCGATATTCGAATTTTCCGAAAATTTAAGACATTTGATGTCGAAAACTTTAAAAATTCATCAGTCAAAAATTTCGGACATCAAAAATAGCGAATTTTGACAAACGGTTGTCGTAAAAAATCCACTTCGTCAATCGTTCGCAGAAATAAAAATCTCCAATTTCGTCAAATTATTAGGGAAAAACACGAATTTAGTCAAAGTTCCGTGGCAAAAGCACGAAATATCGTCGAAGGATCAAGAAAAACATAAATTTCGTTAAAGAATAGCGAAACCCCCCCCCCCCCCACAAATTTCGTTAAAGGATTTCGAAAAAAATCGCGAATTTCAGCAAAGAATCGCGTAAAAAACACGCATTTCAATAAAAGTCCGCGTAAAAAATTCTTATTTCGACAAAAGATTGCCGGAAAAAAGCAAATTTCGATTAAGGATCAGACGGAAAACGCGAATTTTGGCAAAGGACCGCCCAAAAAAACGCGAATTTCTTCCAAAGAGCGCACAAAAAATGCGAATGCCATCAATGAATTCCGCAAAAAACGCGAATATCGTCCATGAAATCTGCAAAAACTGTGTATTTCGTTCAAGAATCCTGTAAATCTGTGAATTTCGTCTATGAATCGCGTAAAAAACGCAAATTTCGTCTATGAAATACTTAAAAAACATTAATTACGGATTATAGATATTCGGTTCGATAGTTACTATTTTAACAGATTCTACTATTCATATAACATAAAATAGTATTTTTATATAAATACACAAACTTGAAACCTGCGTATTACAGAATTCTTCATTAAACAGAAATGTTCCATAAAGCTTTCAAATAAAGAATACTATACCATTACACTTGCTAACAGGAAAACCTGTGTAAAACGGAATATGTAATCAATATTCGTCATTTTATGCTGACAGGTTTTACTACATATATATAAGTGGAAAGAAAAATTTTGGACCCCCTCCGAAACGAAATCCTGGCTACGCCACTGGCGTAGGTTACATTTAACTTATGCCCGAAGATCTTTCATTTCCGATATAAAAAAAATTGTACAGTAAATTAGGCTAAAGGTAACTCACTCTTCTATACTTTAAAAAAATGTATGCGGAGAGGCTTGCCCAATAAATAGATTGACCAGATTGTCAAAGTTCCCTTAATTTCGTGTTTTTGGAAAAAAATTATTATACACTACGTACATAATGAAGGGTTAATAGTCATTTTTCTAAAATAATGAAAATATATTCTGTAAGGCTACAATAAAATGGGTTAGGGGAAAGAACAAACTTTAAAATTGATTAAATGAAGGTGGTGAAAATTGCCATAGAAGTACGAAAGCATTTAACGAAATATAAATTGGAAAGTTGATAGGAACTTTTATTTCATTTAAATAGCACCTATAGTTGACGAATGGAAAAGACTAGACAAAACGAAGGCCTTACGAAATATTAAGTGTCCATGCCGCAGCAAAAGAACATAACATTGATCAAAACATTTTAGAAAGGTATGTAGACAAACATTACCAAGATGAACACAATGGGATAAAGCTAAACTACATGGCAACTAGTGCTGCCAGGTCGAGGTACATGTACAGCGAGTGCTTAAAACAGAATTTTTCTCCTGTTCTTTGGGTTTCCATCTAAGCATGTTTGTTTACGCATCATATTTTCTCAGATAAGTTTTAATAATATAATTAAACCAGGTAGAATAAAGTTATTCTGCCTTTTTTAAACTGTATTTTATTTTCCTTAACAAATTTTCAATGTAAAACAAAGTGGGTCAAGCCTCCCGTATATGTGGGGAGCCTTGACTCGTTATTTTTTCATAGTTAAAATTAATCATTATTTCTAGTTTCTTACATATTGCATTTATATAGATGTAACAAAAGGCCATAATGCTGAAGAAAAGTGGGATTATATAAGAAAAGGGTTGGTTAACCGAGTGTGTCGGTTGATTGGATGTCGGATTGAGAGAGTACAGTATTTTTATTCGCATTCATTACTCCATATCCATTTAATAATTCACTGCAAGGGATGACATAACCAACAGAAACTATGACTGTCTTGATTATATGTCATTCGATATCGCGATCTCAAAACGAGTCTTTTCAACTTCAAAATGAGTCTTTTTCAATTCTTTAAAAATCTTTTCAACTATGTTGGAAAGGAATTGGAGCACAATCCAGGCGGCCAGATAAACCGAATTCCTAAAAACTTTTCAACTACGTTGAAAAGTGTGAAAAAGGAAGTTCATATGAAGAATTTCTCTTTGTCAAGAAAAATCAAATGTCTGACTTCTCGTATGAAAGCGAGATAATGATGAATTATCAGCCCCATACATCGAACCTGATGAAATATCATCCGTTAAAATAATGGAAGACCCAGAAAAATTGATTAAGTCGCTGAAAGATGAACGATATGAGGGTGGATATGTCATGAAAACAAAAACTGCACTTCGGAAAATTGAAGAGGTGTTAGAAAAATGAAAAATAAAAGCTTCTATATCAAATAGCTAAACGAGGACTTTTTTTCTTTAAAGCATAGATCAACTTACAACTTGAAATGAAGTCATTTGTTAATGTAACCTTAAAGGTTATTATATCTTAATTAAGAGAGTTATTTTTAAAGATAATAACAAAGAAAAGAAAATGGCATTAAATAAGATATGCAAAATAGATCAGAAACGATTCGGTAGTTAAAAAATAATAATAATCAAAACGGAAAACGCAGTTAATATTTAAATTATAATTCTGGCAGCAAAATATATTGAAATATGTATTGCGACTAATAATAATGAAGGAATGGGATCAATAATAGATAAATATAACAATAAATAATTGATTTAACGAGAAAAAATTTTCAAAATAATTTGAACCTGGTTTGTATTTTTCATTTTTTTTAAATGAAATAGGAAAATCGAATCAAAAATATCATACCTATAAGAACATTTGATAAAAATGGTCGACAAGAGATTTCTGTATAATCCATTCAATTTGACATATTTAAGAGAAAGAAATGTAATTTTCTACTGCACAACTATCTTACCTGTAAAAGAGAACAAGTTCATTAAAACATAATTTTTTTCATCAAATAAAAGCAAAGTTTACAATATATCCTGACATATACATACTATTAATAAGAAAAACGTTTAAAACAAAGCCAATCCGTATTTAAGAGAATCTTGTTCTTCAAATAAGCAACAATTACGAATAAAACAAGTCGGAAATTGTACGCCAAACATAGCAAATGAGGTGCGTTCGTACTATAACGAAGTTTTAAAAATATTCAGATCTTGGTGTAATAGTATACAGTACTTCGGATACAGTATAGTGGCCAAAATCTTTTGTGTCTCCCTGTAAATACTATACTATCTGCTTTCTTTTATACAGAAAATAACTTGTAGTAAACTTTAGCAACGTATATCAATTTCATAAAATATGAAATAGTTTAATATAATTAAAACGCGCCTCAAACAACGTCCCTCCTAAACCATTATATAATGGAATACTTTTGTGTGGCCTTGTAAATTAATAAAATATATTCTTTTCACCACAAGATTGTACAGAATGTATAGTATATACTTCATAAAATTTATATCAATTTTACTATGTTCGAAAGAGTGTAACATCATTAAAATGCAATTGAAACTATTTTTTCCTCATTGGGCGTAATGTATCTGAACATTCTTGATTGTCCCTTTAATTAAACTGGACATCCGATTTTCATAAAATTTGAAATGAATCGCAAAATTATGCAACAATTATATTTTTTAAATTTCAAACTATTCCGTTGTGCAGTTTTTGCTCTGTTATATGCGGACAGACGAACTGAACGATGACTATAAGTGGTACGTATTAACATAATTACGAACGCACCTAAAAACATTAAAACAAAAAGACATTTTTTTTTTAAATATTTGCAATGCGCTTAAGTTATCGATATCTTGTAGAAAAAATTTTACTTTCATTAATTGCCTTGAATTACAGCATAGCAAATACTTAAAAATGAATTATACTTAAAGTAAACTTTGAATAAATATTGCAATGAATTTTGATTAATTATTGAATAGAGTACGTCAGAATTAATTTTTAATTAGAAAGAAAAAATAAGAATTACAAAGGCATCTGGCTTACAAAATGCTTAGCATCTGGAGCATCGGTTTCCAAATTGTATTCTCAAGTGACTTATCTTTCTCTATAGAAAAGGTGAATTTTCATACAAAGCATGCATCAGAAAACAATAATAGATATTTCTTAATGTGAAAAATAAAATAATTATATAAAACAATCTTTATGTAAGGAAAAGTACGTTTATTGATGAAACTAAAATATTAAAAATCTGACATTTTGCATTTCACAATTATTCCTCATAGAACATGGAAGACAATGTGGTGAAATTAACACCAGTTACTCGGAAGAATGAGACTTTATTCATTAGAAAATTACAACCATTTTGGTATTATAGAACTGTTGAATTACTTCGATCCATCTTTACTTAAATATATGAAATTGAATGATAACAAAGGTAAAGGCAGCGTCAACTATTTTTCATCAGCAATTTCATAGATTTAACTGATCAACCCAACTGATTGTTAACCCCTTGGGGATGCATATATGCCACATGAAGCGCTCAAAATCCTTGTTTATCCCCACCAGTAAAATTTTACTGCAAAATTTGCCTTATTTAATTGGAGCATTTTCTCGATTCAAAAAGGGACAAATTTCTGTTTTTAAAAATAAGTGACTAAAGATTAAAAATTTCGTAAAAGGCTCGCGTCGCAAAGGGATTAAGGAAATACTATCAGGAGTGAAAGAAAAAATATTATTTTGGTCTTTACTTTTTGATTCAATTATATATATAAAACCCCTCCGTGTATAACAATTCCGGGGTGAACCTATCCACAAGAAAAAGAAACTTATTCACCAATGAAAACATTTCATAGTCCTAATGGAGCGTTCTCATTGGTCAGATTTACAATAAGACCTGTAAATGACGTCACTACATTTTACTTCGCTTTGAAATCTTTCCACGATTTCAGAAAGTATATTTAATTAAAACTTTTTATTAAAGGAAAGCGAATGTGCATTTTAAATGCAATATTGTTAAAATTTTTATATTCGGGTTGCTTTAATGTTTTTTTTCTTTACAGCCGTGAATGACTCTTGAGAATTTCAAATCTATAAAAAACATTGTGTAAAGTTACCTCCGATTTTAAAGGCAATCTATTTTCAGACCAATGAAACCGTTCCATAGTCGTAATGGAGCGTTCTCATTGGTCAGATTTACAACAAGGGGGCTGTAAATGACGTCACTACATTTTACTTCGCTTTGAAATCTTTTCACGATTTCAAATACAATATTTAATTAAAACTTTTTGTTTAAGCAAACCGCGGGTGCGTTTTAAATTTCATTATAATCCCCACCCCCATCTTACCAGATAGTTTTGCTATAGTTTTAAATGCAGATTTCTGTTGATTTTTTTTTGGGGGGGGGGGGGGGGAGGGTTAGATTTTTTCATTTCCAAGTTTAATCGCTGTATTTATCAAAATTGTTTCAGCCTAAAGTGGCTATGATTGACCACAGTTGTTGTAATTTTTTATCATCCTTTAAAAATGCAAACACGTCATTTTGACGGGCTATCTTCTAGTACCTGATATTTACCATGCTGATCAGCTTTCTATTATTTTGCTCTACGAATAATAAGCGAAAAACAGTGAACTTTTAACGGAGGTGGGGGTGTTTTGCCCCCCAGATAAATTTAAATTCTGAAATGCTGCCATTTTTACATTACTAGATGCAAAAGACCTCGCGAAGACTTTTCATTTGTGGGGGAGAGAGCCTTAAATTGCCAAGTCAAAATTCAGTATTTGCCAACTAGACGAAAAGATAACATAAATAGTTCTCAGCGTTTGCCAACTAATTTTATAATTTTACCAAGTTATCACAATTACAAACTGTAATATAGTTTTTATTTGTAAGCATTTGTAAGTATTTGTTTATTTGTTTTAATTTGTATATAAAGCTTAGTAATATTTCTGTTTATATCGGTAATTTTCGTCAAATCTATCAGAAATGGAAAGTTTATTACAGTTTTTTTTATTGAAGTTTTGAACTAATTTGCCAGTTCAGTCTGTAAATTTGCCAACTGTAACAGCATGTGCAAACGTTTGGGGGGGGGGGGGCTCCATCCTGTCCCCACTTAGCGAGGTTCCTGACTAGATGGATTGTACACTTACATATGTATGTACACTTAGAATACATTTTCGGTTGTTTTTATATAAGTAAATAATGCAAAATTCACAGGAAAATTTTCTTAATGTAATTCGCTAAATTTTTATAGTGCACAAAAAAAAAAAAAAAAAAAAAAAATTGGGGTTACATATACCCCAATTCACTACTTAAGTTATAAATAAAAAATCACTTCACCACTTAAAGGTTAATTAAATTCGAATTCTGGTAAACTACTCCTAGCAATAATATTTGTAGTATTGATAACTTCATGCGGGTACAGAGTTGGGAAAAAAAAAAAAATGAAAAGTGCGATGAAAAGTGCTATGAAAATGGCGCCCCGAAATTACTCTGTCTGGCCCTTAAGAGGTTGAGTGCTACGTCAATCACCGGTGACTGATAGTCTAAAATATGATACAAAACTTAAAAAATTAAATATTTTTAAATAATAACTGAAAATTTATTTGCAATTTATTTAACTTCTTTTTATTACAGGGTTATATTTTCTTAGTAACTTAAAATTACTTAAATTTTACTTAAATTTTAAGCGTAAACGGAAAGTTCACCGTGACACTCAACGTTTAAATTAAGAGTTAGTCTCTTAATTTAAACGCAATCGGTCCGCGGGAAGAAAAAAAAACTTTTTATAGATATTGTCTGCACTCTCAGTGATTACTTTATCGAAATATGAATGAAAGGTTCAATTAACTCACGTGATACTGTTTCTGTATTAAACTTTATGTACAGGATTATTACAATTAAAATTAGTCAATTCGGAATTTCTCAGTGATAGAGTTAGGTTTATACAGGATTAAATTTCACTAATATTTATAGTTTAACAAAAAATTACACGGTAACCCATGGCCGAAACCAGTTTTTATTTTTATTTTTTATTTTATTTTATTTTTTATTTTTTTTTTGGGGGGGGGGGGGGGGCACCAGGACAAACATGGATTTTACCCCACGCAAATTAAATTTACAAAGATAATTTTTCTACGTTTCAAATAGCTGACTTGGGTAAAACATATAATCAGAAAAAAAGCTATACTGAGCTACATAATCAGTTTTGTCAAATCTAGAGACATTAAATTCATGAAAATGGAATCGAAAAAAATTCCGCTTTATACAGAATCCATATACTATATCATACTTAGATTCTTCTGTGCTATGGGATATTCCATACAGGACTATTTAAACAATACTGTGCTAAAATAAACGCGAGAAAAATCCACAAACAAAATCTTCATTTAATGGCCCTTTAGCCTGGCGCCCAGGGCATATGCCCCCTCTGCTCCCCCCTTATTAGTTTCAGCCCTGTGGTAAACTGTGAAAATTGAAGAAATCAGCAGGATGTGGAACGACTAAGAGCAGTTAAGGATTAATATGCTAAATTTTTAATTTAAAAGAAAAGAAAATTCTTTTGCAATTTTGATATTCCATACACATATTCTACTGCAAATCTAAAGAAATGCAATAAAAAAAAAAATGTGTTTCATTCTCAACTTCCCTTTCATTTCAATGACAAGCATCTTTCGAAAGGAGGACAAGAAAAAAATTAATCCGATAAATATCAAACTTAATCCTTTTTTTGTCGACCAACGACTACACGGTTAACCAAAATACAATGGCCTAATCCCAGGATCTAAATAAAAAAAGGACGCTATTTATCATGTGTGTGGCATGCAAGGATTATATTTATAAGACAAATACAAAAACCTTTGCACTATGATGCGCAAGTAAAGTAGGAAGAACAATCACGTCAGGGATGTTCAACGCGGCACCCGCGAGCATCATGGTACCCTTTCAAATGATTCTTGTTAATAGGAGATCTTTACATAAAAATCCATTTTAAAAGATGCATCTTTAAAATCATTAGCGTTCTACATGGTCATTTTATTGTAGGCGATGTTAAATTGCGGGCTCCTTTCTCTACAAAACTTTTTTTTTTTTGATATGCCTCTTTTTAAAGAATGCTTAACGTTTAATTTATTATGATTTCTTCTGAAAATATTTTTCACACCGAACAGTGCAAAATAGGGTTCCTCGTAGCTCGCACTGAGAAATGTCCATTTATCTTGTACGATGTTTGCATACTTCCCCTACCAAGAATGTCAGTATTTTTGATTCAGATTATTATTATTAATAATTTATTTTTTATTAAGAAAAACCTGCAATCTTGCCAAAAACTGAATGGTATTTTTTTAATGTTAGGTATTACTTAAAGTAAAAATTTGTCTTTCGGAATTTTTGATACTAATTCGGAATTTCTGAATTGGCCTAGCTCGCAACATTACCTTCTGTTGTATGAGGTAATATTGTTCTATGTTTCCAGACATTTGAGTAATGGTGCTCTTCAATCTGCACAAGATGAGGTGTTCCCGCGCTTACTGAAAAATTTAGATGGCCCTTATCTACATTATATGTATAAAATCAGGTACTTGAGTAATGTCGAAGTTATATCGACGGTGGCAACATTTAAAATAATCCATATCTCTTTTAGACCATATTTTAGGACTTCACAAAAGTTTAATATTTTCACTGTCCCAAAATGGTTATCAAATGCAATTTGTTTGAAAATCGCCACTCTATTGTTTATTTATTTTATGGTTTTTAAACTAATTTGTCAGCAATTTTTTTTTTTTTAAATCTAACTGCTAATATTTTTTAATCGCCTGCGCTCAATTACGCAAGATATAATTAACTCATTTCCACATAAAACAATGCAAATAAGTTCAGAATTTGCTTTTGACTGACGAAATTAAAACTTCATCAATAAAAAAATTAAATAATACAGATAGAACATACAACTAACAGATATGAAATCGAACTACGTGTTTAAACAATGAAATAATCAGAATAAAAAAAGCCGCTGTAATACCCTGTTCGCACTGGGATAGTTGAGTCACTTAACTTTAAGTCACTTAAATTTTTTGAAGCGGGATACCCGGAATTAGGCTTCACCCGTTCGCACTTGCTAAATATTTTAAGTGACTTAACTTGGCCAAAATGACATCTGGGCATGCGCATAAGTTCTGAAATTTGTAACTGCAACTCCTAACTGCTTTTTTGTTTACATAGCAATTACCCTGCCATATTTCAATTAAAAATTAATTTTGTCATCATCCCAATTTATTTTGCTGGAGGAAATAACAGGTTCAACATTTTCCATTTTTGACCTTTGATTACAAAAAAAACCCCACAAACGCACTTGATAAGCAATTGGGGTAAACAAATAACAGTTTGAAATAATTTATAATTATTTTTAGGACTCAGCTCCAGTAATTTAATAATCAGAATTAAATATTTTAAAATTTAGAAATAATAATTAAATATTCAGAAGGCACATTTCCACTCAACTCATAGTTAAGCGAGTAGTGCTCGCTTAAGTGAGTTCCCGAAACTTGCTTAAGCAAGAATCTTGATTCCGGGTACGACCGTTTCAAAAAACTTTAAGTTAAGTGACTTAACTTTCTCAGTGCGAACAGGGTATAAGCAGCAAAATCTTTGGCGGGTTAATACAAAAATATTACTTTTAATAAATTGAAAACCTTTATTTGAATTCATAACTAACATTTATAAAGGCTTTTTAGTGTTGGGTAGTTAGAAAAAATATATAGCAAATGTAAAAAAATCTCAAGATTTTTCAATAATAACATAACATGGTTTTTATCCACATTCAGTAATTCGGGAATACCGGGTCTAAATAAAAATAGGAATTAAAGCTAGAAACTTGGGGCATATTTTATTTGCGTACTAAAGTAGTCAAGATTAATAAAAAATAATGTTTAATTTTACGCATAATTTAATAAATAATATTTAAAAAAAAAAATTGAGGTTGATAGAGATATTCCATACATGTGTGCCTGTGTATGATATAAAAATTAGGAAAAATAAACTTCTCTTTTACTGTATGTTTTATACTTTTAATGTCTTATTCCAATAAATGTTTAAAAACTTATTTAACGTAAATATTTTTTTTTTTTTTAATATCTTACATAAGATTGACTTTCAACTAATTAACAAATGCTAAGTTTTTTCCCTTTTTTTTACTTAACAAGTAATTTTTTTAATTTTTTTTTTTTTTTTTTTTTTTTTTTTTTTGAAAAGAACAAAGCGGTCAAAGATTAATAAATACAGTTTAATTTTCAAAATACTTTTATATTGATATATAGTAAAACCCCGATCTATCGCTCCCGCATCCATCGTTTCCCTCATTGATTATTTATATTATTCCCACATTATTTCTACGGTCCCTCACAACTTAGTGCAATGTTAACGAAACCCGCAAGCATCGTTCTTCAAAAAGTCGTTTTCCCGCATTTATTGTTGTAAAATTTTTCTCTTCAGCGAAATGAAATTGAAAGTCATGTAAATTCTATATGACATACAAATTGGAATTGCTTCTTTTATCTTAAAAATAACTTATTTGTGCTGTTGATGATAGCGACAGTAATGCAGATGAAGAGTGGTTGTATATATCAGAGGATGCGATTATGTTTTAAATTGATCAAGATGTTACGACATGTGGTATCCCCAACATTAAAGAAATGTATGATAATGCGGAAAATGAAAATGATAGCGAAGAAGCGGAGGCTAACGTTCATGTTGATGAAGCTGAGACCCTATTGCTAAGCCTCTCTGCCAAGCAACGGCATTTGAAATTGCATGAATTCAGTATATGCATATGAATTTACAGAAAACATCAAAAAATTGTTGCATAGCTTGATTTTCTTTTAAATAAAAAAAAAAAAAGTGGGAAAACAAAACAAAACTTTTGATTTTAAAAATAAATATCAATTTTCTATGACTTCGTTTTATTTCTTTTACAGGTTAATAAGCAACAAATTAGTATAGTATGATGTATACATTGCATGCATTTCTAATGCATAAGCATTGTGTTTTTTTGTGTTTTAAAGTTATTCCGCATTCATCGAAAAGCGACGGATCGAGGTTCTACTGTACTCTACAATTACGTATATAGTACGAAATATATACAAAATACATGCATCGATGTGTATCAGATGAATTTTCATCAAATTAACAAATGCTTGAAAAATATACGGCAAAATGAGACAGAATCCTCCGAGATTATTTTTTTTCCTTCTTTATACTTCTCGCCCGTCATTCACATCTCTACACTGGAGTAAAAATGCACATGTAGATATTTTAGTCTGAACAGGACGTAAATTATAGGATTAATCAACAATAAATCCTTGTCAGTTTTTGTGACACATTTACTAAAAAATTAGGCTCCATTCGTTTCCAGAATCAGTTGCTTGATTCTTTAATAAAAGTGACTTGGAAAATGTCAACTTGTCAGTTAAAATCAGTAATGCTCTTTCAATCTTAACTGATGGTCACGACATCTGGGATAATCTGAGTTTACACAGCACAGAGCTGTCTTAAGAAAACATCAAAGAATCTCTGAAGCATCAGAAGAAAAAAAAGTTGAAAATTTCAAATATTTAGGCCAGAGGAACGAGTTTAATAAGTTCTTTTTTGTTTTTCAGGGATACTGACAACATTGGATTCCTTTAATACGCTCTCCCCCCCCCCCCTCACGTTTTTCCTCTTATTAGAGTCTGACAATGGATTATTTTTATTATTTATCAATTACAATAGAAAGAAATCCCCGGGAAGGGATTCATTTTTGTTAAAATTCCTATTGCAAAATTTTAAATCCATTATACTTATTACTTACTCATCATACGTAGTACATGGTAAATCTTGCAATCTTTTTTTTTTTTTTTTTTTTTTTTTTTATTATTATTATTACGGATTTACACGTTTTAGACACTGGGGATTCCGAAAAACGTATTCTTAAAAAAATATTTTTTTGCCGTCCATCTGTCTGTCCATGTGTCTGTAAACCCTCTATCTCTCGAACAATTTGAGATAGGGACTTGAAATTTGGTGTGTACTTAGTATATAATAGTGGGAAGAAGCCTATTGAATATCAGCAATCTCAATTATCCTGAACTTTTTTTTTTCGGATTCTCGAAATTTTCGTATTTTAAGCAATGATCGTAAAAGACAATAAAAAAAGATAAATTTTGCATAAAGAATAAAGTCGATCGGATAATGGGTTGTTGAGATATTTGTAATCCTATTTTCCACACTCTTCGATTTTTCATGACCGTGTATTTCATTCAAATTTCAATTCAAAGATACATTTTAATTGGATATGAGACGCTTAATCCGACGCAGTAAACTGTTAGTTAATATGATTATCATTTTTGGAGTTATAAAGATGTTTCTTTTACGCAGTTTGGTACTACTTGATTATCCTGCGAACCAAACAACTATCGCCAAACTATAAGATTAAAATGCCAGTATCAGATGTCATAAAGCGATTTTTAAATCGGTTTTTTATTTTTATTAACTTTTTACTAATTTATTTCTTCTTTCGTTATTTAAAATAAAGTTTTACCAATTTGTATAATTTTGAGAATAGTTTGACGATTTATATAATTTGTCGATACGGATCGACGGGATAATCAAATAGCACCCGCTATTCCGTTATAGAGCATTACTATGTATTAAAAATATTTAAATATATGTTTAAATTTTATTTTGGAATTGCGTTGCACTTTATAAATAGTTTATACATGTCTTATTTTCATATTTTATAGTATTGTAAAATTAAACATTTTTCTTTTCCCAAAAATAGGGTTAATAATTCCAGTGACTGACATAAACCCTATTTTGAAAAATTCGTAACTCACAAAGTGAAACAATGTCGAATACTTTACTTGCAAAGATTAAAAAATAAAATTTATTTTATATGTCAAAGACTTTGTGGTTTAAAAATATTTTAATTTTTATTATAAAAACAAAATACTTAAACCTTTATAGTTCAAGAGCCGATAGCACAAAAACCTAAAGTATCGAGAGCAAAGAAAAAAAAAAAACCTTTATTTTATTTAAGAGTAGTAACAAGAGGATCTAATGATCCATATCTGCCGGAAGTGAAGTGGTGCGTAACTCAAAAATTAATACCATAAGTGGTTTACTCGTAGGCTTATCATTGTGTATGCCGTACAATTATTTTATACCTTTGATTGTATGGCAAATACATCCAAAATTACAGATGATATGAAATATAATTATGATCGCCAAAATTACAGAACATTCCACCAAGTAATTAAAGTTATATTTTAAAAACCTATCCGCTTTGAAATATGTTTTACGCTCGCAGAGTTTTAAGATTTAGACTATTATGCTGCACAAAATAATAATTCCGAAAACTTCATTCTGAAACTACTAATTATCTGGAGGTAAAATATATCCTTTCATATGAAGCGTTTAAAAAAGTGATGTGGATAATACTTTTTTAAATGCTCAGAATTAAATAGTTTTCTCTTACACAATGGAATAAAATGTCTTCTTTTGGCTCTCTAAAGGATATCGTGCAAAAAAAGATGAAACTGAAGTTGGGACTATGTTCCTTATTCCATGCTGAAAAACAGTATTTCGAGATAATTGAGTTTTAAAAGTTTTGCTTTCGCAGATATCACCAGTTTACACGGTTCAACGTTTTCGTCTCTTATGATAGAAGTTTTAGGAATCTTCCTATCAGATCAACTGTACGAGATTCTTAAAAAGTTCAAATATTATATTTAAAAAAAAAAAAAAAAAAAAAAAAAAAAAAATTTGCTTTTTTTTTTTTTTTTTTTTTTTGTCATTTTAAAGTATTCTGGTCCTTTTAAGCAGTCACATTTTAGATTAAGGCCGAAAAACAATAATAGCATGGCGTTTAAGAGCGAAAAAAAGGAAGCTAATATTTAATCGAATTAAAATACAGGACCGTTATAAAATAACTTTTCCTGTTTCGATGCGTCTGCTGTTAAAATCAATAAACAGAATTAAACCGTATTTTAACTTTTGGCGACATAGGGAGATGATTTTTAAAACTAATTTATTTTCATCGAATTCGGCAGAGCTTTAATACAAGACTGAACGAACACAATTTGTGAGCCATTCAAACAAATTACTAGCCTGAACATTTCCAATGCTTTTTGAGGAAAAATTAATGATGCTTCTGTTACGTCACATTAAACAATTAGCATCATATCAATTTTACTAACAATTAACGCAAATATCTCCTTTTTTATTACGACAATGCCATAATGTACACTATTGGCAATACATTAAAAAAAAACTATTTTGCGAAATTAATCTCCTTGTGACTTCAAAAATCGCCACTCTAAGTCAGTGATTCTTTGCTTACGCGTGTCAAAATCCTCAGAAATAATACTTGCCGACAATCTAAATAATCAGGAACATTATTTGGAAACAAATTAATAAAGAATAATCTTTACAGAATGTTTTAAATTGCTTTTTACTTATTCTTCATGTAACTTTAACTTATTTATTTTGTTATATACTCAATAACAGGCTTGCAATATTGAAATTAATACTGATTATTTTATAAAGTACAATTTTCTCTGTTTTGTACGTTGAGTAATGAATCTGATTGGCACTTTGTTGTGTTTAGTTACATAGCGGTAGAAAGTAGAAGTAGCTGCATTCGGTTTTATCCCCATACTGGAGTCCATGATTTCTTATTAGGTGCGTTCGTAATTATATAAATACGTGGCATATATAGTCGTTGTGCAGTCCGTTTGTCTGTCCATCTGCTTATAACAACTTAAAAACTACCCAACCGAATCGTTTGAAATTTAAAATATATAATTGTTATTGTTGCATAATTTGGTCGAGTCATTTCAAATTTTATAAAAATCGGATGCATAGTACAATTACAAAGGCCATCAAAATTATTCCATTACATTACGATCAATAGGAAATAATTGTTTCAAGTACATTTTAATGATGTTACACTCTTTCGAACATAATAAAATTGATACGCATCTATGAAGTATATACTAAAACACATTCTGTATGTGTGTGTGGTGCAAAGAATATTTGTTATTAATTTATAGGGCCACACAAAAGTATTCCATTGCATAATGGTATAGAGGGAAACGTTGTTTGGATCGTGTTTTAATTATATTAAACTATTTCCCAATTTACGAAATTGATATACGTTGCTGAGGTTTACTACAAGTTACTTTCTGTATATTAGAAAGCATACAGTATTTACAGAGACGCACATAAGATTTCGGTTTATACTGTATCCGAAGTACTGCGTACTATTACATCATTTCTGAATATTTTTAAAACTTTGTTATAGTACGAAAGCACCTCTCTTGCTAAGCTTGACGTGCAAGTTCAGACTTGTTTGTAATTTTAAACATTCATTTGAAATTAAGGGAAAATACCTTCGCAATCATATACACTGGTGTCCAAAAGTTAAGCATAATTGGTAATTAAGTAATTATTTTTAAGTAATGAAAGAAATATGAATCGGAATGTGCTGAAACTCCAGGTGTGTAAACAAAATAGTACGCGTCGCATATTTTCGCGAAGAGTTTTCCCCGAAATCGAACAGGGGACCGTCAACAAATTGAAAAAGAACGAAGATCTTTTGGATAACCCTGTCAAAACTGATGTAGCAAAAGCGTTCAAACTGCACATTATGATTAATTGGCTTATTGTAATGTATTGTGTTAATTTTTACAAGGATAGCATATATACTCGTAGAGAAATTAAGGTTTTTATAAAAACAGTTCTAAATTTTTCCAAGTTTTTTGCTTATAATTTGCAGAGTTCTTATTATAAAATAATGTTCTTTTCTGAAAATATGACAAACATCATTGTACACAATACCATGTCATCAGAATTTAAAAATAATAAAAAGTGTATGAAAAATGAGTATGTTTAGTAAATAATTTTTCATTGCGCATGCGTCAACGATATCAAAATGTCATTTGCATATTGTATTAGCTAAATCTATAGAGCAACTTATGTAAAAGTTTCAAAAACATAGCTTGAAAATTCTGAAAATGGGAGCCTATAGAATCAACTCAAAATCCTTTATTCCCTAAATGAAGCAAAAAGATGAGGGGTTGTATCCATATTCCATTGTTTGGTGCCTACACAATATTGCACGTACAACTATATTTAGGTAAAACCCCTGATTTTTTTGCTTCCTTTAGGAATAACGGATTTTGAGTTGATTCTATAGGCTCCCATTTACAGAATTTTCAAGCTATGTTTATGAAACTTTTACAGAAGTTGCTCTATACATTTAGCTAACACAATATGCAAATGACATTTTGATATCGTTGACGCATGCGCAATGAAGAATTATTTACTAAACATACTCATTTTTCATACAATTTTTATTATTTTTAAATTCTGATAACATGGTATTGTGTACAATGATGTTTGTCATATTTTCAGAAAAGAACATTATTTTATAATAAGAACTCTGCAAATTATAAGCAAAAAACTCGGAAAAATTTAGGACTGTTTTTATAAAAACCTTAATTTCTCTACGAGTATATATGCTATCCTTGTAAAAATTAACACAGTACATTACAATAAGCCAATTAATCATAATGTGCAGTTTGAACGCTTTTGCTACATTAGTTTTGACAGGGTTATCCAAAAGATCCTCGTTCTTTTTCAATTTGTTGACGGTCCCCTGTTCGATTTCGGGGAAAACTCTTCGCGAAAATATGTGACGCGTACTATTTTGTTTACACACCTGGAGTTTCAGCACATTCCGATTCATATTTCTTTCATTACTTAAAAATAATTACTTAATTACCAATTATGCTTAACTTTTGGACACCAGTGTATATTGAATGGTTTAGCGAGAAAATGGTTCTACGGAGATTGACAGAAGTCTACACAGAAAATTATGATAAGAAACTTCCTGCATTTTCTTTTCTTTTTTTTTTTTTTTTTTTTTTTTGCCAGTTTATGCTTGTTGAAAAAAAAATTGTTCATAAAAGTGAGAATTTACATAAAACTGGATTTTTTTTCTAATCACCCAAAAGTTTTTCGCGGACTCAAGAACTTAAGCTATAAAATGTGTATATGATTCCGATGATTGTATTTAACCCAATCTTCCTACAAACAGAGACATTTACTTCGGAATTACCCTATTCTTAAACTAAAAGAAAAAATTCAGTTATAAATATTTAGTTAAATATTTGAAGTATATAGTTACTATAATTTAGTTAAGTATAAAGAGAGACAAGACTAAAATACTTTATTTTTCAAGAACATGAAAAATAAATAACATAGGAGAACCGAACGACAAACCAAAAAAAAGTTTGTTTCAAATGATCTAGAAAGAATGTTGACCTGTCATTCACACTAACGTCTGTCATGAGGTTCAGATGGTTATAAATCGCCCCACCCCCTCCAATTTTCCTTTTTGATAGTCACTCTCTTCGAATGGGGTAAGCGTCAACAAGTTCATTAATTCGAAGTCCCCTAGCGAACAACGTGTGTGTTCCTCGTCAACATCATTCCATAAAAAAAGTAGCATAGTTATGACTGCCTTCATTCATTTTAAGGATGCATTTTTTCCCTCTAAGACCTCATTTGTTTTTATATATTCATTTCATATAAATAAATGATGAATGTTATATGAAATAAGTGCAAGTGTAATGTATCTGCTTATAGACCTCTAGATGGTTTTAGGTTTTAGCAGAATGACGAAATTAATTTTGACATAAGCTGAGTTCACCAGGAGGAAATATAAATATGAAGGCAGCGAAATGATGGATACTTTTGTTTTGGTGATAAATCTCCATTTGATGGTAATACATAATACGAAAGACACTTTTTTGCATCCTTGGATTCGTATGAGCATTCTAAATAAGAAAATAATGAAAGTAATTAAGAGTGGAATCTATCTGCAATGGCGGAATGGACAGGATCCAGGCTTCGCCAGTTTGCCCGTTGACAAGTGTCCCCCCCCCCAACTAATGATAATAATTAATGAATAATTAATAATAATTAATGAATATGGGCCCATATTAGAGATCTGCACGGGCCGAAATGTTCAGGCCAAAGCTCGGCCCAATCAATAGAAAAAAAATTTCGGCCCGGTCCGGACTTTAATAGAAGGTTAAATTTATGCCCGGCCCGGTATAGTAGCTAAAAGTTCGGCCCGGACCGGAAAAAAGTTAAAATTTCGGCCCGAGTGAATTTCTACAGAAAATTGATTTTTACTAGTACGGAAGAGAAAAACTTATCTAGCATTTTTTTTTCCATGTTGAAAACCTTTAACTTATTCAATCTTCAAATGTCGTAAGCTGTGAAATTTATTTTGTTAATGAACCGCTGTGTGTTGTATGTAAATGTTTCAGTTATCATTAATATTATTAATTCATATTCCATGTACTGCAGGAGACATAAATATCTAAAAAATGGTATACAGTAAAATCCTCTAAGACGGAATCGCATAGGAAAGGACAAGAAATTCACCTCGTTATGGACAAGAAATTCATTTCGTAGCAAGTGTAAATCTATTATATATTTTTTCTCACGTGTTATTGTATTAATTTTGCATGAACGTATTTTTTTTAGTTAAAAACAAGATTTTGTCATAGGCACTCTCTTTTTCATATCTTTAACTACTTTTTAACAAGCCTAGAAATCTACGATTGTTTAAAAAGGACACGTTGTAATGTTTAATTGCAGAAAAATTATGGTTTAAAAATGTATGTATTTTTACAAAAAATTTTCAACGAGGATAAATTTTACTGATCTTCGAACAGACCTGACAACGCCGAGAAAATGATTTTCATCTTAACTGATTCAAAACCGGGACTGAATATTTTGGTCCGTGAAGGCTAGGAAGAATGAAATCCGTCACGGCTCTGTAAGGTAAAAAAATAAATTAGGCACGACCCATTCCTTTAGGAATAAAGTAACATCCGAGCACGGTCCAGAAAGTGTAGTGACTAGGCCCAGCCCAAGTCTTCGGAAAAAAGTAAGGCCCAGCCAGATTGCCGTGAATGAAAATTGGCCCGAAACCGGGCCGAGGACCGGCTCGTGCAGATCTCGAGCCCATACAACATTGGCTCTTTCTTTACACCAGAACTGCGATACCTTTAGCTGGTATATGATATAAGTGATATATGATAAAGCTTCCTGGTATATCCCCTTCAAAAGCTCTGACATGATTGTTTGCAATACCTACTTAAATTTCTGAAACTGTTTCTAAAATAACTTATCTGTCAAAATAAACGCATGAGTATTATGACTTTTAGCTGTTTTGACTATTTTCTATTTATATTATATTAGATACTAGCTGACCTGCTCGGCGTTGTCCGGGACAGACTTCATTATACAGTTTTCAAATGTGTTATCTGGGTTTTCCAAATGACACTTAAATGAAACTAAAATTTGATAATTGTATACCTAAAGTCCATTTTGTCAGAATTTTTATTTTTAAATGGAAAAATCGCTAAAAGATACTGAATTGAAAACATATGTTGTATAGTATTTTATTTTCTGCGTAATTTGATTTTTGGAATCCATGCGTACCGAAAGCAAGCAACACTGTGACAGAACAATCTGCTTTTCACTGATTTCGTAGAAATTTTCAGGTATTTTATTTTGCAAAAAATAGTTCTATCCATCCAAATGGTTCAAAATTTTTGTAAGTGATGTAAATCTGGTTTATTGAAATGCTTTAAAAAGATTGCGTTAAAATACCTTCATTTAGTTACTTTTTACATAGAAAAAATATGGTCTCCATGAAATGAGTTGCGTTTGCCTGTGTATTTGAAAGAATTAAATCTCATATTTTTAAAAACGATTACATCATATATTATAAAAAGATTTCAGCTTTAAGAAAGTAGTTTTGGTTTGTCGGTACCTATAACATTGCGCCCAGGAGAGGCAAAACCGCAATCAAACAATCTGGTTTTTATTTATTTCATCAAAATTTTCACCCGCAATCAAACAATCTGGTTTTTATTTATTTCATCAAAATTTTCACACATTTTATTTTGTAAAAAATATTTCTACACGTCTGATCGTTTCGATATTTTTGTAGAGGATGAAAATCTAGTCTAATGAGATGATTTCAAAAGATTGTGTTGAAATATGTACGTTTAGATACTTTTAGCGTAGAAAAAATATCCTGTCCGTAAATCGAAAAGTGACCTCTTTTTGGCAGTATATTTGGAAAGATTAAAATCCATATTTTTTAAACCAATTACATCATCGATTAAAAAAAAGTTCGACTTTAAGAGTATATTTCTGATTTGCTTATATCTCTAAAATCGCGCCCTGGAGGGGTGTTGGCATAAAGGAGAAAAACATTTTTTGGTAAAACGACCTTTTTGAATATTTTATCAAAAGGGTTAACAGCAATATTTTTTCGAATTGATTATAACATTTGAGACCTAAAAGCATGATCTTTCGAGATACGTTTTGCAAGTTTAACTGTGCCGAGCGGTTTGGTTGATTTGGATTCAAACAAAATAATCAAGACATAGAAATAAACTCGGAAAATTGTTCTTTCGTCGTTTCGGTGCACAAACGCATTCGTTTGTGCGAATGTGCAAGATTTTTCATTCCCCGAGAATCAAAGAATTTACTTTTTGATGAGAGAAAGCTGTGCTTTGTTTTTAATATATCAGAAACTGATTAAAAAAATAAAATTCTGAGCTTCAGGTACATTAGGCGAGACCTTGGACTAATTTCGTAAAAAAGTTGAGCCTCATACGTAGATTTTGCTAGCCATCACAGACACGCAAACAGACAGAGCGATTTGCTCTTTTATTAGTATAGATTTTATTTATTTATTTATTTTTTTTTTTTGTAAATAACGTTTTTGTGTTAGTGAAAGATATTCAGTGAATTTTTTTTTCCACTCATGGAAAAACTTTTCATTTATAAATAAATCTAAAATATTTTTCACTTTATGATTTATAAGAATCTCTTAGAAATGATTTCTTAAAAATAATAGAGTGAAACAATCTGTTTTCTAAATATTAAAAAAAAAAAAAAGTCTAAAAATATCTAGTTAATAACTGGTTTTTAATGAACGTATCATTTTTTAAATTTACATTAATATTATTTTACACATTTTTCTAATTTTCAGAAAAATCGTTATTTAAATTATAAAATTCATATTTTCTTTTCTTTTCTTTTTTTTTTTTTTTTTTTTTTTTTTGATAAAATAAGGTATTGGATAAAGACATAAATAAAGTTGGGGAAAAAAATCCTTTAATTACCTGCATTGGAAGGTACTGTATTCTTTTAGTTTTTGTAGAATTATATGTACTTTCTTTTTCTTACAAATATAGTTTAACCTCTTCGGTACCTGGGTCCACATATGTGCATCTCTATTCATTCCCTTTTTTATTAATGATACTTAAACATAAGTGTAATTTCGATCTTACAATCATATGCTTCGATATCTAATATTCCAAATAGATTATAACTCTCGCTCTGAAGTTAAAGTGGAAAATAAACAAATCAGTATTAATCAAGAATATCGCGTTAATACTCAAGTGAAGAGGTTAGTTACTGAGAAAAAAAAATAAAATAACAGCTAAGAGAAAATTAAAAATAGTGTTAATACATTTTTAAACTACTTGCAATATATTTATCTGCTAACAAATGAACTTTAAATCAACTATACTACTCTATGTGCTTTATTTTTATAGACTTCAATTTTTTTCTGCGCGTATTTTTTATTTAAAACAAAACTTTAAGTATTTTTGAATTAATTTCTTTTTCGTTTCTTTTGAAGAAAGTTTTTTATTTTTTAATGACATAACTGAACTGCAAATTGACTTGAAGTAATAGATGCGTAGAAAGTAAAAAAATGTTACAGAAATATCTCAAAATCTTACAAATCCCTCCCTCACATGAGGAAGGGATGGGATATTTTTCTTGCTTATTTAGTTAGTTTATCAAGCTAAAATTATAATTATTTTAATTAAAGTGACAATTTTTAAATATTTTCAAAATGTTTCAAGATGTTATTCTGAAAATTTACATTTTGTACTAAAGAAACAAAATTAATAAAAAGTATTTTTGTAGAACTTGTCCCGTCCCATCCCCCCCCCTGTTCTCCCCCGTTCATTTTCAAAATATTGCATGATATTTTTTTTTATATTTTCAGTCAATACAAATGTAAATGAATTTTTCAATTGTTACTTACTGTGTCGTTCTGTGGATGCAGAAGGTAGTGACTTTTTAAAACCTCCCCCAACCCTTGGAAAAAAAAAAAATCTTTTGCAAGCTTTACGTTTGAAACGATTTTTAAATGTAGAAACAGCAATTATGTGGGACAATATTTAACAGGACATCTCTTGTAATCCAAGAGCCGACCGCACGAAATCCTAAGTCATCGAGTACAAGAAAAATTCCTTTATTTTATGAAAGAATAGTAATAGAGGAACCTAATGATCCATGTCTGCCGGAAGCGAAGTGGTGTATAATTCAAAAATTAATGCCACTAGTGGTTGACTCGTAGGCTTAACATTGTGTTTGCCGTACAATCAAAAGTATGAAAACATGGAAAACTGGGTGCAGGAAAACATAATGTTAAGCCTACGAGTCAACCACTTGTGGTATTAATTTTTGGATTATGCACCCCTTCGCTTCCGGCAGAC
The DNA here is from genome assembly GCA_964019185.1 of Maratus speculifer. Taxonomy (NCBI): domain Eukaryota; kingdom Metazoa; phylum Arthropoda; class Arachnida; order Araneae; family Salticidae; genus Maratus; species Maratus speculifer. The sequence goes on from OZ025296.1 coordinate 128,705,894, forward strand.
ATGGATCATTAGATTCCTCTATTACTACTCTTCCATAAAATAAAGGAATTTTTCTTGTACTCGATGACTTAGGATTTTGTGCGGTCGGCTCTTGGACTATTGGAAGACAAACAACCTAATTTAGAAAGTAAGTTATTTGCAATTTCATTCGAAAGAATCTTTTCTTATTTTGGTTTTGTTTAATTTAAATTGCACAGTAGCTTTGCGAATGAAAAAGCAATCAAACTTATCTTATATTTAAATTCAAATTTTTCAATAAAAACAAATTTTGTTGTAAAAAATAAAATTTTCTTAAACTTAGTATTTTTATTATTATTTCTGAACGTTAAAAGCACATTAATTCATTTTCAATTAGTGCTTGATCAATTGATAAGTAATAGATATTTCGTTTTCTTACTTTAGTGAGAAAAAAAGATATATAGAATATTGTTTTACTGAGATTTCATGTTAAATGCACCATGTTTCAGTATATATTTTATACTAAATTTGAAAATATCTATGATCAATGAGTTAACTATTTTGAAAATATCGGATATATATTGAACTATGCGATATTTTTACATTTTCGAGCTCTAACTATATTTTAATACTGAACGTGAGTACAGGAGAAAAGACCTGGGGGAAGATGAAATTGTTATTCTAAAACTTCACGCTTCGAATTCCCTTTCAGCCCAAAGACATTCTCGTGCGAAGAGTGCCGCCTACACATTTAGTCCATAATCGGAGGAAATCTCCAGATATGTCATTGCAAAAAACAAACTCATAAACAACTAAACGCTTCAATAGATATTTACTTTTTTTATATTCACAGAATGTCGCTACAGATTCTTCTCATTCCTCAAAAAATGATCAACCCTAAAATTACATTTTCTATACCCTGCAGTAACAACTGAACAGTACTATACTCGCTGCATGCGATAGTACAAAACAATGATGTAACAATTCAAAAAAATATGATGAGCGGGCTGAAGTGGTCATTTTCCGATAAAATGAAAATTTAAATTTTACGATGTCAATAGTTAAAAAAATATTTTTGAGAATAATCAATCATTCAAAACGATAATATCAACATTAAAAAATCAACATTTTGATTATTTTAGATAGAAATTTTAAAATACAGAGTATCAAAGAACTGGGATTATCAAATAAATTCGAGTACTTTTTTTTTAAGGGGTTGAGGGTCTACACGTGCCAAATTTTCCAAGACTGCGTTCGTCCCGTTGTAAAAAACGGACTTCACTCCACTCTGTTTAAAAACTAGTGAAAAGTAAAAACAGAATCGGCCCGTCTCGACCCGACCTTACTTAACTTGAACGAAAAAATTTCGATTTCCTTTTAAAGAAGAGTGCATCTCCATATTTATGAAAAATTTTTGGTTAGTTACTACATCTTCAGCATATTTCAGATTACTATACGTTCACAAGTCATAGAATATGGAATAGCAACATTAATGATCACCTTATACATTTAGACTATTTAATTCAAAAAAAGACTGATTAAAAAATTAGTTTAGAAAAAGAGAGAGGGAAAAAAAAGATTCAAATTAAGTTTAGCCAAGCCCGAGTACGCAGAATGAAATGCAAGCTTGATTTCGGCTTGGTCCGAGTCAGCTGAAAAAAATTAATCGCTGTCTCAGAAAGTTGTAACTGTCTGATACCTATCTATACGCTGGACATGTAAGATTTCTGTTTGAAATATTAATATACTTAAGCTCGCATCAGCTCGTGCCGAATATTTAAACTTATTCTCTCCGCAGTCATGCCCATTGGAAATTGTTCATATTTTACTGTCTTAGTTTGATCCTTTTAAATTTGTTATATTGGGCCTGTGAAATCATTTCATTTTTTAACCGTAAAAAAAACCTGGTCCCTTTACTTTTTTAATCGATCGAGCAAGTCCGTTAGAAATTGTCTTTATTCTGGCGGTCGGCCCGTTTGAAAGTGCGCCACCTTTTCTTCGGCAGTGACCGGGCCGAACCAAGCACAATCCACGTTCCAGGCCTGGACCCGTGCAAATCTTTATAGGCAGGGCAGAGCCCTCTGAAGTATGAGTCTTCGCGTATGAGTGGATGATATAATCGCATTTCCCGTTATAACTCAAATGTTAAATCTCCTGAAACTACATTTCAACCGTTCATTTTGAAAATGCGGCAAGTTTATTTTGTAAAAAGAATATTAGTTAAAGCTATGCTTTATTAGAAATTAACATAAAATTTATATTTTTAGTCATTTCAGAATAAATATCTTTTAATATCAGTATTAATTTGATACTACTAATTTATTAGGTCAATGCTTTTTCAAATATACTGATTTTGAATGGGAGATAAGTTACACTTTGAATATTATTATTATTATCATTATTATTATTTGCATAAAATCAACAAGAACAATCAAAACTTTAACAGTTCTATTACAAATGTGGCAAGCTGGCAACATTGGCAAAACATTGTTTTATCACAATTTATAAGTATATGCAATACAATGTTTCTTGAAAACGTATTCCACTTATTCCCCAATAAAACTTCCAATTTATTTTTTGTCTTATTGTAACCTTTCGAATGAAGAAATAAAAATAAAATAATATTAAATTTTTTGTCGTTATCATTATATTCCATTAAAAGATAGTCGACGTTTTCAACCAATCGTTGCTTTTGAAACTGAGGCAAGTCCATTGGTATATATTAAAACCATGATTTTTTCAGCTAACTTGGTTAACCATTATGGCATATGAAATTTACATGAAATAAGGCTATAGAAAAATCTAACATGTGTGTAATGAACGTTAAAATATTTCTAAAATATTTTTACGAATAAATCAGGGATGAATCTGAGTGAATTCGCGATCCTTTAACGAAATGCATGGTATCTTTTGTGATATCTAGACGAAATTCATAGTTTTTCGCGATTCGATAAAGAATTTCGAAGGGTTTTTTGCGGTCTTCGGGCGAAATCGGAGATTTTTCTTTGATTCCTTTTGGAGATCATTGCGTGTGAAATTTTATGAAATTAGCGATACATATTATGTCCGAATTTTCTGAATTATGACCGGTTTTTTTAAATTATTATTTTCGGGAAATGACAGCCTCAGTTTTTCGGAAAATTTGGAACAGAAACATCTGTGTTTTAATCCATTCAAATGCAAACCGGTCAATACCCAACAATAACAAAAACGGCCTTGCTCTACTTTAAAATCAACGACTCATTTGAAATGGTACTAGCATGAAAGAAATGAAATGCACAAAGTTAGTTCAAAATGAAAATGAGATTTACAAAGCTGCTTTTAAAGCTTTTGATATGCAGATTTACTATGGGTTAGAAGTATTACCAATATTCATAGTTTTTCCTATCTGAAGAGTTATTTTTCCAGAACTGAATTACCAAACACTGAAGACAAAAAATTAATGTCTTGAAGCAATTCATATGCAGTGTTGATTCAGGCACTTTTCTTCGGGAGAGACACGAAAAAAAATAATAAAAAATAATTAGAACAAAATATCTTTTCAACTTTCTCAAAATTTAACGTTTGATGCATGATGATTCACGCCATATATACAGAGCGCTTTTAACTGACGCTATTTAGAGCTTTCGACAGCTAACATTAACAACCGGAACAACTTTAAAATTTATAAGGGGACTAATAAAATCAAGGAAAAAAATAGTTCCAATCACCAGTAAGGGTTATTACATGTGACATATTATGTCGGCTGTCGAAAATGTTGTACAAATAATGCAAGGTGTGGATGCAAGAGAACGGTTGGTCACATTGAATGTGACAGAATTCCTCATCGGAAAGTGAATATAATGAATAAACATGGCATTTTATCCAAATTATTAATTTTGTCTGTTTCTGATGTTTTCTTTCTATGTACAGCGCCAAATTTCCCACTATCGGCGGTGATTGGAAATATTATTTATTTATTTATTTATTTATTGTTGGAATCTTTTTTTCCCGTGGTTTTATTAGTCCATTTATAATATTTTGTGTCACTCTAGTTATTAGAACAAGCTACCGATGGCTCTGAACAGCGGCAGTTAAAAAAGAAACACCCTGTGCTCGTGTCTTCAATCGTCTTTTTTTGTAATTTAACTTAAATATATAGACTTCTGACGAATCCGTAATCAATTCATAGTTTCTTGATTTCTATTTTTCTAACTTTTTTGCTCATCTTTTGTACTGTCTTTACAATTTTTTTTTTTTAATAATTGCGATTTTATTTTAACTTTGTATTTCTTTCCAGGTACAGATATTTTCTTCATAGAAATTTTTGAGACAGTTTGGAATGAATTTCTGTATTGCACGCTGATGCATAAATAGATTTGTCGCCTTCATTCTTTCAAAATTAATGTCCTCTTTGTATAGGAAGTCATGGTAGGCGAGCTATAATAATCGCAATTAGGCTTGTTTCACATGTAAAAACTGTTTTCTGGGAGAAAGCTTAAACTTAGGGGTAGGTGAAGAAGCAATCCGTAAAATTGTCTCTTCACTATCAAGCTCTCGAACAACTCAACGCATCACTGAACAAAGATGGTCGTTCATTCACAAAATATCCAGAGAGAATCTGCAGAATTCTCTAGGATACCTAACATTTATATTTGACAGTACATTTGTGAACGTTTCTAGAATCAACGATTAAGATAACCGTGGATTATTTTGATTTATTTCATGGTCATTATTTCCTAGAAAGACTAACTATTTTCTCCTGGGATATATTTTACAATTACGGAATTAAAAATAAGTTTTTTTTTTTTTTTTTTTTTTTTTTGTAAAACATAACTGGGATATTTTTCTGATAAAAGTAAAAAGGTTTTCAAATTTAGTAAGACACTAGTTCGCAAAAAGCGGTACAAAAAGGCAGTGGCCAAAAAGACAGTAACTGCTTCTAAGTCGAGACGTAAAAATATAGTAAAAGTTATTAAAACGAAATCTATCTGTAACGAAATCCCTTTTTAAGAATAAAGATATCATTGTAAATACCGTAAGAATACCATACAATTAATTATACATGAGACGGAAGCCTGAATAAAACAGAATTTTTCTCTGATCCTTATCAATTTTGACTTAGTAGGTATTACTCTACTAAATAAACATAACATTCTTATACAACATAAACTTTGAAAACGTAATAGCTGAGGCAATAAAATTTTAACTTTTAAAATTTTTAGAATTTCGTTCTAAACAGATCTATTTTCGCAGGATTTACTGAAGAAAGAACAAAAAACACTGAAGTGCAAAAGAATCCGTTTTAGACATGCTTCCGCGTAAGAAGAGAGGGCGATTACCTTTTGAATATATCATAAAAAATCGTCATAGCCAGCTTTTACTGTATTAAGTTCCTGCAGATGCAGACTAACGAATAGTATAGGTACGGGTAGAAATTTAAAAAAATCTATGCATCATAAAAAGAAGGAAGTTTTACCTTTTTGTGCAGTGATTACACAGGACAGGCATTGGAATCCCTGAAAATCGGGACATCCACATAAATCTAGACATCTGGAAACACTAGACAGAACGATCGCGCAGTGCGCATCAGCGGGTACAAAATCGAACGTGGATAAGTTTTTCACTTCTCTAACCGAGTATACAAAATTCTTGACTAAATAACCGGTAAACCATAGACATATTTTATTAATTTAAAAACATAACCGTGTCACAAACTGAGCACCCTTGTTAAAAGAACATCTCCTATTCACGAAAAATGCCTAAATGATAAACAGCTATTCACAAATTCCATTTCAAGAAACGCCTGCTATCATTTCGCGAAAAATCTTATTAGTCACAGAAAAAAAGCAATGATAAATCCTTGACAGTTTCATTATTCATGATGTTTTTGAAACAATCATAACAGGATGCACATACCTTGGAGGCAATCCCGTTTGTCCAACCATCCATTTGCTGTCTGGTAACAGCGAACCTTGCCCGTTTTATCCGTCGACTACATCCTCAGAAGAATAAAAATTCGCCCTTTCGTAAGAAGATATAAAACTCTAAATGGTCTTATAGGCATTCCGGCTGAGATCTTTAAAGCCCAAGCATCAACCTAAAGAAACGCTACTTCTTCATGATGACCTCTTTTGTAACAGTTCAAGGGCACGAACCCTATTGTTTTGGACTGGTAGCTTAAAACTGTCGTGCCGACTTCTTCGACATCAAATATTTAATGGCAATTGTTACTTCCAACAGGCTCTGGCTTTTAAACCGTTTTTGACACGATAAATTAGACAGGCTTTTAGCGAAATCCATTTCAGAGTTATAAGGGTTAAGGAATAAAGTTTAGTGCACCGTGACAAAAAACTTTATATATAATTGGATGAATAGTTACAGACAAAGAGAGAATATCAGAACGCGTTGATAAAATACTAGAGTTAACAGAAAAAAAAACAATACTTATAAGTAACAATAATTTATTAAAAAATAGAATTATTTCAACATAAATAAATTGGATTTAAAGAACAAAAACTTTTTGTTACATTGCATGTTTTTTCTTCTTTTTTAAAATCTTGTTCTACTTTCTTCATTTGATGAAAAGCATCATTAATGCTCCGGAACCCTTTTTTTTTAAGCATACCTAAATTATCAAAAAAAAAAAAAAGTTTTGTTTTGTGTTATTTATTTATTTATTTATTTTGGATTTTCCGCAATAATTGTAGGGGAGGTAGGGGAGATACGATACATTAATAATAATAATAATAATAATCCTTAGAAGACTTTTATTAAACAAATTTTTCGTGTTTTCTTAATAAAGTGACCTTTTATTAATTTATTAAAAATATAGCGAAATTAAAAAAATAATCATTCAAGAAGAATATCCCACTTAATTTGAATGATTTTTATTGTAACAAATCAATCTCCCCATAACTGGGGAGGATTGATACACTAACAAGGGAGATTTCATACATTGTTATTTAACTTGAAAAAAACACATGCAGACAATTCAATTTGTATAATGTAATTTTTTAAGATAAATCATGAAATATTTTAGTAAAATTTAAAGAGACATGAGATTGATTTTTTTTTTTTTTTTTTTTTTTTTTTCATAAATGTTTGTTACAAAACAATTTAAACAATCTTATTAGCACACGTTTTAGAAAATAAACAACTAAAAAAACACCGATATTACTGCAAGGGAAAAATAAAGTGAACATTGTTGATTTATAAACAATTTAACAGGGCTTGAATTTCAGGGCGGGATGGCGGGATTCGCGCCCAAAATTTTGAAATCCCGCCCAAAAGAATAACGTGGACGGGAAGCTCCCGCTCAAAAAATTTTACATTTTCAAACTGTGATCAACTCCTACGACCGTTTTGCGAAGTTGTGATATTTTTGTACGACTGATCGACACATTTTGCTAGTTTTTTTAGCGCGAAAAATCATTAAAAATCACGATTTTTTCCGCGACCGATCGATTTTTTTTTTTTTTTTTTTTTTTTTTTTTTTTTTTCGTGGAATCGATTGACGAGTTTCGTTCTATTTTCCGCGGCGTAAAAAAGGTGATTCTGTTCAGAATTTTCAATAAATAAATAAAAAATTTAAATTAAAAAAAATTAAACTTAACGCATTTAATGAAAAAAATTATGAAACAGTGATCCCACGGATGAGCGTAAATTACGCAAAAAATCGGAGATGGCACATAAAAAAACATCTAATATGCGTCCCACAGGACGCGTGATTTCGTACAGGTTTGCGAAAAAACGGCAACTATTGTTAAAAAATCGTGAAAAAACGCCTAATTTCCCGCAAATTACGTCAAAAGATTCGCGAAAGAACGATAGTTTTCCTTAAAAAAGTCGATGAAAATGTCAAATTTCGTCCAAAAATCATGAAAAACAACAAATTTCGACAAATGATTCACTATAAACGACAGTTTTTTTCAAAAGATCGCGAAAAATTGCGGTAGTTAAACTGTAGTTTTCGGCAAAAAAGTCGATGAAAAACGTCAAATTTCGTCCAAAAATCGAGAAAAACAACAAATTTTGGCAAGATTCACTATAAACGAGAAATTTCTCCAAAACATCTCGAAAAACGGCAACTTTCGTCAAAAAATCCCGATAAAACGACAGATTTCATCAAAGATCGCGAAAAAACGGCAAATTTCCTCAGAAGATTCGCGAAAAATCGGCAAATCTCGTCAAAAAATCCCGAAAAAACGGCAGATTTTCCTGAAATGATCGTAAAAAAAGACAAATTTCTTTAAAAGATAGCTAAAATATGCAAATTCCGACAATGGAAACCTTCTCACCCCGGCCTCCCCAAAAAAATATTGACGGGAGTGCATTTTTCGGTTAAATAAGTTAATTTTCTTGTTTAAATTTTTTCTATATATATTTCTTTGCTGCTCTAAAATCAGTTTCTGGCAGCTCCAAATCTTTCTGAGTTAATGCAATTCCTGAAAGTAGCCATTCATTAAACAAAAAGCACCCCTTTACTTAACGAAAGCATTCGTTCTTTAAGAAAAAATATTTTTCAATAAATTTGATCTGCCCCATTTTAAAAGAAATGCGAACAATAGTGATACTTCTTATCTTCTACACTCAAATAAGCAATATTTTATAATTAAATTTGTATCTTGTACATTTAATATACAGAAAAATAATATTGGTTTCAATTATAACAATTACAAATTATAAATATAAATTTATCAAATTAGAAGTTTTAATTATTTTTTAAACAATAATTAGCATTAATTATTGTTAAAACAATAATTAGACCTGCAACAAAAATAATTAGCACTGGGAAAAGATTTACCACTGGTAAAAACTAGATAGTATAAAGGTTTTTTTTTCTTTTTTTACACATTTTGCATAATTATTCTGAATTGTTGATAAAAATTGCTTCAGTGATATTTTATCATGTCTGTGTTCTGGTAATTCTTTAAATAGAACATAAAATAATAGTGGGTTTTAAACATTTTTTTTTCTCCCTCCCAAACAGCTAAACTCCCCTCCATTTGTAAATGTTGGTAGGGAGACTCCCCTCCTTCGAAAAATTGAATTTCAAGCCCTGAATTTAACATAAATTTCAAAATTTGCATAATTTAAGCTTTTATTTATTTATTTATTTTAAAAGGAATATGGTGAGAATAAAAAAAAAAAAAAAAAAAAAAAAAAAAAATAGAAATTGTTGAAACAAATAATATTAAAAGGATAAATTCCAGTCTTTTTAAAACCAAATAAAATATTTGTTTGAGTAAATCGTTTCGGAAAAGCTTTACCAATTAATCCTCCTTATCAATTTTAGTAACTCTTGCTGCAAAACAGTAATCAATATTGCAGTCGCTATTAGTTAGAAACTTATAAAAGTTATTAAATTTCAAATATACAAGTGTATAATTTCTCCCTATCATGCTTATTGGATTTTAAATCAATTTGTGGAAATTCAGTTGCAAAATGACAATCTCTTGTATACTAAAACTAATTTTAACAATGTGCTTTATTTATAAAAGAATTACAAGATATTATCTTCACAACAATAAGAGTTATGAAAGAAAATCATTATTTGAAAGAAATTACATTGACATTCCAAATTTCTCCAAAATTAAAGGAAAAGCAAAGTTATCAGTTCTTCATTGTTAAATCCAAAATAATGATGAATTTTGCAAATGAAAGAAGCCTTTACATGTGTTAGAATGATTGTTATTGACATTTTTTGAAAAAAATTCCAATGTATCAATCCTTCTCTACCTCCCCTACTATATTCTTTTCACTGAAAATTTGACAATTTTTTGTTTAAGAACAGTATTCCATTATAGGCAATTTCAATTTTCACAAGGTTTAGACAAGATCAATATGTTTTATCCCTATAATTGTTTTTAGAGGATACATAGCATACATTTATAATTTGATTAGTATTACTTACCCATCATATGTAGTATAGGGTAAGTCTTGCAATCGTTTTGAAAATCGAAAAATTTTTTTTGACGGATTTACATGTTTTAGATAGTGGAGATTCCGAAAAACATATTTTTAGAAAAAAAATTTTGCCGTCCGTCCGTCTGTCTGTGTCTGTCTGTCTGTCTGTCTGTAAGCGCTCTATCTCCCAAACAAATTGAGATAGAGACTTGAAATTTTGTATGTAGTTAGTATGTAAGAATGGGACGAAGCCTATTTAATATCAGCGACCTCGATTATCCGAAACTATTTTTTTCGGACCCTCGAAAAATTCGTTCTGATGAAAGGTACATAAAAATTTTCGAATTTTTTTGTTTTAAGGAATGGGTGTAAAAGGCAATAAAATAACACACATTTTGCATATAGAACGAAGTCGATCGGATTATTAGTTGCCGAGATATTTGTAATCCTGTTTTCCACATTCTTCGATTTTTCATGACTGTATTTCATTAAAATTTCAATTCAGAGGTATATTTTAATTGGAAATGAGACGCTTAATCAGACACAGTTAATTGTTAGTTAATAGAATTATTATTTTTGGAGTTATAAGGATGTTTCTTTTACGCAGTTCGGTACTACTTGAGTAGTTTGGCGTTTTATATAATCTGTCGAAATTGGTACATCAGCAGTTCTTTAATAAAGCATTACTATGTATATTAACAATATTTAAATTTTGTTTATGAATTGCAATGCATTGTATAAATAGTTTTCACATGTTTTATTTTCATATACATATCCATGATGGGTAAGTATTACGGTGGCCCCCAACGACTAGTTTTTTTAATGTAGTTATCACTGTATTATTATTTCACACTGAAAAACTATGTTCTTTCATAGGTGAGACAATAATGCGATTTATTTCATTTAACACTGTTGTTCTCTACAATTCAAATTGCGATTAATTATAATAAATTCATAATTCCAGTCTTTGCAATATTGTCAGTCTGGTTAAATAGATTTATTCTTAAAAATCTGCATAATGGCATGTATTTGAAGGGGAGAAAATGTAAAATTTGATAACTCAAATAAAAAATATTACGACAGTGTCAGAGATAAAGAAGTCGTATGATTTAATTATATAGAGCCCGATGCAAAAATCTTAGACTAGCTGTTGTATTAGACACGAACTTGTATGATTTTGGAAATGTATAGGATTTTTCTTTTTCTTTTTCGTTTCGCGTAGACTTAGCTGAGTAATCAAGTAGAAATGTACTAATCTCAGATGTAATCCATTTTGAATATATATATATGTTTAATGTGTTCTCATGCCTGAAAATAAAGTTCAACATCAACGATTTAAATCGCCACATTTGCACTCAGGGCCTCATTATAGCCCAGACACATGTGGCTTGTGTTTTAGACATACGAAACTTTAAAAGATAAACATTTTCTTTAACGTCGTTTAATATATTTACGAAATGAATTATTGTAAAAGTTACAATCCACTTCAATTTTTAAAACACTAAACACGACTCACAAAATTTTGGAAATTCTAAGCAAATTTAAGAAAATTACATGATAGAGTTAGAAACATTCCTTTCCTCCCCCCTTGCCATTCATTTGTTAAATTTCAAATATCTGAAGTTACTTACCAAGTCCTAAATGCTTAATTTTCTTCGTGAATTATTAAAAAGATAATTTTATGTAATTTAATAAACAGAAAATTAATGAAATTGTTAATTTAATTGTGATTTTGTTAATTGTTAATTTTGTATTTCCTTGAAAATACAAAATTTACAACAGAGATAATGCTTGCTTACAAATATTTAAAAAATATTGTATTAATTTATTCAAAATTGGTACTATTCTAAAAACAATGCATTAAACGAGGCACACTAAATGTCTTTTCGTAAAAAATGCACACTACCTTGTCTAGCAATAAAAATGCTTACAAGGTATTTAAAGGACAATGTGTTAATTTTATCATATTTAAAGGACGCTAATATCATGATTTTGATTCTCTTTTGACTAATAAAATAGTGGCAGCATTAAAAGGCATTAGTTACTGACTTATTTTTTGAACTGAAGTAATTCAATAATGTAATTAAAAAAAGAAATTTTATTATTTGTGAATTTTTCATACCTAATAAATTGAGAATCTCTTTGTGCTGATGCTGCTTCGCTGTTGTATAATCATTAGTGTTTTTTAATCAGTAATTTTTTATAATGCTTCCAAACATTTTATTACAAAAAATGTCATTGGAGCGCGTGCTGTAATAATTACGCTTTCTAAACTTTATGTATATTCGGAAAATATAATTCTCACCGTTTTCTTCAAAAATTCCAGTTAAAAAAAAAAAAAAGATTTACATAAGATTGTTGAAAATATTTTATTTGAAAACAATGAAATCCCACTTTTACATAGTTCATTGCATAAATTTCATAAATTTAGAAAATTTCCTAAAAGTTGCATTTTTTTTTCTTTTTTCAATATGCTGGCAGAATCGAGAGATGCTAGGATAGAATCTTGACAGTATTTTTGGGGGGGAGGAAGGGGGATGGAAGGGATGATATTTTAGGGTTTGTAGTAATCCTGACAGAAATTTCGGAGAGGGGTCAAACTCTGTTGATCCCCCTGCTATATACAGCTTTGTCTTGTCTGCACTACACACTGCGATAGATCAAAAATGAATTTCGGATATCCTAATGGCAGTAGCTTACAAGCCAAACCCAACCTCCAATATTTTTCTCAAATGATGTCAGGAGGTTAATGCGGTTTTCTTTCGCCTGATCCCAATCGCAAATTGCAAAAGAATTGCACGATTTTATATACATATATGTAAAGATGATGATTTTTTCTTTCGCACATACACACCCGAAATACTAATATTAAAAACTTGAGATCATACAATGGAAATTTTATTAAATGACCACAGTGCTACTCTAATGAGATTACGGCACACCTCTTTATGCGAATCAACATAAAGGAATAGGCCGATTCAATTTGTCCAAGAAGTGGCCAAGCAAGAAAAAAAACTTGTTAACGGCCTGTTCAACACTCAACTCACGTACAAAACAGCTCTCAGAAGAAGAGATGAACGATGATGTTCCTGATCTATAGGGTGTAGTTCCGATCTCTAAGGTTCAGTGGTGATTGATGGTGCCTCCTGCATATAGACTACCTTTGTAAGAGGGGGACAAAATCACTGAGCACATCTTTTATACAGTCATCTTTTCTGAAATAGCAAAATAATGCCTAGATTCGAATTGTCGTAGTTCAAATTTTATCTCATTTGGATAAATAAAATGTACTCCAAAGCTCTCTGGAGGGGGATACTTATTCCTCCGTCCTCCCTAACCCTGTATGTACTTTTATTTTGTAAAGTTTTGCGACTGAATATTTTCGTGGCAACCTGAGATGATTTCACGACAAATCAGTGTATGGTGATACGTCGGTTAAAATCCTCTGGATACTAATAAAAATTGAATATACGCTCATGAGATTATGCTTTACGATCAGCAGGAGATAGCATACAATAGATAACTTTAGATCCAACAAAAATGGAAAAACAAAACAATTTTTTTTTTTTATTATTATTATAAGGTAAATGCATCTGTAGTGGACCACATACTTGCAGTCTGTCTCTAATTTTTAAAGTTTAAAAACAAGTCCAAAATGCATTTCTGAAAACAGACTGAAAAAAAAATGATTAACAAACATTTTTAAATGTTACCTTTCAATAAACTATTTGGAATTTTTTTCTGCTGGTACATTTGTTTATTTTGTAGTGTCTTCAAAAACAAAAACAGATATTTTTGGAATATTTGCGGTTCTGGTAGATTGATATGCGATATTTTTAATATGTAACAGATATTTTCAAAATTAGTAATTAGAAACTAAATATATTGCATTTAGCTTGAAAATTAAATAAAATGATACTCTAAATATATTTTCTTTTTGTGACAAAATTGAACATCATCTGATTGAAAACAGACACAGTTTGCTTTTTACACACACACACATTAAAAAAATCAATAAGATTTAATAAATAAATAAAAAAGCGAACCATCGAGTGTAATTTTTATTTTGCAAATTTTAATTCTTACGTCTGCGTTTAAAATCTCGAAATAAAATATAAGTTGGTTAACAACCTGTTGTTTATCAAAATCCAATTTTATTGAAAAATATTAACAACAATTAACCTTGTCTGCTTCTTCGTGTTCTTTAAATTTTTGTGTAGTTTAAATTGAAAAAACGAAAACTAGAGAAAATCATTTCTAATAAAGATTTAAATAACTCACAGTTTAAATTAGTTAATCTTTTCAATGGCAATTGTAAATAAATATTGTTCTACATAATTATTGGTTACACATTTAAAATTTCAGATTCAAACACAAAGCTTGAAAAAGATGATTTTTGCGGAAGAAAGGGCTAAAAAAAATAATTATCAAAGCAAAAATTCTTATCCATAGAACGTACATCAAATAAAAGTAGAAACAATTTTTAAACTTATTTTGACTGAAAAAATCAAATATTTTCTGCACAGTATTTTGAAAATAAACATCATATTATATGAAAATATTAAACAACATGATATTTTAAAAATACATATCTGATATAGAGGAGAATGGGGTGGTGGGATACACTTTTTATAAAAATAACACCTTTATTCCACTAAAAAAAAAAAAAAAAAATTCACTTTATAGAGTGAAAGGTAAAACATTTTTTAATCTCCCTGAATTATATAGTAACATAACATACAATAGCTATTATAATTAAATAAATTGTAAGTTTCAAAATATGTCCCATACCTCCCCACTTACAGGGAGGTATGGGACAGCAATAACACAAAGCTGTAAAGAACAAATATTCTAGCGTCGATTAGATATACAATCAAACAAAGATTGTAGGTTGATAATGCATATGCCAAAATTTAAAATTCCAGTATCTTCATGACTGAAATAGAAAATTAGGATTGTCAGTCACAGATGACCTTAAAATAATCATCATCTTTTTTTTTTTTTTTTTTTTTTTTTTTTCCTTCTTTTAACATGTTGAAGTAAATGAATATATTATCAATATTATAATTAATAGATTATTCTCTAAATATGTTTGCATGTTTGCAATTTATATTCACCGTATTTAAAGAAAGAAAAAAAAGAAAGAAAGAAAAAAGAAATTGCACAAGTTTTATCCCCCCCCCCCTCCCCACTCACACACTTCCTTGTTTTGTGTTGAACTTCTTGCATAAACAAAAATTTTGCCTTTAGGATTATTTCAAATTACGGATAATCTACAGTATAATGTTCCATAAATAAGGAAACACCTATGCATAAACAAGTCATTAATATACAAAAAGCATAAAAAGTATATGAAGCAAATTTACTTTTGATTCTTGAAATAATCTTTTGCTTTATATAAACTGCAAGCTTATACAAATAAAAAAATAACTCAAGATTGGGCCACCATTTCTTCATCTTGTGTGTGATTGATGAAATGTTTAGAATGAGAAATAAAGAGAAAAACTTAAAGTTCCATTCCTCCCATTGGGACACTCCATCCCATTATCCCCTATATCATGGTATATATCACCGAAGCTTGATCATAATTCTCATTGAGAAAAAAGGAGTAAACTGAGGGCATATTTCGAAATATAAAAAGTTTAATCTCTGCGTCGGATCTCCTTTACAAAATGATGAGAGAAGGCAGAGTTGGCTGCGGCATCCTTTACAATGATAATACAAGTATCGTTAATATAAAAACCGAATTACTTGCTCATGAGATTGTGATTCACTGTCATAGAGAGAAAAAAAAAAAAAGACAGTCACTGACCTAGGTGTACGTATATCCGAAAACAGAACATGAGTGAATAGTGTAATTCGATGAAAAGAGTCGCAACAAAGCTAAGGCCATCGCACGCACCAAAACATAAGACGGGACAATAAAAAGGACATGTCCGTATAGTTACTTAATGAATGTTGAAGGATTGGAATAATGTTTACATGCATGAGACATAATTTTATGCAATAGTTTGATGAAGCAGAGAAGTGAGTCATTGGAACAATTGCATCCTAATCAAATGACTGGATGAAACGAAACTAGTGTTCTGAAATTACAAGAGAAAAAATGATAATCTAAATGGAATTTTCATTAAGTAAATAAACTGTAAGGAAGAGAAGGAGAGAAGGCACTGTTAGCTAAAAACATTTATTTTGTTAAACGAAAAATAAGGGTTCTTATGCGAGTCTTGTAAAATTGTATTGTGAACTATTTTCATACCTTTAAATAAAATAAGATAAAAATTATTTTAAATTAATGTTTAAGAATTTTCTTTTTTCATAATTTTTATTGCGACTTAATTTCTATTATCGTATTGTTTTCAGGGTCTGTCACTTTTACTTTTTTATTTCATGAGCTCTAAATTTTTCATAAAATACTTTTTTACTTTTAAGTAAGCGGTTTTTTTCTATTTTTTTTTTTTTAATCTTTAACGTAATTTATTATCCATTATTATAAATATTATGCAATTGAAAAACAGAGGAAATTGTAGAAAGAGTACTTGCAAAGCTTGGGCATAGAATTGCCAGCTGAGTTGCTTTCTCTTTAATTCTTCATAATTACTCATATTACTACAAATATTACTTTGCATTATTGTAGCAAATAATATTTATTGCTGAGTCGGGTGATTATAAATTAAACAACAACAACAAAAAAAAAAAAAAAAAAAAAAAAAATCATGCTTAGAAAACTATTTGAAAAATCAGAATTTTTTCAAATGCATAATCAAAACTTAATTAAAACTTATTAAATGATAATTAGATCATGAAAATACTAAAATATCATACGGTCGCGTAGAACAAGCAAATATACACAATTTCAAAAATTTAACTGATCGGGAACTAAGAAAAAAAAATAGATTACAAAATTCCGTATTTACACCATGAAGCAAGTTAATAAAAAGCTAATAACAAAATAAACTTATGACATAGAAATTTAGATTATATTATTTTAAAGGTATTTTTATTAGTTTTTTTAAAACATACGAAGAGCTTTCTGAGCTGGTAGTTATGTAGTTTTAAATCATAATTGTATTAAAATGTAACAAATGAGGCTTATATATTAAAAAATTCAATTAAATAATAAATGAAATGTGTATTATTAAAATGTTTACAGTACCCCCCCCCCCCACCTCACACACACACTAACTTATCAGGCAAAGTAACTAAGAATCTGAGTACATAAATTATCGTATGTTTCTAAAATGTATATGCTTTATTATTTTAATGTATAAAATAAATTTACTTTTCTAAGTAACTCATTTTCTCCGATATGATATTAATGAACGTATCTTTAAAACCTGTGTATAGTATATATATATATATATATTTTTTTTTTTTACTTTAATGTAATTTTACTTTTTTTTTAATAGTTTGTTGCATTATTTTTTTTCGCTTCATTTTAGAGCGATTTACAACTACTATTCATAAAATATAAAATCGAACCTAAATGATTTCTTATTTTTCACATAATTGTACTACATTACAAAAATGAACACGCCTCAACGATTTAAAGATGTCAGAGATAATAATAGTAAAAAAAAAAAAAAAAAAAAAAAAAAAAAAAAAATCATCCCTTAACATCACTTTCTCTGTCTGCAAGACGTCTGCTGAACAGGTTATGAACGATCACGAAAAAAAAAAGTATTGATTTCCACAACGTATCATTTCTCCATTAGGTAAGTTGAGATGCAAGTTAACCTAAGTGAACGTGCAGTCAGAAGGATGACATGAACGCGTAAAAGGAAAAAAATAAATAAAAAACACTAATGTTTATTACCATTTATCCCCTTTAGAAAAATGTATAAGTTACAACAATCCCTTAACATTCGCGAGTTTTGATTATTCGCGAAATAAAAAATGCGGAGCCTTTCAATATTCGCTAAGATTATACTTGATTATTCGCAAATTTTGCTTTATAAAGATTATTTTTTACAAATTGACTACGTTTTACCAATTTTATGAACTACGTGACACTGGACACTTATCTACTGAAAAGCATACTGTTTTACTATATGGCTTAAGTCGCGAGAACGTAGCCCTTGTGTTGAAAGAAAATATAGGTCAGTAATGTCCTTCATATTTTATGCAATTTTTTTCGATTTTTTGAATTTTCTAAAATTTTAAATTTTTATTGCAGATGAAATATTTTCCGCAAATATTGTCGGGGAAATTTTAAAACATCAACAGCAACTTGTTGGAAAAGCAATAGTATGAGATTCTTCACCGGTAAAGAGTCTAAAATTTAAAATATAAATTAAGGCCTCACAGTTTCCTTTAAGTGGAAATTTATAAACCAAAAAATCCGTCAAACATTCGCATATTGCTATTTTTTTAGGTGCGTTCGTAATTATGTAAATACGTAGCACCTATAGTTGTCGTTCAGTCCGTCCGTCCGTCTGTCTGTCCGCATATAACAACGCAAAAACTACCCAACCGAATCTTTTGAAATTTAAAATATGTAATTTTTACATAATTTTGTCGAGCCATTTCAAATTTTATGACAATCGGATGGATAGATCAATTACAGGGACGATCAAAAGTATTCCGTTACATTACGGTCAAAAAGGGAAAATGTTGCAATTGCATTTTAATCATTTGAAATTTAAATTACATACTTATTACATAATTTTGTCAAGTCATTTCAATTTTTTTGAAAATAGGATGCATAGATCAAATACAGAGACAATCAAAAGTACTCCGTTACTTTACAGTCAATGGAAAAAAAAAGTTTCAAATGCATTTTAATAAAATTACTCTCATTCGAACATAATAATATTGAGATTCATCATAAAGTACATACTATAATATAGATTTTGCATAATCGGTTGTGTAAAGAACTTTTGTTATTGATTTACAAGGCCACACAAAAGTATTCCATTACATAATTAGTATAGAGAGAACATTGCTTGTTGCGCATTTTAATTGTAATTAACTATTTACAATTTTATGAGATTGATATATGAGAGTGATATTTTTAGAACTTCATTATCGTACGAACGCACCTCATTTGCTACGCTTCACGTGCAATTTCCAACTTGTTTCACCATACACTAGCAAATAAATTTTGCGCAGCGTGCTCATGATTATTCAAATGTATTTAAAGCATGTACTTTTAATTATAATAATTAATAAATATATTTTTTGAACTTTTATTTATTTTTTCAATGGAAAAGAAAAATTAAACTTAATCTTTTTTTTATGCATGGGAAGAAAGCCTTGACATTTGCGAATGTTTACGAGAAAATAACCCTCACGAATGTTAAAGGATTACTGTATATATTATTAAAAGGAATCATAAACGAAAAAAAAATTAAATTTTCGGTTATCTGTATAGTTAACTGAAAATATCAATGATTGTAAGATATACGTTATTGGTAAGTTGCGAAAAATAAGCATTTGGTAATTTTTTGTTCTATTTAGAAAAAAAATTAATTAATTTGTTTTCTCAATTGTTTCTGGCATATAGACTTTTTACCTACTTAATGTTTTTGCCTATATCAAAAGTAAAAATGAATGATGTGGAGAAATATGTATATTTGGTGCAAAATGCATGGCACAAAATGTATGCATTTGGTAATTTCTGTTCTTTTGAAAAAGGTAATAAACAAGTTTATCTAAGGTTTTCACCGCGTGTTTTAATTTTATTTATTTTATATTTTGAGATTCGTCAGAAGTGAAAGTTCTTATAGTTTTATTTCGTTTTATTTGTGCTGATATTAACCATTAATGTATATATAGTGATTTGTTTACTTAATAAGCATTGTTCGGAATTTAATGTGCTTGCTGTTTTGTCAGGCATAATGTTCATTTTGAATTGTATTCGAGATGGATGTCGATTTGTAGTATTATACAGGGTGTCCACTCTCAATGGTGGCCAATGGCTAATTTCTAAATTGTTAGTCATAGACATATAGTTCCAATTGCAAAAAAGCTTTAAAAAAAGGTAAAGAATTGTTTTTCAAGTGATTTAGGTCAAAAAAAATTTTTATTAAAAAATTACGAAAATTAACTTTTTATACGGTCCCCCGGTCCTATTAGTGATATTTAGTAATAATTTTCCATCACCCTATCAAGCAATACAAAAAAGGTCCCATTCATCTAACATTAAAATTGACCGAGTTATGAAACTTTAAATTTCATGACTTAAACCACTTTTCTGTAGCTGAAAACGAATGAGTTGGATTTAGTTATCAGGGAACGTATAGCTAATTCCTATACCATTTGTCACAGACGTTTAGTTCCAATTACAAAAATATTTTAAACAAGATAAAGAAATATTTTTAAAGCAATTTAACTGAAGGTGCTACCACCGTATAAGTTTTACGGCAGTGTTAATTTTTATAAATTAACTTCTAGATTGGTTAAAATAGTTGAAGACGTGAGTTTTAAAATTCTCTTTATCGAGAAAATAAAATTTTGGGAAATCGCGATTTTATTTTAAAAAGGTGTGTTATTTTGATAAGCTTGTTTTTTGCTTAAAATGTTCGTATGTAAGTGTCCCTAGTTCAAAATTTCTATTCAAATTTTAACTCACTTCCAAATATCCGATCGAGGTTCCATTTACACACTTATTTATATCCAATGACATTGTAATATTAATACAATTTTAGGTGCGTACCATTTATTTATTTTATAGGACTACACCAAATTCTGTTAGGTTAAGTAATCTAATAGAATTTTAAATATATGTCATTTTGTAACAATTATAACTGTTGCTTTTCATAATCATCATTTAAATTAACAAACTTTGTTATTTTTTTACTTATACTTTTAGTAAAAATTTTGTTTTAATATGTAATCATCAACAAAAATTTAAAAACAATATTCTAAAAATTATTTTACTCTCAATGTTTAATATTAAATTTTATGTCTTGCGTTTCTTTTTATTTCCAGTAAATTTGCGACTGCCTCCTAATTTGCAGCAAAAAATATGCTTCAACTTTAAACAGCTATTACTCGGTTTGTTTTAATCGCAGAGGAATGGAACATTTTTTTGTCTAACTTGTTAGAGTAGTGGTAAAAATTTACTAAATATCACTCATAGGACCGGGGGACCGTATAAAAATTTAATTTTCGTAATTTTTTAAGAAAAAGTTTTTTTTTTTTTTTTTTTTTTTTGACCTAAATCACTTGAAAAACAATTCTTTATCTTTTTTTAAAGCATTTTTGCAATTGGAACTATATGTCTATGACTAACGTTTTAGAAATTAGCCATTGGCCACCGTTGAGAGTGGACACCCTGTATAATGGTTATGTATATACACACATAATATCCGTACATAAAAATATACGTTTTCTCATTAAATTCATTTATTATTATTTTAAATCTAAAAAAAATTGAGAAAATTAACTATAAATATTCAATTTTGGTGATATTATCAAAGAGTAAATAATTACACGAACTATGAATGTATGTTCCTCTGAAGTACTTTTTACGTATGCAAGTCATTTGCCAAATAGATAACGATAAGATAAAAAAAAATATTATTGCCATAACAATCTATCATTTTTCTATTTGGTAAGATAATATGCAAATTTGTCTTCCTGAACATATGTCAGTTAGAAGGATGGGATGAACGCGTGAAGTTTCTTATCATATCACATTTAGAGACACTTAACAGAATTTTTAGATTAAATCTAATTAAAAAAATTTCGTAGACATTAAGCTAAAATTAGATGTATCGACTGTTTATTTGTAGCCAGAAATTGTTAGAACAGAAAATGAGAAATTATCGACACTACACAAAAATCAGTGCTTAATCATTTAAAAAAAAAAAAAAAAAAAAAAAAGTAACAAATAAAAATGGCGTTCTTTTATGTTTTTGGCATGTAGAGTGCTGCTTATCTAACGTTGTTCTATATCACATAAAAGCTTAAAAAATCTGCCTATCCAGAAATTACCATCATTTAAATGTTATGCAACATATTTCATATATCATGTACATTTTGTTCTCCTTCATATATACTCCTAGTCTTCTGAATTTTATTTATGTACACTTTTAAGCCTGTGTTCTCATCTGCAGCTGTTTTTGCCATCAATGTTTATAATTGTTTTAGCTCTGTTACCTCATTATGGGACTCCTTGTGTATTAGTTTTATTCATGTTCATCATTGTGTTGCCACGCTAAGGTACTTTAAGTTTTGTATGTGTTTACTTATAGTCAATGTTCTATATTTTGATAAATATTTATTAGACCGGCAAGTGGCAGCTGAGACAATCACCTCATCGAGTTCACCTTCTCGGCGAAAATTCCAGTATTAGTTAAAACTCGATTCGCATATTAAAACGCAAATGGTCTGCAAAATTATATGTTGATGGTAAACACCTGAAAACCCGATTTTAACTATTGACTCGTAGGTTCACTATCGTGTTTTTCTGTCCCCAGTCTTCGATGTTTTCATGCTTTTTGGGTTCAGGAAAACACAAACCTGGTAAACCGCCAAATCGGGTTTTCCTCCAAGATATGATTTGCCAGACCAATTGCATTTTAATATGCGAATCGACTTTTAACTAATTCTGGAATTTCAACCGTGAATTGTATGAGGTGATTGTCTATACTGCTGCCCTTCCGGTCTATATAATACACCTTCTTCCAGTGCTAGAAACAGGTGAAGCGCCATTTATCGTTGTGTTTATTGTTTTTATTATCCTCTATATGCCCAGTGTATCTATCTTACCCACCTTCCTCTGTTGCGCTCATCTGTGGGCTAAGCTCCGGATGAAATTTGTATTTTTTAAAAAGTACTTCAATATCTAGGACTGGGAAGGACATCTATGCTTTACACATTTGATTTCCTAATCGGAATATTCCCTTAAGGCGGGTAAAAGAGGGAAAACCAGTAAGTAAAACAAGGTTCTGCTTCCATTTATCTTTCCAGATTATATTACAATAGGGGAGAGTGGGGTGGAGTGGGACGGTGGTTGGAATGGGACAGTTGATTTTTCCCTTTATGTATCATTCTCAACATTTCATTTATCACACACAAGATGAAACAATGATAGCCCAATCTTCAGTTGAAAAAAAATTTTGATGTGTATAAGCTTGCGTTTGTATAAAGGAAAAGATTACTTCAAGAATCAAAAGTAAATTTGCTTCATATACTTTTTATGCTTTCTGTATATTAATGACTTGTTTATGCATAGATGTAATAGTTTCTCTATTTATGGAACATTTTACAGTATATTACCAACAATTTAAATTAATCCTAAAAGCAGCATTTTTGTTTATACATGAAGTGTAACACAAAATAAGGAAGTGGGAAGGAATGGAACATGCCAGTAAAGGACAGAATGGGACATGTCCAATTTTCTTTTTTAATAAGGTGAATGTAAATTGTTAACATGCAAGCATTTTTAGAGGATAATATATTAATTATAACATTGATAATATAGTCATTTACTTCAAAATGCAAATAAATTGAATTGATGATTTTTCTAATGTCGTCTAAGACTAACAGTCCTGAAATTTTAATTCCAGTCATGAAGATACTGGAATTTCATATTGCGCTACATACATAATCAACCTACAATCTTTGTTTGATTGTATATCTAATAGACATTAGACTATTTATACCTTATCGCATTCTTTTAATGCTGTTCCATATCTCCCTGTTAGTAAGGAGGCTCGAGACACATTTTGAAACTTCCAATTTCTTTAATTTTGAAATAGCTTTTGCATTCTATGTTTCTATATTGTTCATTGAAATTAAAAAGTGTTTAACATTGCACTCTATAAATTGAAATTTTTATTTTTGTGTCAAACAAAGTAGATTTTCCTACTTTTATAAAAAGTGTCCTACACCACACCACTCTCCCCTATATATAAGGATAAAAATTATAAACCTGTCCAGTGGCGTCAACTTTTGAAAAATATTGTGTGGGCTCAAAAAAATTTTGAACAAACATAAAAATATTGGGTGGGCTCAATTAATAATGGGTCGGGCGAAGATATCAAATTATTGGGTGGGCTCGCGCCCCATGGGCTCACATAAGTTGGCGCCACTGAACCTGTTTGAAATTCTCTCTTCTTTTTCCAGCTTTAAATCTTAACTTCCAAAACTCTTTCTACCCTTTGAAAGTTTGTTTCACGGCATGGCAATTGTTACGTTCAAGGTTTGATCATTAAAATCTGAAGATAGAGTAGAAATTGTTGATCTTAACGCATCTTGCAAAACGTATGGATCTTGACCTCACCATTCAAACTAATTATCTAATTAAGTTATGTAGCATTCCTATTTTGGCATCTTCGCTCTTTTTTTTTTTTTTTTTTTTTTTTTTTTTTTTTTTGAAAATACTGCAAACACGAAAATATAAGCAAGAACTCGCATGAAAAATACCAGAATTTGAAGTTTTGAAGATTACCTAAAAAACCCGCGACCCTATAAATAAAATTACGGTCTCCAAAAAATATATTTATGGTTCTCTTGGCTCTATAAGAACGATTAAAATCACACGACTGCTATTGTATCATGGAAGAGTAAATAAAGAAATTCGGTCAATTAACGACGTTCCGAGCTAATTATTCTAACGTATTGTCCGACTACTTGTAACTTTACTTTACTTTATTTTATTTGTTTACATTAAAGTTCCCAGGCTCTAGAGTCGGATGTTTTAGAAGACATAAAGTCTACAGACATAAGGTAATAACGACACTTTATTTATAGTTAAAGCATAATAGGTACATTGTAAATCTTCCAATACATTTATTGCGATTATAATTAATAATATAATACAGGATTTTAAGGATGCCCAATATGATAAGGTTGCTCAAAACTCAAGAAGGAACCCACTCACCTCTTAGATATACTAGGAACGTCATCGTCGGGCGTCAGGCACATCCCTTACCGGTGCTCATATCCCAACCATCAACTTATTCTCTATCCCGGAGAGAGCACCCAAAACCGCAGTTCTCTAAGACCGTTCTCCTCTCACCTTTTTTGCCCTTATTCTTTTCGATATCCCATTTTTTTACTCACTTCTCCCTGCCTGAAAATCCCTCCTAAAAATCTTATCCTCCTATAAAATTTCTCTCTCTTGCATATCATTATAATTTTTCAAGTAACGCGCATTTCCATATGCAGGTGGTCTGAAAACAAATCCAAGTAAACAGCTAAAACCCCTTTTACGATGTAATGTGAGAATCGTGTTACCGAATGCGACATTTTTTAGCTAACATGTTAATCCCTCTACTAAATTTGCAGACATTCAAATACCACAGTGGACATATTTATTTCTTTGAACTCCCATCTGCGCGAAGATTCTTACTCTTGTTTACTGGAAATTCAATCTTTTCCAGTCTAACTTATAAACATTTTTGACAAATTTATTGGCTAACTGACTGTTTAGTCAGAGTTCTGTAACCCCTTACCAAACACCCCGTTTCACAAAAGTCGTTAAATCGTGGAAATTCTATCCTTTTGACGAATTCCCGCATGCACGTGCACCTCAAACTATCTTGTGTGGTCTGCATTCTGCATTCTTATATAATATGTCTTATTTTTTTACTGTACTGTACTACTACAGCGAGCCGCGAAAAATGTGTCGGGTTTACCCTGACAGTATCAAGTTGTTTTAACAGTTTAAACGCCAATTTAATGCCTAAATGGGAACATTGCATTATTTGTAATACAAAACATATATTTTCTAACATAATAACGATGTCCTTATTTCTCCTATATAATATAAGGTTGATTTGAACTTTTGACAAAAAAATATTTATGTTTAAGTATTTATCACAGGTGTAAGGAATATGTAAATTAATTAATTTGCATAAAAAATATGTATTATTTACATTTGACCACTAGGAATCTAAATGTTTCTGGAATTCGAAAAAATACTCAAGAACAATATACAATAGCATATAGCGGAAAATAATTTGTTATATTTGCATAGGTTGTCAATCAATAATCATGTTCCAAAACGCGAACACTAAAATGAAAACAATAAAAAAAACTGCAAATTTTTTTTTTTGTTAGTTTATAAATTTGTATGCATAAATGAAAACATTTGAAGCTGTAATATAGGAAAGACAAAATTATAATTACATTGAAATATTAATTCGGCGTGTAAACTGTTAATGCAGCGTTAGTTCTACAGTGTAAAATCAATGCTGTAGGGTCATTCCACATGAATTCAACCAATGGGTGTTGCATCATAGTCACAGATTTTTTTTTTTTAAATTTTTATCAAAGACAGACATAGTAGTGAAACTCCCAAATCTGAAATTTAAAAGTAATTTTCACAATATTGGCTGAGATATAGCCATTTGAAAACGGACCATTTTTACGAAATGGCGGCCATCTTGGAATCGTATTAGTATCTAAATATGGCCATAACTGGACAACTAATGGCTCAAATTTTATATATCTGGTACCAATTTGAAGCTATTTGTACAAAGAATGTATATTTCACATCAAAACAATAGTAAATTTTCATTTCTTTACTTTTTATCATGTGTAAACTGAAAATATCACCCAAAAAAAGGGCCGATTGTAACAGCCCATAAAAAAAATGAATTCTCATGAATTTTTTTCAAACTTGGTAAAAACATTGCTCCATGTGTGTGCTTTAAATAATAAAAAAATTGGAGAGGTAAAAACTGTTGTTTTAAAATAAATGATTTTTTACACTTAAGGTGTCACTAACCAAATAATGATCATTTTAGAATCTATAACTATTCCTAATTTAAGAAATAATGGTTAAAATAAAATTTTCTAAAATCTAAGTTAATGTAAATGTATATTCAAAACTTCTTTTGTATTAATTTTGTAGGAATTCTCCCCCAAACCCCCCCCCCAAAAAAAAAAAAAAAAAATGTATACAATTGGAAAAACTTTTACATTGAAAAATAAAAAAAAAAGTAATTAAGGAATATAATGTATAATTACAAAATACCTGTAAATGCAATACATATAAATGAGGATTTACGTTATATATAGGGAAGAGTAGGGTGGAATGGGACAGTAGGAGGAATGTGACAGTACGTTTTTCTCTTAATGTATTATTCTAAATATTTCATCAATCACACATTAGATGAAGCAATAGTACCCCCAGTCTTCAGTTGAAAAAAGTAGCTGATTGACGTAAGCTTGCAATTGTATGAAGAAAAAGATTATTTCAAGAATCAAAAGTAAATTTACTTCATATAGTTTTTATGTTTTCTGTAAAAATTATTTGTTTACGCATAAATGTAATAGTTCTCCAATTTATCGAACATTATACTGTATATTAACCATAATTTAAACTATGCCTAAAAGCAGCATTTCTGTTTATAATAAAAGGTAGAGAGAAGAATGGGACATGCCAGCAAAGGGGGAGGGGAACGGAACAAGTCTTACTCTTACTTTTTAATAAGATGAGCATAAATTGCTATTATGCAAATACTTTTAAAGGGTAGTATATTAATTATAGCATTAAAAAATATTAATTTACAACAAAATATAAATAAATTGAACGAGTGATTATCATCTCTAGCAATCCCGAATTATCCTTCCAGTGATGAAGATACTGGAATTTAATGTTGTAGTACAAACATTATCGACCTATAATCTTTGTTAGATTGTAAATACAGCCGACGCAAGAATAATTTGTTTCTTATAATATATTGTTTTATAATTGTCTCATTCCTGCCTGCTAGTGGGAAGGTATGGGACACGTTTTTAAATTTACAATTTCTTTAATTATAAAATTGTTTAACTATATTTATTGTTCAAGAACATTAGAAAATGTTTTATTTTATATTAAAAAAATCGAAATTTTTGTTTTTGTGTCAAACAAAAATGATTTTCTCATTTTTGTAAAAAGTGTCCCATTCCTACCCACTCTCCCCTATATATAGAACCTATTTAAGACATTTTTATCCACTTAAAAATGAAATTTATGTGGCCAAATTTATGTATATGTAATTTATATATTTTTTATTTTATTTAAATTACACAATTGAATGAATTCAACTGTGATTTACAGCTAGTATTTCTCCAATATTTCATAGAAAATATTATGTGGCTTTTTTTTTTTTTAATATAGTCCATTATAGTAAGCAGGGTTTGAATTTCAGGGCGGGATGGCGGGATTCGCGCCCAAAATTTTGAAATCCCGCCCAAAAGAATAACGTGGACGGGAGGCTCCCGCCCAAAAAATTTTACATTTTGAAACTATGATCAACTCCCACGACCGTTTTTCGAATTTTGTGATATCTTCGTGCGACTGATCGACACATTTTGCGAGTTTTTTACCACGAAAGATCATTGAAAATCACTATTTTTTCCGCGACCGATCGCCAAATTTCGCAATTTTTTTCCAGCAATCGATTGACGTGTTTCGTTCTATTTTCCGCGGCGAAAAAAAGATGATTCTGTCCCGAATTAAAAATAATATAAAATAAAATAAATAAAAAGCATTTAATTTCAAAAATTATGAAACAGTGATGCCACGGACGAGCTATAGCTCGTAAATTACGCAAAAAGTCGGAGATGTCACACAAAAAAACAGCTATTATGCGTCCCACAGGACGCGTGATTTCGTAAAAAACGGCAAATATTGTTAAAAAATTGCGAAAAAACGCCGAATTTCCTGCACGTTTTATTAAAAGATTCGCGAAAGTATGGCTAATTTCGTCCTGTAGAACGGCAATTTCGTCAAATAAAGTCGCGAGAAAACAACAAATTTCGTCCAAAAATCGCGAAAAACAACAAATTTCGACAAAAAATTCACTATAAACGACAAAATTTCTCCAAAAGATCGCGAAAAGTCAAAAAATCACGATAAACTCGCAGATTTCATCAAAAGATTTGCGAAAAAACGGCAAATTTCCTCAAAAGATTCGCGAAAAAACGGCAAATTTCCTCAAAAGATTCGTGAAAAACGGCAAATTTCCTCAAAAGATTCGCGAAAAAACGACACATTTCGTCAAAAATTCCGAAAAAACGACAGATTTCCTGAAAAGATTGTAAAAAAGAAATTTCTTTAAAAGATAGCTAAAAAGTGCAAATTTTGTCAAAGGGAACCTCTCACGCCGGCCTCCTCCCAAAAATAATATTGCTGGAAGTGCATATTTCTGTTAAATAAGCTAATTTTCTTGCTTCAATTATTTTTTAAAATTTATTTCTTTGCTGCTCGAAAATCTGTTTCTGACAGCTATAAATCTTTCTGGGTTAATGCAATTCCTGAAAGTAGCCGTTCATTAAACAAAAAGCACCCTTTTACTTAACGAAAGTTTTCGTTCTTTAAGAAAAAATATTTTTCGATAAATTTGACTTGCCCCTTTTTAAAAGAAATGCGAACAATAGTGATACTTCTTATCTTCTACATTCAAATAAGCATTATTTTATAATTAAATTTGTATCTTGTACATTTAATATACAAAAAATAATATTGGTTTTAATTATAACAATTAATTATAAATTATAAATATATCAAATTAATTAGAAGTTTTATTAGTTGTTATCAAAACAATAATTAGACCTGTAACAAAAATAATTAGCACCAGGAAAGAATTTACCACCAATAAAGACTAGACAGTATAAAAGTTTTTAGCACATTTTGCATAATTATTCTAAATTGTTGATAAAAATGCTTCAGTCATTTTTTTCATGTCTGTATTATTGTAATTCTTTAAATAGAACATAAAATAATAGCAAGTTTTAAGCATTTTTTTCTATCTCCCAAACAGCTAAACTCCCCTCCATTTGTAAACGTTGGTAGGGAGACTCCCCTCCTTCGAAAAATTGAATTTCAAGCTCTGGTAAGGTATTTAATATTTATGAAATATGTTTTGAAAATTATATTCTCATATTTTAATTGAAATAAAAAGTATTGTAGAAATGAAAAATTACTTGTATTTTAATATATGAATATTTAGATGAATAGCTTAAAAAATTGATATTTCTTTAGTGAATTATATAATATATACACAATATACTAATTTAAATGTTAGAAAATTTTATTTTAACCATTATTTCTAAAATAAGGAATAGTTACAGATTCTAAAATGATCATTATTTAGTTAGGGACACCTTAAGTGTAAAAAATAATTTATTTTAAAAAAACAGTTTTTACATCTCCGATTTTTTTATTATTTAAAGCACACACATGGAGCAATGTTTTTACCAAGTTTCAGAAAAATTCATGATGATTCATTTTTTTTTTTATGGGCCATTACAATCGGCTCTCTTTTTGGGTAATATTTTCAGTTTGCCCATAAAAAAAAGTAAAGAAATGGAAATTTACTATTGTTTTGATGTAAAATATACATTTTTTGTAAAAATAGCTTCAAATTGGTACCAGATATATAAAATTTGAGCCATTAGTTGTCAAGTTATGGCCACATCTAGATACTGATAAAATTCCAAGATGGCCACCATTTCGTAAAAATGGTCAGTTTTCAAATGGCTATATCTCAGCCAATATTGTGAAAATTACTTTTAAATTTCAGATTTGAGGGTTTCACTACTATGTCTGTCTATGATAAAAATTTAAAAAAAAATCTGTGACGATGATGCAACAAGTTTTCTTTAAATTGGTTGATTTCACGTAGAATGACCCTGCATAGAAAAACACTATTTCTGTTTCACCTTCATTCTGATCAAAATAGCATTAAAATGATTTGAAGTGGAACCCGTAATTTTTGAGGGGATAGAGAAAGTTTTTTTTTTTTTTTTTTTTTTTTTTTTTTTTTATGTGAATAAATAAAATTTTGAATGCAAGACAAATTGAGCTCGAGGCCGCCTAAGTCCAGAAACTGATATAAAAACTTAGCCGTTTCATCTCCATCTCCTATGCGTGCAGCACACTAGTCACATATAATTGTTTTTATGGAAAAGAATAAAGAACTTGGACAAGGGAGGGAAAGGAAATGTAATTTAGGCTTCGGTTTTTGAAAAGCACTATTAGTTTGGGCTCCTGAGCCTTATATTTATGAACTCCGGTGAATTCGACAAATATTTAAATAATGACTAAAGACAGAGAAGAATAGGAGC
The DNA here is from genome assembly GCA_964019185.1 of Maratus speculifer. Lineage (NCBI taxonomy): Eukaryota > Metazoa > Arthropoda > Arachnida > Araneae > Salticidae > Maratus > Maratus speculifer. The sequence goes on from OZ025296.1 coordinate 128,736,755, forward strand.
TGAGCTTTGGCGCAATTTAAGCCCTTTTCTACATGGAGTTCATTTTATTATATGCAGTTCAATATAATAATATTATATACAGTCATGTAGTCGTAAAAAAATCAGAGTATACGCTTAAGCAGAGGGTATACGCTCGAAACAAAGGGTATACAATGTTCCTTAAAAAATCCAGAGGGTATATGGCGTATACCCCTGTGTACCTTCCACTACATCTCTGATTATACATATGTTATAAATATTTGATTTACGAGTCGTGGTTAAAGTGAATGTTACTAAAAAAATATGCGATATACGTGCTTCTATAACACTTGCATGAAATAAAATTTATTAATTATACGTTTGCATTGATGTATATGTTTACTTCCATTCAGTGTTCTCGCTGACATTTGACCAACGTTAGCAATTTCGCTAATTAAAAATAAAAAACATTCGCCAAATGAAAAAAGCATTAGCAAAATAGATTCGCCGTGCAGCACTAAAAAAATTATCTTTAATCCTTTAATGTACCCACTTTTTTTTTTAATATGTTCTATGAAAACAGCCTCAGTTTTTATAACTCCGACAATGATTGTTATTAATCTAAATTTAACTATTCGCTACAAATACGTTAAAAATATGTATATATTAAAAATATTTATAAATGCATATATATGAAAAACGAAAAAAAAAAAAAAAGAAAAAGAAAAAAGAAAGAAAGAAAGAAAAAGCAAAAATTGAGCACTACCAATTTGGCGAATCTAATCGCTTGTTTACTCGCCAAATGGAGAATTTAACCGCAGTTTGGCGCAATGGCGAGCGACAGCGAGAACACTGCTTCCATTGTATTACGATATAACTCAGTAATTGGTTAATGATCGCTTTTATACTTATCTATTATACAGTAATAGTACAGTGTGTCCAGCAAATAACACCCTGATTTCAAAATTAAATTTCTCAAAAACAAAGATCGATAGAATTATGCAGTAAACGGTTTATATATTAGATAAGCTGTAAAAATGTTATGCAGAAGTTTTGAACTTTGAATATTTTGAAAATATTGTGTCCTGGTTCCAAAAAATGCTTTACTTGACATTTTTCTTGTTTTAGACTGCTTGCAGAGAACGAGTTTTTCAGCGTTCAATGCCATATTTTAACAATTTTTGGAATTAAATTTTTAGTATTTCGAAATTCCAAAATTTTACTTCTGAAAATCGTTAAAATATGGTACTGTACGCCAAAAAAAAAAAAAAAAAAAAAAAAAAAAAAAAAAAAAAAAAACTCATTCTCTGCAAGCACTCTTAAAAAAATAAAAATGTCAAGGCAAGCATTTTTTGCAACCACAACACAGTCTTTACAAAATATTCAAAGCTCAAAAATTCTGTATAACATTGTTACAGCTTAGTAGTAGGAAAAGGAGAGTACGGGCTCAGGAGCAGGTGGGACTGTGGGACCGTCCCGCCTGCTCCTCCGGCTGTCCCGCCTGCTCCTCCGGCTGCCCCACCTGCTCCTCCGGCTGCCCCGCCTGGCCCCTCCTGCGGTCCCTCCTGCTCCCACCATCTCACCGCCGCCCTCCTGCGCCCCCTAGTGGAAAAAAGGAACATTCTATTCTAACAGGATAGGTGAACAACCTTCCCTAATTAAAAATATTATCAATCACATCTCAACATTGAATCATACTATAAGATGAAGATTAAATTTGTATTTGAATTTTAAACAACCGTAATTTTAATGAGTATTATTAATTAAGCGAAACAATTAAAATTTCAGTTTTTAACCATTTTATTTAGATTTCTTCAACTACAAGATGAGATTATCAATTTAACTCAAGAAAGTTAAACATATATTTGAATTTTGCTTCATAGACATCTTAATGAGTAGTATTAATTAAGTAAAAACAATAGAAAATATCCAGTTTTATAGAAAAAGACTGATTTCTTACGATTTTTATCAACTATATGATCAATGTAACGACTTAAAAGTTGGAAGTTAAACATGTATCCTAGTTTTTCAACAGCTATAGCCTTAATGAGTATCGTTAATTAAGTAAAAAAAACAATGGAAAATATCAAGTTTTATGGGAAAAGACTGATTTCTAACGATTTTTATCAACTTAAGAGAGAAAACTTAAACATACATTTCAGTTTTTCAACAGCTATAACCTTAATGAGCATTCATAATTAAGTAAAAAACAATGGAAAATATCGATTTTATAGAAAAAGACTGATTTCTTACGATTTTTATCAACTGCAACATCAGTGTATCGACTTACAAGTTGAAAGTTAAACATGCATTCTAGTTTTTCAACAGCTATAATCTTAATGAGTATCGTTAATTAAGTAAAAAACAATGGAAAATATCAAGTTTTATAGAAAAAGACTGATTTCTTACGATTTTTTCAACTCAAATTTCAGACTATCAATTTGATAGAAAGAAATTTAAGCATGCATTCCAGTTTTGGACAACCATTTCCTTCATGAACATTATTAAGCAAAACAACAGAAAATATTAAATTTTTAACTGATTTCTTCATATTTTTTTTTTTTTATTTATTTATTTTTTAATATAAAATCAGAATACAGAACTTAAAATAGAAATTTAAACATATTTTTTAGTTTTTGAACAGTCGTTACCTCAAAGAATTTCGATAATTGAACAATTAACAAAGGAAACTAATGATTTTTTTAACGAAAAAAGACGAATTAAACGAATTTGGTTAACTTTTACTCTAATTGGAAATTTCATCGTACTTTATATATACCAACTAAGTAGAATTTTAATACATAAACGAATAATTTAAAGAAATCCCCAGCACGCAAATGTGAACCTGCAGAGCATTTCTTATTACGTCATATCTAAACTAAAACTTTTTTCTGCAACCCCTCCAAGCATGCATTCCAGGTAGGGGAACATAACAAAGAATTTTGACGTCACAACTTACAAAGGAGTACAACAAAATGTTTACGTTCAAGAAAAAGTATCGCATAGAGAGAAAAAAAAGAAGAGATTTAAGTTATTTATCCATTCTAGTTTTATAACAGTTACTACAACATCTCCAAATTAAAATTTAGAAGTCATAATGAGTATAATTAATTAAGCAAAATAATAGAAATATTAGTTTTTCAGAGGGGAAAAGACGAATTTAAACAAATTTTATTAGTTTTACACTAGTTTAATAATAATTTTAAGGAGGAAAAAGACGAATTTAAACTTTTTTTTTTTTTTTTTTTTTTTAGTTTTACACTATTTTTTCTCATCTCCAACATGGATATATCAATTTTAACAGAAGAATTAAACGTATATTATAGTTTTTAACAACAAAATCTTAACAAGTATCATTAATTAAACAAAAATAAATATCAGTTTTAAAGAAAAGACGAATTTGAATAATTTTACACTAGTATTTTCAAAAGCAACATGGAAATATCAATACTTATTCACATATTTCACTTATTCACTGTATTCAATACTATATTTAATAAATTTGGATACACTTTAAGAATTTCCTAATCTATAATTAAATATTAGCTGTATATTTAATGTTACCCATGTTTTCAACATTAGTTCATAATCGTGAATTTTGTATTTTAAATACCATGTATTCAGGTTCAGATTATTTTCACTTGAAATCATACAGAATTTTTTAATAGAGTTTGTTTTTGAAATCATTGAAGCAACTGTATTTAATATTTTTAACACCAATTTTCTAAGATTTTCTAACATTTTCTGATTATACATTCTTCAGAAGTACATTTCTAAATGCTACAATCACTTTACATATCGAAAAGATATCATTGAAGCAACTGTATTTAATATTTTTAATACCAATTTTCTAAGATTTTTTAACATTTTCCGGTTATACATTCCTCAAAAGTTATTATTACGTATTCTAAACAATAGCAAATATTAATTTTAAGAATAAAAAGACGAATTTAAACAAATTTTATTAGTTTTACACCATTTTTTCTCACCTCCAACACGGATATATCAATTTTAACAGAAGAATTAAACGTATATTTTAGTTTTTAACAACAAAAATGTAATAAGTATCATTAATTAAACAAAAATAAATATCAATTTTCAAGAAAAGACAATTTTTTACACAAATTTTCAACTTTGAAATACATTGCTTACATATATTGTTACAGTATATTACTAAACTTAAACTTTTTAAAAAGTTTGAATGTCTTTACAAAGGGTTCATACTTATATTTTTCACGTCTTGACTGCATTCGGAATCTTACAACAAAAGTATACTTTTATTATTATTATTATTATTATTATTCTAGAAAACCTAAAAAATCGTTTCTTGCTGCTTTAGACACTTGACATATTAAAACTACTCTACCCATATAATTAATCAAATTAGGACATGATTCATCTTACACTTCAAAATTTCTGAATTTTTACAATACTTATTTTCATCAAACTTTATTCTTGATCCTATATATTTTAATAGCACAGAATTTTCACATCTGTTTTTATCTACTTATCAGAAAATTATTAAAACACCCAACAACATTTTTCAAATATGAATATTATCTTTACAATTTAATGATGCAAAACATACACGAATACAAAGTTTAATTTTTACAAACATTTCATATTTCAAACCAAACTATTCGAAATTTTCACAACATAAGAGCAAACATTAGACGAACTTTTTAACATTAATATTGCTTAGATCTTTTCATCATAACTTTTAACTATGATAATTATCCATTTTTAGGTTGATTGTCGAAAAACTGTAACTGAAATTACATAAACTTAATGTAAAAAACCATGTTCTCACACAATTTCTTGAAATTCAACAAAGAATTGACTATTACTCCAATACTTATCTACTTCAATCTCGACTCTCGATAGTATATAGATATTGCATCATTACATACTTACAACTCTTTTCAAACGTTTATCAGAAAATCAAGTCAATCAAAGTCTAGTAGTTATCACACCTGTTCCTCAGAAATATTACTATCATATGAAACAGTAAAGAAAATTAATAGATATTTAATATTTAATAACTTCATACGTGAAATTACTGCCGAATGAGAATACTAATAATCAATAAAATCAACTGTTGGACAAAAAAATAGTACAGATTACCGAAAATTCAAATTTTTTCTACAAAAATTACAAAAATTAACAAATGAATGACCAGTTAGAGAAATAATTAAAAAAAATAATGAACATATTTACAAATTTATTAAAATCACACCTTTTTCTGGATTACAAACCACAATTTCTTGAAAAATTTAACACCGAATTTGTAAGATTTTAATCCTAGTATTACATACACTCAATAAATATTCAAAATTAACAAAAAAATAATTTTTTAGTCTCATCAATAAGCAGAAATTCTATATTAAAAGAATATTTTCATAGTAGTACTTATAAAAATGAGAGTTTACAAACTGATTTTCATAATTTTATCACATTTAAACTTAATTTTTATACATAAAACATTATTTAATCAAATTTTATACTTTCTAATTCAGTAAAATTCAATACTTTTTTAGTTTTTAAACCAATACCACAATATTTATTTACATCAAACTTGATTCTTTACCTTTTATATTTCCACATTACACAAGTGAGTTAAATACTAACTTGGAACTTGGAACGGGAGTTGAAGTCAATTGATTCAATTCGATTTTCATCGTATACGCATTTCCCCTACACGAAATTTCTTACTTCTATAATCATCTAATGTATTAAAACTAATCTACTCATATTTTTAATCAATTCATCCGATGTTTCATCTCGCACTTCTGAATTATCATCCACCAAGTTGCTTAAAATATAAATACTATCTTTATAGTTTTAATGTAGTATACATGGCTAATCTTGAGTTTCCATCTATACTATTAATCAAATTATCATATGTTTCATCTTACAGTTCAACGATTTCTGAATTATCGTCCATCTAGTTGTTTAAAATATTAATAAAATGTTTATAGTTTTTGATTATACATAGTATGTATGAATACAATCTTTAATTTTTAACAGTTCATATTTCAAATAACCTATTTTCGAAACCAAACTATGTGAATTTTACCACAATACTTATCATCATACAGAGATTTGTGTTTCATACTTTTTCTAAAAATTATCAGATATGTACTCCTCAGAGGAATTTCTATCATATGAATAAATGAAAAAAAAATTAATTTATTTTAAACGTACAGCGAAATTTGATTGCAATATATATGTATTTAAAAAAAAATAAATAAATAAGCGATTATTTATACATTAAACCTTTACTAAATATATATTTCTTGCGTTATAAAGATGTTTCAACAAGGTGAACCAAAACAGCAGCAAACTTCAGAAATTAATGATCTGAATGATTCATCCCTAGCACATGTAGCGTTAATGAATAATACATATGTAAGTACTTATATGAAAAATACTAGAATTCGTATATGAATCGTAATTAGAGTAAATATAAAATGATTTGTCTTACTGCCTACACTTTAACAAATGCCTTTTTACCTATATTGTTGAAAAGAATCCTAATTGTTTGCATTTATTTCTATTACAGATGTGTTCTATTTGCTACAAACACTTCTTAAGTAAATGGAATTTAACAGAACATACAAAAATCCATACAGGTGAAAAACCTTACACTTGGGAAGATTACCAAATGCTGTTTTCAAGAAGGCATGAATCAAAAGTGCACACATCATCATATAAAACATCGTCAGTTATATGTAAACTTAGTGAGGATATTCAAAAATTATTCAGACGTTTGAAGAATTTAGACATAAAGGAAGATATTTAGGCTATTTATCCATCATATTTTCACAACACTTACCACAATATCTCAAACTTAAAATTTGGAAGACATACACACTGCTGAAAAGTAATTTTGTGATTCTTCTAACCAGTATGAATGTATAGATATTATTTTGCAATGTATTCTTTAAATGCTCACATTAAATATTCTTTTATATGCATATATCGTTGTGTTTATTTTTCTAACACCTATTACATTAATGAAATACATAACATTTTAAGTGAAATAACACTCTCACAACTTAAAAAATGCATATGAACATACAAAAATAAGCAGATGTATGAAAAAATATGCAAGTTTACAAAATAATTTCATTGTTTTCTAGAAATATTAACAAAAAATATTTACAATATGAAAAAATTGCAAAAGTGAAAAGAAAAAACACAAATGTAAAAACAAAAACCACAAAGTGAAAAACTCATAACAAAGTTTTTGAAAAAAATATTTACAACAAAAATTTTTTTTACAAAAACCAAAACTTCCAAAAATATTTTTTTCAAAATTTTTTTTTTTTCAAAAACTTTTTTTACAAAAAATTTTTTTTTCAAAATAAGTTTTTACAAAAGTAAAAAAAGAAAATCATAACGTTAAAAAAATGAAAAATTTTTGTTAAAAAAAGTGTAAAAAAATTGCAAAAAAATGTTGCAAAAAATCTCAAAAAAGTTATGAAAAAAGTCTCAAAAATTTTGTTGTTTTTAATAGCAAATGCAATGGTTTCGCCATTGCATACTGCATTAAAACCAATGAAATTTTTGAAGCTTTTTTCATAACTTGTAAAAAATGTTTTTGAAAAAAAAATTTTTTTGAAAAAATATTTTTTGAAGTTTTGGTTTTTGTAAAAAAAATTTTGTTGTAAAATTTTTTTTTCAAAAACTTTGTTTTGAGTTTTTCACTTTTTGATGTTTTTGTTTTACATTTGTGTTTTTTCTTTTCACTTTTGTAATTTTTTAATATTGTAAATATTTTTTGTTTGTATTTCTAGAAAACTTTGAAATTATTCTGTAAACTTGTATATTTTTTCATACATCTGCTTATTTTTGTATGTTCTTATGCATTTTTTAAGTTGTGAGAGTGTTATTTCACTTAAAATGTTATGTGTATGTATGTGTAACCTATTTTATTAATGTAATAGGTTTTTAAAAAATAAACACAACGATATATGCATATAAAAGAATATTTATTGTGGGCATTTAAAGAATACATTGCAAAATAATATCTATACATTCATGCTGGCTAGAAGAATCACGGGTAACAAAATTACTTTTCAGCAGTGTGTATGTCTTCCAAATTTTAAGTTTGAGATATTGTGGTAAGTGTTATGAAAATATGATGGATATATAGTCTAAATATCTTCCTTTATGTCTAAATTCTTCAAACGTCTGAATAATTTTTGAATATCCTCACTAAGTTTACATATAACTGACGATGTTTTATATGATGATGTGTGCACTTTTGATTCATGCCTTCTTGAAAACAGCATTTGGTAATCTTCCCAAGTGTAAGGTTTTTCACCTGTATGGATTTTTGTATGTTCTGTTAAATTCCATTTACTTAAGAAGTGTTTGTAGCAAATAGAACACATCTGTAATAGAAATAAATGCAAACAATTAGGATTCTTTTCAACAATATAGGTAAAAAGGCATTTGTTAAAGTGTAGGCAGTAAGACAAATCATTTTATATTTACTCTAATTACGATTCATATACGAATTCTAGTATTTTTCATATAAGTACTTACATATGTATTATTCATTAACGCTACATGTGCTAGGGATGAATCATTCAGATCATTAATTTCTGAAGTTTGCTGCTGTTTTGGTTCATCTTGTTGAAACATCTTTATAACGCAAGAAATATATATTTAGTAAAGGTTTAATGTATAAATAATCGCTTATTTATTTATTTTTTTTTAAATACATATATATTGCAATCAAATTTCGCTGTACGTTTAAAATAAATTAATTTTTTTTTCATTTATTCATATGATAGAAATTCCTCTGAGGAGTACATATCTGATAATTTTTAGAAAAAGTATGAAACACAAATCTCTGTATGATGATAAGTATTGTGGTAAAATTCACATAGTTTGGTTTCGAAAATAGGTTATTTGAAATATGAACTGTTAAAAATTAAAGATTGTATTCATACATACTATGTATAATCAAAAACTATAAACATTTTATTAATATTTTAAACAACTAGATGGACGATAATTCAGAAATCGTTGAACTGTAAGATGAAACATATGATAATTTGATTAATAGTATAGATGGAAACTCAAGATTAGCCATGTATACTACATTAAAACTATAAAGATAGTATTTATATTTTAAGCAACTTGGTGGATGATAATTCAGAAGTGCGAGATGAAACATCGGATGAATTGATTAAAAATATGAGTAGATTAGTTTTAATACATTAGATGATTATAGAAGTAAGAAATTTCGTGTAGGGGAAATGCGTATACGATGAAAATCGAATTGAATCAATTGACTTCAACTCCCGTTCCAAGCAGGGCCTGATTAAAGCATGGGCCTCCGGGGCCTCGGCCCTGGGCCCACCAATTTCAGGGGCCCACAAATTATGTGGCTGATTATTTTCCTTAATCAAATACTTTTCAAATAGTATTGTTTTATAAAATATGAAACATAAAATTTAAATATTTATTCAATAAAATTCTTAGAAGCCTTTAACCTAGGCACTTTTTACTCAAACAACCTTCTCAACTCATGAAATAAACCTTTTTATCTGAAAGTGTCGCCCAAAATGGGTAGGTAGGGGGGCCCAACTTTTAAACAGGCCCTGGGCCCAACTTCAGCTTGATCGGGCTCTGGTTCCAAGTTAGTATTTAACTCACTTGTGTAATGTGGAAATATAAAAGGTAAAGAATCAAGTTTGATGTAAATAAATATTGTGGTATTGGTTTAAAAACTAAAAAAGTATTGAATTTTACTGAATTAGAAAGTATAAAATTTGATTAAATAATGTTTTATGTATAAAAATTAAGTTTAAATGTGATAAAATTATGAAAATCAGTTTGTAAACTCTCATTTTTATAAGTACTACTATGAAAATATTCTTTTAATATAGAATTTCTGCTTATTGATGAGACTAAAAAATTATTTTTTTGTTAATTTTGAATATTTATTGAGTGTATGTAATACTAGGATTAAAATCTTACAAATTCGGTGTTAAATTTTTCAAGAAATTGTGTGAGAACATGGTTTTTTACATTAAGTTTATGTAATTTCAGTTACAGTTTTTCGACAATCAACCTAAAAATGGATAATTATCATAGTTAAAAGTTATGATGAAAAGATCTAAGCAATATTAATGTTAAAAAGTTCGTCTAATGTTTGCTCTTATGTTGTGAAAATTTCGAATAGTTTGGTTTGAAATATGAAATGTTTGTAAAAATTAAACTTTGTATTCGTGTATGTTTTGCATCATTAAATTGTAAAGATAATATTCATATTTGAAAAATGTTGTTGGGTGTTTTAATAATTTTCTGATAAGTAGATAAAAACAGATGTGAAAATTCTGTGCTATTAAAATATATAGGATCAAGAATAAAGTTTGATGAAAATAAGTATTGTAAAAATTCAGAAATTTTGAAGTGTAAGATGAATCATGTCCTAATTTGATTAATTATATGGGTAGAGTAGTTTTAATATGTCAAGTGTCTAAAGCAGCAAGAAACGATTTTTTAGGTTTTCTAGAATAATAATAATAATAATAATAATAAAAGTATACTTTTGTTGTAAGATTCCGAATGCAGTCAAGACGTGAAAAATATAAGTATGAACCCTTTGTAAAGACATTCAAACTTTTTAAAAAGTTTAAGTTTAGTAATATACTGTAACAATATATGTAAGCAATGTATTTCAAAGTTGAAAATTTGTGTAAAAAATTGTCTTTTCTTGAAAATTGATATTTATTTTTGTTTAATTAATGATACTTATTACATTTTTGTTGTTAAAAACTAAAATATACGTTTAATTCTTCTGTTAAAATTGATATATCCGTGTTGGAGGTGAGAAAAAATGGTGTAAAACTAATAAAATTTGTTTAAATTCGTCTTTTTATTCTTAAAATTAATATTTGCTATTGTTTAGAATACGTAATAATAACTTTTGAGGAATGTATAACCGGAAAATGTTAAAAAATCTTAGAAAATTGGTATTAAAAATATTAAATACAGTTGCTTCAATGATATCTTTTCGATATGTAAAGTGATTGTAGCATTTAGAAATGTACTTCTGAAGAATGTATAATCAGAAAATGTTAGAAAATCTTAGAAAATTGGTGTTAAAAATATTAAATACAGTTGCTTCAATGATTTCAAAAACAAACTCTATTAAAAAATTCTGTATGATTTCAAGTGAAAATAATCTGAACCTGAATACATGGTATTTAAAATACAAAATTCACGATTATGAACTAATGTTGAAAACATGGGTAACATTAAATATACAGCTAATATTTAATTATAGATTAGGAAATTCTTAAAGTGTATCCAAATTTATTAAATATAGTATTGAATACAGTGAATAAGTGAAATATGTGAATAAGTATTGATATTTCCATGTTGCTTTTGAAAATACTAGTGTAAAATTATTCAAATTCGTCTTTTCTTTAAAACTGATATTTATTTTTGTTTAATTAATGATACTTGTTAAGATTTTGTTGTTAAAAACTATAATATACGTTTAATTCTTCTGTTAAAATTGATATATCCATGTTGGAGATGAGAAAAAATAGTGTAAAACTAAAAAAAAAAAAAAAAAAAAAAAAAAGTTTAAATTCGTCTTTTTCCTCCTTAAAATTATTATTAAACTAGTGTAAAACTAATAAAATTTGTTTAAATTCGTCTTTTCCCCTCTGAAAAACTAATATTTCTATTATTTTGCTTAATTAATTATACTCATTATGACTTCTAAATTTTAATTTGGAGATGTTGTAGTAACTGTTATAAAACTAGAATGGATAAATAACTTAAATCTCTTCTTTTTTTTCTCTCTATGCGATACTTTTTCTTGAACGTAAACATTTTGTTGTACTCCTTTGTAAGTTGTGACGTCAAAATTCTTTGTTATGTTCCCCTACCTGGAATGCATGCTTGGAGGGGTTGCAGAAAAAAGTTTTAGTTTAGATATGACGTAATAAGAAATGCTCTGCAGGTTCACATTTGCGTGCTGGGGATTTCTTTAAATTATTCGTTTATGTATTAAAATTCTACTTAGTTGGTATATATAAAGTACGATGAAATTTCCAATTAGAGTAAAAGTTAACCAAATTCGTTTAATTCGTCTTTTTTCGTTAAAAAAATCATTAGTTTCCTTTGTTAATTGTTCAATTATCGAAATTCTTTGAGGTAACGACTGTTCAAAAACTAAAAAATATGTTTAAATTTCTATTTTAAGTTCTGTATTCTGATTTTATATTAAAAAATAAATAAATAAAAAAAAAAAATATGAAGAAATCAGTTAAAAATTTAATATTTTCTGTTGTTTTGCTTAATAATGTTCATGAAGGAAATGGTTGTCCAAAACTGGAATGCATGCTTAAATTTCTTTCTATCAAATTGATAGTCTGAAATTTGAGTTGAAAAAATCGTAAGAAATCAGTCTTTTTCTATAAAACTTGATATTTTCCATTGTTTTTTACTTAATTAACGATACTCATTAAGATTATAGCTGTTGAAAAACTAGAATGCATGTTTAACTTTCAACTTGTAAGTCGATACACTGATGTTGCAGTTGATAAAAATCGTAAGAAATCAGTCTTTTTCTATAAAATCGATATTTTCCATTGTTTTTTACTTAATTATGAATGCTCATTAAGGTTATAGCTGTTGAAAAACTGAAATGTATGTTTAAGTTTTCTCTCTTAAGTTGATAAAAATCGTTAGAAATCAGTCTTTTTCCATAAAACTTGATATTTTCCATTGTTTTTTTTACTTAATTAACGATACTCATTAAGGCTATAGCTGTTGAAAAACTAGGATACATGTTTAACTTCCAACTTTTAAGTTGTTACATTGATCATATAGTTGATAAAAATCGTAAGAAATCAGTCTTTTTCTATAAAACTGGATATTTTCTATTGTTTTTACTTAATTAATACTACTCATTAAGATGTCTATGAAGCAAAATTCAAATATATGTTTAACTTTCTTGAGTTAAATTGATAATCTCATCTTGTAGTTGAAGAAATCTAAATAAAATGGTTAAAAACTGAAATTTTAATTGTTTCGCTTAATTAATAATACTCATTAAAATTACGGTTGTTTAAAATTCAAATACAAATTTAATCTTCATCTTATAGTATGATTCAATGTTGAGATGTGATTGATAATATTTTTAATTAGGGAAGGTTGTTCACCTATCCTGTTAGAATAGAATGTTCCTTTTTTCCACTAGGGGGCGCAGGAGGGCGGCGGTGAGATGGTGGGAGCAGGAGGGACCGCAGGAGGGGCCAGGCGGGGCAGCCGGAGGAGCAGGTGGGGCAGCCGGAGGAGCAGGCGGGACAGCCGGAGGAGCAGGCGGGACGGTCCCACAGTCCCACCTGCTCCTGAGCCCGTACTCTCCTTTTCCTACTACTCAGCTTATCTAATAAATAAACCGTTTACCACATAATTCTATCTATCTTTGGTTTTGAAAATTTTAATTTTGAAACCAGGGTCTTAATTGCTGGACACCCTGTATACACCATGCACAAATTATAAACTATATGTAAATGCGGTACCCACTGCCATGTAATAATCCTTGAATAAAATCTATATCACCTAACTGTTTGTATAGAATGTCCAGTTTGTAAATAAAGGTTAAAGAAAATCTATATCAATAAGTACTGGTATACAGACTATTGAAATATAAGTATTTTTTAGTTACACTTGAAACTTAAACTATATAACTTCACTGATAGTTTTTTTTTTTTTTTTTTTTTTTTTTTTTTTTTTAAATAGAAGTTGTACTGAATTATTTTATTCCCATATTATCATGTATAAAAACTGTTGAAAGAGTTGTGAGCTCTTCATATAAAAAAAATCTAATTAACAAAATGGTAATTCATTAAAATATTAATTAATGTTTCTACCTTGTAAGGCTCATTTAAACAATCTATAAATAAAAATCAACCAGGGGATCAGTAAATAGAAATCTTAAATTATATTAAAACGATTAATGCCTCTCAAAAAAAAAAAAAAAAAAAAAAAAGAAAGAAAAAGAAAAAGAAATGTCAAAAATCAGTGCTTACCTAACCCATATCCTTTACTTAAAAATAAAGTTCTAAATATACACTTACTATCCATTCGTAAAGAAACAACTTATATACAAAGTATTCCGGTTTTTTAATTCTAAAATATAAATAAATAATCTGTGTTATTTAAAGAAATATACATCAGTCTTAAAAATGGTGAAAGAAGCTAAATCCTTACACGGTAGCAACATCAATTTTTTTTTTTTTTTTTTTTTTTTTTTTTTTTGGGGGCTAAGTGTAAACATAAAAGTAAAAAACAAAAAGGCAGGAAGATAAAAAAAAAAAAAAAAAAAGTTTATATGATGAATTGCCTGTCTAAAACTTTTTTTAAAACAAATTTCTAACCGAAAATGCAATTTTAGCTGTAAACAAACATAATTTCATTCAATGCATTCTTTTTTCTACTCTGCTTTTGCTCTTCGACTAATGAAAGATTAAATAAATGGGAAAAAGCTCAACGAATGCAAACAACTGTTAAAAGAAGATTTAAAAAAGAAAGTTTATGAAAGGCGTTTTCTTAAACCGCTTTCACAGAGCATCTTTCAGAAAAGATGCTTTATGAAAGAGATATCGTCTTAAATTTGATATTCTTGAACAATTCATCCTCTGTCCAAGAATAGGATTTATAAGATGTTAACATTCTTTTTTAACCTTCGGACGTTCTCTTGCTTTCATTGATGGAAAAGAAAAAAAAAAAAGGAGTACGGATGAAAATACATCTATAAATAGCTTAAAAGAAGATACATTTCGGAAATAAAGTATTGCATGTGCAAAGGAAAATAAGTAATTGGAGATTAGCGAAATACATTTCACGAACCAAGCAGTGTAGTGATCAAATTTCTGAATTGAGCAGCTGAATAATGGTGTAATTCTTGCGACATTATTCGATCATAGAGTTATTTACGTTTTTATGTAATTTACATTAAAAAAAGAAAAAATCCCTGTTGGCTGGGCCTATAGGCAGAGGTAGATTTCGAAGAGTGCTCATTTCAACAAATATATATATATATATATATATATATATATATATATGATTAGAGATAAACCCAGTTTAATAACTTCATTTGGCCGTTTATGAAAAATTTTTAATTTCATTTTTCTGCAAAAACTGGTTTTATCAGAAGCATCTTAAGAAAAATTCAGCTCAAATGCCCATTATGACAACATATTTTGAAATAGATTCTAAATTTATTAAAAAATCGACCAAAACAGTACATTATACAGTTCCTAAATAACAAAAAAAACTGTCAGTTGAATGCATTTGAGAAAAAAATCGAATTTAAAAACGAGTCAAAATAACCGATTTGTTGTTTGAATACATCTTTAATTCTTTAATCATGATTGCTTCGGAAAATTTTGTGCGAAATACTCACTTTGACAGCATTTTTAAAAATATATTCTATCTTTATCAAAAAACTGGCCAATGCGTCACAGTATATAGTTCCTAAATAAGAGGATCTGTAAATTGGATGCATTTGAGAGCGAAAATGGATTTTAAAACGAGTCAGAAAAAAACGCAATTTCTTATTTGAACTCTTCCTTAAATTTTCAGTTACGATGATTTCTGAAAATTCTGTTCAAAATACTCTTTTTGGTAGCCTTTTTTGAAATATATTCCGTCTTTATCAAAAAACTGACCAGTGCATCACATTATATACTTCCTAAATAAGAGGATCTGTAAATTGGATGCGTTTGAGAACAAAAATGGATTTAAAAACGAGTCAGAAAAAAACGCAATTTCTTATTTGAATACTTCCTTCAATTTTCAGTCCCGATGATTTTCGGAAATTCTGTTCAAAATACCCTTTTTGGTAGCCTTTTTTTGAAATATATTCTGTCTTTATCAGAAAATTGACCAATGCGTCACTTTATACAGTTTCTAAATAAGAGGATCTATCATTTGGATGCGTTTAAAATCAAAAATGAATTTAAAAATGAGTCAGAATATAAGCCATTTGGATTTAAGGTTTTTCTTTAACACCTATTTTTTTTTTAATTTCTTTTTGCTATACGAATTGGTCCTGTGAAAAACTTGTCAGTATAAAAGTTGTAGGTATTTTTGAGAAAGTGTAAAATAAATTTAATCAGATTTGATATCTTAAAAATTGACGGAGTTATGGATTTTTCTCTTTTTTCAGCAACCTTTTTCTTTTCGTTTTTAATTTTTTTCATCGGTAAAAGTTGGTCCTATCAAAAACTTGTAAATACAAAAGTTTTAGATAATTTTAACAACATTTATAAAAAATTTAGTTGGACTTGATATCTTGAAAATTGACGAAGATTTGAATTTTTTTCTCTCAAAATCCCTGTTTTTTTCGCCCCTTGAGCCCACTTCTAAATTTATCAAAAATCTGTCATGTATATACTTTTGGCCCATTTTTAAGAAGTAATATAAACTTTAAACCGATTCGATATCTACTTTAATTAAGAAGTTATGGCGTTTTTTCGGTTTTCACAAAAACGCCCCCTATTCCGACCCCCCTTGGTCCGATTTTGCCCATTAACGAACTCAGCCAAGATTTTATCCCCATTGGTTTTATGTACCAGTTTGGTGGAGATTGGTGAAGAATTATAGAAGTTATCGTGTCCATAAAAAAAGTGAGATAGATAGATAGATAGATAGGTATATAAACTGGTACGATTGCAATAGGTAGTATTTCTTACGAAATCTACCTAAAAAAGAGACAAGTGTGACTAAGAGATGCATCCTGAGGGTTCTATTGTGTCTCATTACTTAGTAAGCACCTATTTTACTTATAAATATACAAAAATAAAACAAATGTCTAGTTAAAGATTTCTTGCAGCTGTTGTACAGTCAATCAGAGTAACTTTACCTGTCAGGATAACTTTGTACATTCTGTAGCATAGTTATACCTCTCAAATATTGTGGGCTCTGGACACACATTTGTTTTGGCAGCCTTCAACTGAATTTTAAGAAATCCTTTGTTTAGAATCCTTCTTCGGTTTATTCACAATAGAATGAGGGGAAATCTACAATGGGTCAGCAGATAAGGAGCTCGACCTTACCTAAAGGAAAGGTACCTGTTTTGCTAAACATCAGTTCCCTTTCCCTAAAAGTCATTAAAGATCAAAAGCATTGCGTTGTCACAATAAAGGATGCCGGTACTGATAATAGCTAGTAGGTCCGTCTGTTTGCAGCTTAATACTCTAATTCACCCGAAGGAAAACCAACAGAGCCTTTAACAATAACTATTAACTTCACATTTTTTTTTAACTTATGAAATATGAGAATGCTTTGTAACACATGTGTATTTCGCATAATTTATGTACGCCGTGAAGAAAGAATTAAAGAAAATATGCATCTGCACATTTATGGCGAAAAATGTAATTTGTTGTGCTTTTCCAAATTACATCAATGTTTAACCAAAGTTTTGTATGGTCTACGTTAATATTTTCATAATATGCTCGAAGATATTTTCATTTTTAGCATTAAAACTGATAACATTTATATATTTTATAATTTATTTAGTAACTCATTAAGAGTTGGGGGAAAAGCAAAGCTTTGAAATTTAAATTTTCTTTCCATGGATAAAATAATGCGCAAGAAGAACCACTATTTGAAGATTCTATTTTCTATCAATTTTAACTAACCATTTTTTTCATCAAACCAAGTTTTTTTTTTTTTCTTTTCCCGATTATTGTTCATTTACTATCATGTATTATCGGATTTTAAACAATAAATTGCGCCTTTGGATAATTGTATTTATATCAATTAAATTTATTAATATAATTTAATGATTAATTTCAATGATTAACTTGTACGTAACTTTTAACAACTTGTATAATACTTAAAATATTATTTCTAAGTGTATAAAATGCATAGATTAATTATTTATTTTATTCCTTATTTCATCTTATATAAAGATATTGCGTTTAGGTTAGTATTGTCAAATTAAAAGATTTTGTGCTACATCTTTTTAGGGTAAACTATAGCGTATGGTATGTTTTTTCTTTATTTATTTATTTATTTTTCTATGAAATTTAATAATGTTATTATGATTTATTTTTAATGTTTTTCCTCCATTTTATTTTGGTTTTATGTGTGTTGGTAGCCCCAAAATCGTATTATTCTGCTTTTTCATGGCTAATGCGAAGATGAAACCACGCACTTTATTTGTAGTTCCAAAGTGTTTGTGGGCCTGAAGATTCTGCTTTGGTTCTGTAAATTTCATTTGTATTCATTTTAATTTTTTTCCATGTTTCAATGTTGTAATTTTGTATTCAATTCATTGGTTCATATATTGTTTTTCAATTAATGGTATTATATATTACACACACACACACGCACACACATATAATTATTTACTATGTAGGAATCTTGCTTTACATCCAAAGATATTTAAAATTTCTACCATCTCCTTTTCTAATAATATTTAAGATTTATAAAATTGGAAATACCGCGTTTAGATATTTCAAATATTTTTTAGATTAAATATGTCCAAGATAGCAATATTTAGATAGATCCTTAAGTAGTTTCACTTGTAAAAGTTTCATCATGTTACATACAGCACAACGAATAGAAATGCAAAGCTCATATAAAAAATATTCGAAACTTTGAGAAAAACAGTAAAATACATTACTAACCACATAAATTATCAAGATTTTATTTTAATTATAGTGTCAAAATTTTTTTTAAGAGTATTAATTTTAATTATTTTAGTTTTTGTGAAAATGTTTTTTGAAAAACTGATCATATAATTATTTTGGTTTTGATTCCATTTTAAATTTCAGATTCGGAACTTTTTAGATTCAACAAAAAAACTTTTTTCAAAATTTTTTTATACGTTGCATTTATTTTTAGTTGATAACAAAACATTAAAAAAAACAGACATCTAAATGGTAAATTATAAATTAGAAATCCCCCTCCCCATCCCTTCCAAGTCAGGAGCCACTGATTTAGATTGTTTTACATATTTTCTTATTTTCTAAATTTAATTCAAACAAATATGAAAATTAATCAATTTTTTCTGAAGTTAAAAAAGACAGTAATCACGCTACACAATTCTCGAGAATAATAGCTGAGAATTTATTTTAAGAAAACTAAAAACACGGTATCATGATGTTTAAACATGAAAACAAGACACTATTACGAAAAGTAAAAGCATGAAACACGTTATATAGAACATGTTCAAATCCCTCGGAATGACAACAATTTCTCTAGAAAAGTGCTTCCTAGGTTACTCCGAGCAGTCCATTTAAAGCTTCAGGCCACGGCTCGAAAAATTCCAAGTTGAAATGATGCATATTATGCGTGTTTTTTATTGCATCATAGGGTAGCAGCCAAGAGTTAGTTCGGTCAACTGGGAGAACAACCTGCATTTATAGAAAGTTACAGAGCGTGCAAATTTAAATTATACTTATTGATGTTTGTCTGCAGTATACGAAAATTAGAGTTAGTTACAGCTGTTGCTGCCATGTGTCCCGATTTTCAACGGTTTGGTCCTCCAAAGCCCAAATTTTTTATGATATACTTTTTTCAAAATGTTTATGGTCTCTTCCAAAGAGACAATTTACAATTCTACCTGCTTAGACTTAAATCTGTCTAAAACAAAAAAATATTTTTCCAATCTTAGGGATTCTGTTTTTACAAATTTTATTCAGTGAACCCTGTGTAAACAGAGCATGTTATTACGGAATTCTGTTTTTAAAGTAAAAATTTCACTGTCCCGATACGATTAGAATACTATAGAAGAGAGTGGGGAACATTTGATCAAGGGCATCCTAGAACAATTTAAAATTTGCAAACTTCTATAATTTAAGTGGTAATACTCTTTACTTATCATTTTACTAACTTTAAACCACACCTGTGAGTGGCAATGTTTTACTACAATTTACTTCTTAAACTTCGTGTAACAAAAAGTGCGTTTCTATATTGTTGAATTAGATATATTTTAACTTATTAAGCGGTGTATAGCTTTGTTATATTATTCTGAATGCGTTGGAAAGTGTTTCATAATCTATTATTTTTTTTCTTTCTTGTTTCTTAGTAAAATATAGTGCGTACAGACAATTTTTTTTAGCATTTAAAAAATAATGAAACGACTATACAAACAAGATAAGTTTTTCTTAGAGTAAAGTTCTTAAAACAAGTCGAAAGTTGTACGTCAAATGTGACAAATAAGGAGCGTTTCCTTTCATTTTGTTTATAGTAAATCTCCAAATGAAAAAAAAAAAAAAAAAAAAAAACTTGCTCTTGATTTTTAATTCATTTTATTTTCTTCTGTAAGATTCATATAGAAACAGGGACTAAGTTATAATTTTGTTAAAATACCGGAGCAATAAAGCAACAAACCATGTGTAAAGTTGGCACTGTATTTCAACTATTAAAACAAAAATTATATAGTACAAAATATTCTACATAGGAGTACATTTGATTGTAAATGAAAACAGATGATTCTGACATTTTAGACATTGCAATAGACGGTTCAACTTATATTCCTACTAGTTTAACTGAACGTAAAGTCAACGACTATCTTTTAATTAAAATTTCAACGAAGAAAACTTGCCGGCAATTTGTAGGAATTATTACATAGGTAGAAAAACTGGATTTTAAAATCAAGTTTTAAGGAAGAAAAATTATGTATGGAAGTTTTAAAATGCACGTTAAAGTCATGTTACATTTAAAAAAAAATGAAAAACATGTCTTTACCATTCATAAAGTTAAAGGATAAAAGAAAGGTGCGGAAAAGAAATTTTTGCATTTTAATTCATGCCACTAGCTATTAAAAAATTAAATAAGATTTTGAAATTAATACATTAAACATTAATTCATCACGACAAGTGTATATTTAAC
Organism: Maratus speculifer; assembly: GCA_964019185.1. NCBI lineage: Eukaryota > Metazoa > Arthropoda > Arachnida > Araneae > Salticidae > Maratus > Maratus speculifer. The sequence continues at coordinate 128,757,602 of OZ025296.1, forward strand.
AAAACAAAATAGAAAAAAAAAGGAAAAAGAAAAAATAATGCGTCAAGCCTAATTGTGAAACACTTTCTAACACTTTCAGAATAATGCAACAAAACTTCACCGCTTAATATATTAAAACATATGTTTAGATGAATCTTTTGGAAACACATAACACATTTGAAATCTCTATTTCAACAACTTCCATCTACAGTCGAGAAATTATCGGAATTACTTGAACAATCATCTGTATATTCTATGTAGATCTATATAAATAGATTACATGCATGAAAAAATTTAAGTCAGTTATACATATCAAATTCCTTTCAGCAATTTAAAAAAAAAAGTTTTTTTTATTCATTTAGCATAAAGTAATAGGATTTTTTTGAGTGACTTTGTAAATGAACAATTAATACTCACACTTCATATTCAATATCAAACATGTCATGGTAAGCATTAGCATAAATTAACTGCATGAAAATCAAGTATATTTATGTGAGTTAGAGAATGGAAAGACAGATGGCCGGACAAAACGAATTCATAAACACTTGTTCATCTTCATCTATATTAGAAAGTGCTAAAAACTAGGTGATACCTTTGACATGAACAATTTTAGGAAAATAAGACTTACTTTTGTGATAGAACTTATACTACGGCATCCTAAAAAAATAATCTTTTTTTTTTTTTTTTAACAAATTGATTTAACTTAAACTTTCTTTGCAAAGTTTATATGTGTATATTTATATAATTTTTAAAATGTATAATTAGATAATTTTGATTAGATAATAATCTAGATTTGAGATAAAAGCAGAAAAGATTAAAAGAACTTGTAGAGCAATTACATTTTTTTCTTTTTCAAAATATTGTTAATACATAAATATATATTATTTGATATTTGATATGATATCTTTTCATTTTTAATAAAATATCCATTATGAATTTTTTCCTATTTATGATATCTTTTATATATATATATATATTTTTTAATATATAGCATAAATAGCTAGAAATATTTTTTAGCAATATTTTAAATATTAAATTCAATGGTTCATATATTGTAATACAATTAATGGTTTTATATATATAATATATGTATATATATATCCTTATATATATTATAAATGTGAAAGTGTGTCCGAAAATTGGAATGAACTTGGCTTCAAAACGGATGGATTAATGTCTTTGAATCCTTATATATATTATAAATGTGAAAGTGTGTCCGAAAATTGGAATGAACTTGGCTTCAAAACGGATGGATTAATGTCTTTGAATTTTTGTATATAGGTAGATTATTGGTCTGAAATGAACATAGGCTAATTTTTATTTATTTTATTCAAATATTTTTCTTAATAATTCAACATTTCACTATTTTTCATACAGAATAAATTGAAAATTTTTTCATAATATTTAATCATCTTTCTTTTTTCGTTGCCAAAAAATAAAAAAAACGGAATAATTATTTCTCTTCTGTAATTAATTTTCAACTGAAGGATTTTCACGTGATAAAAGAAAATGAAATAAATAAATGGACCCTATTCTGTTTTTCGGTTCGAGATTAAAAACCGCGATTTTACCAATTGTGACGTCAGAGGAATACTGTTTTTCTTCTTATATCACGCAGACGATTATATAAAATTTCTGTACACTTAGAAGACTTCACAAGATTATAACTTCACACTTTACAAGAATATGAATATTTTAGTACTTTTTCTAGATATTAATCCGTAATAAAAATGAACCTTTTTCTTTCTTTCGGTTCGAGGTTATAAAATTGAACTTTTTACCAATTGTGACGTCACAGAAATACTTTCCATTAAGAATTTTAAAAATATCAATGTAACGTCATATCTGAAACAAAGTATAAATTTTTAAATTTTCAAAAATTCTGTTTTTTTTTTTTTTTTTTTTTTTTTTTTTTTTAACGGAATCTACCCCCTTTTTGACACTTTCTAACATGGTCTAAAAGTGTTTACGACTTCAACCTGTCTGTATACCGGATGCCGAGTGCCTGGGGTCTGCCGTCTGTTTGTCCGTGTTTCAACTTGAGTAAATATAGTGGGATTCATACGAAAATAACACACGTTATTGAGATTTGCTATAGCATGTGCGGCATTGAAAATGAGCCAGGTAGCAATAATTGCTGAATCACAGGAGCACTCAAAAGGAGACTTTACATTATGATATACGGCGAAAAAATCATTTGTGGTGTATTTTGATAATGTTACATAATTTTAAATGTAATGAAATTTACGTGCATTTTTAAAGTTCACAAGAACATGGTTACTATCGAATATGTAAAGTATAGTACTTATAGTGTGCGTACAGTGAGCTCAAAAGTATTTCAATATATTATAGTCTGTGAAGAAAAACCATTTGCAGCATATTTTAATAATGTTATTTTATAAGGTTATTTTAATAATATTGAAATTGATATCAGTTTCTGAAGTGCACTAAAACAGGATTTCTGTAGAAAATGGGGTGAAAAGGTTTAACATTCTTTTACAAGATAACAGAAAAATGTTCGGTAATATGATAGTCTACGGGGAAAAATATTCCCAGCGTATTTTAATTGCATTGCACTATTTCAAACATGATGACATTAATATACTGAGATAATCAATACAATGATAAATACTGAAATTTACTAATATGCTTGCAGTAAAGCAGTGTTGCCAGTGGGCTACTTTTTTAAAATTAAGATTTCTCGATTGGCACCATTTTTTTGAAACGGTAACTTACCTTTTGTTTTTTCCTTAATTATCATGCCATTGAATAAGGCATATTTTATCTTTGTAAAAACTGGTGCCAATCAAGAATCTGAATTTAAAAAAAGTAGCCCATCTGGCAACACTGCAGTAAAGTATGATTTGCATCACATTTGTTGTTCATTTACAGAGACGCAGAAAAGATTTTGGACCTGTGTCCAGATCTCAGATATTGTATCTAAAGTATGGTCTATTAGAAAAGATTGCTGAAGAGCTTTTTCAATTATAGTATGTATTTTAAGGAAAACTAATGCATCCTGAAGTTCAGCTACATTTGGTATAATAAGAGATGTTTGTAGAATTTAAATAAATCATGTATCGGACTATACAATAAACTGGATATATGGTCACCTGTGTAGCTGTAGAGGTAATTTAGCCCCAGAAACCACAAGACTTCGACTGACAATGCATGTGCATAGTTTCAATAACTGGGCGAAGTTCAAATGCCCATCCCAGGAAAATATTTGCAAGCTAAGGGCAATAAGTAAAGTGTGAACGTTCGGAGATTTTGCAGAGAGAATGCCTTCCATCTGCGGTGCTGAGCAGATGTGGCCGGCTTACGCCCGTGCTTTTATCGGAACGAGTTTCCGACCAAGAACTTTGTGAAAGGGATCGGTTGATACCCATATTAACTTTAATATCAGTTATTTTGTCCTGTTTATTTTACAGTTTATTTAGCCTAGAATTGTGATTTCATATGTACCAGTTATATAATCAAGAAGTTTTTAATTAAATATTCACTCAGTGAAATATTGGAACTGTTGATTTATTTCAAACACCCGTTTTTCGTCCGCCCCACTTTTACAAATTTTGGGGGCTCGCCCTGGATGAACCAGTGGACTTCTGCTCGGTGATAAAATTGGATATTCCCGCTACTCCAATGATTGCTGGAATCGTCGCTGTTTTTACGAAGAAAAGAAAGAGTCATTTAGCTGCTTCCACCGGTGTTCGGGAAGAAAACAGTGCTGCCACAAGAAAAAACGACTCGTAGTGCGTTTTTTTTTTACGAGTCCCGAAGCTAGCGCGAGTGCAACGAATTTGTGATTTTTTGTGCAACGAATTTGTAATTTTTTGTGCAACGATTTTGTGGATTTTTTGTGCCACGAAGGGTTTATGCTGTTCAAGAACCCTCGCTGTGATTTTTTTTTGCGAGGCGATTTTTGCGCGAGTGAAATATTTTCGAAGCCAGTGATACAGGGCTGAAATGTCCTAGTATTTTAAGTTTTTCAAGCCCGGTGCATTTTTTTTAGGGCTTATATTTTTTAACATATACAGATATGTATTGAGATATTGATCAATCTATATCGAGTGTTTTCATAATTATTATATATATTTGATTTGAAGTTATTAATATATTTTGTATTATTTTTGTATGTGAGAACAGAGGATATCCACAATGAAGTAAGTGGTTTTTTCCCATAAATGGTAATTAAATATAAAACTTATAGCATCTTGCTTTTATTTTAAACATTAAAGAATTTTGTTTTGTAATGTGAGTTTATGAATAGAAAATAATTTTGCTTATATATATAATATTTTTATAAGATATTTTAGTATATTTGATAGAGTTTTTGTAGGAATAATGGCATATTTGGTAAGAGCAAAGAAAATAGACTTATTGTCAGTGTTAAATGAATTGGGGCTGAGTGCTGAGGAAAGCGCGACAAAAGTTCAGTTAGCCGACATAATAACCAAATCGGACGGTTATAATGAAGACCTAGTCAAAAACTTATTAGACGGTCTCGTTAGCGAACGGTTAGAACAAGAAAAAAATAAAGAAATAGAGGAAAACGAAAAAAAAGCATATGAATTAAAAAAAATTAGAGTTAGAACTTAGCGCAAGAAACAAATCCGAAATGATGCTTAACGCCGGAGTGAAAACTCCTGATGTTTTAAAATTAATCGCAAGGTATGATACCAATGAAGAAATAAGTATATATCTCACGTTGTTCGAAAGACAAATAAAAAGATTAGGTGTAGAAAAGGAGAATTGGGTAACTTATTTGCTAGGTCTGTTACCATTAGAAATAGTTAATATAATAGGTCGCGAAAATGAGGAACTCTCGAATGATTATGATTATGTTAAACAGTTATTATTGAAAAGATTCAAGCTCAGTGCGGAACAGTTTCGACAGAAATTCTTTGGCCACAGAAAAGAAAGTTAGCGTCTTGGCGCGATTACTCATTTGAACTTACGAATTTTTTAGAACAATGGTTGACATGTCTGAACATTTCGTCTTTTGAAGATTTAAAAAACCTTCTAGTTATTGACCAAATAAGGAAAAAATTACCATCGGAAGTAAGGGAGCATTTTATTGATGACTTGCCTAAGTTTACAAAGGTCTCAGATTTTATAAGTAAACTTGATGATTATGAGGCGGCCCGTAATATTGTTAGGAAGAATTCGGAAGTAAAAAATAGCGATAGTAAACGTTTTTCGCAGAACACAGAGAATAAAAGTTTTGGCCGGAAGAACAATTTTTCCCAAAACAACAAGAACGGAGTAAGGAATAATTATAACCCTTTCAAAACTAAATGTTTTTATTGCAATGAATTTGTTTCTCATAAATCGAATCAGTGTCCTCGCAAAATGGATGGAAATAAAAGTAATCACTACGGTTTAAATAACACGAAAGCGGTGAACGCCATGAGTAATAAATTTTGTCCGTCGGATAAAATTGTCAAAAGTATTGAAATTAAAGGGAAACGCGTAGATTGTTTTGTTGATAGCGGATCAGATGTGACAATGATAAACAATGAACTTTATAGAATTTTGGGAAGGCCTAATTTAAGTAAGAATGATGTGAAATTGACAGGTATTAGTGGTGATGGAGTAATTCCTTCAGGTTTTTTCAATACTAATATAAAAATTGATGATGTTAGTGTAAATTGCGATGTGTACGTTTTGCAGGATTTAAAATATGAAATGCTTCTCGGAAATAACTGTTTGAATAAATTAAATTTCGAAATATCAAACAATGGCTTAAAAGTGACGGGTAAGCGGAACGATGAAAAAAGTTACAATGTAAACGTTGTTACGAAGATGCCCTTAGGAATTCCAAAGATAGGCACGGTCAAAGATGTTAAAAACATTCTCACGGTTAAATCTGACTTGCGGTTAGATGTTGAAGAGGTTCCCAAGCCAAACCCAGATTTGCGGTTGAATTCTTCAAACACACCCATGACTGAAAATTCTTTAGATGATTTTCATGAACCCGAATCTGTTTGCTTAGCAGAAATAGCTAATGCGGTTAATGTAAATGAAATCGATATGACGCATATTGCCGACTGCGGTTTAAGGGAAGAATTAATTAATTTGATTACGAATTATAAGCCTGAGAAAACGAAAAGTGTTGACTTGAAAGTTAAGATAGTGTTAAGCGATGACATACCAGTAGTACAAAGACCGAGGCGATTAGCGATTGCTGAACAAGAATTTGTTGATACACAAATAGGAGATTGGCTTGATAAGGGTATTATAAGAGAAAGTTGTTCAAATTATGCTGCACCAATTGTTTTAGCGAAAAAGAAAAATGGGGACTACCGGTTATGCGTAGATTATAGAAAACTTAACAAAAAGATAATTAGAGTTAATTATCCCCTTCCAGTGATTGACGATATTTTAGATGAGATTGGACAGAGTAAGGTGTTCAGTACATTAGATTTGAAAAATGGATTTTTTCACGTAGAGGTTGATGAGGATAGTAAAAAGTTTACTTCGTTTGTTACGAATAATCAACAATTCGAGTACAATGTAATGCCATTCGGTTTAAATGTCGCTCCACAATTTTTCCAACGTTACATATATGCATGCCTTAAAGAATTAATAAGAGATAGAACGATGCCGTGTACTTAGACGATATAATTGTCCCTGCGCAGACTGAAGAAGAGGCGCTTTCTAAATTGAAACGTGTGTTTCAGGTAGCATCAGAGTATGGCCTCGAGTTTAATTTTTCTAAATGTCAGTTTTTGAAGAGAAAAATCGAATTCTTAGGATACGTAATTGAGAATGGAACAATTCGACCTTCCGAAACTCATGTTATAGCTGTTACAAAATTTCCTGAACCAAAAGATAAAAAACAACTCCAGAGTTTTTTGGGACTTACCGGATATTTCAGGAAGTATATCGCTGATTATGCTAGAATTGCTAGACCTTTGAGTGATCTTTTAAAAATGGAAAATGAATTTAATTTCGGACCAAGTCAAAAAGAAGCTTTCCAAATTCTAAAAAATAAACTGTCTAGTAAACCAGTATTACACATATTTAGAAAGGGGGCGGAAACGGAATTACATACGGATGCTAGTAGTTTAGGTTTCGGAGCAATCTTGTTACAAAAAGATGATTACGGAAATTTACATCCAGTTCATTTCATGAGCAAGAAAACAAAGCCCGCTCAAGCGAAATATAGTAGTTATGAGCTCGAAGCACTTGCTGTCATCGAAGCATTAAAGAAATTTCGAACTTATTTGTTAGGAAATAAATTTAAAATAATAACCGATTGTTCTGCTTTTCAAAAAACCTTAGAGAAAAAAGATCTTACACCTAAAGTTGCGAGGTGGGCCTTATTTCTTCAAGAATTTGACTACCAAATTGTTCACAGAGCCGGAAATCAAATGAAACATGTCGATGCATTGAGTCGTAACACGGTCTGAACTTTAACGCGTTCACAGGATGAACTTACTGCAAAATTGACTAAAGCGCAAAACGAAGATGATTACATTCAAACTATAAAAACATTAGTTCAAAAAAACGAAAGTAATGATTATTTTGTTAGGCGAAATATTGTGTACAAATATGAAAACGATAGAGAATTAATTATGGTGCCAGAAAGCATGCAAAGGGAAATTATTCGTGAAATTCACAATAAGGGACATTATGCTGTTGCTAAAACTGAAGCGATCGTGAAACAGGATTATTATATCCCTAATCTTTGAAAACAGATCGAAAACGTGATAGGAAATTGTATTGAGTGCATACTATGCAACAGGAAACAAGGTAAAGGTAGAGTTGCAAAAAGTCGGTTTATTCCCGGGTTTATTTCCAAATGACCAGGTTTATTCCCCGGTTTATTCCCAAAAAACCGAATTATTCCAAAAAATCCCGGGTTTTTTCCAGGTTTATTCCTAAAAACCCGGTTTATTCCCGGGTTTAAACCGGGTTTTTTCTAACCTTTGCAACGCTAGGTAAAGGTGAAGGATTGCTAAATCCCATCCCTAAACAAGATACGCCACTTCAAACTTACCATATCGATCATTTAGGTCCGCTACCTTCGACAAACAAAAATTATAATTTTATTTTCTCTGTAGTGGACGCTTTCACAAAATTTGTGTGGTTTTATCCTGTCAAAACAACATCCGCTAAGGTGATTTCGAAATTAAAAATTCAACAAGCCGTATTTGAAAATCCAGAACGCATAATTAGCGATCGTGGAGCCGCTTTTACTTCAAATGAATTTAAGGAGTATCTCGAAGATGAAAAGATAGAACACGTCTTAATTACGACAGGTATACCGAGGGGAAACGGCCAGGCAGAGCGATCACAGAAAATACTCATAAATATCCTGAGTAAATTATCCATCGATGATCCGACGAAATGGTAATAAATATGTGCCGACCGTACAACGAATAATGAACAGTACGATTTCGCGTAGCACTCAGTATACCCCTTTTGAGTTATTAACAGGAGTAAAGTTAAGGGATAAGGAGGATTTAAATATTAAACGAATTATTGATGAGGAACATGAAAACGCGTTCATGGAAGAAAGACTTAACAATAGAAATATTGCTAAGCAAAACATTCTAAAAATCCAGGAAGAAAATAGTAAAAGTTTTAATCGTAAGCGGAAAAAAGCAAGGTGTTATAAAATTGGTGATCTAGTTGCCATAAAAAGAACCCAATTTGGAGTCGGCATGAAATTAAAAATTAAATATTTTGGTCCTTACAAAGTGATCAAAATCAAAAGCAATGACAGATACGATGTCGAAAAAGTAGGCTTCCAAGAGGGTCCAAGAGTGACATCGACTGCAGCTGACTGCATGAAACCATGGGTTTCTACACCCTAAAATATGATGTTTTTCAAGTATTTCTTTTATGTGTTTTTTTTTTTTGTTGTTGTTGTTTATTTGTTTATGTATCGCCATATAGTGTTTTATGACTCCAAGTACATCCGTTTAACGTTATTTTTTTAGACATTATTTTATGCAAGAAAAAAAAACTGAACTGTGACTGAAGAAAAAAAAAAAAAAACTTTTAATAGTTTATGAACACTTGGACTAGCACCAGACTTTTTATTATTATTATTAGTTTTTCAGTGATTTAACATGGAATTTTAGTGGTTGTGTTTTGTGATTCCACTATTTTGATGAAAGTCGTATGGAGTCTGATCTGGAGCTTACAGTTGGTATTAAGCTCTGTGAGGTCACAGATAGGTCAAGATGGACGAGATGTAGAGGTAATTTAGCCCCAGAAACCACAAGACTTCGACTGACAATGCATGTGCATAGTTTCAATAACTGGGCGAAGTTCAAATGCCCATCCCAGGAAAATATTTGCAAGCTAAGTGCAATAAGTAAAGTGTGAACGTTCGGAGATTTTGCAGAGAGAATGCCTTCCATCTGCGGTGCTGAGCAGATGTGGCCGGCTTACTCCCGTGCTTTTATCGGAACGAGTTTCCGACCAAGAACTTTGTGAAAGGGATCGGTTGATACCCATATTAACTTTAATATCAGTTATTTTGTCCTGTTTATTTTACAGTTTATTTAGCCTAGAATTGTGATTTCATATGTACCAGTTATATAATCAAGAAGTTTTTAATTAAATATTCACTCAGTGAAATATTGGAACTGTTGATTTATTTCAAACACCCGTTTTTCGTCCGCCCCACTTCTACATAGCGATTCCCGGAAATATGAATTTAATAATTTGAATCGGGTTTTTTGCTTGACTAATTTAAGGTAAATATGCGGTCGTATAAATATTTGCACGTAATATACAGGACTGTACAAAAGAATTCAAGTACGTTTCTGTCTATTATTAGAAATTGCTAAAGGTGAATTTTAATCTTCGTTATACTTTTTCTAACTAAGCAAAATTTCAACATTGTATTTAGAATATTTACAAGCACATAAATCGCATACACAGATGCAGAAAAGAATGGGCCGGCGAAGTTATGTATTATGGAAATGTTGGATATTTTTTTTTTATTACCTAGGTTTAACACATGATTTTTCTTTCTTTGATATGGAATTCTGAAATGCACTACAACATGATTTCTGTACCATTGGGGTGTGTTACAGGTGTTCTACAGTATAAATGGTTGCAATTTCATTTTCGCGATCGTTAATATTATCTAACACATTTTCCATTTATTTGACTGAGTTCTTTAAGTCCCCTAAAAGAAAGAAAAAAAAACTACTGCATAGCCTTGTATAAGATATGTGTTATATATATTTTAAATTATTGTTAATGAAATGTTTTGTTTAATTAAAGCGTTTATCTTTGTTTTTTTATACTACGTGAACGACGTCACGGGTAACAGCTAGTATATATATATATTCCCTTCATGTTTAATGTGATATAAGTTATTAAATTCAATAGTTCATATATTGCAATACAATGAATAGTTTTATATTATATATATAGAGAGAGAGAGAGAGTCGACTCTCGTTTAGTTCGAACTCGTCGGGACCACAAGTAAAGTTCGAATTATGGAAAATATGAGAAAAAAACATTATTAAAGGGATACTATTACAAAAAAATTAATGTTATAGTATTTTTTAAGTGTATTTCGGCTTTTACCATTAGAAAATGACTTAATATTACATTAAAAGATAAAAATACATAAATTGATTAAGGAGTTAGGAACAAGCAGTAACGAAGATGGTGTGGAGTTGTCCTTGATGTGGACAGACGGGGTACTAAAAAACACGGAATTCAAATGATGGGACTATATGTATACTTGTTCTGAATAATTCTGACAAAAAAGAAAGAAAGAAATTTATTTCAAGAATCTGAAGTCCGGGGGAAATTAATAAAAATGAAAAATCGGAATCTCATTAGTTCGAATTAAACGAAGTCAAGAGAAAATGAGTTCGAATAAATGAAAAATTTTAACGTTAATCTGCTATTGAAAATTTCATGATTTCATGTTTAGTTCGAACTAAGCGAAGTTTCGATTTATCCGATTTCGAATTAGCGAGAGCCGACTGTATATATATATTTCAAATGATAGTATATATTTATTAAGTTTCCAAGCATACCATTTTCACTAACTGATATTTTTGATATACTTTTACTCTTTTGCATACGACTTCATTTTAAATCAATAAAATAGCATTTTAGTTATTATACATGTTATATTGACCAAGTTAATGTCTTCTTATGAGATACTGAAAATATAAAAAGCATCAGAATGCAGCTATTATAAAATTTTGAAGACATTATTTTATAAACTGAATTTTAATTTATTAACTGGGAAAAAAAATCTCAGTGGAAAAAATCCGAAAAAACATTTTTCTGGCAAATTTATTTTGATCTTTATGCAAAATATTTTTTTTCTTTTTTCATTTGCAAATATTTATCAGTCAATGTCTAATCACTCAATTTAATACAATTTGTAAGGCAAGTATATTATAGAATGACATCTGTTTCCGAAATTTTCTCGCAGATATCAGATCAAAGTTCGTATACATTCGATCGCAGAACAATTATGAGTGAACAACATTCTAATTGTTTAAAGCTTATGCTTGAATTTCAAGTTGTTCAGCTGCTATTGTAATCCATTTTCTTTTTTTTTTTTTTTTTTTTTTTTTTCTAGCTTCTCCCCATTAAAGTATTGTATTACATCGGGAAAAACAAGGGTAAAAAGGGACATAGAAAAACATGGGACAGCTGGGATGAACATTATTACAGAAGTCAAACAAAAAAATGCAGTATCCGGAAGCTGTGAATAAACTCATAGGAAATTCACAGTTTTTATTCGGCTTTAACAAGGATAGAGCTTATTTAAATGAGGATGAGGAACTTGATACATGGGATACTACTTTAGTTGGAAACATAATGACCAGGTTGATGACACTTGAAACTTTGCCATACCACTCAAGCTGGCGAAAGCGGTTTTCTTTAATCAAATACTATGCACGTGCTTTAGTAATTGTTAAAAATACGAGAAAAACAGTTTTTGACTTAAATTACAAATGATACAATTCAATATGTATATTTGAAATATTTGCTGTAATTATAAAAAAAATAAATGTCCAGTCGCACAACGGTTTACTTATTGTGCGGTACACGCTAGAGGTCTGCACGGGCCGGGCCTCGGCCCGAAGCCCGAGCCCGGCCCGGCCCGGCCCGGCCCGCGGGCCGGGTTCGGGTCGATTTTCATTAACGGCATTCGGGCTCGGCCGAGCTCGGGTCTTAATTTTTTTTTCCTGGAGTATCGGGCCGGGCCGGGCTGAGTCTAACTTATTTTTTGCGTACGAAGCCGAGACTAATTTTGTTCTTCCTAGTCTTCACGGACCTAAATAATCAGTTGCTGTTGAATCTTCCCGTATGAAAATCCTTTTCTCGAAGTGGAAAAGTCTGTTCATAAATCAGTAAAGTTTGGCTTGGTCCAAAATTTTTTGCAAATTAGACATATACTTTAAAGTCGTCATTATTCTACAATTGAACATTAGAATTTATTCTTTTTAAAGAATCGTAGATCACTAGGCGTCTTAAAATAGAATTAAATACATAAAAAAAAATGATTATGACGGAGTTTTTGTTTAAATTGAAAACTGCAAATTTCTTTTAAACTGTTCATACATGCAAAATGAATACAACAATACGCGAAAAAATATATATATATTAAACATTTACATATGCTAAGAAAAAAACGTATTTTTTTTTTCAGTGCCTTAGAAGATTTTACTTTTACCATATACCATTTTTTAGAATTTTTTTTTTTTTTAATGTATTAATAATATTAATGATAATTGAAACATTTACATACAACAAACAAAGGTTCATTAAAAGCGTAAATAATGCAGCCTATGGCATTTCTGCATAAATAGAGATTATAAACATGGAAGAAAATAAAAGACTAAGATAAGTTTTTTTTGGTCTGAACTCTTCCGTTAGAGTAAAGATCAATGTTCTGTAGAAATTCACCCGAGCCGGGTCGGGTTCGGGCCGAAGTTTTAACTCTCGGGACGGGTCGGGTCGGGCCAATATTTTTTTCGTTCGGGCTCGAGCCTGGAAATTTCGGCCCGTGCAGACCTCTAGTACATGCTACACATCAGGACTGAAATTAACGGGGGGAGGGGGTATATGCCCCGTGCGCCAGAACAAAGGGGCGCCAAATGAATGAATGAATTTTGTTTGTTGATTTTTCTCACGTCTATATTTGTACGGTATTATTAAAATCGTTCTATTTGGGACATGCTAAAAGTAGCAACATCGAAAATCTAAAGATGATTTGGAAAAAAAAGAGAAATTACTACTCAAAAATCCTGTATCTTTTTTTTTTTGTTTTCAAGATTTTAATTAATTAATATTTGACAAAGTAGATTACTTAGTTCAATATTAGATATATTATGATTACATATTTCTAATTTTAAAATAAGTCAGTTATTAGAAAATTAGTAAAATTCTCTTTGTAAATATACTTTGCAGAGGAAGGAAAAGGGCATCAAAATCCATGTTTGCCCCCGATGCAAAAAAAAAAAAAAAAAAAAAAAAAAAAAAGCTAGTTTCGGCCCTACTACACATTTGAGGATCGCAACGGATTTGGGCAAAATTCACAAAAAGTTTTGCCAATTAAAAAAAAAAAAAAAAAAAAAAAAAAAAAAAAGGTGACGCATGGTATTCTGAATCAAGTCAATTATTTGATTGGAACAAATGTTATGTATAGGACCTCAGAAACCATGCTCAAGAAATGGGAATTGTACACTACAAGCCGTAGTCGTTCATAGATTATAGAGCAGCTAAGTTTAATTTTAGCAATTTATAAAAAGTTTATTTAATGCTTCACAATAGTAATGTTGTTTAGAGAAGCCCGTGATAAATAGAAAAAAATAAGAAATCCGAAACTAGACAGAAGGAAAACATTCTTTGACATCTCTGCTTCTCTTCAACCACCTGCTTCCGCCACTTAAAAACAAACCACCGTGGAAAAAAGAAATCTTGATATCTCTTTAACAGAGAACGACACCTAAAAGGCAGTATTGTTATCTTCCTTCAGTTTAGGTAAAAGAAGTCGGGGAAAAAAACTTATTACTGTTTTCATTGTTATTTGCTACTTTATGAATCAATTTTTTATTATAATTTCTTAATGAACCTGTTATGTACGCTAAATGGAATGAAAATCTCGTAAAGTAAAATCATGCCAGTAAAACACATTATACAGAACTAGATCTTTTTACTCTTTAGAATCAGTAAAATATACGATTGTAGTCAGGGCTCGAAAGGGAAAAATCCACGAATCGGAGATCTATTTCAAAATCATTATTGAGTAATTTTTTTATTGATATTATTATTATTATTTAGGATTTAACAGGCGCCTCGCATGCATACTAGTCTCCTATTTTGTGTCTTAAACACAAATCCAACAGCTAATGCTTGACATTCGAATCTGTACGTTTTGAGTTCAATTACGCCAATTAATCAATTTCTTGGCTGGATTGAAATTCAAAATGTATATATAATTATTTATATTTCAGGTTTATTATAGATCAGGGAAATTCTATTTTGGCTTTCTGAATTGCGATCAATGTATACAACTGGTCATCATTCTTGAAATAATCATCGTGGCATTAGCTTTCTGTCTCTAAATTAAGCGTCACACATTTATCTGGTAACACTATCCATCATCTCCAATACAACGATATTATTCATTCATGCTGATAAATCTCTGCCTTTAAAAACAAAATCGATCTTAATTGATTTAAAGCAGAAATTTTGCTAAAAAGAATAATGAATTAAAAGACACAATTTATTTCTTTCAAAATTTCTATATTTTTGTTTGTTAAAAAAGAATGATTGTTTATTTGATTAAAAAAGAATATGAAGGTTGGAAGTTATGCTTATGCGCATGCCCGAATAATTTGTTCGAATATCAAAATAACAAATTATGCCCATCACTATAAATAAGTATTGTTTCTATTCTTTTTATCTTTATATTCGATTTCGGACATTTAAAAAATAGTCCATTCTAAAAATCTTATTTAACATTATGCAGTAACAACAAATAAAAATAAAATATGCTTTTTTTCTATGACAATCGCTTAACATTTGAATAGAATATCAATCAATTCCCGTTAAGTATATCAGAGGCCGTAAAAATAATTGGGGATTAATCTATTGCGTTATTTTTAGAAATCAACACACGCTCTATACCACGAAATCAAGCAATTTAATGATCAATTGTTTCCATAAAAATAGAGGAAAAAAATCACGTGCATCTTCTGCAAAATCTCAGGTGTTCCTTTCACAAACATGCTATAATAAAACTTAAGATAGTGTCAACGAAGTTTGTCAGAAACACTATTTTGTTTCGTTTTAATTGTTTTTGTCATTAGTGATTAAAGGTAGCGTGCAAAAGGTAATATTAACAAAAGAAGCATTTTCCTCTGATCTTCTGTGATATCCTGTAACAAGGCCAAACAATGGGTGTGTTATTTTAAAGAATTCCTGTTAGATTTACCGAAAAATTAACCTAGAGTTTACTCGGTCAAAATGAGAGTTCGTTAAATTTACATCTATCGGGCGAATTCGAGACAGTTTTGTATCATGCAATGTGTTTACAAAAAGAAATACTTGTTAAGAGTTTCGATTGTTTATAATATGTTTATATATACCTAAAGCAGGTTATTACTCTGTCACTCTGTGGATCAGTAATGATGTATTGGAAAAAAAAAATTTTACAATTTAAATATGCTGAACTTCTGTATAAGGTGCTGTTATTTATTGATTGAACTCACAGTCTAAGAAAAAAAAAGTTGTTGATTTAATAAAACATCTGGAAGTAATAGCAAATGTAACCAATTTTACTTTTCCGTCAAATAAATCGAAGATTACCTTTCGAATGTCGTTGGGGAAATTTTTTGACAAAAAAGTTATGCAGCATTATTTTAAATGTTTCGAAAGAAATAAAGAGGTCTCTTAAATTGATTTACAACTTAACAATTATTAAATTTATTGCTTTTCTATTTTTTTGTAATTGCAACTAATTAAAAAAAAAAAAAAGACTATAAAGGAAAACTAAGTATTTGTAAAAAATGTATATTTTATATGACAACTTACTTAAACTAATTGGAGTTATTCAACTGGCAATAACACAAATACGGGCAATATTGCTTCTAAAAATCTTCTGCCTTTTAATTTTTCCAACAATTTCTACATTTAGAAAGTTTTTTTTACCCCCCAAAATATACTAAAAAAAAAATCACAAATACCGTAGAATTTATTAATTAGTGCCAGTATTCAAGCAGAGATTAAATATAGTGATAAAAATATCCCCACCCCACAAGTTTATTGTATAAGCTTAAGAAATAAATTAAAGAACGATATAGAAAAATATGCATTAAATATCAAATTGTAGCATAAATGTATCTTATATATACATTATTTAATTTATTTGTTTTAGTTGAAAATTAATTTAAGGAATAATTAGATTTTTTTTTTTTTTTTTTTTTTTTTTACCATGTGTGTGTGCGCGGATGCATATGCATGTTCCCTGGTCAATGGGTGTTATATCACAATAGATAAATAATAAAACAAATTATTGTTCTTAAAAACAACAGAAACGTTGGTGATTTTACAATAAATATATTTTTGGAAAGTATTTTCTGGTAAATGAAGAATATAGAAAATTGCAAATATTAAAAATTTTTCAAACGCGGAAACAAAAAGTACTGCTATTTATGCTACAACTTTTTTCACTTCCCTGACTTTTCCAACATGTTTACATTAGAAAGTACAACTATGTTTTTAACAAAAAAATAAAAAAAATAAACATGCAACAAAAACAATCATGGAGAGTTGTTTACTCCCAAAACAACTCCTCTAACGAAAAAATAGCTCGCACTTACGTGGTGCAATTTTCCCACGCTATTATTATGGGGCCCTGGTGAAACCGAAAGGGAACTCTAGACGATGTCGGGCGCAATTATACCTTTCAGGGCATTGACTGGAACGAATATCTGAAAGCATATACTGCTCGGGTTATGGTGAAATGAGTGTCCATTAGATTACGTCATGACTTGGATTAGAAATAAATATTCAGTTTTTAAATTGGGTTTTTATTTTAATTTGATTGGTCAAGGATCTTCGACCAGAATAACTTCCTAGTAAGCAGCCACTACCGTCTTTATCAAAGAGACGATTAAAGCTTCGCTGATAAAGATTAGAAAAGAAAAAGAAAGGAAAGAACGAGTAGCTTTTGATTGTGATATGTCAGATACAGTTTGTTTTTTATCGAGTAATCTAAATAATTTTAAAATAACATTTGTTTTTCGGATGTTCATTTCACCAGATAGGGAAGAGTGGGGTGGAGTGGGACAGTGGAAGGAAAGAGACAGTAGGTTTATCTCTTCATGTATAATTCTAAACATTTTATCAACCGCACACAAGATGAAATAATGGTAGCCCAATCTTTAGTTGAAAAAAATTTTTGATCTGTATAAGATTGAAATTATATAAAGGGAAAGTTTCCTTCAAGAATCAAAAGTAAATTTGCTTCATATACTTTTTATGCTTTCTGTATATGAATGACTTGCTTATGCATAGATGTAATAGTTTCCCTATTTATGGAACATTATGCTGTTTATTATCTATAATTTAAACTAAGCCTAAAAGCAGCATTTTTATTTATACAAGAATTTCAACACAAAACAAGGAAGAGGAAAGGAATGGGACATGTCCAATCCCTTTTTTTTTTTTTTTTTTTTTCTTTTTTCTTTTTTTTTTTTTTTTTTTTTTTCTCAATAAAATGAATAAAAATTACTGAAACGCAAACATTTTTAGAGAATTATCTATTAATTATAACAATGATAATATATTCATTTACTTCAAAATGTAAATAAATTGAATTGGTGATTTTTGTAACGTCATATATGACTGACAATTCAGAATTTTCATTCCAGTCATGAAGATACTAGAATTTTATATTGTGGCACATACATTATCAACCTACAATCTTTGTTTGATCGTATATCTAGTTGACACTAGACTGTTTGTGCCTTATAGCTTTGTTTTATTGCTGTCCCATACCTCCCTGTTAGTGAGGAAGTATGGGCAATAATTTCTTTTATTCAATGTAGATATAGGGGAAAAAATTAATTGAAGAATGCCCAAAAAGACAATTAATAAAAAAAGGTAAACAAAAACTGAAGCGTAGCGTACCTTTTCTTTTTTTTTTTTTCCAGTATTCCAAATTCTTAAATTTTAAAAAGTATGTAATATTAATTTATATATATTTCTTATGAAAATTACACTGTTCATAAAAATTTTGGCACTGTGATAAGTATCCGAACAATTCATCCGTAAAATTTCGTGAAACTGTAATCCTCTTTTTAGATCCATTCGTAATTATGTAAATACGTAGCACCTATAATCGTCGTGCAGTCCGTCCGTCCATCTGTCCGCATATAACAGAGCAAAAATTACCCAACCGAATCGTTTGAAATTTAAAATATATAATTGTTGTATAATTTTGTAGGGGCATTTCAAATTTTATGTATATTGGATGTATAGTTTAATAACACGGACAATCAAAGGTATTCAGTTATATTACACCCAATGGGGGAAAAAATAGTTTCAAGTCCATTTTAATGATGTTACACTCTTTCGAACATAATAAAATTGATATGCATCTATAAAGTATACACTAAAATATACATTCTGTACAATCGGTGCAAAGAATATTTATTATTAATTTACAGGACGACGCAAAAATATTCCATTACATAATGATATAGAGAGAAACATTGTTTAGGACGTGTTTCAATTAAACTATTTCATATTTTATAAAATTGATGTACGTTACTAAGGTTTACTACAAGTTACTTCCTGTATAATAAAAAGCCTATAGTATTTACAGGGATACACATGCGATTTCTGCCACGATATTGTATCTGAAGTATCATATATTATTATACCAATATCTGAATATTTTTAAAACTTCGATACCGTACGGACGCCCCTCATTTGCTACGCTCGACGTTAAATTTCTGACTTGTTCTTGTATCGAAGAATTTTAGCATTTCTTTTTTTAAATGGAAATGATTAAGTAAATAATTTCACTTTCATATAATGCGCTGAAATAAATACATGCATTAGAGGTCTACACGGGCCCGGGCTTGGCCCACGGCCCATACCCGGCCTGGGGTCCGCGGCAAACAAAACAGTCCGCGTGTATAAACAAAGCTGTTTTTGTTTTGTTTTTATGTTTTCTATTTTTAATCAATAATCTTCTTTTATATTCCTTTGATAATGAATGCGTGGGCATTCGAAAGATCTCAGGTAAAATAAATAAATAATATCTATATTTTTGCAACACCTTTTAAGTAGTTATTTGTATGATTTGATTTAATAACAAAGTGTAAATTTCCATCAAAGACACTAATATTAATACAGTGGTTTTCATTCAGTGAGTATGCTAGTTGTTTCCCGAGTAATGAATATGCCGTATTCTAGTGTACGAAGAATCTTACAGCGGATTTTTGCATTATTATTAATCAGTTTTACTTTTTTAATGTTATTATTTATTATTTATAAAGTAAATTAAATGTTTTAGGTATGTTACAGTGCCTTCCACTCCCAGCGGTAAAATTTGTACTTTATTTTTTCAAAAATGTCAAGCACATTGCTTGAATTATCTGTATTTCAAATTTGATCTCATTTGGATCAATAGAATACATTTTAGAGCATAGAGCCCCCTGATGTGGTCAACTTATTTCTAGATCACCCTTATATTTTTGTTGCGAACATTTCTAAAAATGCTGTTTTCTACATTTCCTTTTCATGATTAGGATTCACAGTATGAGAAATTCTTTAACATTCATAAAACACCTGAATTCTTGCGCATAAATAGGAATTATACAAAATAATGTCCCTAACTGAATTTTGACATCACAATCGAATTCCGTTATAACGAAGATGGAGAGACTACACATTATTTCCTCATTACAGAGTCCTGGTAATAAGCAAGTTTAAGATTTAATATAATGAAACGTTTCAGAATTAATAAAAAATCAATGCCATTAATAATTGCTAAATGATTAACTAGTAAAAACAATTTTACATTTCTAAATTTGCAGGTTGAAAATAAATTTGTAATAGTAGATTGACTTTTACGGCACTAATCTTTCCAATTTGACTTTATAAGCAAAACAAATTATGTAAAGATAATTGAAGCAATCAATTCTTATCATTTATTTATTATACTTATAATATGCTTTTAAAAAGTTATTTAAGATATTTTTCCTTGCTACATCTGCATCCGGTTTATTATTACTATTATTTAAAAAATAATTATAATAAAGGAAATTACTAACAGAAGTTTCGTAAGTAAAGAAACATTTAAGGTACATAAATTCTTATCGGGTCTTGATGTTTCACTCTATTTCACTAAAAATGTGCAACAGACATGAATTGTCGTATTCTAGAAAAAGTGAAACAAACAGAAACATTATAAAAAATATATATGCTAAAAGTGATTATGGTAAATAACCACGAAAAATCCCCCAAAGTTAAAGATGCTCTTAAATACAAAAATTGATCTTATTAGGATACACGTCTACGCGGGAGTTTATATGATTCCATTTATTAGAGAATGAGGAATCAAAAATTATTATATAGGTATGACCTAGCGGAAATTTAATATCAGACGTAAAGAACATATAACGCATATAAAATTTAGAGGGAAAATTTCTTTACCTAGACAGAATGAAAAAGAGATCATTAACATACTTTTTAACGAGAGTAGATTAATCTATAGATCTTATTCTTATTTAAAGTTATTCATAAGAGAGTCCACTAAAATTTATTTTAAAAGTTCACATGTTTGTAACGATACGCTATATCTTTACGTATCCCGAGTATATGGATTGAATGCAGAGTTGGGCAAAATACATCAAAAAGTCATTTTCGATACAAAATACAAAATACATTAGTTTTAGAACTTAAAATACAAAATACAAAATACTTTCCTATTCAAAAAAATTCAAAATACAAAATACATGTATTTTGAAAATACATTTAAAATACAAAATACATTTGAAAATTTTAAAAGTTTGTGTATAACATTGGGGTTTTCACAGACCGTGTCCGGCACGGTCAGCAGTCCGGTTTCGGACATTTTTTTATCCACAACACTCTGGCCGGGCCGGCCCGGCCCGGACTTGCTCTTCAGTCGTTCCCTGCTGGTCCGGGCCAGATATCCGGTTTATATTTTCCTGAAGGATAGTCTCAAATGGACCTGTTCATTACTCTTTCGGGTCCCGGGCTTTACTTTTTTCTCTGCAAATTCGAGCCGGGCCTGATTTATTCTGTCGAGACCGGACCCGGACTAGACTTCATCCTTCCTAGAGGTCTGAAGTAGTCAAAAATTGTAGAATTTTTCCGAACCCAGCCCGTAAGTTGGGTATCCGGTCCCAGCCTGAATTATCCAAAAATCAGTACAATCTGGCCCGACCCAACAGTTTTTTTCAAATAATGTATGTATTTTTAAACTGCTATAATTTTACAGTTAAAAGTTTTAATTTTATCATTTTTAAAGAATGGTAAATATATTTCTGGACAATAAAATTAAAGCACAATAAAAGGAACTCTGAAAATTAATCTATCAAGGAATCCTGTCTTAAGGCTGTTCTTAAATACAAATGGCTAACTTTATGAAATAAGTTTTGATTTATTTTTTGTTCAAAATGGATGAATGTAGCAAGTGTTGTTATTCAAAAGTAATGGAATCACACTCATTTTCTCGTGTTTTTACAAACACAATAAGTGTTTCAGAAAATATTGTCAAAGTGGGCGTTTTGAACTGCAATTGTGCGCGTAAGAAGATTGACCACTCAAACAGAAACAAGAAACGTGTTTGTCGCATGAACAAA
Source organism: Maratus speculifer (assembly GCA_964019185.1). Taxonomy (NCBI): domain Eukaryota; kingdom Metazoa; phylum Arthropoda; class Arachnida; order Araneae; family Salticidae; genus Maratus; species Maratus speculifer. Next base: position 128,779,435 of record OZ025296.1, read on the forward strand.
ATCGCTTATGTATTCAATAAGTAATTTATTTATCAAAAAATCGAAAACATAGTTCGATTCTATATCGCTTCCATAGTCGGTTCTTTCAATTTATATCTTTCCGTTAAAAAATGAGTTTGTAAATCTGTCAAAATGTTTACGCTTGTTAAGCAGAGTAGATGAGAACAGCCTTAAATGGCAAATGTGTTAATTCATGCAAAATGGATTTAATAATAAGCAAAAAGAATATAATAAATTTAGAGAAAACTGTATCAGGTGATAGGAAATCTGTTAAAGGATTTTTTTCCTTTTAGATTTTTAGAGCCAGGTATGCGTGAGAAAAAAACTGCGCCCGGGGCAACGTTTCAATTTGGCGCCCCCCCCCCCCCCAACTTTTTTCTTGTGACAGGCTAAAAAATGACGTTGGTAGTATAAATTTGGCGAACCTTAAATTTCCGCGCTCGGGGAGACCGCTTTCTTTGCTCCCCACCCTCCAACCTTTTTTTTTTTTTTTTTTTTTTTTCACGGCGAAACAAACTCACAAGATGGACACTTTCTAAAAGCAATCAAATGATATTCAGGATTTTCTAAATCATATAAATCCATCAAAAACCTGAAGTAGATTTTTTCGCGAATCCAATACTTTTTTATTGTAAAGAAGAGGAAAGTAAAAGGAGCGAGATATTGAAAATTAAAAGGTCAGTTCAGTAGTTATTCTTACACGCATACATAAACACACACATATAAAAGAATTGCATAATCTCTTCCGTTGGAAGTTTTTTAAAAAGTATATATAATTCGATAGAGCTTCGATCACTACAACGCAGATATATTTCCCATGAATAATAAATAAGATAAAATTTTCTAAGAAATATTAAATAAACAACATGTTAAACATTTTCATTTAAATCCTAGCAATATCATAACATATAACAATATGACGTTCGGAATATCATGACACCAAATAATTTTTTGTTGTTTTTTAAGTGATGGTGTTTAGTGTTTAATAGATAATTAGTGATTCCATTTGTGCATCGTTCTTCTTCATGGTCTGTTTCAACATTTTAAGGGACAAGCAATTGTGTCTCTGTAGTGTTAAATTCACCCCGGAATAATCGAAAAATTTTAGTTTAAAAATTAAAAAAAGCAATTTTGAAGCATTTATGAAGGAAAAGTTAAGTATATAAAATTTAGTTAAAAGTTTATAGCGCGAATCTTGATTAAAATTAAGTGGGATATAATCAGCGTTGAATTCAGACACTTTTCTCTGGGAGGGAATTCACTGGCTCCGGAGTGGGAGATTATAGAGTTCCAGGGGGGGGGGGGGGGGTATTGTATTTTTTAACTATTGAAAACGCAAAATTTCAAATTTTCCGGGAGGCATTTTATTGCTCCGGGGGGGGAATCGCCCCCGGGCCATCGGCCATCCCTTGACTTCAACACTGGGTATAATATATTTCACTGCCCCTCAAGAAATTAAAGACCCTACAACCTTGAACTGGTCATAACATTAAAATTACTTTAAATACTCATAACGTTTTTTCCATCATTCATATTGGAAAACTACATTTAAAACTCATGCATACTATATTTGTTATAATGATTGCAAATTAAAAATTGCTTTTGATTAATTTGCAAACCAAATGTTAAACATTTTGGTACTCTGTACAATGAAGATCAATCCCGCTTGATACATAAATAATCCCAGAATACACGGGATACATAAATAATTGTACAATTAATAATGTATACTTTTTTGTACTTATAAATCGGTACAAAATAATGTTAATTATTATTATTTTTTTTTTATTCTAAAAAAAATAATGCACATACCCAGAGCCGTGCGAAAGGGGGAGTGAAGGGGGTGGTCGCCCTGGGCGCGGAAATTTAGGGGACGTCAGATTTATACTACCAATGTCATTTTTAGCTTGTCACAAGAAAAAATTGGCGCAAGGTGGCGCGAAATTGAGTCTTTGCCCCGGGCGCGGTTTTCTCTTCACATGCCCCTACACATGTCTGCACATTTAAAACCATAAAAATGTATCAAAATCATAAATATATAGTAAATCTGCTGTAGGGGAATAATTTTGTAATGTACTTGATTAATATTTTCATCAATAATAAAATTTTCATCTGAGAAATTTTCGTTTGAAAATTTCGTTTCGAAGTTTTATTACTTATAAATTAAAAAAAGGAATAAAACTTAGGTTTCGGACAGCAACTTTCGTTTCGGTCGGATACCATTTTATATTTTATATCTTCACTAAAAAGCACTATAAAATAAAACATAAAATGAGCCCCCCACCCCCCACCCCCCCAAAAAAAAATGAATTCACACTATATAAACATGTTTCTCCATTAACGACAGGTCTATAGCCAAAACTCCGGTATTTAACATACTTAATCGTAAATACAATTATTAAAAATCTGCTCTCTATATCAATAAATAGAACTATTTACATAATAAGATTATCTCCCAATTAAATGAATATCAGGGGTGGGTTAAAATATGCCTGAACTTTGATAAAAAGGATACAAAGAAACTTGATAAAATATTGCAATCAAGGTATAACGGTATAAAACTAAAAATTTTACCTTTAAATTTGTTTTAAAATGCGTTTGTGTCGAAGGTTCCACTTATAACGGTAGACTTTGTTGTACACATTTGGCATGCTGCTTTAACTTTGCTGTTACTATCAACGGAAATTATTTTTAAAAATATCCCATCTAATATAGCGCAACGTGCAGTATCGCAATTCATTGATATATTATTATCCGGAGCTAAGGCGATATCAACCATTCTTTCACGAGATTTAAACATACATTACATTTCTTTCTGCTACTACATTAGCTTTCTTTCTATGGTTCTTAAAAAGTACTATACACAGCAAAACGCTGAATGATTCTTCCTGTTTATCACACAATAGCTTTTGTCGTTATCACAGCAACGTTATAATTATAAAAACTAGAACGTTAGAATTGTACATGTACAGTTCAGCAAAAATGCTTAAGTAAAACAGAAGCATTCATTCTAATCCTTATCATAGCCATAGTTGAAAAAGTATGTTTACATTAACTTCTAGAAACGAATCCTGTCAGACAAAACAAAACAGAAAAGCACCTGTTTTGCTTTTGTGAATCTTACATCTGCGGTGGTTTAAACGAAGCGACTTGAAATCTACAGAAATGTATTTTGAGTATGAAATGTATTTTCAAAATACAAAATACTTGGAAAAAGTGTTTGAAAATACATTACTAAAATACTTTCGTTTCGTTGGGATAAAATACAAAATACAAATGTATTTTGAAAATGTATTTCAAATACATGTATTTTCGATACTGCCCATCTCTGATTGAATGGTTGGACAGTTTGCAGGATGACTGCATAGTAGGGACATGGGAGGTGTCGAAAATATAGAGGGCGTTTCAATAACTATTTATTCCAGTTTTTCACGTTCATTGTGTTTGTAATTTTCTATTAGCATTCTGAAGATGGCTGAATGAAAATGAGTTGAAGCATGTCAATTTTTAATATATTTTAAATGTTTTATTATTAAAGTGACGTTCTATAAGCAAAATAATTATTTATAACTTAAGTTCTTATCTTTTCGTTGTAGAACACATATTATTATTATGATACAGTAAATATAGTCTTGAAAAAACTTTTAATAAGCAAATCAACTAAATTCATACCCACAATCGGTGACAATCACAAGATCGGTAATAATGAAACTATATTGGGAAAAATATAAAATAAAATGAATAAATATGAATTGTCGCGAGATGACAGGTTATGAAAGTAGATATTCTAATAAAAATGATTACCTGTAAAAATGATTTATTTTACCTTATTTTTAAATTTATAAATCATCTCGTGGCAAATTCCTTCCAATCTCCCCCTAGAAACTGAAAGAGACTGATTTATTGCAATATGCACTGAAGCGTTGCGCATTTCACGGATAATGGATGGAAAATAAAAAATTGCAAGGATAAATTATTTTTACTAGTGAAAGAACTGGACATTTAGACCATGATATGCTACAAATAGACTTTAAAATAAAAATAACTTAATTACTAAATGGTGTAGAAAATGTTGCAAAATTTAAAAACTATACAAGCATTAAAGTAAATTTAATAAATTCAACGCTTCGATTTTCGTCTGAGATGTTCATCAGGAAAACATCTTTATACTGATTCCAAACCAAATAAAACCGTCTTGAAATTCAAAAGTCCATCTATCTTACAAGGTTAATTTTATATCATTAATAGACAACTTAAACAGGATTACCTCTTAAACTAGAAAAAAGAAAGTGCTAATCGAAATTTGATATCTTAAAAGGGATACTAAAGAACGAAATGTCTTCACATTCGCTGTTCAGCCAACCAAATTGGTTCAGATGAAATCAGTTAATCCAAAATAAGTGTTTTAAGCAACTTTAGTTTTTCAGGAGGTACTGGCTTAAAAAATATATAAAGAAAAGGAAGAAAAAGAGAAAAAGGTAACGCAATACAGACAAATCCTCTTCTTACGACCCTCCTGATAAAAACGAGGAGAGACGAGTTAGAGTGTCTTTTTGGAATGCAAGGAACGTAAGGATGAAATGGGTACATGAGGAAAACTTGAAAATTGGCCATAAGATGTATTGCAAAATGGCTACCAATGACAGTTACAACGTGAATTCCAGACTACGTGTGTCCGTCAGTATATTAAATTGTATTAAGAAAATAGAGTACACATTAAAGCTTATCGCATCAAAATATTCGATATTATTTTATTTTAGAATGCAAGTGTTGCTTTTTTCATTTTCAGAAGCTACTGGAGAGTCTAAAATCAATTCCACATAAGTCGATGTAATTTTTAAATGATTCTATTAAACTATCGTCTATTAAACTATCGATTATCTATCTATTAATATAGTGCAGTGTCTAAATGTAATTTTAAAAAAGCAAAACATTAAAAGTAAAAGATATTTTTAACTACCATTACAAGAATTATTTTACTAACTTATTTTCATTTATTAAATGTTTAATTATTAAACATTTAGTAAATGAAAATAAGTTACTAAAATAATACTTGTAGTGGTAGTTAAATCTATCTTTTATAAATATTTTGCTTTTTAAAAGTTACATTTAGACGCTACATTATATTAGGAAGCTAAATACAGGGCGATACATATGAATGGGATAAAATGAACCGACAATCAGATTCATTTTGAATCACCCTGAACTACTGAAAGAATCCATATTTTTGAAAATTAATCTACTGTTAAAATTTATTTTAATATGGAAATTTTACTGTAGATTCTTATGTAGATAAATAATACCAATTTTTAGGTGCGTTCGTAATTATGTAAATACGTAGCACCTATTGTTGTCACTCAGTCCGTCCGTCTGTCTGTCTGTCCGTCTGTCTGTCTGTCCGTCTGTCTGTCTGTCTGTCCGTCTGTCTGTCTGTCTGTCTGTCTGTCCGTCCGCATATAACAACGCAAAAACTACCCAACCGAATCGTTTGAAATTTAAAACACATAATTATTACATAATTTTGTCGAGTCATTTCAAATTTTATGAAAATCGTATGGATAGATCAATTACAGGGACAATCAAAAGGATTCCGTTACATTATGGTCAATAGAGAAAAAAGTTTCAAATGCATTTTAATCGTTTGAAACTTAAAACGCATATTTATTACATAATTTTGTCGAGTCATTTCAAATGTTATGAAAATCGGATACATTGATCAATTACAAGGACAATCAAAAGTATTCCGTTACATTACGGTCAATGGAGGAAAAAGTTTCAAATGCATTTTAATGGTGTTACACTCATTTGAATATAACAGAATTGACATGAATCTATGAAATATGTACTAAAAATATATTTTGTACAATCTGTGATGCAAAGAATATTTATTATTAAATTACAGGGCCACACAAATGTATTCCACTAAATAATGTTATACGGGGAATCATTGTTTAGGGAGTGTTTTAATTATATTAAACTATTTCACATTTTATGAATAAGATATACGTTAATGAAGTACAATAAAAATTTCTCTCTGCATATTTACAGGAACACAAAGATTTCGACCACTATACTGTATCCAAAGTACGCTCTACTATATCCGCAAGATCTGAATATTTTAAAACTTCGTTATCAACGAACGCACCTCATTTGCTACGCTTTACGTGCAGTTTCCAACTTGTTTAGATCTATATGTGTATTATAGTTTGTATGAATGACATGTTGTGATGTGTTAATAATTACTTATAAAATAAAATACATTTCACTGTCAAACTACGATTTTGTTTTCTAAAAAAAAATCCCCCCCCCCCCCGCCTTTAAATATAAACTATGATTTCTTTTATGATTATTTAAAGTAATTTTGAAAAGCTACCGAAAATAAGCCAAGTTAAGTCATAGCAAGAAAGAATTTTTTTCTAACATAACTTCTTTTTAATGCTTCCATTCCTGTTGATTTTGAATTACCTTTAGAGATTTAGTGTTTATAGGTAGGAATATAAAACGTAAAACTCTTCTAGCTAATAGAAAAAAAATCATAACCTAAGGCACAAAAATTTTAGCTGATTAAAAACAAGTGGGTAACTGTGATCGCAGATCGCATAATTTCTTTCAAAACAATTTATCCTTTAATTAATAAATCCGAATTTTTAATTTATAATTATTAAATTCTCACATGGATGATAGAACTAATAAATTTAATTTTAAAATAATTATAAAAGGAAATTCTTTATTTTAATCAAATTAAAAATAATCAAGTTATTTAAATAAGATCCATTTTTTTTTTTTTTTCAAAATTTGAAATTAAGAAAGTTTAGCGGACTCATGAATAAAAATTTAAATTTCTAAAAACGAAAAAAGTTGTTTAAACCAAATTTAAAATGCTGAATCATAAATAAATCGCAATAGTTTTTAAAATAGAACAAAAATTGAATTCCAAAAAATATTATGAATTTCAAATGAACAAAATCCTAATTTTTTAAACCCTTAAATTGGCAAAAAATACGAAATATCTTTTATTTAAATCCATCTAAATATGAAAATTTCACTTTCCAACATAAGTGATCAAACTAAGAATCTTTTGTTTACTAGCAAGACTTTTTTTTTTTTTGCAAGCTATGATCTCTACATATCAAATATTAAAATTAAGGTACTATTAAAATTTAAGTCGCAAGAATGAACGAATAAAATTGAAAAAATTAATTAAAATAATAGATATTTTTTAAATTTTATGATTTGTTATGTGACACTAGATATTCAGCTTTAAGGGAACAAAATTTGAAGACACTGGCTTATGCACTTTTTGTGTAACGGACTGTGACGTAAAAGAAGACAAAGGACACACTGTTAAAACTAATGGTGACACATTGCACCTTCTAGGGGTGAAAGGCTTGTCTCATTGGTGACACCCCTAAAGGAGCCAGATGGCACCTTTAATTAGGGTGAAAAGATGGTACCCATAATCCAGAGTGCCCAATAATAAAAAATTAAAAAATATACACGCCGACTTTCGGCCCTCGAAGGATTCGAACCCACAACGTCTGATTACAAGCTCAGTGTTCTAACCGTTCGGCCATCGAGCACACCTTCATTCACTCACAGCCGCAGATTTTACTTACCGTCAGCGAAAACAGAAAGACACACGTCACAGCGCATGCGCGAGGTGCCATTCACCCGACGAGGTGCCACATTGCTGCCAATACGAAGTGCATGGCACCTTATTTAGCTCCAATCACCCAGTAAGAGACCTGTGGCACTGCAACCACATATCCAAGCCCCTATGACACCCTAGGGTTCCAAATGGCACCGCCTTTTCACCTCCGGGTCCCAAATGGCACCGGTTTGTCACCTTTACTTTTAACAGTGCAGAGACGAATAGCGTTTCGTCAGTTGAACGAAACCCTAAAAAAGACTAAGGAAATATTTTACTTTATAATGGCATTGAATTACTTTTATCACACATTCACATAGTAATGTGACTTACTATTTGCAGTTTTAAGTATGCAGACAAACAATATAAAACATGAGCTGGTGTTTTTTCAATAGGCGAAGCCATAAACCAGGGGTAATGCAAATTAAAACAAGAAACTTGTTTTTCCATGATATTGGGAATTTGGTTATACATATAAAAGCAATATAAAATTTTACTTTCAAACAATATATATATATATATAAGAAGGTGGGAATTAGGGATGCACCGAATATTCGGTATCTATTCGGTATTCGGCCTATTCGGCCACGTTACCGAATATTCGGTTAGACCGAATATCAAACTATTCGGTTCAGCCGAATATCAAACTATTCGGCCTGCCGAATATTCGGTTTAGCCGAATATCAAAGTATTCGGCCAAATCTTATATATTCAATGAAACCTTTTAAAACACATTTTTAAACTTTTCACAATTTCAGCTTATAACTGTCAATTTATAAATATATTTAAAATAATTAAAAAGAAAGTCATATTTAAATAAAATATAATGTTTTTACATTATTTATTTGTTGTTTATAAAGTATAACTTAAGAAAATTAACCATGAGAAGGATTAAAATGGTGATTTATTAGGATTCTCCTTAAGAATAAATGATGTGCAAATGCAAGTTCCTAAATTTTGTTTAGTAAATATTCTGTTTCTTGCTTTTCCCAAATAAAAGACCTTAAACAAGAAAGAAAAACTTTTGAGAATAGTAATAGCTATCAAGGCAATTTTTGTTCATGAAACCATAATCAACTTATTGACTCATAAATACATTGTATTTCATCTCACTTTAGATCAAACTTATGTTTTCGTTTGTTGCATTAACAATAAATAAGATACCGTACTGTATTTTCAACTTGCATGCTTTGATTTCTGTAAAATATGATATGATGGGAGGGTGGAAAATGCCATCTAGGCTCATAGTTCTTTTCATATGAATATATGAAAAGAACTATGAGCTAGATATTCCTTTATTCAGAATTAAGTTGAAAGTATTTGTACTTTATATTTAAAAAAATCTGCCTTGAGTTATTGAAAAATGACAATTAAGAGACTGTAAAGTTTTACTTCATCCATGTTTTCATTATTTCTCTTAAATTCGTAGAAGAAACCATGAAATTTAAAATTTTATTAATTCAAAAAGTCTCATAATTGTGCTTCTTAAATAACTAAAGGCAGATTTTTTTTCAATACTAAATTTTCTTATAAAACACCCTTGTTTATCAAAATGTAAGTTTCTTTTATTAAATATTATGTAAAATTGTTTTAAAAAGTAACATTTTATACCTTTAAACTTTGAAATATAAAAAGTATTTGGAAAGCCGAATATTCGGTATTCGGCCGAATAGTCAACTATTTGGTTGGCCGAATATTCGGTATTCGGCCCAACAATTACTATTCGGCCAGCCGAATATTTGGTATTCGGTTCACCTGTCGGCCGAATATTCGGCATTCGGCCAAAATCACTATTCGGTGCATCCCTAGTGGGAATAAAGGATGAAGTGTCCAACAATAAAAGATAATAAACTCATAGATTCAATGAACGTGATATCTCAAGCGAGACTCGTGTGATAATGCGGAAAAAGAGCGAGCTGTTCTATAGATTTTAGCCATGGAGAGTTTGGTCGATTTTTAATAAAAAGCTCTGGAAGTTTGTTTATGATAACTGTTATTCAGTTCTACGGTGATATTTGAATGTTAAGTATATATTTTATGTCTATTAAACCTTTTTATGTTTTGAAGAACATTAGTTTTGCTTAAATAATAAGTTATTCACTTAAAATCCCATATGTATATATATTCTATGGAAATACATATAAGATTGCATATACCTTTAGTTATTATTAAGTGTTTGAATAGAACTAATCAGAGATGAAATTGGAAACATTCGCTTACATACAGGGTGACCATAATAAAACGACTCTATTTTAAAGTTGTCTAGAGATAAAACTATTTTTCATAAAGATGACAAATTTCTTGAAAGACATAATATAAAATATAGGTATTTGTTTATGCTCTCCGCCCCCCTTCCCCCCAAAAAACAGGTTCAAAATTTTGCCACCAGAGTGCGATTTTAATAAATTACACATTTAGAATTATGATAGTTTAAAAATTTTATTTATTAATTTAACTTTATTCTAAAGACAGCATTTCACGGCGTGTTCCTAGCATTTCCAAGAACACACTGAGGTCAACTGTGGAACATGCTATCTTGCGATAACAGATGGTATCCTAAAAATGATGGTCGTCATGCAGAACATGTTTGGTTATAACAAAATTTCTTAAGCTATCGCAAATGTATGACAAATGTGGAATTCGTTAAAAAACGACCTCAAATTATTTTTTTCGGTCAAAAAATTCTTATGCCTTTATTAAACCTTATACCTTTATTCTTATTTCTTATGCCTTTATTATGTCCTCCACAAAATTTCACAACATTCTGAACAATAGTTTCGCCTATAGATAACTTTAAAATAGGGCCGTATAGTTATGGACATCTTGTAAATAAAACTTCTAAACTATTGTAATGTTAAATGTGTAATTTATTAAAAATCGCCCTCTAGTGGCGAAGTTGTGAACTTCTTTTCTTTTTTTAGGGAGGGGGGGGGGGCTTAAAAAATTTCCATCCTTTTATTATGTCTTTCACAAAATTTCACGACTTCATAATCAATAGTTTTGTATGTAGACAACTTTAAAATAGGGTTTTCCGTTTAATCATGGCCACCCTGTGTGTTACAACTAGATTAGACTACATCATTTGTACATATTGTGTGTGACTCACAATGCCTATGTTAAATATTTTCGATTTGAGTTTTTATTTATAAATAAAGTTTAAAAATCAAAAATATTCACAAATATAGACTATATTTATATTTCTATAAAGTTTAAATCCAAAGTATTTACAGAACCTGATTATTATTATTATTTTTTTTTTTTTCTAGAAATAAAATTTAAATGAAAAGTATCAACAAATCTTGGTTTATTTCATTTTTATTTTTTGTAAATGAACTTTGAAAAGTTTACTTATATATACAAATAAAACTGATTTACTTGCTTCCTTTAATAGAAATACATCTTCGATATTTTATTTCTTTCATATTTTATTGAGTGCCAAAGTTCTAACGATAATTTTTATATATGGAGTATATTTAATGTGCACGATTTTTTCTTTTAATCAGTGCTTATAATGAAACATTTCCATATCTTTTAATTTTTGTATTATCTATCACAACTGACGAACTTTTCACCTGATAAGTAGATAAATCATTAAATAACTTGAATCCAACATTAGTCATTCTGTCAGTTCGAGTACTTTCAAAAGAAATATTGTTAACACAAAGCCCAACAGTAGCTTAAATTAATGAACATCCGTAATGCAAGAATCATGAAATTATTGAATTATTTTTTTCCCACTCACATAGTACGATGATTTACGACTTGCAGTTTTTAAGTATTAACAGAGAAGCATAATGAAAAACCTGAGCGCTACAATAGTCTCAATAGGTGACGTGATTTGGAACATATAAATCTTGCTTTTCGATGAGCGTGGGAATTCAGTATCCCATCGATCATTTTATTAAAAAGCTAGGCTAGAAAAAAAATGAATCAGTAACAACAGGTTAAAAAGAGCACCTAATCTTCGGTCATATTCCCCCTCTCCCACCTCCCCTGTTATAAGCAGAGACAGAAAAATATCATTAGTAAAGACTTGTGTAAATAAGATTGTTTAACCTTATTGCAGGCTATTATTCTTTTTCATATGAGGCTTAATCATCAAATAAACAAGTCTAGTTATCCTTTCTTTTATGGATTAGAGAATCTCAATAATCATAATTATAAATGATTCAGGAAATTGAAATTCTAATGTCTATGTCAGCATTTATGGGTGAATATAAAAAATACGGAAATTGCACTCACCACAATAAAATAATATTAACACAGTAATAAAAAATATTAATAATATACATATAATATAAATGTTATGTAATGCAATTTTTTTTAATACATTCTAATAAAAAATATTCTTAAAAGTATTTTCAAGCGACATTATATTTCTAATAACACAAATAAAGCAATTAAAAGACTTAGAATTCCAGATTATCATTTTCTTGGCATGTCGCACTCTGATGCCCTTCTGCTATACTGTATAAATATCTTTTTATGTTTAAATTTTTAATTAATATTTGTACCTTATAAAACAAATATATGAGAACGGTAACAAATTCTGTATTTTACTAATAATTTTTCATCATCAAAATAGGTTGTCACTGAAAATGAATGTCATTTTCCTGGCCTGCATTTTCGTTCTTTATCATGTATAAATAGGGCGCTGCAGAGTAATTCTTATTTTTGACATAATTCAAGTCGGAAGTAGTAAAATCATAGCTATTAGCAAAATCTTTTTGATATTTCTTCGAAAACATTTTGATTAAATTCTTTGTACAAATTGAGTAGACTTTTATTGTCATTTTCTTGGCTTCCATAAATTAACAAATAAAACTGAACATTGCACGGAATTTGAGCTTCTATAGTGAAAACATGTTCCTTTAAAAAACATTAAAATGTTAGACCTAAAAATAAATAAACAAGAATGTAAAAAATGTTTTAGAAGGAAATGGCCATTATCCTGGCATACAAATGCCAAGAAATTACATAATTAGCTTATTATTTCAGTTCTTCAACGTTTAGTAATTTTACGTGGAAAATCCTTTATTCTTTAATAGAAAATAAATTTACCTCTTGAAATTTTGAAATTTTACAATGGACACTTTCAGTGTCTCGGATGATTAAAATCTGACATTTTGTGATATTGACCCTAATGATACCCTCAGTATTCCCGATTTACTGGGTTTTTTTATATTTATATAAATATAAATGTCTCGTATTCAGTCCAGATATTTAAGATAGAAATTTTATATTTATCTAATAACAGACATTTCGTTATTAAAATTAATCGAAATTTACTATTTAGATTTTCTGATATGAATTCTGATTCTCTCAATTACGCAATATCTGTAAGGCATTCTAACATGGACATTAGAGTATAGAGAGTTAACTACATTTTCCATCTATCTGATTAAATTTATGAAAGATTAAATCTTATTGACACAGATGATAAAGTTTATGACCGATTATGAATGATATAGAAATCTCAAATTATCAAAATGAAGGGGAAAGAATACTCTAAAATAATTACCTATAAGGAAAAAATGCACGGGTAATGCAGAATAAAATCTTAAACAGAAGCAAAATTAGATTTTCTGAAAGAATTTCGGTCTTTTCTATTTAGATATTGTGGTACTAAGTCAAGAATGAATCATCTGAAATTCGTCTAAATGTTTGCAAAAACACAAATGTCAACATTCATATATATATATATATATAAACATTACATTTAAAATATTTTTTACTAATTTGTATTAAGATCTGTTAATTTTATTTATAATATTTTCTCTGTGTTAAATTATGTATTTTTTCCATATCAGATTTTCCACATTGAATAAATCGATTATGAAACACTTTCTAGTACTGTCAAAATGTTAAGAAATTTCCTTTTCTCATAAATGAAATCCGGTCATAATCCCGAATTCTTTCTTGAGTTTCTGTTAATTAACAATAAATGCTACGTACTCTATTATCTATCGAAAACATGTCGTAGTGTCTTTATCATATTTTTCAATTTTATTATGTTCGAAATATCATCTCATTAAAATGCATCATAAACGATCACCCCGCCCCCCCCACACACACAGCTCATAATGTAATAGAGTTATTTTGTGTGTCCGTACGAGCGAACTATAAATGCTACTTATTCTATAGAGAGAGCTTGTTTTGTTATGCCTCAGAAAAGAATATCAGTAAATTTTATTATGCCTGAGTGTTGTAACATTGTTAAAATGCATCGGAAACGATCACCATCACCCCACCCCGATAAACCAAATTGTAATGGAATTCATTTTTCTGATTAGGTATACGAACTATAAATGATGTACACTTCATTTTAAATTCCGAATATTCAACAGTGAACCTCAATAACATGCATTAATTACACGGCAATTCGAGTATCAGGGCCGAAACTAGCTATTTCTACACTGTCAAACATATATTTTGGCGCCCCCCCCCCACACCCACACCGTTGTCTAGAAAGTAAATTCAGCAAGGGAAGTTTATTAAATTTCTAATAGCCAGCTCATTTTAAAATTTTAAGTGTGTAATCAACTACGTAATCAACTTTGTCAAATATTGATTCATTAAAATTTTATAAAAGGAATCGAAAAAAAATCCACTTTATACAGAATCCTTATACCGTACCATCCTTAGATTCTTCTGTGCTTTGGCGTAAGCCAGACAGAAATATTTTATGTTACAATACCATGTTAGACATTAAGAGGAAGAAAGACAATCAAAAACTTCATTTGACGTTTCCTTCGCTTTACGTTCTGGGCACACGCTCCCTATGCCCCTCCCCGCCCTGTCTGTTTCACCCTGTCAAGTATAATTGCAAGGGTTAGAGCATGACCAGATGGACATTACAAACCGAATTCATAAACACTTTTCAATTATTTTATAAAATAAAAAAAGAAAACGAAAATTTCTGGCATATTTCATCGTTTATATTTTCTTTATAGTAAATTTCGAATATCACATATTAAAAATGCAACAGAAACATAATGTTTCCTAATGTCTCAATCTAATGCAAAATAAAAACCGGTTTCCCTCATAATATCATAAGAACAATACTTTGCACCCATTCTAGAGCTACCGATGACCGGGTTTTCCGATAAAAAAGATCAAGCCATTTTTTTTCTTTCTTTCTTTGGGAGAAAAATAAAATCGCTCACCAATTATATGGTATAGTAAGAAACTGGATCAGGCCATTATGCTACTCTGCTTCAACGAAGAAATAATTGGAATTTCATTTATGAATGGATCACGTTTGGAATAGTAGAATATATTAATTCCTCTCCTAAGAGAAACAGTTGATAAAGGTTAATTTATATATAATTGTTTGAAGAGAGGTGTCATTATGTATTCTATCCATGTACCTATAATTAATAAATGAAGTTTTTTCGTTAACACTGAATTCGTCAAGAAGATTAATGATCGAACATAATTAACTGTACGGGAAAGTATTAGTTAACGTTAAAATTTGCAATCAAAAACTTCATTATCATATTACTTATAAAACTATGATAATCATTGTGTCAATCTTTCTTATAAACAAATCACTTGAAGATGAATTATTTTTTAACAGAGCAAAGATAAAGCGAACAAAAAGAGAGATTAGGCTTAAAACCAGAAAAGTTGAAAATGCATTTTATGTACTATGGTATATACTGTTGAAATGTATTTTCCGATCTAATAATCCCCGAATCAAGATACTTAACGAACTCTCCCATCTGGCGCGATAAGAACGAAAAACATCATTAAGTTAGAATTCACACTAATGATTATCGAAACTTATTTCTGGGTTTTTTCTGTGCCATCTGGAAGTTACAAAAGACATATGCAATATTTCCAGTCATCAGAAAGCGTTTCCAGAACTCTATGTATAAAGAACATTACGAACTGATAAACATTTATTAGTATGCTTTATTCTTTGACTTTAAAAAATAACCCATTAAAATTAATTAGCTGATTGCACTATTATGTGAAAGTGCGCTTGCTGTTAATGTTTTGTAATGTAATTAAGCATATGTTTCTCACTCTATATTTGACTCTCGCACCGAGAGGTCATAAATGTTTGCTGCTCCGTTAAATTTACTATATTAAATATTCTTTATTTTCTTCCTTAAAGTTAGTAGTAATTACTTCGACTGCTTCTTCATGAAGGTCGTGAATTAATCCCCACCCGGGGCACATAACATCTTTTGTTCAACGTCAACAAATGGATGAACACTGTTTAATAAAAATGCAACACTTATAGATAGTGCACCACATCCCTTGGATTAGCCGGTATACGAGAACTGGATATCTATAAAAGGTAAGAGAATATTTATTTATTCCTTTTGCTTACCTGAGTTAAATGTTGAGACATCTAAACCTATAATTTGACGATGAGGTATAGAACTCGCGCCAATTAAATGTTAGGAATATTTTCCAACATATACGAAGATGTACGTTATGTGTACAGGGTGTCCAGCAAATAACACCCTGATTTCAAAATTAAATTTCTCAAAAACAAAGATCGATAGTAATATGCGGTAAACGGTTTTTTCATTAGGTAAGCTGTAAAAATCTTATACAAAAGTTTCGAACGGTAAATATTTTGAAAAGATTGTGTTCTGATTGCAAAGAATGCTTTGATTTGACATTTTTCTTGCTTTAGATTGCCTGTGCAGAGAAATAATTTTTCAGCTTACAGTGCAATATTTTAAAGATTTTTCGAAGTAAATTTTTAGAATTTCGAAATTTCAAAAATTTAATTTAAAAAAACTATGAAATATGGCACTTTAAGCCGAAAAACACATTCTCTGGCAGCAATCTAAAGCAAGAAAAATGTCAAATCAAAGTATTCTTTGCAATCAGAACACAATCTTTTCAAAGCATTTACCGTTCAAAACTTTTGTATAAGATTTTTACAGCTTACCTAATGAAAAAACCGTTTACTGCATATTACTATCGATCTTTGCTTTTGAGAAATTTAATTTTGAAATCAGAGTGTTATTTGCTGGACACCCTGTATCTTGCGTATAAGTGAAGTACGTACGTTCATAACATATTGTACAGTATTCACATATTTGTATTCTGCAGCGACAGATCATTTCGTGTATTTCTACATACAGGATGATTCCAATTGTTATTTTTCTTTGACATCTTGTTGGTCCCCTAACTGTTCTCCTTATCAAATCGATTTTGATGTGTATGAGGTCAAACATACTCTTTATAATTCTGAAGTTCCAGAAGAATCTGGCAAGAAAATTTTTAAATATTTGACAAAATATCTAAAATTGAAAGACTCTGGTCATTAATGACCATACAGTGTATGTAATTGCTTGAAGTAAGATATAATTATGTAGTCTAGCTATATCTCTAACTAATAAGTAGTTTTTTTCTGTAACAATGAATTCGCTAAAACGATTAATTATGGGACATGCGAAAAAGTATTACTTAAATTAAATTTTATAATAAAGGGGAATAAAATGAGAATATTTTTATCATAATTATCGTATCATTTTATTATCCAATTACAATTTTATGAAGACTAGTATAAAAATGAAGCACGAGCGCGTTTCGGGCCCGGGCTCAGTCCATCTCATCTCGAGTAAGAGTCTTTGGGAACCAACCCAACGACGGTTATTGCAAGTTAAAGGCAGGGCAAAAATAAATAAGAATAACAAATTGTTTTCAGACAAATAAAATAACAAATCAGAAAAAAGAGTAAAAATGTGACTTTCATTCAATTAAGAAACATATAAACAACTTTCTAGGAATTCTCTCTTTTTTTGCATCATGATATATGAAAAGAAAATAGTGAAATCAGTGATAATAAAATGGCATCACTTGTTTGAAAAGAGAAACTTGAATCCGGATTAGTTTTTGAATAACCATCTACACTTTCTTGGAAATGCTAATTGCATTTCTCTTCGCAAACGAGATATATCGTATGTGGTCTGAGCTTAATGATCTCATGTTTTGCATATCTGAAATGAAAAGAGATATTTTTACTCACCAGTCATTAAATCAAGTAACGTAGTCAAGTAAGCCGACAGGATATCGTCTTCACGTTTAAATATATCTCATTTGAATAGTTTTTTCAAGTTGCTCAAAAATAATTTAAAACAAGTATGCAATTTCAGAAGCTCATTTGGCTTAGCTATAATGAATGGGGGATTTAGTTATCGCTTAAAATAAAAGTAATGCAAAATTAAATGGTTTCAAATGGTTATAAGGAGAATCACTCACTTGATATTTTATTTTCTTTGTACATAGATAGGGTGGGGTATGCCAGGGATAGTATCTATTCTGCAGTTCACGAAGGAAGGGGAAAAGCATTTTATTTTCTTTAAGTAACTTACGTGAAAATACTTAATAAGTAGGGATGGGACGAATAGTGATTTGGCTGAATAGCCGAATACCGAATATTCGGCCAAATTTTAGGCCGAATACCGAATATTCGGCGGCCGAATACTAACTTTTTTCCCAATAAAGAAAAAAAAAATTTTATATATAATTTAAAAAATAGGCACTCATTAATAATTATTACTCTTAAATGTGCTTTTAAATGTATTCTAAAATTTGAAACACTTATTTTAACACAAAAAAAATATGAAATTGCATTATATTCTTTTATCTTAATGTACATCAAATTCATTTTCGGTAAGTCAGGATGGTAAAATATTTCCATTAAAATATGAACAATGTATTTCACTTTTACTATCAAATGATACTTTTATCTTTTCTTGATTCCAAAATTAATAATTCTTAATCTCTCTCTCTCAGAATTCACAAAGAAATAATTTTTGAAGTAACCTTTAATGAAGTAAATTTGATCATTAAGAGTTTGTGTCCCTAATAATAAGCAAATTCGTAAGAATGAGACTGTTTGGAAATCAGTTGTCAATCTTTAAATTACAAATTACGTTAAAGCAAAAGGTTATGCTTAAAGTAGAATGCATATGTTAACAAAATCTTTGACATTTGAATTGGCACATACAATATTCCACTTATTCAACAATCATTAAAAGGATAAACAGAAATTGATAACAACATGAATGAAGGAAGATGTAAATTAAAAATATATACATAATAATGTTACATATTTAAGCCAGTAATTATGCAAATAATTATTTAAAAGTGAAAACTATAGAATAAACTAATTATTTTGTTCAGCATTTAGAATTTATGTTTAAATATTTATAAAACCATCTTTATAAAGCAAGTTGTGTCATCTAATGTGTATCTAGTTCGACACCAGTTCGGTTTTCAGATGTATCGTTGTATTTGGAATAGTAATATTTGATATTTAATTTTGAAAATAATTCTTCGTTAATATACCTAGTGAATCATTTTTCTCATTTCTCACTTCATAGAAAATAAGTTATGAATTTCATAAGAGCCTTTTTTAGATGTGCATGGAATTTACAGACATTAGTAAATATTCGAGTGTTTTAAATTAGTGTTTTTTTTTTTTCTTTTTTTTTTTTCTTTTTTTTTTCGCAAAGTGTTTTTATATTTTGAATTGTAACACATTCTCTAATGAAGACATTTCCTGTCCAATTAAATCTCCAACTTGGGCAGCATTTTCAAAAATATCACCAACCTTTATAGGAAATACAGAAAGGCTGTATATTTTTTAGTATTTGAATGTATGTTTTGCAATAGTATTTGAATGTATGGATTTGTATGTTTTGCAAGTAAGAATGAGACTGACTTCATAAGTGAAGTAACCAATTTGGATTAGAGGAAAAAGAATTGCAAGAAATGAAATTCTTCAAATCCTAAGTTTATTTGGCAAGATATCTTTCACTATTCGGCGAGATTTCAGCAATATTCGGCGAGATATCTCTAAATATTCGGCTATAGGTATTCGGCCGGAGTATTCGGTCAACAAGCCTTCAATATTCGGCCAACCGAATATTTGGCAAAAGGGCCGAATAGGCCGAATACCGAATAGTGGCCGAATATTCGTTCCATCCCTATTAATAAGATGCAAAAAATACCTACTACTCAGGGTTCTCCAATAGAGAAAAAAAAACTTTATAGCCAAGTAAAAAAACAAAATAGCAAATTAAATTTAAACCTAAAATCTTAAAAACTCAACTAAAACTAGGATAATAATTTTGCGATCAGTACTAGCAGTGAGTCATCAGCTGTAGGTTCTCGAAACAGCTCGGACGCAGCAGAACGGGTATTCTACGAAAGACATCACACGTCAGTGATCTTGGGTAGATGTGACTGACGGACAGACAGACAGAAGACTGAGACGAATAGAGTTTCGTCAGATGAACGAAATGCTAAAAAGAACAATAAAGTTCATGTCGTTCGAAAGTTTCTGTACCTTTTTGGTCCTCGTGACAAGACCTTTCTAACACCACCAACTTTGCAAAGTGAGACTTTTTTTCTTCTTTAATTCTCTGTGTGTCAACGATCAAGAAAATAGACCGCTTCTTATAAACGGTTGCATTCTGGAGGGTGGTTTCTATCATTTTCTTGATGTTTGTGGCAAGATCTTTCCAATGACATCAGTATCCTTCACGAAATTCAGTACTAAAAGTTGAATATATTCCCTAGTACTTCTTTTCAAAACTAATTTCAGAACTTTATACTTTGTTTCCTTTTTATTCTTTTACTTATTTTTAAAAATTCAATTTGATTTCAGTTGAGTGAGCACAACCTCTTAAACTATATACTCGAAACATCCAGACGTTAATCTAATCGAACAGTAATGGTTCTTTAAGGATTATGCCAAGACGTTCGGTAGGAAACCATTCGGTAGAGTGCGTTATTTTCCAAGGGAAACCATTTCTCTGGCTTTACCACGGAAATTTGTAGTTTTTTGGACATGAAAAAGTTAACTAGCTTGCGTTAGACAGTAGTTTGCTTAAATGGACTTACCCGGATTTAGAGCATCGACTGTAGGTTAGTAAAGTATTGTCTATCGATGCGTATATCCATGTCAGAATTGATAGGCTTCTAGACAAGCAAGCAGTGGATATGAAAATCATGGCGTAGACAGCATTTGTTTTAGTGGAAAATGCAAATTATTCCATTTGAATCGATATAAAAAAAATTCCACGCATTTATATCAAGCAAAAGAAAAAAAAATGATTCACGTTAAAGTTTAGTAACATTTAGAGTTTAGTAGTATTTAGTATAATTTAACCTCTTCGGACCTGGTGTATCTTATAGGATACATATCTTTACAATTTTTTTTCACATATATAAATAATGTAAAAAAAGAGAAATTGGTGTAAATGGAGGTCTAACAGATAGAAGAATTAAACAAAATAGTAATTTGCTTGTTATAGCTCTTTTTTAGTAAGCTACGTGTTATATAAAATTGGCTTGAGGCAAAAATGTACGAAATGAACAAAGATGAAAACACAAATAATTTTATTGTGCGTTAAGATATCATTTGTAGAGTCCATTAGTAATGAAAAATTACCAAATATATATTTATTTTATGTTTTTCAGTATTTTTACAATGCAAAAAAATATAATAAAATTAAAAAATCCAAAGAAATTGTCAAAAAATGTCTTTTTTGAGTCCCGATGTATCATTAATTTTTATCAACAAAAAATAAATTCTAATTTTTTTTGCTGATCAATCTTTTTTAGGTATCGGTTTGATAATATAAATCCGTAACTGAAATTAAAAAAAGTACATAAATAAACCCTGGGGTCTGAAGAGGTTAAACAAACCCGTGTCAATAGCATAGCAATTTAAATATGATGAGAAGTGTCAAGTAGATATTTTGAAACAAATTGAACACAAGGATTATGGATAATTAATAAATTATTTACAATTGATTTATAAATTTGAACAGTATAAGAAAATTATTTAGATCTTATCATTCAAACTAATTATTTATGTCACATTTGAAGTTTAGAAATTTTAAGACATTTAAATAGGAGAGACTGGGGCACATGTAAACATGGGCCAGATGTCAGCATCACATTTTTTCAATAGTTATTGAAAAAATGTATAATAATAATAATAATATAAAAAATAGTTTTTTATTTGAAAAGGGTTATTAAAAATGATAGACATACGGTAAAATTTTTTGAAGCTCTTGGACATTTTCTTTGTTCTTTGTAGCCAAAACATTGTTTATACATCTCAAAATTAACATCTTATTAGTTCCAAGTTGATAAGCGAATAACTTTATTTTTTTATTCATTTATTTTAATTTGAGGGTTTTAACATATACTATGAATACTAATAAATATTTTTAAACAATTTTCTCTCTTCTAAAATTGATGTATGTTAATTGATGATTTATCAATTTAACTCTAAGGGGCGGGAGTACTTGTGAACAGATTAGTTGGGGCTGGTACAACATAATCGCCTCAAAAATCATTCTGTAATACTGTTCTTTTGAGTTACTTTCATGAGAAATAATGTCAGTTTTAATATCTATAATTTTTCTGAAATAAAAAAAAATATATTTTCTTATAAAAAATTAATTTTGTATTGAAACTTCTACAAACATATTTTTCAGCAAGTACATGAAGAGCAACAGGCCCATTTAGGTTCAATTATAATTTAAATAGAGTTTATGTTTTCTAAAATGCAATAAGGGTTATGTTATGTATTATTTTACTAAATGACTTACAATACTTTTTATGCATTGTTATTTCAAAAATGTCATCTTAAATAATTTAGAATTTTTTTCCATTTCATTTGTTCCAAAACTTGCATTGATGGCTACTCTCTAAAACAATTATGTTGAAGATGCTTTGAATGCGATATAGATATCAGTAATATATTAATAAAATAAAATTTTCAAACTGATAACTATCGTAAAAATCCCGATTATACCCCCTCCCATCTTAGAAAAGCAAAAGAAGTTTTTTTTTTGAGGGGGGGGGGGCTTATAGTCGAGATTTTTTTTAAGATCCTTATTCGTCTATAATTTACAAATATATAAAGCAAATACGAGGCGGATATCTTTTGTATATTAGCAGATTTCCGATGAAAGGTTTCTAAATGCCTCCTTTCTAAAATTTCTCCCGAACAAAAACCCAATAACAAAATTTAAAAGCTTTAATTGCTTTTTTAAAATTCTTTCATATTTTTTTTATTGCAACAGTATTTAATAAATTATTTACCCCCCCCCCCCAAATAAATAAATAAATACATAAATCTACTTATTTACATTCCCTAATCTTTTGTTTAAACGTATCTCCCAGAACCTAGAGAAATATATATACATATTTTTCTTTCTGAATTTAACGGGTAATATAACTAATCATTATGATGACAAATGAATAACAGAATAAAAAACATGTCAAAGAATGTTCACAACTACCTCGCTGATGGAGTACATGTGGACAAATTTTTGAACCTATAAAACTATTTAAAAAATTTAAAAACAATGCAGGTAATTTTTAAAATATATGTACCATATGTAAAAGAAAAGTCTGTTTACTACATTGAGTAGTTTTTGTTTTTAAAAATTAACGCAGTTTTGAGAAAAGGGTATATTTATGTGAACTGTATACGTATGTCCCAGTCACCCCTATATAAATTTACGATTGTAAAATTAATAAGGTTCGCAACGTCCTGCAGATTTTTTAAATAATATTACTACTATTTCTAAACAATGTTAATATTACCTTTCTTTAATAATATAAACAAAAAGGAAAAATACCATGAAATTTTTTCGCTTAAAAATAGTGACAGCAAACATATAAAGTGTATAAGATACTGCGATCCCTGAATGTTTGAAACAAGTAGGGCAAGTGACAGGGGGATGTAGTAATGATCTGATAATCCTGACCTAATAAAAAGTTTTCACAGAAAGTAGTAGCTTTCGTTACGATTCACAAGAATTACATCTTTTGAAACTATCTTATAAAATACTGATATGAAAAATAAATAAATAAAACCGCGAATTGAATGTTTAAGTATTAAATGAAACGAAATAAAAATGCGACTCAGACGGAAATTAAAAGTAATTATGCACATCGAGTTTTATTATTTTAACTTGCATATTATTTTATGATACATGAATTTCAAAATAAATTTTATTTATCGAATATGACAGTACATGTTGCATTTCATTAACTGATTTGCCGTTCCCGGAGAGACGTTGCGCCCCCCCCCCCCCTCATCTCCCTTTGTCACAAAGTGTCACAATTCAGTGTACCCCGCATATATATATATATATGTTATGGATCATATTTCAAATTTTATAACTGAACTATTTAAACTTTGACTTTGTGTTTTAAAGACTTTTGTGAGGATAACAATTAAAATGATTAGTGTACTTATTTTGTATGAAATAAGATTAAAATTTAGAACAAAAATTATAATTAACTTACAATAGTAATACAATATCAATATGAAAGAACAAATTAAAACATTAGTATTTTGGAATTTGAAATGAATTTTAACAGTATATTTGGCTTTAATTTTATAAACACAAAATATTTTAAATTCAATATAATTTAAAACTTGAATCTGCTGATTTTTAATGTTTTCATTTTAACAAAAATGTGTAATGTCACATTTCTTCTTACCCCCTGCCCTCCCCCTTGTCACAAACTGTCACAATTTCAAGAACCCTTTTACCCCCTCCAAGCGTGACATCATTTATATGGACTATGGACGGCCCCAAATCGGGACACCTGGTACCATTAGATTTAAAATCTCCTTTCCTACTCCAGAGTTGTATTTAAAATTTTGCTTTAAAATAAAATTATAGGAAAACATCTATCGCCAGCAATGTAAGAGAAGTAAAGTGCACTTTACCAAGCAAAAGACATGAATTACCACGAATATCTTTTTCAATTTTCCTGTTGTTTGGTCGGTAATTACTTCCCAGTATCGATAATAGAAGTTTAAATTCATCTACAAAACAAAAATTGCATTCCGCAATGGCATTTGATTTGTATCAGTTGAAACATAATTCTACGCGATCTTTATTTTCAAAGGAAAAAACTTTGTTTTTTCGCCGTTTATTTAAATTGTAAGATAGGTATATGGTGTATTTTTAACCCTTTGTTGTTTCATCTCTTATGAACAATTTTAGCTACTTTTTTACATTACTTGTATTTTATAATCCAAAATATTGTAAGACTTTTTTTTTTTTTTTACCGACTTTTTTGGAACACAGAACATATTGTCAAATAAAATGAAACAGTTTTTACGAAATATTTAATATATCATGTATTTTACTTTAAAATACAGACAAAATAATTAAAAAAAATTGTTTTTACTGTAAATACACGCAGTGGCGCCAGCTTTTGAAAAATAATCGGTGGGCTCAAAGACATTTTGGTAAAATGATACAACCAGTTTGTTTTTCTTTAAGGGTGGACAACTGGTGAAAGATGAGACTTTTAAATTCAGCTATCATGTTTTAAAAAAATTGCAATTTTTTAAAACTATATTGTCGTGCTTTTTAACTTATAAAAATACTATTATTTATTGTAATACCATCATGACAACAAATTGAAACAGTTAGAAAGTTAAACATTTACATTTCAGTCATTTTGGATTTATGGGTGTCAGTCGGAGAATTAAAACGCGCGGTCATTACCAAAATAAATTTTGTTCTAAGGAGAAAAATGAATAATGAAATAAATAACGAGATAGAACAATGAAAATTGAGTACACTAAGGTTCAAAATTTTTGGGTGGGCTCAAGCCCCACAGGTCCATATAAGTTGGCACCACTCAATACACGTATTATATACCATATATAAATCAAAAGAAATTAATTTTATGCATAAATTAATTTTCCAGAACTAATTAACTTTTTACATATCTCTATGAAATATTTTAAACAACATTTCGGTTTGATATACTTTTTTTTTTAAATTGTTAAATGTATCACTTAAAATTTGACATGTTGTCAGAAAACATACTATTTGAGAATAATAAGGTGAAATTTTCATTTTGTCTTGGAAGAAAAAATATTTTACTAAACATTTTAAAGACATATTTTTTATTATATTATTTTTTTCCCACTCAAATCTATAATGCTAGGTATTTTTAAAGAAGTAAGTTCATTACACAATTTTGAAAAGTTTAAACTGTGTACTTAAAATACATTTTTAGAAAATATGCCAAAGCATATAAAAATACATTGAGAAAACGGCAAAACACTCTATGCACACCACAATGCTTAAAATATATTATTTTTATGTCTTTATATATCTAAGACCTACTCAAATTATATGTGTATGAAACCATTGAGGGACAAATTATATATGTATGGAATAATTGTAACCTCTTGAGGGGCGGTGGGATATATTTTATGCCACCTTAATTTTAATTCAGATTTGCATCAGATAGTTTTAATTAACTTTGAGCAAACAGAGATGAAAAATTGCTTCCCCTTACTTTAAAATATTTTTTTTTCCCAAATTTCCGGAAGAAATTTAAAATTACAGAAATACAATTCCTTTCCTCTCAAAGTGTAAAAGTAAAGCTACATCTGATTGTAAATTAACATAAAATTTATGTTTTTAACCAATTAAAAATAAATATTTTAAAATATCAGTATAAATTTGTTTCTAGTAATTTCGGGATCAACTTATTTCAAATGCATTGATTATGAAAATCAGTCAAGTCCACTTCTAACGGAAATTTTTATGTTGCATACTATAAGAAGCACAATCAGAATTTAGTCCTTCTATTATAACTATAATAAATGGACAGCATGGTAAAACCTTTTTTAATTTTTTATCATCATAACTTATTATAACATACATAAAATTCATTACTGAATATTCCATTTTTCCTATAAATTCTAATTTACTTTTTATTTGAAAGAAGTTTTTAAAAGAAGAATGAAATACTGAAATAAATATTAACATTTTTGCTTTTTATTTAATTATATATTCCATTCAAAGCTGCTCATATGATTTCGCCCAAATACATATTACATTTTTATGAAATTGTTATTTCGTACATGATAAACTAATTTACATTTAACAGTCGGCAGTTTCGATACTTCAGTTTTTATTTTAAAAATATAATTCTTTGCTATGTATTTTTTAAAGTTTTAAGTTTCAGATGTATGTGACTTTTGTTTTTCTATTGTTGAATAAATGTTGATTTTGTTATAGATTTTTTTTTATTATTATTAGACACTATACGGCTGAATTATTTGAGTTACCCTGCGCAATGCGTTTGATTTCTTCGAAAAACAGAAATCTATTTCATTTACAATTAATAAACAATAAAACTCATCTTTTTAAAATCAAAATTTAAAATAATAACATTTAAATATTTCTTCAACATTTTATAAAAAAAAAAATAATAATAATCTGATTTTTTTAAAACTAACTTTAAAACTTTTGCTATCATTTGAGATATCGACAGTGCCTAAAAATAATATTCATATAGAGTGAGTAAGCCGAGAAGAGAAGGGAGACTGGGAGGGATGGAACATTTGCAGCAATTCAATGCATTATCATGTAAAAATTTTAATTTACGACTGTTCCACCAGATGGAATGATCATTGCCTTATAGTTGTTGCTACCAATCTTTTTAGTTGCAAGCAACTGCGAGTTTGTGACTTAAAAGCTACTTTACAATATCAAAAGTAAGTGAATTACTCCGATTTTTAATGTACATTTTCAATCTCCTTCTTTGTTGCTAACTTAATGGTTTTTAATATTTTGTAAATTCAACAATATGCCTTTTATAAATAAACAGTTAAATCTGAAAACCTCATGCTTGTTGTAAAAACTTATTTATTTTTTATGTTAAAATCTCTAAGGTATGAGGCACTATGACTCAGGGAGGGATGGGACATGTCCCAACTTTTTTAAATAATGTCTATCCAAATAATTATGCTTAACAATATACAATTTTTTGGTACTTTATAAGACAATTTTATTTTGAAACTGAATAGCTTAACAAATAAACTTATTATTTTGCGAATTCAAAAACTGTAAAATTAAAGCACTGAAATTTTTAAATTTCTTATCAATTTCAATTGATTTCAATATCATCAACATTTAGTATGAAATATTTACATTTATCTTAATAACCCCTGATTCTTTGGTTTTTTAAATAAAATTTACTATGTGAAATATATAATAATTATTAAACTCAAATTACAAAATTTCATTTTTACATGATAATACACTATTTGTGTTGAAAATGAAAAAAGACAGTTCATTTTTTCGCAAGAAACTGACTATTCCATGATTGATGAACAAGACATAATTGCAAATCTACATCCACCAAAATTAACTGGCAGCACTAGTCGAGCACAATCATATTTTTCATTTGATTTGGATTTTACAAGGTATGATAAAATAAACATTGGGATTTACAATGAATCTTTTTAATGTAAATGTCACATTATCTTTGCCATTTTTTACTCACATTTTCTAAAAACTAAATATGAATTTTCATTTTAAAACATTATTTTAAAAACTTTTTTTTTTGTTCATTTAATTAGTTTTTTAATCTAAAATTATAATTATTATAATCAAAGTGTCGATTTTTAAGTATATTAAAATATTTCAAAATGTTATTCTGAAATTTTTTTAATTTGTACTAGCGAAGCATAATTAAAAAAAAAAAAAGTAGTTTTGTAAAGCTTGTAACATCTCTCCCTATTCTCCCCTAAATAATAAATTATAGTATTTGAAAATAATATTCATTAAATATACCCTTTAATTTTACACCAATGAACTAATAAATGGTGGTTTCTACTATAGTATTTCTTTTTTTTTTTTTTTTTTTTTTTTCATAGTTCATCTGTATTCTATGATTGTGTTGTTAAATGCAGGGACATATTTAGGATGTTCAACGCATAATATATATACAAAGTTGACGGAACTGGCCTTGTGAATAAATATTATCAATCGTTTTTTTTTTTTTTTACAAAATAAAAATTAATAAATAAATAAAACTTACCTTTTTGTTAAGAAGAAATATTTGACAGGATCTCAACTCAAAAGTCTCTTAAATTACTTCGAAACTTTAAAAATGAAGATTTGGTCCTCGTAAGGTAAACATCGTCTAACGTAAACAAATACCGGCAAAAAACTCTTGATTAGGATCCGATGAGTATGTCAAATTACGAGCGGAGAAAGACCTGAATGCGCACTCACTCACACACAAGATGAAATCGTTCTGCTGGTGTTTTCGTTGAGTGTGCCGGCGAAAAAAAGTAAAAATCCGCCAATAGCGTTGGCGGGGGAGGAACTCCGGTGGTTGTTGGAAGTTTTTTGGCGGAACGATTGAATATCATCAGTTCATGCAACAGGTCGCCGAAAAAGGTTGAAGAGAACGGAAAGCGTCAGTTTTAGCAGTCAAGCTTAGTTAAGGATGAGAGAGAAAATGATATCTCTTTTTTTTTTTCCCTTCCTCAGTATAATTGTAAAAACCAAAATCGCAGGGGACAGGGAAGGGAGATTGCCCTTCAATGGATTTTGAAATTTATTAAGTCAATGTAGTGTTGAATGAAGGGAGTGGACCAGGATGCGGAGAACTCACCCCCACCCCCAGAAGATTTAAGATTTTAGGTTTTCAGTGGTCAAAAAGTACAATCCTCCCCTCGCAACTCTGTAATATCTCCCACAGGAGCCACAGAAATCCGACCCTGAGAAAAGTGTCTGAATTAATTAATGTTCTGGCAATGGGAGACAGGGGAGGAAGATGATCGTTCAATGGATTTTTAAATTTAATAAATAAATGTTTCTTTTACTCTAGTGATTTAAAAATTTATAATAATAAAAAAATATTCTTCACAAATGACTTAAGGGCAGTTGGAAGGCAATTATTATTTTTTATCGTTTAT
Organism: Maratus speculifer; assembly: GCA_964019185.1. Taxonomy (NCBI): domain Eukaryota; kingdom Metazoa; phylum Arthropoda; class Arachnida; order Araneae; family Salticidae; genus Maratus; species Maratus speculifer. Next base: position 128,808,843 of record OZ025296.1, read on the forward strand.
TTTTATCTTTTCAAAAGGTATATAACTTTTGTTTCTACAAGAACGAAAAGATATAAAAGTAGTAAGTAATTCAATTTGTTTACGCCATACATAAGCAGAGTACGCTTTAAACTTAGAAAAAGGTGAAGCCCGACGTCACACATGGGACCCCTATTACTCTACCAAATGATTTTTCATGTACTAAATCTAATTTTCGTATACTTAAATGCTTTGAAATTTTACCATAAAAATTTCGAGTAAATAAAGCATTTGAAATTAATTTACTAAAACCAAGTACTTAAATATACAGATATTTAAAAAAGTGTTTCTTTATATACAATATTATGCATAACAAATTTTCTAAATGACAAATATGAACTACAGTTCAGAATATTTGAACTTCAAAATAAAATTTTGATACTTACAAAAGATATTGCATTAAGAAAATATGAATATTCGGTAAACAGGCCCTGCACATAAGCCTTACATACATAAACTTTAAACTTCATTTTCTCAAAATGCTGTTTTTTTTTTTTTTTTTTTTTTTTTTAAGTTTGATGTATTTTTCTGAAAAACTACTACACATTATTATCTGTAATCTTACTTGAATATATCCTTGATCAATCTAAAGCGAACTTTTGTTACAAACATATGTATAAAATTGTTATTAAAAAGTTTTTCTCTGAAAATTTGTTATTTAGAAGTAGTTTTTATTCCAGATTATTATAATTTTTTAAATAATTAAAGAATATCTATTTATAATTTTGACTTCGCTTTATTAGAAATTATTTATATTAAGTATATAAAAAATTTCTTTTGAATATCGTTGATTCGTTTCTGAAAAAAGTTTACATTAATTCAACATGGTAGATATGGATATATTGCCTTTTACTTTCCCTAAAACTCGTGTGAATATAGTCGGATCACCATGAAATTTGAATGTGATGATTTGTATGTGCTGTTAAGACTTACTATGGCATGTTCATTATTGAAATTGAAGAATGTAGCATTTATAGTTCTTTTACAGCGACATTCAAAAGAATTTCAATAAACCCTATGGGAAAAAATAATTTCCGGTGGTTATTGACAATTTTTCACAATTTCAAACACATAGAAAATTATATATATATATATATATATATATATATATATACATATCTCTCTGAAATTCACTACAAGATAAACGGTATAGACTATGGTATGAATGGCATTCGTCGTTCATTTATAGGGACACTCAAAAGAATTCCTTTACATTACGGTCTCCGGTGGGAAATCGTTTTACACTATTTATTTTACACTATTTAAAACGCATTGAATTTATTATATACCTCTAATATGCAATGCAAGATGCTTATTGTAGAATATCGTGTGCATAGCATTAATCGTTTCATATGCAGGGACACTCAAAATAAATCGATTACCTTACTATCTGTGTGAACAATAATTGCTGGAAGTGCGTTTCCCTTTGTAGTATACGTTTACAATTTCTTTATTTTATTTATTATTATTATTTTATTTTTTGATTATTCTTAGTGTGTATAAATTCTAATAATTATATTCATTGCTGCACAAAATAACTAAAGTACATTTTTGTTTTATGGGGTAAATTGATGAAGAAACATTTTCAACTGTTCTATACGTTTCTTAAGTGATAAAATTTAGTATACTATGCATTATAAGATAAATCTGAAAGAAAACACGCACATTCTCATCTTTAAACGGAGAGCGAAAAATATATTTTCAAGTGGCCTTTTTTGGTCACACATTTTTTTTTAATCACTTTTACACACTAAAAGATAAAGGTAAATAAATTCTCTTACCTGCTATTAGCCTCCGATGCTATTTCTTTCAGACAAGCTAAAAAGTGTCGTGTCAAAAATTGTGGCCCACTTTTTCATAATCTGGCCGTTAAAACGAGACATTCATACAATCTATATACATATTTAAAAGACCTGGCTGTTTTTTTAGTCATCAACCCTGAATTTTCTACTCAACCGATTTTGATATTTTTTTTTTTTTTTAAATGAAAGCTATTTATTTGTAGTTGTGCCCATTTTAGCTATTTTTTAATTTATTTCCATTTTTATGTTTTATTTTTAATTTTAAATGCTTTTTACGATATTTCTTCAAAATGGTGGCAACTTAGTTTAGCTTTTCTCTCGATAATAAAAATTTATTTTCCATTATCACTTTCCACCAGTAAGAAGCATTATTTCATCAGTCAACATGTCCTCGCATTTAAAAGAAAAAAGTTAATTGTTTTCGTAAAATTTAACCACAATAAAATGATTGCGTATAATTATGCACTAATTGAGGTAAAAAAAAATATTTACTGAGAAATAATATTAATAATGTAAATAAAATAACAGAAAATAATTTATGATAAAAATTAATGTCTAAAGCAAAATAAGAAAACTTTCAAATGAGGAAAATGATGTCATTCAGCAACCAGATAAATGGGAATTACAATATTATTACGGATGCCTGTTTCATATTACTAATAACAGTAACTTTTAAATATTGCTAACTTCAAGCCGATAGATGTCCTTAAGCGCTACTTCCGATATAGCCATCCTTGAATTTATATTTGTTTCAGCGGAACGAAATTTGACAGGGTAGATACACAAAAAAAGCGGGACAAAAGTCAATTTTAAAAATTATTTGAAATTAACAAAATTATTTTATTTTTTATTTTATAATACGTAAGTATAATTACTTAAATTCCAATTAAACATACTTTAGTTAAGCATCTGATGTAAAAAATATATGTATTGTTTGAAAGTTAAATTGAAACCGCAAACCGGCAAGGGACATGCCAGGGTAAAGACTTTTTAAGACTTTGAGCAATGAATATAATATCTCAGATTCTTCTAAACCGAATTTGGCAGTTTTAAAATATTGAAACCTATTTATACCACTGTCGTAATCAAAATTAGTTTTGACCGGTCAAAAATACAACTCTACCTAATTTTTACAATATTTGAAACAAGCTTGAAATTTATATTGCCTAGATGTATCACCAACAGGTAAAAATAAAAGTATATTCCCATCTTTTTTTAATACCCTGTATATATAATAGAATAATGCAGTAACTACTGCATTAAACAAATGATTACGGCATTACTCGGTTTTCATTTACATTGATGACCAGGCAGACAGACGAGGAGAGCTGCCTTTCATCTGACTATCTTGAATAAATGAAGATGGCGGATGCTGAGAATGCCTTTAATTGAAACACTTAAGGAAAAGGGCATAAAAAGTTTCCAAATTGCATACAACAGAGCCTTCAAATTATTACGGATAATTTATAAAGATACCGCAAAATGCATGAACTCAAAAAAATAAAGAAAAAATGTATTATTCACGGTCAATTTTTTTTCGTTGTTTTTCTTCTTGAAATATAATCTTTTTTACATGAATGTTAAAGACATTTAATAAACACTATTTTAGAAATCTAACTTCAAAGTTTCAACACGTCTTAAACTTTTATTTCAAATCAAACTTAGAATTAAGAAGAAAGAAAAAAAAAACACCCTAATTCTGTTAGACATAATAATTTTTGTTTGAAGAGTGGTTTAGAAACAGTGTCGAATTCAGACATTTTCCTCCGGGGGGGGGGGACTTCTGTGGCTCCGGTGAGGGGACATTATAGAGTTTCCGGGGTAGGGAATTTCTCTTTTTGACCAATGAAAACAGAAAATCTAAAATTTTCCACGAGGGCTATTTCATTGCTCCGGGGAAAGAGAATTTCTTCCCCTGGGTCCACCTTCAAAATTCAACACTGTCTAGATATCTTACTATCTCTTGTGTTATGTAAATTCTTGTCAGTTCATCTACACAAAAAAGGACTAAAAAATTTCAGAAAATTTTTAAACAGTTAAAAAATTTTAAAGGGAAGAGAATGATTAAAAAGCGGGGGGGGGGGGGGGGCAAATTTTTGCTTAAAGTGCTATAAAAATACTAAATTAAGATGCATATTACAGCAGTTGTTATATTGTACTATTTATTTATTTATTGTACTTATCTATATTAATAAAATAACAAATCGCTCTCTCTCTCTCTCTCTCTCTCTCTCTCTCTCTCTCTCTCTCTCTCTCTCTCTCTCTCTCTCTCTCTCTCTCTCTGTGTGTGTGTGTGTGTGTGTGTGTGTGTGTGTGTGTGTGTGTGTGTGTGTGTGTGTGTGTGTGTGTGTGTGTGTGTGTGTGTGTGTGTGTGTGTGTGTGTGTGTGTGTGTGTGTGTGTGTGTGTGTGTGTGTGTGTGTGTGTGTGTGTGTGTGTGTGTGTGTGTGTGTGTGTGTGTGTGTGTGTGTGTGTGTGTGTGTGTGTGTGTGTGTGTGTGTGTGTGTGTGTGTGTGTGTGTGTGTGTGTGTGTGTGTGTGTGTGTGTGTGTGTGTGTGTGTGTGTGTGTGTGTGTGTGTGTGTGTGTGTGTGTGTGTGTGTGTGTGTGTGTGTGTGTGTGTGTGTGTGTGTGTGTGTGTGTGTGTGTGTGTGTGTGTGTGTGTGTGTGTGTGTGTGTGTGTGTGTGTGTGTGTGTGTGTGTGTGTGTGTGTGTGTGTGTGTGTGTGTGTGTGTGTGTGTGTGTGTGTGTGTGTGTGTGTGTGTGTGTGTGTGTGTGTGTGTGTGTGTGTGTGTGTGTGTGTGTGTGTGTGTGTGTGTGTGTGTGTGTGTGTGTGTGTGTGTGTGTGTGTGTGTGTGTGTGTGTGTGTGTGTGTGTGTGTGTGTGTGTGTGTGTGTGTGTGTGTGTGTGTGTGTGTGTGTGTGTGTGTGTGTGTGTGTGTGTGTGTGTGTGTGTGTGTGTGTGTGTGTGTGTGTGTGTGTGTGTGTGTGTGTGTGTGTGTGTGTGTGTGTGTGTGTGTGTGTGTGTGTGTGTGTGTGTGTGTGTGTGTGTGTGTGTGTGTGTGTGTGTGTGTGTGTGTGTGTGTGTGTGTGTGTGTGTGTGTGTGTGTGTGTGTGTGTGTGTGTGTGTGTGTGTGTGTGTGTGTGTGTGTGTGTGTGTGTGTGTGTGTGTGTGTGTGTGTGTGTGTGTGTGTGTGTGTGTGTGTGTGTGTGTGTGTGTGTGTGTGTGTGTGTGTGTGTGTGTGTGTGTGTGTGTGTGTGTGTGTGTGTGTGTGTGTGTGTGTGTGTGTGTGTGTGTGTGTGTGTGTGTGTGTGTGTGTGTGTGTGTGTGTGTGTGTGTGTGTGTGTGTGTGTGTGTGTGTGTGTGTGTGTGTGTGTGTGTGTGTGTGTGTGTGTCAATCGGGGACTTCAATATGTATACACACCTTCAAACCTCGGACACACACTCAACCGGGGACGTCCTCGGTTGGAAAAATTAAAAATTTCTGTTTTATATTGTTAAGTGATGTATTTTTAGTATCAAGACATTAAGATGAGCAATATTTTTATAGGTCCTCATTTGCCGGTATTTTAAAGCAGTGTGTATAGCACACATGTGTGTCGCAGATAGGAGTGTGTATAAAGGAAATGTTATGTCCCCATTTGTGCGGTGAAAATACATGTTTCACGCATTATGAAGAAAAGGGGTTAAACTGGTTTCAAGGGGCGGGGGGGAAAATACTATTTACTATGTCGTAGTAATTTGTATCTTTTTTTCCACGCGTTTACTCAAACAGTTTTTTAAACGCACATACTTTGGGGTTATGTTTTCCAGTTTCTTTATTTATTTTTTTATTCTTTGCAAAGAGGAATCTCACAATATACTGGTTAGTTTAATGTAATGGAAAGTATTCAAATAATTTTTTGAATACAATATAAATGTATTATATTTACATTACTTATATTTATTATTCATATTTATTTATTTATATTTAAATTTTTAAATTAGTATTTTAATATTATTTATAATTTTAACTATATGCAATAATCCATGGATTATTTTCTATTATAAAGTTATTTATTAATATTTTATTACATTAAAATTATATTTATACTTACATAATATATATATATATATATATTATAATTTATATATATTATATTTATATATATTATAATATATATAAATAATAGTAATAATATAATATAGTAATTAATATATTAACATAATTTAATAATTAATTTAAAATAATAAAAATATGTAATACTATATAATAACAATAAATAAATTATAATAAACCATAATAATTATGTAATTCTTTTTCATTAGAAATTATCTTTTCTCATATTATAAATCGATTAAAAGCATTTGTAACATTTTTGTTATTTAAGCTATTATTTATTTAAGACATTACAGTCATGCACTTTCTGCAGACCTGAAATTGATTTTTGCACGAGTCAGACAGCGACGGATAAATTGTTTCATACAAAGTTGTGACCGAGCAAGAAATTTTCGGTCGATGCAGACTTCGTAATATTTGAACAAACCTTGTCGTATTTTTTAAAAATACAGAGATTGAAAAGACTTGCATTGAATAATCATAGAGACAAATATTAAAAAATAAATAAATAAATAAATAAAAATAATATAATATAATAATTTCTCTAAATTTCAAATTCAGCACTCCGACGAGGGAGAAGAGGGGTAATCCAATTTTTAACATTTTTCATTACATATAAATTAAGGAAAAATATTCATAAAATTCATGTTTTAAAATATAGCCAGAGAATTACCTAAATTTCATATCTTAGAATTTTCAATATTCTCAGTCCTAGGGAAGGAACAGGGAACAAAATTTTAACATGCCATTTAGTTTTTTTTTTTTTTTTTTTTTTTTTTCAAACAGAAATTTTAAAAACTATTGCATTAAATCACTATAAACACAGATAGTTAAAAAACAATTTCAGGATTTTCCAAAATTTTTGCACTTTTTTTAAAGTTGGGGTCAAAAATGAGATTTTCATATTTGAAAGAAAGTATAGTTGTTCATAATATTCTTGCTTTATTTGAAGATAATTGTTCATAAAAGTTAAAATTGTGGTAGAGAGCCTCTATTACGTCCTGGCTCCGGCATGTATTCCGTACTGATTCTCCGGTGGGTATTTCGTCCTCATTTGCTAGTGTGTTTTACGTCCTCGTTTTCCGGTGTGTATACGTCTTAACTCTCCGGTGTGTATACGTCTTAACTCTCCGGTGTGTATATGTCCTGATTCTCAGGTGTGTATATGTCCTGACTCTCCGGTGTGTATCCGTCCTGATTCTTCGGTGTGTATACGTCCTGATTCTCCGGTGTGTATATGTCCTGACTCTCCCGTGTGTATCCGTCCTGATTCTTCGGTGTGTATACGTCCTGATTCTTCAGTGTGTATACGTCCTGATTCTCCGGTGTGTATACGTCCTGATTCTCCGGTGTGTATACGTCCTGATTCTACGTTGTGTATACGTCCTGATTCTACGGTGTGTATACGTCCTGATTCTTCGGTGTGTATACGTCTTGACTTTCCGGTATATTTTACGTCTTGACTTCCTGGTGTATATCTCGTCCTCTTTTGCCGATGTGTTTTAGGTCCTGGTTTACCGTTGCGTATACTCCGTGGGTTGTTGATGTGTATTACGTCTTCAATTGTCGTTGTGTATTGCATCTCTCTTTGTCGGTGTGCATTCGCTATTCTTTTTCGGTGCGTAATATGTTCTCGCTTGTCAGTTGTATTACCATCTGGCTTGCTAATAATACATTATAACATGGGCTTTCGTTTTCAAAAATGTAATGATTGTTTTTACTTGGGCCCACTCAATTCTCCGCTGTAAAATACAATCTATAACAGATTTTCTGGCACAATTTTAGAAGGTGCAGATTTTTAGTAAGTAACATCACCTGAGCAGGATTTTTAATTTACTTTGGCATTCTTCGTACGCTTCGGAGAAGAGAGGGGATCATGGTTTCTGGGTTTGTCACAATCTCAGCAATGAAATCTTATTAAATGTAAAGTAAGTAAGATCCGAATAAGGCTATGGGGGGGGGGGGAGAATTAATCGGGACGAGTCACACCTTTGTATCTCTATATAGATTTTTTTTATGAATAATGATGAAGTGGCTAATGTTGAACTTTGTATGCATTTTTTGTAAAAGTACGCATAAATTTTATACCCAGTACTGCTTACATCTGTGTAAAGGATATAAAAAGTTTTAACTGAAGAAATAATAATATGATAATAGTAGATAAAGTAGAAGACAGGTTAACACGACTATTCCTTTGACAACTTTTACTTTGCTTATCTATGTCATTATAAAATGTGTAAAAGAAAATGCCTTAAATTGATCATAATTACTGTTTTTACTTGCTATATTACGAGGGGAATGTTAAAGAAGAATTTTTTTTGAAAACAATAGAACACTAAGTTGTGATAACAAAATTTTTATCATTATTTTGCTAATGATAATTTGTTTTTTGTGTGGGTTGAGAGGGATACTGGAAACTGAGATGGAAAGGGGGAGGGGGGTGCACACTCCTTTCATACATTGTTGAAAACATATGAGTTTGGGTCACTTTTGGATTCGAAAAATAATTTTTCACCCACAACATCTCAAAATTTTCTGATTCATTTTCAGACTTATTTTCAAATGTAAAGACAAGAAAATTGTTGAGGAGTTTTTTTGAAGAGACGTAAAAAATGTCATCTGATGAGATTTTTCGCTCATTTCATTAGAGTTTGATTTATAAACAATTATTTTCTCAGCATGACCTTTTTTTTTTTCATTCACAGATCTCACACTTCAGACAATTCAAGTGAAAACGCCGTTTTTCATAGCATTTTTTTCCCAATATTTTCTATATTTATTTAAAAATCCACAATCACAGCACATTGTGTAGTTTCTAAATAAAAGATTTTGACACATTGATGCATTTGAGAGTAAAAATGAATTTAAAAATAACCCAGAAAATAATCAGTTTCGATCGGAATACTCCCTTGAAAATACAGATTCATAGGACCCTCAAAAAGGTTTCACCGGGGTAGCTGCCTGGCATGTCCCTGAATAAGTCGGTCTCTGAAAGTAAAAACTCCAGATAAGAATAACTTTTTTTGCAACTCAGCCACCTCTATCGCCCTGGGTAATCGAGTGCAATCATGCGACTCAAAAGTTAAAATTTATCTTTAACTATGTTCCAAAATATTAAAATTATAAGTAAACTGAGATCAGTTTTATTATTACCATTTGATTATCAAGTTCTATCTTTTTCACTTCCTCGTTCAATAACGAAAAAGCTTTTAACAACGTTACAAAATATCTTTCATTCTTACATTTAAGAGGAATCTCATAATTCTCTATCAGTTTTCAAATATTGGATCAAAAAAATTTTATTAGAAAAATTTTAATAAATATTTCTTTTGGATTTTGAGTTACAATTTTAATGTGACCGGTTTTTTTTTTTTTTTTTTTTTTTTTTTTTACTTTTTTGATTTTGAATGCACATTTTTTATGAAGGAAACCACTTTCGAAACCCGTTCTGAAAAAGAAAGTCTTAAAAATACCTACAAATAAAATCAAACAAGTTACAAATTGCGCGTCAGATGCAGCAAATGAGGTGCGTTTCTACTATAATGAAGTTTTAAAAATGTTCAGACCTTTGTTTAATATACAGTTAGTGTGCTGTACAGTACTTCGGATACACTATCGTATCCGAAATTTTTTCTGTGAACAGGGCCGTAGCTAGAAGTGATCTGTAGGGGAGGCTGAAGAGATTTTAGGGGCGCTCATAATTTTTTTCTCTCTCTGATGCAGAAAGATAAATTAGCGCATATTCACATTGTAGGTACTATGTTTCTTATCAAACTGATGTAATAACTTCATTTTATACTAAGAAAATTATATGATGATGAAAATTTTGAGTACATAACTGATGCAAAATTAAACATCATGTTAGCTTCATATGTACAAATAGGATGAGGAAGTCTTGAAACACTTATTTTAAGATACAGTTTAGTAACTCTGCAAAAGTGTGAAAGGGTCTCAAAACTAAATTAGATTTTTGAACAGAATTTCATTTGAATTTCCGAAGCAGAAATTTATTTAGTGACCTTGGAATCTTTTCCTAGGGTGGGGCTCAAAATGTTTTAGGGGGAGGGGGCTGAGCCGCCCATAGCGCCCCCTTAGCTACGGCCCTGTGTGTGAGTCACTCCTTTTGTGTGTTCCAGTAAATACTGTATCTGCTTTCTATTATACAGGAAGTAACTTGTCAAAAACCACAACAACCTCTATAAATTTAATAATATGTATAATGGTTTAGTATAATTAAAACACACCTCAAACAATGCTTCCCCGTATACCATTATGTAATGGAGTGCTCTTGTGCGGTGGGGATTTTGTCCATAGAGTTTTTGTCCGTGGGGATTTTTGTCCTCGACTCATGGACGGGGGGGGGGGGGGGGGAAATCTAGCTAATAATTTTTTGTGAGGGGGCCCAGGGGCTAGGCCTTGGGCTCTTTACAATTTTCACCGTCTCTGCTTATAGCTAATTATTTTTTTTTGGTGTATTTAATTTCTTTAAGATTAAAATTTTACTTACAATACCTCTGTAATAATGGTAAATGAAATAATTTGAAGGCACTTGTTAAAATACAGTTTGAGATAACACAACTATTTTTCACTTCGAATTCGAAGATGTAGCTAGTGTTTATAAAAAGAAAAGTATTTGATCAAAGGAAACAGATAAGCAACTGAGGTAGATGCGCTTTTTTCCGAATCTGTTTTTTTTCCGAGTGTGTTTTTTTTTCGAATGCATTTTTTTTCCGGTGCGCTTTTTTCCGTGATTCGGAATTGACAAGGGGATTTATTAAGAAACTATAAAATCGAACATTGTTTTTCATTTTTCGATAAATGTAGGCAGCCCTTTTGAAGATGCTGAAAAAAATTTATGTTTCCGACAGAATTTTTGCACGTAACAGCGTGATAAAGGTAGAACCCACGGTTATAGTTAAAAATGCTATTCACTTGGCGAAAAAACAGAAGAATACATATATATACGCAATATATTCATTCATTCTTATTATTATTATTTTTAATAGATCCGCCATAAGAAATTTCGTTACATTTTTAATTTTATTTTAAATGGTTTATGTTCATATTGTCAACATTGAGTTTTCTTGTGCCAAATCTCAAAATTTTGACTCATTTTCTGATACTTCCTTAACATTTCTACATTCTAAATATTAAGATAAGAATTTTTTTTGGTCACTTTTTCTATCTCATTAGAATATCTGTACCCCTTATTTCTTTCTTTCTTTCTTTCTTTTTTGCTCCAAAGAATATCTTTGACCAAAGTTTACATTAGGATATGAAAGTCGCGATCTTTATACTTATGCTATTCATCAATCGAGTTGAAATAATCGATACACGTTAATCGATACACGTGTTTAGCATTTACTTACTTCAAACTTAGAATCGGATCTCTGTAACTGAATTATATCCCTTAATAACTAATTTATCTCGACTTTATATTTATATAAGAACTGGTATTTATTACTTTCATTTTTGAATCTAGGAAAAAAAGTGACCGGAAAAAAAGTTATCGGAAAAAAAGTGACCTAAATTACAAAAGCGGAAAAAAAGTGACACGGAAAAAAAGTGACAAGGAAAAAAAGTGACACGGAAAAAAAGTGACACGGAAAAAAAGTGACAAGGATTGATTTTGGGGAATTATTATTGATTTTGGGGATTCATTGGTTAAATTTGAAAGGGGGATGGGGGGGGGAGGCTCATAATTTAGGTAAATGGGTTTTTCATGCTGAATTAACTGTTTTGGTTCAATTTTTGGATATACGTTCATACTGAAAAGACGCTTGCCTGATTAGTTTTGGGAAGGGACGATTACCCCCCCCCATCCGTCCTCAGTTAGATGAATGGGTTTTTATGCAGAATTATCCAACGTGTGTCAAATTTGAATATACAGGGCCTGACTAAGGCAGGGGCATGCGGGGCAATTGCCCCGGGCCCCCGGTTTGAGGGGGGTCTCCAAGAAGAGAAAAGTTTATTGTTAAAAGAGGGCCAAATGATATAAAATAGCAAAATATTACCAAAATTCTTTTTTTTTTCAATTTTAAGGGGTCTTTTTTCTCCTACCCCCTTTGCTTCCCTGCCCCACGTTCCCTTAAAGTAATAGTTACATCATAAGAAAATTAATAGTTAAAATTATTTATCATCTGTTATTATGTATAAAGATGTGAAATATAAATACTGAAATCAGTACTTGGTACAAAATTTATGCATACATACAATAGGTTTGAATTTTAATTTTAGTCACTTGAGTATAATTCACAAACATTTTTAAGATAGAAGGGGGCCACTCTAATAATGTTTGCCCCAGGGCCCCCCACTGTCTAAGTCGGGCCCTGTGAATATAGGTTCTTTTCGATAAGGCTTATATATAGCATATAATACATGAAGAGTTTTAATGGTTATATATAGAGGGAGAACGGGGGATAACCTTTCTTAAATTAAATTAATAACTTTTTACGCATAATTATCCGATTTGCTTAGAATTTTGGACATAGATCCATTATGATAAGACGTATCTCTGATTAGTTATGGGGTTCTTCTGCTTATTATAAAGGGTGGGGGGCGAGCAATTATCTCCCCCTTAAACTAGATAAATAGGTTTTTATGCAGAATTACTCCATGTATTTCAAATTTTAAATATAGGTTCTTACTGATAAGGTGGATCCCTGAATAGTTTTAAGGATTTGATATCTAAGTATTGAAGGGGAATAGAATATAACCTACCTTAAATTAAATTACTTTTTACGCAGAATTATAGGATTTGCTACAATTTTGGATTATAGATTCATTATGATAAGGCGTATCCCTGATTACATATGGGGTTATTTTTCTAATTAAAAATTAAGGCGGGTGATTTTCCGATCCCCTTAAATTATATAAATTGTTTTTTATGTTCACTTATCCGATATATTTCATATTTTGGATATATGTTTTTTCTCATAAAATTAGTCCCAGAATAATTTTAAGGGTTTAATAGCTAAGTATACTGTCAGGTTCTGAGACCACCTCAGCTAAAGATTGGAATTTCCGTTATTTCTCTAACTTAATCTCTTTTATATTATACCGGCTATGTACTAGAATTTTCAAGGTGACATTCTTTCTTTGTTGAAGGGAGAATTGACAGGTAATCCTCTACAGGTGGTGAGTGAGAAAGAGGAGATTGCGGAGAGGCGTGTTCATCCGTCAGTGAGGTATGTGGAAGATGAGCTGACAAGCAGCATGTCACTAATCAAGAAAGGAATGTGGAATGTGTCCAATGGATACGCCCCAAAGGGGGTTGACATTGGGGAAACACCATGATTTGAGAAGAGCAAGTCTTATCTCAGATTAGTTCAGTTCGTATCTGGGTTCATACCTAGAGAGTAGTGTTGGACAGAGGTCCTGATAGGGTGTGCTCTGCGTTGTAGAGCGGAGGCAGTGCGTATCTGGAGAGCAAGGGACACAGACGTCCTGGTGTTTAGTGCTCTGGGCCGAGAAGTGCAGGCCGAGTATCCATGTGTTGGGAGATTCGAAAGTGATCTCCGATAAAGTTAATCTAACGTGCATTGAGTGTGAGGTGGAAGGTGTAATTTGAATAGTACACAGCCAACCTTTACTGTATTTAATTTAATGTTGAACCGGATCACATATATCCGAGTTGTAATTGTATATAATGGTAAATAGCGTATTTAGTGTATACATATATTCTAAATAAACTGTTAATTCAGTTAATTGACAGCGTCAATGTTCATTTACACAATCCTCACAGTGGGTGACCGATATCACCTAGTAATATCGGTGGTGGCAGCTATAACTACCACGGACTTTCTTCAAAGTTGTGCGGGCTGAGAGGAACGTCCGACATATACAGTGGGTGAACGGAGGATAACCCCCCTTAAATTAATAAATGGCTTTTTACGCAGAATTATCTTATTTGATTCAAACTTTGAATGTGCGTTCATTATGATAAGGCGAACTCCTGATTATTTGTGGGTTATCCCCCGTTCATCCCTCTATACTTAGCCATTAAACCCTTAAAACTATTCAGGGATTCACTTTATCAGGTAAAACCTATATCCAGAAGTTGAAATACGTTGGATAATTGTGGAAAAAAAAATCTTATTTAAAGAGTGGGGGATTAATCGCCCGCTTTCCCTTATTTAATTAGCAAAAGAACCCCATAATTAATCAGAGATACGCCTTCTTATAATGAATATACATCGAAAATTTGAAGCAAATCGGATAATTCTGCGCAAAAAGCCATTTATTTAATTTAAGGGTGTATTTCGATTCAAACTGCCTATTTTCCGATTTATTTTTAACTTCATTTTTACTCTCATATGCATCAAACTGGCAAATTGTCTGATTTAGAAAGTACACAAGGTGCCGTAATTGTCAATTCTTTGATAAATGCAGAAAATATTGCGAAAAAAGCAATCAAAAATGGCATTTTGAACAGATTTTCCCCTGGCGGGAGATCTGTGAACGAAAAAAAGGGTCATACTGAGAAGATAATTGTTTATAAATCAAATTCTAATGAATTGAGCGTAAAAATACAGCACATGGCACCTCGTACATCTCTTCAAAAATATCCTCAGCAAGTTTCATGTTTCTACTTTTGAAAATGTGTCTGAAATTGTATCGGAAAATTTCGAGCTGTTGAAGGTGGAAAAGCGTTCTTTTGAATACACCCTTAAGGGGGTTTATCCCCCGTTCTCCCTCTATACATAGCCATTAAACTCTTAAAACTATTCAGGAATTTACTTTATGAGAAAGATCCTACATCCAAAATTTGAAATAAATCGGATAAGTGTGCATATTTTTTTTAAATCTAATTTAAGGCCGGGGGTAGTAATCACCTGCCCCCTTTTTAATTAGCAAAAGAACCCCATAAATAATCAGAAATACGTCTTATCATAATTAACCCATGTCCAAAATTCGAAGCAAATCGGATAATTATTGGTAAAAAGCCATTAATTTAAGAAAGGTTATCCCCCGTTCCCCTTCTATACTTAACCATTAAACTCCTAAAACTCTTCAGGCACTTTATACTATATATAAGCCTTATCGAAAAGAACCTATATGCAAATTTGACACAAGTTGGATAATTCTGCATAAAAATCCATTCATCTAATTGAGGACGGAATTGGGGGGGTGGGTAATCGTCCCTTCCCAAAACTAATCAGGCAAGCGTCTTTTCAGTATGAACGTATATCCAAAAATTGAACCAAAACAGTTAATTCAGCATGAAAAACCCATTTACCTAAATTATGAGCCTCCCCCCCCATCCCCCTTTCAAACTTAACCAATGAATCCCCAAAATCAATAATAATTCCCCAAAATCAATCCTTGTCACTTTTTTTCCGTGTCCCTTTTTTTCCGTGTCACTTTTTTTCCTTGTCACTTTTTTTCCGTGTCACTTTTTTTCCGCTTTTGTAGTTTAGGTCACTTTTTTTCCGATAACTTTTTTTCCGGTCACTTTTTTTCCGTTTACCTTCATTTTTACCTATTGACGTTTTCTCCATTGACCTTTTTTCCTAAATTCAATAAGAATATAGCACTCAAAAGTCCTGATTACACAGTCAGAGTTAGCTGTAGCCATGTGACTACAGCAGATGTGAACACTGAAATTAGTAAAATGATAATAATAAAAAAGAAGCTTAAAGCTTAAAAGAAAAAGTTGCTGTAATATCTAAATAACAGAAGTTATTACCGTCTAAAGTTAACGGTCTTTTAAAAAATAAAATAAATTACATCTTTATTTAGAAGCCAACTTTCCAAATTTCCGTGTGTATAGCTCACAGTAGCACGTATTTTCTAGAAATTTATAGTTTTATTTTATTTTATTTTTATTTTTTATTTTATTTTTTGTGAATACGTAAATAAAAAGGTAATTAGAAAAAATAAAATAAAATAATTAGAGAAAAACTGTACTACAAATCACATTAAATCTGAATATTACATTAAAAAATATTTAGAAAAAAAATAGATTTAAAAAATATATAAATATATTGTATCGAAAAATGAAATTCTCAAAAAATAGCTTTGAGAGTAATTAAATTCTTCATTGTTTTATGCTGCGAAATGTGAATAAATATCCATTCAGAAATTCTCCTTTTAAATGCATGAAGGGCTTTTTAAGTCAGTCATTTTACTATGTGTCAAAATAGAAATCGTTAATATATTTAATGTAAGTTCACCTAAATTTTAACATATGTTGTGTATGAATGGAGTTCAACGCATGAAGGTCATTAAAGGATAACCTTAAAGGAAGTGCAATTACTCAAGAAAAAACGCTGTGTCAAGTTTAGAGATTGAGTGCTTCATGTACTGAATCAGTACGGGGAACAGATAAAAACCTGAAAAACACCTGACAAAAATTTAGGAAGTCTACAAATATTCAAAATATGTTTAGTAATTTAACAAACTAAATAAATTGTAATTTTTCTTGCTTATCGTGCAAATTATTTAAAATATGTTTAGTAATTAGAAACCGAAATAAACAATTATTTTACGTGATTCATATGCAAATGATTAATAATATGCGATTTAAGAGTTATTATGAAAAAAAAAAAAAAAAAAAAAAAAAAAAAATCCACACTCAGTAACAGGACATTTTGTGGCCTTTCACAAAGCAATTTTTACCTTTAAGCATTTCAAGCATATTAATTCAGTGAGTTAAAAGCTGGATATAGTTGTTTTATGCAACCATTTTTTTTTAAATCATGAATGATACATAATGACTATTATAATGTCATCACTGCATCTCAAAAGTATGTCAAAAATTGCACCTTCCACGGCATTTTTTGATTGATTTAGATTGATTTTTGCGATTTTTACTATTTCTCGGAAAACGAAAAATGCTTTTCGATTTCTTTTTATGTGAACAATAGTACCTGCAATTTTCATGTAATATATAAGAAAGTTTTATTTTATTTATTAATTTAATAATTTCTTATGTTTACGAATTAAAATAATTGCGATTTGAGAGCAACTTCAAAAGGTATGATAGCCACCAAATCAAAGGCTAAATTTTAATCTGTCATATTATTCTCAAACAATGATACATATTTGCAAAATTCATAAACTTTGAGAATATATTAAAAAATTCAAAATCTAGTAGCTTTCAAACCTTTTAAAAACCAGGGTTAAATTTTATTAAAATGCCCATAAAAATATTAAAAATCATTCTTTTTGAATTTTGGGGAAGGCCTAAAGCCTGTACAAAAAAAAAAAAAAAAAAAAAAAAAAAAATATTTTTTTTTACGCATTTTGTAATATTGCATCTCTTTCAATTATTTTCGCAAAAACCAAAAACGATTTTGGTTAATTTGGCAACCGTATGGTAATCTAATGATATTTTTCGAATACTCCCGTGTGCGTGTGTCTAGTATATGAACTGTTTAATAGGATACAGAACAACTTTAAAATATATTTGCTATTGAAACTATGCCTCTAGAAGTGATGGTTTAGGAAATGAGTCATTGGGAAAGAATTCGAGTATACTTAAAAAATATTTATCATAATTTTTTTAATTTTATTCAAAATTCATTAGTTTTCATAATTTTCCCCGTGAACTAATACCAAATCTGTCAGTAGCAGGTTTAATTTATTATTAATATAAGTTTATTAATGTAACTTATAGTATCAGTAGTATTTAAAAAAAAAAAACAGAATGGAGAAAGGTTCAATTTAGGATTGTTTTAAAAATCATTCAGGCTGTTCTCAACTGCTCTGCTTTGACTGCAAAAACGATTTAAAATCAAACTTTTTTTTTTTTTTTTACCTATAAATCACCCCATTGAGTTATAAGCGAATTCAGTCATATGAAAAACACATTTTCATCCCATCCATCATACCATTCATTTGAATGGTTATTCTCCTTTCACGCGGAAATTCGGTTCAAAACGCCAATTTTCACACTATTTGCTAAAAATTCTATTGTGTTTGGAAAAAAAAGAGGGGGGGGGGGCGGGAAATGAGTGCGATTAGATAGTTTCTGAACAACAATACATGCTAGTTTCATGCATTTCCGAACAAAAATTAATATAGATTCGTGTCATGCTTTTTTAGGTGCGTTCGTAATTATATAAATAATTACGAACGCACCTATTGCACCTATTGTTGTCGTTCAGTCCCTTTCTCTGTCTATCCGTCTGTCTGTCCGCATATAACAACGCAAAAACTACCCAACTGAATCGTTTGAAATTTAAAATGCATAATTATTACATAATTTTATCGAGTCATTTCAAATTTTATGAAAATCGGATGGATAGATCAATTACAGGGAGAATCAAAAGGATTCCGTTACATTACGGTCAATGGGGAAAAAAGTTTCAAATGCATTTTAATCGTTGGAAATTTTAAATATATATTTATTACATAATTTTGTCGAGTTATTTCCAAATTTTATCAAATTCGGATGCATATTTCAATTACAGGGACAATTAAAAGTATTCCGTTACATTACGGTTGACGGGGGAAAATGTTTCAAATGCATTTTAATGGTGTTACACTCATTCGAATGTAATAAAATTGATATGCATCAATATAGTACATATTATTATATACATTTTGCACAATCTGTTGTGCAAAGAATATTTGACATTGATTTACAAGGCCACACAAAAGTATTCCATTGTATAATGGTATAGGAAGAACATTGTTTGATGCGCATTTTAATTGTAATTATTTACAATTTTATGAGATTGATATATGAGAGATATATTTTTAAAACTTCGTTATCGTGCGAACGCACCTCATTTGCTACGCTTCACGTGCATTTTTTTTTTTTTTTTTTTTTTCACAACATCATTTTTATCCTTTCATGTATTTGATATATTTTCTGGGTTGCCAAATAACTGATCCAATATTTCTGTTTAAAAATTTGGCTTTTTATTTAAAAGAAGTTATTTAAAAAATTAATTAAAAAATATTCTGAAGATAAAATTTATAAAGTCAATTACAACCTATTATTTAAAATGTATTTTTCTTTTATAGGAGATCATTTATTATTGAAAATAATATTTTATATTTATAGATAACACTAAAAGTTTAAAATTATATTTGGAGCAGATGTGTTAATTAATTACGAAATTAAAAATTCGTAATAGAAAATCGTGTGGTTGAAAGTTTTAAGATTTAAGTTTGTTGTAAGAGTTTTCCTTAAAATTAAAAAAATTACGTACTCACTTTTAAACGCAAAAGCATGTTACTTACAGGCATGATTTTGAATTTACTTAAAATTTAATAACCTTTCATTTTTATATAGACTGAATTACATGTTGAATTATAAGCGATTGTCATTTAATGAAAATTTTTTAGCATTTTAACATCTGAAAATTCAGTTTAGAGCGTTTTATTGAAATTCAGTTCAAATTCTAAATGCTTTTTAACAGCATTTTGAGAAATATTGCTTTTAATGAAAATTGAAAATACCGTTTGGTTTCATACTTTCGAAATAACACTATCTGTCACTCTCATGCAAGTTCAAACAAATATGGATTAAAGAATGTAACCAGTTTGGTTTTGAAAACAATCTTAAGGCTGTTCTCAAATTTAAAGAAGCTATTTTCTGGTACATTTCTGAATTCATTTTTCCTCGAAATCGCATTAAATTAGATGGTATTCTAATTCAGAATTTAATCGAATCACTTTTTCATTTCATGGTAAACGCATATGTTTTTCAGAACACGCAGTATAAGTTGGAGTTTTGAACCAAATTCTCGATATAGCAGTGAAAGAAAGAAGAAAAATTTGTTGTCACGTAACAAGAATGACTTATAACTCTAGGTAATTCATTTATTTGAAAAGGGAAAACATTATTTAATTAAAAATCGCTTCAATATTCCCGTTAATTTCATTCCGTTTTAAGCATAAAAATAAATCAGACAATGAGTCATAACATTTTGTGTTGTCAGTAGGGAATTTGTGAAGTACCTTAAGTGCAACTTAAGGTAATAAATTTTTTTACCCCCTTTTAGATGCATGTTTTTCCAATGAGAAAGCAATTCTCAATTTTGAAATCATAAGTAAATTTAATGTTCTTCATCTTCTTATAATTAACTTTTGTAAGCATGTGCATAAGAAAAACATGCGTGATTGTAAGAATTATATATTCAGTAAAAATCGAATTTCATTAAAAAATATAGATTTAAATTTCAGTTAAAATACCGCCTAGGATGAACATATGAACTTAGAATGAAGCACCTGAATTTACAGCACCTGAATACATTAATTTTTCGAAATCTGGTAATTTTCAAATCTAAAAAAAAAAAAAAAAGAAAAAAAGAAAAAAAATAAGGTTAAATTTTATTAAAATGTTCATTAAAATATTAAAAACCATACTTAAAAAAAATTAAAGTATTTCTGTATTCACTTATTTGTTTCTGTGTATGTGTGTATAGGACACTACATTTCTTTTTTCGATTTAAGAGTGCTCTGAAAATGCACCTCCCCCCCTCCCCTGGCTTCATTCTCTTTGACAAATTTACAGATTAAATTTTAAGCGTAAAAGCATAATCCTGACAGGTACATTCATTGAAATGATTTGGAAGGAATAGTTTTTTTTTTTAGTTTTCCACTAATAGATTACACCTTAAAATATGATTAATTGTTTTCTCATGACAACTGTTACCCCACGTCTTCCATTTCCGGAAATACAGTTGAAAATGCATGGTAAAGTTTTCTAAAAGTTCCTTTGCCCTTTTTCGAAATAATCGAGAAAAAAAAAATACTATAGTTTCTGTGTAACAAACTGAAATCTATGTGAAAATTTCGGATTGAATGTTAGTTCGGAAGGAGAGGAGGGGGGGGGGGGATGAGGAGCGAATTTTCGATTTTTTATTAAAGCATATCTATACCAGTATTAGATTGAGCATTTCAAAAGTCTTAAAGGTAATGTTCTTCATAATTAAATAAAGATTATTACCTTTAATATTAACCTAATAATAAATTTTTAAAATAAACTTCGTTAATTAATGCTTCATGAACCAATCTAGTTCATACTCATATAAACAAGAGAAGTGGTTTTAACGCATATGTTCCATTTCAAAAATCGCTGTCGGCTCGGTCTTCAACCACAGGTAGATTTCGAAGTTAAGTATTAGTTTTAAAAAAAGAAAAAGAAAAGAAAAGAAAAAAAAAAGATTAGAGGTAAACTCAGTTTATCATTTGGCCGCTTTTGAAGAGTTTTTAATTTCATTTTTCAGCACACAAAAACCCAAAATTTTATAACACTGCTTCAGATCAATTGTCATTCTATTAATTAGATTTTGATTTACAAACAATTACTTTCTGAATCACATTTTTCTTTTTCAGCACCGCTGTCAACTTTGACAGCATTTTTTTTTTTTTAAATACATTTTACCTTTATCAAAAAAACGACAAACATTATTCATTATATAGTTTATAAATAAAAAAAAGCTGTCAACTGCAAGCATTTCAGAGCCAAATAAAAAAACAGTCAGAAAATAAGCAGTTTGAATTTGCGTACAAGCTTAATTCCTCCCTCACTATCACGTCAGGAAATTTGGTTCAAAATGCCTGCTTTTGACAGCATTTTTCGAAACACATTCTGTCTTTATAAATAACTCGACCAATAAGGCACATTATATAATTTTTAAATCAGACAACTTTCCAATTGGATGCGTTTAAGAGCAAAAATTAATTTAAAAATTAGTCAGAAAATAAGCAATTTGGATTTGAATACACCCTCAATTTTTCAAGCCCTATTGCCTCAAAATGGCCACTTTGACAGCATATTTTGAAAAAAATTCTATCTTTATGAAAAAATCTACTAATACGGCACATTATATAGTCTCTAAATAAGAGAAAGTATGAATTGTATCCATTTGAGAGCAAAAATGAATTTGAAAAATGAGTCAGAAGATACGAATTTTTTTTGTTGAATACACCCTCAATTTTCGCTTCGGAAAATGTGGTTCAAAATACCCAATTTGACCATATTTTTTAAACATATTCTGTCTTTTTCAAAACATTGACCAATACGGTACATTATACAGTTCCTAAATAACAGAACTTATCCTTTCAAAAACATTAGTTTCCATGTTCCAGGATGTACGAAATCTGTTTTCATAGATCATTTATCGTTTTCAAACGGTCAAAAAAGCTTTCCTCCTCCTTCCCTCCACTTTGGATAAAATGTTGATTGTTTGTTCTTGACATAATACAGAGACCTGATATTTATATATTTACTATTACATTAACGTTATTAGTACATACACTATTTACGCAAAACTATGATTATTAGTCCCTTTCTTTTTTGTTTGTGTTTATGACGACCTAATATCTACTCTGGGGATATGGGCTCTAAAGGTCTTTCTAAAGGAATCCAACCCGTATTTACGCAAGGAAATTCAAGGTTCGAAGAAAACAACAAAAAACCCCCAACTGTGAGACCGACGGCAGTGATTGGGCTCAAACCTGGCATATGCCGTCTAGTAGTTTGGAGGGCAGAACCTCTCGGCGACAGGCGGGGATTTCAGTTTCTTGCAAAAGTTAGTCTTTAAGGTAACATCCCAGATTTTTATAACAATGTTAAAGTTGCCCCCACTCCCCTTTTTTTAAGATATTTTTTCAATGAGCAAATATAATAATTAAAATCAAAAAACAGAAAAATAAATTTTATTTCATTTTAAATTGCGACACCTTTCATAATAATTGTCGAAATGTAGATTTTTTTTTTTTTTTTTATAATTGAAATATTTACTCCAGTTAGAAGGTTAGACATTGTCGAGTTTTCATTTCTCTTTTTATTTGCTTTATTTCTTTCAATAAAAAATAATGAACCAAATAGTATAAAAATTTAACTTCTTGCTCATTTTTAAATTTAATTTCGTTATAACCAGATATTTGAAAATTATTCAAGCAATTTTAGCAATTCTTGAAATACTGTATCAGTTTTATAGCCATCTTCGAATCTTTTAGAAATATTTCTGAAATTTAAAGATTCAGTGAAAATATTACTTTTTTTTTCTTTGTGTAAAAGTACTGTAAAAATAAAAGTAGTTTATCTGTGTAAGGAGGAAAATTTTTCAGTGATGTACAGTAAGCCTGTATGACATTACTAATAGAAATAAAAAATACTAAAATAACCAAATTCAGGACCATGGCAATTTTTCAGTACTATCAAACTCACGGACAAATTGGGGACGAAAGGTTTTTTCAGAATTTTGATATGGCATGACACACGTCACCTGAAACTTAGGGATTTTCTACTCATATCAAAGATTTTGTTTATTTAGCCGAATTTCGCTTTCACAAATGATTAAACAGGTTTATACGGATTCACATTGTTTCAATAATTGTAGGTTTGGAAATAACTAACCCAAGTTAACAGGATTCACATTATTGCTTTCGTATATTAAAACTAGTTATTATGTTCCAGAATTACTCAAAATATCTTTTTATTGCTTAATTATTGTTTTTAAACTATAGTGAATTTTCAGATTAGTTGTACGAGTTGGAAAAGAATACTTAATATTTAAAAACGTCCAATTTCCAAATTCTCCATTTTACATATTACTCCTTATATGTAAATTTTAAGCAATTTTATATATATATATATATATATATATATATATATATATAACTTTTTAGAAAAAATTTTCTTCAGTTTTTTTACGTCTAACTATTGTCAATCAACTTTTTTTATTAATATTTTTTTCTACTTTATCGATAAACTGAATTATTTCATTTAATATTTAAAAACATGCAAATCTTAAATTTTATCATACCATATCATTCTTAGCACACAAGATTTTGAAGTGTGCAAAGTGTGAAGGTTTTGAAGTGTGAAGTGTGCAAAGTGTGAATTTATAATTATGCATGATTAACTATTATCGTAGAACTCTTGGAAACAAAATGTATTTATAGGGAGCTCTCACCGTTAACCTTCTGTTTTGATACTATTTTAAAATATCAGATCTATTATCAAAGTATAATCATTGGAGGATAATCAGTTTTAGAAGTTCATTTTTCAGTTTTAGAATTATATATAAGATTTATCAGATTCACAATAAGATAATCAGTACTCTAGTTATTCCGCGCGAAATTTATTTGTTATATTTTGGTTTATAAAATTTTTAATTTTATTACCTTTTTCTTAAAGTTTTTATTTATTTTATTTTTACAGGGATATTATTTGCAGTTGCCGTTACTGAAAATAAAAGGTTATGCTTATTTTTCATCGGACATAAAAATTACTGATATAAGCATGATTATTTATCAAAATAGTAAAATTAATCTAACATATTGTGGCGAAATTCAAAGCTATTGAAGGTGTATTCGAAAAAATAATTTTCCACGAGAAAGTTCGAAATTTTTCGATACGTTTTCATTCTAATTTTTAATGGGAAATTAGACGACTGAGGTGATTTTTGAGGAGATGTATAAGGTGTCGTGTGACATCATTTTTCGCTCAATTCATTAGAATTTGATTTATAAACAAATATTTTCTCAATATGACCCTTTTTTCATTCCCAAATCTCCCATTTCGGAAAAATCGGTTCAAAACGCAGTTTTTGGCAGCTTTCTTTTGCAATATTTTTTGCATTTATCAAAAAATCGTCACAGCACATTGTGTAGTTTCAAATTAAAAGAATTGGCTAGTTTGATATATTTGAGAGAAAAAATGAATTTAAAAATAAATCAGAAAATAAGCAGGGAACAAAAATAACAAAAAAAGTTCTTTGAAAAAACAGAACATAAATTTATATAATTGTTGATTATGTAAATCATCTTTAAGAGGTTGTAAAAAGCACACGACAATGAAATTCAAATATAATATATCAAACACGAAAAGTATTTTTGTGCTAAAATAAATGCATATACATTTTTCTTTCACTGGGAAACGTAAAATAATTCTTAGATATGACAGTCTGTGGACGGTAATTGTTGTTTTAAATAATTTATCTCATAGTTTTTTTTTTCTTTTTGCACTAATAACGTAAACAAGTTGGAAATTGCACGTTAACATTGCAAATGAGGTGCGTTTGTACGATAACGAAGTTTTAAAAATATTAAAATCTTGTTGATATAGTTGAGCGTACTTCGGATACAGTATAGTAGTCGAAATCTTTTTTTGTGTTCCTGTAAATATACAGAAAGTAATTTTTATTACACTTCAGAAACGTATATCTTATTCATAAAATGTGAAATAGTTGAATATAATTAAAACACGCCCCAAACAATGTTTCCCCGTATAGCATTGTGTAGTGGAATACTTTTGTGCGGCCCTGTAATTTAATAATAAAAATTCTTTGCATCACAGATTGTACAGAATGCATATTTTAGTATATACTTCATAGATTCATGCCAATTCTATTATGTTCGAATGAGTGTAACATCATAAAAATGCATTTGAAACTTTTTTTCCCATTGACCGTAATGTAACGGAATCCTTTTGATTGTCCCCGTAATTGATCTATGCATCCGATTTTCATAACATTTGAAATGACTCGACAAAATTACACAATAATTATATGTTTTAAATTTCAAACGATTAAAATACATTTGAAACTTTTTTCCCCATTGACCGTAATGTAACGGAATCCTTTTGATTCTCCCTGTAATTGATCTATCCATCCGATTTTCATAAAATTTGAAATGACTCGATAAAATTATGTTATAATTATGTATTTTAAATTTCAAACGATTCGGTTGGGTAGTTTTTGCGTTGTTATATGCGGACGGACAGACAGACAAACAGACGGACAGACAGACAGACGGACGGACTGAGCGACAACAATAGGTGCTACGTATTTACATAATTACGAACGCACCTAAAAACAGGCTATCTGGGAACGGTACTCGACTTTTAAGAGAATTTTCTGAAGATGAAATTTTCGAATAGTGCATGTAAATCATTACCCCGTCCCAAATAATAATAATAATAATAATAGTGGAATGGTTAAAGGTAGCATGTAACCAAAATCGATTTACTAATTTATATTTAAACCTGTTTCTACTTAATATTACTTTTATAAAATATATAAAGTACTCAAACTTCCAAAATATTTTGTTTAAAATATTTGAAGAGTATTTATTTTGAAATAAATTACAATTGAAAAGGGTATTTATCACAAACCAAATTTTTCGCAAGCAATTAAAAAAAAACGATTTCAATTAATCATTATATACAATATAGTAATATATTATAGCGTTTAAGACATAAATATAATATATGGCGATTCAGTGCTTTTTCACGAAATAATATATCAGAGTGCATTCAAGGTTTTGATGTATCCATGCAAAATGTATGAAAAAATATAATGACTATCCTTGGTAGTAAAAGTTATACATTCAACATTAAAACAAATATTCATATTTCTGCCTATTTAGAACATTTTGAGGTAACTGTAAATCCTAATGTGTTCAAATATTTTAAAAGGCACTGAAAAATATATGTATGATACAATAACTATATTTAATGTACAAAGTATCTTGCGTATCTTAAGATATACAAATTTCTAATATAATTTAATCCTAATTTTCTAATATCCCGAGATCAAACACAATGATTTTAGCATATAAAATAACATTCCCTACCCTTAAAACATATCCAAATTTCTGAGCGATTTGAAATGTTTTAAAGAAATAATAAAAAAATACAATGTTCGAACTTTAGACATGTGCTGTACATGTAAAAAACTTATGTAAGACTCGATGACAATGTTTAGTATACAACACCTATCTAGCTTAACAACGTTTAAAATTTCTTGGTGATAGACTTATTTTTACGACAGTTAGAGAGTCCCAAAAAAGCAAGTAGACAGAAAAACTTAAAATTTTTTTTACAACAAACCACCATAGTCTATTATTATTGTATTGTTGTTGTTGTTGTTGTATGCGTATCTGGCCGTCTTTTTAGAGATAATATAGCTTATTCTCATCTCAAAAAATTCTATTTTTGAACACTACTACATCTGTACTGTACACATGTTTCAAAGAATTTTGTCTGTAATCACTAATGAATTGCAGTGTAGTTCGGAAATCCTTTCACGATCTTTATCCAGTGGGTGGGAAGAAGCAGGGACTGCGTTTCCACATTTCTCTTTCAAAAGGCAGTCAAACAAGTTGATCAAAGGAGTCTGACCACAGGCATTTCGGTTGCTTTTGGTGACAAAAAAAAAAAAAAAGGTAATTTAGGTTAGGTAATGACCAAAGTCTGTGGGTCAATTCTAGTGCAGGAAATAATATATTGCTTCACATAAGACTTCGGTTAAATTATTTTTTTCTAAAATTATTTACGTTAAAGAAAATACGATCTTTAAGTTTTTTTAATATATGTTACTATTAAAATATATGCACAATTAAGGAGGGGGGGAGGGGTGTGGAAAGTAATATTTCATTGTGTATTGTAAACATTCTAATTTTTTTCAAATTAAAAACTTAAATTTCTGTTTTTGATTTTTAAAGTTATTTTTACGTGTGATTAGTTTCTTAATAGTGAAACTTTTTTTACGTTAATAATAATAATAATAATAATAATAACAACTTGTTTGAAATGTCGTGTCCACACAAATGTATTATCATCATCATCACTATTATTATTAACATTATTATTATTATTATTTTTATTATTATACAAAACTTCTTTAATTTTCTTAAATTTTACTTAAAATTTATATCCGAAAAATAGGGGAAAAAATTAAAATCAATATATTTTTTATTAAAATTCAGTTTGGTTAACGAATAGTTTAAACTTCTCAGTGATTGAGAAACAATCTTTCGGAGCACTTGTTTACTTTGCTACCTGCTGCCCAAATTTCATTAAAACCGGTGATACCACTGTCAAAAGTCCCCTTGTTAGGAAAAAAATCCGAAGTTTAAATATAACTTGTGGAAGAGTAAAAATTGCTATTTCTTTATTACTCTTTTCAATAATATTTAAATTTTATTTTTTGGATGATTTTCCCGAATTTCATACTTTTATTTTTACTAATAAGGAAAAAAACCCATTAAATTCTTATAGTATATATCTATATGTATAAAATAACTTGTCTGATTAACTGAGTCACTCACTCCATAAAAGCCAGCCAAAACTAATCCACATACATATACGAGTATCAAATGTTATAAAATTATTCCTTATGTGTCGGAAATTGATTTAAGAAGTGATTTTTTTTCAAATTTGCCCTCCAAGGGGATAATTTAGGACATGTCTCTCCATATGTTAAGAATAAAACAAAAAAAACCTATTTTATTATTATTTTTTTAATTAATTAATTAATTTATTTATTTTTGCTTTAATATATTACAAAAAATATTTAAAACCAAATTATGGAGCTTTTAAATTTTAGCTATCAGGGTGAGCAGGGCGCAAAAACGGGGTATAACGTGTTTTTAACAATCACTTTTTCTTGTTTCAAAAAAAAAAAAAAAAAAAAAAAACAAGCTTTTTTGTTTCAGAAAATTATAAACTCCAATACCTAAAAAACAATTTCTGGACTTTAAAAATTTCGCACCTGAGAGAGTCGGCAGTGATCAGGTGCAAAATATCTTATTTTCAGCTACAGTTTCTTATTTCAAAGAAAAAAAAGGTATGCATATGATCCTCCATTTAAAGTAATATAGATATAAATACCGAAAAATGACTTTATCGAAATTTCAAAATTTGTCTTCTTAAGCAGAAGGAGGGAGTTAATAATTTTTTACATTTTTCTTTATATTTCATTTAAAAAAATATATTTATAAATTTCTTGGTTTAAAATATCGCAAGAAAAAAATATCTAAAAATCAATTACTAGAATTTTTAACACTCATCTCTCCCCCCCCCCCTTCCCCCAAGCGTAGCATTTAGAAGAAACATGATTTTCCCGCACCTTTTCATATTTTAAAGAAAAATAGAGGTTTGTAAGAAACTTGCCTTGAAATATTACAAAGACATTTATCTAAAAACCATTTTCTAGAATATATAAATTTTATCCCTCTAAGGAGCGAAATTAGAGAAAAACAAAATCTTCAAGCATTGTTTTATCTTTCAAAGAAAAATAGGCATTCATAAGATTTTTGCTTTAAAGTACTAATACGGATACAAAAACCGGAATTATTTCGTCCTATTTCGATAATTTCTGAAAATTTAAAAATTCGCCTGTCTTCCCTACAAGGCAAAAAGGGCGCAATATTATCATTCCCATTTTTTCTTCATATTTCAATTTCTAAAAAAGTATTCATAAGATTCTTGACTTGCAATATCACAAAGCGGAATATCTAAAAATGAATTCCTGGAATTTCCAAAATTCCTTACCAAAAGATTTGAGACAAAAACATGATTTTCAAATTAACACAAATATCTAAAAACCAATTTCTGGAATTTTAAAATTTAATTTCCGCTAAAGCAGGTGCTGAGGAGAAAAAGCTATCTTCATGCATTGTTTCGTAATTTCAAACAACAAATAGAAAACTTTAGCTTCTTGCTTTAAATTATTTTGGAAGAAAATACCAAAAACCTAATTTCTGTAAATTTCAAAATTCTCCTCCTAAGGAGTAATCGGGGCAATATCGCTTACCGCTTTTTATATTTTTCTATATATCTCAATCAAGAAATGATATTAAAAAAATTCTTGGCTTAAAATATTGCAAGGAGGAATACCTAAAAATTTTTTCTTAGAATTTAGAATTATCTCTTTCCAAGGAAGAGAGTGGCAAGGTTTTCTCATTTCTTTTTGTATTATAAAGAAAATAGAGAATCATAAGACTCTTGCCTTAAATTATTACTGGCATAATAAAAGATAATTCTACATTAATGTAAATAAATTTTAGACTTTGTTTCTTTTGCGAGAAAATAAATTGCACAATTTATAAATAATTTGAATTTTATTACATCTTTGTTAACATTTAAGAACATTGGTAAGTAATTTTTGTTGGGAGGTTCTCTTTATTTATCATTGAAGCGGTTGTACCTTTGAAAAGTACTACATTCTTTGAAAAACACCAGTTTTCGGGATATTGCGAGATAAACAGTTCGGGTACACTTAACAATCGTTTACAAAAAGTCTACAAAGCTTTTCTAACTTTACTTCTCTTTGAATGAAAAAGTTGTTTTAACAAAGAAATAATCCTAAATTGTTTCTTCCGTAATACAAAACCAAGATCTTTAGATATTTATTATTACATATAACTATTTATGTGAAACTAAGATCGTTAGTTGATTGCCTTCAATTAACTTCATATGATACATGATACTAACATCTTTTATAATATTATTTTGAAATCAGAATAATAACCTTCG
This sequence comes from Maratus speculifer, assembly GCA_964019185.1. Taxonomy (NCBI): domain Eukaryota; kingdom Metazoa; phylum Arthropoda; class Arachnida; order Araneae; family Salticidae; genus Maratus; species Maratus speculifer. The sequence goes on from OZ025296.1 coordinate 128,838,987, forward strand.
TTTTTAAAAATAGTTTCAAGAAAAATATCTGCAGATTTTAATCTTGATCTTCACATGTTGAAAGTAAAATAGGGATTGCGATGAGAAGTAGAATGAGTTCATTAGCAAATATGTGAAATAGCATACGTTACAAGACGCATATGTTGCTTGTATCTAATTTTATTCAGTATATTAAGCATACTGATTTAACACTTTTAAGAAATAGTTTTATAGTTGCCAGCTTTTTTTCTAACCACTATTTTTAAAAAGAGCTTTTCCTCTTATATGTCACGCAATCGCACCCGTCGGCCTAACCGTATGGAGTTTTCCATTATTTGCATCGAACCTTGGGTGACCTTGCATAAATGCAGGTTAAGATACCTTAGAAAGAACCCTACGGAAAGTACTCGTTCTCGGACCTATATCAACAGTGCAGAAAATCGGCCATCATATATAATACATCTTATCTGTCATAAAATATCGAAGATTAAATAAAATGAAGATTGCAATAAAAATATGGTAGCAGAAAGCACAAAAGTTGGCATTTTACCACTATCATATCTAATTTATCAAAGTATTTTTCTATGTTAAAGTTATAATGCATATAAACTTAAGACATTCAACATTTAAATTATCATTTATTAATTTGCAAATAACCAATTATAGGAATGGGTTAAAAATTTATTAATGACCCTGTTACAGACAAAGCAATAGATTTATCTCCAAATCATTCGATGTAAACTGTAAAAAAAAATCTGTACAGTTACTAAAATTTTTCTAGTAAATTTGTATTCCAAGATTTTTTCATATCTATATAATAAAGGCCAAACGTATCTGTGCGTAACGCATACGTCATTTTGCGAATGGCAACACTTTCCTTTGCAATTTCGGTTTTGTAATTTTCGCTACTGCAAATATGATACTTCTAAACATGACATATTTTAAATTTTTACACCGTCGTATAGCGAAAAAAATTTGCTTTTAAATGCAATTTGTTTCAAAGCTGTATTTCAATTTATTTTTGAGATATTAATTTTTTTATATAATTTTTAGTACCAATTTTGTAATAGTGACAACAGTTCATTTTCTCCTAAAATTGAAAGAAAAAATGAATAAATACAAAATAAAATGCGAATACTGTGTGAAATATATCGTCTGTGATCGTGTCAATTTGGAATATATATCTTTTCTTTTCTTTCTTTCTTATTTTTTTTTTTTCATTCGCAATTATATCAAACATAAGAGCCTCAATTGATAACTTCATCACAATAACTTATCTTTATTATAATTTGCTGATTACCTATGCAACATAAAATTTAATTTTAATAATTTGGACAACAGAATTTTATAGAAATAATATTTTGTTACTTTTAGCTTAAAATAATATTTGTTTGAAAGTTAGACGGATCAATATAAGATGCATTTTTTTAATGTAACTAATTTTATTGATTTATTATAAATGAATGAAACAGCTCCTTCTGAAACATTTTATTTCGTCGAATTTCGACAGGTTCCACCTCGTAACGATAACAGCAAAACTTCATGTTCAAAAATCTTAGTAACTGTGCATTTTTTTTTTCTTTTACAGAGTACTTCTAGAATTTTTTGAGGTTTTTTTCTGTTTTTTATTTTCTGGTAAATAATTTATTATGAAGAACTTGGATTAGTACTGTACTGTTTGGCAATTTTCATTTCTTTATCTAATCATGCCATTTTAATTATTTTATTTGTTTGCTTTTTGGCGTGTAGGGGAAAGGGGTATTCCCCTCCCCCCTTTTTTTATTTTATTCAATTCCGAAATTTGGAGTTGTTTTCCATGTCAAAGTACCAATAACACTAAGGAAAAAAAGCATGTGTGTTTATTATTTCTATTATTTCTCTTCTATTGACCCGGAGACTAATGAATAGTTGCATTTTTTATAAATCCTTGAACTTGAAACATCTGAAATTGTGGCTGAAATTGCTGTTCATTATGCTGATTTTTTACAAGCCAGGAATTTAATAAAAACTACATTGTAGAAACATAAAACAATGAAGATCATTCCAGCTCCATGGGTTTTTCCGATAAAGTTTATTGAATCTATAGATGTTAAGTAAACATACATGACCATTGAAAAATCAGAAAATATCATAGCCTTTGCTGTTCATAAAAAGAGAAAAAAAAAATGTGGCAAATAATTATTAAATCCTTACTATTTCAGTTATATTATCCATAATTGCCACAAAAAGTACCTTCAAAAGGCTCTGCAGAAAAAAAAAATAAAAAAGATACGATTTTGTTTTCTTTTATTGTGTGTGTATGGCACGGCACAGAGAGAAGATCATACCAAATACAGACTAATGCTTTTATGCAAAATACTATGAAAATAATACTAATGTTGTATTAACATAATGTTAAAACTTAATTTATAACATAACTAATCTATCTTAAATAAAAATCTACATAAAAAAAACCTCATTTTTTCTAAACAAAAACTTTTCCGTTGCGAATATTAAATAGTGGCATTATTTAACAATGCAAAACGTGCTGCATTATACAAAAATGTTAGCTGATTTTCAACTAAATGCATTTTTAAACCATGAAACATATTCAGCTTGATTTTGAAAAATCATATTTGACATATTAAAATAATTTTATATTGATTTAAAACAGCATTACTTAATCTTTAATTAAATCTGTTCGAAATTTTCAACTAAAATCTTCGAGAAAGAGCTAATGAAATAGCAAATTTGCTCATTTCTTTTCTTGCGTATCATTTAATTTATATTCTTAAAAAAAAAAAAAAAAAAAAAAAAAAAAAAAAAAAAAAATACTTTATTTTTTGACAGCGCAGTTTGACGCTTTCTAAATTTTAGTTAAAATAAATAAATAAATATGTAATATTTAGAATAATACTTATTCTTTAATAACATATGTGACCACAACTGTTAGTAGAAATGTAAAATCAGGAAAGTTGTAATGACAACATAACTTTTCTACTTGAAAAGCTTGATTTATTTGAAACAATTACACGAATTGTTTTAGTAATCATGTCTGCGTACAAAAAAATGATCGAAATACTACTTTGTCTGTGTTTTCTTGAATAAATTTAGAAAAAGAAAGAGCTGTAATTTATAGTTGTATAGTTATCAAGAGCCCTAGATCTTTTTTTTTTCTTTTAATTGTGATATTTTTTAAAAATTATGTTCAGCTTGACATAAAACCCTCATTTTTCGAAAACAACGCGAAACGAAATAAAACCACCGTCATGCATTCTACACTTTCTTAAACTATATCCACTCCACACTATTCAGAAAACTCTTCTATTATAGAAACCTTGTATTATAGGAAGGAGTTCTAGTTTTAGTACTTTACTAAGCTTCCCAGGTAGAATAGACAAGTTTTACTCTTATCTTGAAATTGGGGAACGGAAACATCTGTTGTCTATTATCTTCCCGAACGGGTTTCCGAACCTGCAAATCATTAATATACCCTCTTACCAAAAAAAAAAAAAAAAAAAAAAATGCATATTTGAAATACTTGCATACTTGAAAATTATCACAACATCTACCAAAAGAATCCTTTATAGTTTGAGATTTTAAAAGCATTCTTGCTTTACTTCAAAGAAATACGATAATATTTGAAACGCATCTCACAGAATCAATGATTTAACTAATAATTCCAATTCGTGTTTTTCTTCTATGTTTTTTTTTTTTTTTTTTTTTTCCTGTGACATTTTAATTTTATTATAATTATCTCTAAAGATTTACACAGAGGCGGATTACCCATTAAGCTGAGTAGGCTGAAACCTAGAAAAAGAAACCCCGATGCTACGATTTTTTTTTTCGGATTTTTTTTTTTTTCATATTAGCTCTAGAACGGCCGTTTTTAACTTGTTTATCCCCTATTTTGTTTGCAGGTTTTTAATAAAGTTACTTTTAACTTCGAAACCGATTCAGAAAGTAGACGTATCCTAATGAAAATAATAATAATAATAAAACCTTCAACAATATTAAAAAAGTACAAAACGCATTTGTAGAGAAGACCTCGTCTATCCAATGCAAAAATCGCTTAAAAATATTGAAATGCAAACGAGATGTTTAAAAAAAAATTTCTACCATAGAGGTTTGGTTTGGTTTATTTTATGTCGGCCGGTTATCTACACGTGGGATATAGGCCCTAAAGGAGTGGGGTGTCCTCCGTGGAGGGGGGAGTCCCCCTAAAGGAACCCAATCCCTTTTCAAACAAGGATTAACATTAGAGAGTAGGGGTTTTTTGTTTGAAGTAGCTGCTTAAGAGGCTACACTAAACATGAAGAACACGGGATCGCTAATGTTAATTCAATGGGGCAGTTCTTTGGAAATTTGTCGCACGCATTTTAATATTTTTGATTGAATATTTTTGCGAAGAATAACTGAGGACGATCTATGACTAGTTTTCACTTTTTGGATTTTGGTTTCAGTTTTTCTTTTAATTATTTTAACTTTTAGAACCCATTTAAACTGGTTCTCAAAACAAAACTATCACGTACAAAAAAAAAAAAAAAAAAAAACTAACAAGAATTGAAAAAAGTAAAAACTGGCGCGATTATAGATCGTCCTAAGCTATCCTCTGAAAAAAAAAAAAAATTCATTCAAAAATATTAAATTTGTGCGAGAAATCTGGAAAGAACTGTCCCCTAGGATTAGCAATAACATTAGTGTCATAGAAACCGCTGATGATAGAAACATTCTTTCAACTGCAAAAACGAGCATAATTTAAATAGAGCTTTTCTTTTATTGCTGCACATGTGTACTACAATATGAAATTTTATTTTTTCTAAGGCCCCTGATTCCTAATAATGATTATTCAGGAAAATATTGTTCGACGTCTAAAAAGGAATTTAAAAAGGTCCTTCTTTTTTACGATTAAAACTTATCTAATTGTGGAACTTTAAATTTTATGTAATTTCAATGTTTTTTTGCACTAAAAGTATTTTTCCCTTTTGTGCCAGAAAATAGAAAAATATATTGCTTTGAGGACCGAGGGGGGAGGGGGGATGAAGTTGTTCACAAAAAAAAAAAAAAAAAAAAAAAAAAAAAAAAAAAAATCTAGCCTAGGGGTTTGGGAGGTAGTTAATCCGCTTCTGGACTTACTCACAACAACAACAATAATAATAATAAAACTTTACATTCGAAAAATAAAGCCATAAATTACCCTTAGATATTATTCTACACAGATCGTATAATTATAATTCAGATAATGTGTATGGAGAAGTTAGAGTGTCTAAGGAGGGGGGGGGGGGTATTAAAGAAATACAATACAGAGATTCTTTCAACTTGTTACATTGCTAATTTATATAAGCAAAGATCTTTTATATATTTAACTTTAATTAAAAAAGGACTTTGGATGTGAATGAGGGGAAGAGGGGATTACATACAGAACTTTTAAAAGGAATAAAATAAAGACAAGGAGAAGACGAATTTTCTTTAGAGGAAAATTTTCATTATTTTGCTTTTTTAGATAAGGTTAAGATTTCTGTGCGTAATAGAAAAGATAAATAACTAATTTTTGAAATCACAAAGCATAATAGATTAATTACATTTTTCTTTTTTCTTTTTCTTTTTCTTTTCTTTTTTTATGATACCGTGTGGCATAAAGCAAGCTTCCAGATTAGAGTTAAATAAATTTACAATAAATTTATGATTGTAATATCATCTATACTAAGATTTAAATTTTTAAAGGAAAATGTTAGATAATATTGCAAACGGAAATTGTTGAAGTAATTTTTTTTTTAGCATTGTTTGAACGTGTGAGCTAATATTTAATAAAATTCTTTAATTTTAATATGAATTTACAAATGGAAGGTTTTGATTTATGCAATATTTGAAGAAATATTGTACCTTGAAAAAATGTGTAATAAAAAGAGGTAATCACAGTTGTGGAGGAGGTAGAAAAAAAATACATGTGCTTCTACATTTTTGGAACTTTGGACTAGAATGTTGTGCGGGGGGGGGGGGGATTCAAAGAGATAGGGAGAGAGAGGGGGGATGTTAAAGCGCGGGGTAAAAGGTTAATAAAGGATAGTTATTTATTTATGTTTTATCATTTGGTTTTTTAAAAAATGAAATGAGATTTAAAGAGCTTACAGATAAAAATAATAAATAAAATATTGATATATGTATCATGAATCCAAATCATGACATTATACTGGGAGAAAAGTTTATTTACGTTTTCCTTCCAGGGAGGTAGGTTTCTGCGTGGGGGGGGGGGGGGGGGATTTTGGGGGTTTAAATAAAATTTCAGATTTTTCCAAATCGTTACATTGATATACTATATGTTATACATCGATGTTTATAAACATATTTCTTTTAATTTTCAACAAGAAATATCACTAGAGAAATAAAAAGAGACAATAAAATAACTCAAATATTTCTTATAGAGTCCGTAAACTCACTACATCAGTAGCTTATATATTGCAACATTTAATGTACATATATATATACATTAGAATATATTTATATATACATCATATATATATATATCATATATATATATATATGGGAACAGAAGTAACTTCACTGATACATGTAAGCTATAGATATGGAGAGGTGAAAGAATCTATAAATTACATTTTCTTTTAAATTAGTCTTTGTCGTCTCCTTCCCCCCCCCCCTCCCACACACACACTAAGAAAATTCCACACTCCCAACCAAATCTCAAGATTTTATCTCTTACTTTTCTGTTACCTGTCCTAAAATCAACCTTTCTCTTACCTCAAAAGTTAGATAACAAAAATATTTCTTTTTTATTTATCTATATTTCACCCCGTTAAAATCTCTGTATGTAAAGTTTATTTTTTCGTACGTCTTCAATCAACATTGTTTTTATATATAAGCTGTCATTGTGATAAAATGAAAGAATCTGTAAAATCTGTTTCATTTTCTATAGTTACTGTAAAATGTATCTCCCCGGGCCTTGCCCCGCCCCAAGCAGAAGGCACGGCACTCCTTCTCGTTTTGAAAATAAAAATACGAAATTTCCTCAAATAAACGAGCATATCCTGGTCTCTGAGAGTAAATCTCACAATTTGAAAACATATTCTCAATTGCTCTGTTGAACTAACGCGAAACATTTTGACACATTTATAAATTCATGTTTTAAGAAAAAGCTATAAAATTTCAAAGTCTGATCATGGAAGCGATTTGGAAACGAACTGTGCTTTCCATTTTTTGATTAATAAATTACCTGTTGAGGTATAAACGATTTTGATCACGTGACAAACGAATCTAGGAAAAAAAGTGACCGGAAAAAAAGTTATCGGAAAAAAGTGACATAAACTACAAAAGCGGAAAAAAAGTGACACGGAAAAAAGTGACAAGGGAAAAAAGTGACAAGGGAAAAAGTTACCGGAAAAAAGTGACAAGGAATTTTTATTATTCAATTTGGGGATTCATTGGTTAAGTGTGAAAGGGAGAGGGGGGGGGGGAGGCTGATAATTCAGGTAAATGGGTTTTTCATGCTGAATTAACTGTTTTGGTTCAATTTTTGGATATTAGTTCATATTAAAAAGACGCTTGCCTGATTAGATTTGGGAAGAGATGATTAACCTCCTCCCCCATGCGCCCTAAATTAGATAAATGGATTTTTATGCAGAATTATCCAATGTGTGTCAAATTTTGGATATAGGTTCTTTCTGATAAGGCTTATATATAATGCCTGAAGAGGTTTGGGAGTTTAATGGTTAAGCATAAAGGGGGAACGGGAGAATAACCACTCTTAAATTAGATTAATAGCTTTTTATGCAGAATTATCCGATTTGTTTGGAATTTTGGACATAAGTTCATTATGATAAGAAGTATCTCAGATTAGCTATGGGGTTCTTTTGCTTATTAATAAAGGGGGGGGGGCGGGCGATTATCTCTCCTCAAACTAGATAAATCGTTTTTAATGCAGAATTATCCGAATTGTTTCTCTGTTTCAAATTTTAAATGATGGTTCTTTCTGATAAGGTGAATCCCTGAATAGTTTTAAGAGTTTAATGCTCAAGTATAAAAGGGGAATAGAATAAAACCCGTCCTTAAAGTAAATAAATTGCTTCTTACGCTGAATTAAAGGATTTGTTTCATATTTTGGATTATAAGTTCATTATGATAAGGCGTATCCCTGATTAGTTATAAGGCGATTAGTTATAAGGTGATTAGTTCTTTTGCTAATTAAAAAGGGGGTGATTATTACCCCCCCCCCTTAAATTAGAAAAATTGTTTTTTATACACACTTATCCGATGTATTTCATATTTTGGATATAAGTTCCTTCTCATAAAGTGAATCCCGGAATAATTTTAAAGGTTTAAGGCTAAGTCGAGCGGAGGGGAACGCGGGATAACCCCCTTCAATTAAATAAATGGCTTATTACACAGTATTATTCAGTTTGCTTCAAATTTCGGATGTAGGTTCATTCTGACAAAGCATATCCCTGATTAGTTATGGGGTTACTTTGCTAATTAAAATGGGGGCGGGCGATTATTCCCCCCACCCTAAATTAGATAAATTGTTTTTTATGATGTATTTCAAATTTTAGATATACGTTCTTTCTAATAAAGTGAATCCCCGAATAGTTTTACAGGTTTAATGGCCAAGTATAGATGGGGGCGGGAATAGAGGATAATCCTCCCTTAAATTAAATAAATGACTTTTTATGCAGAATTATCCGATTTGCTTCAATTTTGGATGTAGGTTTATTATGATAAAACGAATCCCTGATTAGTTGTGGGATATCCCCCGTTCCCCCCTCTATAGTTAGCCATTAAAACTTTAAAACTATTCAGGAAATCACTTTATCAGAAAGAACCTATACCCAAAATTTGAAATACGTCGGATAGTTGTGCAAAGAAAAAAATTATCTTATTTAAGAAGAGGAGGGGACTATCCCCCGCTATCCCTTTTTATCTAGCAAAGAACCCCATATCTAACCAGGGATACGCCTTATCCTAATGAATCTACATGCAAAATTGCAGCAAATCGGATAATTCTGCGTAAAAAGCAATTTATTTAATTAAAGGGGGTTATATTCTATTCCCCTTCTATACTTGGCCATTAAACTCTTAAAACTATTCAGGGATTCCCTTTTTCAGAATGAACCTTCATTTAAAATTTGAAATACATTGGATAATTCTGCATAAAAAACGATTTTTCAAGTTTGAGGCGAGATAATTGCCTCCCCCCTTTATTAATAAGCAAAAGAACCCCATAACTAATCAGAGATGGGTCTTATCATAACAAACTTATGTCCAAAATTCCAAGCAAATCGGATAATTCTGCGTAAAAAGCTATTAATTTAAGTTAAGAGAGATTATTCCCCCGTTCCCCCTCTATGCTTAACCATTAAACTCCCAAATATCTCCAGTCAATATATACTACATATAAGCCTTATCAGAAAGAACTTATATCCAAAATTTGACACACGTTGAATAATTCTGCATAAAAATCCATTTATCTAATTTAGGGCAGATGGGGGGGGGGGATAATCATCCCTTCCCAAAACTAATCAGGCAAGTGTCTTTTCAGTATGAACATATATCCAAAAATTGAACCAAAACAGTTAATTCAGCATGAAAAATCCATTTAACTAAATTATGAGCCCCACCCCGGATCCCTCTTTCATACTTAACCAATAAATTCCCAAAATCAATAGTAAATCCCTAAAATCAATTCCTTGTCACTTTTTTTCCGGTAACTTTTTTCCGTGTCACTTTTTTCCCGCTTTTGTAGTTTGTCACTTTTTTCCGATAACTTTCTTTCCGGTCACTTTTTTCCGTTTACCGTGACAAACATGTTTTCACCACTCTTTGAGTGGTTCTGCATCTTTCGCACAGAAATTTGTTTCAAAACGTCCTCATTGACATTATTTTCTGAAAAATCTATTAAGTTTGAAAAAAAAAAAAAAAAAAAATGGAAACATGAATCCGTGATTGATTAGATAGTTTCTGAACATCAACATTTACTAATTTCATGTACTTCAGAAAAAAATAAATAAATAAATAAATAATTTTCATCATAAGTTTGTCTTTTTGGATTTAAAAACAGCCCTATCCACTCATTTTGTGAAAAACCCCGATAACAAAAAAAAAAAAAAAAAAAAAAAATGTTTCACTGTTTAAAAGTTTTCTCCTTGTTCATTTCTATTACACAAATAAAAATCTGATTGAAAAACGACAATTTTGTTCTGGGGGTGAAATATCCCGTTTTCAGGAAATATTTCATCTTTAAATAAATCTATTGTCAGCTAAACACATGTCAACAGGCAAACCATTAAAATTTTGAGAAACGTGTTTTTAGTGAGTAATGGTTTACCCATTGCTTAACTAATTACTGTTCAATTTGAATAGCATATGCCTATTTCCTTTTAAACTGCAGGGAATGCCTCTTTTAAAATGTTTCAAACAAGATGCTGTTGTTGTACAAACATGTGGTGATCGGCTTATACACCCTGACTTATTTTTTTTAGGAGAAGGAAATCTTCCTGTGTATGTACATGCGTTTTGAGAAATAACACACTACTGCTTAGACCGGTCACGTGAGTAACAGGTGCAGTAAAGCGATTCTATTCTTTATAAATAGGATAAAAGCAGAAGGTAGTGAAAAAGTGTTCCCCTCTAATACTGGTTTGGTTGGAATGGGAATAAATACTGTCAGTAGTTTCGTATTAACCTGTCTCATAGATTTAAAAAAAGGATTTTTTTCCCCTTAATAATGCATTATTTTCATTTATATATTTTTTCAACAGACAAATGAAGATGTTAGGATTTTTTAGACACTTAAACAGGAATTATTTTTATTTATAAAATACTATAATATGAAGCAATTTTAAATGGTATGAAAAATAAATAATGCCATGAAGAAATGCTTTAAGTGTGTATTCCGATCAAAATCTCTTATTTTCCGATTTATTTTTACATTCACTTTTGCTCTCAAATGCACCAAACTTTGAAAATCTCTTATTTAGATACTATATAAGGTGCCGTGCTTATCGGTTTTTCTTTTGATAAATACAGAAAGTATTACAAAAAAAGCTCTCAAAGTTGGTCTTTTGAACCGAATTTTCCGAAACGGGAGATCTGGGAACGAAAAAAAGTGTCGTGCTGAAAAAATAATTCTTGATAAATCAAATTCTAATTAAGTGAGCGAGAAATTACATCTCACGGCATCTTATACATCACTTCAAAAATCACCCCAGCAAGTTTCATGTTTCTACTTTTAAAAATAAGTCTGAAAATGTATCGGGAAATTTTGAGCTCTTGAAGGTGAAAAATCGGTAAACGGAAAAAAAGTGACCTAAACTACAAAAGCGGAAAAAAGTGACAAGGAAAAAAGGTGACATGGAAAAAAAGTGACACGGAAAAAAAGTGACAAGGATTGGTTTCGGGGATTTATTATTGAATTTTGGGGATTCATTGGTTAAGTATGAAAGGGGGATCGGGGGGGGGGGCTCATAATTTAGGTAAATGGGTTTTTCATGCTGAATTAACTATTTTGGTTCAATTTTTGGATATACGTTCATACTGAAAAGACGCTTGCCTGATTAGTTTTGGGAAGGAACGATTACCCCCCCCCCCATCCGACCTCAATTAGATGAATGGGTTTTTATGAAGAATTATCCAACTTGTGTCAATTTGCTTATAGGTTCTTTTCGATAAGGCTTATATATAGTATAAAGTGCCTGAAGAGTTTTAGGAGTTTAATGGTTAAGTATAGAAGGGAAACGGGGGATAACCTTTCTTAAATTAATGGCTTTTTACGGATAATTACCCGATTTGCTTCGAATTTTGGGCATGGGTTAATTATGATAAGACGTATTTCTGATTATTTATGGGGTTCTTTTGCTAATTAAAAAGGGGGCGGGTGATTACTACCCCCGGCCTTAAATTAGATTTTAAAAAAATTATGCACACTTATCCGATTTATTTCAAATTTTGGATGTAGGATCTTTCTCATAAAGTAAATTCCTGAATAGTTTTAAGGATTTAATGGCTATGTATTGAGGGAGAACGGGGGATAAACCCCCTTAAGGGTGTAGTCAAAAAAACGCTTTTCCACCTTCAACAGCTCGAAATTTTCCGATACAATTTCAGACACATTTTCAAAAGTAGAAACATGAAACTTGCTGAGGATATTTTTGAAGAGATGTACAAGGTGCCATGTGCTGTATTTTTACGCTCAATTCATTAGAATTTGATTTATAAACAATTATCTTCTCAGTATGACCCTTTTTTTTCGTTCACAGATCTCCCGCCAGGGGAAAATCTGTTCAAAATGCCGTTTTTGATTGCTTTTTTCACAATATTTTCTGCATTTATCAAAGAATTGACAATTACGGCACCTTGTGTACTTTCTAAATAAGACAATTTGCCAGTTTGATGCATATGAGAGTAAAAATGAAGTTAAAAATAAATCGGAAAATAGGCAGTTTGAATCGAAATACACCCTTAAATTAAATAAATGGCTTTTTGCGCAGAATTATCCGATTTGCTTCAAATTTTCGATGTATATTCATTATAAGAAGACGTATATCTGATTAATTATGGGGTTCTTTTGCTAATTAAATAAGGGAAAGCGGGCGATTAATCCCCCACTCTTTAAATAAGATTTTTTTTTTCACAATTATCCAACGTATTTCAAATTTTAAATATAGGTTCTTCCTGATAAAGTGAATCCCTGAATAGTTTTAAGGGTTTAATGGCTAAGTATAGAGCGATGAACGGGGGATAACCCACAATTAATCAGGACTTCGCCTTATCATAATGAACGCCCAATAAAAATTGGAATCAAATCAGATAATTCTGCGTAAAAAGCCATTTATTAATTTAAGGGGGGTATCATCCGTTCCCCCAGTGTTTACTTAGCCATTAAACCTTTAAAATTATTCCGGGATTCACTTTATGAGAAAGAACATATATCCAAGATATGAAATATATCGGATAAGTGAGCATAAAAAACAATTTATCTAATTTAAGGGGGGGGGATAATCACCCGCCCCAATTTTTAATTGGCAAAATAACCCCATATGTAATCAGGGATACGCCTTATCATAATGGTTCTATAATCCAAAATTTGAAGCAAATCTGATAATTCTGCGTAAAAAGTAATTTAATTTAAGGTGGGTTATATTCTATTCCCCTTCTATACTTAGATATTAAATCCTTAAAACTATTCAGAGATCCACCTTATCAGAGAGAACCTATTTTTAAAATTTGAATGGGATAATTCTGCATAAAAACCTATTTTTCTAGTTTAAGGGGGATATAATTGCTCGCCCCCTTTATAATAAGCAGAAGAGTCCCATAACTAATCAGAGATACGTTTTATCATAATGAACCTATGTCCAAAATTCTAAGCAAATCGGATAATTTTGCGTAAAATATTATTAATTTAATTTTAGAAAGGTTATCCCCCGTTCCCTCTCTATACTGAACCATTAGAACTCCTAAATCTCTTCAGGCATTATATACTATATATAAGCCTTATCGAAAAGAACCTATATGCAAATTTGACACACGTTGGACAATTCTGCATAAAAACCCATTCATCTAATTGAGGACGGATGGGGGGGGGGAGTAATCGTACCTTCCCAAAACTAATCAGGCAAGCGTCTTTTCAGGATGAACGTATATCCAAAAATTGAACCAAAACAGTTAATTCAGCATGAAAAACCCATTTACCTAAACTATGAGCCCCCCCCTCCGATCCCCCTCTCATACTTAAGCAATGAATCCCCAAAATCAAGTCTTTGTCACTTTTTTTCCGGTAACTTTTTTTCCTTGTCACTTTTTTCCTTGTCACTTTTTTCCGTGTCACTTTTTTCCGCTTTTGTAGTTTATGTCACTTTTTATCCGATAACTTTTTTTCCTAGATTCGTCAAACAAGGTAATCAAAGTTAGTCTATGACCGCAGGCATTTGTAGAATTCTATTTCTGTTGCTTTTGGTGACAAAAAAAAAAAAAAAAAAAAAAAAAAAAAAGTAATTTAAGTTAAGTAATGCCCAAAGTCTGCGGGTCAATTTTAGTGCAGGAAATAATATATTGCTTCAGATTTCTTTCGGTTAAATTATTTTTCTCTAAAATTATTTACGTTAAAGAAAATACGATCCTTAAGTTTTTTGAATGTATGTTATTAAAATATGTACACAATTAAGGAGGGGGGGGGGTGAAAGTAATATTTAATTATGTATTGTAAGCATTCTAATTTTTTCTAATTAAAAACTTAAATTTCTGTTTTTGATATTTAAGTTAGTTTTATGTGTGATAGTTTCATAATAGCGATTTTTTTTTTACTTTGATACTAATAATAAAAACTTGTTTCATATGCCGTGTCCGCACAACTGTATTATTATTATTATTATTATTATTATTATTATAGAAAACCTCTTTGATTTCCTTAAATTTTACATAAAATTTATATCCGAAAAATAGGTGAAAATTAAAATTAATATATTTTTTACTTTTTATTAAAATTAAATTTGGTTAGAGAATAGTTTAAACTTCTGAGTGGCTGAGAAACAATATTTCAAAGCACTTGTTCACTTTGCTATCTACTGCCCAAATTTCATTAAAACCGGTGATACCACTGTCGAATGCCCTCTTGTTAGGAAAAAAAATCGAAGTTTAAATATAACTTGAGGAAGAGTAAAAATTTCTATTTCTTTATTACTCTTTTAAAAAATATTTAAATTTAATTTTTTGGATGTTTTTTACCCGAATTTCATATTTTTATTTTTACTAATAAGGAAAAAAATATTAATTTCTTATAGTATATATCTATATGTATAAACAAAAGTTGTCCGATTAACTGACTCACTCAGTCCATAAACAGCAAGCCAAAATTAATCCATATACAAATGTAACATCAAATGCTACAAAATTATTCCTTATGCGCCGGCAGTTCATTTAAGATGCGATTTTTTTTTTCAAATTTGCCTTCCAAGGGAAAGGGGGATAATTTAGGACATGTCTCTCCATATTTTAAGGATAATATATATATATATATATATATATATATATATATTATTTTTATATTTATTTATTTATTTATTTGCTTGAGTATATTACAAAATATTTAAAACCAAATTATGGAGCTTTTAAATTTTGGCTATCAGTGTGGGCATGGCGCAAAATCAAGGCATAAGGTGTTTTTAACATTAACTTTTTCTATGAAAAAAAAAAAGTCAGATATTAAAAAGATACTAAAAAGATTTTTGTTTTAGAAAATAACAAACTCAAATGCCTAAAAAGCAATTTATGGACTTTAAAAACTTCGTACCTGAGAGGGACGGCAGGGATCAGGTGCAAAATATCTTGTTTTCAGATATAGTTTCTTATTTCAAAGAAAAAAAGATATTCATATGATCCTCCATTTATATATATATATATATATATATATATATATATATATATATATAGAGAGAGAGAGAGAGAGAGAGAGAGAGAGAGATAGGTAGATAGAGAGATAGAGAGATAGAGAGATAGAGAGAGAGGGGGGGTGAGAGGGGGAGAGAGAGAGGAGAGAGAGAGAGAGAGAGAGAGAGAGAGAGAGAGACAGACAGACAGAAAAATGACTTTATGGAAATTTCAAAATTTGTCTTCTAAACAGAAAGAGGGAAGGAGGATTGAGGTAATAATTTTTTTAATTTTTCTTTAAATTTTATTTAAAAAACTATATTTATAAATTTCTTTGTTTACAATATCGCAAGAAAAAATATCTAAAAATCAATTGCTAGAATTTTTAACATTTATCTGCCCCCCCCCCCCCCCCCCCCCCAAAGCCGGTACCAGTAAAGCACAAAATTTGGCATTTTACCACTATCATATCTAATTTATCAAAGTATTTTTCCATGTTAAAGTGATAATGCGTAATAACTTAAGACATTCAACATTTAAATTACGATTTATTAATTTGCAAATAATTAGTTTCAGGAATAGGTTTAAATTTTATAGGTTTAAATTGATCCTGTTTCAGACAAATTAATAGATTTAGCTTCATATCTTTCAATGTACTTCTTGATTTTTTGAGGCATTTTTCGTTTTTTTATTTGCTTGTAAATAATTTATTATGAAGAAGTTGTATTAGTACTGTACTTTTCACATTTTTCATTTCTTTATCTAACCATGCCATTTTAATTGTTTTTTTCTTTTTGGCGTGTAGGCGAAAGGAGGATTTTTTTTTCCTTTTTTATTTTCCTTTCATTCAATTCCGAAATTTGGAGTTGTTTTTCATGCCAAAGTACCCATATCACGAAGAAAAAAAAAAGCATGCGCTTTTATTACTTCGATTATTTCTCTTTTATTGACCTGGAGACTAGTGAATAGGTTCGTTTTATATAAATCGTTGAACTTGAAACATCTGAAATTGCTGTTCATTATGCTGAATTTCACAAGCCAGGAATTTAATGAAAACTACATTATAGAAATATAAAACAATGAAAATTATTTCAGTTCCATGTGTTTCTGCGATAAAGTTCATTGAAATTATAAATGTTAAGTGAGCATATATGATCATTGAAAAATCTGAAAATATCATAACATTTGCTGTTCATAAAAAAAGAAGAAAAATGTGGGAAATAATTATCTAATCCTTACCATATCTGTTATATTACTAATGATTACCATAAAAAAGTACCTTCAAAAGGCTCTACAGAAAAAAAAAGATCTGATTTTGTTTTCTTTTATTGTGTATGTATGGCACGGCATAAAAAGAAGATCATACAAATGCAAACAGATTAATGCTTGTATGGAAAATACTATAAAAATAATACTAATGTTACATTAATATAATGTTAAAACTTGATTTATAACACAACTAATCTATCTTAGATAAAAATCTTTATCAAAATAAGTCTTATTTTTTCTAAACAGAAACTTTTCCATTGTGAATAATAAGTAATGGCATTATTTAACAATTCAAAATGCATTATACAAAAATTTTAGCTGATTTTCAATTAAATGCATTTTTTCAATCATGGAAAATTATATTTGACATATTAAAATAATTTGATATTGAGTTAAAACAGCATTACTTAATCTATAGCAAATCTGGTCGTAAAAATTTACAAAAAAATTAGTTGATAAAGAGTTAATGAAATGATAAATTTGCTCATTTCTTTTCTTGCATATTATTTAATTTATATTCTTTAAAAAACTTTATTTTTTGATAACGCGGTTTGAAGTTTTCAAAATTTTAGTTAAAAACAAATAAATAAATATGTAATATTGAGAATAATAGTTATTCTTTAATAACACATGTGACAACTGAACAACTGTTAGTAGGAATGCAAAACCAGGAAAGTTGAAATGACAACTTAACTTTTCTGTTTCAAAACCCTGATTTATTTGAAAGAGTTGTTACACGAATATAACAAATGTAATCATGTCTGAATACAGAGAAATGATCGAAATACTACTTTGTCTATGTTTTCTTAAATAAACTTAGAAAAGAAAGGGCTGTACTTATAGTTGTAAAGTTATAAAAAAATTAGTTGTAAAGTTATAAAAAGATTTTTTTTTTTTCATTTTAATTGTGGTATTTTTTAAAAAAATTATGTTCAGCTTGAGATAAAACCCTGATTTCTCCAAAACGGCGCAAAACGAAATAAAACCATCGTCATGCATTCTGTACTTTACCGATTCTATTCAGAAAACTCTTCTATTATAAGAAGCATTTCTAGTTTTAGTAATGGAATAGACAAGTTCTATTCTTATCTCCGTTTAAATGAATTTATTAATAACATTGAATAAAAAATTAGCAGCAGATATAACTATTTTGTTCTGTACTTATCCATCTAATATGTATCTCCGAATATGTAATGTAATTATAAATATATTTAAAAATACGACGAATCTGTAATATGAATATGAAATACAAGGTATATTTTCAATTTTAAGTCAGTTAACACTTCACACATTAAAAAGGGCGATAGATATCTATCTGTAGCATTCGCCAAAACCTTACAGATGAATATATCTAAAGTGTTGAAATAAGAATTCAAGTCAAATTTTTCATTAATATACAATTTTTTACAGCCTCTCTTCATTGATGTGTGTATGTCGGAAGGGGAGGGATAGCGCTTTTATTTAAAAAATAGTCTTATCTAATTTTTATATATTGAGGATCGTATTTTACCAGTTTTTTGGGGCACAAGGAGGAGGGGATGCATTGGCACGGATTAAAAAACAGAAAGAAAAGAACAAACAGAGACGGATCTTAAAAAGCCCCTTTGCCCCCCCCCCCCTCCAAGCGTAAACCATTGACTTAAAGCGAGAGAGCTAAAAAATATATTTTTTAAAAAGCTAAATTCATCACTTTGAAATAAATTTATTAAAGAAAAGAAGTTTTCTCCACGTCCGGAGAGGGAAAATATAACAATGATGTGAAACTTTTTAAACGGTCTGTCTTTTAATGAAATATATTTCTACATTCATATAAATCAATTTCATACTTTTCTTCTTTTGCAAAAAATGATTAACACAACTTATATTTAAAAAAAAAAAGTAATTTATTACAATTTTATTAATAGTTTAAAACATTGGATAATAATTGATTTTAAGATGGTCACTTCCTTTATTATCAAAGCAATTTTAATTTAAAAAAATACTGCATTCTTCTAAAAAACATTTGTTTCCACAATACTGCCACATAATGGATTCGAACGTTCTCTGAATAGATCAATGAGCAGAACAAATGTTGTCAATCGTTTTGCTAACAGTGAAAAAGCTACTGTGTCTTCTCTCCCCTCTTTGAATAAAAGGCTGTTTCAAAAAGAAACGATTCTAAATCGTTTCACATTCGACACAATACAAGGGTAAGATATTTAAATATTTACTACTGCAATTTAACTGTTTAAGTGAAACTAAGATGATTAGTCTCCCTTCTTCAGTTAACTTCATATAATGAATGACACTGACAATTATCATAATGATCCTTTGAAGTCCGAAGAATTTTCTTTGCTTTTAAACGCAGTTTTAAGAAAAATAGCTACAGATGTTAAAAAAACTAATAGCTAAACTTTTAACAGAGGATAAAAATTACTGATGTTGTAAAATAATAAAGGCGTAACATACAAGTGTGGTGCGGAATGTTAAAAAAATTCCTTTCTTTCAAACCCATTCCCTTTGCAGCTTACTTAGTTCTTTGTGGTTTCGAACACAGGTGATATTCATAAGAAGAGATTTTTCAAAATGATTGCACTATAACCGGTACTTCCCAGGGGTGGAGAAGATAAGTCAGGATAAAAACTGCGGACGGAAGTGAGCCATAATGACATAGCCAGGAGCATAAATGGGAAAGAAAATGAAATAGAATATTAAAAAAAGAATTTTCGAATTGTGTTTCTTTCGAATTTTTTCCAGCAACAAATTTAAAGAACATTTGCCCGCTGTTTGTTGTTTTAAGGTAGCTTTAAATATTTTCATAAAAGCAGCTTAAAAATTAAACGAATTATTTTTAATTTTTTTCAAATAAATAAATAATTTTTGTTACATGGTTTGAATTATACTTTAAGATATTAACATTAATAAGAAAAATAATATAACCATTAATAATATATTTTTTAATTTGTACATCAAATTATATTAATTAAAAAAAAGAAAAATAAAGAAACATTTATACTTATTGATTGAACTTATAGGAATATTATAGATAATGTTAGAATCTTTTCTATCTAAAATATAAATTTTCATTTTCATTTCGGAAACAAAGGCTCGTTAAGATTGAACTTCGATTGTTTTGACTATGGAAGTCTATCGCTGTCTGCAGTTAAAATTTCATTGAAATCGATGATACCACAGTAGTATACTCACCTTGTTAATTATATACAGTGAACTTTAAATGTAAATGTTAAAAGAGGCCATTAGAGGAGTAGGGGTAAATTAAAATTTTTATTTCTTTATTGCTCTTTTATAAATTTAAATGTAATTATTTGGTTAATTGTTACTAAACTTTATGCTCATGTTGTTATTTAAAAAAACAGTGACTGACTATAATATATTTGTTCTACATATATAAAGGAATATGTCCCGACTGACTCACTCTTTCTCAACGGACAGAGAAATTTAATCCTAATATATGTAAGAAATCTTATGAAATTATTCCTTATGCGCCAAAAACCTCATTTAAGTTTTTTTTTTTTTTTTTTTTTTTTTTTTTTTTTTTCAAATTTGCCCTCCAAAACAGAAAAAAGAAAAGCTCAAAGCAATTTTTTTTACATTTGTTTCATTATCTTAATGAAAAGTGAAATAGAATTTTAAAAAAATCAGAATATCAAAAGAAAATATTTAAACTAATTTCTTGATTTTGCAAATTTAGACAACTAGATGAGGAGTATAGGGAGCACAAGATTTGTATGAAGTATATTCTCATTTGTCATCTTTTTCCTAAATTTTTTTTTTTTTTTTTTTTTTTTTTTTTAATTGCATATATAAATACTGAAAAATGGATCGCTGAAAATTTCGAAATTCGTCCTCCAACGAGGGAGGAAGCAAAACAGTTTTTCACATTATATAGATATATATGCATATATATATATATATATATATATATATATATATATATATACATTTTATTTAAAAAAATGTATTTAGATATTTCTTGCTTCACAAGGATATTTAAATATCACTTGCTAGATTTTTTATCATTTTCCACCCCACAAGAGTATCATTTAGCAAAAATATGTTTTTCTCATGTATTTTCACAATTTAAGTTTTTTTTTTTTCATAATTTTTTTTAAATGTAGTAGAATAGCATATTTTTTTCTAAAGTTTGTATGTTTTTTTTTCATTTAATTATTTTTTTAAATTACTACTTTTACAAATATGAATATTTTTGCTTCGATTTTTTTTCACTTTCATCATTCTTCAATTTTTTTTCACTGTGTTGGAGTTTTAGAGGCATGGGATTTTACATTTAGTATGATTTTTTTTTTTCTCGTGTCTATCAAAATTGAAAGAAATTCAACAAAATCTCAGTTTAAATATTTCTTAAAAAATAACACTTGAATGTTAACACACTTGAATATTACACTAAAATATCAAATACATAATGAAGAATAAGTAAAAAATAAAAATAAACAAATAAAATAAATCAAATTTCTAACTTAGCAAAAAAACCTTAGTATTTTTCGAACAACCAAGTTATAAAAATATGATCTGGGAGAAAAATCAGTTTCAAGTTTTCATTTGTATAGGTAATTGCACTGAATCTACTGAATAAAATTTACAATAGCTCTCGTTATATTTATCGTATAGGTAAAAATGAGGTATCAAAATCTTTTTTAATTAGAGAGACTTTCAGCTAATAGTAAATAAAGAAAATTGGTGTTTTGACGAATTTCAAGATTTTGTGTTCATTTAAATTTCTAAAAATGAAAAATAAACAAATAAATAAAATTTGAAATTGAAATTCAAAATAGAATGAAAATTGAGTCCCCAAAAATATAATGAATGTCAGATGAATGAAATATCATTAATTTATAGTAAAAACATATTCTTAATATTTTTTAAAAAATTGGCAAAAAATACGAAATTTCTTTTAATTAAATCTATTTTAATTAAAAGATTTCTACGTGCTTTTAGCAAAAAATTTCTACGTACATCACCGAGAATTGAACTAACAATTTCTTATTTAGAAGTGAGATGCTTCATCTCTAAGCTATGATGTCAACTGAC
This sequence comes from Maratus speculifer, assembly GCA_964019185.1. Classification (NCBI taxonomy): domain Eukaryota; kingdom Metazoa; phylum Arthropoda; class Arachnida; order Araneae; family Salticidae; genus Maratus; species Maratus speculifer. The sequence continues at coordinate 128,860,635 of OZ025296.1, forward strand.
AAAGTGTTCAAATTATGATTCTTATTATAAATGTTCTTAAATAAAGTTTAAATTTTATAATGCAAGTAGCAAAAATGAACGGATGACATTGATAAAATTTAGTTAATTAAAAATTTAGAGTTTTTCAAAATTTTATCATTTGTCGTGTGACACGAGGTTTTCAGCTGTAAGTACACAAAATTTGAAGTCTCTGACTTATACTGGTTTTGTGTTCGGGCTCTGTGACAGACGAACAGACAATGGAAGAGATGAATAAAGTTTCATGGGATGAGAGAAACCGTAAAATAAAATTCATAAGATTCTTGCTATAATGTATTACAAATACAAATACCAAAAAAAAAAAAAAAAAAAAAAAAAAAAAAAATATGTAAATTTTAAAATTCCTTTCCCACACATACAAAATGCACATTTACAGTCATTTTCATTTACAGAATTATATTCATAAATTTCGTGGTTGTAAATACTGCACGGATGAATATATAAAAATGCATTGTTAGAACTTTGTAACATTTTCCTTCTCCGCAAGAGAATCATTTGACAAAAATATGATTTACACATATTTTCACATTGTAAAGAAAAACAGAGAATCATAATAATCTTTTCTTGAAGAATTAAAAACACAGATAGCTAATAATCAGTTACTGTACTCTGCAAATTTCGCTGGTAAACACTGATAGAAGCTGGTTGACGGGAGGTTCTGGGTTCGAACCCAATCGCACCCTCCGGGTCCCCATTCGGAATATACCATGGTTTTCTTCAAAACATACGAAATTACGGTTTTGGCTACATTAAAAAGACCCTGCTAGAGGGCACTCTCTATAGTCCTATATTACACGTCCAGATAATTGGGAACCATAAATAACAAAAATGAGAACATGAGACTTTTTTGTGTTCAAATCAAGGTGTGGAGTTGAAAAAAAAAAAAAAAAAAAAAAAAAAAAAAAAAAAAAAAAACAACAAAAAACATGTATGGTTTTATATTTTAAAGTTGTTATTTATTATTGCCTATTTCTGGACGTGGGACATAGGCCTAGAAAGAGTGCCCTCCGTCGCGCCGGGTTTTCTTTTAAGGTAGCTTAACCCGTATTTAAGCAAATTTTGAAGAAAGCTCCGAACAGTAAGCGCGCTATTGGATTCGAACCTAGCAACTCCCGTCTACCGTCTTCAAGAGCAGTACCTCTCAGACACAGGTTGGACTGATATTTTAAAGAAATAACAGATGTTAAAAAGATTCTTGCTTTTTTTTCTGCGATTTTTTTTAAATAACCCCCTTCCAGGAAAGAGGAAGAGAAATACATGAGGCGAAAAGTGCAATAATACTATTATGCTCCTTTTTCTTCATATTTTAATTTATAAAAAATAAATTCATGAAATTACTGGTTTACAATATAACAAGAAGGAATGCATAAAAATCAATTCTTAGTATCTTCAAAACTCCTGTCCAAACGAAAATGGGTAGGACGTGATTTTGAAATTACTATTAATATATAAATTTAAATCGAAATTTCAGTCATTTATGTTATGAAGTATTGTAAACACAAACATCTAAAAACCAAGTTGTGTAACTTGTCTACATAATTATATTATCATTATTATTATTAATATATAATGACATTCTTTTACTTCCGTTAAAATTTATATCATATTTTCTGTAATCATTATGCATTATTTTTGTTAAACTTTAATTTTTTTTTTTTTTTTATTTATTTATTTTTTTTTTTTTTAGCTAATTGTTTAAATTTCTGAATGGATGTGGAACAATACTTCGGCACATATTCTGAAACTTCAAATGCATACTTTAATGTATAAACATAAAATAAATTTTTTAATGTGAATTTTATGGGGAAAATGTCTGAACAAATGTATCATATTTACAAGATATACATAATCTAATCATATTTGCTCATCATCTTCAGAAATAATATTATTGCACCTTTCCTTAGTCCACATCCTGATGAATTTTCCTAGAACCACGATTACCACTGGCGCAGATTTTGGAAAGAAAAAAAAAAAAAAAAAAAAAAAAAAAAATTAAACAATATGCTGTCACAACTGACATAACTATATGATATCGAGTACATTCTGAGAAATAATTATCAAAAAGAATGCTAACTCATTCAGTTTAAATTAGCGGACAATTTATTTACAATTTTTATTTACATATAAACAAAATATTATTTACAAGTAAAAAATATCTTACATATGTCATCTACCCAGGCCCGTAGTTAGAAGTGAACGATAGGAAGGGGCTCAAGAGAATGTAGAGGTTAGGGTCATAATTTTTTCCCCTCTCTCTGACTCAGAAAGATAAATTAGTGTATATTCACATTGTAGGTACTATGTTTCTCATTAAACTGATGTAATAACTTCATTTTATGCTAACAAAAGTATAGGATGTTGACAATTTTGAGTGTATAACTGGCACAAAATGAAACATCATGTAAGCTTCATATGTATAAATAGGGTGAGGGAGTGTTGAAACACTTATTTTAGATACAATTTAGTAACTCTGCAAAACTGTGAAAAGTTCTCAAAATTAAATTAGATTTTTGAACAGAACTTCGCTTGAATTTTCGTAACATTTAGTGATCATGGAATTTTTTTGCATGCGGGGGAAGGCGGCTGAGCCGCCCATAGAACCCCCTTAGCTACGGCCCTGCATCTACCATGATATAAACTTACATGCCATAAGTACTTTCTGCGTACTCGGTCCACTTATCAAAATACTCTATATTTCTCTTAAATTAGGATATCTAAAGCTATTTATCGGAAAATCACCCTTGATTTCCCCGTTCCACTTGCGATATATATCAAGAACCTCAAAGTCTTTCCCTCAAAACTCTACCAAGGAAAACAAAGCTTACCCCGAGAGAACAAAAAGCATTTTTGACCATAGAAACTATTACTTATACTTTCTCTTACGTCCAGATAGTTTGGGAATTCATTATTTCTTTATCTATGAAATAAGTTCTTAATTCGAAAGAGGAACTGAAGGATTGATACTCTAGGATTTGTTCACATAATGTTATCAAGCTAAAATATCTCAAGTAACTTAAGATATGAAAAAAATGCTATCTTAAAATCTCAAGTACACAATGAGCAATATGAATTCAGTATATAAGTTAAACAATAATACAACAGTACCCTAAATAGTTATCTGCTCACTAGTACCTCACTAGTATCCGTAAACCTGCCAAATATGTTGAGAATTTTTATTTAAAAAAAAAAAATATTGGTTAATATCTAGCTAATTTTATTATTTTAATTCCTTCCATTTTTAATATTTTATTTATTTATTTATTTTGAAAAAAGATAATTTTCTGCATGATTTAATTTTGTCTTTGTATTTCTCCAAATAACAAATAACAATCTTTTCTGCTATACATCGGTGACACTCGTTAAGGTGAATCTCCGTCTGGTTTAACTATGAATGTCGACCTCTACCTGCACCCCAAATTTCCTTAAATTCGATGATATTACTGCTGGATGTTGTCTTTGTTAAAAACATACCATGGGCTTTAAGTATAACTTGTGGAAAGGGCTATTAGAGGAATAATTGAAAGAAAAAAATATTATTTCTTTATTACTCTTTTTAATTTAAATTTAACTGTTTGGTTGAATATAACTAAATGTCATGCACCTGTTATTTACTAATAAAAATGAAAATAAATAAATAAATAACATTGATTTTTTAATAGTGTATAATTATATACACAAAGAAACATCTCACGGCTAATTCGTGCTCTCAAGTCATCAATGAGCAGTCAAAACTAATCTTGTTACATAAATGAGGAGCTCATAACCATAGTATATCAATACCATTTCGGAAAAAAAGAAAGAGATTGTGCAATTAGAAGGTGCTTATAATATCTATTTTATCTATTACAACAGTGAACCCAACTTGTTTTCATATGCTTTCTCATATATGACATCTGTTTAACAGCATAGTCCAGTGTTAGTCATGCTCACACGCACAGAAAAAAATAAAAAGAATGATGTCCACTTAAACTGCTGCATAGAGCTCACAGACTATGCAGACTAATTGTATATTACAGTCTTATATAGAAATGCCTTTCAAACAAAAATATGGAAGAAAGTACCCCCCTATTTTCTTTTTTTATACTTAAACATTGAAGCCCCAAAACTAATAAGGGATACGTCTTATCATATAAAAAACCTGTATCCAAAAATCGAAGCAAGTCAAATATTTCTGCATAAAAACTCATTTATGTAATTTAAGAAACGTTGTCCCCCGTTTCCTCCTTTATAATTAACCATTAAAACTCTATTTAGCTAACTTCGTTGTCAGATGATCGCCCGTATCCCTTTTATAATTAACAAAAGAACAACACAATAAATGAGCGAAGCTTCTTATTCTTATGAGCCTGTATACATAACTCAGGCGCGGATCCACGAGGGGGGGGGGCGATCGCCCCCCCCCCCCCAAACCAGTGTTGAATTCAGACTTTTTTCCGGAAGGGATTTCTGTGACTCCGTCAGAGACTTTCTATTGTTCCGGAAAAAACGCGAATTTCATTAAAATGTCGCTAAAAAGCCCTAATTTTATCAAAGTGTCGCGGAAAAAGAGCGAATTTCGACAAAAGATCGCGGAAAAAGCACGAATTTTGTCAAAGGTTGCGCAAAAAAAAAAAAAAAAAAAAAAAAAAAAAAAGAATTTTGACAAAGGATCGCTAAAAAAAGCGAATCTTGACACAAGATCGCTGAAAGCGCGAGTTTTGTCAAAGTGTCGCGGAAAAAATGTTTGCAAAATAAAACATTAATTCAAAGTATCGTGGAAAAAGAGCAAATTTTATCAAAAGGTCATGGAAAAAGCGCTAATTTTGTCAAAGGGTTGGGAAAAAGGAAGGCAAAGTATTGCAGAAAAAGTACTAATTTCGACAAAGAATCGCTGAAAAAGCGCGAACTTTGACATAGGATGGCAGAAAAAGCGCTAATTTTGTCAATTATCGCGAAAAAAACGCGAATTTCGTGAAATTATTATGGAAAAAGCACGAATTTCATCATAGAGTCGCAGAAAAAGGCGAATTTCGACAGAAGTTCGCGTAAAAAACGCAAACTTTGACATAGGATCGCTGAAAAAGCGCTAATTTCGTCAAATTATCACTGAAGAAGTGCGAATTTAATCACAGGGTCGCGGAAAAAACGCGAATTTTGACAGTGGATCGTGTAAAAAACGCGAACTTCGACATAGGATCGCTGAAAAGGCGCGATTTTTGTCAAAGTGTTGCGCAAAAAGTTTGAATTTCGTCAAAAGTTCGAGGAAAGATCGCTATTTTTTTCAAAGGCTTGCAAAAAACTGCTAATTTTGTCAAAGTACTGCAGAAAAGTGCGAATTTCGTCAAAGGGTCGCGGAAAAAATGCGAATTTTGAGAGAGAATCGCGTAAAAACGAGAACTTCGACATACGATCCCTGAAAAGGCGCGATTTTTGTCAAAATGTTGTGTAAAAAGCTCAAATTTCGTCAAAAGTTCTCGGAAAGAGCGCTACTTTTTTCAAAAGGTTGCAAAAAGGGAAGGCAAAGGAACTCGGAAAAAGTGCGAATTTCGACATAAAATCGTTGAAAAACCTTGAACTTCGACATAGGATTGCTGAAAAAGCGCTAATTTTTTAAAGTATCGCGAATTTCGTCAAATGATCACAGAAAAAGGGTGAATTTCGTCAAAGGGTCGAGAAAAAACGCAAATTTTGACAGTGGATCATGAAAAAAACGCGAACTTTGACGTAGGATCGCTGAAAAAGCGCGATTTTTGTCAAAGGGCTGCAAATGAAGCGCTAATTTTCTCAAAGTATCCCGAAAAAAGAGCGAATTTCATCAAACGATAGCAAAAAAAGCATGGATTTCGTGAAACGAAACAAAAAAAGCATGGATTTCGTGAAACGAAAATCTCAGAATCGCCCCTCCCAAAAGATTCTCTGGATCCGCCCCTGACATAAATTGAAACAAATCGGTTAATTCTGCATGAAAGACCATTTACATGAATTATGAGGGGTAGTTTCCTTTATCCCCCCTTTGTACTTATGCATTGAATTTCAAAAACAAACTAGGGAAGCGCCTTTTAGAATAAATCTGTATACAAAATTTGAAGCAAATCGGTAAATTTTGCGTGAAAAACCTAAATTAACACGGGGATCATCCCCCCCCATTCCCCCTCTTTAAACTTATCCAATGAACAACAAATACTAGTAACGGAGACACCTCATTAGAATGATCCAACATCTAAGATTTGAACGAAATCTACTAATTCTACATGAAAAACCCATTTACGTAAATTAAGGGGAGGGGCAATAGCTGCCATTCCCCTTCTTATACTGAACGGAAGAACTCTCAAAAGTAATCAGGGAAGCGTCTTATCACAAGCCTATATCCAAAATTTCTTGTAAAATTGTAAAAAATTTATCACGAGTTATCCAGTTGGGTACGTATGTACGCACGTACATACATATATACAGAACGGACGAGCACATAAGCTCTCTGGCTTTGATAGCCTGTGAGCTAAAAAATAATTTAAATTTGAACTCAATTTTTCAAAAATGAGTTAAGTTCAAACTTAACATCAAAAGGATTTCAAAGGAACAATATATATATATATATATTTATCTATATATATATATATATATATATATATATATATATATATATATATATATATATTAGACTTTTATCGACTAAATTTTCAAAATTTTGTGAGCAATTCTTTTGGGTATTCGACATAAGGTCTCCATTTCCATTTTCCTCGTCGACTCTGTGAGCGAGTTTGGTTCAGGAAATTACTTTTTTCTATAGTTCAGACCAAGATGGGCGACTGGATTTATTTTCAAGGCAAGTTACAAGTAGTTACTAGTAGGAATGTGCTATATTATTGTTGAAATCTGAATAGGCAAAAATTTTCAGTCCCAGTTCCAATCCCCACCAGTGGCCAAGAGGTTCTGACCTCTAAACTGGTAGACGGCAGGTGCTGAGTTCGAACCCAATCGCGGTCGTCGGCTTAATCGTTCGAAGTTTTCCGTGGTTTTCTTCGAACCTTGGATTTACTTGCGTGAATACGGATTAGGTTCCGTTAGAAAGACCCCCACGGAGGGCATCCCACCCCATTAAGGTCCTATATCCCTTGCGTAGATAATCGGACGTCATAAAATAAACCTAAACCAAACCCAGTTCCAATCCAGCACATTTGAATAAAAAAATAATAGAAAATAACTATTCAAACTTTCGGGGAAATTTCCGAAATTTCTTGAGACGGTTTATATAAAAAGAAAAATATCCATGCTCAAATACTCAAAATTTTAGGACACATTTTCAGACTTTTTTTAAGGATAAAAACAGGAAACTTGCTGACGTGATTTTTGAAAATATCTATAAACGGCCGTGTATTTTCATTTTTCACTCAATTTATTGCAGCAATTTAAAAATAGTTATCTTCCCAGTATGACCCTTTTTCCGTTTTCAACACTATCGCTTCAGAAAATTCGGTTTAAAACGCCAACTTTGACTGCAGTTTTGGCAATAGACTCTCCTTTATCAATAAATCGACAAACCACCTCACAATATATAGTTTCTCAATAAGAAAACCTGCGGATTTGATGTTTTCAAAACAAAAATGAATTTAAAAATAAATCAAAAAATAAACAACTTGAATTTGAATACACCTTAATGATACTTATTATAAATGACGCATAAAATGCACCGTATAGTGTTGATGTGTGCGGTTATTTTTATTTTTACATCAAGACATTTAAAATTTTGTTTTATGCGAGGAGTTCTGATAAGAAAAAAAACAAGTTAGAAAAATCATGCGTTGAGCATAGATTATGAAATACTTTCCAACACTTCCTGAAATTTTTAACAAAACTTCACTAATGCTACTGTCTATAGGCAAATATGTATTCTAATACTTTTGAAAAGCCTTGTTTGATCTGTGAATTGATGTAGATACTATAAAAAGGGAAAATTTGTTTAACAAGAAAACGCGGAACAGTTTGAAATTTTCTTTCAGCAATTAATTCTAATAGATGGAGGCATACTTATATACTTTTGTTCAGCCCTCTAGTTAACCTAGGACCATTATTATATGCCAGTATTTAACTTTAATTTAGTTTGAACTGAAACACCCTTTAAACTACTGAAATCACATTTCCAGAAATTATATATCCTTTCGCGACTCATATATGCAATTCTTTGAGTGGCCCTGTATATCATTTTAACTATATTCTACAAAAATTTCTTAGTAAACAGGATGCAGTTCAGCTTATTTAAAAAAAAAAAAAAAAAAAAAAAAAACCTTTAAGTAAATTATGCTTATTTTCAGTAGCCTCGAGCTCCTTTGTATAACCCTGTATATCAACTATATCATTTATACATACCATATAATATGTATAAATTTAGTGAAACTTAAAAGCGCATATCATAATCAAAACGACAGTTTATGCTTCCATTAGCCATCATCAATAATATACAGTACTTTTGATAGAACATACTATTTTAAATCTTCGGTGAGTCCCTGTAAATCTGTGCACTTCGTAATATGCATGAAATATCTTATATTAGGCCTCAGCAACGTATATCAGTTTTACTATACTTGAAACAGTTCAATATAATTAAAATATGTCGCAAATAATTTATTCTTTACTATTCTATAATGAAATTCTTTTGTGTGGCGCTGCAAATAATTTCTATACTTTTCACTTTATATTTTAGTGCAATTTGTAGATGAATATAGGCTTTAATATGTTTGACAGTGCGTAACATCATTAAAATTCATTTAAAACGATTTTTTTCCCATAGAACGTAATGTAACGAACAAATTTTGATTGTCCATATAAATAAACTAATCATGCTAAGAATTTCATTTGGAATAGTGTTCGTGCTAGGATATACATCAATAAAACCCAAAAATTTCGACAATCCGCTAAATTTTCGAGAGTTATTGTGAAAACAAGCGGCAAGATAGACAGATAAACCGAAATCATAAAGACTTCTTAACTTTGCTGGAAAGTGTTAAAAAATATTGGTCTCTCTCTCTCTCTCTCTTTTTTTTTTTTTTTTTTTTTTTTTTTTTTTTGTTTGTTTACATTATTTATTTTAACTAAATGTGCAATTAACTGCATAGTACTCCGTTCAAAATATACTGTTTCTACTATACTTCTTTCTATATATTCTTTTGTAAACTATATTGAATGTTTAACTGTTTGTCGTTAAATTTACTCTAGAAATATCTGAATTATTACTAAACTCATTAATAGATTTATACGGTTTGGAGACTTAAAATTTTGAAAAATTCTGTATCGAAAAACCTTTTAAGACGGAATCATTTAGGAGTAAAAAAATTTCAATCTAGATTCCAGGTGACAATCCAGCTTTTTACATTTTTCATTATATTTCCATTAAGGAAAGTTATTCATAAAATTAATGTTTTAAAATATAGTCAGAGGATTACCTAAATTTCATATCCTAGAATTTTAAATATTCTTAGTGAAAGGGACAGAAAAGGGAACAAGATTTTAACATGACATTTATTCATTTATTTTATTTTATTTATTATTTTTTTTAAATAGAGATTTAAAAAACTTGCATTAATCACTATAAACATAGATATCTAAAAAAAAATTTCAGGATTTTTCAAAATTTTTGCTCTTTTTCTAAAGTGGGACCAAAAATGAGATTTTCATATTTTGTTTTTAATTTGAAAGAAAATATAAATGTTTATAAGATTCTTGCTTTATTTGGAGACAATTCTTCATAAAAGTTAAACGTGTGGTACACTGTAAAAAAAAAAAAATCTGCAAAGGTACTAAACTTTTTCTAGGAAACTGGGATTCCTAGAACTTTTCCTGTAAAGGTAACAGTAAAAATTCAAGTTTCAGAGTCGGTTGCATGAATTTTTCTTGTTATCGTTACATGAAAAGTTCTTGGAATGCCAGTTTCCTAGAAAAAGTTTGGCACCTTTGTCGATTTTTTTTACAGTGTAGAGAACCTCTATTAAGTCCTCGCCTGTCGACATGTATTACGTACTGATTCTCCGGTGGGTATTTCGTCCTCACTTGCTGGTGTGTTTTATGTCTTAGCTTTCCGGTGTGTTTATGTCCTGACTTTACGGTGTGTATACGTCCTGACTCTACGGTGTGTATACGTCCTGACTCTACGGTGTGTATATGTCCTGATTCTCGGGTGTGTATACGTCCTGATTCTCCGGTGTGTATATGTCTTGATTCTTCGGTGTGTATATGTCCTGATTCTCCGGTGTGTATACGTCCTGATTTTCTGGTGTGTATACGTCCTTATTCTCCGGTGTGTATACGTCCTTGGTTGCCGTTGTATTTCACGTCCTGACTTCCTGGTATGTATTGCGTCCTCTTTTGCTGGTGTGTTTTAGGTCATGGCTTACCGGTGTGTATACTTCGTGGGTTGTTGATGTGTATTACGTTTTAAATTGTCGGTGCGTATTGCGTCTCTGTTTGTCGGTGTTGGAAAAAAATATTATTTTTATTCTTTTTGAATCATCAGTTTATTTTGTTGTTGTTTTTTCTCTTCTAATTGTTGCAACGCAAGTTTAAATAGATATAAAAATAATTTTTTTACCCTTTACTTCTAAAAGTGATGGAGTACCCCTGTTGCCAAAATTACAAAATTTGTATTACAAACTACGATAAAAATAATATCTCAAAAATAAATTGAGATACAGCTTTTCAACAAAATGCATTTAAAAATACATTTTTTCCCTTTGTTATGGTGTAAAAATTGAAAATGTGCGATATTTAGAAGCTTAAAAATTTGCAGTAGCGTAAATTTCATAATTGAAAATTCATTTCTTTTAATTGTTGCACGCAAGTTTAAATAAAATTATTATGTATATAACTAAAATTAATGGATTAAATAGATCACGTAAAAAATGTGCCTATTTGTTTTTATTTCATCATACTAAATCATATTTATCATTTATTTTGACACGCGAAATGAAATATTTTTTACATTTATTAAATTATTATTCATTTAAATTAAGAGCTGCCTCGATCGACCATTTTGGTCTCCTTAAATTTATGCTAAGCTTTGCTGTATTTTACTTTTATTCATAATTTTATTTACTTGCGTACCTTCACTAAATCTGCAGATTCAGATACAGGAATAATATTAATTAATTAATTAATTAATTAATTAATAATAATAATAATAATAATAATAATAATAATAATAATAATAATAATAATAATCAAAGTTAATTGAGATTTACAGAAAATAGACACTTTTTTTATTGAAAATTTTCGCGATTAAAATACTTTCTTCTTGTGTACATAAAAGATAAAAAAAACACTAAAATGAATTTTAAGATTAAAAACTGAAGATTATTATTTATACTTATAAAGAAACAACATGTAAATTGTATCGTAGCACGAATTTTTTTCACAATGTCCGGGGTTGTTTGTGTGTATCAACATAGTAAATGTCCTCAGTTGATTGTAAAATAATGAAGTCCCCAATTGATTGTGTGTATCAAGTTCACTGTGTGTGTAAGTGTGTATCAATGTCCCCATTTATATAGCAAAAATACATATTGTGAAATTTTGTGAAATTCTGCAAATTTGAGAAAAATCAAAGTTAATTCATATTTAATATAGTATAAGTAACAATTATTCACCGGAAATAAACTTCTAAGTCCGTTATTTTCGAAGTCCCGAATTGGCGGTGTATACACCAAGTCCTGAGTTTGCACGTCTTGCCAACCTGTGTGTGTGTGTGTGTGTGTGTGTGTGTGTGTGTGTGTGTGTGTGTGTGTGTGTGTGTGTGTGTGTGTGTGTGTGTGTGTGTGTGTGTGTGTGTGTGTGTGTGTGTGTGTGTGTGTGTGTGTGTGTGTGTGTGTGTGTGTGTGTGTGTGTGTGTGTGTGTGTGTGTGTGTGTGTGTGTGTGTGTGTGTGTGTGTGTGTGTGTGTGTGTGTGTGTGTGTGTGTGTGTGTGTGTGTGTGTGTGTGTGTGTGTGTGTGTGTGTGTGTGTGTGTGTGTGTGTGTGTGTGTGTGTGTGTGTGTGTGTGTGTGTGTGTGTGTGTGTGTGTGTGTGTGTGTGTGTGTGTGTGTGTGTGTGTGTGTGTGTGTGTGTGTGTGTGTGTGTGTGTGTGTGTGTGTGTGTGTGTGTGTGTGTGTGTGTGTGTGTGTGTGTGTGTGTGTGTGTGTGTGTGTGTGTGTGTGTGTGTGTGTGTGTGTGTGTGTGTGTGTGTGTGTGTGTGTGTGTGTGTGTGTGTGTGTGTGTGTGTGTGTGTGTGTGTGTGTGTGTGTGTGTGTGTGTGTGTGTGTGTGTGTGTGTGTGTGTGTGTGTGTGTGTGTGTGTGTGTGTGTGTGTGTGTGTGTGTGTGTGTGTGTGTGTGTGTGTGTGTGTGTGTGTGTGTGTGTGTGTGTGTGTGTGTGTGTGTGTGTGTGTGTGTGTGTGTGTGTGTGTGTGTGTGTGTGTGTGTGTGTGTGTGTGTGTGTGTGTGTGTGTGTGTGTGTGTGTGTGTGTGTGTGTGTGTGTGTGTGTGTGTGTGTGTGTGTGTGTGTGTGTGTGTGTGTGTGTGTGTGTGTGTGTGTGTGTGTGTGTGTGTGTGTGTGTGTGTGTGTGTGTGTGTGTGTGTGTGTGTGTGTGTGTGTGTGTGTGTGTGTGTGTGTGTGTGTGTGTGTGTGTGTGTGTGTGTGTGTGTGTGTGTGTGTGTGTGTGTTTGTTTGTTTGTTTGTTTGTTTGTTTGTTTGTTTGTTTGTTTGTTTGTTTGTTTGTTTGTTTGTTTGTTTGTTTGTTTGTTTGTTTGTTTGTTTGTTTGTTTGTTTGTTTGTTTGTTTGTTTGTTTGTTTGTTTGTTTGTTTTTCTGAGAGTAGCCCAATATCTCTCCTGATGCACCTGATGCTCAGAATTTCAAAATTCTATTTATTAACTGAGTAATTAATTAAATTACAAATCTCACTCTCATAAAAAATCGCTTTTTTCCTTTTCATTCTCTTATGGTTGGTTGGTTGCATAAAATTTTCGCAGAAATAATTTTAAAAACTGAGACTGACCTTTAAAATTCATAGACTGGCAAACTGTCAGTTTAAATGAGGATTTTTTTTTTTTTTTTTTTATATATATATCACAGCCGCTGTACGCCATGGAGGTAAAAGATAGGTGGTGGCGAACATGGAGGAAGAATATACTGGAGGTGAACTATAATGATTTAGGTGATGCCAAAAATGTAACCCTACATTAAGTCACATTAAGTCCAAACAAAACCACGTGCTTTGATTCGCCTATCAATTCAAACCAGTTAAAACCCGTATTTGATTGCTCTTGTTTTTTATTGTCGAATTTTTTACTAGACAGCGATTTAAAATTTCGTAAACAATGAAGTTTGTGCGATAATTGGCTGTAATACCCGATCAATAAATACAAATTTATCGCTTCACAGGTAAAAAAATTTTTTATTATTTAATTATATGTGTTTTAAATATCAAAATAGAAAATCTTTTAATATTTTGCTTGAAAAGATAACATTATTTTGCTAATATCTGAAAATCGTTTGCATTCAGAAATCTTTATTTTAGATTAATATTTATTACTTATGTTTTCATACATGATTTTAAAAGAATGTTTTCATTATTATATTTTAAATATTATTTAAATGCAATTATTAATTTGTAACAAAACAAATTTCTTTTTAACAAAAATAAATAAAGATGTTTAAGTAAATTAGCAGCGATTGATGTAGGCAAAATGGAGATCTATTTAAAAATTTCATTCCATGAAAGAGAATATTTATTAATTATTTTGAAATATTTGAATTATTTATGCGTATTGTTATTTGCAAATAAAATGAGTTCATCAGACTGGAAAAGTTTAGCTGCAAGACTGAAATTATTATCAATAAATGCTTGGTTCACATTTGAATAATTGCTTTTGATCTTACGATACAAAATTTTATTTTCACAAAATTCTTATAATCATCGCCTATCATGGAGGATGAAGACGCTGATCAACATTACCTTTATATTTAAAATTTAAGCACTCTGCATTTTGATTTTTAAAAAACACCATATCTGTATTGCTCTCTATAGTAAAAAAGCAGTTACCTTTAGATATTATATATATCAGCCTTTGACTTCTAGTAAATTGTTTTAAAATTCTTGAATTAAATATATATATATATATATTCATCTTGATTTTTTTTTATCCCTGAATTATTTATTTAGAATAAATCTATTTGTGATATCGAAACCCTGTATTTATGCTTCATTTTTCGCATTTAAATGCGATTAATCTTAAAAGGTGTGTAATTTATTTTCTAATAATTTTAAAAACATGATAAGAATCGAAATTTTTATTGTGTGAAAATCAGCTCATTTATTTTACAGCTCTCAAATTTTACTATGCTTTATATCTGTTGTTTTTAGGTGCTTTCGTAATTATGTAAATACGTAGCACCTATAGTTGTCGTTCAGTCCATCCGTCTTTCTGTCCATTCGCATATAACAACGCAAAAACTACCCAACCGAATCGTTTGAAGTTTAAAATACATAATTAATACATAATTTTGTCAAGTTATTTCAAATTTAAGATAGATCAATTATGCATAGATGAATTACAGGGACAATCAAAAGTATCCCGTTACATTACGGTCAAGGGGGGGGAGGGGAGTTTCAAATGCATTTTAATCATTTGAAATTTAAAACAAATAATTATTACATAATTTTGTCGTGTCATTTTAAATTTTATAGAAATTGGATGCATAAATCAATTACAGGAACAATAAAAAATATTTCATGACATTACGGTCAATGGGAAATAAAGTTTCAAATGCATTTTAATGGTGTTAAACTAATTCAAACATAATAAAACTGACATGAACCTATGAAGTATATATATACTAAAATATACATTCTGTACAATATGTGATGCAAATAATATTTGTTTTTAAATTACAGGAGCACACAAAAGTATTCCATTACATAAAGCTATACGGAGAAACATTGTTTGTGGGGCGTGTTTTAATTACATTAAACTATTTAGCATTTTATGAATATGATATACGTTGCTGGGGTGTAATAAAAATTACTTCCTGTATATTTACAGGAACACAAAGATTTCTACTACTATAATGTAACCGAAGTACTGTCTACTATATCATCAAAATCTGAATATTTTAAAAACTTCGTTATCGTACGACCGCACCTCATTTGTTACGCTTCACGTGTAATTTCCAACTTGTTTATTAATTGTTTCTCAAATTTTTTTATTGATAATGCTGTTATTTTGAAGAAGTAAAATTTTTATATTTGTCAAAAAATTTTCTTATTAATGTAAGACATGACTATATGCTAACAATATTTGTTTTAAAACATGTTTTGGAATTTTTTAATAACATTGTAAGTATTAAAATTAGCTCTGTTTCAGGCGGAATACTGTTTATGTGTCGAATTCGAATTCAAATATTAGCGGTTCAGATCGATAAAAAACATTTATGTTGGATTCCGATTTGAATAGAATTTTCGTGTTCAAGTAAAATACAACCCGACCCATTCAAGGATCTAGTCTCGCTGCAAATTTAACATACATTTTTATTTGTGCAGCTTTAAGCGTTGAGCAAATAAGCAAAATTATAATATCATTTTTTTATAATGTTGCAATATTATAATTTTTTAACATTACAATTTAAGCAACATTATATCATTTTAAACACTCTTACTTTCCTTTGCGTGAAATTTTATATCATCACGAAAAATATTAAAAAAGCCCGGTTTTAAACTATATTGAGCTACACTCTTCATATTTTGAATATGCCTATACAGGGTGTTTCAAAGTTATGCATCAGAAATGTAAAGGCAATTAGCGGGAACATTAATGAGCAGATTTGTAAAGGAATGTGGGTGCGGAAATGTAGCGTTGAGGAGAATCAGTGAATAATTTATGTCTATTTCACTATAATTTAGTAACATATTTTGGCCGCTAAAAGCTCCCAACCATATATCATTATCCCCATAAACGGAATTCTTTTGTGTGGCTCTTTAAATAAATAATAAATGTTTAGCAAACCCCATATTCTACAAAATGCTTGTTATACTGCCGTTTATAAATGCATATCAATTTCTTTATGTTTTAAATGGTCTAACGTCATTGAAATGAACTTGAAACGATTTTTCCCACTGACCATAATGTAACAGAATACTTTAGACTGCCTATGCAAATGAACTATAAATTGTACACATTTCCTTTTCAATAGCGATCACGGTGTAGTACACGTCAATAACATATAAAAAATACTACGAGCATCAGAGTTTATTTACAAGAGTTAGAACTCGGCCACACAAACCAGAGTCATAAACATTTTTCATCTACGTTATAAAGTATTAACCAGTAAAAAAAAAAAATCCTGCGTTAAGCATAGGTTATAAAACGCTATCCAAATTTCCTTAATTCTTTAACAAAACTTCGTTATTCAGGGAAATAGGTGTTACTGCCCTTAACCAAATATGTATTCCAATACTTTTGAACAGCTCTGTATTTGATTTGTCGGTTGATATATATACTATATCATGGAGAGATTTAGTTTAGCAAAAAAATGCCTAGCTGGATGAAATTTTTCTTTTGGCAGTTTATACGAATAGATGTAAAACATACTTCAATACTTTTGTTCAGCCCTGCAGTTTACCTAGTACCTTTATTACACGAAAGTATTTTGCTAAAATTAATTATATAAAAAAAATAAATAAAAAATGTTAATCAAACAACAATACTCTTTAAACTATTTAAATCATATTTCCAGAAATTATCATCCTTAAACAAACCTGTATCCAGTTCTTTGCGTGACCCTGTATATCATTTAATCCATAGGTTCCCAACGGGGGCGGTACCGCCCCCCAGTGGGCGCTGGAACCTTCCAGGGGGGCGGTAGCGAGTCTAGAGAAAAATGGGGGGGCGTTAGGAGAGTCAAGGGGGGCGGTGAAGGCATACCTACCTATTTTGGAAGTAATATAGAGAAAATAGTTGACTGTCCACAGTCCGTAATAAAAACTTTAACTGCATATTTAAAGGGAAATCTGTACAGGCGAGCGTACATTTGAGAGGAGGGGGGGGGGATTGAATTTACTTTACTATTGTCAAAAAATCGCCGTGAACACGAAGGAGGGCTAAAATCGTGGAGAACAAAATTTTTTTATATTAGGTTAAAAAAATTATTTTTGGAATTCTTTCATGAATGTCAAAATATCACAGAAAAACACGAAAAATTGGAAATGACTCACATTAAAAATCATTATGAATTCAAAAATTGTGAAGTACAAAATTTGCGATAATTGGCTGGATAAAAGTTTTAAGCAGAATTCTTTTTAATTAACCTGTATTTCGAAGTATGACGACACATGCCTTAACAGAGATTTTTAAACAAATCTGTAATTTGAATCAGTTTAAGAAAATCGCTTATTCTTTGTGAAAAGGATGAAAATCCTTATATTTATAAATTTGTTCATATGTAAATTTATTTAAACTTAAATAAGGAAAAAATTGATATTTCAAAATATAGTAATCGAAGTAGAAATGCCGTCAGTACAGTATTGAGTATTTGAAATATGGATCTATGCTCTCACCTACAAACCAATCGTTACATATGTGCTTAATTTGCCAAATTTTTTTTTCTTTTTTTAAATGCTGCATGAAGCCTTCTAGACTGTAAGAGCATTTGAATAAATGCTACTGATAAAAAAGACGAAGATTTGTCTTATTTTTCAAAAATTTAAGAAATAAGATATTTAAGAAAATCTTAAAACAATCAATTACGTATATCAAGCCTTTTTCAGTCGTCTTGTAAAGAAGATGACGCATTACGATCCTCATATTATGTTGTTAATCGCAAAAGTATGAAAATCGTACCAATCGGCGAGAAATTAATCTTGCTGGTAGTCAGAGAGATAATAAAAACTGTTCTTTATATCATAAGAAACCGTCGGATATCATCAGAAAAAATCCTGAGAAATAATTCTATACAAAGAGGAATAAATGGCTAAAGGCATTGAAATGTCATTATGTTATTACTTAAAGACCTGCAAATTTTCCATTCAACTCAATGTTTTAGTTTTACCAAATAACAAAAACTCATAAAAGAAGAAAACAAATGTCAAGAGCTTTATTTGCTAAAAATTTGGTAAATGATACAAAAAGATAATGGATATTTAATTCCACGAAGTTAGTCCAAGGGAAATAAATGCGTTTTCATGGTATTTTCTCACTTGCTACTGATGTTTCTTCTGATGTCCCGTCGTTGCAGGAGCGTTTCATTAACGCATTTCAAACAAGCAGTACAAAATGTGCTCTTTGTACATTGTGTTATACATCATCAGCATTTGGTTTCAAATGAACACCCATATTCCTGCTTCGTTACTTTATTAGAGCAGTCAATAAGAATAGAAGCAATTCATTGACTGACAGGATAATCAGCCACCTTTATAGTGAAAATCATTTCACAAAAAAGTGAAACATTTGTTTCACTTTGTTCACCACATTATTCGCAGTCTGCGAAAACAGGAATATTTACTAACTTACTGTCAACACTTGGATGTTCTTCATGAAGTTCTCTCAGAGCGATTCCAAGATTTTTATACATGAATATATGAAGTTTGTTTTTAGATCTTTCCGCAAATCACCATATTTGGAGAAGAAAATCGTGGAACTCATAGCAAACGAGAATTAAAAGTAAAATTCAGAATTGTAATAGCCAATACAGCTCTCTAACCTGGATTGTGAGCGACAGAACATAAAATTTTAATTTCTTTTTTTTTTCATCAGATTTGGCTAAGTTTGGGTTCCGTGCAGTAGCTCATTTTTTTGTCTAAGAAAAGGAACAGACATCTTTGAACCTGGCAATTTGTGACTGGTGCTAAAGAAATCGGAATCCAATCTGAACATATTGTTAAAACTTCATCAGCCTCAACTATTTCATTATTATTATTTTTTAACTCTCATTGGTTTTGTCTTTAATTTTCAATTTTTAATAAACAATTTTCACTACATATGATGATCGTTTTAATTAACTTCTACTTTATGATTTTTAGTAGATAGATAAATAAACCATAGTATATAATATTTAATATATGTATATATATATATATAATATGTAACAATATTTTAACATTATGTACAATTAACTATTATGGGAGAGGAGGCGTTGGTATTTTTTTTCTCTTGTAAAAGGGGCGGTGGTCCAGAAAAGGTTGGGAATCTATGATTTAATCTATATTCTACAAACATTTCACGATAAACTAAATGCAATTCGACGTAAAAATGCAAAACTTTTTTTAAAACAAACCTTTAAGTAAATTACACTCACATTCAGCAACTTTTCCGAGTTATTTTGAGTAACCCTGTATATCTTAATTGTGTAATTATTATAGCATTTATGCACACCATATAATGTGAATACATTTAGTGACACTTAAAAGCGCATATCATAATTAAAAATGCATTTCATCCATGGAACAGTTACTATGCGTAATATACAGTACTTCGAATAGAATATGCTTTTTGAAGTCTTTTGTGCGTCCCTGTAAATGCTATGCACTTCGTATTATGCGTGAAATAACTCATATTAAGTCTCAGCGACGTATATCAATTTGATTACACATGATACCGTTTACCATCATTAAAATATGTCGCAAACAATTTCCTCCTTTATTATCATATATTAGAATTATTTTGTGTGGCCCTGTAAATGAATAACTATTCTTTTAGCTGCATATTTTAGTGTGCTTTTCGTAGATGCAAATAAATATGAATACGTTAGTCCGGCCGCAACATCTTTAAAATTAATTTGAAACGATTTTTCCCCATTGGCCCTAATATAATCGAAAACTTTTGACTGTCCCTGTAAATAAACTAATCGTGCCAGAAACTTCATTTTTAATAGGGTTTGTGCTTGTGTAAACTTCAATAACATGGTAAAATTTCATTGCATTCCGAGTATATTTACGAGAGTTAGAGCGTGGACAGACGGACAGACAAACCGAATGCATAAACATTTTTCAATTTTGTTGAAAAGTGTTAATAAAAATTACTGTAAAAAGAAAACTTTTAATAATACAATTTTTAGTTCGTATCAAACGTTTTCAATTTCTTATTTAATTTTAATTTGATATTTAATAATAATAATGTCATTTAATAATAATAATAATAATAATTTCCCAATTTCAATTATTTTAAAAGTAAACATTTCTTTTAATAAATAATAATATAACAAAGACCATTTTAAAAAATTCCTATTTCTTCTTAAAAAATGCTCCAGCTGTAATTCATTTCTTTCAATTCGTCTTATTAATACAAAATCCCTTCCTTTTTTGGAAGCTTTCCAATTTTCCACGTGCTTTTGTTTGGTACACTAAAATTTGAGCGATAAATGGATTCACATTGCAAACCTTTTTTAAGGCTTAGTTCACCTCCACCTGTCTTCTTCCTCCATGGGTGGCGAAGTAAACCGAAAAAAAGAAAGGTTTGCAAGAGGAAACCATTTATCGCTGAAATTTTAATGTCTCAAAATAAAGCACGAGGAAGGAATTTTGTATTAATAAGACGGATTGGAAAAAATGAATTACAGCTGAAGCATATTTTACGAAGAAATCGTAATTTTTTTAAATGTTTTTTTCTATTATATTATTTATTAAAATAAATGTTTGCTTTTAAAAAAATTGAAATTGGAAAATTAAAAATAATTAAATGTCAAAACAAAATTAAATAAAATATTGAAAACATATGATTTGAAGTAAAAAATTGTATTACTAAAAGTTTTCTCTTTTTTTCAGACATTTTTAATACTTTATAACGTAGATGAAAAATGTTTATGATTTAACAACATATTTATAATTCCATGTCAATATATAAAATATAGTGATGAAAAGATTCTTTTAAAATCATGCATGAACACTTAAATAATAATATTAATCTAAAATCTAGATTTCAGAGTGCAGACGATTTTAAGAAATTAACGAAAGAATGTTGATTTTTCAAGCAAAGTCTTAAATGATGCTTCTATATTGATATTTCAAAGTCATATGATAAAAATAATCAAATAATTCTTGCCTATGATTGATCTAATTGTATCTTTCATGCATTCTGATCGTGTATTACAGGCAATAATGGCACAAAATGTTATTTTTTAAACGAAATTTTAGTCATTTATTCAATAACAGTTTAAAAGGTAAAAAACAAAAACAAAGAAATACTGGTTTAAACCAGTTTGAATTGATCGGAGTTTCAAAGCACATGGTTTTGTTGGTGCTTATTTTGAACTTAATGTCGCGGATTTTAGAGTTAAATTTTTTGCGTCACCCCAAGACATTATATTGCCACTCTTTTAATTTCTTTTTACTATATGGTTGTACGCATATTTTTGTCATTTCGAACATTAGAATGTATGAGTCATTAGCTGTGTTGCAGTAAAAAACATTACACAACACTTTCCTATGAGTTTATTTTTTTAATCATTGATTAAATTTAAATGTGTTCTATCCAATTTAAAATTGTAATATGGCTTTAATTTGTTTTTAAAACAAAAATAAAATAGCTGTTTAGCGTACAATTGTTTGTATCCGCAAACGATTCATTCACCATAATAAATTATCAAATAGCTAAGTAAATTATCTATCAGAAATAGCCATAAAAAGAATAGTAGCAAAACTGATTATAACCTTAATGTTTAGACTTATTTAAACATAACCCAATTCCAACCAGAAAAAAAAAAACACACACACACACACTCCGATCCGTGATACACAAAATTTCCGTGAATATAAACCCGACCCTGACCTAAAAATTCTGTTTGGGAAAAACAACGGATTTGATAATTGACCCGAACCAAATCTGAATCCCGCAAAAATGTTCAAGAGAAGCATAACCCGATTCAAACAAGGAAAAATAATTTTCGTGGGCATGAAATCTGACCCGAACCTAAATATTTTCTTTAAAAAAAACCCGAAATATGACTCGAACGAAATCTGAAACCGATAAAAATATGCCAGAGAACTATAACCCGATCCCAGCAAGACAAAATACTTTCCATGGTCATAAACCCGACTCAAACATAAAAAACTTCGTTTGAAAAATCCTGAACTTTGACCCAAACCACATCTAAATCTGACCAAAGTATTCGAAAGAACCATAACCGGATTCGAGTAAGACAAAATAATTTCCGTGGACATGAACCCGATACGAACCTAAAGCTCCCATTCAAAAAAATACCTGAAAATTGAATCGAACCAAATCTGAATCTGACAAAACTATTTCAAACAAACGCAACTGGATCCAAACAAGACAAAATATTTCCATGGACATGAACACAATACGAACCGAAAAAATTTCTTTGAAAAAATCGCGAACTGAATGAAATCTGAACGTGGCAGAAATATTCCAGTGAAGCATGTCCTTATTCGAACAAGACAGAATTATTTCCGTGAACATGCAAGAAGACCCGAACTCAACAGTTATATTTGAAGAAAAAACTCGAAATCTGAATTGAACCAAATCTGGGCCTGACAAAAATATTCCAAAGAACTATAACCCAATCCAAGCAAGACGAAATAATTTCTATGGATATAAACCCAACTCGAACCTAAAAAATTCGATTTGAAAAAAACTGAAATTTGACCCAAACCACATCTAAATTCGACCAAAATATTCGAAAGAATCATAACTGAATTCGAGTATGACAAAATAATTTCCGTGAACATGAACGAGATCCGAACCTAAAAATTCTATTTGAAAAAATACCTGAAATTTGAATCGAACCAAATCGGAACCTGATAAAAAATATTCCAAAGAATCGTAACCGGATCTGAATAAGACAAAAAATTTCCATTCACCTGAACCGAATCTGAACCTAAAAAATTCTTTGAAAAAAATCACGAAATCTGAACTGAACCAAATCTGAACTTGAACAAAAATATTCCTGTGAAGCATGTTCTTATTCGAACAAGGCAGCATAATTTCCGTGAACATGCAAGAAAACCCGAACCCAAAAATTCCATTTGAAGAAAAAGCCGAAATCTGAATTGAAACAAATCTGTTCCAGACAAAAATATTCCAAAGAACCATAATTATATCCGAGCAAGGCAAAATAATTTCCATGGACATGAATACGACCCGAACATTATAACTCAATATCAAAAAATACCTAAAATCTGAACCCGACAAAAATGTTCTAATGAATCATAACCAGATCCGAACAAGACAAAATAATTTCCATGGACATGAAACCAATATATGGTTTGGTAACATTTAGGTTGCAAATACATTACGGTAAGACTTTGATTATATTTAATATCCCGTTAGGTTACAGTTAGATCACGCTTAAGTTAAAGTTAGGTTAAAGTTAAATCGCATTTTTTTATGGTTAGAATAAGGATATGTTACAATAAAGTGAAGGCTAGGTTACATTTATGTTATATTTAATTTACAGTAAGGTACTATTAAGTCAAAGTTAGGTTACAGGCAGGTTATGGTTACGGTAAAAAAGTTTACGGTTAGGAATTTATCCATTATGCATGATTTGATTAAAAATAACACTTACTTTTTTTAAATGGTTCTGAAATTAGAATACTACATACCAACACTTTAACTACGAGCGAGTATCGATTTCATTCATGGTATAGTCGGATTTAAGAGTGATATAATTAGTTTGAAATTCAAAATATTTCAGTTGGGATTTCTATGTGAAAAAAAAAATAATTACGTGACTTAACAGTGATTTTTGATAAATATCAACACTTTAACACGAAAATCACGCAGTCGTTGGATACATATTCCCTCCCACATTTCTCATCGCTCATTTTGAGTATTTTTGGAGCTTAACATTAGCTGTTTTTTAAACCGATTTTTCACACAGTCAGTGGCCACGTATTTCAGACAATGCATTTCTGCTTGTTTCGAGTTAATGATAAAATCATACAAATTTCAAGTTCGTTTAATATTGTTAATACGGACCCGGGCAACGCCGGCCGGGTCAGCTAGTTATAAAAATAAAATAATAATGTGAGATTTTGACAGCATTGCAGCTCAGTACTTAAAAACAACTGTGAGAAACTCAGCACTATATCATCTTTTTTATTGGTTTGTTTGTTTTTTTTCTTTTGTTGTTGTTTCCTTTTTTAAAGAAAAATTGCTAATAATTAATTGTAATTAATAAACAAATATGAAAAATGAGAATGGTGATAGTATATGGTAATACCTTTAGATATATCTCTGTTTTAGAAATAAATTAACTAACGCTCGGCTGAAGATAAAATTAAATTTATTGTGATCTTTTCATTTTCTTTGCTTATTCTCCAAAGAAATATAAAACATAAAAACAGTAATTTTTTAGAGATATGTTGGATAAACACATTGAAGCAGACAGTTTTAAAATTGAAGAAAT
The DNA here is from genome assembly GCA_964019185.1 of Maratus speculifer. NCBI lineage: Eukaryota > Metazoa > Arthropoda > Arachnida > Araneae > Salticidae > Maratus > Maratus speculifer. The sequence continues at coordinate 128,885,031 of OZ025296.1, forward strand.
ATTTTGAGAGCTATTTAATCTTGAAACTGATCAAGAACATTCAATTAAATAAGTTTTATAGGATTAAAAACTATGCATAGCAATTTAATCATCTTTTGCAGGTATATACTTTATTATATTGTATGTGGTGTCCAATAATTTATTCTTAATTTATTTAAATTTTTATAGGATTCTTTTTTACAAATGTTTACTTAAAATATTAATATCTGAAGAGATATTTATTTCACAATTTTATAAAGGGACGTTTCTAACTACTACTGTCATAATTTACAAAACCCTAATTATAATGTATCCAAACACTTTTAAAGTAATATTTGGCAACTGGATAATGAAAAAGAATTTTTTTTAACTAATTAGATTATTACATTTGAAATAATGGTGAAATTCGCGTGGCATTTAAAAGTATATATATTTAAAACGATTTTCTTAAAAACATTGTAAAATTCTGGGAGGCGGCGACAATGTTTAGTTAAACATTTTAAACAAGCTGATTTTCAAATGCGCGATTGGCTTTATTAATCTCTCACGAAATAGCCGTCGGCATGGGAATAATAATTATGATAAAACACTAGCAAACTGAAAAAAGTCTTATTACAGAAAATTTAACACTATTCTTAATAATAGCATCATTCAATCTTCTGTTATCAGATAATCATTTTAAAACATAGCAAATTAGGGTGTTTTAAAGCTTTAATAAAGCGTGTGTTAATTAGCGTGTAATAGCTGTGAAGTTGTGGCGAGATCTAGCTTAGGTAGCTCGTAGGGAGTTGACGATTTCCTCCTTACGATTATAATTATAGGGAGCAGAGTATCCTATAATTATAACCTATAGAGTTTTATTTATTTATTCTAGGAATTTTTGCTAACTTATTCTTGTGATTACAGTTATAGGCAGCAGAATCACCTATAATTATAATCATAGATTTTTTTTTTTTTTTTTTTTTTTTTTTTTTTCTTTGTCTTGCGTTTTGTTATTTACGAGTCGAAACAGACGGAGATGAGCATCTCCATCTCAGAGTGAGAAGAATGAAAAAAATATTGAAACGCCAAAGAGTTATGTGTAAAAATACGTTACTTTATACACTGACGTCATTTTCTGTTCAAAAGTTTTTAAAAAATAATTTTAAATCGCAATACAAAAGTGGCATCCGTAATGTTATGGTATTGTTTTTCTTCACTTCGCAACAATGCAGTTAACCCAATTCCCATCGATGTGAAAAAAATTCAAAATATATTTTAAAATTTTAAATTAAAATATAAAAATGGAATTTTTTTTCCGAGTGGAGACACATATGCAAATAAAGAATTTTCATTTAAGAAAATAACTATCAAAATCAGTTCATTAGAAAGTTCAGGCTGGATGACTAAGAAAACAGCCCTTTAAAAAAAAAATATATATATATATAGCATTTAATTTTGTTTTGTTTATTTATCTCGCGTTTTATTCACTTATTTATTTTTCCGAGGAATTTTAATTTTTCTATGGAATGTTAGCCGGAAACCATTGCTGGATTAATTGCAGTTTTAAGTGCAAAAGTATGGATTTTTCGTAATAGAGCTAATCATGATAGATTTCTTAAGACCTGGTGCTTGAAAATTATCTTAAACATAAGAAAAATCTGTCAATTAAGAGACAATTCAAAAACCAGTTGCATTGAAGGTACATAATTTTTCGATGGTGTGTAAATTGAAATTGGGCGATGTTTTAATAAATTTGATAAAGAACGAAAACGCATTACTCAAATCCTTCCCATAGCAATATGGTGTCAGCGTTAGTCATGGAAATATTTTTACTATGTAATACATACTGTAAAAAATTCTTGGAACGTTTCAAATCTGAAGCGAAACTTTTAATTTCTGAAAAGAAACATAGCCCATTTTTCAGGTTTCATATTATTCAGTTTTGAATACGGAACATTTCAAAAAAGATCGGAAATCTTTCTGCTACTATCCGTATTTTCTACTATTATCTGTATTAAATTAAAATTTTTCATTCTCAAAATGAATCTATTCGTTTCTGAAAGGACAACTAATTGTCTTTTCCAAAACGGAGCCTGCGGGAAATTTTTTACAGTGTAGATTTCAATACTGCCCCTCCCCTCCCTCCAGGGGCCTCGCTAAGGGAGGGGGACAGGAGGAGCCTCCCCCCCCCCAAACATTTGCACATGCTGTTACAGTTGGCAAATTTACAAACATAACTAGCAAATTAGTTCAAAACTTTAATAAAAAACTATAATACACTATCTATTTCTGATAGATTTGACTAAAGTTTCCAATGTAATTAGAAAAATTATTAAGCTTTTTACAAATAAATACTATATTACATTTTCTAATTGTGATAACTTGCTAAAATTATAAAACTAGTTGGCAAATACTGAATTTTGACTTGGCAATTTTAGGTTCTCTCCCCCACCAATAAAAAGTCTTCGCAAGGGCCCTGCCTCCCTCCCCCTACGACCTTTATATAATTTTCAAATCTCATCGAGGTAACATAATGCAGGGTTCGTATCGTACGCATGAAGTGAATCGGGGAATTATAAGTGCTTTTAGTACCAGAAATTTCTTAAAGTACTGCTTCGTTATGTCTCAAGACATCATTTTTTTCTCATTAAATAAGGCAAATTTACTTTACAAAACTTCTGATAAAAAGTGCTTGAAAAGTCCGTAAAACGTACGAACTAGGACCGTAACTGGAAGAAAATAATAGGCGGGGAGGGGGGGGGGGGTCATATTTTTTTTTCTCTGTCTAACGCAGAAAGATAAATTAGTGCATGTTCACATTGTAGATACTATGTTTTTTATTGAACTGGAGTAATAACTTCATTTTATGCTAAGAAAAGAATAGGAATTCGAGAGTATAACTAGTGCAGCATTAAACATGTTAGTTTCATATGTGCAAATAGGATGTGTGAATGTTAAAACACTTATTTTAATTATAATTTAGTATTTCTGCAAAACTCTGAAAGGACCTCAAAACTAAATTAGATTTTTTAACAGGATTTCATTTGGATTTTCGGAACAGAAATTCATTTAGTGACCTTGGAATATTTTCCAGGAAAAACTCAAAAAAATTTTTTTTTTTTTTGGGGGGGGGGGGGGCTCAGCTACTCCTAGCACCGCCCCCCCCCACCTATGGCTTTATGTTTTACGATTGTTTAAATTTCAATAAATCATTTAAGGATTTAGAAAAAATGTGTTTTAGTATCTATCTTTCTTAATGATAAATTAATGTTTTATTTCGTGGAAATAAATGCAGAAAAATACCTTTTATTAGACAAAATGTTATGAATCATCGCCAGGATTCTTAAAAATAATTTGCACAACAATATGATTCAACACTCGAATATGAGAAAAATTATCATTTGTAAGTCATGGTTTTTTTGCATTTGTGGTTAATATATTGAAGAAATGGAGATGCATTTTTTTTTCATGACATTAGACAGGATTGACTTGTGGTTAAAATTTTAAATATACAATGAAGTATTATTTATTTATCCTACATTTTATGTATTTTTGCACTTTTTTATTTTAATTTAATTTGGTTCGAGACGGAACTTTTTGACGGATTGGTGAGTCATTTTCTTATAATCTAGAATTATATATATATAACCGTAGAAAAGTTTGTTTCCGATGGCAATGCAACACTTTAATACTTTCAGAACTTAGGTAGAACTTCTAGAACTTAGGTAGTAATTACTATATCATTATAATGATAAAGTAATAAATTAATTTTAAGAAATTTTCTGTTATCCAGATACCGATGATAAATCGCCAAATATTATTTATTATTACAACAGTACAGGAGTTACAACAAAAACAACAATGCAATTAACAAGAATGAAAAATCATTCATTCAGTATGGATTATGAAACACTTTCCAACTCATTCAAAACGCTGTAACTTTACAATTTATTAAAGTGAAAAATACCTAAATAAACAAGTTAGAAAAAGCATAACGCATTTGAAAACCCATTTCTGAAACTATGATGAATCGTGCGAAAAATATCCGATTTTTTTTCTTTTTAGATGCGTTCATAATTATATAAATACGTAACACCTATAGTTATCGTTCAGTCCGTCCGTCTGTCCGTCCTCATATAACAACGCAAAAACTACTCAACCGAATTGTTCGAAATTTAAAATATATAATTATAACATAATTTTGTCGAGCCGTTTCAAATTTTATGAAAATCGGATGCATAGATCAATTACAGGGACAATCAAAAGTATTCCGTTACAATTACGGTCAATGAGGAAAAAGTTTTAAATGCATTTTAATCGTTTAAAATTTAAAATACATAATAATTACATAATTTTGTCGAGTCATTTCAAATTTTATGAAAATCGGATGCATAGATCAATTACAGAGACAATAAAAAGTATTCCGTTACATTACGCCCAATGGGGGAAAATGTTGCAAATGCATTTTAATGGTGTTACACTCATTCAAGCACAATAAAATTGATATGCATCTATAAAGTACATATAATAATATATATTTTGCATAATGTGTGGTGCAAAGAACATTTTTTATTGATTTACAAGGCCACACAAAAGTATTCCATTACATAATGGTATAGGAAAAATATTGTTTGGTGCACATTTTAATTGTAATTAACTAGTTACAATTTTATGGGATTGATATTTTTAAATTTTTGTTATCGTACGAACGCACCTCATTTGCTACGCTTCACGTGCAATTTCCAACTTGCTTTTTTTTTCTTGTCTAACCTTATATCGCTCACCCGCAAGAAAATGACGCATCTCTACAAAAGTAAATTTCAGAAGATAGGCAAAAGAAAGTTTGCGTGATTTTACTCGGACTTGAAATTATAACATTTAACCCTGCTTGCAGGAATAAAAACGAACATAAAAGTGTAAAACCCATAAGAATGAAGACATACAATAAGTTTTGGAGAGTTGCATAAATTTACCTCTCCACACAATCCACCCCTTTCCTGTGGTCATGAATGGACAAATAGCGTAATAGAGTGATTTCTCGTATAACTACACTTATGAAATTTTTTGTAAAGATAAACGCACCTGTGACGGACCTGTTAGTAGAATAAAACGCAAAATGAATTTTTGCGAGATCTGTCACTTTTCTTGCAGGTGAGCGATATATGATCCATAGATTCATAAGTATGTTACATAGTATGCTAGAAGTTAATTTAATGAAACGCATAGTACTGTTGAAATTCCGCATTCAGCAGTTTTTGTCAATAAACGTAAATGCACATGCGATATATTTGTATAGCCCTGTATAGGATCTATAGAATTTACGCATTCCAAGAAATATGCAAAAAAAAAAAAAAAGTAATTTTTAAAACATATATCACATCTGAAGTTGGATTTCCACCAATTATTTTTCTTGTACTGTAGTCAAATGCTTTAGTGTGACCCTATAAATGAGCGATAAATTGTATGCGCAACAGATTCTACACTATATTATATTTTTATTCTTTTGAGTATCACTGTAACGGTCTTAACCTTTATTTTACCTAACAACCTATCTTTAAATTTAAAAAAAAAAAAAAAAAAAAAAAAAATACGATTTATTCAATATGAGTGTGAATGTAATATCAGTTTGAAAATTTTGTATGATCTCTATAAGCTTATCCTATATAAAAGGCAAATTTTCGTACGAAAGTATCAACAAAATAAAGAAATGATAATTACAATATGTGTAAGCTGAATAATTAAAAGAACAAATGTAATGAAAGATACGTTTAATTATTATCAAAACACAACTTTACAATTAGTGAGATTTTTGGCACTGGTGTTTACCGATGAGACCATCTAGTTAAATCTGGATATTATTTTTTTTTTTTTTTTTTTTAAATTTTAGAGGCCGTCCACAAGTGATGTCAGCTTGGAGGGAAGGAGGTTCGTGAAATTGTCGCATTTTGTGACAAAGACGTGGGAGAGGGTAAGAAGAAATGTGATATTACACATTTTGATTAAAATAAAAGCAAACAATAACAACAGATTAAGTTTTGAATTTATTTTGATATTAAGATAATTTGTGTTCATAAAATAAAGATAAGATTTAAAGTCAAATGTATTAAATTTCATTTCAAAGTTTAAAATTTTACCGTTTCCAATTTCTTTTTCATATAAATATTTTATTACTAATGTATATTAATTATTTATTTTGTCGTAAATTTTAATCTTATTTCATACAAAATAAGTACATTAATCATTTTTGTTATTATTATGTTCATAAATGTCATTAAAACACAGTTAAAGTTAAAAAATAAAATTTTAAATATGATCTATAACGTTACCGCTTTGCTTCTGAACTATAAGTATATGTTTATGTAAAATAACGTGGCATGTGAAGAGAGGGGGGAGGGACGAGGGAGAGGGTTATGATGAAGTGTGACATTTTGTGACCAAGGAAAGGAGAGAGGTAAAAAAGATTGAAAAACATGTTTATGGACAGCTCCTCTAGGTCATTTTTCACATGTATTTTGTTTCTGGTTTTGTTTTGTAAAAATAGCAAAAAGTAACAAATATGTTCACACATTTATAACGTGCTGAACCCCATCAAGGACCTCGAAGATGATTTAAGATATTTACGGATTTCTACTCCTATAGTCATCCAAAAGAAAATAACGGACATTTCCCAGATTGCCATACACTCTAAAACTGGGAGGAGTGAAAAGCTCACTTTTTGTAGGAGTGATTTGCATTTTCACACTTTTTAGAGTGAACTTTATACAAATACACTCTTTAAAGAGTGGAATTTCCGACTCCCTAAAAAGGAGTGCAATATCTCACTCCGTTGTCGAGAGTGAAATATTTCACTCCATGGTCGAGAGTGAAAAATCTCACTTCGTTAACGAGAATGAAAGCCCGGCATTATACACTTGAAAAAAAATCCCCGCTCAACTTTGAACCAATATATGGAGTAAAACAATGAAAAGTACCAAAATATGTCAATTCTTACTTTTCAAAAATTACATTTTATAATATAACCTATAAAATTACGCTTATTTGCTATTAAAACGCACTCGTTTTCAAAAATGAGGGTCGCTCCTTCGATAGAGTCAACGGTCACTCTTAAAAAGTGACTTAGATATGTATTACGCATCAGCCAATCAGAAATCGTCTTCTCAGTTGTGATGATAAAGATGTTTCCGCCATTTTATCGTGTCCGTTATGTGTCTCATTTTCGTTTCCTCGGTCTGCAAATGTGGATCTTTAATTTGTATTATTAATACTGAAAAGTAGTTTAAATTTCGATCTTGGAATGATATACTCCGATATCTTATGATTCAAAATAATCCACATAGATTAAGTTTCTTGATCTGGAGTCAAAATGGAGAACAAATAATTCAGTAAAAAGCAACAATACTCCATTAATACTCAGTGACGAAGATGTTGCACTGCACATATCTTATTTATCAAACAAAGGATTATTATTCATCAAACAACGGATAATATTTAAAATAAAAAACCGGTAAGTCAATTTTAATTTCAACTTTTTATTTTCCGAATGTAACTTCTAGAATGTTGAGTTAAAGTTTTACTTTAACAGGAAGCTGTTTGCTTCTGCTATCTTTATGTGCGTGGAGGGAAAAAAATCGCTGACGCAAAGATTTGTGTTTTATCCTTGATGTTTATAAATGAATGGCTTTAGTAATTTTAAAAGTTTGCAGTATGACTTACATTAGATGAAATTTATTTATTAGAGATAAATAACTCATTAAAATTGTTTTTCCAATAGTAAGAATAATACATATGTAGTCATTTCTTGTATTTTATATTTTCTTTATTTTTCTTTTTCGTACATGAGTATACTTTTATAAAACTTTAACTCGCATTTATAGAATACTATAGGGTAGATGTAACAGTAATGTACACACCTGAATGTTTTTGGTTTATAAAAAAAAAAAAAAAAAAAAAAAAAAAAAAAAAAAAAAAAACTAATAAAAATTTAGCTTTTATTATTTTTTTTTCCGTAACTCGCCCTTGCATATTTTATAATTTAGCACTTTTGTTGACACTCTTAATTAAACCAATCAGGAAGCACAAAATAATGTTTTTAAGTTTCACTGTTTTTCATTGAAAATCGTGTTTTCATTGAAAATTACACTAAGAGCTGGCTTCATTTAATAAATTTATGTACTCCTTATTTTACTGCAAAATTTGCAATTTTTTGTTTTTGTAGTTGAAGAAAGCTTTGAATTTTATGTATTTAATTTCGTTTATAAAATTTCATTAATTTTTAAGGTTTTGAGAGGAGTGTCCATTACTGGAATACTTAAGTAGTGATTTTCCAGTAACGTACACCTCATATAGGCACTGTTAAAAAAGCAATTACGGTAATGTTTATATTGCATAAAATATTTTGATTTATTTAAAACCTAAGTAATCAATTTTAATTTTTAAATTGCACTTACCAAAATGTAATGACACCAAAATTTTTATAAACAGTTGTTTTTAAGTTATATTAATGTGATTTATAAAATTTCAATATCTTCTTCATTTTATTATTATTTTTTAAAAATGAATCTAACGATGTTTTGCCTATTTTATAATCTGGCAATCAAACCGCTCATGAAGCCGAAAAAAATGTTTAAGGGCACAGTCAAAGAAGGACTTATAGGGCTTAATCGTTCACCATTTAAATAAAAACACTTAAGTTACAGAAGTCGTCAAAAACACATTTTCTCTTAAATATTTGTTTATTTTTACTTTTGCAATTTCGTCTGCAGATATTTTTTTAAATAACACTTTCATTTTTGGTACCGGTTTTGAAAGTAAAAGAAACTTTATAAAAATATCTGCGACCGAAATCGAAAAAGTAAAAAAAGATGCGATATAGAGACGAACTTCAGCTATTCAATGTAAAATAAATAAATAAATAAAATGTCAAAATGCAAACGAGATATTAGAAAAATCTCTCCCCATAAGATTAGCATTAGCTCGTGAGTGTCTTCGCCGGCAGGTACTACATGCACATCTACTCTATATACGGGAATAAAAAATTGAAATTAAATATGACTTACCATGTCATTTTATAAATACGACTTGTATTAATATATATTTTTCAGAAATAAGATTTTAATTACACATAAAAAAAAACATAGATAACGTGCATTATGGATTTATTTAAATAATATGTAAAACTTAATGGGTATATCTGAAAAAAAAATGTATGTTTAATGTTTTAAAACTGTTTAATAACTTGTGCTTATGGGCATTTTAAAACTATCATATATTTATGGGACTACCAATGAAAGCAAACACAAGGAGAAAGATTGGAATAAAATAGTTTATTTCTGTCAATAATCTAATTCATGTGTAACTTTAATTACGTTTTCACTTAAAAAGTTCAATTAATGTTACATACTTTGAATTAAATAAATATTGTCAATAAAATATTTTATTCCAATCTTTACCACGTTTGTATTTATTTTCATTGTATGTTCTAAAAGACACGATTCTTTTAAAATGCCCATAATAGCAATAAAAAAGGAAATTCATTGCAAAAAAAAAAAAAAAAAAAAAAAAAAAGAGCATTCACTCCTATGAAAAAGTGACTACTCACTCCTACTAGGAGTGAAAAAACGCACTCTTTTAGCAAAAGTGAATAGTCACTCCTCAGAAATAGTGATTATTGACCCCTGTGTAGAGTGAATATTCACTTCCTAGGAGTGAGTATTCACTCTTTCAAAGAGTCAATGATTCCACTTTTGCCCAAAGTGAATAGTCACTCTAAAGAGGTTCGGCATATTTTGAGTCTGCGATAGAGTGAGTATTCACTATTCTGGAGTGACTATTCACTCCTTTTTATTTAGAGTGTAATAGTCCAAGAACCAGAGGTGTAGTCCTAAAGAAAAAAAACCGTCGATATACGCTCTAAGCAGAAAGTATACGCTCAAGGCAGAGCGTTGCCCCATAGTGTATATACTACAGCTTTCTCAAGAAACAGAGGGTATCCGGTGCTCCTTAAAAAATCCGGAAGATATGCGGCGTATACCCGCGTATATCCTCAACTATATCCCTGCCGACAGCACAAAAACTTAAGGTATCGAGCACAAGAAAAATATTTTTGTTTTATGGAAGAGTAGTGATAGGGGAATTTAATGATCCATGCCGGAAGTAGAGTGGTGCATAATAACCTCCTCAGTCCTGATGTCGCCTGGAGGAGACGCTAAATAATACACTGTAAATTAATTTAATTACTTCTAGAATTGTCAAAATTACTTTTAAACTTGTTTCAATAAATTCGTGCATATCATAAGCAATGATTTATTGACTGATACATCTTTAAAGCTATTTTACACTCATTTTAAATTAGTTTTCGCTGTCTCACGTAATATTTGCTCCAGGACAAAGGAGGATAAGTTTAAAAATTAATACCACTAATAGTTTACTCGTAGGTTTATCATTGTGTTTGCCATACAATCAAAGATATAAAATGAGTGTATTCATCTTCAAACCTTTTTTGTCTCTTTTTTCTGAGTAAATTTAAGCATTGTCTTGTTGAAAATTTTGTAAAAGTCGGTAATTTTTTCACTGAGGTTCAACAAATGGCATTCTAACATGCAAATAAAGGTATATCTTTTTTGTTCATTCATCTAGAAAAGCAAGCTAAGCTTACCTACCGAAAAAATTGTAGCCCAAACCATTAAGGAGCCTCCACCTAATTGACTCGAAGAAAATACATCTTTTTCATTTTGAAAGTCATACAAATAAGGATGAAATACTATCTGGAATACAGAAATTAAACTTTTTTTTCAACACTAAAGTTAATTTACAACAAATTCATTGGCTGCTTCAGGTGTTTCTTTGCAAACAGAAAGCTGAGTTTTTTTACTGCCAGATGTTAAACATGAACATCGACGTGGTTTTACATTTTTAAGAACTCTTGACATTTATATTTTTCTTTATGCGGTCGATATTGATGATGGCGTCTTTATCTGGTTTCAAAACTCCTTTGCTGTCCTTATTTTACTTGGAACCACGCAAATAATCAAAGTTTTAAGTCGTTTTGAAAGAATTTTCGGCCTCCCTGTAGATTTTGTAGCAACATAAATAGCAGAATTATGTAAAAAAAAAAAAAAAAAAAAAAAAAAAAAAAGAGAGAGAAATTACAGTCTTTAAAAGTTTAATTTCACCAGCAATTCTTTGAAATCGGAAATTACATTCCGTATTCTGATGATGTTAAAAACTAGAATTTGCCCTCTTACGAAGTTATAAAGCATTTTGATTTGTTCTGTAATGCAAATGCTTTGCAAACTAAACGAATGTGCTCAAAATCTCTTTTAAATGATATGCTAAAATATCCGCCAATCACGTTCTGTGGTTTTAGAAATATCGACTGCGTTTTTATCATTTTGCTTCTGTTTAAATTTAGCAAAATACATATTTTAAAAATAATTAAAAAAATATACACAATTTTTGTAAATGATTACTTCAATATTAATTGGAATTTATTTAATATGTTAATTTTTTTGAAAAAAGCTGTATCAATGTCCCCCACTTCCCCCTATACCTAATGATCTTTTATTACATTTTCATAGAGAACAGTGCGAGAAAAAAGATGTTTGCGTAAATAATTTATTGTTGTTCCTTAAGCCCGAAATCGAAGAGCGGGAAAAGGTTGTTAATGTTACATCTGACAGTTTTGAGATTAAATCTCATGAAAATAAATTTAAACAAAATTCTTCTAAACATTTTCTTCAAGGAAAAAATAGTCCTTGCGAAGTAAATCCTTCAGCATTTACATTAAATACGATTACAGAAAATCTTTGCTCTTTTTTTTCTCAGAAACATGAAGCAAATTTGTGTAACTTAAATTTGGAAGAAAGGAAACAATCTTTATCGAAACAAGCGAAATGTTTCCGATGCTACAAACGATTTCATAAGAGTAAATTTTGTAAAAATTCTAATATTCGTTGCACTCTTTCATATTCAAAAGCTCATCAAAATTCTCTTTGTAATAAAAAAGTAAAAGAAAGATCATCAAAGGAAAATAAAATTGAACTTGTTTCAACTAAAGGGGATGAAATAGGAGGAAAGCAAAATACGCAGTATGAAAAAATAACTGTTTCTTCACTTTGTTGTAAGCCAGATGAATATGTTTATTTTCAAACTTTAAAGGGATCAATGATTGGAGAAAATAAAAATATTAATGTTCGTATCTTGTTAGACAGTGAGTCGCAACGTACGTTTGTCGGAGAGAATTTGTCAAAGCATTTAAATTTAGAAGTGACAGGACAGGAATCATTAAAAATCCATACCTTTGCTGGTACGAAACCTATTGTTAATAACCATAACAGAGTTAAGATTTTCTTAAAGGATAAATTTTCTGACAATATAATATGTCTGGAAGCATTAGAAATAGAGAAAATTTGTTCAGATATAATACGCGCCCCAAGTTCAGAGTTAAATGAAAAAATAAAAGAAATGGGTGTACAATTATCAGATGTTTCGAATGAATTAAGTGATGAGAAGAAAAAATAGATTTGTTGATTGGTAGCGACTACTATTGGTCAATTATGACAGGGAAATATAAGCGCATTTCACCAACTCTTGTTTTGAATGAAACTAAACTAGGTTGGACGCTTCATGGGAAGTTCCAGATGAAGTTAATGTAAATAATTTAGTGGGTGCAATGTATATATCTATTTGGGATAATAATGAAGATGATAAAATGTCAATTCAACTTGAAAAATTTTGGACTATAGAAGGGTTGGGGATTCAAGAAGATAATACAAATAAAAATTTGTGTGATAATCAAATATTAGAATAATTTGAAAATTCTATTCAGTTTAAAAACAAAAGATACGAAGTTAAATTACCTATGAAATATGACAATGTTGATCTTCCGAATAATTATGATGTTGCCAAAAGAAGATTTGATAGTCTAGTTAAACGATTTGTAGACAATCCTGCATTATTTAAGGAATATAAAGAAATTATTGATGAATATAAGGCTTTAGGAATAGTAGAAATTGTTGAACCACAAGAAATAAATTCGCCGAATGGTAATTGACCTATTATTTACCCCACCACCCTGTAATTCGAAGGGACAAACAACCAACCAAATTGCGCATTGTTTTGATTTAATTTTGCAATTTCGAAGCAATAAAATTGCCGTAGTGGCAGACATTGAAAAGGCTTTCTTACAAATAAGTCTTTCTGAAACTGACAGAGATATGACGCGTTTCCTGTGGATCGAAGAACTCCCTCAAGATAAAAATTCCCCAATGAACTTTATAATTATGAAAATGTGCCGTGTATTATTTGGCGTCACCTCGAGTCCATTTCTGTTAGGAGCTGTAATTAAATATCATTTGTAGAGGTATGCAACTTTATATCCGGAAACTTGCTCTAAAATTGACTCTTCCATGTACGTGGACGATTTATTGTTAGGAGCACATACGATTAATGAAGCTTTAAAATTTTCAATGGAATCTTTAGCTATTTTTCAACAAGCAAATATGCGCTTACGAAAATGGCAAAATAATTCTACCATTTTAAAGGAAAATTTAAAATCTTTAGATATGAATGTTTGCGCTGATACATCAACTGACACAACCCCATTTAAAATTTTAGGGTTAATATGGGACACTGAAGGAGACATTTTTAGATTAGATAATCAAAGTCTGTTAGAATTTGTTCATTGTCAAGATAAGACCAAAAGAACTATAATTCGAGCAGCTGGAAGAATTTTTGACCCTGTTGGGTTTTTATCACCATTTACGATTTTAATTAAAATGATTTTTCAATCATTATGGGAACATGGTATCGATTGGGATCAGAATTTGCCAGAACATTTAGAGAAAAAATGGGATAGCTGGTGTGCATAGATTCCATATCTTAGTAAAATAAAAATTCCAAGATATTATTTTCATTAAATAGACATTTACGACAATGTAGAAATTCACTGTTTTAGTGATGCAAGTATTAAGGCCTATGGAAGTGTGATATATCTGAGATACAATAACAATAATAGTATAAAGACAAGTTTTGTTACATCAAAAAGCAGACTAGCTTTCATAAAAAAAGTTAACCTTGCCCTGCCTCGAACTAATTGGTGCTCTGATTAGAGCTAGACTTGGAAAGCGGGTAATGTCTGTTCTCAAGATAAGTAAAGACAAAGTACACTATTGGAGCGATTCAAATATCGTGCTTCACTGGATCAAAAGTTCGTCAAGTACTTGGAAGCAATTCGTAAGAAACAGAACATCAAAAATACAAAGTTTAACAGATCTGAAGAACTGGCAACATTGTCCTGGTAGCTCAAATCCTACTGATCGACTCACAAGAGGACTCTCACTTCTCGACATCGAGAAAGATGATCTGTGGTGGTTAGGTCCTCCATGGTTAGTTAAAGATTCAAAATTATGGCCAAAAGAAGATAGAGATGTAGATGAAGATATGAAATAACTAGAAGCTAAAAGAAGTGTGATTTTATAAAATGTTTGTTCATCCGAAGATCAGAAGCCACTTATAGAGGTTGAGCAGCGTTTCAGTTCCTTCTTGAAGGCAGTTAGAACATTGGCAAGAGTTAGAAGATTTATTTTCAATTTAAGAAATACAATTAAGCGTAAAAATAGATTATCTGCTGAAGAATTGAAAGAAGCTGAAGAATTATTAATCAAAGAAGTACAAATGAAGAATTATAAGAAGGAAATTGAGTCATTAGAAAAAGGAAATTCTGTTAAGAAAACATCACGAATTTATTCCGTGTCCCTATTTGGATGAAAATAAAATTTTACGAATAAAAACCAAACTTAATGAAGGTTCCTTTTATTCAAATGAGACCAATCCAATCATATTGCCGAAGAATGAAAAATTAACAGAATTGCTAATTATGCAAGAACACAGAAAATTGTTGCATAGTGGAGTTCCTTTAACGCTTGCACAAATCCGGAAGAAATTTTGGATTCCACAAGGAAGACAATCTATCAGAAAAAAAATCTAAGAAAATGTCTGTAGAAGATACAATGCAAAGGCGGCTGACCAACTAACTGGGCAATTTCCGAAGGAAAAGATCTCACAATCCCCTGCGTTTACCGTTATAGGATTGGATTTTGCCGGCCCAATAATCATCAAAACAAATAGTAAAGAGATGTAAAAATCCTACATTGTATTGTTCACATATGCAGCAACAAGAGCCATACACTTGGAAGCAGCCAGGAATATGACTACAAAGTCCTTTATGATGTGTTTTCGTCGATTTATTTCGAGACGCGGAAACTGTAAAATAATTTTTTCTGATAATGCATTAAGTTTTAAAGCTGCCGACAAAGAACTACAAAAATTTGAAAAAATCATTAAAGATCAAGAACTTCAGGACTATATATCAAACAAAGGCATTATATGGAAATTTATCATCGAGCGAGCCCCTTGGTGGGGAGGGTTTTACGAAAGGCTCGTAAAAAGTGTAAAAGAATCCCTAAGAAAAATTTTGGGAAGAGCTCGCATCACATTTGAAGAATTGGCAACAATTTTGACAGAAATAGAAGCCGTAATAAACATGAGACCCCTTACGTATACAACAAGTGATTTCGGCGAGCCAGAGCCACTTAACAGGCTCACTTTCTTCAACTCGGAAGAGAAAATATTAGTTTTCCACTACATTTTGCCGAATTAAAGAATAAAATCTCTACCCGAGAGACATTATTAAGTAGAAAAAGATACCAAACTATCTTGTTCAAATAGCTGTGGACTAAATGGAAGGAACAATATCTGCTGAACTTTAGATCGATCCATCAATTTAAAACTCCTGAGAGACGCAAAAATCTAAAGATTGGAGATGATGTCTTAGAGGACGGTAGTGCTAAATCTAAACTGTTGTGGGACTTAGGAGTAGTTAAGGAAGTGATTCTTGGCAGAGATCAGCTTATTCGAGCTTGCATGGTAAAGACTGCTAAAGGACTGCTAAGAAAACCAGTACAACTGTTGTATCCTTTTGAACTAGATTGTTGAATGTTAAACGATTTCAATATTTGAAATTTAAATTTATTATTTTTTCCTACTATTGTTTGAATATATAAATGTGATTTATTTCTTATTATAAATTCATAGTTGAAATATGTCTTTTTATGTGTGTATTTTGCAATTGTTAATTTATTCATTTATGAAAAAATGTTTCATTTGTGTATATTTATGTTTTATTTGAATTGAAAGGATTATTGAAGTATTAACAATAGTATTCAATTTGTTTATATTATGTATATATATTTAGTTTATTTTATTCGGGTAAAATATCTGGCCAGATACGTTCATGTAGCTACATGTTATTGAAGTATAATTTTTTATTTATATTAATCATAATGTTATTTTGTAGTTTAATGTCTTATATGTCAACATCTGAAGATTGAAATTTTTTTCTGTTTTATTATTTGAGTTATGATTTAAATTAATGTTTATTGTAAGAATTTAGTTTTATTGATTTATCATTATGTACTCTCATGAGTCCAGGTGGGGAGTGTGTGGAGAATCATGTTTTAACGCCAAAAGGGCGATGAAAGTCTTAGTAGAGGTCTGCCCGGGCCGGGCCTCGGCCCGAAGCCCGAGCCCGGCCCGCGGGCCGAGCTCGGGCCGATTTCCCATAATGGCATTCGGGCCGGGCCGGGCTCGGGCCTTACTTCTGAAGACTCGGGCCAGGCCGGGCCGGGCCTAGTCACTAATCCTTTCGGGCCGGGCCGGGCCTAGTCAATAATCTTTTCGGGCCGGGCTGGGCTCGGGCCTTAATTTCTTTGCTGGAGTATCGGGTCGGGCCTAACTTTTTTTTTCCGTACGAAGCCGAGACTGATTCCATTCTTCCTAGTTTTGATGGACCAAAATAATCAGTTCCTATTGAATCTTCCTATATGAAAATCCTTTTCTTGACTTTTTATAAATCAGTAATATTTGGCCTTGTCCAAAAATTTCTGCAAAAAAAGCATATACTTTTAAGCCGTCATTATTCTACAATTAAACATTAGATTAAACATTTATTCCTTTTAAACAATTAAACATTTATTCCTTTTAAAGAATCGTAGATTACTAGGCGTTTAAAAATAGAATTAAACACACACACACACACAAAAAAAAAAAAAAAAAAAAAAAAAAAAAAACATGATTATGACGGAATTTTTTTTTAAACTGAAAACTGAAAGTTTCTTTTAAAATGTTCATCCATGCAAAATGAATACAACAATACGGGAGAAAAAAAATATATTAAGCATTTACATCTGTTAAGAAGGGAATGTATTTTTTTTTCGTTCCAAAGCGATTTCGTCTTTGGAAATTTTACCATATACCGCTTTTTCGATATTTTGTCTCCATTACAGGGAATATGGATTAATAATACTAGTGATAACTGAAACATTTACATACAATAAACAAAGATTCATTTAAAAGCATAAATATCGCAGCCTACGGCACTTCTGCATAAATGGAGATTATAAACATGGGGAAAAAAAAAGACTAATATAATTTTTTTTGGTCAGAACTCTTCCATAAGATTAAAGATCAATGTTCTGTAGAAATTCGGGCCGGGTTCGGGCCGAAATTTAAATTTTTTTCCGGACCGGGCCGAGCTCGGGCCGAAATTTTAACTTTCGGGCCGGGTCGGGTCGGGCCATTATTTTTTTCGTTCGGGCCGGGTCGGGTCGGGCCATTATTTTTTTCGTTCGGGCCGGGTTCGGGCCGAATTTTTAACTTTCGGGCCGGGCCGGGTCGGGCCAATATTTATTTCGTTCGGGCCGGGCCGGGCCCGGGTCGAAATTTTAACTTTCGGGCCGGGCCCGGGCCTGGAAATTTCGGCCCGTGCAGACCTCTAAGTCTTAACTGTATGCGTGCCAACCCTCCAGGGCTCAAGATATTTTTTGTTTTGTTTATGTTTCAGAGGGAGAAAAAATGCGAGATGTGATGACAAGTGTGGAAAGAAGATGAAATATTCTAAAATGTATCGAATTTCATGTAAATAGTGTGACATATGTGTATATAAGATGTACATATTTTCTTATAATTAAAAAGAAGTAAAGAAGATGCCCGTCTTGAAATTATTGAATAAGTGTCAATCGCCTAAATTAAATTTGTGTTCGAATACAGCCACTGAACCAGACGACCGACGTGACAGCATTTGCATAGCAAACGGGAGCTAATTTCTTTGTTTTTGTATCCTTCCTATCATTTCGCACTCCGTTGTAATGCTATACTTGAGTAATGCTTGTATCTGATATAAAAGTATACTTCATTAAACTGAAAATGCTCACATTGTTTATATTTTGACTAACATTTGTTGTGAGTAATTTTGTTATCACTTTCAGATAAGTTTACTGTCAATGGGAACAAAAAACTACCAGGTTGGGTGATCATGAGGAAAATCTTTCTACTACAAAAATAGAGAATGCTGCATTTCCTTATATCTTTGCATACATTATGAATAAACACGTCGATAAATAATTTTGAATTTAACTGTTCCGCCATTTCTTTAACATGGATGATCAATTTTTTTTGAAAATACACAAAAGTCCATAATATTTTACTGAAAATTGCATATTTATTAAGAGAGACTATTTTTGCGTGGATTTTAAGATACCACACATTCATATGCTTTTCTTTTATACCATTGTTACAATAGCAGGTTTCAGTGGCGTAGCTACAATGGGTGACACCTGGGGCGGATGTAAATGGTGCCCCCCCCCCCTCCTCCATCCGTTATATTTTTTCAATCACAATTCTACTTTATTACAAAAAATGACCATACCATTCCTTATTTACCTTTCGTCCTCCTGCATAAAAAAAACCACAGGGGCGATTCATAACTTAACCCATAATTTGCATAAGTCATTGCGGAGTCTATATGTAGAAAATAAGTCTTTCATTAAAGTTTGCTTTCGCTGCCCATTCCTTGGATAAGTTGATTTTTGTATCGTGGTGTGAGACTTTTTTTAAAAAAAAAAGTCACATTCTGAAAGAAAAGTAACTTAACTCTGTTGCGTCGTACGCAAGAATTTCCATTTTATTTCAAAACTCTTTTCCAAAATCTCCGTTTACACGCCGAATTAATATCGCAATGTAATTATAATTTTGTTTTTCCTACATTACAACTTCAAATGTTTTAATTTATGCATACAAATTTAGAAATAACAAAACAAAAAAAAATATTTCTGCAATGTTTTTGGTTGTTTTCATTTCAGTGTTCGCAATTTGAAACATTATTATTGATTGACAACCTATGCAAATACAACAAATTATATATGCTACTGTATATTGTTATTGAGTATTTTCTCAAATTCTAAAAAACATTTAGATTCTTGGCGATCAAATGTAAGTAATATATAGAAAACAATAAAAGCAAATAATGTTTTTTTATGCAAATTAATGAATTTACATTTTCTTTATACCTGTAATAAATGCTTAAACATAAATATTTCTTTTGCAAAAATTCAAATAAACCTTATATTTTATAGGAAAAATTAGGACATCGTTATTATGTTAGAAAATATATGTTTTGTATTACAAATAATGCAATGTTCCCATTTGGGAACATTGGCTAAGAGTTTGGGAATGGTTAAGAATCAATTTCTTTAGTATATCATTTAAAGTAGGATTTACTAAAAAACAATGGAACGATAATACATATACTGAAATCATATACAGTCGACTCTCGTTAATTAGAACTCGTCGGGACCACAAGAAATGTTCGAACTATCCGAAGTTCGAATTATGGAAAATATGAAATAAAAACATGCTTAATATGGTATATTACAAAGGAATCAATGTTATAGTGTTTTTTTAAATTTATTTCGTCTGTTATCATTAGAATATGACTAAATATTAAATTAGAATGTATAAATACATAAACTAATTAAAAGATCAGAAACAAGCACAATGGAAGAAAAATTTAGAGCGTCACTGATGGACAGGCGGGATACTAAGAAAGTGCATATTAAATGCATTGGATTATATGTATACTCGTTCGGAACAATTTTCACAAAAATCAAATAAAGAAAGTTATTCAAATGATCTGAAATCCGTGAGAAAGAAAAGAAAAATGAAAAATCGGAATTCTAGATAGTTCGAATTAAACGAAGTCAAGAGAAAATGAGTTCGAATTAATGAAAATTCTTAACGTTATTCTGCCATTGAAAATTTGGGGACTTCATGTTTAGTTCGAATTAAGCGAAGATTCGAATTATCCGATTTCGAATTAACGAGAGTCGACTGTACCTAAAAACTATTTGACAATGAAAGTCTCATCAAAATAAGTCCACCAAATCTTTATAAAAAAGGTTAACCTTTTTTAATCAGATGCTCTTGATTACAGAGCTTTCCCCCGAAATTTTACAACTAAGCAGGGCAAATGGTATGCATTATACAAAAACAATTCCTGAAAAATTATCTATCTAATACCGCAATCCCAACAAAATATATTCAGCAGAATTCACGTTCTAAGCAGTAGGAATGAAAATAGCATTTGCACATTATACTATATGTGCATATAATATATACCGAGTGTCCCAAAAATGACTGATGGATTTTAAAATTCAATAACTTGCAAACGGTGACAGCTATTTAAAAAATTTTTGCAGGAGGATTATGTATAATGTCAGGAGTTTTTTTACCGTAATTTTTTATTTAAGTTCTCAGCTCAAACAATAGGTGGCGCTGACGGCGATTGAAGGCCAGGTGATCAGTGCTGAATGAAGCGTCGACCTGGCCTTCAATCGCCGTCAGCGCCACCTATTGTTTGAGATGCAAACTAAAATAAAAAATTACGGTAAAAAAACTCCTGACATTATAGATAACCCTCCTGCAAAAATTTTTTAAATAGCTGTCACCGTTTGCAATTTATTGAATTTTAAAATCCATCAGCCATTTTTGGGACACACGGTATGTATTATATATGGTACACTAATAGAATTCGCCTATTATGCTGATAAGTTTCCGTAAACGGAACTTGAATCAAACGAAGTGTGCATATATGCTGTTGAAATAAGCATTTTTCCCCCAATGTTCAGAAACCCAATTTCTGAAATTATCATCAATAGCAGAAAAAATATCCGATTTTTTCCCCTGCTTTGTATATGATCCGTAGATTTCTATGTATAATATACATAGTATGCTAAAAGTGAGTTCAATTAAACACATAGGATAGCTTAAATTTTCCATTGAACAATGGAAATAGTGCTTGAAATCTTTGTAAAGCCTTGTATATGATGTATAGAATTTATACACTCGTAATATGCAAGAAACTAAAACCGCATATCGCAATCGCAAACGCACCATGCCAAATTTCATGTTTCAACGACCTTCCGTATAAAAAAAACGGAATTTAGAACGTTTTTTGTTTTGCAACCCCCAAGTGGTAGTGACACCGACATAAAATTGAACTTTTGTAAAGATGTCACTATCAGTTTACAACCATTACTTTTGAAATCGTTTTGGTACTACCTAAGATTGCGTAGAATACGTCATTTAGAACGCATTTTTAGAATGCTTTTGTGAGCATTTTGCCTTCGTTTAACGTTTGTATTTTTAAAAAAATGTTCCTAAGGATCAATTATATCTTATAAGTAATTAACATGCCAAATTTTATGTTTCTAGGCCTTTCAGTAATACAAAATGTGCATTTTAGAACATTTTTTGCTCCTGCAACCCTTCTGGGGTAGATACACCTATACAGAGCCCGATCAAGCTGAAGTTGGGCCCAGGGCCTGTTAAAAAATTGGGCCCCCCTACCTACCTATTTTCAGCGACACTTTCACAAAAAAAGACGGTTTATTTGACGAGTTGACAAAGTTGTTTGGATGAAAAGTGCCTAGGTTAAAAGCTTCTAGAAATTTTATTGAATCATTCAGAATATTTAAATTTTACGTTTCATATTTTATAAAACAATATTATTTGAAAAGTATTTGATTAAGGGAAAAAAATCAACCACATAATTTGTGGGCCCCTGAAATTGTTGGGCCCAGGGCCAAGGCCCCGGAGGCCCGTGCATTAATCAGGCCCTGCACCTATATACGATATAGCTCATGCTGCAGCAAGAACTGTCATTACCTTTTTAGAACCATTAATTTTTTTAATCGGCTCGTTACTTCCCAAAATTTCTTAAGAATTCCAATTTAGAACGTTTTTAGAATGCCCACCTTTTTCCCACCTTTTAAATTTGGTATTTTTAGAAAATGTTTTAAGAGACCGTTTATATCTTATAAATAATTAATATGCAAATTTTCAGGTTTCTAGGCCCTTCATAGTCCAAGAGCCAACAGCACAAAACCCTACGTCATCGAGCACAAGAAAAAAAAAAAACTTCTATTTTATGGAAGTGTAGTAATAGGGGAATCTAATGATCCATGTCTGCCGGAAGTAAAGTGGTGCATAAGTCAAAAATTAATACCACTAATGGTTGACTCGTAGGCTTGACATTGTTCTTGTCCTACAATCAAAAGTATGAAAACACGGAAAACTGGCTGCACTATGCTTGTTTTTCTTGTGCTCGATGACATAGGGTTTTGTGCTGTCGACTCTTTAACTATCAGCAACACAAAATTCATATTTTTAGAACTTTTTTTTTTTCTCCTTCACCCTCTTTGGTTTAGTGACATCGACATAAGATAGCATATGTTTGAACAGGCGCGAGCACCATCGTTTTGTTACCATTACTTTTGAAATCGGTTCGGTACTTCCAGAGCTTACCCCCTACAAAGAAACAAATTTTATCTATTTATAATATAGATATAGATAAAACAATTCACTAAAAAAGTAAAAGTGGAGACCAAGATATTTTTTAATTTAATTATATCACACATATTATAATTATTTATGAGCAAAATTCTTTAATAGAAATTCATTTCAATGGCCAATCCTATTCATCTCTTTAGCGTCATTTATGAAAATTATTAAATATTAAATATCTACTGCCAAAGAAAATGCATCTTTTTATTTTGACAGTTATCGAAAAATAAATTTATGATGTATTGATTAAGTGATTAAATTTTTCCCCATTGAATAACATCTAGAATAAATTTAGGAATAGTTAATGTATTTCTAAAACGGGTAATGTCCTCTTTTCCTTAAATTAAAAAAAGAGAGAGAGAGAGAGAGAGAGCTATTTGTGTTTCACAGAAGTCTAAAACTTTGTATATTTCGGTATAACTGTTTAAGTGGGTCGGGGACACATTTTAAAATAATTTTTATTTATTGAGTTAAAATTTTGAATTTTTTTTTTTTTTTTGGGGGGGGGGGGGGGGTGGCTCATATTTTTTTTTTTCTGTCTCTATGTGGCAGAAAGATAAATTTGTACATATTCACATTGTAGGTGCTATGTTCCTTATTAAACTGTAGTAATAACTTCATTTTATGCTAAGAAAAATACATGATGATGAAATTTTTGAGTGTATAACTGGTGTAAAATTAAACATCATGTTAGCTTCATATGTACAAATGAGATGAGGGAGAGTTGAAACACTTATTTTAGATACAATTTAGTAACTCTGCAAAATTGTGAAAAGATCTCGAAACTAAATTAGATTTTTGAACGGCATTTCATTTAAATTTTCAGAACAGAAATTCCTTTAGTGACCGTGGAATGTTTTCCAGCGGGGGGCTCAAGATATTTTAGGGGGGGGGGGGGGCTGAGCCGCCCATAGCGCTCCCTTAGCTACGGCCCTGTAGAAAACAATAGGTATTTGTGATCGAGAGAATAATATGCAGTTACGAAGCTTTCTTAATTTCGCATGTAAGTTTTTTTGTATTTGAATTATTGTTATCAGTTTTGTTCACAATAACCAGTAGAGTCTAGAAATGTCTAGAAGTCGTTTACCCGATTCATTAAAGTGGCGGGTGGTAGGATGGATGGAAATGGACGATACTATGCTAGACGACTCAATGTATCTCGCAGTGTCGTCCAATGACTCTGAGATCTGTATAAATCCGAAGATTCTGTGTTCAGAAGACATGTTCCAGGCCGCCCACGTGTTACAACACCTGCAGAAAACCGGTTTCTAGCTCTTTCGGCCCGAAGGAGAAGACGCACTATTGTGTCGCAACTCATTGCAATCCACTTCGCAGGATCAGGGAGAAGAATCTCCGTTACTACGGTGCGAAGACGTTATCCCAATGCAGGTCTTTATATAAGGCGACCAGTTGTGTGTGTCCCCCTCAACAGACGACAGAGAAGGATCCGTTTATGTTGGGCAAGAGAATACATTTCTTGGATCAGACAACAGTGGGCTTCTTGTACTCTTCACAGACGAGTCTAGATTCACACTGAAGAGTAATTCAGGACGTCTTCTGATCTCGAGAGAACAATGCACTCGATACCGTCAATGAAACACTGTCGAAACACACAGGTACAGAAACGGTGGAATCATGGTTTGGGCAGGGATCTCACTCGGAGGCCACACTGACCTGCAAGTGTTCCATAAGGAACTCTGACTGGTGCGATATATCGGGATGAGATCCTTGATTCATATGTGCACCCATACATCGGTGCTATTGGCAATGGTTTCATGGATGCTAATGCGATACCACACGGAGCTGTGGTTGTTGAGGATTATCTTGAGGATCACGGTTTGAAGAGAATGAAATGGCCAGCTCACTCTCCAGACTTGAATCCGATAGAACATCTTTGGGATTATCGTGGAAGGCAGGTTGCGGCTTTAAGTCCTCCTCCAAGGTCATTAAATGAGCTGGAATAAAGCTTACTCCATGTCTGGTCAGCGCTACCTATTTCGGTGTCTGACAATTTAATTGAGAGCATGGATAGTCGATGCCACCTGTGGATTCAAGTCTGGGGTGGACTTGAGTAGCGAATTGGGCTACTTTTGAACACCCCGGGCTTCTTTTTTAAAAATCTGGGCTACTTGCTACTTTTTGGGCTACTAAAAAAAAAATTGGGCTACAATTTGCTATTTTTAGCTTCCTTTCGTTCTTTCTATTTTTTTTCTTTCTATTTAAATATTTATGGGTAAATTATGAAAAATATTTGGCAACTTTCTTTTAAATCTATATTTTTCTTTGGAATTTGGAATGGCAACGGCAACATTATTTTGGTGTGGTTGTAGCTCGTCCTCGATCTGTCCTCATAGTCGTAACACGTGCTATTGCGTCGTGTGCTTCTCCCCCCCCCCTAATAGTTAAAAGATTAAACAATTTTAAGCTATCTTCAAATGTATAAAACCTATGAAGATTTCTTGGGAAAATATTATATATCTCAAGAGATATGCATAATTTTTAAAAAGCACATCTGGATGAAAATCATTTTAAAGTTTTGTTTCTGATTTCTTGGCATATTGCAATTGCTTCTAAATCACCTTTTGAAACTATATTAGTTGGTTTTGATTTAAAAACATAAGGGCTTTCTTTAAGCTCCAATGATGCAGATGCAGAATATAATTTGAAGATTATAAAATGCACATTGTTTTTCATAATTGCAAGATTTTTTTTTTCTTACTTTAATTTTATGTTACAAAAATCTTTATATACATTTTCTTTTAAAAGAAAAAAAAGGAACAAACTGGAAATTTTACAGCCATGTAAACTTGTAAATTAAACTAAGGGGGAATTACTTAGTAATTTCAGAAAGTACCAGTAGATGGTGCCACTGTTTTACAGCTTGGGCTAATTTTTGCTACTTTTGAAAATTTTTGTGCTACTTTTCCAAAATTGATCTGGCAACACTGCTCCATGTCTGGTCAGCGCTATCTATTTCGGTGCCCGACAATTTAATTGAGAGCATGGAAAGTCGATGTCGCCAATGCATTCAAGTCCGGTATACATATTCCATATTAGAACCAGTTTTTTAATGTTTCTGTCACATTTTACTGCATAATGCTGCGATGTACTGATTTATCCAAGAATGGAATTTTCCACCATGAGTGCTTTTCTGTTGTAAATTCCTTTATACGTTTATCTCAAGTAAATTTCTATGTCGCATTTAATAAATAACAGTTTAGCGCACATTTCCTCCAAATTTGTTGTTTCTATATTCATTCATTTGCAAATTAGACGCAAAAAACCGGTTGTACCTTAACTTTGGGAAACCAGTGTAATTTCGTTCTATTTATATAAGGTAAGTGCACCAATAGTGGGCCACGTACCAATAGTGGGCCACCAGTTTTCAAAGTTGAAAAACAAGTTTTCTAGTCATCCCTGTCAGATAACAAACTAACTGCTGATTGGCTCAAACCCTTATCTGTTATCAGACAAAGGGACAACTTCAGTATTCTGATAGTGTTTGAGCTGGAAGGGTGTTTTTCTTCCAGTCTTACAATACAAGGATTTTGTGGCTCATTCTTACTGCTTTCCTTAAGAGGTAACTTTTCATTCAATATTTTTTTCTTTAAAAGTATATTGTATTTTATATTAAAATGTCATATTTCTAATACACTGAATAAATGAGTACTTTATTCCTTATGCTTAAAAGGTATAAAACTAACATATTATTAAGTTTTGGGGGTGGCCCACTTCTGAGTCATTAAATTTCAAGTTGTTCCAGTAGTGGGCCAGGTGGCCACTACTATATCCGAGAAGAATCTGAAGTGAAAGAGGCACAATTTATACTTGTCTCAATAATAGGAGGAGAACGCAATACAGAAAAATATGTATATTTGTGTGTAGTTCAAAAAATTAAAGAAACAATAATATTTGTTCAAGGACTGAAGTCAACTGGAAATAAAAAAGACTTTGTCATTAAGGAAAATGATGTCTTTAGCATAAATTTTTTCGATATAGTTGGAGTGGTACCGCAACTAGAACTCAGACAAATAGATAGTCAACTTTTGTATTCTTTTTGTAAAGAAATGGCTGTAAAAGAAAAATAAATGCAATTAAATTTAAATCCCACTCACATTTTATATATATATATATATATATATATATATATATATATATATATATAATATAGTTTTGCAATCATTTCAGCATTTAATTACCCTTTTTATTATGTATATCTTATTATTTATCACTGCTTCAAAGTAAAAAATAGGGCAGATATTTCTTTTTAAGTTATAAAATATTACAGACTGTTCGAAAACACTAAAGAGAAGCTGAAATTATTTTACGTAATCATCAAAACTTCTAAATATGATTTCATTATTGTGTATATTTAAGAGTAGAAATGTAAAAAAAAAAAAAAAAAAAAAAAAAAAAAAATTATAGCCTCTGTACAGTACACATTAAACTCAAGAATGGAGTGGCCCACTTCTGGGGGCCCTACTACTGGAGCATCAGAAGTTTACTATGCCCACTACTGGAGCATAGAGGTAGGTAACATTTTTTATTTTTCATTTTTTCTAAAGAATATATTTTAAAAATTTCAATGTTTATTCTGATACATAAAGGTAAGAACTAGGCTAAGAAAATATATTTTTTTAATTCACTAATATATTAATAATAATTAGACAAATGTCCTTAAGTGGCCCACTACTGGTGCGTTTAGCTTATGGGCTATAATGTATATATTTACTTTTTTTTCATTTCTGTCTCTTTTTTAACTATAATACATTATATTGCATTAGATATTTCGAAAAATCTGCTTTATTTTACTTATTGGGGTGTTCCATGTGCCCTGAATTAGCCTTTATTACTTTATTCTATCTGCAATAGAAGAAAGTATTGTAATAGAAATTTTCTTCAACTTCCGTTTTTCGACGGATATACACGTTTTAAGGGTCAAAGATTAAAAAAAAAAAAAAAAAAAAAAAAAAAAAAAAAAAAAAAAAAAAGCTTTAACAAAATGTTTGTCTGTCTGTATGTGTGTCCGTATGTCGTCATTGTACCATCGAAAAGAGTATGAAAATATGCATAGAAATGAATCAAGTTTTTTGTGTATGTTTTTGGCTATGGCAAACAGGTCCTCCTCCAACTTTGAAATATTCCGCCTCCTCCGAAAAAGGGCACTGCAATAGCGATTTTTAATATTGTCATTTTCAGTATTGTACCGTCGAAAAGTGAATGAAATTATACATAGAATTAAACCAAATTTTGTGTGTAAGTGTTTGACTATAACTAGTTGATCCATCCTGAATTTGAAAAAAAAATACGCCTAAAGGGGGCGCTGCAATAGTGATTTTTGTGCCATTTTCAATATTGTACTATCGAAAAATGTATGAAGTTATGCATAGAAGTGAACCAATTTTTTGTGTAAATGCTTGGATATGGCTAGTTGGTCCTCAATGAATATGAAAAAAATCCGCCGGAAGGTGGCGCTGCAATTAAGATGTTGTGCCATTTTCAATATTGTAGTGCATGAAATTATGCATAGAATTAAACCAAATATTTTTATAAGCATTTGACTATGGTCAGCAGATCCTCCCTGAATTTGAAAAAAATGCCCCAGATGAAGGCGCTATAATCGTGAGGTCTGTGTCAATTTCATTATGGTATAATCGAAAAGAGTATGAAATTATGCATAGAACTGAACTATTTTTTTTTTTGTGCATGATTATTTCTGAGTATGACAAGCAGTTCTTCCTGAATTTGAAAATAGATATGCCTATCGTTATGTTGTCCATCAGCTCGTGCAGAGACAGGAATTCGCGTCCTGTTAAGTCGGCTATTTGTAAACAGCTGATGATAACAGAATAAGGGAAAACTATTGATTTTAATGAATATCATGATTCCTATCAACTCGTTTTCATTCCGATTAATTGACTGAAACAGAAATTTAAGATGACAATCAAAGTTGATATAGTATTGTATTAACATTATTAAACTATTAACATGTGTAACTAATTTTTGAAACGTTAAAATGTACATATGAGATAGAAGAAAGTTTTCGGATTGGCACATCCAACAAGTTTTTAAACGATTTTAAAACAAGAGACTTCGTTATCATCATGGGGCCGAAATCCGGACTCAGCTCAACCAACACGCCTGACTCCCGTCAACTTTCTTTCATTGGACTCTGGCCGGAACTTATCTTGTTTTTTTTTTTTTTTTTTTTTTTTTGTTCTAAAGACTTGTGGATTCTGCAACGCTGGGCACGGGCTTTATTCTTAAACAATAAGAAAACCATTCATCAAATTTTCCCCACCACGCAGTAAGAGGATT
Source organism: Maratus speculifer (assembly GCA_964019185.1). Lineage (NCBI taxonomy): Eukaryota > Metazoa > Arthropoda > Arachnida > Araneae > Salticidae > Maratus > Maratus speculifer. Next base: position 128,914,047 of record OZ025296.1, read on the forward strand.
AGAGGAAGAAAGATTAATCGTTCTTTTAAATAGTAGGTTTGCCTAGAGAGGACCTATTTCAACAGCCATTTTGATGCCTGGAAGAAGAAAAAGTAGCTTTTTAAAACTTTCCTGCAAAGTTTAACGTGTTTATGCTTTCGGTTATTGTCTGGCCGTCTGTCCGCACTCTAACCCCAGTAAATATACTCGGATTGCCATGAAATTTTAGGAAATTACTTATGTATAACCTAGAACGATTCCTTTTGAAAATGAAGTTTCTAGCATGATTACTTTATTTACAGGGACAGTCAAAAAGTTAAAACACACTATTTAAAAAAAACAAATTTTAACTTATAAGGCAGCTAAGCTTTTTCAGTAATTGCCACAATTTTCCATAGAAACTTATTATATTTTATTCCTGTAACATCTCATAGATTTTTGAGATAATAGTTTTTCACCATGAGTTTATTTTTCACTATTATTTTCGTAAGGGTTTACGCATGATGTTGATTCTAAAAGATAGTGACATTCATTCAGTAGGAGAAAAAAGGGGTGTTTTTCTGTAATCAAAGTGAAAGATATTATAGTACTGGAAGCATTGCAACTTAAGCTGTCAAGAATTTTTTCGATATTAAGAATTTTTTACGATAAAATATGAAAATAGCCAATTCTTGGATATTTATTTAATTTAGTCTTTTGCAAATACTCAGCTATATATTCCAAAAATAAATACCTACCCGGTGGGTAATAATCATTTTTCACTATCACTGTATCCAATCCAACAGGCCAAAAAGGTTAATTTTTTCTTCTTTTGAAAAATTTCCTTGAAATCAATAATTTATAGTGTTTGTTTAAAAAGTTCTTGGGAAAAAAAATCCAATCAAAAAAAAAAAAAAAATATGCGTATGTAATGTTTTTTATTTTTTATTTTATTTTATTATTATTTTTTAAATATTTTTAACTTTTTTTTTTTTGGCTACAATCAAACACTTTTGCAAAGTTTTTACGGAAATTACTATACGCGAAATTTTTCTAAGTCTCTTTTAAGAGGAGAAATTTATCAAATATGTTTAATTAAATTATTAAGTATTATAATATGTAATAAATATAATAAATATATTATTATATAATAATTATTAATATATTGCTTTAATTAAAATATCATTAATATATTTCTTTTCTTCATTGTAATGGACTTGTCCTTGTGACAGTAAAACAAATAGCTCCGTCCTGAATCATATTTCCCTTCTAAATTTACTACAGGAAAGAAAAATTTTTGTTACTTTAAACAGTTCCATGAAATCTTTAAAAAATATATTTATTGGGTTAGAATTTTATTTCTTTCCCTCGTCTGTGGTGGTTAAAAATATAATTTGCAATCAAAATCACATCCCAAAATTTCTCATAAAATTTTTATAAAAATTTAAATTATTATTATTATTATTATTATTATTATTATTTTAAGTGGGGTAGTTTAAAACTGAACTCTAAACAATATTTTTCGAATTTCAAAACTTTTTCATTTATTTAATGAAAAATATAGTTTACAGGACTTTTTTAATATTACTTTTTAAAATATAAATTTTAAAAGGAAGTAACTTATTTTAAAAAAATCATATAGTCAAAATATTTTTTTTTATTTCCCGAAACATAACTATAGTAATTTAGTCAAAAATACATGCTCTAAGATTGTGCTCTTTTATTATTATTATTATTATTATTATTATTATTATTATTATTATTATTATTATTATTATTATTATTATTATTATTATTATTATTATTATTATTTCTAACTTATACTAATTTGATGCAGATAAATACTTATGAATACAAATCCCATTTGTATTCATATTCATATTTTACTTCCATGTTTAATGTACTATAATTTATTAAATTCAATGGTTCATGTTCATATATTGTAATAATATTAATGGTTATATATATATATATATATATATATACATCTATTTGAAGTTATAACTAAAATACATTGCTTTTTGATGGCATAATTTATCTTTTAGAAGGTTTGCTTCGTAAAAATCAAGGACAGAGAAAAAAGAATTAAAAGCCAATCCACATCATATAATCTTGAATGATGTCTATATATATGTATACACACAATAATATTCTTTAAAGGAATCTCAACTGTATTTTAATTAAAGCCTGAATTTTTTGTCGAAATTGAGTCGGTCCACATTGGGCCTCACCCGCACTGTTTTCCTTGATATTTGTACAGGCCGTGAACTGAGAAACTATGAAGAGACCGAACCAGGCTCGGGCTGAACTTTTAATTTTGACACCGGGTCGAGTCGAAATAAATTTCTTTCGGGAATTTGAAATCGAATAGTGTTTTTCATTTTTGGTAAGTAAAATATAACCTTTTTGAGATATAAGAGATTCTTGTCAAATGGTTGCAGATATTTCTTCCTTGCGGTCACTTGCGGAAATCTATTCAAAACGCTAACTTTCACAGTATTTTCATAAATTGATTGTATCAAAAAATGGATGTCGTTGTCGCCATTTGATTACATAGTTTATAAATAAAAATATCTGATGCATTTTCTAAAAAAAAAAAAAAAAAAAATGAAAAAGAAAAAATAAAGAAAAAGAAATGAATTCAAAAATGTATTCGGAAACTAGCTTCTTTAGATTTGAGAATGAATTTGGATTTGAAATCTTTAATAAAATGATATAGAAATATTTTCTTAAATCTACTTTTATTATACAGCTTCAAAAGTTACGATGCTTTTAATTTTCTTTTATTCTAAACCTAATTAATTTTTTATTTGAATGTTAAAATTTTAAAAATTATGTAAAGGAAGAGAAGAGGATTTAAGATTCTTTAAAAAAATCTTAATTATACGATAAAAAACTGAATGTTTTAGAAATAGTAGAAATTGTGAAGGGGCCAGAACTTTCCGGCCCAGTTTTCATTGATTTGTGTGCGGGTCTGACCAAGCTTTTGAGTTTTATAATGAGCTGGTCTGGGCCCGGTCCTGGAAATTCCAGCCCGTGCAGGCCTCTGATTGTTTAATATAGCCTTAATTTTTTGAAAGAATAATTCCCCTCGATAAACAATATGAAGGGATTAACTTCCCCATTTCCCACCTTTATACTTTATCATTGAACCCCCAAAACTAATCAGAGATACGCCTTATCAAAAGCAAAAATTATCTGAAATTCGAAGCAAATCCGATAATTCTGCATAAAAACTCATTTATGTAATTTGAAGGGGGCAATCCCTGATTTCTTCCTTAATGCTTAATCGTTAAACTTCCAAAACTATTCAGGGATTTGCCTTATCAGAAAGAACCCGTATCCAAAATTTGAAGAAAATCGGATAAATCTGCATAAAAACACATTTATGTAATTTAAGGACGAATATGAATCGTCTGTTCACCTTTATACTTAACCAAAGAACCTCCAAAATTATCAATGTACAGCCGTAACTCATATCCAAAATTTCAAGCTAATCGATTATTTCTGCATGGAAAATGCATTTGCCTAAATTAGGAGCGAACCCCTTTGTTCTTACCCTTTATACTCAACCAATGAACCCCGAAATTTATGGAGGTGCCTTATCAGAATGACCGTATATCCAACAATTTATGTCACAGTACAAGATATCCGACTACTTATACAGTTTCCAGCATTAGTTATGTGGCACAAATTGTCGGATATCTCGAAAACGTCTCATTTCCAATGGGTGATTACAATGAGTTTTTTAATCCTCACAATTATATCTTTTCAGCGATACCACTGTCGTTAAAATCGAGATTAAATTTTTTTGCGGTTCCCCTTTAAGGGGGCTCAGGGGTTGAAAACTTTTCAAAAAATCGATTTTTTTAATGATCTAATATATTATTCATTTAATTCTTAACTCAATGCAAAAAACCGCATAAAAATATTTGCATTTTTAACGGAGTTATAAGCATTTTTGTATCAACACTTTCATAGCCGCATCCATATAATTTCAACTTTAAGTCGCTTTTTCTCAAAACTTGATTTTTGATGACTAACGCCAAGATTTAAAAAAAAACTATTTGATAGAATGGCTTTTTTTTTTTTTTTTTTTTTTTTTTTTTTTCATGCATATAACATTATCTAGATTTCGAATTAATATATTTTAGATATTTAATATTTTGAGTATTTTTAATGGAAAAAAAGTTGTATTTTTTAGGATTTTTTTAAATTTTCAACTTTGAGAGATTTTTTAATACTGTTTTTATTAATTGATAGTTATATCCTTAATTTATAATCTAAATTATGATGTTATATGCATGAAAAAAAAAAAAAAAAAAAAAAAAAAAGCCATTTTATCAAATAGTTTAAAAAAAAATAAATAAAAATAAAATCTTGGTGTTATTCGTCAAAAATCAAGTTTTGAGAAAACACGACTTAAGAGCCCACAATAGTCACAGAAAAATTACTCAAAAAGACCCGGATGACCATGTAAAGTCTATGGGAGCGTTCTTTTCTAATATCTCGCTCAAATTTTAATATTTTTGCATGATTTTTTTGCACAAGATAGCTGAGGGCAATCCACAACCGGGCTAGTTTTTACTTTTTCGATTTTGGTTATATATTTTTTATATTACGATAGTTTCAGTTTCAGAACCGGTTTAAACCGGTTTCGAAAGTTAAAGTAATTTTTTAAAGAAAATCTGAAACAAAAATTGAAAAAGTAAAAACTAGCCCGGTTGTGGATTGCCCTCAGCTATCTTGTGCAAAAAAATCATGCAAAAATATTAAAATTTGAGCGAGATATTAGAAAAGAACGCTCCCATAGACTTTACATGGTCATCCGGGTCTTTTTGTGTACTTTTTCTGTGACTATTGTGGGCTCTTAAAGTTGAAATTATATGGATGCGGCTATGTATAAGTATTGATACATAAATGCTTATAACTCCGTTAAAAATGCTAATATTTTTATGCGGTTTTTTGCATTGAATTAAGAATTAATCGAATAATCAAACTATATCATACAAAAAAAATAATCGATTTTTTGAAAATTTTTCAACTCCTGAGCCCCTTTAAGTGGGCACTAGAGCTACGTGACATAAATTGTCGGATATCTTGAAAACGACTCATTTTCGACGGGTGGTTCTATTAAGTTTTTTACTGCTCACGATCAGATCTTTCCAACGATACCTCTTTCGTCAAAATCGGTGACTTACACTTCTTGCAGTTCCCTAGTTAGTAGAAGCAGTTTGCTACTTCATTTAAAATAAGCTTAGTTTCTAATTTCTAGCTTCCCAAGTCCTAAATAATTTTATATACATTCAGAATTGAATCTTGGAAATCTAACTTGTGTAATTTTTATAGTTATAAATGTAATAAATTAACAAATACGAATGAAAATGTATAACAGATAATAGGTAAGTATGTTAATAAAATTTAAAACACAAAACTATTTGTTATTTATATGCAATTGAAGTTTTAAGAAATAATACATTTTTAAAATATATTTCGATGCAAGTCATAAACAAGCATATTTATTTACATAAGAGCCTCCTTACTTTTGAGATTAATCTTCAGCTATTGAGAAAGAAAGTGAATTTAAGAAAACATATGCAAATATTCTTAGGTATCAATAATTACAGTGTAAAAAAAGATGATTTAGAGCAAAAACAAGTACAGCATTACTGAAGTAACATCACGGTAACTAAATTAGATAATATCTAAATAATTGAAATCTTGAGCAAAATTCTAGTTCTACATTTAGTAAATTAGATATAATTTATTACAATCGTACCAATAGAATGTTTTTTTTTCTCATTGCAATGGCAAATATAATATGTTTGTTTGAGCTTATAAATAAATAATTCCACAGTAATTTAAAATTTCAAACAAATTTATTATAAATGTATGAGTTTGCTGACCGCGTCCATATAATTTAATAAGGAAATTTCTTCATTTATTATTTTCTCTTTTAAACTCGCCAAATGGGCATCAAGTAATCTGTACTTTGGTTTCCCAGTTGGAAATTGATGCCCGGCATCTATCATTCGCATTACAGCTTCATTTTCTCTCTTCTCCTGTTTAAGGAGCAGAACAAAGTTATAAATGTTTAAATGATGGCTGTGAACTCTCTTGTTACTTACCCATCATACGTAGTATAGGGTAAGTCTTGCAATCGTTTTGAAAATCGAAATTTTTTTTGACGGATTTACACGTTTTAAATAGTGGAGATTCCGAAAAACATTTTTAGAAAAAAAAATTTTGCCGTCCGTCTGTCTGTCTGTCTGTAAACGCTCTATCTCCCGAACAAATTCAGATAGAGACTTGAAATTTTGTATGTAGTTAGTATGTAAGAATGAGACGAAGCCTATTTAATATAGCAACCTCGATTATCCGGAACTATTTTTTCGGACCCTCGAAAAATTCGTTCTGATGAAAGGTACATAAAAGTTTTCGAATTTTTTTGTTTTAAAGAATGAACGTAAAAGGCAATAAAATAACACACATTTTGCATATAGAACGAAGTCGATCGGATTATTAGAGACATTTGTAATTTTGTTTTCCACATTCTTCGATTTTTCATGACCCTGTATTTCATTCAAATTTCAATTCAGAAGTATATTTTAATTGGAAATGAGACGCTTAATCCGACGCATTTAATTGTTAGTTAATGGAATTATTATTTTTGGAGTTATAAGGATGTTTCTTTTACGCAGTTCGGTACTACTTGAGTAGTTTGGCGTTTTATATAATTTGTCGAAATTGGTACATCAGCAATTCTTTAATAAAGCATTACTATGTATATTAACAATATTTAAATTTTGTTTATGAATTGCAATGCATTGTATAAATAGTTTTCACATGTTTTATTTTCATATACATATACATGATGGGTAAGTATTACGGTGGCCCCCAACGACTAGTTTATTTTGCTGTGCCAGCCTTCAACGTTGTTTGTCGTTCTTTCTCCTGTATTTTCGAAGTGATTCCACAAAGAACTAAAAATACATCAAGATTTATAATTCTAATTATTAAATGGGAAAAAAAAATATCTGATAAAAAAAAACAATTTAAAAAAATGCAATTTTTTTTTTTTTTTTTTTTTTTTTTTTGTACCAAGAGTTGTTTTTGACTATACTATTACATTCAAAGCTAAATGAAAGAAAGATATGAGGTAGTTTATTAAATAATTAATTTACATCAATTAAAAACAAGTGATCTAATTCAGATTTCTCGGTGTACAGAATGTAAATGCATTGCATTTTTTATTGAAAATCTAATATATGTGTTACATTTAATATATTTTACTATACTTCCAACTAACAGCAAAAAGCATTTATGATATACGATTTTCAGACAAATTGCATTTTTAAATATATTTCTTGCTATTTCAAGATGCAAAGCAGGCATAAAATTGCATAAAAATAAAGAAAAGCGCGTGAAATGGGAAAATGAGAAATAATTTAAAATAGTATTTTAATGCCTGCCTTTTAGATAAGATTATTTTTTCAAAAAAAAAAAATATATATATATAGGGTAGATGTGCCAGTAATGGGCCACCTTCCAGTAATGGGCCACCTCGCACTTTTTGGTTTATAAAAAAATAATAAATAATAGTTAAGCTTTTATTATTTTTTTCTGAACTCTACCTTGCATGCTTTATAAGCTGGATTAATTTTTTACACTTTTCGTCAAAACAATTAGGAAGCAGAAAATAAAGTTTCACAGTTTTTCTGTTTTTCACTGAAAATCTTAATGAACATGCTAAGAGCAGACTTTACTTACTTAGTTTTATATCTTTTTTATTTTTCCGTAAAAATTGAATGTTTTTGTTTGGTTAGCAATATAAAACATTGAATTTAATATACCAATGGCCATTTACAAAATTTTATTTATTTTTAAGATTTTAGGAGGGGTGGTCCATTACTGGATTGCTGATTTCGTGATTTGCCAGTAATGGGCCACCCAAGTGACCAATACTAAAAGTGTAATTTCAGTATTGATAAAATATTTTGATTTAACTGAAAACTAAATAAACAAATTTAATACTTAAATTTTACTTACTAGAATTTAATAAAGACAATTTCTTTATAAATACAGTCAAGTCTCTCTATAACGAAACTCCATACATCGAATTTCTCGATATAACGAATTTTTAGTAGGAATGTTCCCCTTTTCCCATGATTACATTAAAAACAGCCTCTTTATAGCGAAATATCTATCTCCATATAACAAATATTTTCATAAAATGTTCTTTATTCAGTTGTAAAAAAATACTTCGAAATCACATGAAATCAAATTTCCATCTCTTATTCCTAATTTATCGTTTAGTGCTGAGTTTTTTTTATATTACTCCTCTGCTTGAATTTTCTTGTTCCTTAAGTCCAACAAATTCCTCAACCCCCTCCTTTCACACACCTTTCAACATCCTTCCCAAAACAGTGTTAATTGAATAGTTATACATATAAGAACGGGATCAATGGGGGTAATTGAAAAAAAAACAATTTACAATTGCTTCAAAAAGGCAGAATTTTGTATACAAGAGGATAATGTGGATTCTGAGGAAGAAGAAAATGCGACTTACGTAGACATAAAAAGAACAAGTTGGAAATTGCACGTGAACGTAGCAAATGAGGTGCGTTCGTACGATAACGAACTTTTAAAAATATTCAGATCTTGCTTTTCTAATAAATAGTACTTCGGATACAGTACATTGGTTGAAATTCTGTAATTATACAGGAATAGTAATTCTTATTACACCTCAGCAACGTATATCTTATTCGTAAAATGTGAAATAGTTGAATATAATTAAAACACGTACCAAACCATGTTTCCCCGTATAGCATTATATAGTGGAATACTTTTGTGTAGCCCTGTAATTTAATAATAAAAATTCTTTGCGTCACAGATTGTACAGAATGCATATTTTACTATATATTTCATAGATTCATGCCAATTCTATTATGTTCGAATGAGTGTAACATCATTAAAATGCATTTGAAACTTCTTCCCCATTGACCGTAATGTAACGGAATCCTTTTGATTGTCCTTGTAATTGATCTATGCATCCGATTTTCATAACATTTGAAATGACTCGACAAAATTATGCAATAATTATATGTTTTAAATTTCAAACGATTAAAATGCATTTAAAACTTTTTTCCCTATTGACCGTAATGTAACGGAATCCTTTTGAATGTCCCTGTAATTGATCTATCCATCCGATTTTCATAAAATTTGAAATAACTCGACAAAATTATGTAATAATTATGTATTTTAAATTTCAAACGATTCGGTTGGATAGTTTTTCGTTGTTATATGCGGACAGACAGACGGACAGACAAACGGACAGATAGACAGACTGTCAGACAAACGGACAGATAGATGGACAGACAGACGGACTGAACGACAATTATAGGTGCTACCTATTTACATAATTACGAACGCACCTAAAAATAATTATCTGTTATTTTTTGTAGGGTGGCCCATTACTGGAACATAGGCGGTCCATTACTGGAACATAGGTGGCCCATTACTGGGCATTTGGGTGTTTAGACATATTTCTATTATTTAAAATGAAATTTTTATTTTTATTGGGAAATGTAACTGTGGGATTAGTTAAATATTGTTGAAAGATTAATCTAATATGAAAAAAATTGGAATACAATAATTATAACTATTAATAAAAAATTATTTTTTAGAGAAATTCCTTAAGGTGGCCCATTACTGGCACATCTACCCTATATATACTTTTGTTGAAATGCTGCTTTATTTTTAGGAGAAATGGGAGAGAGAGAGAGAGAGAGAGAGAATCAACAGTAATACACTATATGGCCAAAGGTGACTGGCCACTTGCAATTTTAGACATTTTGTGTGTGTGTGAAAATAACTTTACCAGCGATAATTTAAATAACTGTATTTTAAATTCTCTTCAAAAATCGAAACCCTATATCTGCAACCGAAATCGTAAAAGTAAAAATACACATCGATCTCAGCTATCCAGTGCAAAAAGAATCGTATAAAAATATTGCAATGCAAGCGAGATATCATCCATTATTGGCATTTAAACTTATAATGTGGCGATAGTTTTGGGTTGACGGGATAACCTAGTAGTACCGCTTTATCTCCCCAACGAATTGATCTAGAGACTTGAAATTTTGTATGTACTTAGTATGCAACAAGACAAAGAAGCCTATTTAATATCAATAACCTCGATTATCCGGAACTATTTTTTTCGGACCCTCGAAAAAATAGCTCTGATGGAAAGTATATAAAAATTTCCGATTTTTTTAATTTCAAGGTATGGTCGTAAAAGGTGATAAAATAGCAAAACTTTTGCACCAAGAACGTTATCGATCGGATCATTAGTTGTCGAGATATTTAGAATCGAAAAATGAATCTCGCACATATTACGTCGAATTTTTACGTCCCTGTATTTCATTCAAATTTCGATTCAAAGATATATTTGAATGTGAAATGAGACCCTTAACCCGACGCAGCAAATTGTTAGTTGATAGGATTGTTACTTTTTAAGAAAAAGCGTGGCAAATGTGGTGCGTGTTCTTTATTTTCTTTTTAAAATAATTTCAATTTTTTTTAAACACAATATATTTTTCATACCAAGCCTACAAAGTGGATGTTTTTGAGCACATTTCTCGACGAAAGCAGAAAAACCGGTCGGAAAGCAGGAGAAAAACGGGTGATGACGTGATCGAAATCGCTCATAATGTCTCTTATAATTCTAATCGCTTAAGAATGTATAAATATATAAACCAAATAAAAGATTAGACACAAGTTCGATGAAAGAAAAATATAAAGCGTCACTGACGGACAAACGGCATTCAATCTTATAATTTGGCGATATTTTTTGGGTCGACGGGATAATCTACTGTATCTCACGAACAAATTGAGATAGAGACTTCAAATTTTGTATGGACTTACTATGTGCGAGTACAAACAAGCCCCGATTATCCGGATAATATTCAGTGACCTCGATTATCCGGAATTATTTTTTTCGTACCCTCTAAAAACCCGTTCTCATAAAAAGTACATAAAATTTTTTTGATTTTTTTAATTTCAAGGGATGGACGTTAAAGGCCTTAAAATGGCAAAAATTTGACAACAAGAACCGAGTCCATCGGATTATTAGTTGTCGAGTTATTTGCAATCGAAAAACAGGTTACGTCAATATTACGGAGAATTTTCCTGGCTCTGTATATCATTCAATTTTCGATTCAAAGATATATTTGAATGCGAAATGAGACGCTTAGGCCGACGCCGCAAATTGTTATTTCATAGGATTGTTAATTTTGGAGTTATAAGGATGCTTCGTTTAAACAATTCGTCCCTCCCGGAATAAATGTGACTGATTATATTAAATCGCCAATTATAGTGCCAATTAATGTGATATAAATTTATTATAGTGTTACAATGCCGTACAGCGCGGGGCATGAGGGGGGATTTTTTTTTAATTTAGGAATGGATAAGGAATAATTTCCTAATTGGGAATTTTGCCATACGTGGGAATACGTATAAAAAATAAATTTTCGTATTTTTTCAAATAGACCCCCCATGGAGTTACAACTTATCAAAAAATTCACCTTTTTTGATAATTTTTTGCAGCTGGAAGCATGAGTGTAGGGGCAATATTTAAGGAGATAGCCTATTGTTTCGATATTTATGATTCACCCTGTATATACTGTAATTAGATATTTAAAATTTCCTTAATTTTTTAAATGTTGAACAGAAAACTTGTTTTTATTTTCCTGTTTTCTTTCTGGAAAAAATAAATTAAAATTAAATGATTATGGGTGAAAACGAAAATTATTAAGAAGGTTAATTAAGCAGGTAGATTTTGTATAGAATACTACCTATTGCGATCGTTCTTATGTTACAAATTCTGCATATTTTTTTTTTTTTTTTTTTTTTTTTTTTTTTTTTTGCAAATCTACACTGATTATGACCCCTAGACCCCAAAACTTCAATTAGTAGAAAACTTCATTAATCTATCTAGCTATATGTATGTATGCATATAAATATAGAGAAAGGGTGAGTCGTAATTAGCAAAACAGGCTAGCTCCTTTAATATCGCCTCTAGGCATTTACTTCCAGTAACAAAGTTTCATAAAAAAGGCGGCAAAATGTGATGACATTAATTGCAGCTCCATTTTTTTTTTTTTGGGGGGGGGGGTGTCTATTTGATTTTAAATTATTATGCGGCCCCGTAAGACAAAATTCCCGTATTATGGGAAATTGTTCCTTATACGTTCCTGAATTGATCAAAAAAATTTTGATCTTTATAGCTAAATGTCTGACAGAGATATTCAAATCCAAAGTTGCTGTGACTTACAAGAACTGAAGAATATTTCAAAATATGCTGCCAAAGTGGGCGTTTTGAACAGAATTTCTGCAAGCGATCATGATTGAAGAATATAGAATGTATTCAAATAACAAATTGCCTAGTTTCTAACTCATTTTTATTTCGAATTTGTTCTCAAATGCGTATTGGTCGATGGTTGGATAAATCCAGAATATATTTCAAAATATGCTGTCAAACTGAGGATTTTGAGCCGAATTACGCATAAGATGATTCTAATAAAACCAGCTCTGACAAAAAATAAATAAAAGAAAATAAAAGAAAATAAAAGAAAAGAAAATAAAAACAAACAAAAGAAAAAATCTTTAAAAGCGGCCAAATAAACTTGTTAAAACTCGGTTTACCTCTATTATATTTTATTTTTTATTGTTGAAATGAGCACTTAACTTCAAAATCAATCTGCGCCTGTAGGCCAAGCTGGCAGGAATTTTTAAAAATTTGGTATGCTAGTTTCTTTTAAGGATGAAATCTTTTAGTCACGAATAGAGATGGGAATGCTCGGAAAAAAACCGGAAAAATTGGGGGGAAAAAACGGTTTTTTTTTTTTTCCCCGAAGGCTTATTTTCAATTTTTCCGAACTGGAAAAATTGAAATTTCATTTATGAAATAATATAGTGAAAATTTTGTAATAGCTACATACTCATACTTTTTATTTTACTTATTTTTATGTTGAGTGTTTCATATGAAAATTTTAATGTGGGTAATCTGATCTCTGAGCAGAAATCTGATTGAGAAAACTTGAAAGGATCCTTCACATTTTTTTCTTGCTTGAAACACGAGACCCTTTGCAAAATTTCTCTTGAAAATAGACATTTCAGAAAAAGTTTAATCAACAAACTGAATCTTTTGCAAGTGCAGTGATTGAAGAAAAAAAAATCTCATGTCATACAGCAGCTGAATCTTATTAAGTTGCATATATGTATGTAAATAACCTTATTAAAAATGTCTAAATAGGAACCTAAATATAGTAATAATTTTTTATTCAAAAATTCTGAATATATTTTGTACAAGTATATACAAAAAAGTTCACAATTTCACAAAAACTTGATTACATGAAAAAAAATCTAGATATGTAATTAAATGCAACTTCTCTTTCTAAAAATTAATTCATGTGTAAAATTATTGCAATAATATGCCGATTAATGGAAATGATAAAATTAAAAATTCAACGTAAAATTTTGAAATATGCATTTATTACTTTAATCTATCTTTTCAAGAAGTAAGTATTGAATTTGTCAAAAATTTGACTTCCAGTTTTTGGTGTATTTAAAAGTTTTAGAATGTCCTGAACACGTTTTGATGATTTTTGGAAAATATCAGCCACTCTGTGAGTCTGTATATGACAAATTTTATGGGCACTCTATCTCAAGAACTTATGCACATAATTTCACAAAACTGTAGATTCAGTTACACCTTGATATAAACTCGAGATGTTTAGTTATTAGTGTATATCGCCAAACCGATGGTGCTGCTATGCTGCATTAATCATAATTTGTACAATAGTTCTATCTCAAACTAATGTATGTATTTTTATAAAATTTCAGATTAAGTTAATCTTTGACATAACTTCGTGCTCATTACTTTTTGGTGTAAATTGCTCAACAGATGACGCTGCTATGCTGCATTATGCATGTTTATCGCAATAGCTTTACCTCAAGGACGATTTTTTTTAAAAATCAAACTACAGATTTAGACAGTTTCTGATATATATTAATGTTGTTTAGTTTTTGGTGTAAATTGCTCTATAGGTGGCACTACTATGCTGCATTTTTCAAGATTTCGTTATAGCTGATTAATTGAATGTTTTTTCAAGGTATTGAATCTAAAATTGACCTCCATTTTGCCTCCATAATGTACAATAATGTTGCAAAAATATGGGCAGTTTGCATTAGAAAACTACAACTGTGATTAAAAAAAAAAAAAAAAAAAAAAAAAAAAAAAAAAAAAAAAACATTTTATTACAAATAACTATGTTCCAAATTATACTTTCCCTCTTGATTAAACTTTGAATTTTTGTAGTTTTCTAAAGCACAGTAGAAGTTTATCTCTGTATGTAACTGCTTTTGTTAATTCCTCAAATAGTGAGTATTTTCTATTTGTAGTGTTCTGTTTTCATAACTTTTGAGTTCCACTCTTAGAAATATAAAATTACCATGTGGAAACATTATTGAATATGATTTCTTACTCGAGAATAGAATACCAGATTTCAGGGTAAAAAGAAAAAAATTACATTTAATTAAACTTAAAATATATATATATACATTTTTTTTTTTTCTGGTTTCAGTGAGTAAAAATCTAACAGTCAATAAATCCTACTCTATTTTTTAGTTGCAGACCTGAGTAAGCCAAAGTAAAACTTAGTTTTGTTTGAATTTAGATTATAAAACTAAATCAAAACTTTTTTGAGGTGAGATTGGAGAGCTATACCAAAACTAAACATATTTTATAAAGGAAATAAAATTATAATTCTAAGAAAAAAAGTATTAGTGTAAAAATATATTTTTTTAAACAAACAATGGAATTTTTGAATACTGATATTCATAATAATGACAAAACTGCAATAGTTTCTTTAAACTAGTATCATTTACTTAAAAACTATACTTATGTAAATGGAATGCATAATTTATTTCATTCCAAACTGCAGACATACTGGCTCAGATTTTTACATTAGGTCAATTGGTAGTTAAACATGTAACTGAAAAATCATTTCAACAGAGATATGATATAACAAACAATAGCGTTTAATAAAAAATCTTAGGCTGTGGAAAAAAAAACTAAACTTTTAAAAGCAGGCTTTGCTACTTTCTTTTTATTTTGTAATATAAAGTGAAAATAATTTTCATTTAATACATATAAATGGGAAAAAGTATTTATTATTTAGTATTCTCTAAGAAAATATAATTTATTTGGGAGAAACAGTCATGAAAAATCAAATTTTCCAATTTTTCCGTTTTTTCCCGAAAAAAACCGGTAAAAAACCAGTTTTTTTCCGCCACTTATATTTTTCCGGAAAATTTACATCTCTAGTCCCGAATCCAAACAGATTCGTTTACTAATGCTAAATGAGAAAAATGTGCAAAAGTATCTCGGTTACATTTCAATTTTTTTATATAATTTTGCAATGGATAGCAAAAATTGGCCTGTACAAGACATTTTTTTACTTCAATTTTGATTGCTGTTTTTTTTGAGAATGCTTTAATATTTGAAACTGGTTTCGAAGTATGCTCAATTAAATAAAATATCATTTAAGTAAATTAAAGTATACTCATTAAAAACATCTGTAAACAAAAACAAAAAAGTAAAAACGTCCTTTGTACAGATCGATCTCATCTATCCAGGGAAAAAAAAAAAAAGTTAAACACCGAAATGTAACCCAGATATCTGTATAAAATTTTTTTATAGCATTAGCATTAGCGAATGGGTCTTTTCGCTTGACTGAAGTAGCCTCTTAATGGCTTGGAAGGCGTAAAATCGTTTGGTAATCTTCGACAGAGGAATAAAATGAAAATAATTCTTTGAAAATGCAATAAAAGATGACTGTATAACAATACTTGTGAATTAACTCGCAGGGACTAGTTTATGGTTTTAATCATTTTTACCTTCTACCCATATATCCCATTTTTTTCAATATGTCTGTTAAATTGTATTCCTAGAAACTTTTCAAATTATCGGCACCTTATATTTATGATATATTAAAATATGGAGCATTCAGTTAACAGATACCCACATCCCCTCTCTCTCTCTCTCTATATATATATATATATATATATATATATGTGTGTGTGTGTGTGTGTGTGTGTGTGTGTTACTTGTGATTTGCAATGGCTCCATTATATTTAGTATGTTTTAAAATTTACGGAGTTTTAATTAAAAAGGAACACAATGCATTTATTAACGCTAAAAAGAGAGAAACACTACAGTCACATTTTGTTTTCTTGAAGAGCTGTTTAAAATTCTATAATTCCACCAGGCTACAAAATGGATGCCCGGATACTCCTTACAAATTCACGCCAATGCGCTAATCCGGTTTAATCCAAAGGTGACAGCTACTTCGCACCCCGTCTGACAGTCCGGTACTCCCCTATCGACCCTCCCCCCGTGCAGTATGATGCGTCCCCGACTTGTGGCAGGAGAGGTCTAGAACTCTATTCTTATCAGTCAGTCTAGAGCAGGCATGTCAAACTCGTCTACCACCGCGGGCCAGATTTAACATTGTATACAAAGCCACGGGCCACAATATCGAAAATAAAGATGCAGATTAATGTAATGACTATCGCACAAAACGAAAACTGTACATTAAAAATACATCATTGTTTAAAAAACGAACAAAGAAACAAAAAAAAAACATACAAAAATTTTAAAACTATTTATTGAAAAAATTAAAAACACGCACCAGAAAATGTTTAAAAATATTTATTATGTGAAAACAAATCTGTAGCCAGAGTATCTTACGAGAGTGCACGTCAAATATAATAAAAAATCAGTAAAAAAAAAAAAAGAAAAAAAATACAAACATTCTTAAGCATATATTGAACATTTTAAAATTTAAATTGCAATCAAAATTATACAAAAATGTGTTGTTCATTTTGTGATTCTAATATCAGCATTTTCTTTTATGTTGTAATTGCTACTTTTTATAAAACTAATCATTGATAGTACACAATTATTTACAATACAATATTATGAAAAAAAAAATCATAATTGATTAAAATATACAGCGAAATCTGTCTAAGCCGGAATCTGCCTAAGTCGGAAATCTGTCTAAGGCGGAAACATTTCAGAGTCCCACATTTTTAAACGTAGAGATTTCAGAGTAATCTGTCTAAGACGGAAAGAATCTGTGTAACGCGGAACCGGACATTCATTTAGGGTCCCGGGTAGCAAATTTACTGTTTAAGACGGAAGAAAATATTTCTGCGAAAGATAAAGGAAAAGAAATATTTTCTTTCCATAATGAAGCGTGTTGTCTAGTCGCATTCCCAGTGGTTAAGAAAAGCCGTCACTGATTGCTGACAATAGTTTGGGGATGATTTTATTATTGTATATGACTGGGAACTGTTGAACAGTGGGTCACGTAATTTTTGACAAATTCATTTTTAGGTTACAATAAAATAAGAGAATCGGTTTAAAAAGGGTGGGTTACATCATTGACATCTTATGAAAAATTAACAAACAACATTATTAGATTTTTTTTTTATAAATAAGTCTAAGACAACATAATATTAAAGCATTTATTAAGGTAAATATAATTTTTATTTTCACTAAAATCTGTAATTTCGATTGATACTAGTGTGTATGTGTGCTATCAATTTGTAATGTAAATTATTATTATTATAAATATACTAGCGGACCCGACAGACGTTGTCCTGTCACCGACGGACGTTGTCCTTCTTGGCACCGACTCCAGAAAATCAAATAAATGTATGTAAATATGGCAATACGCACGATTAAACACTACGATCTTAATTTAATTTCTTATTACAATTATGTAAGGAAATTATTTTTCACTCTTCAGTATTTTTTGAAGTCGGTTCAATTTTTGATAGAAAAGTTTATTTATTTTTTTTTTTTAGTTAAAAGTTAACGGTTGTCTGAAGTCGGTTAATCAAAATTATAATATAGGAAATATTATTATAAAGCATACACGTTTGTCAAGTGTGGGGTAACACGTGATATCTTTCTTCAAAAAGCTGAGCTTAAATCTGGCGCTTTCGACCGCTCGGACATTCCGTCCGCACTCTATTTATCGAACTTATTCAGCACTTTTAATTAGCAAAAAATCACTAACTATTAGGTTTTGCCTAATTACTAAAAAAGTACTGAATCAATTTCGACGAAATGTGAATCGAAACCATTCTCGAATCTACTTCAACACACGCACAAAATTTCATTAAAATCGGTCCAGTCGTTTAGGAGGAGTTCAGTGACATACACACGCACAGAATATTTTTATATATAAAGATGAGCATTAAAAATTTGAGGTTTTTGCGCCGAAGATATCGCCAAATTAGGAAAATGTGAATTGTCTCACGAACTACTGGATTTAAACGAATTTGCTTAGTACCATTCGATATAGAATGAAAAAATGCACTAAAATATGGTATCAGTTGAAAAATAACTACAAAAGCCGATTTTTATGGAATTTTTTAAAAGTTCGTTCTTTTTTCTACTCATCTTAGGGGTGGAATTTTCGAAAATCCCTTTTTAGCGGCACTCTATGTTATAAGAAGTATTTTTACCCCAATTTTCAAGATTTTTGGTTCGGTAGATTTTTTTGTGCTGTGATTAATACGAAATCCCGACTTTCTTTTATATATATAGCACTTTTAATTAGCGAAAAATCACTAACTATTACTTTTGCCTAGTTACTAAAAAAGTACTGAATCAATTTTGATGAAATGTGAATCTAAACCATTCTCGAATCCACTGGAACACACGCACAAAATTTCATTAAAATAGGTCCAGTCGTTTAGGAGGAGTTCCGTTACATACACACGCACAGAAGATTTTTATATATAAAGATGAGCATTGAAAATTTAAGGTTTTTGCGCCGAAGACATCGCCAAATTAGGAAAATGTGAATTATCTCACGAACTACTGGATTTAAACGAATTTGCTTTGTACCATTCACTAACTATTAGTTTTTGCCTAATTACTAAAAAAGTACTGAATCAATTTCGACGAAATGTGAATCGAAACCATTCTCGAATCTACTGGAACGCACACACAAAATTTCATCAAAATCGGTCCAGTCGTTTAGGAGGAGTTCAATTACATACACACGCACAGAAGATTTTTATATATAAAGATAAGGATTGAAAATTTCAGGTTTTTGCGCCGAAGACAATGCCAAATCAGAAAAATGTCAAGTATCTCGCGAACTACTTAACTTAAAAGAATTTGCTTGATACCATTCGATTCAGCATGAAAAAATACACTAAAATATGTTATCAGTTGATAAATAACTACAAAAGCCGATTTTTTAGGAATTTTTTAAAAGTTCGTTCCTTTTTTTAATCCCTCTAGGGGTGGAATTTTCGAAAATCCCTTCTTAGCGGCACTCGATATTACCAGAAGTATTTTTACCCAAATTTTCAAGATTTTAGCTTCGGCAGATTTTTTTGTGCTGTGATTAATACGAAATCCAGACTTTCTTTTATATATATAGATAAGGAATGAAAATTTCAGGTTTTTGCGCCAAAGACACCGCCAAATCAGAAAAATGTAAAGTATCTCGCGAACTACTGAACTTAAAAGAACTTGCTTGATACCATTCGATTCAGCATGAAAAAATACTCTAAAATATGTTATCTGTTGAAAAATAACTAAAAAAACCGATTTTTTAGGAATTTTTTAAAAGTTCGTTCCTTTTTTTAAACCCCTTAGGGGTGGAATATTCAAAAATCCCTTCTTAGCGGCACTCGATGTTATCAGAAGTATTTTTACCCCAATTTTCAAGATTTTAGGTTCGGCAGATTTTTTTGAGCTATGATTAATACGAAATCCAGACTTTCTTTTATATATATAGATAAGGATTGAAAATTTCAGGTTTTTGCGCCGAAGACAATGCCAAATCAAAAAAATGTCAAGTATCTCGCGAACTACTGAACTTAAAAGAACTTGCTTGATACCATTCGATTCAGCATGAAAAAATACACTAAAATATGTTATCAGTTGAAAAATAGCTGCAAAAGCCGATTTTTAAGGAATTTTTTAAGTTCGTTCCTTTTTTTGACCCCCTGAGGGGTGGAATTTTCCAAATTCCCTTCTTAGCGGCACTCGGTGTTATCAGATGTATTTTTACCCCAATTTTCAAGATTTTGGGTTCGGAAGATTTTTTTGTGCTGTGATTAATACGAAATCCAGACTTTCTTTTATATATATAGATAAGGAATTAAAATTTCAGGTTTTTGCGCCTAAGACACCGCCAAATCAGGAAAATTTGAAGTATCTCGCGAACTACTGAGTTTAAAAGAATTTGCTTGGAACCATTCGATTCAGCTTGAAAAAAATACACTAAAATATGTTATCAGTGTAAAAATAACTACAAAAGCCGATTTTTAAGGAATTTTTTAAAACTTCGTTCCTTTTTTTTAACTTTCCTTAGGGGTGGAATTTTCGAAATTCTCTTCTTAGCGGCACTCGGTGTTATCAGAAGTATTTTTACCCCAATTTTCAAGATTTTAGGTTCGGCAGATTTTTTTGTGCTGTGATTAATACAAAATCCAGACTTTCTTTATATATATAGATAAGGATTGAAAATTTCAGGTTTTTGCGCCGAAGACACTGCCAAATCAGAAAAATGTGAATTATCTCGCGAACTACTGAACTTAAAAAATTTGCTTGGTACCATTCCATTCAGCATGAAAAAATACTCTAAAATATGTTATCTGTTGAAAAATAACTAAAAAAGCCGATTTTTTAGGAATTTTTTAAAAGTTCGTTCCTTTTTTTAACCCCCTTAGGGGTGGAATATTCAAAAATCCCTTCTTAGCGGCACTCGATGTTATCAGAAGTATTTTTACCCCAATTTTCAAGATTTTAGGTTCGGCAGATTTTTTTATGCTGTGATTAATACGAAATCCAGACTTTCTTTTATATATATAGATAAGGAATTAAAATTTCAGGTTTTTGCGCCTAAGACACCGCGCAAATCAGGAAAATTTGAAGTATCTCGCGAACTACTGAGTTTAAAAGAATTTGCTTGGAACCGCTCGATTCAGCATGAAAAAATACACTAAAATATGTTATCAGTGTAAAAATAACTACAAAAGCCGATTTTTTAGGAATTTTTTAAATGTTCATTCCTTTTTTTAATCCCTCTAGGGGTGGAATTTTCGAAAATCCCTTCTTAGCGGCACTCAATATTATCAGAAGTATTTTTACCCCAATTTTCAAGATTTTAGGTTCGGCAGATTTTTTTGTGCTGTGATTAATACGAAATCCAGACTTTCTTTTATATTATAGATAAGGAATGAAAATTTCAGGTTTTTGCGCCAAAGACACCGCCAAATCAGAAAAATGTGAAGTATCTCGCGAACTACTGAACTTAAAAGAATTTGCTTGGTACCATTCGATTCAGCATGAACAAATACTCTAAAATGTGTTATCAGTTGAAAAATAACTACAAAAGCCGATTTTTTAGGAATTTTTTAATTGTTCATTCCTTTTTTTAATCCCTCTAGGGGTGGAATTTTCGAAAATCCCTTCTTAGCGGCACTCGTTATTATCAGAAGTATTTTTACCCCAATTTTCAAGATTTTAGGTTCGGCAGATTTTTTTGTGCTGTGATTAATACGAAATCCAGACTTTCTTATATATATATATATATAGATAAAAATCGGTAAAGATTGCATGTCTATTTAATTACTAAAAAAGTTAAAAATACGTTAGTTTTAACTTTTATCTAAAGAAATGTTTAAAATTCTATGAACGGGATGTCTATAAAGTTTTTCTGCCTAAGCCGGAAATCTGTCTAAGGCGGAATTTTATTTCAGTCCCAAGCGATTCCGCCTTAGACAGATTTCACTGTATTATCTATGGTTATTGATCCGGCATAGGAATAATCAGTGTTGAATTCAGATACTTTTCTCCGGGAGGGACTTCTGTGGCTCCCGTGGGGATAATATAGAGTTCTGAAGGGGAGAAATTATCAGTGTTGACCATTAAAAACCCAAATCTCAAAATTTCAGGGGCGAGGGGGACATCTCATTGCTCCTGGGAGGATGTCCCCCTGGATTCAACACTGGGAATAATTTCCTGATTCTTCTCACTTATTTTTAAGTATATATCGTGTCTGCGAAAAAAAAACTGCCCACAGAGTAAAATTTCTTGCACCTATGTTTTCAAGAATTATAAAGTTAAAGGGTATCGGTTATGGGGAAACTAAATGAGAAAAAGTGCCAATAATAATTTTAAAAAAAATTGTCGGTGGCTACTCATGGCTACTGTCTACTAAAGAAGATTTGTTAGTTTAATGAAAATTTTAAGCTATAGCAACATATATTGAAATTACAGATTACTGAAATTTCTAGTTACATCATGAACATTTATAGAAATGCCTCTGTATATTTTTAAATTTATTTAACTATTCTGGACATCTCATATTCTAACTTGAACGATTTCGAGATATGTGCAGTTGCGTCTAATCTTTTTTTTTTTTTTTTTTTTTTTTTTTTTTTGTAACAGATGGATTGTTTTTAACATGCTTCACGAACAGACTTTTTTCAAGAAAGTTTCAGTTTAAAATCTATTTATTGTGAGTAAATTCTTTGCAATCTTCAACGAAGTTTCTACATATCAAACACAATTTTTCAGTCTTTGTTTGAGCATTTTTTTTCTTTTTTTTTTTTTTTTAATTGACTTTTGTGAATCTGTGATGCTATATCTTCATCAAGAAATATAAAAATAGCACAGGGATAATTTACAATGATATCTTTAAGAATGAAACTAATTAATGTGTTTTTGTCTAACATGCTAGCTTTCGACTATGCATGCAGCCAAATAATAAAAACTGGGTAACAATTTTTTGTTATTATTATTATTATTACTATTTTTATTATTATTTTAAAAGATGAGAAATCGTATCACTTTCCTTTTAAGTCTTTTATTTCTTTTGATTTTTTAGAAACTTTTAATTAGAAATTAGCGTCTTATTTTAATTAATTTGTGATACATGTTTAATATTTAACAAATACCACGCATTTCTTTGTAAAGTCATAGTGAATCAAAGAGAGCAATAAAATAATATATTTATTTCAGCATAAACACATAATAAACTATTGAAAAAAATCGCAAAACTTTTATAAATTTTCAAATTAAGGTATGCTTTTCTAAACTTTCTTATTCATAACTTTTGCATACCCTATCTCCTGGAAACGAAATTTTAAAATGAATTAGATTTGATCATATTCAAGACAGTATGTTTGCATCTTTTCTGCCACAGTGGTATTTAATCGGTGTTATTTGCATCTCCTATGCCAAACTTAATAAAAATTTCATCCAAAATAACAATAATTAATTTAAAATGTAATCTTTTCTTTATTTAATTGCGGAACATTAAATTTCATGCATGTCAATACCTGTCATTAAATGTAAGGAAGAATAATATTCTGAAATAATGATAGATATTTTGAATAAAATCATTCTCCATTTTTTTTTTTTTCAATGCAAAGTGTATTTTCTGCATCAATTAAGAACTGAATCAAACAAACGAAAATGCCAAAGGCTTGGCGGGCCACAGACAACTTCCGGGCGGGCCACGTGTTTGACATGCCTGGTCTAGAGGCAGGTTTTTTTTTTTTTTTTTTTTTTTTTTTTTTTTTTTTTTTTTTGTGTGTGAAAATAATAGTTACATTGTAAATTTCTTTAATGTAATCTTTAGAAATTTATCTTAGTTTAATAAATTGCAAAAAAATAAATAAATAAATAATACATATATATAGAACCATTATACAATACTACATTTTAACATCAAAATACAGAATAACCCATAAAATAACAAACTACATCAAAACAGAGGAATTGGCAAATATTGGAACAAATACGAAGTATTGGAAATGTGGTATTTAGCTCGTTATCAAGGGTAATACTAAATAGACACATTAATTGCGATTAATTTCTGATTAGAAATCTGGATAAACCTAAAAATGATTTCTAAATTACCCAATTAATCGCTAATGCAAAATTTAATTCAATGAAAAATATTGGACAAATATTAAAACAATAATAATAGAATTATCAAATAGATAAACTTACACGATAAATTCGCCACCATGTGAGAGAGAAAAATATATATAAATTCAAATTATATATTTCTAAAAACTTGCTTTTCCTACGTGAATAGAATTTCAAAATTATTATTTTTATATCTGCCTTTTTTTTATTCACTGAGCATTAGACAATATTTTTGCATATTTCTTTAAAGATTTAAAAAACAATATCCATGCAAAAATAAATAACATGAAATAATATCTATGCTATCTATGCAGATTGATATTTTTTATAGCTTGCCTGTTCATTTATCTTATAAATTTATTTTATGTCTGCGAAACATTCACTGAATTTTAAATTGTATCAACTTTTCTAATGCCATCATTTGTATGCAATATTTGTTTAAGTAATCAAAATTGTTTGTATTTTATGGTTTGCAGACATATAAGTTGAATAACGAATTTTTTGCGTAAATATGAACTATAATTCTTTTGAATGATTTTAAAAGATATTTCTAAAAAGTATTTAAGAATTCGGTTTGTCAGACCATCTGTTCATCCCCGCTCTAATTCTCATAAATATATACTCGGATTTTCACGCAACTGATATATAAGATGTTTAACATGGCATATTCGGTACTGAATAGGAAGTATGTAGCATTAATAGTTAGTTCATTTACAGAGGCACTCAAAAGAATGCCGTTACATTATGGTCAATGAAGAAAAATGTGCAGTGTACTTCAATGAACTTATGCTATTTCAAATACATTAAAATTGATAAAAATCACTGAATTATAGAAAAAAGGTTATTGCTATAGAATAAAACATTCATAACTTTCATCGTTCATTTAGAGGGACACAGAAAAGAAACCAGTGACAGTACTATATTTGGAGATAATTACTAGAAATGCGTTTTCAATTTCTGTATGACGCTTTTAAGTTTAACAGGTTTTTTTATGTTACTTCTTTTGTATAAATTTATAAATCGAATACAGGGCTGCACAAAGAAATTCGCGTCGAAAGTGTTTCATAATCTATGCTTAACACATGATTTTTCTTACTTACTTTAATTGCAAATTTAGAAAGATGTAGAAAAAAAGTTGTAAGTTAAAACTTTTTTTTATATACTGAAGAGACTAGAAATTTGAAATTTGACATGATGATTATTTTACGATACAAATGATCGCTAAGGATGGTTTTTAGAAAATTAGAAATTTAAAAGGGTGAAATGCATGAAAAACTTTCTAAAACTATTTAAACTGAGATTTCTAAGGTATTTTTAAGGACAGAAACTGAAAATTTAACACGGTTTCTATATCTTTAAGACGCAAATACACGCACAGAATATTTTTTAAGCAAATTTAAAATTCAAAAGGGATTAGCAGAAAAACGTTCTAAACTTAGGATTTTTGTGATATTGAAGTGATTAAAAACTTATAATTTGGAATAAGGATTACATTTGAAATACAAATGCTCGCTAAAAATGGTTAACAAAAAAAAAAAAAAAAAAAAAAAAAAAAAACGAAATTTTAAAGTGTGATATGAGCGGTAAACATTCTAAAAAAGCGATCTAAATTACGATTATTATGGACTTTTATGTAATGTTTGTTAGATAATTAATTTAAAATGCTCACAATTTACCGCATTTGGCATATCATTAATTACGCATGCAAAGCCGCAGGTTTTGCTAGTAATACATGTATGATTTTTTTAATAGATCTGGTAAATTTAAAAAATAAATCTTTTTTTTTTCTTTTTAATAAAACTGAAGTTTTGTGAGACATTTTTCTCTCTTCTTCCAAGACGAGATTTGAATTTAAACAAGCAAGACACAACCCTAAAGGAAAAAATTATTAACAAGAGATAAGGAAGTCAACGTATTTTAAAAGACGTTGTCATGAATTCTAATTTTTTACTTTCAATGAAGTAGAATTTTAGAAATATTCCAAAAATTTGCTGTAAAATATTTGTCCCCCTCCCCTATCTATGAAACTATATCTATTCATGAATATGTGAATAGAAATACCCACGGTTTTCCTAAATACAGTGAAACCTCCAAATAAGGGACACCTATGGGACCGGAACTTTTGTCCCTTAAATAGAGGTGTCCCTTATTCGGAGTTTTTATTATTTTTTTTAATTAATTGTTCTGAAGGATATAAAAATAGCAAAACATTAAAGATGATACTCCTTAAATGACCCGAAATGTATATAAATTATGTTAATCAAACAAAAATAAAAAAAGAGAATTAATTAAAATTTTCAAATAATTACTAAATCATTACATGATTTGTAGAATTATTGATTTGTATTTTTTATGCAAACTGTATACATGCAGCAAAAAGTATAAAAACATTAGAAAGAATTTTACTTGGAAGTAACAATCAAAAGGAATTATTTTGCAAACTTCAATTTTTCAGTATAAACCTTTCAAATGTTCATTTACCATAAATTTTAGTTCTTCATTACGAGCAGAATTTACCAAAGAAAAAAATATATAATTTCAACTGTTTTGCGCATTTTAATGCAACAAATCTCTCAACTGCTCTACTTAGCAAATGGAAAATGTTTTGGCGTATTTACAATTTTTTTTTTTTTTTTTTTTTTTTTTTAATTGAAAGGTATAAAATTGGAATGCTTGATTATGGAAACGATTTGCAATGAAGTGTATTTTCAATTTTTTGAAAAGTAAATTAATTACCTGTTAGTAATAAGTGATTTTTATCACGTGACAAAGACTTTTTTACCCTTTCTTGAGTAGTTATTTTTCTTTTGCATGGAAATTCGGTTCAAAACGTTTACATTGATATTTTCTGGAAGATCTTCTTGCATTTGAAAAAAAATAGAAAAAATTGGTCGATTGCATATTTTCTGAACAACAAAACTTGCTAGTTTCCGGATAAAGCTTGCATTTCCGGAGAAAAATTAATTAAAATATATGTCTTAAAAGTTGTCTCTTTGGATTTGAGAACAGCTTAAAAGCATATGTAAACTTCTTTATTTCACAATTTTCTTTTATTCTCCACTTTCAGAATCATCCTCACAATTTTCCTCATTACTTTCAATGCGGATAAAAGCACTAATGTTGAATCCGAATTGTGGGTAAATAAATGGTCGTTAATAGTGTCGTATGCCTCTGTATCAACATGACTGTCTGTCTGTTTGATAAGTTCACAAAAATCTGTATTTTCATTTTCATCACAAACTACTTCATTATCTGAAATTCAAAAACCATTCTCTTTAGTCTCATTTTGAAGTGTCCCTTAAATAGAGTGTCCCTTATTCAGAGGTAAATACATTACATGTCCTATACCGAGAGACTGGGACCAGAAGTTTCGTCTCTTAAATAGAGGTGTCCCTTGTTCGGAGTGTCCCTTATTTGGAGGTTTCACTGTATCTGAAAAATAGCAAATGACGTATGAACGATTTTGTCACTCCGTAGTGGATAAGAATAATAAAACAACTTGGGTGATGTATATGTTTAATACATAATATCAGAAGAATCAGATTGTCAACGTTCGTAATTATGTAAAATCATAGCACCTATAGTCGTCGTTCAGTCTGTCCGGTTGGCATATTAGCAACCTTTACATGGATACGGACATGGGAAAGAATTCTGTGCAGGGATTGGCTGATTGGTTCTGTCTTCCCTTTAACGTTAGTTTAAAGGACGTCGTCTTTCGTCCTTTTAACACAAAATGAAAAGACTTTTTTTTTCTTTGCCGCAGAAAAGTTGTTCTTCCGATTGGTGTAATAGATACGCTGTAAAAATACGTCGTAGTAATAATTTAACAAATTTTCTTCAAATTTAAATTTTAAAATTTTTATAGTTGCATAGACATTTTACAATACATTTATAATTTTAATGTTTAAGCGATGCATAACTTCATGGCGTAACATTTTTCATGCACTTTTTAAAATATGGAACAAGGAGTATTCTCATTTTTTAACGTAAGATAATGGCTCACAGATGTAGCTGACTAAAGAAAAATGTGCATTCAGTATAATTTTACACAAATAAGCAATGGTTGCACAAATCACAAAACATTTTAGTCATACAAAAAAGAATAGTTAAAATTATTTTACCTTAGAAGCAAATATTATATTTCTTGAAGATAGCAGAATAATTATATTTATAGTTAAAAGTCAATTTTGCTTTAAAATTGATTATTATAACCACTGAACTAGCAAGTATGCACGTAGATATTGGAACAATTATTGCACTTTATAGCTTCCAAGCACATTCCTGCCGGATTTTTTTTATATAGTACTAAATTGAATAAATTTAGTTTTGTAATATCTTGTAGTATCTTAAATAAAAATCTTGGGATTAGAAATCTATGACACCGGACATTATAAAACCATGCCGGTTTGTGGTTCTTTGTTCCCTGCACTACGGCGAAAAACGTGTTTGTGACACATGAAATTGCTCCATAACATAAACCAATCAGAGCGCAGGATTTTTCATCATGTCCGTATCCATGTAAAGGTTGCTTATATGCTTCCGGTTGTCCGTTCCCACATAACAGAACAAAAACACCCAATCGAATCGCTTGGAATTAACATCACTTTGACGCTCTAAAATTAAAAACTTTTACTTTTTTACCCTTTTTAAAAAACTTATTTATTAACTTAGTTGACCTGCCTGGCGTTATTGCCCGGCCCCGTGATGTTATTCAGTTTTCAAATGCGTTATCTGTTTTCTAAATGATCCTTAAATGAAACTCAAATTTGTATTTCATATCTTTGAGTCCATTTTATCAGAATTTGCAAAAAATTACTCATCTGTGACAAGTTATTTCAATTCATCACTAAAATAGTCTCAATATTAATATCGATATAACAATATTCAACTCTCAAAGCACAAACGTAGTTAAAACAGGGATCTGTTTTAGTATAAATTGTTAAATACTGATTCACTTACATCCTAAAAAGAATTATGATATATTACTATTCGCGTCATTAGAAATTCCAATTTTCAAATACCTTAAACAGCAGAAAAGACGAAAGACAAACCAATCAATCAGGAGGCCGGAAATTTTTCTGTAGTTCTTAATCGAGTAAACAGAGTTAAAATGCGACTGAAAGGCAGCAGCTCAGCAAATCACCTTATTGAGTTTATGGTTGAAATTCGAGAAATAGTTAAAACTCGATTCGTATACATATTAGAACGCAATCAGTCTGCCAACTTGGTTTAAAACACCTGAAAATCCGAGTTTATTTGTTGATTCGTAGGTTTATCATTGTGCTTTCTTGCTCTAAGTCCTTGCGTAAAATATGCGAATCTCGTTTTAACTAATTCTAGAATTTCAGCTCTGAACTAGAAGAGGTGATTGTCTGGGCTGCCGCCTTTTGGCCTAACTATTTTTAATTTACTCTATTCGACACTGGCAATGACTGCTCTATTGGGCCATTCCATGAAAACAGGTAAATTGATAGTCATTTTTAAAAATTTGTTTAAATAAATATTTTTGGTATTTACTGATTGGCAACATGTCAAATTTTATGTTTTGAGTAAGAATGTAAAGTTTATCTTTTATGGATTGGCAACACAACAGTTTAAAGATGGCGTCCATATGAAGGCAAGTATGTTACGTTTTACAATACATTTTGAGTGAGTTTTTTAAATAAAGAAAATCCAGTGAAACTTGAAATCAACATTTTAGGTAAGTCTAATATTCATTGTTTATATTTCACAAAACTGAAATACATAAGATAATTTCAAATAATAATTACAGAGCACAAAAAGAACTTTGTTTCTGTGTCCCATACGTGACACAAAACATGAACTTTTTCACTTAGGAGGAAAAAGCAACTCATTTATTTTGTTTAATTGGCATTTTTAAAGCAGTTTAGTGTAGTACACTTATCCTATGCTAGTTAAAAATTTGGGTGAAATTTTTATTTGGAGAAAAATATCAAAACAAAATTGTCCCGCACGTGACACCTTATGAGCAGGACAATTATTTTTGTTTTCTGAATGTTAAATAGGGATTTATTATAGCATAGTTTTAGCAGTTTAATGATTATTTTGTCCTAAGAACTTATTCTATGTAACTAAAACGAAATTAAGATTTTTTTTTATGATAGTTCCCTTTTTTTCTTTTTTTTGTGATGCTAATATTTTTTATTTCCATTATTTTATAAATTTATTTTAATAAAATTTGAACACTTTGATGGTTATTTTTATTTTAAGAACATATTGTTTTCCAGCAAGAATTGATCTACTTAATTTACGGGGATTTTTTATACAATAAGAAGAGAGTGTGTTTAAGAACTTGTTATTATTCTTTAGAAAAAAATAATAAAGCTTCTTATCTATATTCTGTTTTTCTAAGTTTAATTCTATTTTAAGTTCAATTTTTTTTTTAATTAAGTAAATTTAGACAAAAGCGTTTATGATTGATAAAGTTTGTTATTTATTAAGCTGAAATGGAAAGATCTAAGTCTACTAGTGCTAGAAGAATGAAAAGGATGAGAGAGAAAATGTCATTAGAAAATCCTAATTTCCAAAAAGAAGAAAATAAAAGGCTCAGAAATAGCAGCTTCTTTTAAGATGGGTGAATGGGTGTTGTAAAATATGACGGCATTAATTATCCTGGTGAAATTACAAGCACCCATCATGATAGTGTTGAAGTGTCTGTCATGATAAAAAATGGTAAATTCTACAAGTGGCCACAGTATCCAGATAAAATTCTATATTCATTTAAAGATGTAGTAAAAAAGATACCAACACCCCCCTGTAGCTAATAAAAGTGGTTGCTTCAAATTTCTAGAAAATGTTTGAATTTTTTTATACATTTACTTTATTTTATGTTTAAAAATGTCAATTTGAACATTTACTTTGTACAAAAAAAAATGTTAAAATAAATACTTTTGTATTGTAAAATGTATAACATGCATTTTCTTTTTTGCATTCCTTTATTTTCTGATTTTTGAAAAGGTTACTTGAATGATATTTACAAATGTCCCACACGTGACAACCGTGTCCCGCACGTGACACTATACGTTATAATTTTTTTAGCAATTTAAAAATTTATTTTTCAAATAAGAATGCTTATTTCATGAACATTAGACCTTTAGCCTCTAATACATATTTTTTGTTTTGAAATTGCAAAATTAGTAGAGCAGAAATGTTATCTGGATCATACAGCAAATTACAAGTGGTTGACTTCTGATGTCCTGCACGTGACGCATGCAAATTAATTAATAACTAAATCAGTAAACCATTTAGGAAAAATCTGTCCCTGCCTGAGGTATTGTTATAACAAATATAAACTTACAAAAATATGTTTATTCTTATTTCTGAAAAATCTTAAGCCCTTTAACACAATTTTGGTGGAATTATGGTGTCTGATTGTCCCGCACGTGACAGTGGATTGCCCCTATTACTAATTGTGGCCGCTCTTTTTATTGATTGTACGCTCCTAAATTTTGGTGATGCAATATAAACCAGAGGCGCCAATTCAGAATTTTTTTGGAGGGGGAATACATTTTCTTTGAGGGCAGTCGTACATCCAAGAATACGGTCTAGAGTCTAGACATCCCCTCCCTCGTCCTTTTAAAAAATCTTTAAAATGTTTTAAGACCTTCCTTTTTTTTAGAAATGTCTGTGGGGAATCATGTTTTAACGCCAAAGGGGCGATGAATCCTGATCTTAGTTACGCGTGGCAACCCTTCCTGGGCTCAAGATATTTTTTGTTTTGTTTATGTTTTCAGAGAGAGAAAAGAATTAATACGCGATGGTGTTATGACAGTCTTGATAGAAGAATAATTCTAAAATATATTGAATTTCATGTAAATTATGTATCATATGTGTAAATAAGATGTACAGTATTTGTATAATGTGTAAATAAGATGTATAATATTTTCTTCCAATTAAAAAGAAGTAATAAGATGCCCGTTTTGAAATTATTGAATATGAATCGCCTAAATTAATTTTGTGTTCGAAAGCCACTGAACCAGCCGAAGCGACAATGGTGCATCGGCCGGGAAAATAATAGAATGAAATACGATTAGGACGATTGCATATATTAAACGGGTAAGTTTTTTATTGTTATTTCTTTTGATTTTATGAATGATTTGGAAGAACCAGTACTATACAAAATGAATACCGGTGAAAATTTGAAAAGAAATATTACTAAACGCGGATCAATTAGATCCACAATAACAAAATTGATAACGAAATTTTGAAAGAAAGTGATTTGAAACCGGAAATTGTGGAGGATTGTTTAGCAACATTGCTGGAACATAAGATTTCTCTAGAAAACTTAGACGATTTAATTCAATCTGAAATTGAAACTTCTAATTTAGAAACCGAAATTGAAACTTGTTTAGAATATAAAGAATCGATTATTACGTGTAAATCGAGAGCAAATAGATTTTTGAATAATTTAAAGAAAACTTCTGATATTACAAATGAACCAAAAGTTAACTACACCCCCCATATCAGATACTCAGTTAAAGTGTAACGCCAAATTGCCGCGAATTTCTTTAAACAAATTCACCGGCGATATTTGCGAATTCCAAGAATTTTGGCCGCAGTTTAAAGTCGCTGTTCACGAAAATGAAGCCCTTCAAGAGATAGAAAAATTTACTTATTTGAAATCTTTGATTTCGGGATCAGCAGCTGCTGCTATTAACAGGCTTCCATTAACTGTTGAAAATTACGCAACGGCAATAAATATATTAAAGGATCGTTTTGGAAAAAGATAAGTTTTAATATCTGCGCACACAAATAAATTATTAAATTTAGAAGCAGTGCGAAGATCAAACGATATATATTCGTTGAGAAAATTGTATGATGAAATAGCTATACAAATAAGAAGTTTAGAATCATTGGATGTGAAATCAGACCAATATGGTTGTTTATTGTTACCTATTATTTATAAATGTATACCTAATGACCTTTTATTGCAATTTCATAGAGAGCAGTGCGAGAAAAAAGATGTTTGTGTAAATGATTTATTGTTGTTCTTTAATCGCGAAATCGAAGCGCGGGAAAAGGTTGTTAATGTTACATGTGTCAGTTTTGAGATTAAATCTCATGAAAATAAATTTAAACAAAATCCTTCTAAACATTTTCTTCAAGCAAAAAATAGAAATCCTTCAGTATTTACATTAAATACA
This sequence comes from Maratus speculifer, assembly GCA_964019185.1. Taxonomy (NCBI): domain Eukaryota; kingdom Metazoa; phylum Arthropoda; class Arachnida; order Araneae; family Salticidae; genus Maratus; species Maratus speculifer. The sequence continues at coordinate 128,947,206 of OZ025296.1, forward strand.
ATTACAGAGAACCTTTGTCCTTTTTGTTCTCAGAAACATGAAGCAAATTTGTGTAACTTAAATTTTGAAGAAAGAAAACAATCTTTATCGAAACAAGCGAAATGTTTTCGATGCTACAAACGATTTCATAAGAGTAAGTTTTGTAAAAATTCTAATATTCGTTGCACTCTTTGTAATTCAAAAGCTCATCAAAATTCTCTTTGTAATAAAAAAGTAAAAGAAAGATCATCAATGTAAAATAAAATTGACCTTGTTTCAACTGAAGGGGATGAAATAGGGGGAAAGCAAAATACGCAGTATGAAAAAATAACTGTTTCTTCACTTTGTTGTAAGCCAGATGAATATGTTTATTTTCAAACTTTAAAGGGAACAATGATTGGGAAAGATAAAAATATTAATGTTCGTATCTTGCTAGACAGTGCGTCGCAACGTACGTTTGTCGGAAAGAATTTGTCAAAGCATTTAAATTTAGAGGTGACAGGACAGGAATCATTAAAAATCCATACTTTTGCTGGTACGAAACCTATTGTTAATAATCATAATAGAGTTAAAATTTTCTTAAAGGATAAATTTTCTGACAATGTAATATGTCTGGAAGCTTTAGAAACAGAGAAAATTTGTTCAGATATAATACGTGCTCCATGTTCAGAGTTAAATGAAAAAATATAAGAAATGGGTATACAGTTGTCAGATGTTTCAAATGAATTAAGTGATGGGGAGAATAAAATAGATTTGCTGATCGGTAGTGACTACTATTGGTCAATTATGACAGGGAAATATAAACGTATTTCACCAACTCTTGTTTTGAATGAAACTAAACTAGGTTGGACACTTCATGGGAAGTTCTCAGATAAAGTTAATGAAAATAATTTAGTGGGTGCTATGTATATATCTATTTGGGATAATAATGAAGATGATAAAATGTCAATTCAACTTGAAAATTTTTGGACTATAGAAGGGTTAGGGATTCAGGAAGATAATACAAATAAAGATTTATGTGATAATCAAATATTAGAACAATCTGAAAATTCTATTCAATTTAAGAATAAAAGATATGAAGTTAAATTACCTATGAAATATGACAATGTTGATCTTCCGAATAATTATGATGTTGCCAAAAAGAGATTTGATAGTCTAATTAAACGATTTGTAAAAAATCCTGCATTATTTAAGGAATATAAAGAAATTATTGATGAATATAAGGCTTTAGGAATAGTAGAAATTGTTGAACCGCAAGAAATAAATTCACCGAATGGTAATTTGACCTATTATTTACCTCCAACCACCCTGTAATTCGAAGGGACAAACAAACAACCGAAATGCGCATTGTTTTTGATGCCTCATCTCATGCTCCTTCTGAACCTTCTCTAAATGATGTACTTTTCCCAGGTCCCAATTTGAACTCAGATTTATTTGATTTAATTTTGCAATTTCGAAGCAATAAAATTTCCGTAGTGGCAGACATTGAAAAAGCTTTCTTACAGATAAGTCTTGCTGAAAGTGATAGAGATATGACGCGTTTCCTGTGGATCGAAGAACTCCCTCAAGATAAAAATTCCCGAATTAACTTTATAATTATGAAAATGTGCCGTGTATTATTTGGCGTCACCTCGAGTCCATTTCTGTTGGGAGCTGTAATTAAACATCATTTGAAGAGGTATGCAACTTTATATCCGGAAAATTGCTCTAAAATTGACTCTTCCATGTACGTGGAAGATTTATTGTTAGGAGCACATACGGTTAATGAAGCTTTAAAATTTTCAATGGAATCTTTAGCTATTTTTCAACAAGCAAATATGCGCTGACGAAAATGGCAAAATATTTCTACCATTTTAAAGGAAAATTTAAAATCTTTAGATATGAATGTTTGCGCTGATACATCAACTGACACAACCCCAATATAAAATTTTAGGATTAATATGGGACACTGAAGGAGACATTTTTAGATTAGATAATCAAAGTCTGTTAGAATTTGTTCATTGTCAAGATAAGACCAAAAGAACTATAATTCGAGCAGCTGGAAGAATTTTTGACCCTGTTGGGTTTTTATCACCATTTACGATTTTAATTAAAATGATTTTTCAATCATTATGGGAACATGGTATCGATTGGGATCAGAATTTGCCAGAACATTTAGAGAAAAAATGGGATAACTGGTGTGCACAGATTCCATATCTTAGTAAAATAAAAATTCCAAGATATTATTTTCAGGAAATAGACATTTACGACAATGTAGACATTCACTGTTTTAGTTATGCAAGTATTAAGGCCTATGGAAGTGTTATATATCTGAGATACAATAACAATAATAGTATAAAGACAAGTTTTGTTACATCTAAAAGCAGACTAGCTCCCATAAAGAAGTTAACCTTGCCCCGCCTCGAACTGATGGGTGCTCTGATTGGAGCTAGACTTGGAAAGCGGGTAATGTCTGTTCTGAAGATAAATGAAGACAAAGTACATTATTGGAGCGATTCAAATATCGTGCTTCACTGTATCAAAAGTTCGTCAAGTACTTGGAAACCATTCGTAAGCAACAGAACATCAGAAATACAAAGTTTAACAGATCCGAAGAACTGGCGACATTGTCCCGGTAGCTCAAATCCTGCTGATCGACTCACAAGAGGACTATCCCTTCTCGACCTCGAAAAAGATGACCTGTGGTGGTCAGGGTCTCCATGGTTAGTTAAAGATTCTAAATTATGGCCCAAAGAAGACAGAGAAATAGATGAAGATATGAAACAACTAGAAGCTAAAAGAAATGTGATTTTCCAAAATGTTTGTTCATCAGAACATCAGAAGCTACTTATAGAAATTGAGCGCTTCAGTTCCTTCTTGAAGGCAGTTAGATCATTGGCAAGAGTTAGAAGATTTATCTTAATTTAAGAAATTCAATCAAGCGTAAAGATACATTATCTGCTGAAGAATTGAAAAAAGCTGAAAAATTATTAATCAAAGAAGTACAAATGAAGAATTATAAGGAAGAAATTGAGTCATTAGAAAAAGGAAACTCTGTTAAGAAAACATCACGAATTTATTCCTTGTGTCCATATTTGGATGAAAATAAAATTTTACGAATAAAAACCAGACTTAATGAAGGCTCCTTTGATTCGAATGAGACCAACCCAATCATATTGCCGAAGAATGAAAAATTAACAGAATTGCTAATTAAGCAAGAACACAGAAATTTGCTGCATAGTGGAGTTTCTTTAACACTTGCACAAATCCGGAAGAAATTTTGGATTCCACAAGGAAGACAATCTATCAGAAAGAATCTAAGAAAATGTCTAATTTGTAGAAGGTACAATGCAAAGGCAGTTGACCAACTAACTGGACAACTTCCGAAAGAAAGCATCTCACAATCCCCTGCGTTTACCGTTATAGGATTGGATTTTGCCGGCCCAATAATCATCAAAACAGATAGTAAAGAGACGTCAAAATCCTACATTGTACTGTTCACCTGTGCCGCAACAAGAGCAATACATTTGGAAGCAGCCAGGGATATGACTACAAGGTCCTTTATGATGAGTTTTCGTAGATTTATTTCAAGACGCGGAAACTGTAAAATAATTTTTTCTGATAATGCATTAAGTTTTAAAGCTGCCGACAAAGAACTACAACAATTTGAAAGAATCATTAAAGATCAAGAACTTCAAGACTTCATATCAAACAAAGGCATTATATGGAAATTTATCATCGAGCGTGCCCCATGGTGGGGAGGATTTTACGAGAGACTCGTAAAAAGTGTAAAAAAACCCCTAAGAAAAATTTTGGGAAGAACTCTCATCACATTTGAAGAATTGGCTATAATTTTGGCAGAAATAGAAGCCGTAATAAACATGAGACCTCTTACGTATACAACAAGTGATTTCGGCGAGCCAGAGCCACTTACACCGGCTCACTTTCTTCAACTTGGAAGAGAAAATATTAGTTTTCCACTACATTTTGCCGAATTAGAGAATAAAATCTCTACCCGAGAGACATTATTAAGGAGAAAAAGATATTAAACTACCTTGTTGAAACAGCTGTGGACCAAATGGAAGGATCAATACTTGCTGAACTTAAGATCGATCCATCCATTTAAAACTCCAGAGAGACACAAAAATCTAAAGATTGGAGATGTTGTCTTAGTGGACGGTAGCGCTAAATCTAAACTGTTGTGGGACTCAGGAGTAGTTAAAGAAGTGATTCTTGGCAGAGATCAGCTCATTCGAGCTTGCATGGTAAAGACTGCGAAAGGCCTGCTAAGAAAACCAGTACAACTGTTGTATCCTTTTGAACTAGATTGTTGAATGTTAATTGATTTCAGTATTTGAAATTTAAATTAATTACTTTTTTTCTACTATTGTTTGAATATATAAAATGTGATTTATTTCTTATTATAAATTCATAGTTGAAATATGTTTTTTAGTGTGCATTTTGCAATTGTTAATTTATCCATTTTGAAAAAAAAAAAAGGTTTAATTTGTGTATAATTATGCTTTATTTCAAATTCAAAGGGATTATTGAAATGTTAACAATAGTATTTAATTTGTTTTATATTATGTATATAAGTAGTAGATAAAGGAGAGTTCTGCGGCCACTGGCGTGATGCGTGTTGAGCAATGAGCAATTGAGAGCAATGCTTAATTGATCAGACTCGTCTTCCTCCTTATCGCAATACTCAATTATCTAACACTGCTGTTATCAGTTGAC